>CM076598.1:210640000-211890000 GCA_038502835.1 Octonoba sinensis | reverse complement strand
GGGGAGCATTGCGGAAAAGGAATTACAGCCAGAGAAAGTTCGAGAGTGGAAGTTTCCTACCTAAACCCTCTTAGTATGTTTTTCATAACTGTCGAGTTTTTCCTTCAAAGCGAAAACAGTCCTTTTTGCTCTAAATCACTTCCTTCTTTTGGGAATCTCAAATAAATAAGCTAAGGATTTATGAGATGTCTGCTTTTATCAAAGCTCATTTACTTCAGGAATAGCAGTCTCTTTTACAGAAAAGAAGTTTTAAACATTTCTTTTCTGAAATTGGGGTTATTTATTTTTGCAGTTGTGTTATAAAAAGAGCGGTAAAAATTAGCAATGCAAAAATTAGCAAACTTATTACTCAAAGATAATTATGCTAGATTAAAATGTATTATGAGTTTGGAATTGTAAATTCTAAATTTTCATTTGAATTTTTTTATGCATTTTCTCCCCTTATGTTTTTTACATTGCAATTTTAAAAGGGAAAAACGATTATATTTACGTTAATAGGTAATCTAACTTTTAATCACTTAATATCAGTCTGTCCTTTGCTTTTAATATAATGGAACAGAACTGTTAAGTTCACAAGCATTTATTAGAATTTCGTGAAAGGCAGTTTTTAAAATTATATTGCAGAAATTTTACTTCTAAGAATGCATTGGCGATAATCGGTGTCGCCAAGTGAATGGGAAATTTTATTATTGCAAGGAAGGAAAGTATTTAGCATTTGGTTTTTACATTTAGATCGAAATATAGATAGTTAAAATTGAAATTTGTCACTTATGTGTGTTTGGTTTTTATTTTTGAAAATCGCTACAAACGCATCATGACCTGATAATATTTGTATTGTAAAATATCAATATTTGAATTTAATTATAACCTATTGAGATCAAATAAATAAAATACAACACACATTTTGGTTAACGTCTTTCACTCAAACCTAAAGTTCTTTTCTCTGTATTTGCTCATTTTAAATATATACGTAACCTATACATATTAAATATTTTAGGCAACTTTATGCTCATGATATTTTTTATTTTAATCGAAGTTATTTATCGAAAAATAAAGTTTTGTAAATTGAACAAGAAGTTCCGTCTAGAACTATACGAGCTTATTTTTCCGTATACACCAATTTCAACTTTATAATCTAGCTATCTCTCTCTTTCTTATTTAGCTTTAGCTCTTAATTACTTCCAATATACCTTTTTCAACGGTTAATGCATATTCCTTCACTCGTTCGTTCATTCACTCATTTATTCGTTCACTCATTTATTCATTCACTCATTTATTCATTCATTCCTTTATAGACTCATTTGTTCATTCATTCCTTTATTCATTCATTCTTTTGTTCATTCATTCCTTTATTCATTCATTAATTTACTGACTCATGTACTTATTCATTTATTTATTCATTCATTCTCTCACGCATGCATTCATACATTCAGAAGTATCCTTAAAAATCCAAATAAAAAACCTTCATTGGAAAATAGGCTCCTTTAACTCTGGTTGAACTTCGTATCTGTACATGTTCTACGCCATAAGATCCTTCCGATAAAGTTTGTTTCAACGAAATCCGTCAATTAGATCAGTATTTATATAGGATAGAAGTTTTCCTGTAGGGCGCTAATGTTAATTTTTTTTACCTATTCAAATTAAACAAAAAATTACTCAAATCAAAAAATAAAATAAGGAAATTAGATATCCTCACCGAGATCTTTCGAATGCAAAAAAAAAAAAAAATCTTTCGAATCAGGCAATACCCTCAAAAGTTATTAGGGGGGGGCGGGGCAGACAGAAAAACCGATAAACACACATTTTTCCCATCTCAAAACACTTCATTCAAATATATATTATTTTTCAATCTTTAGTTTATTACTTCACTTATTTTTTTGCTTTTCTTTATTTTTAACAATATTTTTACGATATATTTATTTATTTTACATTAACAGGGAAGTAGGCAAAAAATGAAAAAAATACGTATAATGTATCGTAAAAATGTCGTTAAAAATATAAAAAAAAAAAAAAAGAAAAGAAAAAAGTTAAGTAATTAAATAAAGATTGAAAAAAAAACTAGAATTTAAAGATGGGGAAAATGTGTGTCTATCTGCCGGTCGACCAGATTTCCATATTTTAATTTATGATCTGAGTAATTTTTCGTTCAATTTTGAACAGTTCAAAAATTTTTAACAGTAACTCCTATGGGGAAATCGGAAACAAATAATATAAACTTTGGACATAAGATGCAAGTTCCTTTGAACAAGCTTATTCGAAGGAGCTCTCGACATGAAATATTTTTCGATTTGAATAATTTTGAACAGTTCAAAAAAATTTAACATTGGCGCCAACGGGGAAATTTGAATCCTCTTAAACCCCGATCTGACGTGTTTGCTTGGAACAAACTTTATCGGAATGAGCTTAAGACGTAGAACATGTACAGATAAAAAGTACACCCATAAACTGGGAAACGAGCCTATTTTCCCAGAAAATTTTTTTATCTGGATTTTTTAGGATATTTCTGAATGAAAGAATGAATGAGTGAGTGAATGAGTGAAAAATGAAGGGAGTGAATGAATTTATGCAGCAATGACTGAATGAATGAATGAGTGAATGAATGAAAAATGAAGGAGTGGATGAATCTATGCAGCAATGACTGAATGAATGAAAAATGAAGGAGTGAATGAATCTATGAAGTATTGACTGAATGAATGAATAAGTGAATGAATGAAAAATGAAGGAGCAAATGAATCTATGCAGCAATGACTGAATGAATGAATGAAAAATGAAGGAGCAAATGAATATATGCAGCAATGACTGAATGATTGAGTGAGTGAATGAGCACGCATTAACTGATCAAAACGTTACATTTGCAGTAATTAAAAACTAAATGAGAAAATGAGATAAATAAGCTAAATTATCAATTTGGTGTTAGTGTGTATGGGAAAGTGGGCTCATATAGTTCTAGACGGAACTTCTAGTTGATTAGCGTCTTCGAGCTCATGAATACGTTGGACCACAGATCAAAATGTATATTGCTTTGGAGATAAATCTTAGGCTATATAAGCCCTTGTTTGTGTTGTTTTGTCTGCTTCATTTGGATGTTTTGCATCTAGAAGCTCCCTGCCGCATTGAAAAAGGGATTCCAAGCAATCCCTAAACATATGTCTGCATTTTAATGCTTATTTGTGTCTTCTTAACGTGAAATTATTTTTTGTTACAAAAGAAATGTTTGCTCTTGTACAGTTCGCTTTGTTTGGTTTCGAGACTATTTTCAGTCTTAGTTTACTTGTGTTACGAAAAGCCTTCAGGACAAAAATGAGAAACTTTCACGTTGTCATTACTTTTAAATCCCTAAGTTTGGAGCAAAAAATAATATAATTTATGGTTCCATTCGAACTCAATTATAATTTTTAATATATTTTTTGAGAACGCGCACTTCTACTTCTCTTTACGATCAACTCTTCTTTATTCTACTTGATTCGAGAAGAAGAAGACTATTGCAAATTTATTTTTAGATCAAACAGTTAGAAACTGCTTGAAAATTAGTGACGGTTAATGCAATCTACATATCTGTCATCAAAAGATTAAAATGTTGTCAACACACGCGTATCTAAATCTATAAGCTAAATCGCGATAACGATAAAAATACGAAACAAATGTCGTACTCATCAGTAACAGCAAGAAATGTTCCCACGTGACTGATAGCTGCTGAAATTTGCTTTTGCAATGGCCGTATCTTGTTTACTTCAGATTCGTAACATTTGAAAATATATATCATGTCTGTCCGTAGCAGCCGGGATATGTTCGGACTTTTAGCATTTCAGTGACGTGTGTGAAACGGAATAGGAGTTTATTACGAGGTTACTACGAGTTACATATTCCTCATAAGTAAGTAGAATTATTTTTACCCGTGCTCTAAAGTTTCATTATTTATTAATTTCACGTTCAATGCTTTCTTTTGAAAACGTAATGAAAATATTGGTTTCAGTTTGATTTACTAACATTATCTAAAAAAAGTTTAACATTACATTAACGACAGCACCTAAAACAAGTTTCGAATATGTATCCCTCGTACCCATTATGTCATTTTCTGAAAATTCAATTTTCAACACGATTAAAAATTTAACAAATGAAAATTTATGTCGTAGCGTTCAGGAAATGGTCACTAAGTTCAAAATTCCACCTTTGCGGTAAGTGTTCGTTTTTCCAGTGGACCCTTCAAATAGTAAAAGTCGCTTTACAGATCCCTTAACTCCTACAGTAGGTGCAATTATGTAACTTAAAAATTATACAAATGTTTACTTTCATGAAATAAGTAATTGTAAATTATAGTTCATTGCAGTCAACCGTTTTTTTCCCCTTTCTGTTTTTTTTCTTTGGGGGACTATTGCCTGAACACTACAATATGATGCAATTGTAAATTTCATAAGAGTTCCAGTTTGGTTTTACCCCATTGATATGAGCACCCACTTCTTAACCACGCATGTTTACTTCACCAAAATCTCTCAACTAACAATGTTAATTTAACTAACACTGTTAATCCATTTAAGCTCTTAGTGAAAATACATCTTACGTGAAAAATTAGTGAAAGTAAAAAATTTTTCTTCAGAGTTTTCTGCTTGCTGTTTTCTTTTGTTTCACGTAATTAGCTTTTTCAGTACGATGTTACAGCATTGATAAAAAAAGTGGTTATTTTGCATTTTAAATCTTTTAGCTGTAATTTCGTTTCTGTGCAAGGGTTGGCAAAAACCTGGTGATTTTTTAAAACACTTTTTTCAGGGAAAGGTAATTTTTTGAGATTTTCAAAAGGAAAAAGGGCGGGGTTTTTCTTGGGAAGACTTCAGCAAAGTTTTGTTTTTCATAAAAAAATTTTAATGGAAAAAACTTAAAATATTAAACATTTATGATATACTTCTATCCTACTTCTCTCTACCTTCTCTCTACCAGACCCCTACCTGTTAGCCGAGGCCTTAGGATTGCTTGCGCACGGGGCGAGGTAGTGGGGTCCACGGATTTTACATGCACGTATCCCCAAGTGTACATGGTGGTTCTTCAGCGGGTATCAAACGTGCGACCTTCCAGGTGGAAGTCCGACGCTCTGACTACTAGGCTACCACGGCCTTCTTCTATCCTACTATATACTAGTCACAATTTTAACTAATTAAGTTTCAGAAAGGTTCTTTTCTGAATTCAGCATTTCACTTCAAAACTTTTCTGCGTTTACTTCTAAGTTAAGCTTAAGCTTTCCTGCAGTAAGTAATTAACGTAAGTAAGTTAAGTGCCAATTTTCGTAAAACCACTATACAATCAACAAACTTTTAGAAAATTGGACATGGCAGTACTTGAACAAGGTATTTTGAATTGTTTCTTGATCATGATAAATTATAGTAAAAAACAAAATATGTTTTTCATTCAAAACCGTTGAATTAATTTTTGTCTTTGTTTTAAGGCATTTAAACGCTTTGTTTTAAGAAGTAATTACATAAGTGCATTTGAATAAAAAGAAAAGTACAATGGCATTTTTAAAGGCTAATTAAATTGAAATATCATGATAATGTTTTTGTTAATTGTCTGTTGTGTAGAATAAATTCAAAATAAAAGTTTACATTGTAAAAGAATTGTGTTTAATTTATTTTATTTAAAACTTCTTAGAAAACTTCTTTAAAAATTAGAAAAACCCAAATAAGAGCAAAATCATGAGTTTTTTAATAGGTTTTTCGAAAAAACCTATTCGGTACAACCCCAATTGGGGGGGGGGGGTATAATCCGGCATACCCTGGTGCCATTGATCTTTTCTAATTAATTTAACTTCTTCAACATCCGTGAAAATTGTAACATCATTGAAAATTGCTTTATTGGAACTGTGTGAAAAGGAAACATTTTGTGTTTCAAGGAGATAACAGCAGTTTTTTTCGACTGGATATCCGTTTTTTCAAAAATGTCCCTCGAATGTTTTATCTCCTAAGCTCTTCAATTGTGACAATTGTGAATAGAAACGTTTGCTTATGAGAAATTATGCAGAAGCCTGATGTAAAATTTTAACAAAAGAAATACAAGCATTTAATATGCGAAAATTTCAAATAATAAATGTTCAATGCCAACCAAAATAAAAAAAATGATGAGGGATGAATCATGCGAAACATTTTGAGGCATTGTTGTGTGTTTTCATTCATTAAAATGATTCTAAAACCATGTTTTAAAAGTTCTTATATAAAGCGCTCATACAATAGTTATATTTATTCCATTTTAGATCAGTATTTTATCTATTTTTAACATTTTTTAAATATTAGAAGTAATGGCAATTTTTATATACGAAAAAAAAATCAATTATTTTCAGTATTTTAGTTTAAACTGTGTTTAGTATTTCATTCCATGAACAAAATGCTTATATTGCTATAAATAAGTTTAAGAGAAAAAAATAGCACTAATATTTTTTCTGTTTGCTCATGAATAGAAAAATATGGTTAAATAACTCTACACAAAATAGTTAAAATTTGAAGCAGGTGCTTGCAATAAATTTTGTCAAACTTTTATAACAAATATGTGTGCTTGCTAAAATGCTTAATAACATTTTTTATATCAAACTCCACTTCAATACTTGTAGAAATGTTTTACCTATTTTTGTTTATTGATATTTCTGTTAAGTTTTATACCGAATAGGAAATATGTGTGTTGAAGCTCAATTTGTAATTGTTTATGAATGAGGAAGAAATGTTTAAAAATCTACTTAATTTATGCAAAACCTGATGTACGTTGTAAAAAAAATCTAGTTCAACCTTTCTAAAAAAAATGAAAAAAAAAAAAGGTGAGATTTAGCTGTAACCAACATTTGGTACTAAAGTTGAACTATTATAATTGTTCCCAGTTTAATTAGTATGCGCAAGAGTTGGCCACTTGAATTGAAAAGTACACTGTAAAAAATTCTAGTTCAACCTTTCACCAAAAAAAAAAATGCTGAAATTTAGCGGCAACCAACATTGGTACTAAAGTTGAAGCATTATACTGGTTCTTAGTTCAACATTTATGCTGAAACTACACCATTATAATGGTTCCTAGTTTAACATTCATGGTGAAACTACACCATGATAATGGTTCCTAGTTAACATTCATGGTGAAACTACACCATGATAATGGTTCCTAGTTTAATATTCACGGTGAAACTACACCATTATAATGGTTCAACTTAATACCAAATGTTGGTTGCAGCTAAATTTCACCATTTTTCCTTTTCTTTCTTTTGTGAAATATTGAACTAGATTTTTTTTACAGTGTAGCACAGTCTGAAATCATCTGTTTATATTCTTATCACTCACTGACCAGGGAAACAATCCCACACATCTTTATTAATGTGTGGGAATAATGATAATGTGCATTTTGAACTGAAGCGTACACTGTAAAAAAATTCTAGTTCAACCTTCCACCAAAAACATGGAACCTTTCACCAAAAGAATAGTGAAATTTAGCTGCAACCAACATTTGGGATAAAAGTTGAACCATTATAATGGTTCCTTGTTTTTCAGCAATGGTGAAACTAGGAGAAACTTTACCATTATAATGGTTTAACTTTTATCCCAAATGTTGGTTGCAGCTGGATTTCCCCATTTTTCCATGTTTTTGGTAAAAAGTTGAACTAGATTTTTTCACAGTGTAGTTTTCGAACACTGAGCGTTTTAATGGTAAACATAACTACGTTTTCCTTATATGGTCTTTATATATAAAATGTATTTATCTGTTTACATATTCATGCGTACATCTTGTTTTTATAAATTAAATATTATAATTTCTCATTATCTTATATATGTATGAAATTCACAATTGAATATCTTACTGAAATAATATGTTTTATTCAAAATATATGAATCTGAGAAAATCGACTTTAAGAAATGTGGCTTGCTCTATTTCTTTGCTGTCTGCAATCAATTTATAGTAGTGTGATGTTGTAATGGTAATGTGTAAAAAAGCTGCCGTTGTAAGTTTTGAACATCTCAGCTGTTAATTTCGTTAATATATGTATAAAAGTGTCCTTTTCGACTTCTCTTTGAACAAATCTTGTGTCATCCCTCAAAATAGCTTTAACTAAAAGATAAGAATGTTACCTCCATATGCTTGATGGAGATAACATTTTGTTAATATCCTGTAAAATATCTCGCATTCTTCAAACATTGTCACTTAACACGTTCTTTTACCCATATTTTCCGTTGTATTTGACTGCAAGCCAGTTAACAGTTGCCAACAGCATTTCCTCCCTCGCAGTTTGCTGTTGCTCCTAAATTCACACATGTGTATCTTTTTCTCCTCGAAAATGTACAAATTTTCCAAAATAGCAAGCGTTATTTTCATTCTCATCCGTGGAGGCCATTTTACCTTTTTATATTAAGAAGGCCACTCATGGCGATAAAGCTCTGGTCTGACGGCACAAATTTCTCCTATTATATATTAGTCAAAACAGAAAGTTGTTTGCCATATTATGACAGAAGCTAATCTCTAGTAATATGTGTATCATATTAAGGGGGAAAAAGATATCTCTTCAAAACGACCGCATCGAAAAGATTAGGAGCTTCTGTGAAGTGATAAGTTTTGGTTTATGTTCTTTCTGTCCTTAGCTTCAATTTTCGAATTCCCAGCCAGCTACGTAAATGTTGCTATCGTAGAATTTATTATCAACTGATTCGTGGCGTTGATAATTTTGTTCGTTGTTGTGTGTGTGCTACTTCTGTTTTTGTTGTGTCTATGTTAATTTTTGAATAGTATATTACTTATCATGAAGGAGAAATTTTTATGCAAGCATGTAATTGATGACTATTTACCATTTACACTAAATTGTTCAAATAGGACAATTTAGTGTAGGTATAGAACCTAAGTCAACAAGCCGACACCAACAGTAGGGAGGAGCCTCATTCAACTAAAAGAGATCCTTATTTTAAGTTTATATTATTATTATTTAATTCATGCAAAAATATAAAGTTCAAAATGTAAATTTATATGCTTCACATTATCTTAAGGATCATCTATTTTTCAATTAGGTGAAAAATAAATTGTTGCTGGTAAAGAACATTGAATTGAAAGCCTCTTATAATAACAATTTTGAAATAGGTTCATCTTATGACACTCATAATATTCTTCGATTCTTTAATTGTTTGACGATTGGTAACATCGATTACCGAAAACTGTTTCAAGTGGTAATGATGTTGAAACTTGTTTCGTGAATTCAAGGTATATTTCTCACAAGTTTTCCGTCTTTAAATAAATATATATTTTTTTAAATCGTTGATTTTCTAATTTAGCAATTTAGTGAATGAAAATGTTCAGGGATTTCGTTTTGATTCAATGTAATACAATGTAATACAGATTCAATGTAATTCAGGGTAACTTTAAACCACATTATATTTTTTAGTATATTTGACTAAAAAAAAGAAACTAGAAGGTCCAGTGCTGCACTCAGATAAATTCTTCACTTCAGGGTAACTTTGAACCACATTATGTTTTTTAGTATATTTGACTACAAAAAGAAACTAGAAGTTAGAGTGCTGCACTCAGATAAATAGGTCATAAAAGCAGTTTTCTAATCTTATTTTTCTAATTAAGTCAAGAATACTAAAAAAAAAAAAAAAAACGTGGTTCAAAGTTAACCTCCATGATTCAAAGTTACCCTGAATGCCTGTATTGTACATGAAATATCTGCTAGTGCATAGCAAAGAAAAAAGAGTAAACGAAAAACTTTTAACCCGATTTGCTCAGATACTTTTTATCACGTTGCATGTTATACCACCAAGATCTTCAATTATTCTATTTAAATGTAAATTTTATGGAGTTCTTCCCACGTTGTCTGCATACTAATTTGTTGTGTTTACGCAGGCTGTGTGTCAAAATTTAACTCAACAGTTTTCCATCAAGTGCTGTGCAGCGTGAAATATACACATAATAACTACGACCTTTGGTATGCGCTCTTTTATGTTTCATTATATTTTATAACCATTTACATTTATTTTCTCTTTAGAAAATTGTCTCGTGTATACAACTTTTTTTTTTTTCAAAAGAGCATATGAAGGGTCTACTGGAAAAACGACCTAAGTCACATACTACTTTTTGAAATTTGCTTCATATTTTATTCAACTATTTTATAACATAAATGTTAATTTTAACTATACGAGATTACTTTTGCGTAACACCCAAATTCAAATTTATAATACATATATTTAAAATACATAATATATAATAGAACATAAAGCAAAGTTCAAAAAGTAGTATGTGCCTTAGGTCGTTTTTCAAGTGGACCCTTCATATATTAACAGGGGTTATTTTTATTGCAGAGATAAAATGAGAGAAGAAAACTTATAACCATGTATGTAAATTATAAACTTGTCTTTTCTCGTTTTACGCAATTTAAAAATCCTTTAAAATTGAACTACAATAAATTCCCTCACACATGGCTATAATATATTTTTGTAGTCAGATGGCAAAATGTGATATCTCAGTTTTTGGTAATTGTACAGGAGAACAATTTTAAAGTTCTCTAAACAATGTAAAACATCCTCGTTAAGTGCCACTACTCATTTCTCGTCTCACAATAAGGGCACAGGTGGCATACTTTGTCTTCATATGGATTTCATTAAAATATCTCCAACTATGTAATTATCGCATTGTTGCTACAAAAGTGATCCATCGCATTTTGTCATCTGACTGCAGATTTCATAATGAAAACGGTGTGAAGGTAAACTCATTCCATCTATATGCTTCGAACATCAACCTAGAAAATGTTTTTCGAAAAATGGACCTAGTTACACGTGAAGTATATGTTTACACACACACACATAATAAAACAAATAAAAATTAAAGCACATTGAACAGAGTGTTGTACTGAAAGCAAAGATTGAATTTATTTTAAAAATTGTAAAATAATAGTTTAAAGAAAAAATTATATAAGTAAAATAAGAAAATAAAAATAAACAAATTTTTAAAGCTATTAAAAAAAAAACAATAATAATACAGCGCAGTGGAAGTAACAAGGATGTTGGAACTGTATTATGAGACCATATATTCTTTTAATTTTCTCGTACCAGCACTAACAAGAAAAATAATAAATCACATAAAACACTTTATAAGATAAAAGATCAAACTAGAAAACATTGCTTTATAAGGATGTGGAACACTTTCGTCCGTCATAGTCAAAGGTAAAAAATACCTGATTTATATTAGTCCTCAAGTAGTCAACACGGAGACTAATGTTTTCGCCAATCCCCTTGTATACTAATTCGCAACAAAAACAGACGAATTCTGTCAAAGTTGTTTCTCAGCAAGCGCAGGGCTAATCCAGGAAAAACAACCTATCTTAACTAGGGTATTCAGAAGTTCAACCATTAATTGAAAACATTATATCTATATAAATCCATAAACCCCCTCAATAAGCAATTACAAAATGCTTATTTTTCGTTCATGTAACTTTTATTCGAGATTAACGTACTCCAGAGGGAACATAGAAACCAGCGTTCGTGCAAAAACGTTACATAAATCACCTAACAACACATATAAAGTCAGATGTCATATCAATCACACATACTTCAACTGACTGAATCGTAAATGCAAAAAGGTCACTCGAGAAAATTGATATTTTTGCCGAAAAATTTTTGATTTTGTTCAATAAATATTTCACATCAAGGCTTGTTCAAAAAAATAATTAAGACTTCTAAAATTTTTGATTGTTTGTGTAAAATTAGCATACCTGGACATTTTTTACTTTCTTCAGTTTTCAATTTAATGATAAAATGAAACCAGATACATATTAATAAAATTCTCTAAGGAATCATCTTCAATTAGATCAACATGAATCATTGACTCTTTTTTTCTTTCATTAAGCCACTCGGCAAAAGAAAGGTAGGGTCAGGTGGGGTAAAATGGGTCAATTTTAGCTATTTTCATATTTAAAGTTTCATAGCAACAAAACCAGAAACATTTCCAATTTCTTTTCGATTGCATCTTAACATTGAACTCCTTTAGATCAATTTTATGTCATTTTAATATTTATTTTTTAATTATGAAATAGCTTAACTGAGCTTATAAAGTTGTGACCTGATTTACCCCATCGTGGGGTAAAATGGGTCATAATGCAAAGTAATGCTGAAAACAGTTATTTATTACTTTGAAATTGAAAAAAAAAAAAAAAACAAGTAACAAATTTAGCAACATTTTGAGTTATAACTACATTGAAATGTTAAAATAATATTGTTCTGGATTGTTATATGTTGGTTCACATAACACTTCAACAACATCACTTCTCTCTACCACATCAACACGATCTGTTTTAGGAAAAACATTCAAAAAAAATTTTTTTTAATGTAATTTCAATAAAATAACCAACATACATTGTTTAAATTTAGGAATTTTCTGCAGTGAGGTGCAACAGAGTAAATTTTAAAACAATAATAGACTAGAACTGACTAAGCCTAAACCTGACCCATTTTACCCCATCCAAGAAAAACTGGAGTAAAAAATGCAATATTTATTTTTTTTCCTTACATGCTCGGCTGTAATTGTTCTCCAAAGTTTCTTCGTGCGGAAATCCTTTAAATTTGGGTTGTTATTTGATAAAATATAGATATTTTGAGAAGTTGGTAAACCATGTGCTTAGCACCCTGTCATCCAAAAATTACAAAAATATTTTTTTGTGTTGCCATATTTAAGAACCTAACTTTTTTTAGAATGAAAAATGTTGCCAACACATTGAAATACAACATAAAAAATATTGGCCTAAAAATATCAATTTCAAGTTCTATTATTTTGAGTTTTTTATCAAGTAACCCATTTTACCCCATCCTACCCTATACATTTAATAAATTATCTAACAAACATTTCTTTGACAGGATGAAGGAAAATGGCTGAATGTCCTGAAAGGAGAAAGAATGGGGCAAAGAACTTTGAAATGGCTGGATTCAGGTTTCCACTGTCGGCACTCATAACAGCAGAATCAATACAAAAGTTTTTTGCTATTCGACCTGAGTCAAACGATATATTCCTTTCATCATATCCGAAATGTGACAGTAATTTTATAGACTTGATTATTTTTAATTTGCTGTACCCCCAGAAAGCGCCGAAACTCAATGATGTAACTAACCGGCATATTCCATGCATGGAAATGACGTTAGCTGATGACTATATAACCGATACGCTACTAATAGCTGTGAGACATTATTATCCAAGACTGTTTAAGACTTATCTGCCTTTAAGACTAATTCCATTTTATAAGAAAGCTAAATACATTTATGTTGTAAGAACCCCGTGGGACGTTTGTGCTTCTTATTATCGGTTTCTTCATCAACTGGGAAGTATAGGTGATTCATTTGAAGATTTCTTTAGAGATTTTTTAGCTGGAAGAGTTGCATATGAAAGTATATTTGATCATGTTGCACCTTGGATGAAGTTGTCAGGAAAGGATAATGTTTTAGTATTAAGTTATGAACATGTGCAAAACAATCCACGAAGTGCTATATTTACAATAGCAGCTTTCCTGGGTGAGTTGTATTTAAAGAAACTGACAAGCAATACAGATTTTGAAAGCAGCATTCTTCGAGAACTAGAGTGGGACAAACCAAAAAAGTGTACATCAGATGAAATGGATCCTCCATTAGTCAAAGCGATTGCTAATGCGATGTTGCTGAAAGAAGAAAGCCCTGGCATTAAAATAAAAGATAAACCAGTGCTGACATATGAGCAACTTCACTTTATTGCTGAAAGAGTGACTGTTTTTTTCTGTGACGAAGGCATAGAAACATTGTGGCTCAATTTGTTTAAAAAGAAGTTAGCCATGCTTGCTAAAGAATAATGCAATCATTACGTATGTAGGATGGCCTTTCTGTATCTCACCTCACTATACTGGCTAAGCCTATTCGCACCTCACATTACCACACTGACTAAGCGACTTCTGTGCCTCAAACCACTATGCTGGTTGACCTCTTTTGTGCCTCAAACCACTATGTTGGTTGAACCTCTTCTGTGCCTCAAACCACTATGCTGGTTGAACCTCTTCTGTGCCTCAAGCCACAATGCTGGTTGAACCTCTTCTGTGCCTCAATTGAAAATCACTATGCTGGTTGACCTCTTTTGTGCCTCAAACCACTATGTTGGTTGAACCTCTTCTGTGCCTCAAACCACTATGCCGGTTGAACCTCTTCTGTGCCTCAAGCCACAATGCTGGTTGAACCTCTTCTGTGCCTCAATTGAAACCACTATGCTGGTTGAACCTTTTCTGTGCCTCAAACCACTATGCTGGTTGAACCTCTTCTGTGCCTCAAACCACTATGCTGGTTGAACCTCTTCTGTGCCTCAAACCACTATGCTGGTTGAATCTCTTCTGTGCCTCAAACCACTATGCTGGTTGAATCTCTTCTGTGCCTCAAACCACTATGCTGGTTGAACCTTTTCTGTGCCTCAAACCACTATGCTGGTTGAAACTCTTCTGTACCTCAAATCACTATGCTGGTTGAACCTCTTCTGTGCCTCATAGCCAATATGCTAGCTAAACTTCTTCAGTACCTTACACTACTATAATAATTGAGCCTCTTCTGTACTTCTGACCACCATTAAGCATTCTAAGATCCTTCGAAGGAGTGTCTCATAATCCTCCAGGGAGAGATTGCAGGAACTTAAGTGCAAGAGGCCGATGAGAAAACAGGATATCACAGGTGAAATCGGAAAGACGTGATCATGAATTTGTAGCCAGTTAACAATTAAGCCTACAAAGCACAGTTTGTTTCCTTTGAAATAGTAATTAAATGCTCCATTCTTCTTATAATGAACCTTTATTTGACATTTTCTAACTTCATCATAAAGAACATTATATACTCAAAGAAAAACGCATTTATGTATGTTTTTTGTAAATGTAACTAATTATAATAACTAGTTACGGAGATTTCTGTTTGATTCACCTGAAGTAATACTTGTACATGTACAGTAAAACCTGTAAAGTTGATTTCTTCTGCAAGTTATGTTACAATTTTTGTTTTTAAAAAATATAAATGCATGATCTTATTTACAATTTTGTAGTCAAGCAAGAATATTTTTATGATTCAGTTCATTTTAACAGTATATTCTTCAATTGTTCATTTTTATATTTTGTAATTTTATTTTATGTACTATAGTATAGCTCAAGCGGGGTTACTT
The DNA here is from genome assembly GCA_038502835.1 of Octonoba sinensis. Classification (NCBI taxonomy): domain Eukaryota; kingdom Metazoa; phylum Arthropoda; class Arachnida; order Araneae; family Uloboridae; genus Octonoba; species Octonoba sinensis. Next base: position 211,874,862 of record CM076598.1, on the reverse strand, counting down.
GAAACAACGAAATTGATCGATTGTTGGACCCGCGGGTCCTGGGTTGTTGATGCCTTTCATTATGCTGTTAGAGTTTTTCAGTTTTTTTTTTTCAAAAATTTCAGAAAAGTTGCCCTTAAACTAAATGTTGCTTTATAAACCGATTACTTCAGAAAAATGATAAAATTACAATCAATCCATACAATAAAAAGTTGATTCGTGGTATATTAACACATAATTGCAGAGCTTCTCACTTTAAAAACTTTAATCTTAGCCTTTCAGGTAGCACTGAACGATAATTCTTAAAAAAAAGTTGCCTGTTGGATAAGGAGCAAGCTCAATGTTGAGTTAACCATTATATTCTTCAATCGTCCAGTCTGATTAAGTGCAGGAAATCACTAAAAATTCAGAAAATGTTTCAGTGTTTGCAACTGAATTAAGTGCAGGAAATCAGAAAATGTTTCAGTGTTTTCAACTGAAAAAATTCTTCAAATACACCATTTTATCGTATAACCTAAACACCAATTATGCATTAAACTTAAGCTTTTTCACTTCATGAGTCCACATAGCGCCACCTACCGAGCATATCTCATGCAGTCAACACATAAGGGCTTCCGAATTCAATTGTACTGTATGTATTCGTGTTGTTATGTAAAGAAACATCTCATATTTCAAAGTTGGTTTGCATTACTGGTAAGTGTCACCATCATGTTTAACTTTTATATTAACTTTCCATGGATGGTTGTAATATACTTCTTTTTGTATTCATTTATGTATACCACATTAAATCATTGTAGATTAAGTGTCTAAAAATTTTACGTCAATGAATCTGAATTTTTTGTTGTGTTGTATGAGTCTTAATGTGCTATTTATTTGCTTGCTCTTATCTTTTTACCATCTGTTACTACTTAAGAAAAGATCTGTTATTTGAGTATCTGTTACTATAAAAGTTACCTATACAAATAAATCGGCTGAAGCTTTTGTTGTTTCTGTTTTTCTTAATCAATTTAAAGACGTCAAGTGATATTAAAAAAACACTTCTTGCTCAATTGAGAAATTTCGTGCTTTTTACCTCGTTCGGTTTAAATTTAGTTCATTGTTAAAGGTTTCAGAAGGTCATTGCTACAGTATATGAATTATGTTTCATTTTCTTTTGTGTGTCATATTGTTCCGTATATTATAAATAACTGACACTTATTTTAACATTGAAAATCAGAATAGCTGCATATTTATTTAAATGGCCGTGATAATTCTACATTTTATTAGAAATTGAAGGAATTGAATTTATTTACGTCGGTATGTTATTCAACGAAACATTAAAAAAGAAGGTGAATACATTATAGGGTAATTATAATAAACTAAAATACTTTACATAGTTTTGAAACTTCTGCATTATCATAGGATAAAGTTTATAAATTCGATGCATTAGTTTGTTTTTATTCCGAGTTTTTATTCTGCTAGCCGAAATCTTCTAATTGTTGGTATCTTCACTGCAACATTAATAAACGATGTTAAAAATCAAGGGATTTTTCTAATATGAAACAAACACTTGTAGTTCGTCTAGTTAATTTTTATGATATGTATGGAGAGTTAAAAGAGTTTTAATTCTTGCGAGTTTTAAAAATGCTTATAACGCTAGAAAACGGTCAAACAAGTTGACTATAGCTGCATTTAACCCTTATAGATTTCGAGTTTCGCACATTAAACGGAGGGGGGATCTTGAAGATTCATAATTTAATCTTAAATGAAAGCATACTTTTTTGAACTATTAAATGTGGCAAGATTGAATTATCCTTGGTAGCGCCCTTTTGTGCAGTTAGCTTTTTTATTACTAAGGGACAGTCGTAAAGTCAAGTCATTTATACTCGTTTCATCTTTACAAATTTTTAGCACCATATGTCTCAACTTTTCCGAAATTCGCTATGTGTGCTTCTAGTAGGTCTATTGTTATGGGTGGTACACAATATGTAGGCCTTATTTGAATAGTGATCAAATTTCAATTTTTAAAAATGGAGTAAGCCTCATTTTCATGTTCAGACAAGGCATTTCTATTATATTTAAAAAAAACTGATAGGCCTCCATCTCATTTTTGGATTTCCACCATCCAGCCTACAGAGGTAGTTTCTTAACCCCTTCCCTCTCGCTCACGTGAAAATGACGGGCTGAGGTTTCGCCTTCTATTTCTCGTTCCCGTGATATTTCCGGGCTGGAGTGTTAAAAATGTCAGCTAAAAACAAATCAAAAATTTAAAATGAATATTTATTGTTCAAACACATTTTTATATAATTTTCATGGATAAAATAAATAGGCACTTTTATGATCGGTTTCTTGAAAATTACCCGATTGTTAAGGGGTTGAGCTTCTCAACAACAGAATTCTGTGCATTCGCCAGACTTTAATACTATCTCAGAATGACCAAACATGTAATTAGACCTCTATTAAAATACGTCGTTCATATGTATTCCAACGTTATCTAGGACTTGGATATATACATCCCACCCAATGGATTAAAACCGTTCAATAAAAACTCCAAACTCTCTGTAGAATTCTAATATTAACCCACATAGTAAACGGAATCGATGATGCCCCCCCCCCCCTCCGGCCGGCATCCCAGAGAGCTCGTCTGATACAAACGGAACATTGGAAATGCATACGTAAATCGGTTATGTTTACGAAAAAAATCAATTTCCCACAACATTATTTTATATTAACAACTAAGAAGCTTTAACAATTTTCAATAACTATTCGAGAAAACTTTAAATTTGTAGTTTATTAGTTAGTAGATTCCTTTTTTTTGTATTATAATATTTTATAATGCCACAAAAATTCACAATTACGCACTCTATTTTCTAACGCCCCCTATATGCATAGCGGGGGAGAGGGGAAAGAGCACAAAGCAGCCAGGGGTCTAGGGCAAGGTTTCTCAACATTTACGATTTGAGTCCCCCTTGGAAACCTCAAAATCTTCCATGGCTCCCCTACAGTAGCGCACCTGAGATTTTTCTTAGGGGAAGGGGATGGCAAGCTCAATTGGAAATTTATTAATAAATGTAAAACTCATTGTTAAAAAAGAGTCTGTTGCCAATAACCAGTAATATAAAAACCAATTATAGTTTGAAGGCTTCTCTGAAGCAAAAATTTACTCTAGTGCCCTTTTAAAACCGCCTTCAAAACGGAATTTATCATACAAATGATTAGTTTTTAGTGCCATTAATTCAAAGAAGATTTACCCATTGATATGGATTTTTTAAAAACAGAGCATTTATATAAAAAATGTATTTACATTGAAAAAAATAAAATAAAATAATTTTCAGAAAGAAAAAAAAACCGACTTCAAATTATAAATTTCGCTAAAAAAAGATGAATAAATTATTAACCCCTTCCCTCTTCGCTCCCGTGATATTTCCGGGGTGGAGCGTTTAAAATTTCAAAATAAAAACAAATAAAAAATTTAAAATGAATATATATATTGTTCATACACATTTTTACATAATTTTCAAGGATTAAAAAAAATTGGCACTTTTATGACCGTTTTCTTGAAAATTAACAGATCGTTAAGGGATAATTTTTAAAGTCGGTGCAAAAGTATGATAGATTTCGATTCATGATTACCTTTGTAATCATGAATCAATTACAAATGTAAATGGCCCAGAGCCTGCAACAGTTTCAATGTAAAGTAACACGTGGCGTAATAATTAGATAATTTTTGCGCCGGCTTCAAAAATTATGTTTAAAAGTCCTATCGATGTTGTTAAATGAATTAATTTTTTTTCACTTTTTAGTGCAATTTATAATGTAACGTCGGTTCTATTCTTTCTAAGAATTACATTATTACCTATAATTGTTTTCGAAAATAAACCGAATGAAAAATAAAGATGCACAGAATCTCTGCAATTTTTTCAGTTTTTCGGCTAGAACATTTTATTTTTAGCGTTTTCGGTTTTAAAGTAAAAGTGAAATATATATCGCAGGTGTTGACTTTAAACAGTTTTCGACTGGATAAAAGTAGCCTTAAAATAATTACTGAATCAAAAAATCCTTTTATATACGCGCTCTACATCAGAAGTTATCTTTAATGAGATAAGTCCAAAGCCGAGCCCGCTATTAAATGAGGATTAATAAAGAATTCAAATTTTCTCGTAAAGCCCAATTCTGTTCAATGCTTTTCAAAGCAAAACGCGAAACAATCAAAGCAAAACGCGAAGCACTAGATGATATGTTGCGCTTTCCTGGGTGGGGGGGGGGGGAGTCTTTGCTTCGGATTACTCCTTCCGAAGTCATTAGTAGGATAGGAGGGGGTCACCGACACAAACCTCCTCCAACTAATGAGCCTGCTCTCATGCTTTTGAAATATTTATTGACTTAATTAATTTATTTGTTGAATATTTTACAGGTTATTAGGCTTTCTTTCATGTTTTTTATTTATCTTTATTTCCTGTAAAGATAACTTTTATAGTAAAGAACGCTAATGATGAAACACATTAAACAAAATTTGAAATTCAGAAAGTGTCATGCAGCAAAATTAAAGATAAATTATTAGGAAAAACATGGAACTAATTGAAACTTAATTTGCTCTTTTAACCCATGAAAACAAGTCACTTAAGAAATTTCATGCTTTGCGCTGTTTCATGCGTTGTTTTTTTTTTTTTTTTTTTTACAGTTAAGATTTGCAATTTTGTGTCGTTTATACACCTATGAAATATATTTGTTTAAATTTATATGAACTATTTTAACTTTATGGTGAAAGATTTTAGAAGTTGGAAATAAGTCAGACATGGCCCCCTTCACAGGGTTCATCGCTCTACTAGCCTCATATTTTCTCTTGTGGCCCCCTAGACTTATTCAGTGGTTCCTAAGGGGGCCAGATGGCTCCCGTTGCGTAGTCTAGAAAACCCCAACCCGCCACTAAACTTAGTCAATTGTTTTTAAATGAAATTCGCAAAAGGGGGGGGGGGGTTCCAGACCTTAAAATCAACTAGAGAAAGTATAATATTGAAAATCAGTAGAGTCAAAACTGTGACTTAAGTATCCGAACCCCCTTTCCGGATATTTTAAACGAAATAAATAAATAAAATAATTGACCCTTGCTGCATTTAAAGTCCTCCGCTTAAAATTTAGTTTCACAGTATATAACAAGAAAAGGTTTAAGCAAACTTAATTAGTAATGTTATGAAACCTAATTGCATAATCAAATCAATTAACAATTGAATTTTACAGTTAAGTGCAATCTGTTTGCATAGTCAAATACATCAGTTCATTATTGTTTATCACCTATTTTTTTAAATCTGAGTGCAATTTCTTCATTGTCAAAGAAAGGTTATGTACATACGCCGCACACCATGAAAAAAGCACGCCGAAAGTTATATAAAATGTCCATTAGCTTTTATGACACGGGTTAGAGACTTCTCTATTACATTTACGTTGGCATGGAAATTTATTGAAGCTTGATTTTTGCAAGAAAAGTTCGTGCACAACTTTCAGCATGATTTCATTCAACTTTAGTGTAAATTTCATTCAAAGAGTAATCTTTTGTAGAATGTCGAGAGCATTGTTAGCTGTTTTGGCTCCAAAATTTATTTCAGTGTGCACAATTTTGAGCATGTTCATTTTTTTCCTCTCGCACAATATATACCGTAAAGGCCCTTATTTTCGCAAAAATGAATATATCGGTGATTTCGCGAATTTTATATTCTGATTCTTTATTATTATTTGAGGCGGAAAAAAATGTATTTCACGAGGCTTAAATTTTCGCGATTACGACGGGCTCGCCTAAATCGCGAAAATTAAAGCCTCGCGAAAAAAAGGGCCTATATATATAAATATATATTTATTTTTGAAAATTTCAAGTTATCAGAGATTTTTTATCATACTTTGACAATAGTATGTTCTTTGCTTCTAGAACTTTGGTCGTTTGCAGTTAACACATTATGAGCGGGGGGCCAAGTAATAGTACCCGTTTCGTGCATTGCCATTTAATAGCGGGGCTGGTATTTGTACCCGTTTAAAATCACCATTTTTAAGTCACACAAGGGAAAAAATAATCTTTCATATGATCTATGAATTGGATGCTGTATTTTTTAGAACATTTTTTAACTTAGTCAACTTAGCCCGCTACGCAACATAGTTGCGCGGACTACGTCTCCCGCTCATAATGCGTTAATACACTGAACTCCCGATTGTCTATGTGAGGAGAATTTGATTTACGGATTATCCGTCAAGCTTGAAAATCCCCAAGTAATCTTTTTATTTTCGGTGTCACTAAATAGAACCCTTTAAACAGCATGTAACCATTTATTATTGGGCGTTTCCATGGTAGAAATGTGTAAAATTAGTTATCATAATGGATAGATTGATAAAAACGTAATGAAAGTTAAACAGCTTTCCTTATAGGACAGAATAACGTGGTTTGTGATGTATCTGTTCTTTAAATTAGAGATCGATTTGCCGTTTGAAAGGGGAGGGGGAGGAACCTTTCCCTCCTTCTAGAAAGTGGACAATTCCAAAGTCAACTTGTACGTCTACCGAACGCGATGAAAGGGGAATTTTGTTTATTTTAAACTTATTTACGGTTAGCGGGTTTAGTTTCTCTCATTAAGTGCATTTTTAGTCGTTTTCAATTAATTGACAATAAAGATTTAATAAAATTAAATAACTATAAATAGTGGGTGGGGTATTAATTTACCTCGCAATGATTGTTCAAAAAGAATAAAAACTTAAAATGAGCGGAAATTGTAGTTCCTTTAGTTCCCCATGAAAAGTTATTATAAAGAAAGCAAAAGAACAATATGAAGACAAGCAGACACAAAATTCTCTTTTGATTTCAATAACTTGCTTTCGTAGATACTTTTTATTTTTATTGTTAAATTTAACTTTTATATGTATTTTCATAATTAAAATTTTTATTACAAATCTGGCTAAAATGTAACCAATATAAAGAAAACATTAAATAGTTTATAGCATTACATTGAGAGCTCTTAATAACAGTAAAGGTCTGATAATTCTTCAGAATTTCATAAAGCATTATAAAATAGACAACAACAAATAGTTTGTCTTCTTTGTGCTTAAGGGGGGAAATACGTGTAAAACGGCGTATTGAGAGCCATTTTCATTAATTTTTTTAACGTATAAAGAATAAATATATTTTATTGAGATTTTGAGGCTATTTTGTAAATATATTGAAGAACATTTACTGAAATTTTGAAACATTTTTCTTGAAAAATCCCGGAGATATCGGCTGCTGCACACTGTAAGTCGCCACCCGGGTCGGCAGTTTGCGTACATCCTGGAGGTCACAATTTTTATCTGAAATCAATTTTTTTTAAATCTACTTTTTTATGTCTCTTCTAGTTGAACTAAAATCATCACAAAAAATTGAAAATTTCTATTTTTTTTTTAAATGGGAAAACTAAGTACGATTTTTAACCGTTTTTTTCGTTCTTTTTTTACAATAAAAAAAGGTAAAAATAAAGATATGTTTATGATTCTAGTTCAACTAAATCGTGTATATATAAAGAAAATGTGTGCTAAATTTGATAACGATTGATCAAAAACTCTGCGAGCTAGAGTGTACGCAAATTCGGAAAAGTAGTTTCGAGAAAAACGCGTTTGAAAAAAAAGAGTGGTATTTAAGGTAAATTTAAGGCAGTTATAAATCAATTTTTTAATACTTATAGATACTAATACTTAGAGCATTTTCTATCCGAGGTCTCAATTGGTAAAAGAAATAAAAGAACATCTGCTAACGTTCTCTAATACCCGTCAGGTCATTCATGAGGGACTACCTGCTCAACTGCTCCAAAAGGGGCGCTCGCGCAAATGCTTATAACTTTTAAACGACTTGGAATTTTGCTTTGAAAATTCCAGGGTATATTATTGAATAGTTGTAGAATCGATTTATATGAAGAAAAACATTTTTTAAATTTTTTGAGACCTTTACACGTATTTACACTTTCCCTTAAATGAAAATAAGAGAAATTCCTTTCATTTTCTTTTGTCAATACTTTGTAACACACTTAGTTTAAGTACACTGTAAAAGATTCTTATTCAACCTTTAGCCAAAAAAAAAATAAAAACAATGGGGAAATTTAGCTGCCACCAACATTTGGTACTAAAGTTGAACCACTATGGTTAAACAAGGTGTAACTACGCCATTATAACACAGGGTGTCTCAAAACGATCCAACTATTTTGATTTAACGCAATTTTTTTGGTCCAAAACTTCGAGAAAGTGGGCACTACAACCACCTGACGTGGTCCTAAGATGGAGCCACGGCGCATACCAGTAACAACTCGCCACCCAAAGGCTTCGGCTAAGTGGTTATGGCGTCTGGTGGAGAAAAGTAACAACTCGCGAGCAGCACTTCAAGTGTTGTTTCCGGAAAAAGTGATTTCTCGAAGAGGTGACATTGAGTGGCCACCACGGAGACCTGATTTAACCCCACTTGGTTTTTTCTTGCGGGATTATCTTAAGAGTGTTGTATACGAGAATAATCTACGAACGTTGGTAGGTTTGAAAAGAAATATTGAAGGAGAAGATGAGAGTGATTCCTCAACAACTTCTTTCAAAAGTCTTCAATAACGTCCGCACAAGGTTTGAACAATGCCGTCAAACGGTCGTCATTTAACTAATGTAATATTTAAAAAGTAAAATTTTGTTTGTTTACATTTTGGTATGAATAAATAAATGATTTCAAAGAGCATTTTTTTAACGGGTGATCGAAATCGTTGGATCGTCCTGAGACCCCCTGTAGCTCAACTTAGTACACTCCCAAAAATAGAATCCTCATTTTCGACGACTCTTCAATCGTCAAGAAAATTTCTTCATATATAACGAATCTTTCCTCACGCTGCCACGTGACTCAAAAAAGTTACTACACAAATTTCGGCATTTTGACGAAATGTTTACTCGGAGCATTTTTCACGAAGCCATTTCGTCAAATACGACGAAAGTTTCGTGAGATTTGAGCATGCGTTTCTGAGAGAGTACCAAACGTTGGTTGCAGCTAAATATGTTTTCCTTTTATTATTTTTTTTTTGGGTCAAAGATTGAAGTAGAATTTTTTAGTTTAATTTGCGAACCTGTTAACAAAAGGATTGCTTTGATTTTATAGGTCAGAAGTCCATTTATTAAACTAACTTCTTATAAAAATATGTTTAAAATCGTGAGAACAAAACCAAGAAGAAAAGAATTTCGTTGAAACAATGATGGTTTTTCCGAAATGTGCATTCTCAGAAACGTTAATTATAAAAAGAAAACCTGATTTCTACGAGATCAAAAGCTCACTTTAGAAGACTCTCTAAACAATCGTGTAAGACAATTTTTAGTAAGAATAATAAACTGCATTAATGTCGGCAGAGCGGATTCAAAAGTAAGATTTTCCCCGAAGTTCCACTTCAGCTTCAGTCAATGCGCAATTCGCATTTTGTTTTAATTTGTGCGACCTATTTTATAGCTCTGCTACCAGTGTACACTTTTACAGTTTTTTAAAGTACTTAAAGCTCAACATAATAGTTAGAATAAAACTGAGTAGAGTAGGAAGTAACGATGAAATCTGGCGACTTGAATTCTTTTGTGAGAGTTTTGTTAGAACAAAGCAGTTTTCTCCACCCTGTAAGCAAAAAAATGCAACATATATTAGTAAATGAAACAAGCATTATTTAAGCGTTAGAAACATTTGACATTTATAATTGACACACACACACACACAGCATTATTAACACATTAGAAACATTTGACATTAGTAATTGACACACATACACAGCATTATTAAAGCATTAGAAACATTTGACATTTGTAATTGACACACACACACGCGCGGTATTTTTTAAAATTATCATTATGCTCAGAAATTGGATATTTTAAGAAAATTGCCTTGGTATTTTAAAAAAAAACATTATGCTCAGAAATTGGATATTTTAAGAAAATTGCCTTTCAAAATTTAGATCAGAATTTCAAAAGTATTCAAATCTAGTTTCTGCATTAAAAAAAAGTCGATGGGGACTTTATGCTGCAAGCTTTTAAATTAATTTAAGAATTTAAAACCTTGCATTTTTATTCTCTATGTTGCTCAATTTTTACTGCGAAAGGCTTTTCCCCTTCTCATCAAGCAGACAAGCACTTAACTTTTTTTGTTTGAATTTAGAGTTTAGTAGATTTTTACGAAATGATTTTCTGATTACGAATGGTTTTATGCATAAGCTGTTATGTGTGTTATAGAAATTTAAATTTCTTTTGAGCATGAGGGATTTATTGGAAAATTCGGTAATAATCAATTTCATTTTTCTCATAGATTATGAACGTTGTTGAGGAACGTTTTATGTATTACAGAAATTTTAAAATATTTCTTTTTTTTTCTCTCTTGAATCGAAAGAACTTTAAAAGTTTATAGAATAATTCACCTGCATTATTCAATATATATCTGTTTTAAATCTGAATTAAATTTAGTAAAAATACAGACAAAATAATTGAGCCCACAACACAATGGTATCACCCTAGGAATTTCTGAAAGTATAAACGAGGGTTGTCACTAAACAACCACAACACATTTATTAGGACACAACATTAACAAAAACAACAGAGCTAAAACATACTATCTTCAGAGTTTCGTAACATTGGATCAATTGACTTACACATAGTTGCACGTTAAAATTCCAATATTGTTCAGCAGTTTAGTATAGCTAATAGGGAAATATCCATACATAGAGAGATACACACAGAGACAGAGAGATAGAGGGTCAATCCATGTGAAATCATCCAGAAAAAGCGAAAAATGTTGCTCCATGTTTTTGATTTTTGTTATATTTTGGCACTCAATTTATTGTTATCTTGAGACCCCAAAACAAGTGTTAAAAAGTTTTTTAATTCTTGAAATTTTTTATTACAGCCGTTTTCAAGTCACATCTTCAGTGGTTTTTCATGAAAATACTGCTTTACATAAATCTTTGTAACTTTTTTATTTCTGAATATTTCAAAATGATTTAAAAACCATTATATTCGTAAGAAATGAGAAAAATTTTGCTTTAGGTTTTTTTTTTTTGATATATTTTTTTTAAATACGGAAATGGTGTTTGAAAATACCATTTTCAAAACGAAAACTTGCGTTTTTCTCGTTAAACTTTTAATGGAAGAGACTAACACTCGACTGTACATTTCTTGCCCTGATTAGATACCTTTTGGTAGTTTTATCAGAAGCAGTATGGAACATTTGGAGGGTTTCCTTTATTTTATATAATTAGCCAAACTTGGCATCTCGGTGTAGAAATGCTAACTTTGACACTCAATATCTAAAAAGGGGCTGAAGGAAATTTTATGAAATTTCAGGGAAATAATCTTTTTATAGATATAAATATGTAGCAACGTTTTTATAAGTGATATCGATGTTGTTTTAGAAATATGGCACCTCGAAGTCAGGCAAAAAATCACATGTCTTTCCGCCTTTTTTCACATCTAAATGTCATCATACTGCCTTGTTTATTTTACTCAATGCTACAAAAGGTTTATAAAGTTTTCCAAGGTTTATAAATTTAGTTACAGCGACACATAAGCAACAAAATCAACGATCAATGTTCAATTTATCAAATCCATGTTTATTTTGATGTAGTGAGCCAGCACATAAGCATATCATGTCTTAACTAGTATTCTTTTATTGCTAAACTTACTAAATGATTTGACGAAGAACAATTAGTCACGTAGTCTAATGTTTATATTTTTCGATCATTCAAATTTTGCGTCTGAAACTGCAACTTTAACTAATGCAGAGTTCAACGTGAAAACATTTTTTCCCCTCTACCTTATTTAAACACAAGCAGAACAATTGAAAAAGGAAACAATAGTAATACATAAATTACCGTTGGATTCTCTTTAAAATACTCTTTTTTTACCTTCGTTTGAAAAGAGTGACTTAGTGCTTTTAATAAAAAGATAAATTTGTTGTTGTAGTAATTAAATTAAAACACGATATATTAGTTCACTTCATCGCAAGTAAACAAAATAAAAAAAACAAAGTTTTTACGTTAACTCTGCATTAGTTAAAGTCGTGTCTCAGACACAAAACTTTAATATTCGACAAATATAAAAATTAGACTACAGGACTAATTGTTCTTCGTCAGATCATTTAGCAAGTTTAGCAATAAAAAGATACTAGTCAAGACATGATATCCTTTTGTACTGCCTCACTACAACAAAACAAACATGGATTTTGAAATTTAACATTGATCGTTGATTTTGTTGCTTATGTTTCACTGTAAGTAAATTTATAAGCCTTGGAAGGTCTTATAAACGTTTTGAAGCATTGAGTAAAATAAATAAAGCAGTATGATGACATTTAGATGTGAAAAAAGGCGGAAAGACACGTGATTTTTTGCCTGACTTCGAGGTGCCGTACTTCTAAAACAACATCGATATCACTTATAAAGACTTTACTGCATATTTAAATATATAAAAAGATCATTCCCCTAAAATTTCATAAAATTTCATTCAGTCCCTTTTTAGATATTGAGTCTCAAAGTTAGCATTTCTACACCGAGATGCCAAGTTTGGCTAATTATATAAAATAAAGGAAACCCTCCAAATGTTCCATACTACTTCTGATGAAACTACCAAAAGGTATCTATTCCGAGCAAAAAATGTACAGCCGAGTCTTAGTTTCTTCCATTAAAAATTTTAACGTGAAAAACGCAAGTTTTGGTTTTGAAAATGGTATTTTCAAACTCCATTTCCGTATTTTTAAAAAAATATATCAAAAAAGAAACCGAAAGCAAAATTTTTCTAATTTCTTGCAGAATATAATGGTTTTTAAATCATTTTGAAATATTCAGAAATGAAAAAGTTACAAAGATTTATGTAAAGCAGTATTTTAATGAAAAACCACTGAAGATGTGACTTGAAAACGGCTGTAATAAAAAAATTTCAAGAATTAAAAAACTTTTTAACACTTGTTTTGGGGTCTCAAGATAACAATAAATTGACTGCCAAAATTTAAAAAAAATCAAAATCATCGAGCAACATGGCCTGGATGATTTCACATGGATTGACCCTAGAGTTACATTGGTAAATGTGGAATTTCCTATTGGATTGCGCAATTCGTAGTACACTAAAATCCCGTTATACCGCGCCTTAGTATACCGCGGAATCGGATATACCGCGGTGACTATCATGTCCCTCGATGTTTAAACCACCTTTTATCATTGTCATTTAAAGGTGATTCCTTATTTACCATTGTAATTAAAGCCAGCCCGAGCACACAAATATTCTAGCCAAAGAGCACCCATTCCCCACCAGACACACTAACAGATAAAGCCCTATTGTGATAGGCGTGATGTACACCTTTCTCATGCTTTTTTTTTTCTGTCTTTCAACCTTGAACATATAGCTTGATTTCAAAATCAGGTGCAATCGCCCTGACTTGTTTCTCTTGGCATGAGCGGAACTCAATCTGTCAGAGACTGTTCAGTTCAATGTTTAACTATTACATTTTCAGAAGTCTAGTTGTGCGTGAGTATAACTATAACCTATCGCTCGATAGTGATTGCGCAGCTGAGAAGTGTGCTTCTTGCACAGAAATTACAGTGAATAAAATGGCAGCAGAGAAGAAAAAGAAAAATTATACTATAGGGGAAAGAAAAGTTACGATTAATTGGTAAAGTTAAAAATGCTGCAACAAAAGCGAGTATTATTTCGTGAAAATGGTTCCGCAGCATAGTTTCACTATATCGCGGTTATGTTATAACGCAGGTGCCAAACATGTCTCCCGACACCCGCGTTTTAACGGGGTTTTACTGTATTAAGGAAGAATGCGTATCATACGTATTAGTTTCGTGAAAATGAAAGGAAGAGAAAACTTATTACTTAAAACAACACAACCTTTAAAATATTTTATTTAAATAAAACGCAAATAATAAAAGCAATATAAAAAACTCGTTTTTTATCAATCGAAAGACTTGATTCGGAAAATACGGAAAGCAATATTTTTAGAGAAGCACAATTGAATTTATAAAAGAATCCAAATTTTCCCTTACTGAAGCAAAGTGGTCGGGCAAAAGGTATTTTCTAGAATACGGCTTGATATGGTTTTCCATGCTTCCACATAAACCGCACATGGATCTAAAGTGTTCTACTGGCACTGCAATAAGCACTTCTCCATATGGATGCCACTGAACATGCAGATGAGAGTCAGTAAAAATTTCGATGCCAGATTTCTTAGATGTTACTAGGATCGAATCTGAAGCAAATGGTAGAGTAACGGCTTTGTCGTCAACCAATACTGATCCAGAGTTGGTGATGCGAACAGATTGGCAATTGTGATAGACAACCAAAATTATTTGAGTTGATGTGTTCCCAACCGTTTCAAAATCAACTTTAAAACGGCCTTTTATGCAGTCTTCCACCAGCGTATATATACAGTTCCCCTCAAGATCAAATACGTTAGTGTTGAAAGTTGCGACTGTATTGTTACTTGAAGCAAGGCATAAAGACCCTGAAACAAAAGAAAGAAGGAGCTATAGACAGTGCTGTTTTTACTACATTAAAAGTGAATTAAGTAATAGTTTATCAACATTTCACCGATACTAAACATGAATCAAATCACGAAATAAATGTCACGATGAACTGTGACATTTTTTTTAATCTTGTGTAAAAGGAATAGTTGTTACTATTTTTTTAAATCTGAATCTTAAACTTTTGCAAAGAATCATGTATTTGTACCAGTTTAAACGCAAAAAGTGCATTCGCCAAATTACACGAAGAGTGCAACTTTTTAAAAGAATTTGTGATGATCTATGACCGGGGTCTGTCAAAGACTCGGCCAAGGTCATCACAAATTCTCTTAAAAAGTTGCACATTTCGTGTTAATTTGGTGAATGCACTTTTTGCGTGGAAAATGGTACAAGTGGATGATTCTTTGAAAAAATTCAAGATTCAGATTTAAAAAAAATAATTATTATTCTTTTTACACAAGATAAAAAAGAATGTCACAGTTCATCGTGACAATAAGTACCACTAGAGCCGTTCCACGGAAAATCTTTTGCACTTGACAAATGTATTTCTTTAAAAAAGAAGTAATTAAGAATGAAATAAAAAAAAACGTTGCTGAAAAACTCATATGTGTGAAGAAAATTTTGTTTTACATTACCTATTTCGCTTATTATTTTAAATTGAAAAGTAGGTGTCATGGATGGGACAACGATATCTCTTTTTCCATGTAACAGGTAAATGACAACTTGCGTGGTGACTTTAGCAAAATGCATGAATTTATGGAATACTGCTTTTCAAGTCTTTTACTTTAAATTAATTCAAAATAATTTACTTGCTTCTTTTCTTATGATACTGAAGATTATTATGCACAATATTTTAAAATACTTTCTCAAGCTAATTAAATTGAATAACCATAATTAAAAAATAACACCCGAAAGACTTTATTAAAAAATAAGTTTAATAAATATTGTTGGTATAATTTAACATAAGATGATATTAATTAAATAAAGTTTGCCCAAACGCTTAAAATCTTCTTTATTAATATATTTTCATCTTGTTTTCTCTCTAATTTATTCCTTATTTTTTAACATCAATCGTAAATGATAATCTTGGCATTATTAACTGTCATTGTTTCTCTTAAAATTCTTCTCGTTTTATTGTTCAGGAATAATTCTTATAAAATAATTAGACATTAATTAGAGAGAGCATGAGCGTTGCGTTTTTAGCAATCATTCTTTAAATAAGATCATTCACCCATATCCGTTTAGAATGAATAGATTTAGATATTATCTATACTTATGCGAATTTTTTGTTGATAAATTAATGCACTTTTAGAAGGTGTCTAAAAAGAGTAGCGAATAGTCCGTTCATTGCTGCAAATGCGTTAAAGTGTTATTAACAAAAACTGCCACTAAACATTCCAAAGACCCATTATCTATATTTTAAGCTGCCAGAATTTAGTCAGTGCATTACTTGTAAGTAACTTTTAAAATAAAACTATACAATATAAACAAGGTTCGTTGATTTAAATCAGCTTCATGATTTAAATCAAGTGATTTTTTTTTTAATCCTAGATTTAGATCATTAAAAAATTTTTCTAAAAATTAATCTTAGTATTAGAAAAAGTTTGTTTTAAAGATAAAATCTGCTGCATTTACAACCTTTTTTTCAAGCAAAACTTCACTGATCCCTCTGTCTGTGTATTATATATTTCATAACTTTAGAATTAATTATTATTATTACTATTATTTTACAATATTATTCTTATTCTTCTGATGTCTTAAAATCGAAGCAAAAATCATTTAACAATTCATATTGCAATTCAGAGTAATCATGTGTTTTTAATGTTAATAATAGTATTTTAGTTCTACTTAATGAATACCACGCAATAGATAATTCAGGATGATAGTCTTTAAAGCAAACTTCTTTAGAATTTAAAATATGCGTCCTTAAAGATTAAAAGCACACCTTAAAATTAAGAGCACACAATTATTGTTGGATTTTTTCAGTAGCAAAAGAATTAAAATTAAATTTGCTCATTTTTTTCATTACTTAGAGTGTACTATTATTTTTGGTAGGGTTAAATTTCAATTAAATCGTGCATTCCTATTAAAATTCTTCCATTTTATTATTATTTAAAAATAACTACTGCAGTGAAAATAACTTAATGTCGTTTTGCATAATGTTTAACATGTCATATTGTATAAGTGTAACATAATAAGTCGTTAGATCCTGTTTAAAAAAAATTTAAAAACCCCATTTAAATTTTTAAAAAGCTGGTTTAAATTAAAAAAATCCGATTTTTAAATTTAAAAAATAAAATAATTAAAAAAAAATCACGAACCCTGAACATAAACGAGTCGACGAATAAATTCAAGTTGTAAAATAGTCGAGTTTGAGTCAGTGCGAAGCAACAAAAAGTTGTACAAAAATTCGCCTAAATTACTTACAAGAAACGCATTTAGAGCAACATTCACCAGGAATGTCTGACAGGTGTTCTTCCTAGAAACAGATAAGTAATGAATTATTTATTTGTTTAAATGTGATTGAGAAAGATAGATTTATTAAAGCAATACATATAGATCTAAAATCATCATGATGACGGTATTTCAGAGAAACATTTAAAAACTTACAGGCTCACAAGTATTTGGTTTACAGTATATCTCCTCGCAAGCAATTTTGCCTCTGTTGCAAGAACACGTCTCGCACGATGAAGTCCACGTTTCTCCATCCTTAAACAAAATAATAATACATTTCGCTTATAGAAATAAACAGTGTCATATCTGTAAAATGGACATTTTTCAGGAGAGGAGCTTGAACGTTTTACAATTTATTTTATTTAATTACCTTATTTGTTACAATGATTATTATAAGCGGTTTTGTTCAGAAAATAATTATTGTTCTAGTTTTCTCTCACATGATGGATGTTAATGACGTCAAAAAACTTAGATATAACTATAAAAAGTAGTTATTACAGTATTTCAGCAAAAAAATACAGTTGGCCTCTAGCCCTAATTTTTGAACATTTACTTACGGCAGTATTCCCAAGAGCACAAAAATCTGAAAATTTTGATATAAAAGCTAAAAAAAAAAAAAAAAAAAAGATTTTTTTTTTCCAGATATGATACTGTTTATTTCTGAAGCGATTTTGCAAAATCATACTTTTTTGTTGTTGTCGTGTCCTCGCGTGTGGCGAGTCAGAATGGGTACGCTGCTCCTAAGTCTAACGGGGTCCTCCTTATAGGCAGGAGTGCGAGTTCCGCCCCTTTGTAAAGTCTCTTAATTTTTTGAACCAGCTCCCAGATTAGAGATCGTCACCTCGGATTGGCACCCCCAGAGGTATCGTTTCACTTGGAGGACATTGGAGCCACGACCTACTTAACGTGCACCAGATCCCTTTAGCGTACACGGCCCTACAGGGACCATCCGCTAGAGGTTGTCCCCCTCCTAAACACTGACTTAAGTCGATGTTGCTTCACTTTCGGTGTTCTGCGGGAACCGAGCTTCTACCGACTGGTCCACTGCGGGACCCTTTTTTGTATGTCATTGAAATACTCCAATAACTAACATTACGTAGTAAAACTGTAGAAGCTAGACCAAGTTGAGACTTGCACAAACTGGAAAACGCAAAATCGACTTTGCTTTATAGCTCGGTTGTTTATTGACTGGGAAATAGTACTGGCGTACTATGTACCTACATAGTATCTTAATTAGGGCTGGTATAGTTCGACCACATTGTTCTGACACTAGGACGCTTCTACGCATGGCAGAAAAGAACGAGTCCATTCGAGTTTTAGGGAAGTTCGTTTTGCAGGTGCGTTTATTAGCACGCAAATCAACAGGTTTGCTTCTCTGTTTGTTGAAAGCACACAAATTTGGGCAACTACTGGCACATAGCATCAATTCGGAAGAAATCAAGTATGATAGCCCCTTTCCTTTCGCTCCCGTGAAAATGACGGGCTGAGGTTTCGCCTTCTATTTCTCGCTCCCGGAAAAATGACGGGCTGAGGTCTCGCCTTCTATTTCTCGCTCCCGTGAAAATGACGGTCTGAGGTTTCGCCTTCTATTTCTCGCTCCCGTGAAAATGACGGTCTGAGGTTTCGCCTTCTATTTCTCGCTCCCGTGAAAATGACGGGCTGAGGTTTCGCCTTCTATTTCTCGCTCCCGTGAAAATGACGGTCTGAGGTTTCGCCTTCTATTTCTCGCTCCCGTGAAAATGACGGTCTAAGGTTTCGCCTTCTATTTCTCGCACCCGTGAAAATGATGGTCTGAGGTTTCGCCTTCTATTTCTCGCTCCCGTGATACTTCCGGACTGGAGTGTTTACAATTTCAAAATAAAAACAAATAAAAAATTAAAAATGAATATATATATCTTGTTCGTACACATATTTTTATATAATTTTCAGGGATAAAAAATAGGCCCTTTTTATGACCGTTTTCTTGAAAATTACGCGAGGTTTAAACAAACTGAAACGAGAACAGAACACAGCACATTCCTTATACCAGTAATTTCTTCCTTGAACATGAATGTGTTTCTTCTTGAAACTCTGCCAGTCATAGGTCTTTTTTATGTGGTAGAATTGTAAGTATTGAGTAAGGTCAAGACCAAAAAAATCTCGTAGCAGCCGTACTTTGTAGATCCCTTATTTATCCTTTGAGAATCCAATACTTACTAACATCGTAATTGAAATATCTGTGTATAATTATCCTGTGCTTCGATTTGAATACTGTATAAGATGTAGAAACTAATGGAAAGGATACGATAATGTTTATCTGATTTTCAGTTTTAATATATTAATATACTGAAGTGAATATTTGAAATAAGACAATGATCTTTGTTTAAATACAGCACAATGGCGAAAACGGCCTTAATATTAAGAACTAGAAGTAATGAAACATACCAAATATCTACGTTGAGCGTCTTGACAAAAGCTGTCGTCTGTTCAGCATGAAAAAAAACAAAAATAAAATTATAATTAGCTTGTTCATAGAATTTAATTCAAAGAAAGAGAGAAAAAAGATGAAAAACAATCACTTATGTATATATTTTCTCTTTGAAAAGAAACTGAAGCGGTCGCATCTATTTATAATCACATTACGATGAAAGCTAAACATGCATATGCACTTACATTTCTTTAATAAAAAATAAACAACATTATTATTAAATCAAGGAACAAGTATTTCGTTTCATACGTTTCGTTTTCATCCAGTTTTATCATCGAATCTTGAAAGAAATAAATGATAAAAAATATCAAGCGTAAGAATTTGAAAGTCGACTAATAAGATTGAAGGAAAATGTATATCGACTGAAGATCTGCATTTCTTTGAAATTCAATACACAGGTAACGAATATTACTATCGCAAAATTTTTTGCGTAAGCAACAGGAAACGGTGGAGATAAATAAATTAATCAACAGATTCGAACTTCTGTGAAGAAAGGGAAGTAGGTAGAAAGTACTGCAGCAGAAAAAGCATGTTTTTTTTTTCTTATTTGAATTTAATTAATTTATTCTTTTATCCAGAAATAAA
Source organism: Octonoba sinensis (assembly GCA_038502835.1). Lineage (NCBI taxonomy): Eukaryota > Metazoa > Arthropoda > Arachnida > Araneae > Uloboridae > Octonoba > Octonoba sinensis. The sequence goes on along the minus strand of CM076598.1, from coordinate 211,854,885 downwards.
ATGCGGAATAATAATGGTAATATCCAAGCGAAAATATTACTTTAAAAATTGATTAACTGACTGAAAGGAAAGCACACATACACATAAAAACAAAATACATTTCGACATATTTTATAGCTTATTAAATTAAAACAAATTTTACTAAATTAAAACTTTCTCAATCAAAATATACTACATTGAAAACAAATTTAATAATTATTAGTGACATCCTTGGGCCTGTCTTGCAAAGCAAAGTTTTTCGTAGGAAGTCTTAATATTAGAAATAGCCACTCTCAGTTGTTTCTATATTTAGCCGAGCTCTATAGTTTGTCTTTAAAGAAAACACAGCAGAAAATCCAATTTCACAAAAGTAGTTTGTTGAAAATGGTAATATAATGCGAAATGCCCTTGTTCTTAGTGCAGAAAAATCCTCTACTCCTGCCAAAAATCAAATAGTGATTTATTACTAAACTAATTTTATTACTAAATTACTCGTTTTTACTCTTGTTTTAGCAGTTAGTTAAAAATAATTCAAAAACAGAATCCAAAGTACTCAATATACATTATTGTTGTATACATTTTAAGGTAAGTGGGGGAACGCAACGAAAATTATGATAGAAAATTTGGCCGCGAATACTGAAAGGTTGAGAAACGCTGCTGTAGATTAATGTAGCAACAAAACTTAATAACGATTGATGCTGAATCAAAGGTTCATCATCTGGGGGTTGTAACTTTTTAGATCTGACGTATTGAATATACCATTTGAAAAATCAGAAAAAAACACTTTGCATGATGAATGACCACATCCAATTACTGATGTTATTATTTTACAGCTCATTTGGAAAGAGAACATTATTAGTTTTGATTTGATACAAAGATCACCTTAACTGGCTGAAAAATAAGCAAACTAGAAAGGATTTTATAAGCTGATACCCAAAATGCAAAAGCAAAACATCGGCGAAAACCGAAAAAAATTCTATAGAACTGAAATTTTAACTTAAATATCTGAAACAAAATTAATTTGAGTTGATCTCATAGTTATGTATTTATAAAACTTTTTATCAAAAATATCTGAGACACGAGGGCCCGGCCGAGTATTTAAATTGGTCAATTTGACGTTGAATGGTCCATTTACTAGTAATACTGTAATTCCGTACTGTTATAGTGCATAGAAAAGTAATTTTTAGATTAGAATCGACATTTCGTAGATGTGGCAATGATATGCAAGATGAGGAATGCGCTACTTTTGATTAGCATTATTGTTTTACTTTTACAAATTATAAAAGTAGCCAATATAATTAATGAAATACTAAACATAAACATTTTTTGTAAAACAAATCAATAAGTTTGTTGTTTCCCCTCCCCAAGGTTTCCTTTTTGAAAGCATTAACGACAATTGGAAAGCATAATTATGACTCATTACCAAGGGAAATTTTATAAATCAAAGGAATTGTTAGAGAATTGTTGAAGTAAAAAATATTATGTTACTCAAGTAAAAAAGCTTAAATAAATTTATTTCCCTTTAACTGATTAGATTAGCTACAACTGGAACAACACAGTTCCGCAGTTGTTTGTTAAAATTTTACACAATAAATTTTAATGAAGAAAACTTCACTCATTCTGAAAAAATAATAAATAAATGAAACTGATTAAACTAAGAGCTTTAAATTAGTTAGTTAAACGACAAATGTTACCTTTGCAGTAATGGCCATCAGCAGCTAAGAGCATGCCTTCTGGGCACGTGCAGTGGTAAGAACCAACATCATTAATGCATGAATGAGAACAACCGCCATTACTGTCCAAACATTCGTCAACATCTTTAAAAAAAGTTCAATGATTTTATAAGTGCATCTATCAAATTAAACATATTTTGAAACAACACCTTCCGAATTGAAAACATGCACCTTTCAGCTATGTTTCTAAAATTAAATAAATATTTTTTTAAAGTGAATTTAAAGAGAGAGAAAACGCAGTAAAGTTTTGTTTCTTAACGTTTGATGAATTTTACGCACAAGTCTGTTTAAAACAATATATATATCTTACTGTGAATGTGCGTAATCGGAGAATGTCGACATTCTCCACACACACAGTCTGATGGATGGTAAATGTCGATATTCACCGGTGATTGTCGACATTCTGTATTTGGTGTATGTCGATATTCACCGGTGATTGTCGATTTTGCTCTTTTTTAACCGACTTCACAAAGGAAGGAGGTTACACGTTCATACTGTATGTATTTCTTTTTTTTGTTTGTTTTTCCACTCATAACTTCTCACCGGATGAACCGATTTTCATGATTTTTTTTAATCGATCGAGGGTGGTTTCCCATAGGTCCCGTACCTTCGTTTCATCATTTCGATATCATTAGAATAAAAGTTATGGGCAGGAATAGGGTCATTTTTTTTTTTTGGTTTTTCATCCATAATTTTTAACTAAATGAACCGATTTCAATGACTTTTTCTGTAATAGATAGAGGGCCGTTTAACTCAAATATCACACATCAATTTGACTACATTTGTTTTTTAGAAAAATGTTGCGGGTGAAAAGTAAGTATTTTTTTTATTTTAATTGGAAAGGCTTGACTTGATTTTTCTTTGTTGGGAAAACTATATTAATAAATATAAAACCCATTGTTAAAAAAGTGTTTGTTGCCATTGTGCTATAATAATAAATGCAATTACAGCAAGATTTTGACTGAAAACTTCTCTGAGGAAAAAATTAAATCCAATCAGTTTGTTTGCTAAAATCGACTTCAAAACGGAATTTTTCATACAAATGATTAGTTTTTAGTGTCATTCCTTCAAACAAGGTTTACCCTTTGATATGGATTTTTTAAAAATAGAGTATTTATATTAAAAAAATGTATTTACATTAAAAAGAATAAAATAAAATAATTTTTGGAAAAAATAGAACCAACTTCAAATTATAAATTGCTCAAAAAAGTGAAAAAAAAAAAAAATTCTTTAAGCAACATCGATGTGACTTTTAAACATAGTTTTAGAAGTCGGTGCAAAATTATGAGCCTAATTACCATTACACCATGTGCTACTTTATATTGGAACTGTTGCTAATTTTGGGCCATTTATATTTGTAATTGATTCATGATTACAAACTATTTTATCTATCATAATTTTTGAACCGACTTCTAAAACTATGTTTAAAAGTCACATCGATGTTATTTAAAGAATTAATTTATTTTTTCACTTTTTTGCCCAATTTATAACTTGATGTCGGTTCTATTGTTTTCCAAAAATGATTTTATACTTTTTCTTTTTTCAAAGGATTTATTATCTGTTTTTTAAAAGAGTAGTGATGCAGAACATCGTGCTTTCAATTACCAAATTTACGTTAACAAAAACTTAAGCAATATCAGTTGTTATTGCAGAGACATCAAAAGTCTTATACTATTCTGATAATTTCGGTCTCTAAAGTTTTTTTTAAACTGCACATTTTTGTCACAACACTCTTCAGAAATAGCACGAAAAAAGAATGCCAAATGACGGAGGTATTCTCGAAATTCTATAATTTATCTCCATCCATCAGTCTCAGAACTTCATTACTTCGCTGAATAATCTTCCCAGACTTATGAAAGGTTTCTCGAAAGTTTATAGTTTCCAGAACTAGAAACTGTTTACGGCAAATAGTTAGGAAAATTTCTGGAGGCTTAAAACAAAAACTTTCTTTTAAGTTGAAACTTGCAAAATACTCAATTTTGGTGAATTATTTTTATTTATTTATTTTTTTTGCTGCATCTCAGTAAATGCATTAAAAAATTCGTGTTATTTTGTAGACCAATATAAAGGTTCTTTAAAAAACTAATGTCATTATTTCTTAATATTCCTTTCAAAATTTTTAAACTAAAATTTTAAACAATTTCCGACCTTTTTCACATAGTTTTATAAATCATGTTAGAAATTCCTGCTTTTTGTAGCAAGATACTAGAAACGGTATTTAATATAAACAGACAAGGCGTTGCATTTAATGTTAAAAAATAACTTATTAATTTATTTTTTTAATAATGTTTGTTATAAACATGCAAATAAATATAACTTTAAAGGAATTTTTGCTAAGGAAAAAAAATCTGCAATCACAAAAAAACTAGAGGTTCACTTTTGTTTTTATTTTTCATTTATTTATTTATTTTTTAATGATGTCGCATATCTCTTCTCGTACAACTTTGATGGCTGTTCAGTATTTCTCCCACACCATCTTGAACATCTTCCCTATATTTTGCGATCTTGTGCCATTGAGTTAGATTTTTGTTTGGATAACAGAAATATTACATCATAAATCTAAAAAATGCAAAAATCAATAATAATAATTCAATTAATATTTTTAAAAATCGTTTTTTTTTTTTTAGTGGTTTTTAATTGATTATGATGGAGATACGAAGTAAAAAAAATCCATGTTTTGGGTAAACAGTACTCTCTTTATATTTGATTTTCGATCAGATTGTCCTTCCGTCACGTATGGAATTGCCCATATGCAAAGAAAAATGTTTCTCCATCATTTGCCTCAAATATATTCTGATTCATTTGAGAGATATTTTTTAAAAAATAGAACTATTCCTTTCTGAAGAAATAATGTTAAATTTTATCATTCCCTCACTGGCCATTACCGAATGTGAGGGAATGATAAAATTTAGTATTATTAGCTTCTGAATTTCGTATTCATTATTAAGATAAAATATGTAATGTTAAAGTAGTCATTCTGGGAACATTAAAACACCCATTATACATTTTCAGGAAATAGATCGATTTCATAAAGATAGCTTAACGCAATCTATACATGCAGCTCTTCCTTTGACACTGAAGAACTTCTTCAAACTGGCTAACTTTTGTTTCACAGCCATGTTAGTGACATGTGTTCAGTACATGTGGGCACATTTAAATACTTATGTAACTAAAAATTCCTGAATTACATTCAGTGAGGGAATGATTCGAAATATATGTTAATCTTTTTTGCCATTTGAAATTACTTGTGAACAAAAACAAAATCAAATTCATCGAAATAACAATGCAAGTGTTAATTTTTAAAAGATAAAAGTCGGACAAGAAAAATACAAGTATTTGAATAAAAACATGTATTTTTAGGTGGATACTAGTTCGTGTGAGGGAGTGACATTTCATAGATTTAAAATTTAAAGCAAAACACTTATTAATGCTTCAAAGTTATGAGTTAGTATAACAAAGCCATCTTAAAGCTGTATGCTGAATAAAAAACTTATTAATTTTTTGATTTATAAATTTGAAACATCCTTCAATTATATCACTAAGAAGTATTTGCATAGAATACCCATATATATGTACAAATTTCTGAAAATTTGATTTTCAGGTTAATCTTGGATATTGATACACATGCGCAGGGGCGCACTGACGGAAAGGGACAAACAGGACGGACCTGTGTTAAATATCCGGCTTTCCGGTATGTGAAATTTGATTATTAAAATTTAATTATTTATCATGCTTTGAAAAGATACGCAAATCAAAACCTTACAACGTATTTGAAAGCGTTGGGGCGTTTAAAAATATGCATAGAATTTATGAGTTTCAAACATCAGAGAGGGGGGAGCCAGGTATCCGGTAATTAATGCAAACTGCAGCCATACTGTCTATAGCATCGAGGCCTTCACAGACTACCCCCCAGTAGAAGGGGGTGCGACTGCGGCGCTATCCTCCTCGAACTTCCCACAACCTCTCTGACAAACTGACAACCAGCACCAGCCATAAGGGCTGGGCTGGCAGAGCTTTGCCTACCTGCTTTACCGACCCGGGGCCATAGTCATGCTACAAAGCAAGCCTTACGTCACCCGGATCGGATATTGCTATTTTAGTCGCCTCTTACGACACGCATAACTACGTCAGCGCTATTCTACGCCGGCCACCGCACGGCGCCAGGTATCCGGTACGGATCCGTCAGAAAAGGGGCATCGGATGTCCAATATCCGGCAAAATCAATATGCGGTGCATCCCGAATGCTGTCCCCCCCCCCAAGCCCCCTAAAGCAAAATCCGGGGTGTGATACTGCGCATAAGTAATGTGTGAGATCCCATAAGAACTATTATAGATTCATATGATTAACTTATCTGCTTATTCGCATTACAATTCTTACTTCCTCTCTCCTTACTTCTCCTACTTTTAAATCTTCATTTTTGGTCGAAAAATCAATATTTAAAAACCTTTTTAAATATTGATTACCTTTTAAATATGAAACCTGTTTAAAAACCTTTACTGCAGCAAAACATAACATCTTAGGATTTCAAATATGTTTGGTCTCGACGTCATTTGAAAGGAAAGTTGAGCAGTTTGAACAATAGCGCCACCTATCAAATTACACTGATTCTTCCCACTCAAAGCTTGTTTTTCCCAGAACTGTATTTCCCATGAAAATTGATACTTCAAAGACTATTTCTTAGAAAGTTCTAAACATAATTGAATAAAATTCAGCAGAAATGTTTTTATGGTATTTGCTAGGAAATGACGACCTATAATCTTCTGATTTGAATAAAGTTTACTATTTTTGTGCCTATATTTGGTTTTAAAAGTAATTAAAATTCCTCGAAATTCAATAAACATAGTTTCGAAGCATTATAAATTTTTACTGAATGTAAATAAAACAAAGATTGTAGGTCATTCCCTAGTCTAGTGTAGAAGAAATGCGATTAATTGAAAAATATTCAGGTAGATGCGTTCTTGTAAAATTAGAGCTTTTTTTTTTTAATGCTAGATTTTACTAAAATTTCTTGACTTTTTTCAAATTTTTGTAAAAATATACTTATGTATTTGTTTTAAAGTGCGTTTTCAATAATTATGATGTTAATTAAATCTAAAAATATGGAGGCTTATAATACTTTTGTCTATTTTAAAAAACGTTTTTTGAACGTAGTCGGATAATTAATTTACGAGTACAAGGGTCATTACAAAAAATCTTCTTTAATTACACAACGCATCGACAGTGGAAACAACCCAGAAGCTATTTAGTTAGATCACGTATCGTAGTTCATGCAATTTAGCTTTGAATCCGTGAAGTTCTTCGTGTTGGAACTTGGAAGAGCTATTGTTCAAAAATGCAAACATTGTCGCATAGCAATGAACCCCACGTGGAATATTAAGTTCAAGATGCTGCCCACCCCCCTTTCCTTGCCGTCTTGTGCTGTTTTACGCCCTTGCAATAGTGTGTTGCCGAAATTCAAACCCCTCAATCCTTTATAAGGCAGCGAAAAATAACTTCCCATCAAATTCATCAAATTAAGAAGCTATAATAAGATAAGATAAGCTCTTGATAGTTTATATATGTTTTATTGCTGGAGAGCAGAAGATTTATCACCAAATATTTAGGTGATAAATGTTTTATCAAGCGTACTCCAGCGAGAGAAAAAAAAGGGTGGGGGTGGATGTAAAAATGAATTAATTTTTAATGCCCTAAATTTAATTAATTTCTTTAAAACCAATCCTAAGATACAAATTGTTTTAATATAGTAATAATAGATAAGAATGGCAGGGTCAACTCAAAAAGAATACAGTAAGCATTAGAGGCTTCTCTCTGAAGCCCAATTATTTAATGGCGTATTTTACAACAATTACATGAAGGACATTCACTAGTATCACACGCTTATTCAACAGTGATCTGATTCAGCATTAACTGATAACAGTTTCTCTATCGGTTTGTCTTTAAGAGCTGAAAGCCTATTTAAAGGGCAAAATTATTTAAAATTGACTTTGTCGTTTAATTTTGTAAATGTTACTAGTATACACTTGAAAGTTATTTAAATTTAAAATGCCAGTGAACTGATATATACGCAATAAACGTGAAGTAAACCTTACAATGTGTAGGGCCATACATTATGTGGCCAAAATGTCCTAGCAATCCGTGTTATGTTATTGGAGATCCGAATGGCTTAATCCCTCTTTTGTGTCTATGACATCCTGCAGACGCTTGGAAAAACTTTCTCTTATTTTGTGGAGGTGGCCGCGGGAATTAACTTACAGGCGTCCGTGACAGCTGGTCTGACTGTTGAACTAGCTCTGGGGCGATTTGGGTCGCAACATTGTGGGAGGGGAGGGGGGGGGGGTAATCTGCGTTCTAATGCGTTCCACTATTGTGCGTGTTGTTAAATTATTGGTGGCACTATCAATGTCAATAGATAATTAAGATTTTTCTTTTTTGACAATGGAATTTCATCAGTAGCTATTTTCCCTTTTGATACTTATAAGGTACCGTATGATTTTAGTGTATCAAACTTCTATGTGCACTTTATTGTTTTGCTGCCAATCTTGTCCATTTAAAAAAAAAACTAAAATAAGTTGAACCACATCTTGGAGCTTATTAGATGTTACCAACACTAAGAAAGTTTGAAAGCTAGATCAAAGGAAACAAATGTACCACAGCTTACAGTTAAGGCTACATAATCGTGATGAATCTTAGTTTTCTTTTACGAAAACCTAATTAAGAGTCAAATACTTTCTGACTTAAACATTCTGCAAGACTTTCCACAGGGCATACTTAGAGAACACGCTATCATTTTCCCACGTCACTGCTGCATCGAATATAGAATTAAATGTATATAAAGATTGAACTTCATGTTTTTATTATTTATTAAAATATGAATTGCAAAAATAAAAGTCCTTTCAAAAACACATAAAGATTAAACAAAATCTAAGGCTATGCGTCCATTATGGTGCAGAAGGTAATTAACGCAAAATTTGGAAGCAAAAGAAAGCATCTTTAGATATTTAATATAAAATAGTTTAATTTACTAAGTTATGCATCTACATTAATAGATTAATGAATGTACTTATTTAAATTGCTGTTATCCTACTTGCTATAAAAGAAGAAAGTTACATGGAAATTTTTCTACAAGTGAAAAAGTAATGCATGTTTAAACCGATGTACACCTGTGTTATTCTTTGAGGTCAGGAGAATCATTTATGTATACAAAAAATGGTAGTAACTAATGCAATGCACACAAACAAACACAAAAATGAAAAAGACAAAAGAAAAAAAAACCGGGGCTTCTGCTACACTGGAAAAAATTTCTAGTTCAACCTTTGACCAAAAAAGTGGGGAAATTCAGCTGCAACCAACATTTGGTACTAAGTTAGACCATTATAATGGAGTAGTTTCCCTTAATTTCATCATTAATGCGAAACTAGGAACCATTATAATGGTTCAACTTTAGTACCAGATGTTAGTTGCAGCTAAATTTCATCATTCTTTTGGCGGAATGTTGAACAAATATTTTTTACTGTGTATTCCTTTAGTGGCATCCGAATAGCTTGTTGTGAAGCATTTTTCCCCAACCAGGCATTAAATATCATGTTTGTGTCGATAAATAACTTCAGAATCCCAAGAAACATAAAAAATACTTGTTAAAATTTTTCATTTTATTTTTTCCCCCGAGAATGTCCATTTTTACATTGAATTCTCCTTAGTAAATAACTTAAAATTATAGGTAATAATTTGCAGTTATATGCTAAACGGATGAGTGTCTGAATGGCAGGAAATGCTATTTTAAACATGGCTTAAAATAACTAAATACTTTAAAATAAATTGTCCAGTTATTTTTGTTGTACTTACCATATTCACATTTTCTTCCTGTGAACCCTTCACTGCAATTACAAAAACTTCTTGCATCCTCCGTTATGCATTCTTGGTCATTCTCACAAGAATCACTTTCACAAGAACTAATGGGAAATATGCAGGAATTCCCTAGAAGCATTTTTTAAAATTAGGTTAATAATAAATAGTTATTTACAATACGATGATAGTTTTTTTTAAAAAGAAACCGCCCATCCATGAAAATGAGTTAAAGGATAATTGAGTTAATTAATAAACAATTTAATTTATCATTTATTTTATTACGTAAAGACATTTATTTTGAACCATTTGTTTATTTAAATGTAACGTAAACGGTTTAGCAGTTTTACATACTTCCATAAATTGCATCAAAAGTTAGTCTCCAAAAACGATTTTGATATACTTCTTAGTCGCCGATTTTTGTTAGCTTATTTGAAAATGAAATTTCTCCTTGAGGATAAAATTTTTATTTATTTATTTATTTTTATTTAAAATTGTCTAAATGTGAGAAAGGGCTAGTGCGGATAACATGAATAACTTATATTTTAGTTGAAAAGTCTCGATACATTTTTGCAGTTTGTCTTCTCAAGCTTCTCCACACTAACCCCACCACATGTGGTTAATTTGTTAACTTTAAAATAGACAACTGTATTTCCAAATAACTTAATATATCCACCAAATCAAAGGTAAAAGATCAAAGTCTTGTTAAAAAAAACTTGATGCGTTAAAAATTGTATTCAGCATACTTTTACGAAACTTATGAAAGTTATCCCTTTCTACCCAATTTGCCTTCGAACGAAACTATATTTTAATAACCTTATTCTTAACCATTTTGAAACACTAATCTTTATATCAAATTAGGGAACCAAATTCAATCTAAAGAACGGCAAGCAAATTGGACGCGTATATTCTCAGATCCGGAAAGATTTAATGCTACTAGTGCTTCCTCTAGTATAATGCAGTTTTCTCCGCTAAAATTTACGAGTAATTACAAAGACCTCCATTAACTTTTACGATTTTCCTTACAATCTGTTAAGGAATGAGATTCTCTATTTTATAACGATTATTGGATGCTTAAAACGACACGATAAAAACTTTGAAATGTTCAATAAATCAAAATTAGTACTTCAGTTCTTTTATTCCATAAAACTAATCCAGTTTTATGAGAAAAGTTCACATAGTATTTACCTAAACTTTCGTTTGTATAAAAACAATGACAGTTGTCTTCAGAGCAGGCTCCTAATTCTGAAATATAAAAATGTATTAAGAAAATTTTAAAGTAAATTGTGAAGTAAACACAGTTCTAGCAATTGGTGAAAAATAAAAAAACATCGACAAAATTGTTTTGTAATATTATGTGTGAAATGGAGCTAGTAGTTAAGAGTTAATATTTACCACAAGGGGCCAACCTAAGACTCTTGTGCTTTGAGTTAAGTGCTTTATTTTTTTTAGAAATTTTTTGCAGTAATTACAATTTATAGTTTTGACGAGAGATCGCAGTTTACAAGGCTCCAAAACCCAGTTCTTTGTAAGTCGAAAAATACTTTTCGTACATTTTCTATACTATTAAAACCTGTCCGAGTCTGTCTGTGTTTCTGTCTGTGTGTCTGTCACCTCATTCTCCTCGAGAACGGCAGGTTGCCCGACGTCGCGCCGGGTATTGTCGGATTCGAAATTTTCCGGGGAAGCCATATCGCCCGGTCTCATCCGTGTCCGGCTTTAATCAGCGGAGATATTAATTAAAAACGCAAATTTTTGCAAGTTTCATTTTACTTTTTCATTGTTGCATTGCTCGAACAATGTATAATACAGCAGTTGCCGTTTGAATTAAAATCAATGCAGTTGTTGCCATTGTTGTAACCAGTCAACAATACTAATAATCAATATTTCTAGCATTTTGAGTGAGGTTTCGCTGTATTTGCAATAATAAATTTAATCCTTCTTTCTTTTTAATTTATTTATCGTCTGCTATCTAATAAAAACTATTTTTCTTATTTTAACAGGGACTTTTAAAGGATGTTTTAATTATTCTGAATGCATGAAACGAAAATGGCGTAAAATCAAAAAAGGATTGAAAAGGACAATTAATTGTCCTTATTCTGATGCGATTTTTTGGAATTTCACTATTATTAACATCGGTCCGGGTCCTGTATGTCTGTGTATGGATAGATAATTAAGTTTTTCAATGCCGTGTTGTATTTAAGCTCGCGCAGCGCTGGGCGTACAACGGTTTCTTAACAAAAATCGAGCGCCAAAAAAAGAAGACTTTTTGGGAGCATTGTACTTAATAAATCTATGTTTTTTAGGGACTGTTGCTCTTATTTAGGCTCACGCGAAGGTCTGTATCTCTGTGTATGGATAGATAATAAAGAATTTCAATGCCGTGTTGTATTTAAGCTCGCGCAGCGCCCTCAATCTATTATTTTAGCCCGTGCAACGCCGGGCGGCACGCCTAGTAAATTATGAATGACTGACAACTTTCAGATAGTTCCACTTTTGTAAAACGCCACAAAATCCACTCTAGAAGCAAATGTTAACGCAAAAAATGTGTTTGATAATATCCTGAAAATACTTGAACCAAAAATATGTGAAGTATCTCCCTGACTGTGAAAAATCCTAATGAATAATTGAGAATCTTGAATACTCTGCTAAAAGTACTAAATCCTAAGTTTAAAATCCTAAAGATTATATGAAACTCATCATAATCAAGTTTAAAGTTCCGTACTCCAAGAAAATGTCTTAATTAGTGAGTGTAAAATCCTAATGAATAAGAAAAGTTTTCCAACTACGAACATAATCTTAAGAGGTGAAGAAAAATTTAACGGCTTCCCCCACCCCTTTAAACCGTAAGCGGCTTACAATTCAATGAGGACAGAGAAGCGGGATGCCTCCAGCAGGAGCGCAACCATGAAGGATTTAGGGGTTTTAAAACACTTCCCAGATTCCTTGATTTTAAGTGGTTTAAGACTGCTGTCCAAGTGGGGTCTATTACAAAATACATACCTACACTTAAAAATTCTAGTTCAACCTTTCACCAAATAATGGTGGTTGTTGCTGCAACCAACATTTAGTACTAAGTTGAGCCTTTATAATGTAGTTTTACCATGAATGGGAAACTAGGAACCATTATAGTGGTTCAACTTTAGTACCAATTTTGGTTGCCGCTAAATTTCAGCATTTTTTTTTTTTTTTTTTTGGTGAAAGGTTGAACTAGAATCTTTTACACTGTACTTTTCAACTCAAGTGGCCAACTCTTGCGCATACTAATTAAACTAGGAACCTTTATTATGGTTCAACTTTAGTACCAAATGTTGGTTGCAGCTAAATTTCAACATTTTTTTTTTGTGAAAGGTTGAACTAGAATTTTTTACAGTGTACTTTTCAATCCAAGTGGCCAACTCTTGCGCATACTAATTAAACTAGGAACCATTATAATTGTTCAACTTTAGTACTAAATGTTGGTTGCAGCTAAACTTAATCTTTTTTTTTTTTCTTTTTTGGTGAAAGGTTGAACTGGAATTTTTTACAGTGTACTTTTCAGTTCAAGTGGTCAACTCTTGCGCATACTAATTAAACCAGGATTCATTATAATGGTTCAACTTTAGTACCAAATGTTGGTTGCAGCTAAATTTCATAATTTTTTCTTGGTGAACAGTTCAACTAGAATTTTTGACAGTGTACTTTTCAACTCAAGTGGCCAACTCTTGCGCATACTAATTAAATTGTTATTGTGATAAAGTTAAGGAATATAATGGGAAAAACAAAATAAAATTGTTGAATACTTTATAGTTTTCAAGTCAGAAATCATGTGTGAAGTAAGAGTAATGTAGCAAAACTTGGATCTTACTTTGACACAGCTCTACTGATTTTGAAATGGTAATGCTTCCATGAATGTGCTTCAGGGCTTCAAACCACGGTACAACATTTCCAACAAATCCACAGGAAGATGCTATTTTATTGATTTCTTGGTCAGTAAGAGCATAATCCCAGACATTAAACTGAAAGTTACGTTTAAAAAGATAAGTTCCAACAATGAAGATAACATAATGTTGATAATAAGAAGACTTAAAGTAAGATCGTCTTATTCAAAAATTTTAGTGATGCCAACCAAACTTTCGGCAGCATACCAGAATTATTTTTTTAAAAATTGTTTACACAATGTTTGGGATGCAAAAAACTGCTTGCACTGTTAGAAATTTCAGCATGAAATTACGGTTAAATGACCGGCAGCAGTCTGTCCATCCAATTCACATTAAATTTACAATTTGGAACATTTTTCTATCTTTACGGGACCTAACCATTTCCAATCAACTTGGTTAAAAAGCCGTAAATACAAAAGTTTACGGTTTTATAACCATTTAAAAATGGTTTCAAAACAAAAATTTTGACCGTTTTTGAACCATTCGCGCGCGCGAGGCGTAAAATCTTTGAGGCGTAGAAACAGTAAGTGAAGTGCTTGGGACTCAAACCCCGGCTATGTGGTGTAAAAGCCTTGATCGCTATCCACTCGACCATCCGCACCACGTACAGCTGTCGTTTATGTATCAATAAATCTTCTTTTCCAACAGGCAAACTGCCTTAAAATTGAGATTTCAGTTTTTGATTGGATCCAAAGTCATTTTTAGTCTAAATTTACTGTATATTGACGAAAATCATTTTATTTGCTGCAAAAATTAAAATACAAACAAGCTTCAGCAGCTCAAATGATGGGTTCGCTCATTCGCAAACAGTTCGGGAATCCGATGTCTCCAATGTTTGATTTACGTGTGTATGTGTTTCTATTTTAGTAACCACTGCTTAAGCCACTTTTTTTTCTTCTTTTTTTATATACACATGCAGATTTTAACTGATAAATCCGTATTCCTATTTTAAAACAACGTACGACCGGTAAGGTTTCGCAACCAAGATGGACGCCCGATTCTTATTGAGCGCTTGAAAATTACGGTTAGTTAAACGTTCTTTAGGATAAACAGAGAATAAACGATTTTTTTCGCAATCAGCGGTTTGAGTACCATCTTTTTAATGGTTATTAAACTGTTGTAGTTAAATATCGTAAAATAACATTCAAATAAATGGATATTTTACTATTTTCTTACGGCAATTTTTAACAGTGTGTAAGGTCATGAAATATGTGTAATGTCTTAATTATTAAATAGATAAAAGAATTTTAACACGAAATTTAAATGATGCAATATTTTAATTTTTTAATTTATGAAGGAGCAATCTATTTTTTTAGTTTTTTTTACCAAAAGAATTTTTTTAACTTATGCCAAGAAAAGCATACGTTTTTAGTACATACAACGAACATACCAGCTTACCAGCATTATCTTACTGACCACTTACTGTAGTAGCTTATTGAATATATATTAAATAAGCTAACTACAATTTAGTGCTGATTTAGTTCTTTATAGTATACAGTAACGATTGTTTAATAAATTGTAGTTCAATTTAGTCAAGCCCTTATACTTCTCAAAAAAGTAATAGCATTTTTGCAAAACTTATGTTTCTAATTCTCAACTAAATTCTAGTTCTCAACTTACATTTAACAGGTGTAAACATGAATATAAAAAAGTCAAAACTATTTCGCCATACTTCAGCGCAAAACGTTTAGTTTTTCAGTTTTAAATATTTCCGTTTCACCCGGCAGATACTTTTACATAAATTTAGTCTGAAAAATATTTTCTTTCTCTGGCATCCAAAATTTTTGTTTTTTTAAAGTTGGAACGTTTAAAATTGCAGTTGCAGTAAGAAAATCGATAGTCAAATGATTTGCGCATAGCATCTTTGGTCATGATTTTTCCGTCAAGCATCGATACGATGCAATCATTTAAAGATAAAATATCGCTTACTGTACCGAGATGTTTTCTATAAATCGTTCGCATGTTTCACGCTTTCGAGTCATTTTACTTATTGTATTGTAAAATTCCATTTTAAAATTATCTATGACGGTGCTATATTTAACATTGCGTGAATCTAAAAACATTTTGCTCCTTCGAAAGTGCCTTTTAGTTGCATTTCTGCCTAATTTGAGCTTTTGAACGAAAAATATGTAATAGCTTCAATGAGAAGTGAAAAGCCCTATTATATATTAAACTATATAGCAGCGTTTCTCAACCTTTCAGTATTTGCGGCCCAATTTTCTAACATAATTCTCATCGCCCCCCCCCCCCCCGACTTACCCTAAAAGGTATACAACAATAATGTATATTGCGTAATTTGGATTCTGTGTCTGAATTATTTTTAACTAACTGCTAAAACAAGAGTAAAAACAAATAATTTTGTAATAAAATTAGTTTAGTAATAAATCACTGTTTGACTTTTGGGCAGAAGTAGAGGATGATTTTTCTGCACTAAAAACAACGGCATTTCGCATTCTATTACCATTTTCAACATCCTAAACTCATGTTTGTGAAAATTGCAACACCATGAAGGAATCGTCATAATTGAATGAAATTTAATACACAGTTGAGTGGTAGTAGTACAAATAAATGATTAAATTTTCAAAGCAAACAAACAATAACAAGAGATCGGAATCAGTATTTTGTGTAGCCACTACCCGCCGCAATAAGTGCTGCACCACGACGTGGCATGGAGTCAAACAAATTTTGAATGTCTGCCTGAGGAAGAGCAACCCATAATGTTTGTTTGCGTACAGAAAGTTCGTCTACAGAAGCAACAGGACGAGGATCACGAGCGAGACGCCGACCAACGAAATCCCACATATGTTCAATTGGCGACATATCCGGGGAATACGCAGGCCAAGGAGGAAGCTGTACCTGCTGCGTTGCAAAGAAGGATTGAATAGTCCTTGCAATATGAGGGCGGGCATTGTCCTGTTGAAATACAGCGCCTGGCAAGCTTTGAAGGAAGGGAACAGCTTGGGGCTGTAGAACTTCACTGATGTACCGGTTGCTGTTCAGAGTGCCCACAATTCGTACCAATTGAGATCGTCCATGATAGGCTATGGTGCCCCAGACCATAACTCCCGGTGTTCGTCCACTGTGGCGTTCGGTAATGCACTCCGAAGGTGGCGTTCACCGGCATAGCGTCTGACACGAATGCGGTCATCATGGTAACACAAATTAAAGCGGGATTCGTCAGAAAACGCAACATGCTGCCAATCAGCACGCCAGTCTCTATGCTGATTGGTATATTGTAGCCGCAGGCGGCGATGGTTTAGGGTGAGGGGGATCCTGTATAAAGGAGTCCTTGCGTGCAGTCCACACTGCAGCAGACGTCTACGAATTGATGAAGCACACAATGAAACACCTGTAGCTATTGACCACTGTGCTGCCAATGGACTAGAGGAAGCTGTACGGTCCGTCCGCGCCATGCGGACCAGGTGTCTATCATCGCGAGTTGATGTCACATTTCGGGGTCCACTCACGGATTTCCGAGTTGTCCGACCCTCGTCCGTCCACTGCTTCCAAACACGCATTACTGTGCTGCTGTTGCGCTGCACACGAGCGGCTACTGCACGATACGACAATCCAGCTTCACGAAGGCCGATGATTCTCCCCCGTTCAAACTCTGCAAGTTGTTCAAATCTCGCTCTCTTTCGTCGAAGAGGCATAAGTAAAGATTGAGCTACCACTAGCAGATAACCACCGAAAACCATTTGATTCTAATCATTTGCATATCATGCGCTACTTTGCATTTCCTGAAAATTTCAGCTCACTCGCGTAAGTCCTTCATGGTGTTGCAATTTTCACAAACATGAGTTTACTTTTGTGAAACTGGATTTTCTGCTGGTGGCTTCTTTGAAGACAAACTATAGATCTTGGCTAAATATAGCAGCAACTGAGAGTGGCTATTTCTAATATTAAGCTTTCTTACGAAAAACTTTGCTTTGCAAGACAGGCCCAAGGAAATCACTAATAATTATTAAATTTGTTTTTCATGTAGTATGTTTTGACTCGGAAAGTTTTAATTTAGTAATTTGTTTTACTTTAATAAGTTATAAAATATCTCGAAATGTATTTTGTTTTCTATGTATATGTGTGCTTTCCTTTCAGTCAGTTTAATCAATTTTTTAAAGTAATATTTTCGCTTGGATATTCTCACGCCCCCTTCTCGTGTGCTCGCGCCCCCCTAGGGGGTCGCGCCCCACAGGTTGAGAATCGCTGCTATATAGAATACAGGGCACTGTTGCTGCCTACGTCACACTACATTCTAAATTTATAAGCATCAGAGTGGCACTAGTACACTAAAAAATTCTAGTTCAACATTCATCATTTTTTTTTGGGGGGGGGGAGTTTCGAACTAGAATTTTTTAGTGTACTGGTGGCCCTCTGATGCTTATAAATTTAGAATGCAGTATATATAAAAAATTCTAGTTCAACCTTTCACCATTTTTTTTCCTTTTTTTTGTGAAAGGTTGAACTAGAATTGTTTTGCAGTGGAGAAAGTGGTAGAAAAGTTCTCAAAAAAAAAAAAAAAACAGCTTTTAAAACTTAAAAATAAATTTTTATATTTTAATTTTAGTATAGGGGAAAAAATGATTTTTTTAAGTCAAAAAATAATTGTTTATCAAAACTAAACCAAAAAATTTTACTAGTTTGCAGCGCAAAATTTTACATACATGCTAATTCTTGAATACTATTTTTCAATGACATTTATAGTATGTCGAAAATTTTAGGTGAACAATTAAGTTTAAAATTTAGCGGAAATGAAAGCCTCCAGTATCTTTTGGATCATGTACTTGAGAGAAATAGTGTGCAAACTATTTTCTTTCCAAAATTCCACAATGATGTTAGCAAAAAGATAATTGCAAGTAATTATTTTTTTCCTGCTGATAATTTAAACTATTAAAATACCTCTTTTTATTTTAGCCTAATTTAGACACAAAATAAAACAGCTAGTAGTAAAACCTTAAAATGAAATAAAAACCCCCACACATTTCACTTAATTAATGATTTTGATTTTTAATTTATGCTTTGAAAATTTGTGGGAAAATGATTGAAATATTTTACTTAGGGGCTGAAACATTTTTTGCATTGAAAACAACGTTGCTATAATACCGTTGAACCTATAGCTTATTGGTCAATGCATAAGCTTAAACGCTTACTTCTACGTTGCTTTTATTGGTTTTCCTTTTGCTGAACATAATTTAAGCGCAATTATGAAAAATTTCAAAAAGATACACTGATAGAGTTAACGAAATAAAATAAAAACTGTGAAACGTACCTCTGTGATCTCCCCATCGAAAGCTTCCAAAGCGCTAAACGTGCTTCCAAGACTGTCTTGTTCTTGACCTAATATAAAGATACCGGGCCTCATATATTTATCATTGGTATTGTCAGCGCCTTCGATGATCAGCTTCCCATCAACATAAAACGACCATTTTCCGTTTTCACGTTGCCACGTGACAGCATAGTGATGCCAGTATGAATCTCTGAAAGAATAGTAATGGGTGTGAACGGGGATGTAAACAAGGTGAATGTTTGGTGGTTAACCCCATCCTCTTCTCAGAACCCTTAGTTCTGAGCCATATTGCCAATCCTAGTATGTAAATGTGGGGGAAATTATGACTTCTCTCCCCCCTCAGGAGAAAATCTTTTTTGCGTCATTAAGTGAAAATTCAAATTTTCTAGTTTAATTAAGGTTATACGTTTTGAAATTATTTTAATCTTAGGCATTTTTATATGCAACCATGAGATAGGGTTACCTACCTTCAAAATGCAATCAATAATTTCACTTTTTGTGCTAACCGCTTACGGATGCATATTACTCGCAATTACCAATCCCATGCAGTTTCAAATGAATCGTACTTTTTTTGTGGCTCATCTGTATTTTCCATTACTGAATTTGTTCTTTTATTTTTTCATTTTTAACTGCGATTAAATTTTTTAAAGACTAAAAAGATAACCTATGGAGACTTTCTGAACTAGCATTTGTTATACAAATTAATTTTTACTAAAAATAAATTTTAATTTTTTTAATATATAATATCATACCATATTATTATTGATGTAATCATTTTTAAATAATATATATACAAGGAACGAAAATAAAACAATGATAAAACTTTTAAAAGTTAAAATAATAGTCAATAGATATGCATTATATGGTTAGAAAAAGTAGGAATGCAACGAATATTCAGCCACAATTCGGTATGCGGCCTAGCGAATAGTGATTACAATATCTAGCCGAATTTAACGAATTGAAAGGCTTGCATTAAAATAAAATTGATAAATAATTGATAAATTCATCCTAAGTAGAAGGCAAATAACTTTTTCGCGTTTCACTTATGGGTAAAATTATCAATTCCATTGCATTCCGAGCAATACCGATAATACCCAAATTTTAGATGTTTTTAGAATTTTAAGCAAACCTAATTAAAATGTAGAAAACATACTTAGAAATTAATATGTGTAATTGATGTTTGATTTTGTGATTACTTTTAAATCTAACAAATACTTTCAAATACAATAAATTTTGAGAAATTCCATTACTCCGCCAACGAATATTCGTCATTCGGCCAAAACTTTAATATTCGGCTTTGGCCAAGTAGCGATTACCGAATATTCGGTATTTGGCTCTTCGGCCAAATCACTATTCGTTACATCAAGAGAGCGGCCTGTTAAATTTACCCCAGTTGCTGTTACAACCGCTGATCAGGCAATTAAACTGTCCGCCTATTCATTCTCACTCACAGACAATATGCTAAATGCAAGTTCCAAAACATTGTAACGTACAGTAAAATAGAAAGACTACATCTGCAAAAATTGATGAGATTAATGAACGAAATATATACAAATTAATGGATTAAAAGTGAATGGAAAAGAATGTTACGACCAGTCCCTTCTTGAAAAGAATTTAAATTTTAGTTTTTAACACTTCAAGCAATTTATTAGACTTTCTTTTTAATACTGCGTTGGTGGCAAAGTAACTGAACTTTTATCAAAATCTAATTGTTAAAGTTGTTCATCTAAATTTTTATGTAACGGCCAGTAACCATATAAAAGGCATAATTTACTTTTAATTGTTTACTTTTAATTATGCAGGAGGGTTTTTTCTCTTCTTTTTTTAATTTTCGTTGAAATCATCTGAGCATAGAGACTTTGTCCATTGCCTGTGACGGAAAATGAATAAAAATAATTCACTTATCGCTCAAAATCCCTTACATTATTAAGCGAATCATATTCACAATGACCAAATATCATTTTAACAACCTGTTAATTGCCAAATTTGAAGAAATGATTTATATATCCCTCATTTTCATTTGTATCATAAAACAATTAGACTTCATTCAATAAAGATCGAGTTCTGCAAACAGATTTCTCATTTCGCCACTGCATGTCAACTGGCGCTTCTATTAAAGAGCTCCGGGTGAAGTATTGATTTCATACAGGCGGAATGCGAGCTAATTATAGACAGCTCGAAATTTTTCATTTATATAGCGAAGCATGATTTTTCGATTATTCCTGAGTTGGTAAAATGCATTTGTCTACCAAAACATTTTGAAAACTTTTCTTATGAAACGCGAAGATTTGAGCACATGTGTTAAAAGAAATGCAATTCCATCCCTCTCCGTTTTTTATCGTAAAATTATTTGATTAAAACATCATTGGATAAGAAATCTTTATTAACACTGACAAGTAATCAGAAAACAAGTAACAGATTTTATTTCTTTTCAAGTTTAAATCAATATAAGTAAGGATTTGATAGTTAAATATCCTTCGAAGAACTATCATTTGTTTTATGAATAAAAATTCTAGTGATAGACAATTAATACACTAAAAAAATTTAGTGGTATGGTGCACCAAAAAGTGATGCAGATATGCTGGCTACATAGGATGGTGCTTAATTTTACTGTATTTTAGTGCTAACTTTGGTATGTAGCATCGAAATATAGTAAAATTAAGCACCATTCTTTGCAGTACGCAACTTCGCATCATTTTTTGGTGCAACTTACCACTAATTTTTTTACAGTGTACGGCAACCAGCTTTACAAAATAGAAACTATAAAAGAATTACAGTAAAACCTGTAAAGTTGACCACCTGTCTAATTTGACCACTTTTGTCAGGAACGGAATTAGCCCTTCACCCACTACTTTATAAGTTGACCACTAAAGTGCTGCACCGCAAGTGGTCAACTTACACAGGTTTCACTGTATTATGTAAATGATAAAAAACACGCTGCAGTTAATTCAGTTTTTGTCATTACATTAACAATCTCCTAGAAATTTGTGGTAGGAGGCTATATTAACTATCTGATCGTTTTGTTTTGCATTTTCTCGTTATGTACCTTTAATTCAGCCTTTATTAGCGCTTCAAATGAAGAAGTTTTCCACCCGCACAAAATTCCAAATCAGGAAAATCTACTTACCTGTTAGCGGAATATTCAGTGTGGTACGGCTCACCGTGTATGTATAATATGAGCCGATTTGTGTCCAGAAATGTTAATGCGTTGTCAATAATAACTCCGTCGCTCTCTTTGTAACTGTAAGAAACTGGAGTGGCTTTGCTTTTTGGGTCCTTGAAATCAGTCCTCATGTGAAAAGCCACTGTTGTTGCATAAAGTAATCTAGTGTTTTCAAGCTCCACATAGTTCGATGTCAGCCTTTCCTCGTACTTCAAAGAAAATTCTGGGAACAGAGCTGTAATGAAATTCATGATTTGTGACAAACAGCATTAAATAAAGTGCAGTTATCTTGGCATTTATTTTCTCAATGATTTTACATATTTTGCACACGCTAAAACATTTTAATAATAGAAAATTATTTTTTTAAATAAAAATGCTACGTTTATGACAGACGTGTGGATCAAGCTAGATCAAGATACGTACACTGAAAAATGCTAGTGCAACCTTTACCAAAAGAATGGAAGAAATTGTGAAATTTGAACTAAGTTAGGTACTAAGTTGATGGTGTATTTTCATCATGAATGGGAAACTGGGAACCATTACAATGGTTCAGCTTTGGTACCAAATGTTGATTGCAGCTAAATTTCACCACTTTTTTCATTTTTTTTTTTTTTTTTTTGCGAACTGGTTTGAACTGGAATTTTTTAGTCTGGACGTATACTTCCTTGTGTAAAACTTTTTACAGTAAGGGATTTAATTGCAGTATTTTTAACTTGCTGAACTTATCAACCCTTAATTCCTTTAACAGTACTGCACACATTCACTGCAAGCTCTAAAGATGTTCCCCCAGATGCGATCACCTTTCTACCTTGACATAGTCTCCTCTTCCCTTTCTCCATGTGAGACGTAATTTATTTTTCCGTTGTTTATGAAGCATTCTTGTTTGATCAACTGATTAAGCATGTATTTATCCACTTTACAATGTACTACACTGTAGAAAATTCTAGTTCAACCTTTTACCAAAAAAGTGGTGAAATTTAGTGCAACCAACATTTCGTACTAAGTTGAACCATTATAATGGTGTAATTTCACCTAGTTTCACTATGAATCTGAAATTAGGAATCCTTATAATGGTTCAACTTTAGTACCAAATGTTGGATGCAGAAAAATTTCACCACTTTTTCCCCGTTTTTGATGAAAGGTAGAACTAGAAATTTGTACAGTGTAGACACTTGACAAATTAATTAAACATAGTAATATGATGAGTTTTATTCCAAATGATTTTCTTTCCATTTTTGGGATTATTTTAACAGCCTCGATTAGAATTTTTGATCACGGGTCCAAAGTGCTGTACACTCGACAAGATCCCTCATGTGCTGGAATAAAATTGGCGCTGAAACTTACAATAGTTTTATTTCTCCCGCGCAAAGAAAAAAAAAAGGCTATATTCATTTTTTAAGCCGTCCGATTTATTTATAAGTAGCGTTGGAGTTCTTATCGTTCTGAGCGTGTGACTAACGTTAAAAGTATTGCGAATAAATATTGTTTATCATCAATAACTTGTGAGAATGCGCGTTGAATCTAACAACCCCGATCTGTATATTCGAACTTAGGCTGTTTTGCCTTCTAGTAGGTTAACAAACATTGTATTTATTTATTATATTCAAGGATTACAAAGTGATTAATTACAAATAATAGAAGTTTTTGTTAAAATTTCTTCAAACACATTTTAATAAATAATTTTTGGACATTGCTTTGTTCACGCAAAATTTCTTCCTCATTTCATTATTCTCAAGTGCAAAATATTAAGTTACCGATTCTAATTGAATCATTGATGAAAATAGCTAATTTGTTTGCCCACGCAATATTAATTCCTACGTATAAAATTCCGAAAATATTTGCTTTTGTTTAATGATATCAAACATTCTCAAAAAGGAAGAAATCGACCACTGTCGGGTGTAAGAAGGATTTTAATTAGACTAGAAAAGGCGAACAAATGGCTGAAATAAATTGAAATATCTATTGAACGATAATGAGCAAGAATCTTTTGCTATTTAGACAACGCCAAATTAAAATGACTTAAATTAATAATACAATTTGAACTAATTTAAATATTATTTATTTCATCCTTTTTCGCCAGTTTTTAGGTAAATAATGGCACACTTTTAAAAATGAACGTGAACTGAAAAAAAAAAAAACAGACTGAGTGAATTAAAGTAGCTTTTTAATTATCTCGACGTTTCAGTTATATTGAATTTCTGACTAAGAAGGGGATAACGATAGGTCATTAGTAAAGGACGCAACAAAAATTCATATTATTAAAAAGAGATTATGAAGAAATGTATTTCTTAGAAGAGATAAGATAATAACCTCAATATACTGAAACGGGAGAAGACCGCCACATAATCTGCAAAAATAAACAAATCTTCATTAAAAGGAATACTGAATACATTATTTTGATTTTTAATTAATTGAAATTTTCCTTTTCCGCGGGGGGAATTTTGTCTGCTTCAAAAAGTTTATTTTAAAAAGCGATGAACTGAAAAATTCGAAAAAGATTTACCTAGAGATTCTTATGTTTTTTCATACTATACCGATTTTACCACGTGCGCTGTCTTATTTCTATTATTTTTGTTTAATCAATGTTATTCCAGACTAATTGGACACATGAGTACAAAGATATAACGATGTAAAAAAGCCCGGTTCACGCACAACTGTCTAGTTGTGAGTTGCACTTCTCTTCTGCACCGATGAAGAGGCTCCATTGTAGCCTTGAAATTGCTATTTGCGTTTTTTTTTCTGACAATTTGTGCTTTTTTACGTTGTTATATCTTTGTACTCATATTTTAGCACAAAGCATTTCGATCATTTTGTCTTATAATTGGACACATAATTCTTGAAATTGCTATTTGCGTTTTTTTTTTTCTGACAATTTGTGCTTTTTTACGTTGTTATATCTTCGTACTCATATTTTAGCACAAAGCACTTCGATCATTTTGTCTTATAATTGGACATATAATTCATGTGTCTGTAGTGTAAATAGTATTTAAATGAGAAGAAGTGTTTTTTTGTTTTTTCCTTTCAAGACCGTACCACATTCGTGCAGTACGTTTTGTAACTGCATCTTCGAATATCATGCAAATTTTTTTGGAGTTTATACCAAATTTGTACTCGCACAACAAACATGCTCTAATGACGTTTTTGATTACGGCTATTATTAAATCACGAAAACTAAACCGAAAGTAATAAGTGAACCTTGAGAACTAGTCCTACCTATATCCGGTCCAAAAGCACCGAAGCTCGCTTCATGCAACAGCGGCTTTTACGATTCCTATTATCTGGAAGCGACAGAACATTTTTGATTACCTGATGAAACAAATTGCCTACCTATATCAATTATTTTTGTAAAGTCATTTTATCATCACGCAAAAAAAGGAGAAAAACTTCAATTTTTTTTACAGATGAGAATCATTATTAATACCAAGTGTAAATACAGTAAAACCTGCGTAAGTTGACCACTTGCGGTGCAGCACTTTGGTGGTCAACTTAGACAGGTGGCCAACTTGTAGAGAGTGGAGTTTTTTTATTTCTTACACTATGCATTTATTCATTTGTAACTAATTAAAATATTGCTTCATGTATTAACGTTACTTTAAAATAGTGATTAACTTATTTTTCTCACTAAAATATCAATAGAAAAATTTAACCCGCATAACTTACAATGTATCCTATACAACTTTAAAAGTAAAGTACTTTGTTAAAATTAAGATGAATATTTTGCTTAATTACGTAAGTTACTTATTTGATGGTAAAGATTTCCTAAAAATACATAATATTTCGAAATGGCAATACTATTAGATAGAAGCAAAAAGAAGAAACTTATTTAAAGAGTAAAAGAGTGCTCATAGTAGTTTTCCGTTTGGTTAAATTAACAAAGAGGTTTAAGCAAACTTTATATTGATGTTTCAAACAAATAAATATAGAAATAATTCAACGGTCAACTTACAAAGGGATATTTATAATATTCTCACCCAAATTTGGCGTACATAAGTGGTCAATATAGACAGGTGGTGAACTTAGGTGTTCAAATTACAAAGGTTTCTCTATATTTTATAATATAGGACTAATTCTGTTCCTGACAGAAGTGGTCAACTTAGACAGGTGGGCAGCTTACAAAGGTGGTCAACTTTACAGGTTTCAGTGTACGTGAAATAATCAGGAAGAGGCATTCGTTACTATGATTGAACTCAACTTTGTGCGAAATAGTTGCTGATATTTTTCTACATACAGCGGATAAAGTGTGATCGAAAGCTATAACCACTTATATTTATTTCCAGTTCTATTAATAGCAATATTAAGAAGAATTCTATCAGCAGTTCTAGTGAAGAACTTGAACCGTACTTTATTTATCCTTTTTGCAAACAACGGCTGTTTGAGTAGAGCTTTAAATAAGACCTTTTCCCTGGAATGGGAGGTAAAGCCAAATGGTCTCTTCTCCCCGCTGCAAATATAAGAGGCTTTCTTTGAAGGGATGTGCCAAAAACAGTGTTTGTGAAGGAGAATTCGGTTTCTCTGGAATACGCGAGATCCCTGGCCACTAATTCCAACGTTGTTTGCGTAGATAATACCATATGGTCAAGCCACTGGACTTTTCATAATGCTCTCTGCGAGACTTGTTATACTCAGACAGTATTAGTCATATGACTTATATCTCCAGAGAAACATGGAACCAAAACAAGGTAAATAAGTACTTACGAAGAAATTAAAAACAAGATTAACGAGGAAAACACGATCAAAGATTATTTTTCCAGGTGTCATGGATAGTTGTCAAGTTGAAAAGATATTTATGCAGTGACAAGCACAGACTGTAAAAAAAATATGTAAAACGTCAGAAAGGAAACTGGATTCTTCGTTGACTTTGAGAAAATAATGTATTTTTATGAATTTATACACTTTATTGTTCTTTTAATATAAAATATAAGTAATACATGTGCTTTGCCCACCAGCCCCCAGAAAAATTCAAAATGCTGAGACCTGATAGGGCTCCTTTAGTGTCGGATTAAAATAAATTAAGAGTGCCTTGAATATCAGAGTGACGACATGAGCTGCGATTCCCCTTACTGCGTAATCTTGGTTGTAATTTTCATCCAGAATCTTCCAATTAAGCCCCGCTAATTTGAACGAAATCTGCAACGGCGCTTATATAAGCAGTGAGGAAAGCCGCCGGTATCGTCGTCACTCTAATATTCAAGACGATCTAGAATAAGGAAATTTTTAAATGCTTAACTTCACGAAATACGAAGATTAAATAATTTCACTAAAATTTATAATAGCATTATTAACCATGTTTAGAATTTTAATAACGCCTTTTTTTTTTTTTTGCATTCCGTATTCGATTTCTAAACTTTTTAGTCTTAGTTTGATATTTTTGTACAAATTCTGGTTTTGTGGAAGAATCAGTAAAGTTATACTTACTTTTGCACTTTAAATGGATTTTACCAAAAAGCTAAAAAGGATAAAAACTTACCATTTTCACAATGCATTCCAGCATACATTTCTGGACATATACAGGTTGCACTATCAATCCCATCTAAACAAGTTCCATTATGATAACAAGTATGATTCAAACAGTCATCAATATTTTCTTCGCAGAGTTTTCCTTGGAAACCCGATTCGCAAAGGCAGGTAAAACCATCATCTTCAGATATGCACGTTCCTTCATTATAGCATTTTACATCGTCACAAGGATCTACTTTTATTTCACAATTTTTCCCTTTATAATTCTTCGCACAACAACACCTGTAGTCCTGAAAAGTAAAATTGTATGATTTTATTTGATTTAATCTGGAAAATCTTAATTGAATAGGAAAGAGAAGAAAACTTACGTTTTGCATGTCAAAACATGTACCGCTATTAAGGCACGGATTTGATTCACAATCGTTAACATTAATTTCGCAGTTTTCTCCAATGAATCCTGCTTCACAAGTGCAATTGTAAGCATTGATCAAATCATTGCATTTTCCGCCATTTTGGCAGTGATCTGAAATACATTAACATTGTTCAATTAGAGAAATTAAGAATTCCTAACCGGTGCGTTAAATTTTAAACATAGTTAACCCTCTCATGCATGCATTTATATATCTGTGTTATAAAACAAAAATTCATATGCTACAAACCAATTTAGTATCTCAGGATTGTAGTGTAATAATTTATATTTGGAAATTTTTGTCCTGTGTAGACAAAAATTCATATGCTACAAACCAATTTAGTATCTCAGGATTGTAGTGTAATAATTATATTTGGAAATTTTTGTCCTGTGTAGACAAAAATGTGTGTCCTTGTATGAGGATATTATATACTTTTCTGTCATATTTGTTCAATATAATAATAAACACAACAAAACTGAATATTGAAACCCCATTTATAAGGAATAAAAAGCTAGAAAATAATACCAAACTTCCCAGCAATGTAATACACGCTTCAAAATAAATAAACAGAATTTGATTGGAAACTGAGACTTTCTCTTCTTTTTTGAATCCTCCATGGACTTCTGAAGAGATCTTAAGCTTTTACCTGTCTTGAATACCCTATGAAGCTTCTCGTGGTTTCCAAGAACTGTTTAGAGTCTCTAGATGAGGACCACATGAAAATTGCAGGACAAAAACAAATCTGCATAAAAATTTGAAGAAAAATTTATGTCACCTCATATGAGGCTTACATGCATGAGAGGGTTAAAGAATATACTAATTGCGTTGCCATTTTTTTAATTCAATCATTGGAAAACATAAAGTATATATATTGTATACGTCTTTTGGAATTGTGTGTAAGTAGTTATAAACGTTTCATTCAAAGTAATACGCTCATCCAATACAAACAAAAATATATTCTGATGAAATATTTCCAAATTTAAATTGTGCATTAAATCCGAAACGACACATGTTGTCACATACATGATCAATGAATACATGCACTCTATGAACAATGTATTTTGAATGATGTTTTAGAATGAAAAAAGATGTTGATATGATGAATAAAAAAGAAACAATGCAAGATGAAGAAGAAAAAAAGGAAAAGAAAAAAATATGGGCATAAACACAGAAAAGTTACTGATGTGTGAATTCAACTAGGCAGTTCAGACATTTTTGGCTCAAATCATCGGCACTCATGAAATGGAATGAGTTTCTGTCATGAACGAATTTAGTTCTGAAGCTGCCCGAGCTATCAGAGGACACAACAAAAATTGTTTTAATACATGTATAAGTAACTAGAAAGCCCGGCGGTCATACGAAATGACCGCTGTTCTAGATATTATAAATACTAATGCAAACAAATGTTCACCTTCCCCCTGATCCACTCAATTTGCGTTCAGTTGTAAACCGTTTCAAAAACAGCTGATTGCTAATGCAAACAAATGTTCACCTTCCCCCTGACACGCTCAATTTGCGTTCAGCTGAAAATTCAGTTTAAAATGAAATGGAATAAAATTGGGCAAAATATTTAAATGTTTTTAAATACCATGATAATTTAATTAAAACAATGATAAATGCATGTATGGTATCAGTGTATATGGACTATTTGAATGCCATGGCAACTTCACCCCATTGGCTAGTACAGTTACGCAAGCAACCAATAAGCTATCGGCGACAAACAGACACCTAAGCCGCTTATATAAGATTCCTTTCCTATGAAATACCATTAATGAAAAAGCAAGGGATTGCATACAATTGTTTTAAGTAAAAATGTTTTGGCACAAAATTTAAATCTCAGGGTGCTTTCACATGAAAGGCGACAAAGACAAAAAAACTTGTCTTTTCTCATCTGTGCCACCACAGTGCATATTTTTGATGGCAAAAATGTGCTCTGCGCTCGCGCAGATGGAAAAAATATTGTCTTTGTTGCCTTTGGTGTGCAAGCACCCTAAATTACTGGCAAGCCTTTCCAAATAAGTTTATATACAGGATGTTGCCTTGACACTTAGAGACTTACCACAATTTACGAGAGTTATCGTCATCCCCACTTTTTAAAATTCTACCATAAATTTCATTGGCGCAATTCAATTAAAAAAGTTGACTTAGCCAAAATTGCAAACTATGTCGGAAAGGGAAAATAGCGAGGAAAGATTTTTAATGTGTATTTTTAGCTGCAAAATTCTGAATTGCTCCGATGTGGTGAATTTCTATAAGCCAAATCCTTAAATTAAAAAAGGAGGATGGAAAAACAAAAATATTGAAGCCAAAGAATGAGGGGAAGGAGTTTTTTAACATCTTCAAAATATAAATCTGTCAATAATATATTAAACTACCATTTTGAAATCTATGCGTTCGATAATGTATGAATATAATTCATTATTTTATAGGTATAAAAATTTCAGAGATTACTTTTGTGCAAGTTGTAGTTTTTCTGTGTATAGGCATTTTTAATGAATAAAATCCTACTTTTTCCTTTTTTGGGGGGAGGGTTAATTAATAATTCTTATTTGTGTAAGCTTTTAGAATTGTTAGCTTTTGAATGTTTAACGCTTTTTCGTTTATAATACATATAGATATGTTTCAAATGTTATTTCATAAACATGTAATATATATATATATGTATATATATATATATGATTTTCTCTTTCTCAGGGGCTAAAATATATTAGTTTCATTTTAACTTCAGTTCTAATTTCTCATCTACAAAATCCGACGTGTTGACGTGTTCTTATTCTGTCCCTGCAAAATCTGCTAACCTAAATTAAGTAGAAACATGTAAAGCACATATTATATATAATTAACATAATACTATACTGCTTTCCTAAATTCTCTTCAAAGCAAGTTCAAAATAAAATAATAACAATAATATCAATAATTTAAACAATTTGTTTTCCTAACTTAGATCTGTCTAAGTTAGGGAAACTAATTGTTCCGATTCACTGATTAATTGCTTCGAATTCACTCATTCCGATTCACTTATTAATCGAAGATTAATTGCTGTCCAATCATTCTTCATACTTGACGTCTGATACTCATAATCAGTGTTTCATCTTTCGATCGAATTTCAGTTACTTGACATTATCATTTAATTAAAATCTATCAAATATCATATCTAGTGGTTTCCAAGGATTTCGATTGCGAATTGAAATTGCATTCACGTGATTTATACGGACGTAATCGCTTTATTTGTGATTTAATTCTTTGGTTCTTCAATACAAAAGAACAGAGAGTGAAATAAATTTTTATCTGCTTTTTAGCCTTCTTTCCCGTAAAAGTAAAAGAAAAATAAATAAAGTATGAAGAAAGGCTTAAAGTATCGTGAAAATATCGTTGAAAATAAAGAAAAATCAAAAATAAGTGAAGTAATTACATCAAGATTCAAAAAATAATGAAAGTGTTTTAAGATGGGGAAAATGTGTCTGTCTGTCTGCCCCCCTAACCACTTTTGAGGGAATTGTAAGATTCGAAATATTATTGTAATTGTTATTATTTATCATTATTATTATTATTATTAATTTTTATCATTATTATTTATTATTATTATTTTTTTTTTTTTTACATTCAAAAGATCTCGGCGAGAACATCTCATTTCCATATTTGTTTTTTTATTTTTTTATTTTAGCAATTTTAACTTCGATTTTGAACAGTTCAAAAAAAAATTAACATTAGCGCCTACGGGGAAATTTCAATCCTATATAAATCCTGTTTTAACAGATTGATTTGCTTGGAACAAACTTTATCGAAAAGATGTTACAACGTAGAACATGTACATATACGAATTTTCCTCCAGAATTAAACGAGCCTATATTCCCTCGAAACTTTTTGATATGAGTTTTTAACGATATTTCGGAGTGAATGAATGAATGAATAAATGAACAAATTAATGAGTGAATGAATATGTATAAACCGTTGAAAAAGGTATAATTGAAGTAATTAAGAGCTAAAGCTAAATGAGAAAGAGAGGGAGAGAGAGCTAGATTATCAATTTGATGTTGGTGTATACGGGAAAGTAGGCTCGTAGCGTTCTAGGCGGAACTTCTTGTTTTTAAATAAAAGCGTCGTACGGATAAAGCTAATTATTAAATAATTTCATATTTTGAAAAATCCTTCATCTGATGGCTTGTTTAAAATCATTTTTATTTGAAAATGCGTTGAAGTTCCTTATCCTTACAAAACATCGTTTAGATGAATAAAAAATGAAATGGAGACTATTTTTTTTCTCTATAACAAGATAAAACATCTGTAGATGACGCGACATTCCTTTACAACTGATCAAGTGTAAATTTTCACTGAGTTACATAAAATCTCTTCTACGTTTATGGCTGAGCGTTTTGTTTGACATGCATTTTAATGTTCTTATTTTTATTCTTAATTTCGCTTTTAAGTTATTTTAAAAATATGTTCCGAAAAGTAAAATTCGCTTAATGTATTAAGTATTATTTATGAAAATTTGCCATTTCGGAGAGTTTGACATTTTATTTACTCATTCTTTAAAACTAATTCATTGTATTACATCGACACATGTTTAAAAAATTAGTTCATTAGATTCAAAAGTAGATACATAGTATACTATTAATACTATTATTCGTTTTTAGAACGGTAGTACGTGCACTTGCGGGTCTTTTGAGTGAAGAGAAAGATTTTTTGAGTGATTTTTCTTTTGAGTGAAAATAAAGAAATTTTTTGAGTGATTTTTCTTTTGAGTGAAAATAAAGAAATTTTTTGAGTGATTTTTTTTCCTTTGAGTGAAGAGAAAGAAACATCGCGTTTTGAGATTTTTCTTTGAGGTGGGGCTGACTACTGCGAAGTGAGACGGATTACTGCGAACGGAATGTAAATTTTTCAAATAACGAAGAAAATTTTTAGAGTAAAATAAAACATTTTAAGGGTGACTTTTTAATATAATACTCAATTTTGACGCGTAAAAATGTTTCCAAATACTTTGAAGTACCATTTTTCTACTGAGTAAAACTCTTAAATTAATTATTTCTTTAACTATTTTTATCTCTCTTTTTCTTTCTTCAATTTTAGGTTATGTCTTCAAAAAATGTTTTAGAAAAACTAAATTAATTCAAAATATTGAAGTTAGATTAAATAAATAAAAAATATAATCATGATCTAAAGGAATAAAATTTGGTTTTTTTACGAAAGTGTGTGTCAATCTATTTGTAATCAACCTCCCCCTCAATTATTTTCGAAATCATTATCTGATGATGATCGGATAATTTCGAACGTTTTGGCTTTAAAGTTCTATCTCCCTTTTGTTTATTTTCTTCCTTTTTTTCCCTTTTCTTTTTACTTTGTCTTTATATCAGAAAATTATTAAACATTTAGGTGTGCAAAAATTTTCAACAGCAAGCCCCACGAGACTAATTGAATCATTTATAACTTTAACGAAAATAAGCAAATAAGGTCGGACAAACTTTATTTTTAAAAAATTCCGAAACTATAGGAAGGGTATTTAAGCATATTTAACTAGCTTTTTGGAGCAATTAACCCTTCAGAACTCGCGTCAAAATGAGTAACCTGAAAAATCACACGTGAGCATTTTTTTCACCGCCTATTTCTATCAAAAAATGATAGTGAATGAAATATTTTTCAAATAAAAGGCATTTTTATCTATTCTAAACGCAAAGTTACCCAAAATAGCAGTATTATTTAAAATATATCGTTTAGGTGAACTGTTTTTAAGAACTATTATGTCAAGCAACTTAGGTATTCTTTATTTGTGAGGTACAAAATATTTCCTATGAAAAATAAGAAAAAATTGTTTTTGAAAACTATGTATGTCTATTTTGTATGTTTTATAAGAAGCATTTTTATCCAGAACCAAAAACCTTCCTCGTGTAGTCATCCTCGAAAATAAAAGCCTTTTTTCAGTACAGAGAATTTTAAATAATTCAATAACTACATTATGTAACAGATGTATTTATTTTTTTTTAGCCCATTTAGGTTCATAACTAGTTAAATATTTGATGAAACAAAATTTAAAAAATAGTTTTTTTAAATCCAGCGAGCACTCGCTCTATGAGAAAAACACTCACATTAAAAAAAAGTTTAACATTAAAAAAATGTTTCACATTAAAAAAAAGTTTCACATTAAAAAAAAATGTTTCACATTAAAAAAAAGTTTCACATATAAAAAAAAAGTTTCACATTAAAAAAAAGTTTCACATTAAAAAAAAGTTTCACATTAAAAAAAAAAGTTTCACATTTAAAAAAAAGTTTCACATAATTAAAAACTTCATCGGAACTCGTGCATAGAAAAGCTCACAGAGAAAATACTCGCACTTGACTACTCTGACTAGTAAACGCCCTTGGCGACAGTCAGACAAAGACTTAATGATTGCGAAACATATCGGGACAGCAAGAGAAGGTTACAAGCAGAAGCTAGACTGAGCAGCACCTTCGTCTATGAAGTAGAATACCACATATATTTTTTTTTCTTCTTGGTGTGAGTAATTTGCTCACGGCGCGAGTTCTGAAGGGTTAAAAGTAAATAAATAGCAGGGTCTGCGAGAGATATTCAAAGCTTATTACCGCTAAAATCAGTTTTGGTAGAAACGAAAAATTCGCACCAAAAATACAAAACAAAATTGAAACAATTCTAAATATGTTCCTCGTTTTTGCTTGTTCAAGTAAAAATAATTATGTACGTGAGCAAAAAAGAAAAAAGAGCCATATTCGTCTTTTCTTTCCTTAGGAAATGTTTCATGAAAGTTTTGATGTCACCTTTCGCAAAAACTTTTTAAAATGAAACCATTTAAGCTTGTACAGTATTACATCCATCTCAAAATGGTGTGAAATAGATAATTTTTGATCAAAATAATTTTAAAAATAAAAAAAGCGATTCAATAAGTTAGTACAAAAAATTTTACATTAGTTGATTTATTTTCATTCAGTTAATTAAGATTCTAATTACTTTAAAGAATCATTTGGCTATAACTAAAAAATTAATAATTTATCATTTCATTTTATAACTATTTAATAATAATGAATGACTTGCTTTAGAGTTGTTTTAGCATTGAAACAAAAACCTCCGCTTTGAAATAATTAGATTTATTTTTGATATTAATTTAATTAGTTATAGTCTTAATTAGTGTTCAAAAGGAAAGACAAAACTGCTTTAAAGTTTTTCTAACAATTCATATTTTATTTCTCTACACTTTTAATTTATTTATTCATTTTAGATTTGTTAGCACTTTTGTTATGGTTAAAAGTTTTGTTTTTCGCGTATTGTTTTGCATATTTAAAACTTTTTTTCTTTAATTATTAGGTATAATATTTTTGTTCTTAGTATTATTGCATTTATTTTAAGAGATAGCACTAAGGAAGACTTAGAATTACGTTTCTATAGCCAGAGTGAACGAAATGGAGTAAATAATAAAAACAATTTCGGTTTAATTTCTACATTTTAATCGTACTGGTTATAATGAAATCATGTAAAATGAACGAATTAACACTTCGTAACTTTAAATATTATCTTCAAATTTTAATTATTCAAATTTTAATATATTTTTATTTCCAACAGCAATTTTCCGTATTACTAGCACATACAAAAGATAGAGCGATATTTTCAGGCATGGTTAATGCGCTATTTAAATCAGATTAATTTTAAGTTCTCGATAATACACGGCTGTCAATCATTTTACAGTTTTCAATGACCCAATTCCCTATTCTCTAATTCCACAATAACTGTTCATTCTCGTTTGTGACTGGAGTCGAACGTTTTAGTCAATAAATTAATACCTCCTTGTGTAATTTTGCACTGTAAAGTATACGTTGCAACACATATATAGCTAGTAAGGATATAAAAATGCATGCGCAAAAGCAGCCACACATACATTAGCTAGTAAGGATAAAAAATGCATGCGCAAAAGCAGCCACACATATATAGCTAATAAGGGTAACAAATGCATGCGCAAAATCAGAAAGATCAGTATAAAACAGGAAATAAGTTGATAATTTCGTACTTATTTTGCAATCATCTATGTTTTCTTCACATTGTTTTCCTGTCCAGCCTATAGGGCAAGAACATGTGTAGTCTCCAACAGCATCAGTGCAGGTACCATTATTCAGACAAGGTCTTGACGCACAATCATCAATGTTTATCTCGCAGTAAGTTCCACGGAGACCTTCAGGACAGATACATTTGTATCCAGTTCTTGTTGATGAACACGTGGATAGAGGAGAGCAAAGATGCTTTTGCTTGCAGTAGTCGATTTCTAGGAAAAGAATTATATTTAGAAACTAAAAACTAAACTATCTATACTGAATATGATCACAATGCTCAATTATACCTTGTATGGAAATTTAAAACTCGTCATATTACGGTGTAATTAGATTATCACTATATACTCCATTAAAAGAAAAATAGTCTCAAGATCAATTTCATCTTTTTTTTCCCTTCGTTTTCTTTATTGATAATTATGGGAACACAAAATACAAAGTGCGTATTAGCCTACATTTTTACTCTTGTGCTTGGTTTGCCTAGCTCTTGCTTTTAGATCATTATGGCTTCAAGATGTAGGCGATAGTAACTTTAAAGGGTTTCTTCTGTAGTAAATTGCTATGAAAACGTGAGACATTTCTTAGAAATTTTGAGAACAAGCGCCTTGAAAAGCATAAGGATCATTATCCAAAAAGACGAAATTTAAGACAGAAAAAGTGAATAAAACAATTAAGCAAATACATTAAAACGACAGAAAATGAGTTACAATAGTTTCTTTACTATGTCTTGAACACATATTGAAACTAATGCATCACTATTGTTGAATAATTGAAACCGTGACATCTGAAAAAATAGTATTCTGTTATATTTAATAATTATATTTATTTTATTAAAATTTTAAAAATGTAATGCTCGGGCATGACATTTCTTATCACGGGCATCAATTCACAAACATAATGAATAATCGGTTACATAATTTGTAAAAAAACATATTTATTAACTCAAATAAATACATAATTGGTATAACTCGATATTTGCATGGTATCAGTGTTATATTGTCTAGTTTGCTTAAATTATACCATTTCAGGAAATATTGAATTACTATTTTACATGTACTGAGAACGTTTTGCTTATGAAAATAATCTGGGGGGTTTTTCTTCCAAAGTTGTCAAAAATTCTTAGCTTTTTGTTGCAATTTTTTTTAAAAAGTTGGTTGCAATTAGCAATTGCTAAATGGTTCTTCATTTAGTTATTCCTAATTGCAGTGGTTTGTGTTATTGAACATAATTTTATTCTCATAATTCAAAAGTATACATACATATATAAGAAAACAGGAAAAAAGAACATGATTTAAGTATTTTGAGAATAATTCTTTAAAACATATTTCAAACTACGTACTCATTCTGCTTTTAACATTGATGAAATATGCAAAAATAAAAGCTAATAAAAATTATAAAAATCATACCAATGCAATGACTGCTGTCTTCAGCCCCTGGATTTTTGGTAGACGTTTGGTTCATACAACTGATACATTCTTTTTGTTGTCTCTTATCCTGATAAGAACCAACATCGCATAATGTACAAGGCTCAAATCCAGTTTCGGAAAATGATCCTGGTTTGCAAGGGTCTGAAAATATTTTCAAAAAGGATAAGCATTGAATGTTTCTTTAATTATATTTTATTCATTTAAAACTAATCTCTAAATTGTATTCATTTAATTTTCTAAATGACTTCAGCGAAGTGATATAACACTGACATAATTAATTTAGTTTGCATTAAAATCGCGTGATATTTTTTAAGAAAAAATTGCACCAATGCTCATAACGTTGACGTATTGTATGTTGCCTTTATTTTAATCATCACCTTGTTTCTCTATCAAAAACAAACTTAACGAAAAAATAATCGTTTCTGCGTAGTGTTTTTAAAACTTCCACGGTATCAAATTTATAAAAAGTAATAAAATTTAGCAATTTACATAGTGTATTTATTTGATGACTGATAAAAAGATTTTAAAATTTCTTCGTAGTCAAAATTTGCCGAAACATGCGAGGAAAATTTAATTATGAATAAAGTGTTTCAAGTCTGACCAGTATTTCATGAATATGAATTGAATTTTTCGTTGTTGGTAGCTATATTACCAAAAATTGTTATTAAAAAATTTTTTAAATAAGTCGCAAATTGTGACTGTTTTTGTTTACTTTTATTTTATGTTGAACAAATTGTGCGCCGTTTCTGCTCCTTAAAATTGAATTTATGTGCACTCTTTTAAAACAGTTGCAACTCCATAAAATAATGTATTTCTTGAGTTATCAAGATTTGATTGAAATTCCATCGCAGTGTGTGCTGAAGTGAAGTATGAGTATGAAGCAAACCATATAGTAAATTATGAAAATAGCAATAAAATTAGTAAGAAAAGTGGTAAGTGAAATTTCAGCAAAACAGGAAGTAAAACAATACGAAGGGCACCCAAAATAAAACGAGTATTTATTAAAATCTTTTTTCCCCTTGGGTTTAAAGATAACGCTTTGAAACATAACATCACCTACAAAGTGTTGTTCATTAGATGGTATACTCTTGTCACAAAAGTTTTTCTACTTATCCTTACCTTCTTTTGAGTTACTGCTATTAAATACTTTCAGCAGTTGTCCTTATTTTTGTCAACAACAGATTGATATTTCGCGCTATATGGGCTCATGCATTATCATGACAAGGCAACCAATCATTGGATCCCTTCAACTGAGGTCCTCGCATTAAAAAAAGATATTAGCAGTTGGGAAGCAAAAGATATATGCTGCATTACTTTTCTTTTCATAATCCTGAAATTCTGATAACGTTCAGTTAAGAATTTTATGTTGGGTTTTCTTTCAATGTTTTATAAAAGTGGTCCATGATTCTAAATCTCTACGTTTTAATTTTTGGAAGTGTTAATATTTTTTTCGGAATTTAGGACTAATTATTGATTTTAATAATTAACTTTGGGATTATTTTTATTCAAAAATTTGCTCCTAATTTTCCTACGGTTTTTGTTCTAACATTTCGGCACACACTTTTAAATTTCTTGTAGTTTTGACAAAAATTATTACCTAACTTGGCGCAATTTAACTTTCGTCAGATGAAACTTGCAAGAAAGGGACGCAAGGTGTTGGTAAAAGTTAAAAATAACTGAAAATAAATAAATGCGCTTTTGTTGATAATCAGAAAAAGAAACACAAAAGCAAAAATCACGTGATTTTAAAGATGGGTAACGTGAAGGATAAGCAATTAAAAATGGTATGTATTCTTGAGCATCAAAATCAGTGCTAAAACAATTTTTATTCTTATTCTGAGAGAGCCTTCATGTGAATTCCATATCATGCGGAAAATCAGGACCTTCGAATTGTATAAAAAGTTCTTAACTTTCACATGAGCAGATGTATGTTAAATGATGAAAATTGAAATTAAAATATAAAACCTACTTCAAGTTATAAATGCGTTAACAAAATCAAAATGAATGAATTTTTTAAACAACATCGATACGACTTTTTAACGTAATTTTTGAAGCCGGCGCAAAATTATCTAATTATCATTACGCCCCGAGTTACTTTACATTGAAACTGTTGCAAACTCTGGGCCATTTTTATTTGTAATTGTTTCCTGATTACAAAAGTAATCATGAATCAAAACTTATCATAATTTTGCACCGACTTCAAAAAATATGTTAAAATTCGTATCGATGTTGTTTAAAGAATTAATTTATTTTTCACTTTTTAACGCAATTTATGATTTGAAGTCGGTTTTATTTATTTTTTTTTTTTCCAAAAATCATTTTATTTTATTCTTTTTAGTGTTAGTACATTTTTTATATGAATACTCTACTTTTAAAAAATCCATGTCAAAGGGCAAACCTTTGAATGAATGGAACTAAAAACTTATCATTTGTGTGATAAATTCCGTTTTGAAGTAGATTTTAAAATGTTACTAGAGCAAGCAAACTGATTGAATTTAATTTTTGCTCCAGAGAAGCTTTTGTCAAATTCTTGTTATAATTGCCTGTTATAACAGCTTAATGGCAACAAACTCTTTTTTAACCATGAGTTTTAACTTTATTAATAATTTTCCTAAGAAAGCAAAATCAAGACAAGCCTTTCCAATTAAAAAAAAAAAATACTTGTTTTTCCCCCCATAACATTTTTTATGAAAAACAAATGTAGTCAAATTGATGTGCGATATTTGAGTTAGATGACCCTCTATCGCTTAAAGAAAAAAGTATCAAAATCGGTTCATTTAGTCAAAAGTTTTAGATAAAAAGACAAACAAATGACTACCTTTCTACCCATAACTTTTTTCTAATCATCGAATACGGTTAAACAAAGATACGGGACCTATGGAAAAGCACCCTCAATCGATTAAAAAGAACCATGAAAATCGGATCATCCGGTGAGGGTATGTATGGGTGGACAAACAAAAAAAAACGACATGCATACACAATATAACTGTATAACCTCCTCCCTTTGTGAAGTCGGTTAAAAAAGAGCAAAATCGAACTATTGAAAATACGCGTTCAGGTGAACAGTACACTCTCACGTTGCCAACTAATTTTATGCAAACTTTTGTGACTGTAAGGGCTAGAAGTTCATCTGGGCATCTCGAACAATATGACGCTGTGTATTAAATAGGTAGAGACTGTTTACTAACAATGCATTCACGTAAAAAAGTTTACTTACAAACACAATCCCTGGAAGAATTTGCTCCTACTTTCCAAGTTTGCTTTCGGTCAGGACATCTGGTGCATGTTTTCCTTCCAGAATATTCCTGATATGTATCTAAAGGACATGCGACACATGGTTCGAACGTCGTATGTGAGTGATAGCCAGGAGAACAAGGAGCTGAAAAAAACCATTCATATTAAATAAAAAGCCAACCTTTGTGCCACAATGTAAAAATAAAAATCAACATAATATTAAGCGCAAAATTAGCCAAAATTAGATATATGTTTCGAGGCTACAAGGAACCCCCTTTTTCGTTTTCAAAAGAGTGAGCTTTTATATGAAAAACATCCAACTGTTGGGTGTTTTTCATCTAGAAGCTCACCCTTCTAAGGTTACAAGGAATCCCTTTTTCATTGCAAAAGAGTGAGCTTTTTATGAAAAACATCCAACTGTTTGATGTTTTCATCAAGAAGCTCACTATTCTAAGGTTACAAGAAATCCCTTTTTCATTGCAAAAGAGTGAGCTTTTTATGAAAAATATGTAACTGTTTGATGTTTTTCATCAAGAAGCTCACTTTCCTAAGGTTACAAAGAATCCCTTTTTCATTGCAAAAGAGTGAACTTTCATATGAAAAACATCCAACTGTTGAATATTTTTCATCTAGAAGCTCACTCTTTTGCAATGAAAAAGGTGTTCCTTGTAACCTCAATACACGTGTCTGTAATTTTTGTGCTTAATATTACCTTGATTTTTATTTCTGCTTTCATATCAGTTTTGAAAACAACAGATAGAGACGTTTTTGCAAAAATTTATAAGCATCCGTGGGTTTTTATTTTTTTCTTCACGTAGGGAAAAAGCTAGCTAAGAGAATAAAATTGAATAACTATTCATGTTTTTTTTTTTTTAATTATAATGTTGCTGCATTTGTATTTGCTGTATAA
Organism: Octonoba sinensis; assembly: GCA_038502835.1. Classification (NCBI taxonomy): domain Eukaryota; kingdom Metazoa; phylum Arthropoda; class Arachnida; order Araneae; family Uloboridae; genus Octonoba; species Octonoba sinensis. Next base: position 211,813,473 of record CM076598.1, on the reverse strand, counting down.
AAATTACGTTTTTCAGTGTTTCTATAATATTTATTTATTTTGAAGATTAGTTATTTAATCTATATTTAATCCGATCGTTTAACCAGTTGTTGATTTTTCGTTGTGATTTTAGATGACCGGTTTAAAATTTTGTGATTGTGAATCTGTCAGTCGTATAAAATATTATTACATAGATTAAACGCGATGAGTGGACAAATACTGCACAACACTATTTTTACTCCTACAATATAAACTGATAGTTATAATATTAGTAAAACGCAAGCTGTAAGTAAACGATTCAAAATAAATATCTTTTATTACAACACTTACTAATGGGTACATTTAAGAGCACAAAATTCGCGAAAAAGGCTTTTTTTCGAAGGTTTTAAATTTAAAAACAACTAAAAGAAGTATTTCTTGCAATATTTCGCATTGAAAGTAAGTAGAGACATAATTCGTCAAGAAGTCCAGGAGTGCCCATCCCTCCAGGAGCAATAGCACACTTCCTAAAAGACTATGAGGCACCCCTCCCCTAAGCACGAACCTGCTCTCCAAAAAAATTATAGGAACCCCTAAAGCAACATGTCTAAAAATTTCAATGGCACACGAGCGCCTTGACCCCTCTCATGGGGACCTCTGAGAAAAATACTAACTTTTACCAATGAAAATGCTTTGAACGACACTCATAACTAAACTGCTGTGTTGTACTTATATTAACTATAGTTAAAACTCTTAAACGATTTTGACGTTTCAATGAGATCTGTAATGATTTTTATTTTTAGTTATAGGAATAATTAATAAAATTATTATAACATGCTTCGAACGGTGCAAATAAACTGCAGAATGCTTATAAACATTCTGCAGAAATGCAATGAAAAGCTTTACTTTACTCACTTTTTTATTATTATTGTTATTATTATTACTGGAAGCATAGTGTACGAGCATTCAGGGGTCCCAGTAAATAAATAACACTTTTAGTTTTTAATTATTTTTAATTATAGGAATGAGTAGTAAAATTATAACATGCTTGGAACGATGCAAATAACCTGCAGAATGCTCATAAACACTGCATAAATGCAATAAAAAATTTACTTTATTCTCTTTTTATGATTATTTTTATTATTATTGGAAGCATAGTGTACGAGCATTTAGGAGGTCCTTGCAAATAGCTCTGTTAGTTTTAAAGAATTACAAAAATTTTAATGACTCAATGAAACTTACCTACCCCTGAAGAAGAGGAATACCTTCGTATTTAAATCCGCTGCATCAAAACAGCTTAATTTGTCCATAAATTGCATCCTGGGGTTTAATTAAACAAGCAGCGCTGACTGAATGACCTCTTAGGGTGTTTCTAAGCTGATCAGTTAAGTGGTTTAAGGGCATAAAAAAATCAATTTTAGTAGAGGAAATGAGCGTTGAGAAGTGATTCTGGAGAAAAAAAAATAATAGGTACGTCGTCCAGCGCTGACCATTAAGGTGATGACAGCGGAAAAGTTTCGGGGAAAATTTTCGGTCCCACCTCCCACACTTTTTATTCATTGTAGTTGATTTTATTAGCAGCACTTGGATTTTAAATAATTGATGTTTGTACTAATTTTTGAATTTCATTATTTTTATTAAATTATACATGAGATAAATATATAAACGGGTATTATTTTGTAAATGAATAGCTTTTCATACTGCTCATTCTCAGAAAGGAAGATGAGAATTCAAATAGAAGAACAGGTTTTGAATATTACTAAAGATTAGGGCGCATTCACACTATAGTACTTAAAACGAAAGACGAATTTTTCAAATGCAAATTAGTGGTGTATAAATCTCAATTTAGTCCAATATGCATCTGATACTGACCTCGACAATCGTCTAGGGATGTAGATTTAGACAAAAATGTAGTGTGACCCTTAGGACAGGGCAGGCATTTCAATTGTCTTTCTTTATCTTGGTAGGTAGCAACAGGACAGTCTCTGCAAATGTTATTCTGGTCATCCTTATAAGTTCCAGGAGGACAACTTACTAAAAAATAAAAATAGAAATACATGTTATCAACTATAATTTAACGATTAATTTTAATGTGACATTTAGAATACTTTCAAACATTGTTGTTGAACAGCGTTGAAAAATTTTCGCTTTTACGATTTGGTTTATGACGTAGATTATGGGTTTTTATTGATTCACAATGCCAATTTCGATGCAGATTAGCTTAATAAGCTCATGTCGTATGGACTGTAGGAGAGCAAGTAAGACAGATTCAAAAACGACATGAATTAACAGCCAAATGCAATCGACTAAAGAAATTTTAGATATTGAATGTTCAAGTCTGTTGGCAGTATCTTTAGCACAAAATTTATTCAAGCACATGAACAAAATTTATTTATACATAATACATATAATCACAAAATAGAAAGAAATAACGTTAAAGTTGCATGATAATTTGTCTCTGTATACCGCACCTGTACACAGGGAGACATAGCTAACGTTTCTTTTTAAAAAAATGTTACCTTAATTCTTAACACAAACAATACTTCATTATACACAAAAGTTTTCTGAAAAAATCAATTTAAATTGCCGTATGTTGGAAAATTTTAATTTTTACGACTTGATATATGACGTAGATTGCGTATTCTGATTAGTTTACGATGCAGAGAACCATAATAAAACTCAGTACGTAGAAATTATAAATATACTTACAGCATAGAGTGTTATTTCTCACTTGACCAGAAAGACATACCAAAGAAAAGTCAAAGTTTAGTTGTGGCTTCGGATCTGTTTCAATATTGTTGCTGCTGTATACATTTTTCACGCTTTCTGATGCGGTTTCTTCAACCGTTTCGACTAATGGGTTAACAATTTCCATCATATTTCTCTTTATTTCCTCTTCCTTGAAACAGATAAGAATTTCAAACATTCAAAAGGTTTTAACAGTAAAGTAGCCAATGAGCTAAATGATCAAAAAATGTTAACAATGATTGTAAAGCTTCGACTTAATTCTAAGAGCCCTCTTATTACTATTATTTGCTGAGTGAACGGTAACATTTCAAACCTCTTTATATCGAGGAAATATTCAAGTTGAGAGAACAAACTCGCTTAGAGTCACGAGAAAGCATAGGTTTGGTACTTTCTTCATAGTCACGTGAATGTCTTTGCAGTATTCTTGGCGTAATAATTCAGTGGTAACCAATGGGTGAATTATATCAACATGATTATACGAATCATTTCTCCCCCAAAAAAGTGATAAATAGCATCCTACTTTAGTTTAACTATGAAAGCATCAAAATTGAAATCAGGGCTGTGAAAAGGCAATTCAACGTAAACTTTTAGAGAGCTACTTTAATAGAGTAAATAAAGATTCCTAATGCCACTGATTAACTTTAAATATAATACTCTTTACAGAAGACTGAATCAGAATATAATAATAAAAATGAACAATAACTAGATTCACTGGATTTAAACTTATAAAAATGAATGGTATGAAATAAATATACATTTTTTTTTACGCTAAAGATATTAGATTATATGAGTACAAAGAAAAAACATCGTAAATAAAGCAAAAATTGTCAAAACAGTGATACAATTGGCTGTTTCGAGGCTTCAATGGAGCCTCTTCATCACTGCAGAAAAAGAAATGCTCAACACACAACTCGAAAGTTGAGAGTGGTTCACAAATGAACAGGCTCCATTGTAGACTCGAAATAGCTATTTTCATTATTGCTTTGACAACTTTTGCGTTGTTTTTTCCCTGTACACATATTTTAGCACAAATTTTTTTTTATCATTTGTCTTATATTTGTTTATAGTTTGCGATTTATTTTTTTTTTTTATATTTTTTGTTACAATTGTACTTTTCTTATATCCATTACTTACACTTCGTGGTTTTCCTGCTTCGGTTGGATCAGAATCGATCAGTATGTTGAATGAAATAGCAAGAACATCATTTGAAGTGCTTCGTCTCTTACGGGAAAACGGCTTTGGTCCCCAAAATGTTTTCATATTTATTTGGCCACTTGGATCCTGAGACACACTTCCATTGGGCTGCTGTTGACGTTTTGTCCGAGTTGCAGATGTTCCACAAGTAACATTCACGTTCTCTGGTATGCATCCTTTATCTTTTGGACAAAACATGCCCGGAAATTTCCTTTCAATTGGCTGCAAAGAAGCGTGAAATATTAAGAATAAGTATTTTAACTAAGAGTAAATGGTTTACAAAAGCTAGTACATATTAAAATGTTTACCATGAGTGTTTCAATGAACTTTTGCTTCATTTCTTCAATTATTTTTTCTGTGCATGTTTCAACTGTATAATTCATTTCAAAAGATACATCAAATGCCAAACTTCGTATTCCTGGACACACAAGAAAAAAGGAATATCAAACTCAGAAGGTTTATCATAATGATATTAGCGATTTCTAATGTATAGAAGACATATATAAATTTGGAAAAGAGTTATTTTACGTAAGCTTCGTGTTCAAAATGTTTCTGAAAATCTTTTATTGAGTCAAAATATCAGCAATTGACAAAGGAAATTTATCTCCATATGAGGGCAAATATGACTGACAGACCAAAATGTAGTTAATCTTTAATTAAAAGGAGCAATTTTTGCAAAAGACCTTCAGCAAAAAGTAGAAAGGGAAGTCAATAATTAAAAGAAAGGAAAAGAAAGAAAAAGTGTAAAACATTTATCCCTCGGGCATGGAAACAGCAAGTAAACAAAATCGTAACAACAGGCACTCTTGAATACTGCTTAGAAAACCACTCTTAAATAGCAGCCCATGCTTTTGTTAATCATCCCATGCTTGCTTCCCAAAAGCATCCTATGCTTGCTTAAAAGCATGCCGTACTTTTGTTTAGCACCCCATGCTTTTGTTAAACATCCCATACTTGCATCCCAAAAGCATCCCATACTTGCATCCCAAAAGCATCCCATACTTGCATCCCAAAAGCATCCCATACTTGCATCCCAAAAGCATCCCATACTTGCATCCCAAAAGCATCCCATACTTGCATCCCAAAAGCATCCCATACTTGCATCCCAAAAGCATCCCATACTTGCTCCCAAAAGCATCCCATACTTGCGTCCCAAAAGCATCCCATACTTGCGTCCCAAAAGCATCCCATACTTGCATCCCAAAAGCATCCCATACTTACATCCCAAAAGCATCCCATGCTTGCTTAAGGCATCCCATGCTTTTGTTTTAATGAAGTATAAAATGAGGTATTTGACGCTTAGTGAGAGCAATAGTATTCCAAAATTTTACTCATGTTTGACACAATTAAAACAAAATTTCGATTGGTATAGACTTGCAATTATTCGTCGCATCTTTAAGGCAGTTCACTCATTCCTTAATGATAGATAAAATATTTATTAACGCTACATTTTGTGCTTAGCGTTATTAATCATCAAATTTATGATTTCAAATAATAAAAACTTTTTCGCACATCATTAGCATAATTGATTTAAAATTACCAGAAATGTGGAGCGGAAGAGGGAACTGAAGCGCGAAGCAACGAGTTTTTGCTTGAAACAGCAGCAAAGCCAAAGCACACAAATGTTTCATGCTCCACTGTTCCAACATTATTTTTTTAATTAGTAATTCATTATTAATTTTAAAATACCTTTTTTGGCATTAAAATTATGTTTGAGAAGACTACGACGAAGAATGAAAGATGATTTTTCAACTGGAGTTTTATTCAAAAGAATCAAGGCGAGGATAAATAAATGTAGAACACATTTTTGCTACTTAATTTTTTCATTTGGGTTTTGTGGTATTGCACAAAATTACTTAATGATTTTATGCAGTTTTTACTTTAGCTTTTAAGTTTTAATATTGCTTGGCAGTTGATAGCTTTATATAAATCTTTTCACATATTATTGCTTGATCTACGTAGACGTATACGTTTTCTTTTTGACATTCAGATGTATATCTTGATCATATATAGTTACGATCATGTTCTTTACTTTTGCAACCATGGCGCTTTGGGTAACCTAGAGCGCATCATGTAGTCTAGTTGCATTATTTGCATTTAATAAAGTGTTTTTTATGGCATCAATATTAAGCATTTTAATGATAAATAAATAGTCTATAGATAAATTTTAATTTTATATCACAGGTATCACTAAAACTAAACTCAGTGGCGCGCCAGCCCTTTTGGGGGCCATGGCCTACTGTGCCCATCCCAGTTCTCGAGACCGAGGGCCCTGGGTTCAGAAGCAAAAGTTCCGGTCAAGTGGTCGGCCTCACGCGGAACCTCCAGTGTTTAGTTCCCAAGCATGCTTGGTCCTCATTTGATCGACCCCACTGCAGGGATGAAAGGCTGAATATCACAGGTATACCAAAAATAAATAAAATTAATAAATTAAATAAATAAACATAAATACGATTCCTGTTAAAACTGCACGGAGATGAGCTAGTGCCGACATGGAACAAGTATTTAGAAGTCGCAGGAGAAAAACTCGAAAAATGTGTTGCTCCAGCTCCCTGAAAACTACTATTCACATAAATCTGCAATAATTTGCTATCCGATTCATCAAGCAAAAGAATTATAAGAAATGTCACTGCTGCAACCAGAAAATATCAAATGCCGTGTTCGCCTAGTAGTTAGGATGTCGCCGTTCCACTGAAGACCCACCATGTGACTTGGGGATACGTTCATGTAAAATTCATGGGTCCTGAAGTCTCGAGGGTACCAGAGACTTTAGAATTTCCCTTCTCTACAGTCTTTAGTAGGTCTGAAAAGGAAGGTGGCGAATTTGTGGTGGTGTTATCCAATACATAATCGGTGTTAGAGCCAAGTCGCATTTCCACCCTTGTGGTGTTAAAAACGGAAGGCTCTACCTGTCAGCCTTGACTTCTGGTCGCTCTGCGTGGGCAGCTTAGATTTCCAAGTGGCATTAGTAACAACAACAAAGAAATGTAATTTATTTTTTTCAAGAAATTCAACAAGACCCTCGAAGAAGCTCGATATTGTATTTAAGATAACAGACTCTAGCATATGGTTTTTTAAAAGAAAATATTCCCTTTATATCAGTTATTTCGCATGGCTTTGTTGAAACGAATACTTTGGGGGGGGGGGGATAAGCATTCATTATGTTACTTAATAATATTTTCTTTTGAACAACAATCAATCGGCAGATTGCATAAATGAATCGACATATTACAATCGAAGAAAAACTCAAAATAATCTTCCCCCGAATCTACTAAATGAAAATGCGTATTTTGAACTTTCATTCACTTTATTGAAAAATAATTTGATGAATGTCATTACTCTTAAAAATGAATTACTCACGAGCGCAGTCTGGCCAGGGAACCCTGAAGGATCTTGGGTGCGCTCCTGAAGCGGGAACAGGTTCCCAGGTACCTTTTGGGCTGCAGGAATAAAGTGTGTGAACACTTGGCCCACCAGCAAATTCATAGCCATTCTGACAGTGAATACCACATAAACGTCCACCAAGCCATGTATCACACTTTACAAATCCATTAGCGGGGGGAGCATAATAAGGACAAGGATATGCTGAAAGAATCATTATATACACATAAACACACACACACGCAGCTAAAAGACATAAAGAAAAAAGTTAAAATCCCACTGATAAAAAGCCCAGAACAAAACGTAGATCGCAGCAAAGACTCAAAATTACCAATTATGAATTTAATGAATAAGCAAAAGTAAAAAATCACAATCATTATAGAAACATTCTTTCCTTAAACAATCTCCAAAAAAATCGAAAACAGTCTCTGTAAATGTTTTGCCCCTACGCTGCAATGTACAAATACAAGACAAAAAAATGAAATAACATAAAAAGGAACCATAAATGTTAAAGTAATAATGCTATTCCACTCATGAGACACCCAGGAAGAGTTCGGAAAATCCAGTTTTTCGCAACTATTTAAGCTTCCGGGGGTCAAAGGGGCAGGCCTGTGCCCCGGGTGGCAACTTCTAGTGGGCGACAAATTCAAGTGTGGCCTCCGAGTGCGGAGTTAAAAGGAGTCATACCCCCCTCCTCTCTTAACCTGACAAAAGATACGTCAAAATTTCGTTTTTAGGACTTTTAAGTTCAGAAAATTTCTGGAGTATTGCTCCAAACCGCCCCTCCCTTTCTGGTAAGTCACCAAAAAAGCACTTTTAGGTCTTCAACTTCGAAAAATTACCTAGAAAGAGCAGCCATTCCCTAACCTTTCCATAAGTGTTACCAAAGATATCCTAAAATTGACTTCAGTTTCAAAAAAAGAAGGAAGCAAAATTTTGCCCATAAAATTTTTTTATGCCTTTTGCTTCCTTTGAAGCAAAAAATTGCCCATAAAAAAATTTCTCAGTAGAAAACCTGTCTTATGCTTTATAAATTAAGTTTATTTTTGATTTTTTAATTAAAATTGATGGAGGAACTTGAAGGAGTTTGGGTAAGGGCGGCGGTTTCAAATCTTTACCCAGCCTAGGAAAAATCGAACGTTTGGCTGCTGATGAGTGAAGTTTGAAATAAAAAGCAAACCTTTGTGCTACAAAGTAAAAATAAAGAGTCAACGTAAAATTAAGCAAAAAAATTGCAGACACGTACTTCGAGGTTACAAAGAACCCCTTTTTCAATGCGAAAGAGTGAGCGTCTAGAGGAAAAACTTTTGCCAAGTTTACCAAGTGAAAATGTATTGGAGTTCTGGAAGGTCACACTGTTTTAATCTTAGAGAAAGAAGGAAATCTCTTCTTAAAAAGAAAAAAAAATGCGAGAAAGTCGGCCGAGCTTCATGAAACACCCAGCCATAGTATAGTTTAACGTTATACGCAAAAGAAATCGCGTGTATCGTTCATTCTGCTGACTTTCGCTTTTGCAATATTAAACTTTCATTAAGATGAGTGTGTTATGAAGTACGGAATAATAAAGAATAATTAGTGAAAGTTTACTAAATTTTATGCAATAGGAATAATACATGCAATTTAGTGTAGAATGTGCAGTAAAGTGGAATGGGAAAGAGTGTGCTAACTGTAAGGAAAAGAGACGAATAAGGCAGTGATGTAGTCCTGAAAAAAAAGTGGGGGGGACGCGTATACATACGAAGATAAGCGTCCCCCACTTTTGATATCAACTGCTTATGTTAAATGTAAAAAAATTGGGAGGACGCTTGTATTAAAATACAGGGGTAGGGGAACGCCGTCCCCCCTCGACCACACCACTGGAATAAGGGACTTTTTTTTTTAATTAACGTAGAACGGACAAAAGTTTAACAGTATTTTAAAAAGGAGGGACATTTTGAAATATTTTATTTTAATTTTCAATTTCTGAAGTACCTTAAATATCTTATTATATTTTCCAAATTGTTGTTTTCAAGCAAAATTTCCTTATTTTTTTAATTTTCAAATACAGTGAAATTATCCCATTATTTCATCTTGAGCGTTACAATTTCGTGATACTCAGAAGAAAAAAAGCGAAAAAAGGGTACAAAAGAGAGCTTTAGCTTCTGAAGTATAGTGACGCCATCTTTTGGCACACATATGGAACAAGAGTTTTGTAATTTGAAATTCGAGCCTGTACAGTAGTACAATAAAAAACGGTTCAACTTGTTCATTCCATGAATAACAAGTCTGATATTTATTACTGGAAATTAATAATCATAACTCATAATGTCGTGTCAGTCGTTTTTATTCTCTACGGTTTTAAGGTCGTAATGTATCATTATCAGGGATTACTACGGAACGATTTTTCGGTACTTTTTGTTAAAAGAATTTCCCTTTCCCATAAAATTTGTTATTACTTAAATTTTGCCCTATTTCCACTTTAACATCAAGCGTTTATTGTTATTTTAGTAACCAAACAAACAGAGAGAGTGAGATGTTTGTTTACCCTAGTGTAAACAAAAAAAAAAAAACTATTAAGAATTAAAAATCAACGTAAAATTAAGCACAAAACTTGCAGAAACGTGTTTTGAGGAGAAAAGAGTTCTAACTGAAGCTTCGGTTGGATGTTTTGATGCTCTTGTATTTAATACTAGATTTACCAGGCCGTTTTCAAGCATTTCTTAACTTTCATTTTACACCAAGTTGCTACAAATTATAATAAAACTTTCAGTCACGTTAACTTGTCTTACTTACCGTGTATTACGAAAAATTAACGCAATTGAAAGTTCAACTATAATTAGTAACAAATTATGCAAAATCTAAGCTTCGAAACAGTCAAAATGACTGGTCTGGTAAATCTAGTGTTAAGGCAGTAAGGGAGCGCCTTTCGTTTGTAGATGAGCACCACAACGGTGGAAGTACGATTTAGCTGTTAAAAGTTATATTATTAAATATCACGTTTCTGATTTTTGTCCTGGAGATGGTGGTAAAATTCAAGAATCAATTATCTGATGATTAATTTAAAATGATTTAGTTAAGATTTAAAATACGATTTGACTCGATATTTTAATTGAACAATGTACGTAATTGACTTCACAATTGGATCAATCTCTGGCACTCATTAGCTGTAACGAATTAAACTTTACAAGCTAAGTATTTTCTTAGGAAATCCCTTAATTTTCTCAATGTAGTTAATCAAAAAGACTATTACGTGAAAAAAAAAAATACTGCAGATCATAATGCAGTAGATAAAGGACTAAGAAACCGACGTTGCTTGAACTTACTAGTTTGGGAACATCAAATTCTTTCTATGCCCTCCATTATTCAGTTTAGTCAGTGAAAGAGGAACGAAAAGTCGTATTGAGCATGCATGAAAAATATTTGAAATTTGGGATAAAAATCACAACAGAAACTATACAAACATTTGACTTTGACGGTGAAACTGCACACGGCTGTATTTCCCGAAGGATCAACTGCAACGTATTCTATTAGCTGAGGTTTTGGGGTCCATGCGAATTCATCTCCGGGTTGCTTGCTGCTTAAAATGTTTTGCAGCTCTCGTGAGTTATCCTAGAAAAAGGAAATTATTTAAAAATAGTTTTAATAAATAAATGTTTTGAATTCAAGTTATTGACTTAATTATTATTAAAAATGTAAATGCACTCATATACGATCGTTTAAATAGTGTTATAATTTCTAGAATCGTAATTTTTTTAATGAATAACTTACATAAGTGAATTTTCAACATTCAGAAGAAATTGAACGGGTACTCATGTACGATCGTATAAGGAGTGCTATAATTTTTAAACTCGTAAATTTTATAATGGATAGTTACCTTGAGTGAGTTTTCAACATGCAGAAGAAATTGTGCGTGTACTCATATACGATCGTTTAAGTAGTGCTATAATTTTTAAACTCGTAAATTTTGAATGAATAGTTTACATGAGTGAATTTCAAAAAAACATGCAGAAGAAATGCAAGTATGACCCCATGAAGTTACTTTTTAACCAAAATGTCTGCCCAGAAGAAAGTTCAGTGACAAGATGAAAGAGAGTGCTTAGAAAAATACAGCCAATAATCAAAACCTCTGTTTAAAATAATAATTCAAGCCTTTTATGGAATAAAATTTTACTTAGGCTGCAACATATTAACTAGAAATAATTGTAAATAAATGCCTTATCAGAACGGAACTAAAATATATTGAAATCTCACACCGGAACGTCGATAAGTATAATTTGAGAACTTATATTTTATAATTTAAAAGTATGGTGTGATAAGTATAAAGAATTAACACGTGCAAATATAAAGAAATGTAAGTTGACTAAAATCTTAAATCGTAATAAGATTGTCTAAAAGGAATATACAAAATAGAACCAAAGAACAATGGAATGAAAGATTAGTTCAAGGTTATGAGAAGAACGATTTAAGTACATACGCACACATAATGTGAGCATTAAGTATAGTTAGTTTGGAGAAAGGCACTTTTAAACAAAAAAATTAAATGTTTTTGTTGGCGTATGAAATCTGAAATTGTCTGAATGGAATGTGTAAAAGGAACAAATGTACAATATAAATGTACCATCTACTAATTTGCTGCGAAAAATGGAAATAAAACTTAAATTGTGCGACGTGAAACATTTATTAAAAATGACTTAGAAATAATTGTAAAGTGACATTAAAAAAAGAGAGAAAAAAGTTCGAAATTGTACGAAAATGAAATGAATATGATGCATACAATGCGCTGAGTTTTAAATTTGAAATTTCTTAGTAGTATACAAATTAACATAAAACTAATATTCGCTTAAAATAAGCATACTCTATCATAACATCATAACACTACAATTTTTCCCCAACTATCATTTGTCCTAAAACTGTATTTCGCTTGTTATTTGATTCCTTTCACTTCTCTGCTTTTTTCCCCCTTCAAATTTTCGAATGCGTTAGAAACGGAGACTTCCGCCTCAGGCTTTCTATCATACTAAGCTCCACTCTAAAGGTAACTCTTTAAGCTTCACTTTGAAAAATCTTATTCCACATTTTTCTGTCCAAATAAAATATTTGACTTGCATCAAAAATTGAACATCCTGTACAGAAATGCCTCTACTATGATATCTGTGCAGAACATGACGTATAAAATATTATTAAAATACATTACGACGTACCTCGAATACAGGTTCAGACCAATTTACTGGCGTCTTTATGTTTCTTTCTGTGTGAATTTCAATATCTGGAGGGCAATAAAGCACTTTTGGTGGCTCCTTGTCTAGAAAAAAAGGGCGCAGTATGAAAAAGAGATCCCTTAACACAGTAATATTTTAACTTAGAAGACAATGTAGCTTAAAAGATAAGCATTTGAGTTGGACAGATTTTAGATTTGTAAAATAATCATAAGTTGTAAAAATGCATATCAACTAGCCACGGGAGCCACTTCAACAGAAGAACACCCTCTGTTCCATCTCCAGGATTTGAAAAAATTTCTTGCTCTGTTTGTAGTTTGATCGATTTGTTTCAAGGGCTTTTTTTTATTTGTTGCATACTAAGTTTCCTGGGGAAAGCATGCTCTTAAATGTTTCCTCACTTTAACTATTTTCAATTGGATAGAATGCACTGCCAATACAATTTGAGCATATTCCTTTATTTATTTATTTCTTTATTTAATTTCAGAGCAGCCATTTTTCCCAATGGGTTCTTATAAAAAAAAATATTGTTCAAAAGTTAAAATGCTAAATAGCTAGCTTTTTGTTCTTTCATTATTATTTTTAGTACCATTAAACTTGAGTTCAAAATTGTGCATGGATTACATTGCATTTTCACTTACTATGTTCAGTGTGCATGATTTTAACGATGTCAAATTGTACAGAGATTTTAGATGATCTCTTGAAATATTTGGTCTCAAAAAAAGGTTCATCAATTAAAACGCTAATCCCTATTAAATACAAGACCTAAAACTTTTCGAGTACTGCCAATCCAAGAAATACTTTCCAGTTTTATTGACTGTATCTCAGCCAGTATCTGGGATGATAAAAGTACCTGAATGGAATCATGGGAGATACTGACAGTATTCTGCACTTCTGTGTCATTTTATTTACATATTTCCCCCCTCTGTTTTGTTTTAACTCTCCTCCCCTTTTTCTTAGGATGATTTTCCCCCATACACTTAACTTTTATGTGAAATATTAATTAAGTAAATATATAGGATAAGTATAATATATATAAATTCAGACTATCAAACAATTATGCACTGCAAAAACTTTAGTACAAACGTTCACCAAAAACTTGGGGAAAATGGTGAAATTTAGCTGCAACCAACATTTGGTACTACAACCATTATTAATGGTGTAGTTTAACGTAGTTTCCCCATGAATGAGAAAAACTAGAAGCTATTATAATGGTACAACTTTAGTACCAAATGTAGGTTGCAGCTAAATTTAACTTTTTTTTTCTTTTTGGAGAAAGGTTGAACTGGAGTTTTTTACAGTGTAGAAACGTAGAACATTTGTGTCCCTATACTAGTTGATACAACTGGTCAATCGCAGGAACGAATCAAAAGAGAAGGTATGCAAACCTTTGACAGAGACAGAAAAAGAGCAAGTGCTTGACAGATTCGATTCGTCGGTAGCTTCATACACAACTTTAGTAACACCAATAGGAAAAGTATAAGATTGGCTTTCTTTTAACCCTATTGGCTGGATTATTTCAATAGTTTTCACGTAAATGTTGTCTTTGGCTTCTGGTTTTTTCCATGTAACTGTGGCTCTATCTTTTCCTGGTTGCGTATTTACTTCAATTGATTTTGGACATTTGATTCTTGGACGCTCGTCATCTATTTAAAAAAATAAGGAAAATTAGTTTATTCATTAAAATATCAGCAATATATGCAGTTAACCTATTTGCGTCAAGATCAAAAGAGTACTTTAAATATAAACGTCAAGTTAGCCTTTTGATAGTGGGGTAGACCTCCCTTCGGAGATAACGTGTCGAGTTAAAATAGAAGGCTTTGTACCGGTAGTTCATAAATGTTTACGTACTGTACTACATGTTTCAAGAATGCATTAGAGCAAAATTAAATTAAAGAATGTAAACTGTTTGTATTTTAACATAAACTCTATATTGCCTCACTTAAATGCAGGAAAGGGACACAAAATATTATTATTAATGGTAGGTCTATCTCTAAAGAAAATTGGTTCACTGATGAATGATTCAACAGATATGAAAAGGTAACCCTAAAATAAGAGTGTTTTCACACCAAAGGCAACAAAAACAAGAGCAGAACACTTTTGAGCAATAACTTTTGAAGGCAAAAACATGCCTTGCGCATGCGCAGATGAGAAAGGTTTTTGGTCTGTTGCCTTTGTTGTGAAAGCACCCAAAGAGTCACGACACGTAGGAGGATCGTAGCAGATGCCCGCTTCCGACGCCTTGGCAATATAATTTGTTCCTTATTTAATTAAAATAAAAGAAAAGTAGGCCGGATAGTACCAAGCCGGATACTTGGGAGTTTATTGTAGTTCCGTAACTTTTCTTAAAATAAATATTACCTTTACAACTTATCCTATTCTTCGCTTTTGACCAAAATCCATCAGCAAGACATTCGTTTATTCCATCAGTTTCATTTTCCGATTTTGTCACAAGTTTAAATCCAGAAATGCAGTAATATCTGTTAAAATAAGTTATAAGTTTAAAGTCTTACTTTTGCAGAAAGGAAATCCGAAAAAGGAAATTAAACTTGGAGAGTTCAAATTCTGAATTAAAATTAGGAAATTCAATAGTAAATCTTTTTAAATCTTCAATATAATTTTGTATTTTTCCTTATTTACACTCATCAGGTTCTGGGGGAAGACATACTTGTAAGTAGAGTGAATCCTATTAAGTAAAAAATAAATGGTATCTTCTAATGAAATTGCATTTCCCATCAAAAACTTTCATAACTATGTGCGTATCTCATTATCACAGTATTTAAATAACTAGACGTTTTTTCGTAATTGCAAAAATGTATATATTTCGTAATTTCTTTAGAGTTTCTGCAATGCTTTCACATTTTCTTTTCTAACTGAAACGGTCGTAAAAACTGAAAATACTCAAATCGAAACGGTCTTAAAACAGAAGAAATGTTCCCCACTCGCTTGAAAAAAAAAAAAAAAAGTCTGCAGAAATGAATGCATCAATTCACTACAATTTTTTAACCTTCAAACTTTTTAATTTAATGCAATTTTACTTATCATAAATAAAACTAAACTAACAGAGAAACTTACTGGCAAATTGAACGGTATAGCATTCTTCTATCTCCGCAGCTACTTGGCTTTACCTTCAGGAAATTGTTTGTTTTCAAAGGATCACAATGAATTGCTATAGAAGAGATGCATTATTTTATAGAATTAAAATATATGAATAGAAATAGCGTTTAAATACAATATAGTACAAACAAACAAAGTAATGTACACACATATATATATGTATGTATGTATATGTGTGTGTGGGTGGGAGTGTAGGTGGGTGGAGTGGGTGTATCAGTAAGATTTAATTTCTAACAAAGCTTGATTTGGCTTGTTATTGCTATTTAGAGCCAAACTACAGTAAAATGTTCGTGTTAATTAGGTGCAGACTAACAACTTTGAATAAACAAAAATCTCTGGCAATACTAATTATAGTTATCTCATACGCATATTATGTGTACCAAAATTTAAAGCATGTTTGTTTACTTCAAATATTGAGGCATGTGCATATTAATATCCAGGACATTATTGCAATGTTTATTTTTAATTTAGTGAAAAAGAAGAAAAAAAATGCCATAGATTAAATTCTGGATTAATGCCATGTAGATTAAAAAACGACGAAGAGAGAGTTGCTGAACCATGTGCATATGTATATATATACCCTCCTCCTTTCTGAAGAAATTCGAAACTGCTTCTATACGTTGTTCCTTTTAATTTATATATATATACAGGGTGTCCCAGACGATAATGTTTAAACCGTTCGCTTTAAACATTATCGTCTGGACAGATATGCAACTACTGTTGTTGATGTATCCAATACAGTGTTTTTTCTTGCACCGGCAGTGACGTCATACTTTGTTTTTCGTATTTTTCTCGAAAACTATGGATCGTACAGGAACGCTTCTTTGGGCAGTTTTAATGTACTCCCAACGAGGAATCTAGCTGTGCAGAGTTCATGCGGTCGTTTTGGGACACCCTCTATATGTATATATATATATATATATAGAGAGAGAGAGAGAGAGAGATTATGCATCTGTGTGGGCATTGATGACAGTAAATAATCACTCATACTATACCATTGCAAAGTGCAAGATCTCCACTCCAAACATCACTTCTAAGACACGTGCGCGTGTCTGAACCAGATAACTTATATCCTTTGTTGCAGGAAAAATGACAAACTGTACCAAGAGCGAAATTAGATTTTGAGCAGTTATGTTTTCCATTTAGTGGCTGGTCTAATGCTGGACACTTGATCTCTAAAAACAGAGAGAAAAAAATCAAAATTCTTCATCAAAGTAAAAATTGTAAAAATAACTTACATTAAGGTGGTTTTTAATGAAGTGTATTTCTATGTTTTTAAATGAAACTTATGTCACAAAAGAAGCGATAACGCATCTATAAAACATATCTGAACGTACGTTCACAATAAAAATCTTCTCCGCTCCATTTTCCAGTTTCCAGACATGTTCTGGGCTTCAACGAAAAAGCATTCCGTCCATTCAGGTCCTTGGAGTAAGTAATTTGATTGCAAGAATATGGGCAGTAGCCTTTCTTACATTCAAATTCACATTTTGATCCGTAAGTATTGTTGCAGTTTGCTGGTATTAAAATACCTCCGTCAGGGGCATGAAGAGCAGCGCACTTGATAGCTATTTAAATAAAACAAAATTTCAAGCACCAATTTTATTTCGTGAACATATTTCATATATAGTAATTTAAATTTCAAGAATTACTCAAAACTATGTTCTTCACTCAGTTCTGCTAATTTCGCACTGAAGGAGACTGCAACAAAATCATTCTCGCACTTTCTTTCCGAGCAATCTTTCCCAGCAATAGCTTAAATAACACTCCCCCATGTTGTCAGTGCTTGGTCGTTGGCATTTTTCATTTCATCATTAAAAATTAATTTCACCCAGAGCACTATGACTTGTTGATTGCGCTGTGACGCAACAAGGGATAAATATATCCTCGTTGTTAATGTGATGCCCTCAGCAATAGTCAATTACAGCAGCTGAACTTTGTCTTCGAGGCGCATAGCTGCTAGTGCAATGGATTCGTCTAGACATCGCACACAAATACGAGAGCACACAGATATTTCTTCTCGTAAAGAGAGATAAATAATAAAGCCGTCACAAAGTTTCATAGACAGCCAAATATGCAGTCCTTTTTGCTGTTGCTTAAAAGAGGCTGAGTTGTTCGTCAAAGTGCTTTGCCGTAGACAGAACACCGTATAAATCTAGAAGCTACATCTGCAGAGAGCGTTACAGTAGCCAACAATTAAAACGTAGCTCATCAAACGTTCCGCCAAAAACACACATAGCTGCCGTAGCAACAATACCGACAAGGCTTCTCCCTCGCTATTGTAATGGTATGAATTATTCTTTAGATTGCCCTGACTTCGTTGAAAAAAATGTTTTCCCCCATTAAAATGATTATATAATCATTACCGTAAGATGTTAAGCTGCAACTTTTAAGCAGCTATTATGCAACCAACTTTCATTCGTCGGCTTTCGCTGCTAGTACAGCTAGACCGCAACTTTTATCGCTAATCTTTCCTCCAGGTTGGGGGATTTTTAAATACGCAGCTCTACCCTTCCTTTGCGTAAAGTCGAAAACCACCGAGTCGGAAGTTTTCGACTTCTGCAAAAATTGCATCCAAATCTTAAGGTATATTTAAAATCTCAAATAAAATATATAAATAAAACTAATTAAGCTTCGCGTTCAGTTACTGCACAAGTAAAAAATATTAATTCTGTACCTTAGAGATATAAATCAATTTTTCGAGTTTTTGCGAGTGTGCCACTTAATAGACACAGTGTGCCGACGACAAAGCCACTGCATAAGAGTTCCAAACTTTTAATACTCATCAGATATCCTTAAGGATCGCAAGGAAAAGTCTGGTTTTATAGTAGTAAAAATATTTCTATTTTAACTTCATCGTAAAAAATCGAAAAATGAACTTAAGATACTATGGCTCTCAGGTGCAGATATTAATGTTAATTTTCATATGCTTCTGTTTGGAGCTACTAATAAATTTCAAGTGTGGCATCGAAATTCTAAATAAACATGGTATATTTTTTTTTTCTTTCTAATGGGGCTGCAGTATTGGTCATCAACCATTGCAGACCTAGTGCGTCCCCAGAGATTAATACCAACTTTTTCAGCGGCACCACAATGAGTGTGGTACCATTGCCGCAATTTTTTGACGCTTAGTTTCCCCTAGATAGGGCACCTGAGCTCTCGTTGATGCAATGTGCACTAGGAATTTAATTTAGCCGAGAGTATCCATGCCAAACGGATACTCAAGGGATCTTTAACATGCCGCATAATCATACGACATGGACGCAGACAATTTTCTGCATCTTGAAAATCCACCGACTTGGGCCAGGTTTGAACCTGCGATCTTGGGCGTACGAGACCTGCGTCTTACCACAACACCACCCTGTCGACACATGGTTCAAAATACACTATAAGAAACTGAGACATATCTAGTGTTTAGACCTAACAGTGAAGTCCTAATAAAAAAACTTTTAAATGACGCTGATTCTCAGTGTTATTCATTTTCTCAGCAGTAAAAAAAATCCCATAACAGTACGCTGTATAAATTGCTTTTACATAGCACTAGAATGCCTCCATATTTGCACTACTCAAAATATACAAGATGTATGCAACAACTTCAAACTTCACATGCATAAAGAGGGGGAATGTGGCTTTTATATGACACCAGAAGCACTTCTGAATAGCATTTCTTTCGCATTCTGCAAGAATTTGTTCATTACTTTACAGCCCGCCCTCGTATATTTTGAGTGAATGAAAGTTTTACTTACGTGAACATATTCTACCATTTTTTTCATATCCTGTAACACATTTACAGTCATTCACACTTGTACTGCCTTCTTCAAATGTTGTTGAATGTTGTGGACACGGTGTGCACTTTTCATTAGCTGTGGAATCTTTGTATGTGCCCTTTTGACATTCTGTAAATTTTTGAATTAAAAATTTACATAAACTGTGTACATGTAAAAGAAACGTGAATCCATGAATGCATAAAATTTACTCATTATTCGGACTTCATATTTTAAGATTCATTTCCATCAATTAAATTTATCTTTTAAAAAATGAATGGTTTAAAAAATCAAAGAATTTAACTTTATTTTCTTCGTAATGTTGAAGAAATATTCAATAGTATTATGGGTAAAATAATAGCCCAAAATGGTTTCAGAATGGTAGAATGGGAAAAAAAGGTTCATTTAATTGTAATTATTTAAATGCTGCATGAAATTAGATGTTAAAAGAAGTATAATTAAAGCTGCAAACACCGGACATAAGCCAACCCTTTAACCGTTGATCCACCTCGCAACTTTCTCTTCCACTGAATTACCTTCTATGAGATGAATGATTTTTGAAATAATACGAAATCATAAATTTATTTTAAATTAGCTGCCGGTAATTCAGAACATTAATGAGTGTAATAAAACTTGAAAGTTCATGGACAATTTCAAAAATAGGATGCTTTAAACAAAAATTGGTACATTAAAAAGAGTTTTCAAAACAAAAAATATATATATCATTTTTAAGAAATTATTTAAAACCTTACTATAACAATCGCCTTGATAACCATTTCCGTAATAACCTTCTTTGCAAACACACTGGTAACCACCTCCTCTAGTTCCGCAAAAACAGTTAGCATTTGCATCGCATACCTTGTCGCACAGCGAGTTTTTGACCATATCCCATGCTACTTCAACCGTATCTAAAACGAAAGCGAAATATGTTAGAAAATAACAAGATTTATTATTAAACAAAGAGCAGCTTATTTATGCACTAGTTTGCAAAAATAAAACCTCTTTTTTTAATTTTTCTTTAATTCCGCAAAAAAATAACTGCAATACATGACATTTTAACTGCAGAGGCACAATGCGTTATAAGGAAAAGAATTAGGAAAACTTACAATACCAATAAAGAACAAAACACAAAATAAAATACGAAGCGAACTGTAAGAAGGCTATGAATATGGTAAAAAGGCGTCTGAACAAGAGGGAGAACAAGAAAACAAAGATACTTAATAAGGGATCTGTGTCCCTTATGGTTACGGGGCACCGTCTTCCCATACCTTGTCCAACTCCCATCTGTCCAACCAGATTGTGCCCAATAGTTTTTACGTAAAACCGCCCACTCTTTATTGACCATCTTTTTCTGGTGTTATCTCCCTTTGACAATTTGTTTGGTATTCTCTGCATACGAAGGTTTAAGTGGAATATCTGCATATGCATCATACAGTGTTGACTTTTCATAGTTCTCATTCTTTAAAGGCCTTTTCTATAATGTCAGGACTGTATTATAAAAAATGATTTCGTTGCTCAAGTTTTGAACTCAAATGTATTTTATTTAATCACTGAAAACAGACGTTCTTCAGTGAATATAGAGTGCCATTTACCCAATAATAGAAACCGTGAAACTAAACTTTCAAAAAAATCCAGCAACAATAACGAAACATGCATGAAAGGACATTTTGTAAAAACAGATTATCCTAACTTTATAGAACCCCCATTTCTTTAATAATGTGTTCTCTTTGTTTGTCTGTCCGCCTAACTCTTATTACAAAAATTTCTTCTGACTAACAATTGCCGGTATTAATCAAATACTGTACAATCCCAGGGAAAAAAATGAAACATTAAATGTACTACGATAACTAGTAGGATATCAATCGAAACGATTAAAGTTTCCCCGAAATTATTGGAAAAAAAAGTTAAAAAGGGACCCTTTTCGCAATAAAATGAGCTCTTAGTTTAACAACTTAATTCTGACAGAAGTAACCCCCTTTTATACAGCGCAAATCAGTTCTGGGAAACCAAAACAATCTAATATCAAATTTGATTATGACTAACGAACTTCTACAGAGCTGCTTTTAACCGTGATGAACGGAAAATGAAAAGTTTTCGGCCTTACAGCAGCACTTTAGTTTTATCTGCAAAAATTTGTGTTGGAAAGTAAACTTTAGTTGAAACACATAAATATTTTGACACACATAAAGAGTTAAAAAACTAACTACGTTTTCGATATTTCATCTTTAAAATCGATACTAGTATGGACAGCATTGAATTGTGCTTTTCTACTTCGATACCACTAGTATTAAATCAAAAGTGATACTGGTAAGTAGCGATGATAACTGAAAAGCTCATGTGCACCTTCAGTGCAATGCAAGATTCAAACTCTCCTAACAGTAAAAGTTTTGGGTGAACTGGGAAAAAACAACAGATGATACTGTTCACAGCAGCCATCACTGAAAATAATTGAGTAGGATGTGTATTGAACAATCGATGCTTTCAGAAAAAATCTCTTCCAAATGCTGAAATTTAATTCTCCTTTTGTAAATTAGTTTGCTGTTAGGCAATTGTTCCCTTTGCTATCCTCATAAAATCTTACTACGAGGTGCATTCAAGTCCTAAGGCCTCCAATTTTTTTTCTAACTAACTACTCACTCGAAAACTATGAAATTGGTGTTACTTCTCGATGTAATCTCCCTGCAGACGTACACATTTTTCACAACGTCAACCCCATGATTCCACGGCCGCGGCGAAGGTTTCTTTAAGAGTCTGTTTTGACCACTGGAAAATCGCTGAAGCAATAGCAGCACGGCTGGTGAATGTGCGGCCACGGATAGGGTCTTTCATTGTTGGAAACAGCCAAAAGCCACTAGGAGCAGGTCAGGTGAGTAGAGAGCATGAGAAATCACTTCAAAGTTGCTGTTACGAAGAAACTGTTGCGGTCGTCCGTCAGCATTCGTGGCACCCACCTGGAGGACACTTTTCGCATTTTCAGGTCCTTATGCAGGATTGTGTTCACAGATCTAACGGAAATGTTAACACTGGAGGCGATCCCCCAAAACAAGTCTCTCCACTTTCATGATCATGTCGTCAGACCGGCTTGTGCGAGCCCAAGATTGTTTCGCTTTGTTGTCACACGATGTCGCACCCACGAACGCAGTTTCAACACATCCATAACTCCATCACCACATGTCTCCTTCAACTGTCGATGAATTTCAATTGGTGTCACACCACGCGAATTCAGAAAATGAATGATTGCACGTTGTTCAAGTAAGGAAAATGTAGCCATTTTAAGTATCTAAAACAGTTCTCATTCTCGACGCTACTGCTAAAATTCCTTCTGTCGTATAGTGATGCCGTCTCTGTGACGAATTGACAACGAACGCACGCTCATTTTAAACCAATGCACATGTTTTTATTTCTTTCCAGTTTGGAGAAAAAAATCGGAGGCCTTAGAGCTTGAATGCACCTCGTATTTAATAAAAATAATTCACTGCTGTAGTCTTTTTCCGTTCAATAACTCAAAATCACTCGTTTTTTATTAAGACAAAAGTCTTAAACAAAAATTTGGAGGGAAAATAACGTATCAAAATATGTAAGACCGTTTCTTACTTACCTTCAACTAACTTTTTGTTGACTTCTGTGATGTATAGAAAATCTTTCAAAATATAAACGTGATTTGGTGATGTTGCAATCGCATATATTTCTTCTGCATTAACCTTAGCTACGCCAACAGAAAATATTACAATACCACTCTCCTTTAGTTTCGGGGCTATTATTTCTGGGCTCTTATCGCCATTACTTTCACCATCAGTAATCAAGATTATAATTCTGAATAGAAAAAAAAATATTAATGAGAATGTTCTATACTAAAGTAACATATATAATAGACTTTTGACATTTTTAACAATATTCTTAACCGTTCTGAACAACAGTATCTAATAATTCTCAGAATTTGAAAAATAAATTCAACTGATGTAAATACTAAATTACATTTGCTTTACAATACATATAAGATGCACAACTTTCGTTTTCGCATGTGTGTATCGCGTCATATGGGCATGTGTATATCGTGTCAAATGGGTGGTTGAAGTGTCATGATTTTAGATGCCATCTTCAGCTTGGCGATCTCGTGATAAAGGTTGTTAAAGGAAAATAAAGCAGCCGAAAATACAGTGATGACCTACGAAACACCTTTATCCGGTGATATCACGGACATTTGGCCAGAACAAATGGATGACAATGAGTGTATCCATATCCGTCCTACAATAAACGTGCTTGAACACACGAAATCCAAAAAAAGGCTTTCTCAGATCGGCCTGCGCACAGCCCCAATCTGAGCGTCATCGTAAATATATGGCACCTAATGGAGGAGGTTGCGTATGTTGATAAACAGGCCCCGGAATTTGATGATAATGCATTTTTTCCTCTTACGACGTTTTTCTTGTTTTGGAGACTTTTTAAAAGATATTTATAGCTTTGTTTGCATTTTAAGTATATTTTTCTTAATTTTCAGAAGATTTTTCTATGTTTTAGCTCTTTTGTGATTAAAAAATTTATTTCGATTTACCTCTTAAATTTTACCAAAAAGAAAATATTAAAAGATTGAGCAGTGGAATTGCGATCATTGCTACAAAACTGAATGAAGTTAACTTGAAGAAAACAAAGTGCTGGTGTTTTATAAGGAAGAGATTCAATGTGAAATATTTCTCCATGAGTGTTTCTGGTTATTTGTTAATGGACTTCACAATGGAGGAGGTTATACATTTATACGGTATGTATGTCGCTTTTTTGTTTGTTTGTCCACCAATAACTTCTCACTGGATGAACCGATTTTCATGATTCTTTCTTTAACCGGTAGAAGATGGTTTCCTGCAGGTCTCGTACCTTCGTTTGACCATATTCGTTAATTAGAAAAACGTTATGGGCAGAAATGTAGTCTTTTTTTTTTTTTTTTTTCATGCATAACTTTGGACTAAATGAACCGATTTTGATGGTTTTTTCTTTAATCAATAGAGGGTCGTCTAACTCAAATATTGCAAATCAATTTGACTACATTATTTTTTAGAAAAAACGTTATTGGTGGAAAATAATTATTGTTCTTTTAATTTGATTTTTCTTTGTTGGGAAAATTATACTAATAAATATAAAACTCATTGTTAAAAAAGAGTTGTTGCTATTCAGCAGTAATATTAAAAGCAATTATAATAAGAGTTTGACTGAAGGCTTCTCTGGAACAAAAATTAAATCCAGTCGGTTTGTTTTCTCTAGTGACCTTTTAAAATCGACTTCAAAACGGAATTTATCATACAAATGATTACTTTTTAGTGCCATTCACTCAAAGAAGGTTTACCCTTTGATACGGATTTTTTTTTAATAGAGTATTTACACTAAAAAGAATAAAATAAAATAATTTTTGGAAAAAAAAAAATAGAACCGACTTCAAATTACAAACTGAGCTGAAGAGTGAAAAATAAATGAATTCTTTGCACAACATCGAAACGACTTTTAAACATAATTTTTTGAAGTCGATAAGATTTTAATTCATGATTACTTTTGTAATCATGAAACAGTTCCAAATATAAGGGGCCTAGAGTTTGCAGCAGTTTCAACGTAAAGTAACGTACGGTGTAATGATAGTTAGACCGTCATAATTTTGCACCGGCTTCAAAAAATATGTTTAAAAGTCCTTTCGATGTTATTTAAAGAATTCATTTGTTTTTCACTTTTTGCGCAATTTGTAATTTGAAGTCGGTTCTATTTTTTCTCCAAAAATTATTTCAAATTTGTCTCAAATATGTTTGCATTGAAAGACGTTTTTCAAGATATACAAACTTACTATCGGATGTAGTCTTTTATAATGTAAAAAAATATTCTTAATTATTCAGAGTAACTTAGATTCTCTTATTTAAGATATTAAAATTGTCAAAACACATATTTCCTAATTATTGGTTGCATTGTTTTTATTTTTTATTCATTTATTTTTTTTAAAATGTCATTTGACAATGGTGTTGTTATCATTTTTCAAAAAGCAAATATTTAAACTGCTTCAATCGAATTTCAACCTCAGATATTAAGTGCGTTTTTTGTGTTATCTTTGGTACATGTTTAGAGCATTTTTGAGAATTTTTTAAGCTATC
The DNA here is from genome assembly GCA_038502835.1 of Octonoba sinensis. Classification (NCBI taxonomy): domain Eukaryota; kingdom Metazoa; phylum Arthropoda; class Arachnida; order Araneae; family Uloboridae; genus Octonoba; species Octonoba sinensis. The sequence continues at coordinate 211,787,994 of CM076598.1, read as the reverse complement.
AGCTTCCGGGACAGTGGCGATAAGCAACACGATGTCCAGAAAAAACTGATTCATGCTCCAGAGAGATGTGCAAATAATTTCAACAAGGAAACCGTAATAAAGCCGTATAAATCAAATCCTATACATTTTCTAAAAGTCTTTGACGTTAGAGGCACAAATTCAATAACTGTCTCACCTTTTTGTCCTCCTTTATTTGTTCTTGTTGATTTCTAATGCGACTTGGATATCCAAGCTCTCCTTCGCAGAGCGACCGGAATTAAGGCAGTAAGGGAGCGCCTTCCGTTTATAGATGAGCACCACAACGGTGGAAGTATGACCTGGCCTGTTATGTATTCTTAGGTTTATGTACATGCTATCGCACAATCTGGTCGCACAAGTGCGAAAAGGTTAAAGTTGTTCCCATGTCACAGGAATCAACCCTCCCTCGGGTTGTCCGAGAGAAAGGAAAGGGATCCTAATGGCCTAAGTGTTCTGCATAGCGTGAGCAAAGAAAGTGATTAATTAATTAATTAATCAATATAAAAATAAAAATTAATGAAATAAATATAAATAAAGAAATAAAATGTTGAAATTAAAAAATTAATTACTAGAAAGTAGGGCTCGACCGATGGCACTTTTTGGCCGATGGGCCGATGCCGATTGTTGGCCGATTGTTCCGAGGTCGGCCGATGGCCGATTGCCGATTATTTTCCTCTTCCATCGGCCGATGCCGATGGCCGATGGAAAAAAATCGCTTTTAACCATTATGCTTATCAAAAATGTCATATAAATCATTTATTTATTTTAATGCTTATAAAAACATAAATGCATTATTCAAGCACCATAAAACTGTTACTGTTTGGAGGAAGTTTACATAATAATTAAAACTAAAAGAATCACTCGCGGTTCTAGTAAAATAAACTATTAGGTGGTAAAAAAATAGCTATATCAGAGGAGATTTAAATATTTTTTCTTATAATTTCAAAAGTAGTCAACTACTATTTGATCGGATCAGGTCTCCTTCCCTTTCCTCCAACATTTTCTGTTTGTAGCACCTGCACTGCAAATGACAAGTGCAGCTGCCTTTATTTTCTTATTTTTGTTTTCATGGGGAGGAATGTAGATGTTATAATACAGGCTAACATATAATGTGGGTTTGTATCTAACAAAATTGTCAACACCCCTCGGATTTTTTTCTTAATTTTTCCCCCGTTTTTGAAAGAAAAGCGGGAACGATTCTGTTTATTTTTTATTATAAAAGTTATTTTAACTAAAAATAGTTCTTTTTATAAAATAAAAATAAAATATTAAAAAGTTTCGCTCGCAGTACGCAGTAACCCCCCCCCCCCCCCCCCCCATGTTCATAACCAAGAAATACTGAATATTACTTCAAGAACAGACGTGAGATTTTTTTTGTCATCACCAATGAATGAAGGTGCCGGCCGTCTTAAGAACCAATCTTATTAGCTTTTTTTCTTGTGAGTTGAAAATTGCACTGAAATACCCGACATATTCTTTATATTTTTATGAGCACAATGTAAGGTCATCGAAATAAACCAATATTTTGTAACGTGAAAAATATATTGAGCACCAGCAGTTTTCTGTTGACAAATAATCTTCTGAAAAAACACGTGATCAATTATAAAAATTAAGATGTATTTTGAAAAAAAAATATATATATATATGCGTTGTCAATTTTTGAAAATAAAGAAATTATAGCATTTTTATTAAGATATTATTCCACCCTGTCTCGCAAACTCGTTTTTTAAGAATTACGTTTTTAAAATTGCAAGTCGAACTTTAACCACATAAAATTTTGATCAATAAACATTTATACTGAAGAATTGATTCATATTTTTTATCAATATGTTTGTTCTATGTTGTAAAGTAATTATAAAAGAACAAGAAATATTCGAAACTGAAATCAGATACAACGAGATTGTTGTAAAATAGCAGAAAAACTGTCAACTATCGTAGCACGTGGCATCGAAGCAAAAAAAAAAAAAATATATATATATATATATGTGTGCTTAAAAATGGAAGTTTACACGGGGAAAAATAAAATAACTATCGTATAAAAAAATAAGATGTATTTTGAAAAAAATATGCATTGATCAATCTTTGAAAATAAAGAAATTATTAAGATATTATTAAATCCTGTCGCGCGAACTCGCATTTTGAGAATTCAATTTTCGAAAATTGCAAGTCGAACCTTGACACATAAAATTTCAATCAATAAACATTCATACTGGGAAATCGTTTCTTATTTTTGATCATTTTTTTTCTATGTTGTAAACTAAAAATAAAATAATGAGAATAACCGCACACTAAAAGCGGATGCAACGAAATTGCTGCACAATTGCAAAAAAAAAAAAAAAACTGTAATATGTGGCATGGAAGAAGGAGGAAAAAAAAAAAAAAAAACGGCTGAGAGAAAAAAGTTTAAGTGGGTAAAATTATTATCGTACTTTCATTGAGTTGACTTTGTATTGTTTACAATTTCGGAATAATAAGAAACAGGACAAACTGAAAGCAGATGGTATAAGATTATTGCAAATAACATCTAATGCACTAAGTCATTACTGAGCGAAAAACGGACAAAATGAGGCAACTAACCTAGTGCGAATAACAAATAGCACTCATAAGACGCCTCTATTACTTTTACTTTAAGGGGGGAAATATGTGTAAAAGTCTCAAAAAATTTCAAAGCAAAATTCCAAGTCGTTTAAAAGTTATAAGCATTTGAGCAAGCGCTCCTTTTGGAGCAGTTGAGCAGGTAGTCCCTCATGAATGACCTGAAGGGTATTAGAGAGCGTTAGCAGATGTCCTTTTATTTTTTTTTTTAACAATTGAGACCTTGGATAGAAATTTCTATAAATATTAGTATCTATAAGTACAAAATAATTGATTCATTACTGCCTTAAATTTACCTTTAATACCTCTCTTCTCTTCAAACGTGTTTTTCTCGAAACTACTTTTTCTAATTCGCAGAGTTTTTGATCAATCCTTATCAAATTTAGCACACATTTTCCTTATATATACGCGCTTTAGTTGAACTGGAATCATAAACATCTCTTTATTTTTACTTTTTTTATTGTAAGAAAAGAACAAAAAAAAAAAAAAAAAAAAACGGTTAAAAATCGTATTTAATTTTCCCATTCTAAAAAAATATAGAAGTTTTCGGGGTTTTTTTTTGTGATGATTTTAGTTCAACTAGAAAAGACACTGATAAAAAAAAGTTGATTTAAAAAAAAATTGATTTCAGATAAAAATTGTGCCCTTCAGGATGTACGCAAACTGCCGACCCGGGTGGCGACTTACAGTGTGCAGCACCCGATATCTCCCGGATTTTTCAAGAAAAATGTTTGAAAATTTCAGTAAATGTTCCTCAATATATCTATAAAATAACCTCAAAATCTCAATAAAATATATTTATTCTTTATACGTTAAAAAAAATCATAAAAATTGCTCTTAATACGCCGTTTTACACGTATTTCCCCCTTTAACATATTCTATTTCGCTAGCATTCTGTTCAAAGAGAAATAATTTCAATAATGAAGGTTTTCGGGCAGCGATCGATTAAACTATTTTTCTGAATATTTTATCAAATACACTTTGTAGAATGACATTATTTTTGTGCTTTTTTTAACTGATGTTCTGCCTGTTATTGTCTGGAAATAGAAATTTAGCTGTGGAGGAAAAAAGTAAGTTTAAGACAGAGAATGTTTTCTGGAAAGTTGTCCCTGCGAAAAACCATCGGCCTTGCATCGGCTTTTAGATGTTTTTTAAGGCCGATGGGCCGATGTTTTTATAAAGTTAACATCGGCTGCCGATGCCGATGGCCGATGGCAACTTTGTTGAACAATCGGCGCCGATGCATCGGCGAGGCCGATGCATCGGTCGAGCCTTACTAGAAAGCATATGTTTATAAAAACTTTCTAAAAATTATGTAAGCTATTATAAGCGGAATATATTCGCACCAGAAAGTTTATTTAGAAAGCAAAATCAAGTAATTTCCGTACAAGGCTTCTATTTCATTGTTTTATTTTATTTTAGTTGAGTATACTGAGGGAAAGTTTAAATTTATAATTATTTTCATCAAATAAAATTGCGTACCATATTAATTAGCATAAAGCATGTCACAAATGGAGTTAGATAGCCAGAGTTAAATAGAGAAATAGTTAAAAAATTTCTAAACCGAAAATCGGTCGTCACTAGTGGAACCTAAAGTACTACATGTGGTACTAAAATGTTCACCGCTGCGTCAGAATCGACTCTTTACCAAATTATGATCTTTATAGATGTACAACATACTCATATATCCTGAAATGAAAGACATATTCTTAAAATGTTCTGTTTACAAATAAATAATTATACGACACTTATTTGTTCGACAGACAGACTCTATGTTCCCCTCTGAAACTGCTATAACAAAACCTATAACATGATCGGTGGGAGCATCTGTCAATCAACTAAAAAATTAGACATATTATTTTGAACTATTTCACATGTGGTACCACCGTTTCCAGCTAATTTTCATTCATTGAGCATTTTTTTAAATCCAAAACAAGAGTATCACATGTAATGCCAGAGAACCGAGAAGGATAATAAGTTTATGGCTTACTTGTTAGAGTAAGTTCGTCCTTGTTTCAAGATGTTATTTGCCATGTCCAAAGCTGAATAAGTATCCGTAGAACCTTGATTATAACTTATGTTATCAATGCTTTTTATTAGTGTACACATGTTGTTTCCTTGGCTATCTTTAATATGGTTCACATGGATTCTTGGAAATGAACCAAAGGGAACGATTGCTACTCTGCTATATTCTTCAGATACTGAAAAATGACGTATTGTTAATTCAGTAAATTTTTTAACTGCAGGCCAGTTTTCTATTCCTATACTGCCAGATTCATCCAAAACAAACACTACGTCATTCACTGTTTCTGTGTAACGTTCTAAAGTTCCTATAAATGTTCTTAACAATGGATCCATAGCTCCATTGCTTGCATTCACCATCATCCAGGAGCTGTAAATAAAAACAAAATACACTAATCGAAGCATGCTTAGGTATCAGAAAATCTTTCTTTGAAAATGTTCAAACCAGTTTAAAATTAGCATAGCTACTCATTTCGGAGCAAAATTAAATGTTTGGTATAGTGTTTAAAACCACAATGTGATTAATCCATTTCCTTTCCAAGGGCACGGGATTGCACATCTGCTTGTCTCGGATGTTATCAGACATCAACAGTTTATTTCATCTTACTCATCATTTTCCTCCATCGCTCGCGAAAAGGAAACTAACGGACTTTCTCCATATAGTCAACTGATAGTTTCGAGGTTGCGAATTCTGATCAGCTCGATTGGCGGATGTTAGAAAGGAGGGCACAGCGGGACACGTGCTACTTCCAGAGGAGTCAAAGAAATTCATAAGTATCTCATTGCATATTTTCTGTACCTTAGAATAGATAACTAGGTTTGAAGGGACAATAAAATATAAAACAAAAAACAAAAAAACTTATAAGAACTCTTTGAAAAGTTTTAAGAGGAACAACCACTTGATACTCCATGGTGCCCCTTTCAGCAATTATTTCTCTGTCCAGCCCTTATCAGCTCCACCTATATAAATGCACGAATGATATTTCTACAAATACAGTTAGCAGCACTACACCGATTATATTATTCGTTTACGAAAGCCAGGACCACTTGTGAAGAACCATCAGCAAAAGGGGTGATAAAATGAGATGGACGCTTTCCGAAATTGCATTTTAGTCGCACATTTGTTATTTTTCCCCCGACGTCGATTATTACATTTCTAATTTGAATTTTGTGTACAAAAGAAAAAAAAAAACGATGCTGTTTTTGTTTTCTTCATAAAAAGTAAACATTTTCTCATCTTCATTTCTCCTGACCCCCATCCCCCCCCCCCCCTATTTCGACGAAATCAAGGCAGACCTGACGCCTGGGCAAAATCAAGGACGTTTTCTGCTAAGAAAACCGTACAGTAAATGCCACAGAAGCAACTACAATATCATGATCAGCAATAAGGCTTAAAGCCAAGAGTTCTCAAGGGTTAACCCACCAGAACAATCCCTGATTGCACCCTTGGTGCCATAGACATGAGGATAACGAGATGTCTCCCTCGTAAAGACGAAATTATGCCCAATTGTATTAGGAAATATTTTTTAAATAGCTATTGGTTACGTGTTTGTTTATTCTGAATGATAGAGTTTAGGGGTCTGAGCTCTGTAGGTTACTTGTAAGAGTCTGGTTACTAGATCAGAAAATCATACAGTAAGTGCCATAGACGTAACTACTATGATCAGCAATATGGCTTAAAGCCGAGGGTTCTCAAGGGTTAACCCACCAAACCAATCCCTGGTTGCAACCTTGTGCCATAGACATGAGGATAACGAGATGTCTCCCTCGTAAAGACGAAATTATGCCCAATTGTATTAGGAAATATTTTTTAAATAGCTATTGGTTACGTGTTTGTTTATTCTGAATGATAGAGTTTAGGGGTCTGAGCTCTGTAGGTTACTTGTAAGAGTCTGGTTGCTAGATCAGAAAATCATACAGTAAGTGCCATAGACGTAACTACTATGATCAGCAATATGGCTTAAAGCCGAGGGTTCTCAAGGGTTAACCCACCAAACCAATCCCTGGTTGCAACCTTGTGCCATAGACATGAGGATAAGGAGAAGATGTCTCTCTCCATTTTCACGTAAAGAAGAAATTATGCCCAAATGTATTAGGAAATACTTTTTAATATAGCTATTGGTTGCGTGTTTGTTTATTCGCACTGATAGAGTTTAGGGTCTGACCTCTATAGGCTACTTGTAAGAATCTGCTTGCTAGATCAGAAAAGGGGAAATTAAACTATGGGCCTGCCCTGAAAAAAGTGTCTTTGATATTAAAAAATATGTTATGGGTGAATGTAAATTTTAAAATCGAACCTCGTTAATTTGCGATTTTTATTAATACCATTACCGTGTAATGAAAATATGTTTCAACATTCTCATAGAAAGTGGAACCAAAAAGCTACAACAAACATGGTTTTGACAGAACTGTAAAAATTAAATAAATAAATTTTATTTCAAAGGTATGGCTCAAAATTGTTATTTTTATTAAAAGTTTTTTATTCTATTTTATTTTACTGTTTTTTAAGATTATAATAGGTACATAAATCATTTAAGTTATTTTAAAGTACCTATACGTAAATGAAAAGTAAGCTTTGATGCTGAAAGAACCTGAAAGATTTGCCAAATACTAAATAATTTAAGAAGGGTAACAGTTACTAGCTATTGGTGTTACCGGTTCTGAAATGTAAACTGTCTCATACAATTTTCTGTAGAAAGTATTTGACAACTTTTCGAATTTTTATTTAAATATCTCGCAAATTTCATTCCCAAGTAATTTCATTCACTACTGATAAACCGTTCTTCAAAATCAAAAACTCTGAAAAATGTTCCTTCATCTGGAAAAATAAATAGTAAATCAGCGATAACAAGCAACATGCATGCATGAATTTCATTTGTAAGTTTATTTATTCAATTAAAAATTATTACAATGTGAATACAAAATCACTTCAAACAAGTTTTTCACACTAAAATAGAAAGTTTCTGCTTCAAAGTCGAAACCGCTCATTTATTTATTTTTTCTATTTAGACATTAACTATTCAGTCTGAGAAACAGATAAGAATATAGTACAGTATGCAGCTATATTTTTTACTGTACCTGAGATTAAGGTACAGTGAAAAATATAACAGCATGCGGTACCTAAGATTACCGTAAGAACCAAAATTTTAACGATGTACGTCTCACCAACGCTATTCAAGATTCAGTCAGGTCGGTTTAATCAACAAAGACCTCTTTGCGGAACGTAATTCTTTCATCCACAAGAGACAACAATCAGTTTAAATACAAAAGTAAAATTAATGTGAGCAATGGTTGCATAAATATATTTTTTAATTTATATTCAGGTTGATTTTTTATTTATATTTGATTTTTGCACACAGCATTTTTTCTTGTATTTAGCATTAACAGTTTAACTAATTCAAATTTCCAACGAGGGCTTATGAACACAGGATCTGAATAATATTCATAGTCAATACAATACAAGCACACATACACATTGCACATGCATACACAAACATACAACATACATTTATTTGTCAAAACCTCTGCTGACTCGAGTTAACTGATGAGCATGTTTAAATGATGTTTGACTGTAAATTTTTTGCCATCGTAGTCTCAAAAAATATGTAAAATGCCTCGATGTTTTTTTCTTGCCCACTCCAATATTTTTTCTGATTTTTTTTTTCTAAACACAACAAGCTAAAGCGGATTCTACCATGTCGCTTTTGACTCTAATAATGTACCGTACTATTTTACACCTACTAAAATGAAATAATGACTTCTCATTTACATCTACTAAAATGAAATAACGATTTCTCATTCATTTACACCTACTAAAATGAAATAATGACTTCTCATTTACACCTACTAAAATGAAACATCACAAAAAATATGCACTCTCTGGGTAAGCCAACTTGACGCTTTTTTTTTTCTTTTTTAACTGTTCAATTGATATGTACTTTAAGCCGACTCGACAAAACTCGAAACTGAATTACATATAACATAACACAATGTCTGGTTACAACCAAAAGAGCAACTTTTGTGAAATGTAGTTTAAAATTACCGACTGTTTATTTGGCATGTAGCGTCAGCAAGCTTTCGCACGCGAAGCACTTTCATTACTCGATAGCACCATATTTTTTTTCAATTTTATTATTCAAATGCAATTTTGAAAACAGCATTCGATAAAAGTCAAATTAAACGCATTGTTTCTAGAGGGACCTCGACTTTCTTCTTCAAAGAAATGTTAAAATGCATCTCCCGATACGAGTTTATTGCTTAACTATCCATTTAGACTGAGGTATTTATAAGCAACGGGTAGCCTAGTGGTTAGGATATCGGATTTCTAACCGGAGGGTTTGATGCTCGATACCCGATCCGCTGAAGACCCACCATCTAAAACCCCATGTAGGGATTTTAGGTCTAAAAAGCAAATGGCGTATTTGTGGTAGACCTCCAGGGAAAGGTCGTGGCACAGACTGCCAGATTGAAATTTTTAGGGGGTTTTGGGAGGTTTGGCCGATTTGGGAAAGAGGGTTTTAGCTTTTTAGGGGGTGCGCCGTTGCTCTGAGAGGGGGCGGACACCCCTGATGAACATGTGCAGTTATTTTTCATTTCCCGAATCTAAAAGCACTTATGTAACAAATATAACCTGTTTAGACTGTGAAATATTTTGTCTGCATGTCTTTAGGAGTTTATTAAAGTAATTTCAATGAAAGGCAGATTTCATATTTTAAAATGATGAGTGGCAGATTATTTCATCTTTTATTTTTTTTTCCAAATAGTGTAAAACTCCTCTATAGCGGACACCACTTGGACAAAATTATATGTTCGTAATAAAGAGGTGTCTGCAAAAGAGGGTTTTTTAGGCTCAAATGCTTTACTGGCGGGGAATTAAAACTTCGTCTAAGAGGCATGTACGCATTTAAGGGGTACTCAATGCTAACTGCAGCCATACTGTATATAGCATCGATGGCCTTCACAGACTACCCCCCAGTATAAGGCAACCGTTAACCTGCAAGGGGGTGTCCGTTAGGAGGAGTTTTAGTGCATGTTAATATTGTTTGCTTCTATTCTTCATTTTTGAATAATAATTCGATTTTTCACTTTTGATCGACGCCTGTGACCACCCGCGTCCAAGGCACGCGTTCTTATGACCGCTGTCAAACGACGAGTATGGCAGAGGAACTTAGGTTCCTAACCAATATTGTTCGAGTGAGCGCATCACTAAATTGCTTTATATGAATTACATCTTTAAAAATATGAAATTTCGATTCTTCTTTTCTTTAGCCTGTCCATCTGTCGTGTAGCCCGTCCCCATCTGATTGGCGTGCAGTTCGGCGCAAATGTCATTTGAATACAATCTCTTCGTTTTAGCGGCAGAATGCAACACTTGAGGAATTGTCCAATCATTTGCTCTGAAAACTGTTGTTATAAACTGTTGGCAAAACTCAGATGGTTGTACTTTATATATTTCGCCGCTTCTGCATTCATGAAAAGGCTGCTTATTAATAAAATAAATCATGAATGATTCTGCATTCATGAAATTGCTGCTTAGTAATAAAATTAATTATGGATGTTTCTGCATTCATGAAATTGAAATTTCTGGTTAGCAATAAAAGAAATCATGAATGCTTCTGCTTTCATGAAATTGCTGCTTAATAATAAAATAAATCATGAATGCTCTTGCATTCATGAAATTGTTGGTCAATAGTAAAATAAAACAAATTTCACTTTTTGGATGAACCCTAATTTTGATATTTGTTTATTTTTGCTCTTGTTTAGTGACGCTAGTAATTGGTCGAATGAAAAAGGAAGTGAAAGAGGAAGTTCGCCAATGTTTCCATCCAACTTTGCAATATCTGATCGAAAAATCAAGTTTCTCAGTTTTTATTTATAAAGCGAGTAATACACATTGAACAGAGTATTTTTCCGCGCTAAGTGAGGAAAGGGTTTCTAATATAGATTTCGATAAACTTCTTGATTGTTGTCCATGTTGTATTTTTTAATATCTTGGGCTTGTTTATAATTTCACTGAAACTATCTCATACAATCTCAAAGCTAGTGAAAAATGTTTCTTCGCTATTTCTGAATCCTTGATTAATTATTTTTATTACATTTTCGCTTTAACTAACTTCCATTAAAAGAAATCTCTTTGCTCTTAGTAATGCTTGTGGAAAGTATATATAATAAAATCAGACACACCCGGTGCAAAACCCGTTTTGATGTATAACGTTTTCACCGGCTTTATTCAATATTTCATGACCATGTTGTTCTGTTTTGCCTCATATCCACAGACGGAGTGTTCATTTATTACATGAGTAGGCAACAAAATAATTTATTTCCCGAAAAGCACTGGTAATACACTGCACAAAAATTTGAAAGATAATGAGGTTGTCCAGAGATACTTTATGAAAGTGTAAGAATTTTGGTCAGATATATTATCCATACACGTAATTTATTTCCCGAAAAGCACTGGTAATACACTGCACAAAAATTTGAAAGATAATGAGGTTGTCCAGAGATACTTTATGAAAGTGTAAGAATTTTGGTCAGATATATTATCCATACACGTGGTGTATGGATAATACGGATAATATGGTGGTGGTGCACGTATGTGAAATTATGTCAAACATAAATAACAGAAAATATGCCTTTTGGTGCAAAACGTATAATACAGTACAACCTAGTTCATCCGGACTAGCTAGGGACCAAATGCAATTCGGATAACTGAAAATACAAATAATATGGGTAAAAAGCAAAACAAATGGTTAAATAAGCAGACTTACCATTTAATGCGATTAAAAAAATCAGCAAGACACAGAGAGACAATAAAAGTTTATTTAGGAAGCATTTAAAAAAAAAACATTACGTATGCTAATTTTTAGTCGTTTGCACTTTTATCGTCCAGTTTATTGCATTACAACAAATTTTATTGTTCTTGTAAGAAAAAGCTCTTAAAATATGATTTAACAAAAACAACACTTTATAATTTTACTTGAAAAATCATAGTCTAATCATCTCTTTCAACATTAAATTTTAAAAAGTCTACAAATTTGATCAGGATAGTCGGACAAACGGGGTTGTACTTTTCTCCACCAGACCCCTACCTGTTAGCCGAGGCCTTAGGATTACTTACGCACGGGGAGAGGTAGTGGGGTCTACGGATTTTACATGCACATATCCCCAAGTATACATGGTGGTCTTCAGTGGGTATCGAACGCGCGACCTTCCAGGTGGAAGTCCGACGTGCTAACCACTAGGCTACCACGGCCCTAAAAAAAAACGGGGTTGTACTGTTCCCAATTTGCGTATTTTAGCTCAATAATCAAAAATGTCTTTTCTTGGCAGAAATGCAGAGAAACTCCATTTTAACTGGAGGTATGGCTTACCCTGACCGATGTAGCGTTAAACACTTGTTCAACGTGTCGCACCTCCACAACGGAAGTGATACAACGCAAAAAAAACATTAAAACAACCTGTCTTATTACAAATCGGCGAATGAAAATCTCATTAATTTGCATTCCATTGTAACCGATTAATAATTATCGCTCCTGATATTCTAGCTCCGATTCAACCGTTAGTGTTTTCAAAACGATATTACGTTATTCTGCAAATCGTTTTGAAAGAAAAAAACTCGCAAACTTATATTTTTAAATTGTGTCACTTCTGAAGAGCTCTAGTTCTTTCCATCCATAGAAGCCTTTGTGGAAGAGATGGACTAACTTAGCATGTTACAAATCTATTCTCTTGGATTCTTTTGAGATAACACTCTGGTCAAACCGCACTGAGCCCCACAGGATTCCTTTATCATATTGCACCATACCGAAAAATGTCACTTGAAATTATTGTTCGTTAAAAAGAAATGATTTCCGATTGCTCCAGCGTAAAAAAACTACGGTATTGAATAGGATCATAATTTTTGAACAAGCTTTCAAGCCCAGGGTCTTTTTATCTTGTAACTCCGAGAAGTATCAAACATGATATTGCTGCTCTTGTTCAATACTGAGACATCTTTACAAAAAACTCTCTAAGCAGATGCCTCATTTTGTAGCTAAACTTTGAGTTCATCATAGCTGGAAACAACGCTGTGAAACAAGAATGATGCCCAAATTTCATTCCCGTTGGTACAGTTTAATTATAGAGCGGAAAATAAAGGTTTAGTTACGTTCATCTCAAAACAGCGCATGTAACGTTAGGATTTACACATTAATTTATCAAACAAGATATCCAAGCATTACCTTTACTGTACATTAGGGTTATAGAGGAAGTAATAAAGCGGTAGTAGCGTATACAAGTATGTCTGTAACTATACAGATTGCTGCGTTTTATAAGCGGGATTTGCCCCTCCATTTCATTTTGCTCACCCACCGCCTACAGAAACTTACTAATATTTCTGATAGAATATATAAATCTTTAAACTGAAATTGATGCTTATTAAGTAAAGTACACGCATTTAATCATTTACTTTTTAACACCGAAATCATTGTCGTTTTTTATTTATTTTCACACATCTATTTACATTGAAAATCTGCGAAATGCGTAATGTACTTTGTAACATGAAAGCAACTATTCCAAAATTTTTGATTCCATAATACCGGTATTTTTAGTATAAATGTAAATTGCCGTTTATCTTTGCATATCGTCATTCCTTCACGTGTCATCGTCAGATAGAATTTAATTAATTGAAACGGTCTATTTATTATGACTATTTAGAATTCACTTCGTTTCTACATCTTTCTTCCAAATATAACTTCATTTTCATTAAATTATCCTTACCTAGGTTATTCAATTTAAACTGCAAGTTTTAATATTTTTATCTTTGCATTTTCTTCCCGTAGCATAAAATTTGCCAGAACTTCATCTGCAATCGCCTCTAATAACGAATTCAAATTTCCTTCCAGCCTTTTATTCATTCCAAAATTATTTTCTACAAAATTTGTTTTAGCTTCTACGTACTTATTTGAACTGCCTCTTAAATTTATCTCCATTAGCTAATCATACGGTTACGCTGTATCCAGTGTAATCAAAATTTCGTCATTCTTTCCAATCGATTCATCTCTCCTGTTAAATATACAACTCAACTCAAGGTCTCATGCTGTAACTTATATAGAACGAACGAGATATAAAATAGTAAGATTTGGATTTACTTTAATGCTTTTATAATATCTGCCTCTTAATTTAAAGTATTTTTAATGTACATTCCAAATAGACTTTAATGATTAAAGCTCATTAAAAGCAATTCATGAAATAACTCCCTCCAAACTTTTCCTACAGCTCTTTCAGTAACTCAAACTTTACTAACAAACAATCGCTTCATGAGGGTACTAATGAAAGTTCCAAGTTTACGGCAACAGATTGATTTAATAAATAACAAGAAGAAGCGGTTTTAATTAATCTATGAGTAGCTGTTGGAGTACTTCTGAAAGCTTTTTGGCAAATGAACAAAATTAGACGTGACTCATTTTCATTCGCTGATGAATTCGGTCTCATGATAGCGGTTGGCGCCAAAACTTTAATAAAAGAGCCAATTTGCAACTTCTTTATTTATTCATTTTTCTGAGCTCGTTATTATTGCCCTTTTAACTACATCAATGGTATCTAAGCCCATTTAAATTTTTTTAAACTTTTCCTCTAAACTTGTCCTTTGTAAAATGACAGAAAGAGAGACTATGTTTATTACTAATTTCGTTTTCTTTTTTTCAAAGATTTGCGTTACGACTTTACACACGAATTACATAATTCTGTTTCCATAACTGAAATTTTTAATTTCACTGACGAATTACATATTTCTGTTTTCGTAACTGAAATTTTAAATTTCACTGCACTCTTTGTAAAACTAGCATTCCTTTTTGTAAGTTTATCAAGATAAAATTACTTTACATTATACACCAAAACATATTTTACCGTTAAGAGTTTAAACTTACCTGATCCACAAAAAAAAAAATTAACAAATCAAGTTGCGCGTTAGATTGTCATTTGCCTACTTGGAGAAAATTACGCTTTGTTTTAGGATAAAGAAGTTTCACACCACTTTATTACTGTAAGATTTTTTAGTTCGTTGAAATTATTTATTTCTTAGCTTGACTATAATCATCCAGTCTTCGCAATACTTAAGGCCTTATCACACTTGACAACTTTTCGTTCAACATAGACTTCAGTTTCAGTTCTGTCGGCCGCTACGTCATTCTTACTATTGTTCTCCTGTCGCTCAGTTTTTTGTGAGCGGAGGGAAAAAATTGAACAAAACGGGTAGTTTTATTGGCCAATAGGAATGCAGAATTAAATTTTTTCAAATTCCACAGGGCAGCTGCTAATATTGTGCTAATAGAGAAAGTAAAAAATTTGTTGGACTGTAGAACATGAGTGTTATTCAATAGATTTAAATAATCCACAGAGATGTTTATGGGATATTTCGCACCCTTTGTACTCATAAAAACGTGCAAGTTGAATACTATTCAATTCCTGATTTCCGTACAAGACAACAAACCCCAGACTTGGATCCCTCGAATGGGGGATTGGGGGGTGGCCAAAATTTTTCAAATTTATTGATTTATTAAAGAGTTATTTTAACAAGTAGCTTTCCATAAACATTAAATCTTATCAAAAACACTAAATTAATTTGCACTCTATGCTAAAATATATGTAACGTCTTTTTTTTTTTTACACGTATTTTAAGCTCACATATGTTTGACGAAGAATCATTTATTCAACAACGGTCAATATATACCGTAGCACCTCATAAACTGAATTCTTTATTTGGCTCCCGAAAACTTTCCTTGCCTTAGGCCCCTAGCGATACAAGTTGGGCCTTGATGTTCTGATAAAAATAGTCGGAAGAAATGGATAGGCGATAGGCCAGCTTCCTCGTCACTTTTTACACAAGGCAACTTTCATTTATATTTTTACTGTACACAATTTAGTAAACTGCCACCAAATTTAAGTGGTTTAAATGTCATTGAATTTGTTGATGCTCTGAAATAAATGTATGAAAGTACCTGTTTAAAATATTAGTTCATAGTTATCGCATGATAATGGGATGTTGGCGACAATTCCTTTTGTTTGACGCCAAATGAATTTATTTTCATTTTAGCATAATAACATTTCAGATTTTTTAATAAAATCTTGAGAACTATAAAATCTTCTAACAACAAAATATGTATTTTTGGTAAGTCATGTGTGTGTGTATATATATATGCAGGGATGCCCATCCCCTCAAGCTCAATAGAACAATCCCCCCCCCCGGCCCCTGTCCACTCTATTAGCAAAATTCCTTGCAACAACCTTCATAGACCTTGATAATTCACTGACAGCGTCAATATGAACTTTTTGCGTACTGTCAAAAGTTTATATAAATGTTGACATAGCAATACTACAATAACAGCATGTATACAACATGTTATTTGCCTGTAAATAACAACGTTAATATATCATTACAATTATTGTATAAGCGTTGCCCACATCAATGTTACAAAAATTGGTTGAAATCAACATTGATTCTATGCTGTCGGTGTCAGGGTAAATAATAGCAAGCTGATGAGAATGAATAGAAGGCTGAGGAATTTTCCCATCGTTCCTATCGGCGGCGTATAGGTGTTTCTCCTGATCTCTTCTCCTCACACTCACACGTGGTTTTTTGTTTTTGGGTTGTGCAACAGTAGAAAGTAGTGTGGAGTATTGTTTTCAGTAATTACGTATGCATTATTGCATTTATTAATGTAATCCAAGATAGAAAATATGTGATTAACTACTGAAAAGAATATCGAAACTATTAGAAAATGTGTTTTCCTTTCCGATAAACATGGAAGACGCTGGCTAAGGCTTAAAAGTGACCAAAACCGAATCGACATAGCAATAAGTATCATCTCCTTATTCTCGGCGACATATATCCTTCCAAAAACTACCAGTACAGTTTACATTTCTTTTGTGTTATAAATTCCTTTTGAACTAAGATTTTAGAAAAGAGTTTTGATTAAAAAAAACGTTTTCTTACTTATATAGAATGATAAAAATATCGTTACTAATCATCCCCCCCTTCCCATCTATGTAAGCTGTACGGGTAATGTTTAAAGATAAATAGCGCATAGAAAAAGGCTCATAAATTTGATTCCGTCTTGGTCCCCTTGAAAAGATTGATCATGACAAGATGTATACATTATTGCGAAAATAAGGCACCTTGATTTTATGCTTACATCTTGCTGCATACAACTTGACTCAATGTTGGGACAGCCTCCTTGTTGTATAAATGAAGCAACATATCAAGGTTGAGGCAGCATGTATGAAACATTATCATGCTGGCTTCTCAATCTTTGTGCAATGTTGTGGCAGCATATTTTGCTTGCTGAATATTCAAGTACTCCTTGCCTGACGAATATGTACCGGAAATTCTGCTCTGATATTTGAAGCTTATAAATTATACACGTATTTTTAAGCTCCCCACAAATAACAAATAGGTAGTACGTTTCTAATTTACATATAGTGTTTTCAAAGCCTTCTAGTTATTTAACTTTTAACAATCAAATTTGACATGCCGGATAATCGAATATTTCATGGAATAACCAAATCAGATGTGTACTCATGTTTCAGAAATTCATCATAATTACTGCATACTGATCATTTAGAAAACTCGTGGTGGTACTATTCACGACCGATTCAATTCGGCGAAAGAGTGACACTGAAGATGGACGTATTCTGACGCTACATTTTAGAAGCTTGTTTGTTGTTTTTACTGATGCTGATGCATTCAATGTCCTCCTTTATTATTCCTCAGAAAAAGTAAACATTACTCACCTTTATTTTACCTATCAGCCTTATTTCGATGAAATGACCTAACGCATGCGCAAAATCAGAGAAAAATTTAGTTTATAAAATCAGACAGTTACTGAAAATTTCAGAAAATATAGATTAAATAACAGGGTTTCAAAAAAATTGAAGATAATAAAATAAAGAACTTTTATTGCCATCATTTTTATTAGCAAAATAAAAGTAATTAAATTCGTAGAGCTATAATATGAGCATTTTTGAGATGCTAGTTTGCCCTCTGTACCAAGCACCCCTCAGAATTTCAATCCCATTTAGGTCAGGTTATGTTACAGGTTAAGTCAAGGTGTACCAGTCTTGTTATCTTGAAAAATAGGTGGTGCCAGGTGCATGTTCATCATGAAATGTAACTGTAAGTTAAAAGACACCAAAGTAAGTGACCCCATTCATGCTGTGGAGCTGCATCAGAGCGTTATAAACCAACCCCCAATTTCAACGTGACCTACACAGTTGCAGATGAAATGACGACGCTTTTTTCGAGATTGAAGTTTTTAAAACGCAATTCTAGGGTATCATTGGAGACGTTAGGTTAAGGGTAAATTTTTCGAAATTTACAACGTCAAACAAAGCAATTTTAAGCTGTGTTTGGAGAATATGTTTCTTACCGCAATACAGCGTGTGGATTATGTGTTAACACGAATGAAAGAATTTATATTTCTGTAATACTGCTAAACAAACTGCTAAACAAATTTCTTTTTTTTTTTAATCAATTCTATGTAAGGCGTTTTGTAGGGACAGTCCTCACCTTTAAAAATATGACCCCACGGCTTAAAATAGGGAGTGGGTAGAGTTGTAAAGGGTGGAAAAAACCCGGTTTATTCCCGGGAATAAACCGGGTTTTTTGGGAAGGAAATTTTGAAAATTCCCGGGAGTTTTCAATAAATTTTAATTATGGAAAATTTTAATTTTAAACTTAATTTTAAACTGGTGCATTCTCTTTTAATGTTGAAAGCAAAGTTAAATTACTCTTTATTATTAAAATGTTTGAAAACAAACATAAGTTTTATAGTTTAAGTGACTACAGAATTTAGAAAGAAACAAACCAAACATCAAAAGAATTTAGTATGTCAACAAATGCTGAAGAAGCTTTTTCAGTAAATAATCCTAAAATACTTTCATCAAAATAAATAATGATGCATAATATTGCTGGGAGTTTGTGGAAATCATAAACTCCCAGGACATTGGGATTTACTTGATTAACAACTAGTGAAATCGAAAAGAAATTGTTGAAGAAGCAGATGATAGTATTTAATCCTATGCCTATCATCATTATAAAAAGGGGGGGGGGGAGAATAATTCTCATTAAAAATTGGAGCTTGAAAGTCATTGAAGAAAGATAAAACAATGCAAGTTAAAAAAATTTTTAAATATAGCAAGAAATAATTTGCACATTTTATAAACTTGCATAAAGAATAATAAACAATGGTGTGTTGTTATTGTTATATTTAAATCGGGAAGAAATTGTACAAATCATTTTTTCAATAAGCAGTTTTAAAATAAATTACATTCATGAGCATTTTGCGAGCAGTCAATGAAAGCTTGCCAAATCATTCGTAGAATATTTAGATTTGATGGTAAAATTCAATTTTTAAATTTCTTTCTCTAGAATCTGCTTTGACTGATCTTACATTGTACTATTCTACATAACCTAGCACTATTTTTTTTTTTTTTTTGAAAAACTTTCAGAAAATAAGCTTAATATCTTTTGAGATAGCAATTTATGGAAATGTGGAATTTT
Source organism: Octonoba sinensis (assembly GCA_038502835.1). Classification (NCBI taxonomy): domain Eukaryota; kingdom Metazoa; phylum Arthropoda; class Arachnida; order Araneae; family Uloboridae; genus Octonoba; species Octonoba sinensis. The sequence goes on along the minus strand of CM076598.1, from coordinate 211,768,823 downwards.
AGAGAGATTTACTTCTCCTTTGTTGGTGCAATTCAAAAGCAATTTTTAGCTGATATTTTTTAAAAACTTATTTTCTAATAGCATTTGATATTTTTTTTTAAATAAATTTATAAAGTTAAATATTATATGTTTATATTTAGGTGATATAAGTATTATATGTTTATTTAGGTGAAGTGTTTTAGAAAAAGAATATATTCAAAATCATTAGAATTAAAATAAAGTATGTCAAACTGGTTTATGTGCTACTTATTTATACTGTGGCTATTATATTTCATATATTAGCCCTAAATTCAAACTGGAAAATGGCTGCTTTTTGTTTACATTCAAAATTCCTAATATTCCCAAAAATTCCGGGTTTATGGGTTTATTCCCCAAAGTTCCCGGGTTTTTTCCCGGCTTTCAAAAACTGTGGGTTTTTTACAACTCTAGGAGTGGGTACCATATTTTCTGATATTCGTCCCCACTTTTTCAAATTTGATAGGAAGTTTTCATTTTAACGATATTTTTAGCTTTTTAAGCATTCCAGTTAGATTGATCTTGCTGTTTCCTTAAGTTAATTTAAAAAATAATTAGTTGGTTTTTTTATGCTTTCACACTTGTCATATGTGTTTGAACTGCACTGTGTTACAATTTTTTCACTCATGAAAAATATATTTTTACCACAATTATTTTTATAGTAAAAGATAAATGAGACACATATTTGAAGCTATTCATGTGAAATTTGGCTTTAAGAGGTACTCATTCATATAGAGCAAAATTTTAGTATTTGTCAATATTATTGTTTATTGAACATAAATTATTTCGATTGTACCTTACCCTCGTGACGTCAGGAGAGTGTATGAGAAGCACACAGTAGACGAAGTCCGGATTTTCCACCGTACATCAATGCATGTATTTTTTAGACTTCATTTAAGAATTTTTCTCTTCTAAATGGTCGAAACAAAAAACAATGCGTTCATTTATCTCGAAATTTTCTTTTAAAATCGCATTTTCCAGATTAAAAGCTATTACGTACCGCATCAAAATATCGGTGAAAATTCGTATTTTTTAAATTTTCCCCTTTTTTCACCACTTTGAAAATAAACTGTTCAATGTGTATAAAACAGGAGGATATCCAGAATCCTTGCAGATAAAACGCTATTCTATACGATATAACAACAATTATTAAGATTGAATGAAGAAGGTAAACCTGCCGCCAGAGCACAAGAGACGAATTAAATCATTTAAGTACAAAGATAAAACAACGTAAAAAAGCACAAATTCAGAATAAAAAGAAACGCAAATAGCTATTTCGAAGCCACAATGGAGCCTCTTCATCAGTGCAAAAAAGAAACGCTCAACACGCAGCTAGGAAGCTGTGAGTGAACAGGAATTTCACTCATTGCCCCACTCCCTTAAAAAATTCGATTGTCTTAATTTTATGTGCAGTTTTTATTTAATGTACGGAAAGAGTTTTTTAGCATTTAAAATAAAGTAAAAGAAGTTAAATAATAATAGCGAACTCAGTGGGCATGGTCCATTTCGGCACTCCTTCTCGCAGAAACTTCCTCAGTCCTTGTCCAGTAACTAACAGGTTCCTGTCAGTTTTGCAACACAGAAGTAAGAAAGTACAATCAAATACAAGGAAAGATATTGAATCGAATCCCTCACATCTTCTGCAATTAGTAACGGACGGCAATAAGGCTATGTACCTGTATATGCTTGGCAAATAAAGTATGCATTATATCTGTTTTATAAATGACCGTCCCCCACCCCCTTCCTTTTAAAATTTATTACAGCACAGCTTGTCTGCAATTATATAAACCAGTTCATAATAACGCTTGTCCCCACTTCTGATTTCAAAAGTAGGGAAGTTGCGCGGATTTTGATCTTGCCTGCCCTTAAAAAATTCGATTGTCTTAATTTTATGTGCAGTTTTTATTTAATGTACGGAAAGAGTTTTTTAGCATTTAAAATAAAGTGTAAAAGAAGTTAAATAATAATAGCGAACGTATTAGTTAGCAGAGTTTATTTTTTCTCCTCACAGCGCTGAAGTGTTATCTGGCTCCTCTGGAAAACAACACTCCAAAACAGACCGCTCAGATGTCACTCCAGGAATTATATAGCACTCGATGATTGGAAGACTTTACTTCACCACTTTATCACTTGTCGTTGTCAACACGAAGAAGTGAACTGCTAAAAGTTTTGGATTGAGTGTGACGTCAGGACCAACCACCAATCCCATGCCGAGCTTTTGCATATTGAGCAGAGAAGTTTAGTTATGGTTTTGAGTTTGTTTCGGCTCACGTGTTATTTGTGTTCAATGCGGACAGGTATTTTATCTCCTCATACAATTTTCTTTTTCATGTATAACAGATATTAGTTACCTTTCAGTGTATATATTTTGAGCTATTTCTTATAAAATATACGATCTTCTTCCACTAAAGCAGATCTTTTGGATTTTTTTATACATATAATGTAATAATTTTTCAGAGAATAATTAAATGTTTGTCTACTGATGGCATGCGTCAAATAAAAATGGGCTTCATGCTCCGAAAATCAACGAAATCTTCCTTTAAAAATGTCTATGGAAATAATCAAGATGTTCTAAAGTCAAAGTATTTGGGGAAAAGTTAACAAGAAACTAAAGGCAATCCCTCTCAATGACCCACGTGACAATATAAAAAAATTTCAATGGTAAATTTCGTATTATATTAAAAAGTAAAAGTAATTTTGTTAAGTGTTTGTAGACATTCATGCACTGCCTAACATTCTAAACAGTGTGTTCAAAACTCAATGCAAATAAACAAAGTTTTGGTTCTTTACCCCTGTAATTCACCTTAGGATAAATAAGAATGTTATTTGTATTATGAATTAATAAAGTATGGAATTTTCTTCATTTTCAGAACATCATGATTTTTAAACTCAAGCTGTAAAGAGCACTTTTAAGTTGAGATATTCCAACTCAGAATGCAGTTAATATATACATATTTATTTTATATACAAATGCAGCTTATGTTATGCCGTAAGGTCAAAAAATAATTTTAAAAAATGCTCTCAAATTCAGTATAGCCTATGCAAAAATAATGCTTTACCAATCGGTGTTGGACACTTTTACAAACTTTAATCTGTGCAGTATATTTCAATTGAATTTATGTAAATTTTCTAAAATGACATTTTTGATCGACATGCCTCATCTCTTGCATAATTAGGAATTTGTTAAAATTGTAAAACTAAACAAACCTTTGCATAATTGCCTTATGTAACTAAAATGAATTCATTAAAGTTTATGGAAGAAGGCTGGGATAGCAAACTGGGCCCACTTGCAAAAATCCACTGTGTTTTTGTGAAAAGTGGGTTTATGTATAAAAAATAATATATTTTTAGTATTATTTTATATTAGTAATTGTTTTATATTAGTTATTTAGTATTATTATATATTAAGTATTATTTTATAGAAAATAATACTTGCATGTATTTATTTATATAAACAGGATTCATATTGTATTGTTTAATTCTTTTGAAATTTTAATTTAATAAATAAAGTTATTAACATAGATTTGACAAATGTTTGCAAAGTATGTATAATTTAAAATTCAAAATGCGTCAAATTTGGCAGTACTGCATAAAATTTCAATATTTTAATATCACATTCTGTGGCAATTTTATTCTTGGAAAAATTCTCCGTAGTTACTCTTTCGATGTATTTATGAGGTAATTTTAAATTTTACTTGGTGAACGCTAAAAAATATATTATCTTTAAATGCTTTTGGTTCAATTTTTCCTTTGTAATACTTAATCTAAATAACTTAAATGACAAAATGCATTCTTTAGTTATTTTAGATTAATTAAGTGCCTAATAATATTAATAAATATATTTTTTCCCTTTTTCCATTTGATGGTATACCATTAGGAATATGTGGCTATGCTGTGATATAATCCCCCCCTTGGCGACATTCGAGCTAGCACGCCAATTTGTAATGATTTTCGGTTGGCGATATCTTTTCGCTTCAGTGGTAACCCAGCGACATCGATGTTGGCTGACGGAATGTGTGGCAACCCTCAATGGATGATGTGGATGGGTGTTGTTTCAATGTGATGGTTGAACTTTTAGAATTTTATTTTATGTGTAAAGTTTGTGGAGATCTTTCCTGTTGCTAAAGGAAGAATCCAAAGTGTTAAGGTGCATTAATTTGGTTCAATTGTTTTCTATTATGGCCAGATGAATGAATCTATATTACAATAGTTTGTTAAGGCGCCATTTTTTGAAATTTGTTAAAATGGACAGAAACTTTGATTGGTGTTTGTGCTATCTGAAGCATGAAATTGTTTTGGTTGATAAGTGCATAAGTTTGGTTAATTGTGACTAAAAGCAAAGAAAAATAAAGTGGTAATTTTCGGACCATTTCGTCATATTGGATTGTAAGTTTGTAGCTATTTGGGATTAATATTGAAAAGCCTACTGGTTTAAAGTGAGTTCTTTATTTTTGTAAATTTATTATCTGCTTATTTTACGTGTTTGTAAGGTTATAAAACAATGAATTTTCAATTGTTCTAAAATATTAGCTGCAGTAATTAGGGGCGTTGCTAGTTTTGATGAAGTGGGTTTCGATTAGTTCAATATAAAATGTACTTGAAGTTTTTCGTGGAATTGCGCGATATTTTTACTATGTTTTTCGTTGAATAATGTATATCATTTTATGTAATGATAATTAATTGCAATAGTCATTATTGTGCATAAAATGCGTGTTATTTCAACAAAGTGTTTTTATGGTCTGTATTTTTAATGTAGGCTTCCAATAGTTTAATGCAAAACGTACTTGAAGTGATGACCGTTATTAATTTTGTTTCTAGTGTGGTATTTTAAAATTCGGATAGCTTTATTAAACATTGCTTTTTCGTTGAATTGCGTGATATTTTTATTATGTTTTTTGTTGAATAATGCATATCATTTTATGCAATGAAATTGTAATAATCATTGTGCCTAAAATGCATGTTTTTTCAAGAAAGGGTTTTTATGCTAGTGTAGGCTTCCAATAGATTGATGTAATATGTGCTTTAATTGATCAATGTTATATATTTTTTAATGGAGTCTCTTATTTTAAAATTCCGACAGCTTTAATAAACATTGGTTTTGCGTTGAATTGCGCGATATTTTAATTATGTTTTTCATTAAATAATGCGTATCATTTTATGCGATAATGAATCATTGCAATAGTTATTATTGGGCATAAATTGCGTGTTCTTTTAACAAATGGTTTTTATTCAAGTTTGAGTGTTTGTAAAGTAAATAATTCTATTTTTCGAGTAATTATCAATCCGTTAATGTATTGAATTGCTGTTGAAAAGTGCTGTATGTGCTTTACATAGTAGCGTCGATATTGTGTGCAAGATAAATTTGCAATTTTTGGTATTTTACTGTTTTTTAGTGATTTTTGTCGACATGTTTGCTATGTGTATGATGTGACATTGTTGGCGATAAAATTATCGCCAAGAGTGTTGTATTCTATTTGAAGTTGGCGACATAAAAATCTTGTTGTTGTCGACGGCTTCTTGGCGCCAACGAAAAAGTCGCCAAGGGGGGACTATATCACATCAGTTCCGAATATGTTAAATTCTCAAAGGCTAAGGGGCAGATGTCCCCTCTCCCTCCTGCTTCCCCCCACCTAAATGACATGCTTCTTCCATACATGCTTGTATGAAAGTTTCAAAATTGAGTTTTTGCAGAATGGCTGAATTTTGCAATGTTGCAACTGCTGTAATTTTTCTAAGTGTATATGCATTTCAGGAGTTAAAGTAATCAATTTAGGTTTTAGAAATCCTTGTAAACTATATATATTTTTTTTAAATTGCACTTATAACATAATCATTTAACAGTACATTCTTTTTTCGGAGTTATAAATAAGAGAGAAAGAGAACAATTTTTTTCAGATTCGTTTACTGAATTTGAATTTTTATTAGTTAATGATTTTCATGATTTATTGTTAGCTTGGTGGCTGTCCTTTATTTCTTTTTGACTTGGGATGTTACTTATCTATGCATGTGATCTTTCTGCTGATGAGCCAGACTCCATGAATTTCATTCAGCAAACTTGATAAATTCCCCTGACGAATAACATTTAAAAACCTGACGAATAACATAAAAAAAAAATTGTTTTTTTTTCTTTTCAGTATCATACAAAACAAATAGCAAAGGTTTTTTTTTAGTTCAAATCTTATTGATTACTGTGCTGTGATATAATCGCCCCTTGGCCACATTCGAGCTGGTGCGCCGATTTGTAATGATTTTCGGTTGGCGATATCTTTTTGTGTCTGTGGTAACCCAGCGCCATCGGTGTTGGTTGACATAATGTGTGGCAACCCTCAGTGGATGATGTGATAGGTGTTATTGCGGTGTGATGGTTGTACTTTCAGAAAATCTCTTTTATTAATAAGTAGCTTTGTTGTTTTTTTTTTAAAGTTTGTGGAGATCTTTCCTGTTGCTAAAGGAAGAGTGCAAAGTGTTAAGGTGCATTAACTCAGTTCAATTGTTTGCAATTATGGCCGGATCGATGAATGCATTTCAGTTTGTTGAAGCACCATTTTTTGAAATGTGTTTAGAATGGACGGAAACATGCTATGGTGTTTGTGCTATTTTGGTTAATTGTGCCTAAAAGGAATGAAAAGTTTTTTTCGGACCATTTCGTCATATTGAATTGTAAGTTTGCAGTGATTTGGAATTAATATTGAAGAGCCAATCAGTTTAAAGTGAGTTCTTTATTTTTGTAAATTTATTATCTGCTTATTTTATAAGTTTTTAAGGTTAAAAAAAAATAATTTTTCAATTGTTCTAAAATATTTGTTGCAGTAATTAGTAATCACTAGTTTTGTTAAATTATGTTTCCATTAGTTTAATGTAAAATGTACTTGAAGTTTTGCATTGAATTGCGTGATATTTTTACTATGTTTTATGTTGAATAATGCATATCATTTTATGTGATGAAATTAATTGCAAAATCATTGTGCCTAAAATGCTTGTTCTTTCAAGAAAGGGTTTTTATGCTAGTTTTAATGTAGGCTTCCAATAGATTGATGTAATATGTGCTTTAATTGCAGGGACGTAACTAGGTCATTTTCTAACTGGGGCAAGACCAGGATTTAGTGCCCCTTCCCCCCTTATACACACAACAAAAGTATATGTATTTAGGTAAACACACACATTTATTCAATTTAGCGCCCCTAAAATAATCTGGCGCCCGGGGCATACGCCCCGTCTGCCCCCCTCTAGTTATGTCCCTGTTTAATTGATCAATGTTAAATTTATTATTATTTTTTTTTTGTAATGGAGTCTCTTATTTCAAAATTCTGACATCTTTATTAAACATTGGTTTTGCGTTGAATTGCGCAATATTTTAATTATGTTTTTCATTTAATAATGCATATAATTTTATGCAGTGATAAATAATTGCAATAGTTATTATTGCACATAAAATGCGTATTCTTTTAACAAAGGGTTTTTATTCTAGTTTGAGTGTTTGTAAAGTAAATAATTCTATTTTTCGAGTAATTTTCAATCCGTTTGCTGTTGAAAAATGCTTACGTGCTGTGCATAGTAGTGTCAATATTGTGTGTCGGATATAATTTGCAATTTTTGGAATTTTACTGTTGTTTGCTATGTTTATGATGTGAAATTGTTGGCAATAAAATCATTGCCAAGAGTGTTGTATTCTATTTGAAGTTGGCGACATAAAAATCTTGTTGGCGATGGTTTCTTGGCGCCAACGAAAAAGTCGCCAATTGGGGATTGTATCACATCAGTTCCCTATTGAGTATGCTTTGTATCGTCTACTGTTCAGGAAATAATAAGTAAGAAAAAGCAATAACAAATGTTTAAAGGCTGTTCATGTGCAAACGATTCAATGTTACTTTCTTTAAACTCTTTGTCCTTTAAAAAAATTGAATTTTTCTTAAAATTTCAACTACGGTTGAACTTGGTTATAGTGACAACTCTTTTATAAGGTCAAAAAATGTCTCTTCATCCACTCATCAATAGTAATGGTGATCGCAAGTAGTGTCATTAATATTGTAGTCCCTTGAATGACGCTGTAGCATAGTTTCACTGTATTTAAGTTTTTTTACGAAGTAAATAAAATTTATTTTTATTTTAATTAAAATCTTAGCACAAAGATATAAACTTTGTTTTAAAATATAAAAGAATTACATATATTTTTTAACAAAAAAATTTCCTCGACTACAATAATACTTGTAAGCATTTAATTCTTTTGGCGACTCAATATTGACCGAGTACTTCAATTAAATCCGGAACTTCAATTTTCGTATGCACTACAAGCCTAGCATTCCTTTTCTGTTTCCAAAACCTAATTATCAAGTGCTTACTTATTCTGAAAACATTTAGAAATCTGATGAATATTTATCATTAATCCTTATTTATTCATTGTAAATATTAAGAAATGTTCCTTGTCATAGAACATTAGCACATGTAAATTGTTCTCAAATCTATTATTTTTCAAGTTTTAATTCCTATATAAGGTCTTTTAGAGTCCAACCTTAATTAGCTTTATAAATGATAAATGTACATTAAAAATCTTTTTCTTTAATAGGTTTTTTTAATTTTTAGCTCTATCTCTATTCATTGAAGATGGTGTGAGGGTACTTCTTGCTTGAATAAATATGTGCAATTTTCATCACAATTTGTGCCTAAGTCTGTTTTATTTCATGTTATAGCAAGTGCAAAGGTAATAATTTCAGATAACTTTAATTTTTAATATTTACCTATTTTCCCAGATAGAAATAACAAAATTACTTATGCTTGGTTGAATGCATGTTAACTCATTTTCAACTAGCTTAAATGTGAAATTTAAAAAGAATATGCTACTGGAGAATTTAGTTGAATGTATCTCTGAATTAGTGTACTATATAACTTCCTTGTGTAAGTTATTAAGATGAAATGTGCAAATCAGACCTTTAATTAAAACTAGAAGGAGAGATTTCAATAATAAAGTATAATGTTGTTCCTAAAATTTGCCTATTAATCCTTTAATTCAGTTCAAATAGACTATGGTGATTTAATTTTCAAAGAATTTTTAAATTGTCTTAAAAAGAGATTGAAAAGGTTAAGAGTGACTACAAGTAGAAGATTTATATATAGATACTTCAGGCGAGAGGTTTTGTGTTTTAAAGGCCAAATTTATGTTTTTGAGAGGGCAGAAAGTCTCAGTTTACCGAATCACAAACTAAGTTTCTTGCACACATACTTATAATTAATAAAATATGAGATTATGCATAATAACAAAAATAATTTATAAAACTTTCCAACCAAGGCCATAGCCAGAGTTTGTTTGGGGAGAGAAGGGGGGGAGGGCTGGCTTCACCCGCTACGTTAAGAAAGACGTTTTCTGGGAGGGAATTTATGCTACATAAAAAAAAATTCAGTGGTGCCAGTGTCACCCCCCCCCCCCCCCCAGTGTTGCAGACAGGACCATGTCTAGAGCCTCTGGGCATGTTCTTGTCTGAAAAAAATTCTCCAAATGACTACCTTATGAAAAAATATTGAAGACTCCATGTGGTACTACTGTGATATAATCCCCCCCTTGGCGACATTCGAGCTAGCGCGCCAATTTGTAATGATTTCCGGTTGGTGATAGTTTCAGTGGCAACCCAGCGGCATCGACGTTGGCTGACGTAAAGTGTGGCAACCCTCAGTGTATGATGTGGAAGGGTGTTGTGTCGGTGTGATTGTTGAACTTTTAGAATTTTTTTTTTTGCGAATAAGTAGCTTTTTAGTAGTTTATTTTATGTTTAAAGTTTGTTTAGATCTTTCCTGTTGCTAAAGGAAGAATGTAAAGTGTTAAGGTGCATTAATTTGGTTCAATTGTTTTCTATTGTGGCTATATGAATGATTCTATATTACAATAGTTTGTTAAGGCGCCATGTTTTTGAAATGTGTTAAAGTGGACGGAAACGTGATTTTGTGTTTTTGCTATCTGAAGTATGAAATTGTTTTGATTGATAAGTGCATAAGTTTGGTTAATTGTGACTTAAAGCAATGAAAAATTAAGTGGTAATTTTCGGACCATTTCGTCATATTGGATAGCAAGTTTGTAGTGATTTGGGATTAATATTGAAAAGCCAACTGGTTTAAAGTGAGTTCTTTATTTTTCTAAAATTATTATTTGCTGATTTTATGTGTTTGTAAGGTTATAAAACAATGAATTTTCAATTGTTCTAAAATATTAGCTGTAGTAATTAGTGGCGTTGCTGGTTTTGATAAAGTGGGTTTCCGTTAGTTTAATGTAAAATGTACTTGAAGTTTTGCTTGGAATTGCGCGATATTTTTGCTATGTTTTTCGTTGAGTAATGCATGTCATTTTATGTTATGATAATTAATTGCAATAGTCATTATTGTGCCCAAAATGCGTGTTTTTTTCAATGAATGGTTTTCATGGTATTTTTAAAGGTAAGCTTCCATTAGTTTAATGCAAAATGTACTTGAAATGATGACCGTTATTAATTTTGTTATCTAGGGTGGTATTTTAAAATTCGGATAGCTTTATTAAACATTGCTTTTTCTTTGAATTGTGCGATATTTTTAATTATGTTTTCCGTTGAATAATGCATATTTTATGCAATGAAATTATTTGCAATAATCATTGTGCCTAAAATACGTGTTCTTACAAGAAACGGTTTTTATGCTTGTTTTAATGTAGGCTTCCAATAGACTGATGTAATATGTGCTTAAATTGATCAATATTATATATTTTCTAATGAAGTATCTTATTTTAAAATTCCGACATTTCTTTAACAAACATTGGTTATGCGTTGATTTGCGCGATATTTTAATTATGTTTTTCATTAAATAATGCATATCATTGCGGTAGTAATTATTGGGCATAAATTGCGTGTTCTTTTAACGAAGGGTTTTTATTCAAGTTCGAGAGAATTGATAAAGTAAATAATTCTTTTTCGAGTAATTATTAATCTGTTAATGTATGGAATTGTTGTTGAAAAATGCTGTACGTGCTTTACAAAGTAGCGTCGATATTGTGTGTAAGATATAATTTGCAATTTTTGGTATTTTACTGTTTTTTAGTGATTTTTCTTGACATGTTTGCTATGTTTATGATGTGACATTGTTGGCGATAAAATCATCGCCAAGAGTGTTGTATTCTATTTGAAGTTAGCAACATAAAAATCTTGTTGTTGGCGACGGTTTCTTGGCGCCAACAAAAAAGTCGCCAAGGGGGATGATATCACAGTAGTTTCCTCCATGTTTGCCAAATGTGTACCAGTGAAATAAATTTCGTGGAATAAAATAATTTTTTGAGAAGTGGTTTGGACCTCCCGTCAGGACTCGTTTATAGGTTTTGTAATTATGTAGAGCATTTCATAAATTTATAAAATGATATTCAAAATAAAACAACTTTTTTTTTTAAAATTAGAATAAATTTAAATTACAATTAGTATATTAAAGCACCACGAAAGATGCGATTTATTTGTCATTCAAAAATAAGTGTCAAAAGTAAGTTTATTACTATGCATTTTTGCTTGCCTCATGATTTGCATAACAAAGATAGTCTGGTTCTACTATTTATTATGAATACTGTTTTCTATTTAAAAGCCTGAACTAAAGGTGAAAAGATGAAACTTTTAAAATTTAATTTGCTAGAGTTTGCTTTTCTTTTTGAAATGTACAATGCACAGTTTTTAACTGCACTGTTTACTTCTGGAAGGTTGTGCTGTTTACAAAGAAATGTATTTTATAGATTTGGTTTAAAAGTCTGCTGTATTTGTTCACAATTGTTTTAAAAATGGCATCACTATTCATATTTATTGGTTTCTTTTAAAATTTATTTTAGTTTAGGAACTTCCAGAGTAATTCATTTCCTCCCTACTAAACACTATAGTTTTGTGTCTGTTTATTAAATGCCTTCTTTTTAATATTGGCATTTTGGGGGGGGGGGGGAGAGAGATCCCGATAACGTCCCTTATAGATACTACTTATGACAAGCACTGGTCTGTCATTTTAAATAAAAAACATTCAGGTAGTTATCAAAATAATGGACATACCTGTGAATAAAAGTGAAATTTTTGAATGCACTTAGCAAGCATTAATATATAATAAAAGGTACCAGTTTTTCTATAGAATGTACATATTCTGGCAGTATGTGGTAGTTTTATTGAAGTTCTGTAAGTCTTGGATTTTTTTTCAAAAGCATAAAATGTCAGACCTGTCATATTTTCAAACAGGCCAAAAAGGGAGTGCCCATCTAGCTGGAGCATAGCTGACCAAAACATCCAACTTCTAGACATTTCTAGATGTCTTGTGTCTAAAGTCATCACGGCATATGCACAGCACGGCAAGAAAAACTCAGCAAAGCAAAATAGCGCACGGAAAGTGAAGCTCAGGGAAAGAGATTGACAAGTATTGAAGCAGATTGTAATGTCTAAAAAGTGAACAACAGTAGCAAAAGTGAATCAATCAGCATCGATTCTCCATTGTATTACACGAAAGTACCCTACACCATACAAATAAAGGATTCTTTATAAATCTAGCTGTTTCTATTATTTTGATAACCACCTGTATATTAATCCATAACTTTAAAGATGTTTTTCACCATATAAATTTTATGTAATTATATCAATGGTGGCCCAACTCCTTGCAGAGCCAGGGGGGGGGGGAGGGAATACTTTTGCGAGACCTCCTTACCCCTGTGAGCTACTTTTATTCAAAAATCAGCAGTAATGAGCCCCCACAGGACCCTGGTCAGTCTATCATATTCTTCATCCCTGGGTTGCCCCTGCATCATATGTCTGAAACTGTATAGTTCTGCAGTGTAGGGGTCACTAAGAACTGTCGAAAAATGTTGAGACGAAACAAAAGAGAAAAATTAAAATGCTGAAAAAAGATTGCTTTTTAAAATAGTTTTATTAAGTATAGGTATTATAATATTTTTATCTTTTATGTATAAATGGTTTATTTGAAAATAATGGTTAATAACAAATAAGTTTTTCAATGTAATATTACAAAATGTGTGAACGAATCGGCAACCTGAAAACCATAAAATTCCAAAATCCTCAAATTGCTTAGTTCCAATTGGTGCAGGTTTCAGAGAGTTCACTGTATATTAAGATCACAAGCCCCTCTGTCCCCTTTTATGTACATTATTACATTAATTAATGCATGTATTGCTGGTTTAAATATTGCAGCTCTGCGAATAAGACTACTGTCCCTGTACCATACTGCTTTTGGTAACAGTTTTTTTTTAATCATAATGTTATATTAAATTACAATACTAATAGGTACTGTTTTTATAGTAGTTTTCCTTTCTAACTTCTTTATAGGTTTCAAATATGGCATGTAAAAGCATTTGGGATCTTCCTGAGGATTCAAATTTAGTTCAGGACAATTCAAATTTGGTTTCATTTAAGGAAATGAAATTAAACGAGTATTTTTTGAAAGCATTGGTTGATGAAAAGTTTGATGCTCCTAATCAAGTACAGAAAAGCGTGATTGAACATTTTAACATTGAATTACAGGCTCCTTATCAAGTGCAGAAAAACATGATTGAATACTTTAACCGTGCATCACAAACCTTATTTGTCTATGCTCCATGCAGATCTGGAAAAACAAGTGCAATTCTTATAGCAATGATTAATAAATTACTTAAAATAACTATTCATGGAGGTCCATATGTTGTAATAATTTATCCAAGTAATGACCTCGCAAAAAATGCATATAATCTTGCTGAAAGGTTAACAAAATATTGCCCTAGAATTAAAGTTGACCTTGTAGTGAACAAGAGAGAATTGAAAAATAAACTTGATAAGGTAGACATTCTCATTGGGACTCCAGAGAAACTGCAGCAACTTTTAAAGGATAATAAATTTAAATCCACTCAATTTTTTGTGATTGATGAAGCGGGATAACATTCTTAATGAAAAAGGCTATAATAAATTCCTTGCAATTAAGAACAGCTTGCCTTCTGCATGCAATGTTATTCTTTCATATGCTTCAAAAACAAAGCATATAGAGAAATTTATTGAAGATAATCGTTACACTTCCAAAGTAATTGAAATTCAACTTGAAAAACATGAAATGAGTCTAGTTGATCAAGTGTACGTTGTTTGTAATAATATGCAGGAAAAAGTGAGAGTCGTATTGAGTGGAAATGATATCTATCCTGGTATGTATTTTTACGTGCAAAAGAATATTTTAGCATGATATATGCCTTAAAATTTAAATCTAGATTTTTTTATTTAAACATTTGTAGATGTGCACACCACAGAATGCTAGTTATTTTATTTCATTGAAAATTATTCATTAATAATCAAGATGATATTTTTCAGTGTTGATCAAAGCTCTGCACTTTCCATAGTCAGAAAATGCGAGTAAACCTCCTAATTCTTAGTGTTGTACCCTTCTTTTTCCCCTTGCTTACAAGATGCATTATTTTAATTTTATATTTTACACCTACAACATCAAATAATGAGAGTATTCTAAACAGGAATACATATATAATTTATTCCTGTTACAAGTCCTGTGCTACATGAACATATACTGAGCAAATATTTCTTTGGTGCAATAGTTTAGGGTCTGTGTTGTAAAAATGCCAAAAATTGCAAAAAGCACTAAACAGGCGATAAAATTCCGAGCGGTATTCCTGCCAAAATTTCTCAGATTGCCTCCTTGAAAGTTGACCAGGGTAAAGTCTCCCACCCGCGGAAAATTTTAAAAAATTTCAGTGAAAACGTGAATCCATTTCCCCCCTTGTTTATATAGTTGGGTGATTCTCACGAAATACGACAATTCCATGTATTTGCCTTAGAAATTTAAGGCAACAGTATAAAATGACATACTTTTGTTTTATTTTAATTAATAGCATTATTATTATCATTTTAAACTGATTTATGCTGCTTTTAACAATTATGTATTTTTTAAAAAATAAGTTAAACTTCAAAATGTCATTTTCCTGGCATGTCACAAAAAATGTTTGCAATAATTACTAGCTTCAAAAGTCACTATACATTTTTCTCTGCCTAATTTTTTTAACCTTAACCCATAAAAGCACTTCTAGAGTACATGTACAATGAATTTTTCTAAAAAAATTTTTTTTCTGCTTATAATTTTTATGTAGCACGAAAATATGTCATTTTCCTGGCCACTACTTTTTGTTTCTCTATCACCTACATAGATGGTGTTAGTGTTTAATATTTTACGTTAAAAGTATGATTGGAATGCTATTTTGCTAGCCCATATCTTCCAGCAAGAACAGGTAAGAAGTTTCTAATAAAAAACTAAATAAAAAAATTTTAAATATTGAGTAGGTTTTCATGCTGTCATTTTCCTTGACTTCTTTAAATCATGAATAACATAAACAATATGATTCAGTTTAAGTTAGTATGAGAAACCGTGTTGTTTTCAACACAAAGTAATAGTGTTAAACCTAAAAATAGCAAAAAAGGAAAGTATAAGGCTTTAAAATGATAAATTGTCATTATCCTGGCATTCATATCCTAGGAAAAGGACAAAATGATAAAAATATAGAAATAACATTGCATTTGATGTTTAAACTTTGCACAAGACTATTCCATAAAGGGATAACAGAGATATTTTAGAATTAAGTGGGGCATCCAGTTTATTTATGTTTAAGCTGTATGTTTGTTTTCATTTCACTGCATATTTTGTTGCTGCTGTTTAAGGTTTCTTTTCTGCTTCCAGTTTGAATAATTTTACAATTGCATTAGATTCTTGAACCTGAAATAATAGCTTTATCAACAGAATATCAACAAAGAATTTTTAAAAAATTATTCTTTTCAAAATTTGACAAATTTACATTTTTTCCTTGTGAACATGTCGGTAAACTACACTGTTTGCCATCAGATATTAATATAGGTTACTAAATGAATATTTTTAAAAAACAATCATTTTGAAGACTTAAAATTTTAAAACTTTTTTTTAATAATTGTTGTGTTTCCTGAGAATTACCCAGTTACCAATATTATTGTAAGAAAAATATATTCCTTCCAAAAAATTGCAATCCCCTCTGTCAGGTTAGGCCTAGGCCGGCAAACCTACGGGGCCTACGTGACAGGACGAAGGGGCCCACATGACAGGAAATGGTGCACGTGTTTCCCCTTGCCCTCAATGTTGGCCTAAGGTCAGGCACCCCCTGTATAAGCTGCCCTCAAAAGCGGGGGCGAGAAGATCGACTTTCGCTTGCCTAAAGGTTGTGGTCGGATGAGCAGGAGATCTTCGAATGCTGGACAGGGAGGAGTTGCGCCCATTCAGACGTAACATTGTATGGGAGAGCTTGTGCCCGTAACTTGGAAACAGCTAAGAACATTAGACCAATGATGTGAAATTTGAGCCATTGTAAATACCATGTAAGATAATAATGTAAATAGGCAGCAAATTGAATAAATGTTTAACAAGAAAATATAGCCCAGAATCATAATTCCCCTCTGTATATAAAGCTTGGATGGGAGTCTACCCTCCACTTGAAAATTTGAATTTTAGCCCCTGTTGAATAACTTCTTTGAAATTAATTTCCCAAAAACAAGGTTCTTACTCAAATGGCCAAAAAAATGTCCATGACTTTTCCAGGTAACGTTCTAAGTTTGCTCTTATTTTTGTCTACGGCAGCACTAATGAAAAGTATCAAAATCCAAATGGGGATGTTGCGCCAAACGTGTTTTTTGAACACTTAAAATTTTTTTTGGTAATCTGATATTGCAACGAGCATAGGTTCCTTCCGAGGGGTTCCTACAGGGGAAAATATCCTTGACTTTTCCAGGTTTTCTATGATTTCCAGGTTGAGTATGAACCCTGCAAAAATCAAAGCATAAGTTTGGAAAGAACAACAATTATGTGCTAAATTTCATGTTTCTAGTTCCTACCATTTTCCCAGGATGTGCACCACACATAAACTCCTTTTTTTATTATTACATGCATAGATTGAATGGCTAAATGCTAAAAACTATTTTGATGTAAATAGAAAGAAGCGTGCATTGGTATCTCTATAGCTCATGCAATTGAAATTATTTTTCTAGAAAAATTTGCAAGTACTATAGATTTTGTCAAAACATTAACGTATGCAGCCTGAAAACAAATGTAATACTGAAATATATTTGTATTTCCATTTGCTTTACTTATGTTTGTTTCTTATGTCAGGAAATTGATTTCCAAAAATCAGAGAAACCTGGTAGAATTGGGAAATTTATTCTTGAAGATGTATAGGAACCATGTACATGTTTGTCCCTCTCTAAGGTGGCTTTATAAAAATGGACTATTAAGAGGAAAATGTTTCATTGTATGGTTGTTATTGTAACAATAGTGGATTCCTCTGGTTTTTAAGTTAGGTTTAGTTAGTAATTTTGTTTTTATTGTTTTTTATAAAATATTGCGGATACCAACTTATTCAGATGTCATTTTAATAACATTTAGTTGTTATATTAATCTTTTACAATTAAACAAATATATAATGTATTACGGCAGCCAGCCTGCAAAAGTAGAGTATCTTCCTTTAAACTTGTTTAAGAAAATAACAAAAACAAAAAACTTGTATCACCAAAATGTCGTAAAACTTGTAAATGTCACAAAGCTTCTCTCTTCTGTAAAACCAGAATTTTTATTATCAACAAATGTATAAAACCTTAATGCATTTTATATCATACAGGGACGGACTGGGACCCCTAAAAGGGCAGTGAGCCAACTAACCAAAGGGCACACACACATATATATAGGATGGTGTAACACATGAGGTTTTAATGCCTCCTTTGGAAAATTTGAACTAATATCAGTCCTAACTTCATGGCATAACTTAGCTTGTTTTGCATGAAATGCTTATGCTACAGTCTTATTTGAAATTTTCTTTTAACTGGAAAACAGGGGCGACAGTTCTAATTTAGGCTCAACTGATTGGATGAATACATAATTTGTGATAAACAGATAAGTTAAATACAAAAATAATTTTAATATTATATTAAAATACAAAGTTGTTCTTACTTTTTATGTTTGTTAGTTTCTTTTTCCCTTTTTTTAAATAGGTGGAAATAAAATTATTAATTAATACAAGAACAAAGGAATCTACAACGAAAAGAAAAAGTTTTTACTGCACTCTTGTATGATATTTTTCGTTTATCTTCCTTAAATATTTCTACGCCCTTTAAAATTATTCTTTAGGCACATGGAGAGAGGCACCACATTTACCATTATTGATTAAACGAAAATTGAGCAATTTTGTTTAAAGAATCAAGCAACTTAATGAAATAATCTTGATTTTTTTTTGTTTTTTAGAATTTTAACAATTGATTTGAGAAGCAATTTTTGACTGGATTTTCGAAGAATAATTATTTACATAAGAGTGCTTTGTTCATAGGAGTATAGCGTAAATCAGAACATACACCGTTTCGAAGAAACTAATTCTAAATAATAATAATTAAAAATTGCTACTTTATACTGCATATTATTTTATATATTACTTATTTACTAGTAATGTTCTCATTATTATTATTATTCAGAAACACTATTCAAAAGAATAGAACTAACAATCGATTTACATTTAACAATCACAGACTTTACACAGTGTCACTGAAATGTTATATTTGAATCTTAATGTAAAAATAATATTTATAGTTTGAACTTTTAGTTATTGTTTGTAACGGATTTAAAATATGAAACAAGCGAGGTATGTGCAGTTAATATTTTGATGTAATCTAAAAGTAGGAGTAACAGTAAAACTAATCTACTTTGACCCTTAAAAGCCTATTAGATAATTGTTCCGCAGTGGACCAGTGTTCGGTTTGAGAATCGGACCGAACTAGCAGAGTGCTAATAAAGTGAAAAACTAGCCAGGTTCCATTATGTAATTGCTTTAGTTAAATAACAAACATAGCAAGTAAAAGTGAAAAAAAAATTTATTGAAAAACAAATGTAGAAATATATAACATGATTAATATTTAACAAAATAACTGGGTTATAGAAGAGTATTTAATTTCTGAATAAATTATAGCAACAGAAGGCTAATTGGGAAGCTCAAAAATATTTAACCAGGTTCGTCACTTCCAACATGTCAATTGTATGACAGTATAAAAAACTTTAAGTCACACTTAATTTGAGTATAATTTAAAAGAAAAATAAGCTCAAATTTCCAAAAATATTTTTAACATACCCCGGGCACATATTGAGGAGAGCACGCGAGTGAATTTCACCATTTCACGGCACGAAAAAGGATAAACAACCAGGTCGTCACCGGGCAATTGAAGTACAGTTTAAACTATTTCATCATTAAAAAAAATATTATCCAAAGGAATGAACCGCCAGCTTGAGAAAGTTACTTCTTAAAACATAAAAGGGCCATCTACTTGATGTTCAAACTAAAGGAAATCCATCGTTCTGACCGAGAGGTCAACGTGTGCAAGCAAAGCTCTCGTGCTATTCACCGGGTTTTATAGCTCTCTACCGATTCGGCAAACGCCCCGATATCTGTCCAATTGCGTGAGCTGGTGTGCACATGCGCAGTGAGTTGCTACGTCAAAACGACGTCACTGGCAGCCGCGCGCACGTCTTGGGACATGCGTAATGGAAAGCGCGGGAGAGAAGTAAACTTCTCGATGTACACGTTACTAAAGTGCCGGGAGACATTGGAAAATACCATTTATTTCTAACAAGGCCCCCCTCAATGGCTCCCAAAACCACTCTGCTGCTAAAAAGAGTAAGATAAAGGCAATAATAAAAACTAGTGTATAACATTTAACAATATTAGTATAACCACTTTAGTCGTAAGTCAATCAACAATTTCAGAATCACTTATCTCAACATTGAATAATTAGATTATAATAAACTTGAAAAATGAATATTAATTGAATTCTAAATTGCGATTCGTACCGGACATGGCATTGACAAAAATTCATTAGATACAAGGTTGTTCAGGATATAGTATATGAAGCAAAAATATAGTGATTTAATTATGATAAAAATATGTAAATAATTTCACAATTTGCCTGGCCAGTACTTACACACCATTCATACCAAACATAAAAATACATGAATTTTTCTATGAGGTGATAAAAAAAATAGATCCTATACCTTAAGTATCACATTATCCTAATTGATAAGCCATAAAAAAGAGGTGCCAGCAAAACCAATGCAAATATAACCTATATCAATTTATTGACAAATTTGTGAGATGAAGTGATTTAGAATATGTTTAGGAAGTGGTTTAGTACAAGGGTCAGCCATATTTAATTTACTAAAAATATATTTTAATTTGAATTTATCCTCTAATAACCATTCCCGAATGAAGAGTAACTTTACATCAATGTGCCTAGATCGACGATTTTCAATGGGTGACTTAGTAAAATCTATTGCAGGTTGATTGTCTGCATAAAGAGTGGGTAATGGGGGTTGGTGACTGATTATTTCTGCATTGAGGCAATCCTTCATAATATTGTCGAACCATATCAATTCCCGTACCGCATCACACATTGAAACAAATTCACTCTCCATAGTGGAAAGGGTGACAGCCTTTTATGTTTTAAGAAATAACTTTCCCAAGCTGGCGGTTCATCCCTTTGGATAATATTTTTTTTAAATGATGAAATAGTTTAAACTGTACTTCGATTGCCCGGTGACGACCTGATTGTTTATCCTTTTTCGTGCCGTGAAATGGTGAAATTCACTCGCGTGCAGTCTCCTCAATATGTGCCCGGGGTATGTTAAAAATATTTTTGGAAATTTGAGCTCATTTTTCTTTTAAATTATACTCAAATTAATTGTGACAAAGTTTTTTATACTGTCATACATTTGACATGTTGGCAGTGATAAACCTGGTTAAATATTTTTGAGCTTCCCAATTAGCCTTCTGCTGCTATAATTTATTCAGAAATTAAATACTCTTCTATAACCTAGTTATTTTGTTAAATATTAATCATGTTATATATTTTTACATTTGTTTTTCAATATTTTTTTTTTTTCACTTTTACTTGCTATGTTTGTTATTTAACTAAAGCAATTACATAATGGAACCTGGCTAGTTTTTCACTTTATTAGCACTCTGCTAGTTCGGTCCGATTCTCAAACCGAACAACCAGTCGGTAGAAGTTCTGTTCCAGCAGAACACCAAAAGTGAGACAACACTGACTAAGGTCTGTGTTTGGGAGGGTGACAACCTCTCGTGGCTGGTTGCTGCGGTCCGTGTACGCTAAAGGGAGCTGGTGCACGTTAAATAGGTCGTGGCTCCAATGTCCTCCAAGTGAAACAATACCTCTGGGGATGCCGATCCCAGGTGACTGTCTGTCATCTGAGAGCTGGTTCAAAAAATTAAGAGATCCTTCAAAGGGGCGGAAATCAGACTCCTGCCTACAAGGGCCCCGTTAGACTCAGAAGCAGCGTACCCATTCTTCCTCGCCACGTGCAAGGACACAACAACAACAACATATTAGATGATTTTTTTTCTAACATCTTAAAGTTTCTGTGGCAACAGTTTTAGAGTAATGATTAAGACACTTTTATTAATGAATAAACAAATGTTTAGCATATTAGTTACGTAAATGACACGTTAAAAATTATGTGTTAATAAATATAATCATATCGATTGATTCTTGTTAAATATAAAATTTGTAAGATTTATTTTTAAAAAATAATAAATAATTTCAGGCAAATTTAAATGTTTGATAAAAATCATGATTTTTTAAAAATAGTTTACATTACCGATTTAAAACACTTGATTTAAATCACCGATTTGGAACATTTGATTTAAATCAACGATTTAAAGCTAACTCCCTGGCATTGCAGCCCATGTTGGACCATGGACTCCCAACAATTTTCCTGAAAAGCCCTATGTCTTTCGCTTTTACATCCAGTTTCGGATATTTCGATCTTTAAGGTCTTTCTCCACCTCGTCTACCCATCTTTTAACCTACCTTCCTCTTTTCCTCTGGCCCTGGCATTGTCCCTCGAAAATCGTCTTAGTGCCTCTGTTTTCCTCCGTTCTCTCAAGGTGTCCCGCCATGGTACCGATTTAAAATACTCAATTTAAATTACCGAACCCTGTAATTCTAATTGTATGAAATTAATATACTATAAATATATATACTAACTTTATTTTTAAGATAGTTGCGATAAAAAAATATGCATTTTTTTCGTTATCAATATAAATAAATAAAAATCGAAACAATAGTTAAATTATATTAAAATTAGATACAGAATCTTAAAATAAAAATAAGCTAAAATCAGATTTGAATTGAGTCAAATTAGTCTGGTTTGGAGCGAAATATGGAATTTGAAATAAAATAAAAGCAAAACTCAATATAAAGTACCGGAGCAGAGTTCCACCTAATAGAAAAATGTAGAAACGCCTTATCGAACCCACTGTATCCCTACTTATGCATTTAAATCTCTCTACATTAAATATTCTTTTATTAGTTATTACCAATGAAGTGTCGTGTCACTTGTTTATTGAAATTTAGGACATAACTTTTCGAAAAATAAATGAATTTGTTTCTACTGTAGTAACTGAATCCCCGTGTTTTATTTTAACTGAACAACGCTCATATGCCTGTTTAAATTTGAATATAGCTCTTATGTTGGCGTCTATCTACACTGTATACGTGCTCCCCCCCACTCCTGGCCCCTGCCTCCACCCAACATCACAAAATAAAACATGTTATAAGGCAGAATGGGGTCAACAAAATGTTTTTCAATGTTGCTCACAAGCAATGATTCCCAAACTGTGCGCCGAGGATCTGAGAAATCTTCACAGGGCGCCACGAAATTTTGTAACAAACCTCAAAAATAATTAGCAGTTTGTTCATTATGAAGCTTCAGCATTACTTCGCAGTGCCCTATAATAAAAACAAGGGCTATGCAATGCAGGTACACTAGTTTTATTCATTTGCATACGTTACTTATGATTAGTAGAGGTGCCCACCCTTTCAGAGCGTCGTGCAGCCCCCTAAAAAACTCCGGAGCAAATCAACAACCCCACAACTTGGCCAAAAAGTCGACCTCCCTAGCAAAAAAATCTCGGTGGCGCACCTCCCTTCTCCCGGTGAGCACCGCTGTGCCTAGTCAAACTTTTACTTGGGGAAGGGAATCCATATTCCAAAACTCGACCCTCGGGATGTGTTCGCGGATCCTCATAGAACTATATACCATAACACTTATATTCTCGACTGTCCCCTCACCCCTTCCCCGAGCCTCATCAAAACGTATCCCTGAAGCTATACGTCCTAAAGCCGTTACAAATGTGGTTTTGCGTCCGAAAGTCGTTTACCTTTCTTTTAAATCAAGATTTTGCCGTCACGGATTAAAAGCAGATTATTTCATTTTATTTCTCTTACCCTAAAGTATTAGGGGGGAAATGTCGCAAAGATTTTTTTTTTTCTGTGGAGGCGTCTGGATGAAAAATGTCCCGGTGGGCCAGTCCACCCCTGATATCATAGTTTAATTATCTTGAGCAAACAAAATATTTTTTGCTATAATACATTCATATGACTCATATTAATGATATGTAAAACAGTACATTTATGTACAAAATATTATAGGTCAAACTCTTATTGTCTGTGACACAAAAGAAGAATTGGATAATGTTGTGGAGGCATTTAAAGATATGGGCATTCACATTCATGCTCTGTATAAAGCTCTTGCGCAGACACAGAGAACTGAAATAATAAAGCAGTTTGAAAGTGGATATATTCCAGTAAGTGTTTTTCAATTTTTTTTTCAACATAGGAAAAACTATATTTAATAATGTAACAATTTGATAATCATTTTAGTTGAAAAATTATCTACAAACAAATGTTCAACATGTGCTGTTTTAAAGAAATTTTATATGATTAATCTCATGGCTGTTTTATACTTTAATCCCTCTGCTTAATGCTTATGACATATGTAATATATATGCTGTAATCTCATTTATGTATCAGCACAAGGGGCTGGCCAAAAGTGATGCATAAGTGAGAGACGTATAAATGAAGTTCATCTTTATTTTAAATCAAATTTACTTGAAAGGTGAATAAATAGAGGAAAAATATAGAAATAAAATCTATGTTTTTCAAAATTCCTGACAATGTTGCTGCTTGGATTTAAAATGTTCCTCTAATGTTTTCATTTTTATTTGGCTTTGTTCTGATGTTTTTATAACTTGGATTTAAATAATAATGGATTTTAATAACTTTCATTTTAAATAAAATTAATAAATTTATTTAAAATAGGAGCTGTAAAAATGGCTTTTATCATTTTGAAAAGTGATAACTTTATGTCCCAATATATACAGCAAAAATGACATTAGTACAAGCCCAATAATAAGGTTAACCTGCATTGTACTGAAAAATGATCAATGTCTAAAAACGATGTGGTCAGGGACCAATCCAGGATTTTTATCTCACTATTTTTGTGAAAATGTTTATCAATGTTCTACTTTGGGGAAATATTTTTTATTGACTCTATTTTTGTGATTTTTTTTAATCAAGAGCCTATTTTTTTTGTAAAAAAAAAGTAGGTTAAATTTCAGTTGGACAAGTACAATCATCTAAATGTGTTTTTAATTATGGTAATAAGTTGAAAAAATATGTTATACAAATATTAAAGAAATTACTAAAAAATATGACAAAATAAAGTAAATGTTCGCTAAAAGGTATTAAAAAATATGCAACTTATTTCGCTGGGAAAATTTTATTCCTTAGAATCGTAGTTGCATTCAATGTCAATCACTGCCTATCTCTGCTCTTATGGAGAATGCAAAAATTGTGTTCATTATTGCATTGCCTCTAAAGACCAGCCGTTCTTTCAATACAGAATTTATATGGTGCCACAGAAATGAGGAAAAAATGTGTTTTGCAATGAACAATACTTTGTTCAATTAATTTTGTTACTATTTTTGCAATACAAAGTTCCAACAAAAAGAAATAAAACTTTAAACCTTACTTGTATCGAAATAATTTTATAAATTATAAGTTTACAAAATATGAGACTTTTTGATCTCTCCGGTATATCAATTTCCCTTTTGAAATAAATACAAGCAAAAGATACATTTTTAAATTTGTTTAATTAACATAGTTCATTTATTGCATTCTTTTTTGAAAATTATTGCTAAGATTTAATAAGAAAAGTTAGTAGCTTATTAGTGAAAAAGTAGCACTATTAAAATGGCTTTTTCCAAAATTATTTTTATTGTACTTTCTCTTATTTTCTTTCAGATGTTGCTAATAACACCCTACTTTTTGAATCTCATATCATTTAATTATGTCTCAATGATGTTCAACTTTGACCAAATATTAGACCAAACTACACACTATCTAAATTTAGAAGTTTACAAAAAAAGAGAAAGTCTTTTGAAAGGTAAAAAAAGCTTGATTGTTAACCTTGTTGAAAAACTTTGGGAACGACATTTGTTTAAAGGTAGCGAAGAAGTAAATGGAAAAAAAGTTTATAAAGGTTTGGAGGTTGTCTATTCTGAAAATTTCTTGTCATTCTTTGATAAACCATGATTGCCATGTATGGCAATCATGAATATGTGATGATTAATTATATTGACCAAATCTGTTTATCCCTAAAATGATACGCTAGTCACTGAAGTAAAATGTGGTCAATAAAAAGAATATCAAATTTAATGTATGAGAAATACAATAGAAATTCATCAAATCCCCATACCCTCTCAAACATTAATTCAAAATTGGTTTTCCACCTGCATTCGCTGAATCAAAAATTTTAAAGCTGATACCTGTGCAAATTCACAGAAAAGATTGCCTAAGAAAATAAGACACTGAAGCCTTTTATGACCCTGGTCTCCCCCAAGAGAATATTCCGGTTGAGCCAGCGCTGCAAATAATAATAAATTTTAGTGGATACAATATAAATAGCATATTGTACCGACCAAGACAAAATAAGTCCAGGAATCAATCCAGCATTTTTAACAGGGTCTGTTTTTTTGTGAAGTTTAAAAATATTTTTGTGAAAATTAAAATTGAAACATTCAATGATAAAAAAATTTATATATATATATATATATTGCCATTTTAATGAATAATCCTGTACAAAGTACAATTTGGTAGTTCAGAATTTTGTAAAAGGCATTTTTATTGATTGGAATTATGTGAAGGGTGATTTATTGGAAATCTGTGAAGGGCCCATTTTGATTTATTAGAAATTTGTGAAGTGCCCGTTTTGATTTATTGGAAATTTGTGAAGGGCCTGTTTTGATTTATTGGAAATTTGTGTAGAGCCTGTTTTGATTTTTTTGGAAATTTGTGAAGGGACCAGATTGATTAATTGAAATTTTGTGCAGGATCTGTTTTGATTAATAGGAGTTTTGTGAAGGGTCCAAAAACAGATCTGAATTTCTTCTGGCATGATCCCTGATGTTCAGTTACAGAGTATTTTTGTCAATACAAATAGCATTGTACTGACGAGGTAAAAAAATATATGTCAAGTTACTTGGATTTGAATAATCTACATATCAAATTAATAGAGCTTTACAGTACATTCTAAGTTACTTTCTGCTTTCTTAAAAATATTGAGTCTTTGCTACAGATCATAGCATTGGCCTCCAATTTTGGTCTACTTAGGCAAAATGCCAAAAGCTTTTCTAGGTTTAATTTTATATTATTATTTTGCAACTCTTCTGTTTATTGAAACATCATCATTATTTTAATGAGCATTGCTGAGCATCTTCTCAAAAGAATATTCCTAACCACTTGCGCTGGAAGGTGTACCACGGACGTTATAAGCCTTTTGTCACAAAATCGCCAACAACGCTGTCATCACAGAAACAAAAACAATGTGGTTGACACATCAGCACTTTGCATGATTGTTAATCAATAAATGTATTATTTATATTTATAATTTTATAATCAATCGACGCTCTATATTCTCCTCAAAAAACTATTAAAAGTCCTAGGTCAAAAATAAATTTGCTTAGAAAATATGAATATTTTTCCGATTTTTCTTTGAACACAGTGTGACGAGTCTCGGCGAGTTACACTGGACTGTTCTGGTGCATGGGTTGGTGATTTTGCCAGCGCAAGTGGTTAACATGTCTTAGAATTACACATCTTAGAAAATGTACATTTTAAAACATTTTATTGGTTATCTGATTCCAACAGTAGTTTCCATGCACAGAGTTAAAAGTTCAACATTCAAAAAGCTATATAAAAAGAACTGGTCATAACGACCTGAAATTTTTGTGTTTTGTTTGTCATAAAGGAATGTGTGACCTTTAAATCCTATTACAACAGCTATTGAGTTACATATTAAACCAACTATACATTTCAAAGCTGATGCTGCATTGGTTTTTTAATGGAGAAAAATCTTCCAAGACATTTAGTGTAGCGTGTCGCGGGCCCTCGGAACTTCGTACCACGAAACTGTTGGTTCTTTTCCGTGGTTATGAGAAATCTTCAACTTAGCATCAGATCACACTATCAGTGCTTTCCCCAGGCTTGGGCAGGAGGGCGCCGCGCCCTGCCCGCCCTTGGATTCGGGAAACGCGCCCATCTTGCCCTTTTGTTAGTGAAATTGCGCCCTTCTTGTAGAGCTCAAAACTCGCGATCGCCAGTCGCCAAGAGCGACCAATTTTCACGTTTTGACGACCATTGTTTTCATTGCAGTCGCCAATGTGGCTACCCATTTGCTAATGCTAAAACCCTTTCCCGAACTTTTATCTTGACACGTGCCCTTTTCCCAAGTTCTCTTGTCCACTAAAAATTAAGGTATCCGTACACCTTTAAAACGTGATTTTTGACTAGAATATCGATTTTTCAATTTTGCTCTAATACAAAACTTTCAACTTTTAGCTTTCTAAAACAGTTTTAATTTTGTTTCTATCGTACTTGGAAGTGACGTTACAGCTATTTTAAATGTGGAATGACATCAACTTTCATGACCGGAAGTACAGGTTTAAGTACCGGAAGTGCAGTTTTAGGCTTGTTTATTTTATAGTCTGCTAAAAAATACATGCTGAAACGATTAAAAGATAAATTAAAACCAATTATTCATTAAAAGTCTGAACTTCATAAATCAAGTAAACTTTTTTTTTTACTTTTTACTGTTTTTGCAGTAATAATTCTAATTAAAAGTTATTTTCTGCATTTGCTCGAAATTGATTTTTCTGCTATTTCATCTACCACAAAACACGATATCTCAAAAACATACGTTTCAAAGACCTTGAAATTTTGCAGACTAATTCTAGATAATGTTTTTTAGAGAATATACTATATACATGTTTGTAAGTTCAATAATTTCCAATTTTCAGGTGCTTATATGCTAAATTTCACATATTTTCTGGGATTTCGCATGTGTATAGGTACTGCAACCACTACAGCTTTATAAATAAAGGGATTATTATCATGAGTGTAGTCTATTCCCT
This sequence comes from Octonoba sinensis, assembly GCA_038502835.1. Classification (NCBI taxonomy): domain Eukaryota; kingdom Metazoa; phylum Arthropoda; class Arachnida; order Araneae; family Uloboridae; genus Octonoba; species Octonoba sinensis. Next base: position 211,740,481 of record CM076598.1, on the reverse strand, counting down.
AGAGAAGACTATTAAGATTGATCTCAAATTTACAGAATGTTAATAAATGCATTTGTTATTGACTTACCTCGTTTTGCGATACAGTGGCATTTTCCCTATATTTCGCCTATTTTTCCCCAAAAAATTTCCCTCAAATAGACGAAAAGGGAATTTATTGAGTAATACATAAGTTTTCGATCATGTATGAATAAAAAATGTAACTTTTAATTTAAAATTCAAGAAATTTCAAAAATTTGGTCTCGAAGGTGTACGGATACCTTAAATAAAGAAGAAAGAAATAGGAGTTAATTTTTGGGCCACACGGAAATTAGTTTTTCCTCCGATTTTGACCGGAAATTGCTTACCGTGTTTGAAATTTCAATCTTTTTCCATCCTGGAATTATTTTAATTATCTTTAAAGTTGTAAGATAGTTTTTCCATGCACTACCTTAAATCTGCTTATTTGTCCTTTCATTTTACCAATTAAAAAAGAAAAATAGTATAAATATATAAACAGCTAAAACCGTGCACATGCTACGCCGATAATTGGATTCTGCATTAGAGATTTTAATCCTTTTGCATCGGGTACAAATTTCAATTATTTTCTAAAAGAGAAGATATTTTTCACACATGCTACCCTAAATCTGCTTATTTTGCATTTTATTTTAATAGTTTCTGGCTTTTTTTTTTTTTTTTTTGAACTGTGCCGATATTGAACACGTGTTTGTCGAAAATTGCTTTTATCACTAATTATTCACCATTATTAAATCACTATTATCGTTTCATTTATTTATTTACTTCAAATTTGAGTTTAGTATTGACAACTATTTACTTTTTAGAAAATACTAAATTGTGGATAAATAAGAAATTTTTAGAAAATTATTAATTTACCTGGATTTAACTTCTTTAAAAAACAATAAACAATTATTGAAAACTGTTTGCTAAATAAACAATTATTGAAAAGAAGTAGTATTATCACAAATCATAAAATAAATAAGAATTTTTTTTTTAGTTTAAACATTTTACAAAATTAATAATGATAATAATGATCTCTTTTAGGGCCGACAGTTGCCAGATTTTTCAGGCACTTTTTGAGATTTTGGGGATTTTTTTTTTTTATCACATCATTTTATGTCTCTTTTTTGGCTTTGGGTAATTTTTTGTGTGTAGCCTGAAACTCTTCCAATGATTCTGTGCTTGATTATATTGCAACTCTTAAAAACTCTCTACCTCATAAAATTTAGAACAGTAAGTTCCCAAAGACTAATAAGAATTTTTTTTTTTTCATCTTTATAAGGGACCCATTTGGGTCAAATATGAATTTATTACATCTGTAGACGTTGAGAAAACAAACTAAAATATAAGAGAATGCTCTTTTTTAAACAAGAAACTATTTACTATTCAAAAAATGAAAAAGCATTTCATAATCCCAATTTAATGGTGCTTTCTAGTTATTTCAAGAAAGAAAAGTTTTAAAATGCAATAAAACTTGCGGGAAAAAAAATGGCAACGTGTGAGAAATCCATATATTAGACATTTCCTTTTTCTCTTCTTATTTTAATAAACATTTATTTCAAACTTTAATGAAAATGTATTGTATTAATTTTGCTTCTTTTAAATAAAAAAAATACTATTGTCATTTTAAGCTAAACCTTTGCTTTCAATTGGTATTCTTGATTAATTATAGTGGTATTTTTTGCAATTTTGCTGTTTTTAGGACATATTAAAAATTTTAAAGTGTGTTTTCAGTGATCGTTTAGGTCATCAAAATCCGGGCTCTAATTACTATTACTGAAGCTTTATTACATGAAGAAAAGATATATTCTTATTTTCTTATTATTCCTCAGAGGTAATCAGATCTTCAGAAGTACTGGAATGAACAGAAACTCTCATATATTAGTAAAAATGTATAACTCAGAAAATTCTTGCTAGATATTTTATTGAATTTAAAATCATTATTGGTTGATGTTTCCTTAATATACAAGCAGAATTTTTTCAGGCTTTACTTCAAATATTGAAAACGATCTTAAAAATTAATATTGTCAAATTAGTTTATATATATTTTTCAATGTTCAGTTTCACTGTGATGATGTTGATGTTTGACTAAAATGTTAAATTATGGCAATAATAAAGTATTACTACTGGAGGATTCATAAATGATGTCATGCTTCTAGGGGGGAGGGGGGTTCGTGAAATTGTGACAAGGGGAGGGGTAACAAGAAGTGTGACATTCTGCTTGTGCAACATAGCGTAACATGTGACAATGGGGGAGGGCGGTCCAACATGGAAAAAAGTGTGACATCATTTATGAACGGTCCCTACTTCAAATTACATGTGCTCTTTATTTCGGTAAGATGCCCTAAATTTGGAAAAGTGCCCTTTTTTTTACAGTAGCACCCTGCCCTTTTTCAATCCTGGGGGAAGGTCTGCACACTATACTTATCTATAAATCTGTTTATTCAACATTAACTTTGTACAGTAATACTATTTACATATCCTCAGTAATACTTATATCAAGCAAAGTTTGTATTTCGCTAGAGCCAGCGCCTCGCAGACACTGCTCTCCCTACGACTCCTCGAGTCCTTCCCTCTCTCTCACTGTTTGCATCCCCTCTTCGCCCCCTGCGCGATATCCCCCGGCCAAACTAACCCGCTAGACCAGGCAGGATGATTCGAGGGTGCGTAGGGTCGAGTATGCCAGACACTACGCCTCCCCCCCAAGATTGTGATTACCGCTGCAGTCGGAAATCACTAATCTGAGAATTAAAATTGTCTAGCAATCTCGACGTACACATATAAACTAAAATCGAATCAAAACTAAAAATTTCACATTACAATAAAATTTCTTGAGAATATCAATATTGCTCTCCTATTAATAAACATGCACAATATCAAAATCAACTAATAATTCTGAATAACAATTATCTTAATTAGTAATACAAAGTGAGTACCAAAATTTTACCTTCATATAATATCATCACTCTTTTTTTTTGTTATGTAATATAATAAATTACCTGAAATTCACACATTAAATACAAAATTTCTTCAGTCTAATTGACCATAGTCTAATTTCCATACCTGCAAAACACTAAAACGAAAATTAAGTTCAAGAGTTCAGAAATTTAAAGTACTCAGTTGCGAGTTCATCTCATTCTATGGAGGCTCCAAATGTCCAAGTCTCAAACTTCTGTAGCCTCCAAATGATTGCATAGGCATAACGCTCGATGGTTGTTCATGCCTGTTGATCAAGTCTAAGACGTTTTCCATAGGAAAATCATCTTCCTTTGTGGCAATATTTAACGATCTGAAGTCTACACAAAGTCTTATAGATCCATCCTTTTTATTCACACACACTACTGGATATGCCATCTCCGCTTCACTTGGTTAAATTAAATCTAAACGTTCCAATTCTCTAATCTGCTCGCCCACTTTCGGTTTTAAATTCTCTGGAATACAGTAGATGTATGGTATCTTTCTCGTAACCCCTTCTATGTCTGATTTTGTGCTCTGAAACTTTAGCAATTTGTATTTTCCCTGAAAATACTTTGGCGTGTTTGCGAAGGACAACCATCAATTTCTCTTTTTCCTTAAAATTCAGTTGTGTCAAGTTCGGCTGAGCAGTACGAGTAACATCCTTTCTATCACACTTCTCAATTCGTATTTCTGAAATGCCTTCAAATTCTTTATCTTCAACACAGATAACTCCAACCGATAGAGTGCGACTATAATATTTCACCTTATTTACATGAACGTGACTAACTTCACTTTATATGAATGTTGGGACGGATGCTCTACCACTGTACCAGGACCGGTCCAGAGTGCAAATAATTCATTTGCTGAGTCAGGAATTAACCAAATTACCCTTTCCCCTCTATCGAATTTCCTGCACGACAACTGTTGCTTGAAATATTCCGGCGCCTTTAGTTTTCTCCCCGAGACCAAAAATGCTTGTTCCTCCACGTTTTCTAAATTAACCTTTAAAATTTCCTACATATTCTTCTGCGTAATTTGTTTTCTCCCTCTTCATTTCTAGCTAACAAAAATTATAGCTAAATATTTCCTTCATTTTCCGAAGTTCTATATCGCGTCCTAAAATTGATTCATGCACTACACGTAACACTGTAGTTTTCCTATCATACGGTAATGCTGCTTGCATAGACATTTCTCCCAGTTTCCTTTCTTCAGGAAAGATAATCCCATCTGCGAAGCAAAAGTTCCCTTTTTCCACCTGCAAATCTTTCCGAACTCCTTCTAACGTGGGACATTTTAATTGCTCTCCCTTTAATTTCCTAGCTTCTGAATGGGGTGCTCCTTCGTTTTCAACATTTTCCCTTTCCAACCCAACCGGTGACTCACATTTTCTATCCATTTCCACTGAAGCCCCAGGGTCACTACCGATTGCAGAGTGAAAGCAAGAAAACTGCGTTTCTCTCCATTCCCCAGCTGACTGAGGTCCCTCGAACGGGGTGTCGTCAAGTTCGTTTGTTCCCTCCGGCGAAATTTCTATCTCGAACCTGAAACTTAGGTTGTTCGCGTTTATAAGCAGCTGGTGGATTCTTGGGGCTATTAAACAAGGAACATTCAATTTGTCCGTTACTGCAGTGATGATCTCAGTTTGCTCTAAAATATAGCTGCCGAAACAATTTGGTTTCAATGTTACAGGGATTCTACATATTTTAGCCTCAATTTCTTCCCCAAAAGCTGATGTCAAAATTACCTTTCCACGACTGTTATCGCTTAAATTTGGAATGTATTTCGAGTTTAAAATCGGAATCTGCGTTCCACTATTGATTCAATCTCTTGCCTATTTATTACGATGGCAACATACTCTAATGGCTGAATCAGTATTGTAGGCTCAAAGTATTTAGCCTCAACTTTAGCTGCTAATGATCCATCATTATTAGTCTTGGATTTCTCATTTTTATTCTTCAGAAATTGAGTACCTGAATTTTGGTAACGCTTTTTACAATCCTGTACTAAATGCGTATTGGATCCGCCGACATAACATTCCTTACTCTTCCCCTTAGAGTTCATATCAGTCTTTCTATAACCATCATTCCTAAAATGAGGTGGGACATATCGCGCTTCTTTCCCTGACAATAACGAATTACTATCATTGGGTCTTACATTTTGCCCTTCTGTAGTTTTGAGTCTAGATACAAACTGTACGTGTGTCTCATTTATTCGTCTTTTTGCCTGTTTAAATTTTTCTAAGAAAATTTGTGCCGTCGGGTCAAATTCTCTCAACACTATGGCTTTTAGCGATTCATAACACTTAATTTCTTCCTCGTCTATATGAATCAAAATATTTGCAGCCTTTTCCCCTAACAAATTTAGCAATATCTCAGCTTTGTATTCTTCATCTACTTACTTAGTAACAAAAGCGCGTTCTAACGAATTAAAAATCAAATTCCATGGCTCTGGTTCTGAGGGACATTAAATAGTTAAAGCTTTAATTGTTCTAATAATATCACTTAAATTATTAGCAACGCTTTGAACTTGCCCTGATCTAGTAGAATTTTCAGCTCTTAGCAACTTCAATTTCTTTTGATGTTCTTCCCTCGCTTTTCGATCTTCGACCGTTGTTATTAAAATCTCTCTAACAAAGTCCTCGCTTTCTAGGTAGACTTTTGAATTTTAAATCAGTTCTTTTAAATCAGCCATTATCACATCGGGGGTAACAGTTACACCATTCTTTCGCGACTAAAAAGAGATCTTCCTTCTTTATACCTTTTATGGTAAACGTTTTGGTTTCACAGGCAATCAAATATTTTTCTAAAATGTTCTAAAATCTTTCTCTGTCTGCATGTTCCCCCAAAACAAAATAATGAAGATTATCTCACCTCTTTAATTGTACCTATCGTTTCAGCTACGCCAGTGTAGCGTGTCGCGGGCCCTCGGAACTTCGTACCCCGACACTGTTGGTTCTTTTCCGTGGTTATGAGAAATCTTCAAATTAGCATCAGATCACACTATACTTATCTATAAATCTCTTGTTTATTCCATATTAACTTTGTACACTTTGTACAGTAATACTATTTACATATCCTCAGTAATACTTATATGAAGCAAAGTTTGTATTTCACTAGAGCCAGCGCCTCGCAGACACTGCTCTCCCTACGATTCCTCGAATCCTTCCCTCTCTCTCACTGTTCGCATCCCTCTTCGCCCTCTACGTTATATCCCCCGGCCAAACTAACCTGCTAGACCAGGAAGGATGATTCGAGGGTGCGTTGGGTCCAGTATGCCAGACACAACATTTAGTATTTACAGCACTCTTGGTAGAAAGCTTGTTCACCACGACAAGGTAATGTCACCTCAGCTGATACAAATTCAATTTTAATTGTCGCAACGACGAATGCATAGCTAAAAGTTAAATATTTTACTCTAAAACAAGTATAAATTTTCTCATCAAATATGGTATCACTTTGTCATGGTGGACTGTCTACTAAGAGTGGTTGCAACTGTCCAACTTTTTGGATTTTTTTCTTAGGTAAAAAGTTATTACATTCATGGACAGTACATTTGGTTTAACATCCAATAGCTTTCGTATTAGAATTCACAGGTCAAAGCCAATTAATCTATGCTGAGTAAAATGTCTTGTGTAGTTAAAATTGTTTTCTAACATTATACCCTCCCCCTTTCTTAGTACAAATATTCAGGTGGTGTAGTCAAGGGGGGACGTAGGGGGCATGTCCCCCTACCTTTTTATTTTAATACAAGCTTCCCCCCCCCCCAAATTTTTTACATTTTAACTTAAGCGTCCCCCAATTTTGATTCCAATTGCTTATCTTCGTATGTATAAGCATCCCCCGAACTTTTTTTCAGGACTACACCAATGCAGATATCCCCTACATTTTCCCATTTCCTTCAATTTATTTATTACACTGTAAAAAGCTATGAAACTTAAAAAGTGTTCTGCTTAATTATTTTAATTAATACTCTGATATATACCTGTTGTATTGTGAAAGACATTCCATAAAATAGAAAAAGGTTTTATAGGTATAAAATATTTCTCATTTTAATATTTCTTATTTATTGTTTTGCATTAGTACTCATACTCACTGCTTAAAAAATGTGATAATTTGTAATGCCTTTCTCTTGAATAAATGAGTTGAACTCAAAGTATGGATTTAACATTTTCAATTCAAACAAAATACGTTCACTTTTAAGCATTTGTAACATAGAAATTTGAGTTTTTTTTAAAGGAACTCAACACCAAATATTAACTTAAAGTACTATGATGCTAAACATTATGATCATCTAGGGAAGAATGAAATGTTATTAAAATATCACGAATATCTCTATTTCAAACATTTCTCATCAATTAGTAAAAACTCATACACAAGCAAAACCACTTAATGACATGAATTAATTATACTTTTATTTACCTAAATTATATTCAAAATTAGATATTAACTCCATATGTCTGAACGTTTCAGGTTGTTTGTTAAAGTTCCAAAGTAATCTTTCTTTTTTTTCATCTGTTCCTCCATAGTAAAGCTGCAATTGATTGGCTAAACACTGAGCTTCATGAATTTTCTATAATATGAAGAAAATGTTTAAACATTAAGAGTCCTCACAGTTATTATAACATGAGAAAGCAAATTATAGATCTACAGTGAAATTTAATAATTAATAACCAAAATACTATATTTAACACAAAAGTTCATTTTAGCCCAGCTATACTCAACCTGCGACCCTCAGGCTACAAGTAAAAAAAACTTGCTTTTTGTGCAGGTACACCATTAAATTGCTCTCTTTCTCTTTTTTTTTGCATAGGTTCTCCAGCAATTGCAGTTTAGTTCAACTCCGAAAAGGATTGTTTTTTAGATGAATTCACTGACATTATCAAAGCTTAATATGTTGTGTGTCGTGGCCCTTAGGTACTGATTTCAAAGCAACTAAGAGCTGAATTAGGCCTTTGGGTTGGAAAAGTCAAGCAACCACCCTATCCAATCCCTAAGCAAAAAACCACTTCTCTTATATTTTTGCAATGAATTTGTATTGAATTTAATTGAGTTTTCTCTAATACTTTTGATATAAAAACTATTATCAAATAATAATCCAAATTATCTTACAAAAAAATGAGTATGGATTTTCTGTTTAAAAAAACAGTAAAAGAAAAACATAGTTAATGCACTGCTCATCTAAGAAAAGGTCGATGAAATTTTGATCTTTTAATAATACAATGAATATACAGCAGAATATTTTATGCAAAAAACAGATTGTTACTTGATTAGTTTGCAAGTTAAGAGAAAGCAAGGTATCAAGTGAAACAAATGTTACTATGTTATTCAAGGAAACTCATTTCTTGAACTATGAGGGTTCGCTGAAAAGTAATGCACAAATGCTTGCAGAACACAAACGAAATGGCATTCAGAAGTGTACCTGGTGATATGTGAAAGCTATATTCTCCCCCTATACAGATGTGAAGTTTGAAGTTCTTTCATTCATCCTGTATATTTTGAGTAGTGAAAATATGGAGGTATGTTCTAGAACGATATAAATGCAAGTGTGCTGTTATCAAAATTTTTTTACTGTTTAAAAAGTGACTCCCATTGAAATTCATTGCCATTTAAAGGCTATATAATGATATTACTGCTGATAGGTCTACTGTAAATCGGGTAGTAGAATTTTGTTTGCCTGCCTAGAAAGGTTATAACTGAGGGGCAAACAGTCAAACCGTGTTTTCTCCAAAAAAAAAAAAGTTACTGGTTTTTCTTTGAACTCGTTAACTAGTAGAAAAGTATGTTGTTATTTGTAACCAAAACAAGTTTAAAGCTTGTTTTGGGTACAAATAACAACATACTTTTGTACCAGTTAATGAGGAGTTCAAAGAAAAACCAATAACTTAAATTTTATTTTATTTTTTGGAGAAAATACGGTTTGACTGTTTTCTCCTCAATTTTTGATGAAATGCGCAGCAAACATACGTTTACTCCCACAAACGATAAACATGACATTGGTAAATTCTTATCAGCACACAGACTCTTAAACATATCTATTGAATACTTTATCATGTTAGAGGTCACTTGGTGCCAATAACCTATCAAGATGACAACACTTCACCACTCTTTGTGCGCAACTTAAGGGATGCTGCAAAAACTGAAATTTGAACTTCTTTCTACATCCTCCTTTATCTCCCTATCTTGGGTATTGTGATTTTTGTTTTTTCCCTACTCGAGAGATTTTAAGGGAAATCATTACATCTTAGATGATGTGAAGGAAGATATAGCGCCCTGAATTCGAGAAATGTTGGGTGAATTTTTAAGTGATGAAAGGGAAAAAATTGTTGCACATTGCACGAAATGTGTTGGTTTAATGATGACTATGTTGAAAAGTAAATGTATGATTTTGAGCCTTAAACATTCTTTGTTTTTTGTATGATCTTGCTATCTGTTTCTGTTTGGCTTCTATAAACATGTGTGCATTACTTTTCAGCTTATTACAGTAGGAAAATTGGATGCCACCTACAACTGTTGCATATAGTACCTAAATAACTTTTTATGCTGAATTAACCTTTTCATATCTGCCAAATTTTAATCAATATCAATATAAAAGATACTATAAGGGTGTGTGTGTATGTTCCTTATATAAATCCAATTTACATCAGATTTTCACCAAATTTGGCACAGAGGTACTTAGGCCTCTAGAAATGATTATAGTGGAGTTGTTGAATGTTAAAAATTTCTCAAACCGTTCTTTGAATTTAATTTTTGAACAGAAAATTGCATGAAATGACTTTTTTCCTACACTGGTTAATTTCGAATTTGGTAACATTGGAAAGTCTGAAAAAAACTACCCCAAATTAAAGTTTAATCTTTGTGCCAAAATCTGTTGCTTCAAATTTAACTAGAAACATAATTTTAAGCATTTTTCACTATTGTAGTTCCGAATTTCTTTTTCAGTGATTAGCTTTAATTTCATTTCCTCATATGATTAATAAATACGCTATGTTATTTTTTAAAGTTTTATTTGTAGTGTTGCCATTTTGCCTGCATATATATTTGCTAAATAAAATTTTATTCACATTATTTTTAGCATTTTGAAGATTTTAAAGGACAGTTGTCCTTATCCTAAAGGGAATTTGTAGAGGGACTGTTGACTGATATCTTCAGAGACTTTTTAGGGATATTGCCCTTATTCAGATGAGGACTTTTAGCAGGATTGCTGACAAAAAGAACTTTAGGAACTGTGGTCCTTATTCAAACGGAAATTTTTTGGGACTGCTGTTTTTCTCAATAGATAGGGAGTTTCAAAAGACTTGTCTTTTTCTTAAAAGGATTTTTTTTTTAAATTTACATTCTCTTCATTTACATAAAATAGAGTGTTCAACATATGTAATGTGACACCACTCTCCCTACACCATGGCAGAAAATTATTTGATCATGCAGCCAGGGCCTTATTTATCATTAGGCCCGTGAGGCCCGGCCTAGGGCCCTCACTTTCAAGGGGCCCCCTAATTTTATTTTTTTTTTTTTTTGTAATTTAAAAATTTTAAGAAAAAAAATATTTAAAAATAGCATCTTTCAAAAACAAACTGTTAGTGTTCTGTTGCTTCACAGAAAATTTGTATTATTAAATTATTTTAAAACCACAAGGAATTTTCACTTTGGGGGCCCCCAGATTTTGATCTGACAATTTGAAATTTGAAAAACAAAATCGATTTTGCACTTTGGTGGCCCCCAGATTAAATTCAAACATTTTGTAATTTAGAAACGAAATCATTTTGCACGTTGGGGGGCTCCCAAATGCTAGTCTGACTCTTTGACATTTGAAAAACAAATTAGTTTTTGCAGTTTGGGGGCCCCCAAATTTTGGTGTGACTCTGAAATTTGAAAAACAAATTAGTTTTTGCGCTTTAGGGGTCCCCAAAATTTTATGTTTAAAAAAGTTTGTTGCGTGAAGGGAGGGGACCCCAAACTCTTGCCTACAGTGATTCAAAATGTAAATCGGGCCTTGCATGCAGCACCAGTCAACGCTAGTGTATTAACGAGATATTGAGCAATAACTCTATTTAAGTTCAGAAAGGGGTTTCAATGGTACACAAATATCATTTGAAGTGCATAAAAGATTGAATGATACTAAGCAATACTTTTATAAGAGAGAATCAACTGAATAAAGAAACAATCACAAGAAGAGTAAGATTCCTAACAAAAACATAAGTGATATTCAATAAATTGCAATTAACATGCATTATTATTGCTGTAATATTTATGCATATAATGGATTAATTGATTAGATTTTAATGAATTGAAAAAATTTCAAGCTGTATGAAATGTAGCAACCTTAGACAAGAAAACTATAGTTTCTCGCCATTAAGCTTTATAATTTGAAATTTTACGTTCAACTAATACATGTGAGTTTATAGGGAAACAAGAAGCGCTAAAAATATTTTCTATTAATAATACAATTACAACCTAAGGGACCGTTCATAAATGATGTCACTCTTTTTCCCATTTCTTTGACCCCCTCTCCCCCTCTGTCACAAAATTCAACACCTCAATCTCACAATCCTACCCCCTTTGTCGCATGTCACACCTTTTGTAACCCCCTGCCCCCTTGAAGCATAACATCATTTATGAATGATCCGTAAGAAAGAACAACAAATTAAAAACTAGGGATGTAATGAATAATCGGCCCTTTAGCTGAATATTGATGGACTATTCAGAAGAATAGTTCTGCTACAGTAGAAATGTAAAAAAAATGAAAAAATTAGCAGATTTTAAAGTTTTAAAATTGTATTATAGTTATTACAAAAGAATACATTAGTAAATAATTTTAATAAATAGCAATAATGTAGAAAAAAAACTACTTTTTTTAAACATTGCTTTTAGTTTTAACTGAACAAAAACAGATTTTAAAGTTATAATATTGTATTTTATACTTAGCATTTGCTCCCAAAAGCTGGCAATAGTTAGTTATGATGGATTTTATTTCATTATTAACTAAGTGGAAATCAGACTTTGTTTGGGTAGACTGATTTATTGTGAATATTGGGAAAGAGAGAAATGTGAAAAGACTGTAATATATCATGAATATTACAATAGCATAATTTTTTGAGGTTTTTGAAAATATAAATATATTCCAGTTTAATGCATTAAATATTAATGTATCTTTTTAAAAGGTATGTAAAAAAACCATAAAATAAAAATATTAACTCCTAATAACTTTTAAAATATCTTCATAAAACTATTTTGAGCAAAGTAAAAGTTCACTAAGCAATAGTATTTCTTTAATTTGAATTAAATGATTAGTAAAATAATGATAATGCTTACATTAAAACCTGTAGTTTCTATTCTACTTTTGAATGCAATAAAATTGAGAATTTCATCCACAACTACAGAAAATACATTAATTTGAGATACTTTTAGATTTTTAACATAGTTAAATCTTACATCATAGATTAATGTGTGCAATTGGTGTTTGACTTTGAGTACATTTAAATTTGACAAATACTTTCTATTACAATGATTTTTTAGAATTTTTAACATTCAGCCACCAAATATTCAGTATCCAGCCTAGTGGTTTATGGTCAAATATTCATTATTCTGCTGTTTGGCCAAATCACTATTCATTACATCCCTATTAAAAACTACTAAGAACTTTCACTTAAAGAAACAAAATTAAACTAAGTATTCAAAAACAAGCATAAAATCAACATACCAAAGCTTTGTCATCATATTCTCCTTTCATTAAAACAATCCCTGTAAATTAAAAGGTTTTTTAATTATGGAAATAATTTTCACCACATAAATACATCTTTCTCGTACTAACCAATGCTAATTCATAAATACTTCAGTGCTAAATTCTTTAATTTGCTTGTTCATACTACATGTTATTCAATTAATGGGAATTACACAACTCCAATATCAATTGCATAATAAGTATACTTCAGAACATATACAGTAGATGGATAGAATTTGTTACTCACAAAAAATTCCTATTATTTAATTTAGGGAAAATTTTTAATTTAGGTATTTTGTCCCTGTGGCTTACATAATCCAGTCAATGAACATCCAAAAATTAGGGTGAAAAAACATTTCAAACATATACTTCTGAAAATCATTATACATGTAATCAAGGTCTAAAGCAGAGGAATCCCCAATGTTGGGGGTAGAGCTTGTGCTGCTATTGTAGCTTTTAGGTGTATTTTTTCGGTTTGTATTAATAACTCAAAAACTATTTAGTTGTGAGCAAAATCATCAGTTACTGAATAAAATACAATTGAGGCAGTGAGAATCAAAGGGATGTAAGTGACAAAATTAAAAATTTGGAGGTAACTGGTGCAAATGATAGGGAAAGCACCATTCTATATTGTGGCAAGAAATGTAAGCGATGGCTCTAACAGGTGTTCCATCCCAACGTGATTTAGAAAAAAATTAATAAGATCCCACAAGATCCAAACTTTGAACAGAATTGTTTTTGGTCACTTACATCCCTTTGCTTCTCACTGCCTTAATTGCTTATTAATTAAAAAAGATGAATATATAATTAAGAATTTAATCCATCAATATAGTTGATGCTAAATCTGTTATTCTTTTAGAGGCTGCTATTTAAATTTAAAAAAAATTATGTAGAAATTGATGTTCATCTTTAACTAACATAATGAACTAAATAGTTTTTGTCACAAGAAAATTAATATATCATTTTTTAAAGAAAATACTCTTTTTTTACTTACTGATTCATGGAGTTTGACATATAAACTGTACCTATATAGTATTTTTTGCATTGTACAATGTTTTGTTTATTTTGACAGGTTTTTTCCCAGTCGTATAAAAATGAAGGGTCCGCTGGAAAAACGACCTAAGTCACATACTACTTTTTGAAATTTGCAATATGCTTTATTCAATTATTTTAAGCTATACGAGCCTACTTTTCCGTAACACCCAAATTCAAATTTATAATAAAACATAAAGCAAAGTTCAAAAAGTAGTATGTGACTTAGGTCGTTTTTCCAGTGGACCCTTCAAATAAATAAATATATAAAATAAAAAAAAAAACTAAAGATATAATAATAAATAAAACTACCATATTTAATAAATAACTAAAAGAGCAAATAAAAATTAAATATTTTTTTAATCTGATTAAAGTAACGTAATTCAAATAACATTGGTCAACAAGTGTTTTGCCCCAAGAATGAATTTCACTTTTCCTGAAGTAATTTTGCACAAGGAATACATATCTGGCATCAAAATTTTTCCATCACGTATAGTTTTTTAGTTATGAGGAAGGGAATGTTCGATTTTTATGTTTTTTCAGTGTTTTTCCGATCATGCAGCATTGTTTTTATTGAGATAAAATACACAAAAGAGCTTGAATGTCAACCGTTAAATCAGTGGTGACTTTATTTTGCTGGAAAAACTTAGTGGAGTGTCGTAAACAGCCCCCGCAGACCCCCGAACGAAAGTGCGTATCAAATTACTGCACTGGGTGTGGGTCTCGGTAGGAGTTTTGCGAGAACTGGGATACAAAGGTAAATAGGCAAACGATTGATACTGTATGACATGTTTAATGAGCATGAGCTACTATTTTTTATCATAGAAGTCTCCTGTTGTGTGTAAAAATACCCCCTGAAAAGATAGGAGCTGTATAGCCGGTGAACATGGAGAGCGGTTCCATCAGGACATTCCAGTTATTGAAAACAGATATCAAGGGAAGTGGAGTGCAACTATGTGAGCAGATTACTGCTGGACTTTAATAGGGACATTCCTGAGGCAAAGTATGCCAAAACATGACAAAATCAACCCTTTTAAGGTAAATAGAAAATTACTTGGTTTTTTGGTGGAAATGCTTCCAATGTAAAAATTACAATGACCCCCCCCCCTTAAAAAAGGGGGGGGGTCCTAAGGACTTTATTGACTGATCTTAGAAGTATTTTCCAAGCTGAATTCGAAAATGAAAACCATTTTCCTTATCACTTAAGGGTTTTGCTTGTAAGGTACTGCAATAATGTAGTGTACATGCTATTAATGTCAACTATTACAGCACCTTGCACGGAAAATCCTTATGTGATAGAGGAAAATGATTTTCATTTTCGAGTTCAGCGTGAAAAATACTTCTAAGATCAGTTAACAAAAAGTTTTTTTTTTGTAGACCAGTGTAATTATTCCAATTTTATAAACCACTTTCAAAATGTTACAAAGTTCATAGTTAAGAACAAGAAATTATTTGTTTAGATAATTAATGCTACTACATGCTTAATCTATCAATTATTTAGACAGATAGAAACTTCCCTATTTGTAGTAAACAAAACATTGTTCAATGTAAAAAGTACATATGGGCAGTTTGTAAAACGAATTCGGTAGGGAAATAAATTGAGAATTTTCCATAGAAATGTTTTACTAATTTTCTGGGAATGAAAATCATATTAAGTTTATTAAGTTAGTCGACTATCAACACCAATTGAGTTGAGAAAGTCTTTTCTGCTTTAAATAGCAGCCTCTAAAAGAATGACATATTTAACAACAATTACTTTGATCTGATTACAATCCTGGGAGTATATGGGACAGAGTGCCCTCTAGGAAAATAAAAAAATGATGCAATGTTTAGATAGTAAAGATTTCGCTCCTACCCTTTACCTCCTTAGCCTTTATTATTGCAACATTGAGCGCATGTTACTATGATGCTTTTTTTTTAGTATTACAGTAGAAAAAAAATTAACTGGACAAAGGACTACAGTATTGTAAAAGAAAAAAAAACATGAAAAATATTTTAGTAACCTAAGAATTAAACTGTTTTAAAGTATTTTCTCACTGTAAGGCTTGATGCACATGGATGATCCGGCGTCTTTGCCATGCCTGAACCCGATACCAGAAGGCCCATTTCACACACAAATGGTTTCTGTCTGGTTTTGGCTATTCTATTTATGGAATTTGTTGTAGTTGTCATGGAGATGGCCATGTATTCAAGAAATATAATTATATTTTTGTACTTAATGTACAAATATGTTAGAATTACAAAGAGAAATTATTGTATTCACTGCTGCTGTGTTCAATACTTGAAATTGGCATTTTCTTTGTTGTAGACTTGTGTTACGAATTTCGTAAAATTACTTTTGTTTATCTTTCATACAGCTGTTGTCTGTAACAGGAAGCAATGAATTTTGTTTACAAAAGCAATCTGACATTTTTCAAAGATATTTTTCATGTGTTGGAATGGAAGTAGAAAATTAATATTACAATGCATTTTCTAGAGATGTATCAAAATAAATGCCATTGAATAGAAAGAAAAAGATGTATAGAAAATTAAATATTACTAATACTTTGTTTTCAAAAATAATACAATAGAGAAAAAAAGCATAAAAATAATATGACCTGAGCGGCCAGAGTAAAACTTACTGTTCTACTTATCCAGAAATTCTTCAGGAAAAAAAACAAAAAGAGAGATTTAAAACTTTTTATATACCTATTGCCAAGCTTGAAAAAAGGGAAGGAAGTCTGCGACATTACCTGGTAATCTTCCCATAACAAGAAATAATTCAGTGCTTAAAGTTACAGCATAAGATATTTATATTGGAATCTGACTATAAGAGGGGAAAATTTGATCTACAACATGAAGGAAAAACATTCACAAAGTACAGAAAATGAGAGGTGTAAGAAAGACAACGGTAGATATGCAATAAAATATGTTAAATAAATATCACTTTTGTATTTAACAAATTCGATCTGCTTTTACATGTTCAATGCCAATGTTGGCCATTATGAATCTTTTTTTGTTGGTTACTATGCAAAAAGAAAACATATCAAAGCAAATTGTTTGATGAATATACATTGAAAACATTCTTACCAGACAAACTATCATTTCAAGCAATAGAGTCATTCAAATGGAGTTTGTATATACAGATAACACACATACACAAACACACTTCATTGTTATTAGTATGGGTTCAGTAACTGATAGGCAACAGCACAAGAAGGCATTGAAAATATAAAACTATTTAATGAATTATTTAAAAACGAATTAAAAGGCAGAGGTACACTCCACAAGTTAACAGCTGCTCTGTTGGATTTAAGAATGTTCTCCGCGCTCGTGAATTCCAAGGATTAAATAAGCCATCTTGACGAGTCATTTTGATAAGGAGCAGCTAAAGGTGTCTTATGGCAAATGATTTTTTGTTTTAAAGTATCGATTGAAGAAAAGTTGGGTAAATAGTTTTTAAATGTGTATTTGCTAAGTCAACAAAGTTTTCGGAATTTTAACTAAGTCGTTCCAGTTAGAATGTCTGGGTGCCTGTTCTTATGTGGAAATAATCCCAAGGTGTAGATTTCCGGTGTTTCAGAGAAATACCACCGACATTCCACAGCAAGAATACTTCGGCTACCTATCTACCATGTCTCTTGGTTCGGACTTTTAAAGAATGTTTTAAATAGTTGACCATTTGATAGGACTCCATTCTGGTGAAGTTTGTATTTTTCATGAAGATATTTTTCTGCGCAGAAAATAGGAATTCAAAGTATTTATTTGGGGGTATTCAATATGTTTCAGCTGTGTTAATGTTTTCCATGAATGTTTTTATAGAGTTAAAAGTGAAATAAATTATTTATTTTTGAAAAGAATATGTTATTCATTTCTCTCACTTAGGACACCTTTCTGATTTTTATTCATCAGTGTAAAGTTAATTTAATTTCCAGTTTTCATGACTAACATGCTCAGTCCATTTGTGTGTTCTGAACGACAACACTCTCAAACACTCATTCCAGTTCTTACATAGTCTTGAAATCACACTACACACACACACATATAGACATATGTATGTATGTACAGTAGAGCTCTGTAATAACATTCAAATGAACAGAACATTTTTGGAGGATACACACCTCCAAAACAGGACAGGAGATATGTTTACTATCTCCTGTCTTACACTACAGGAGATATGTTTGAAAGTGTATGGGCAAATGAAGGGACACAGAATTTCTTGATATTACAACAAAATTGCCACTATAACCAAATTTAACTGTGTATCAAGATGCATAAATCAAGAAGATATTCACTTTAGAAACCTTATTAACTAAATTACTACTACCTTTATCATTCTGGAGTTCAGTAAAGTAATTGATTGTTAAACATACAGGAGCATTTTCTTTAAATGCCTATGAAAAAAACAAAATTTGAGTCAACACATTAGAAAATAGTTTTAAAGCCAATAACCATTAATTATAACTATCAAGCTATTACACATCAAAACTTACATTTTAAGCCATCTTATTTATGAATAAATAAAACAAATGTATGTAATGACTTGTTAAGCCAATAATATGCATCAACTGTAATTAGTAAGTTTAAAGTACAGAAAAGTAAATATTACCAAGTAAATATAAAGATATCAGTAAAGTAGTTAATTTAAATTCTTAATTGTTTTATTGTCAGACTTTAGAAACTTTCAGGATATGTTACAGGTACTGAGATAAGAAAAAGTGAAGAGTGTCCCCTTTGAAATTTGACTAGTTTCTCCTTGAAGAGTGGTGCAAGTTTAAGCTCTTGAACGTATGACGCAAATTATGTGATCGTTTTACTTCTAAAGCCATTACTGACCCATGACATTTTTTTTAAATATAGCTACTACTTAGTACCAGGTACCTATGAGCACAAATAATTTGGTGGATCACTCATGGCTTTGAGGGCAAAGGTCGTTCAAAAATGGCATTTTTGTTGCTTTTTGTCTCTCTTTTTTTTTTCTCCATGAAAATCTGCTAAAGCCAAAAGCGACCCATACAAATAACTATTAGATTTATTACTCAATATAGTATAGTGCTCAGAAAAATATAAAACAGCATGGTTCACTCTTGGCATTTGTAGTGGATGGGTCCTTGATAATTTTTAAAAAAAGTTTGAAGGTCAATTACTCTGTAAGCCAAGAGTCAATCACTATGAGACACATATGTACTTATATTCCATGTAATGTAGCATCAGAACCAGGTTAAAAACCCATGGTGCATGTAAATGGTTTTTAAATACAGTGGAACCCCACCATTCATCTGCCTTGTCCAACTTGTTCAAGTAAAATTCCACTCGGCATTCGTACTTGTCCCGCAATTCGTACGGTGCTAGGGGCCAGCTGGGTTACCAGTTCGGCTTTTTTTAAGACAAAAATCTAGAAATTATGCTCATTTTGAATTCGTCTGGAAATAATTTGTTTGGCGTTTTGCATTTTTTTAAAGTTTTAATAGTTTTTGTGAATTTACTGACAATTCTAACTTTCTAAGGAAGCAGCAAGAGGAAGTGGTTGAAGAACTTTCTTCTTCAGGGGAGGAAAGTAGTAAGGAAAGCATTTCCTTTGCAGCCATTAAATAGCTGTGTTACCCCTGCGAGAAAACACAGAGAGTGGTGGGAAAATGGCATCCCAAAAATGCTGTGGTCAACAGCATTAACTTGTTCAACGACAATGTTATTAACCATTTTAGAAAAATTCTGAACAATCGTCAAAGGCAGACAACATTGGACAGGTTTTTAGAGAAAGAAACCCAAGATTCTTCTAGTGAAAAAAGAAAGAACATCAGAAACGCAGAAAACACCTGAAGGGATGTTACCTGATGTTTTTATGGAAGGGGACTCCTCTTTCAACCATTTCTCTTCCTCCTTTCAACATTCCACTCATGCCATCAGCTCATCTTAGTACAAGCAAAGTGCAGCTAAATTTCATGTACAGTACTGTACATTTGTTTTCCATAGGTTTAAATAAGCAACCATCTGTGGGTCTGGAATGAATTAATCTAATTTACATTGTATCTTATGTGAAAAAATAATTTGCCATTCGTCCAACTCGCCATTAGAACTGCTTCCTGGAACGAATTGTGTATGAATAGCAGGGCTCCACTGTACAAGCTTTTAACATCCTCCAGTGTGCATGTTACGTAATGTAGCATTATTCTTAGGTTAATTTTGGCTTCGTAATGATAACTCAACGAACTAAGCAAAAACTAAATTCAGCATTGTGGCAGCCTGAGCCAAGGCCTGCTGTGTCCATCTCAGCTTACGAGACTGAGACGCAGATGTTCCTGTCAGGAGGTCAGCCTGAAGCGGAACATCCTGAAAGTTTTAGGAAAACTTAGGAACTTGTAATCATTTTGACCAACTTCAAAAAAAAAAAAAAAAAAAGACTTTTAATCATTCAAAACCAATTTTGGTTGCTTTAGACGGTAATGGTAGATTTTTTTCAGCATATCAAAAATGGAAAAAATCGTATCTTGACTTTGGTACAGACACATAGAAAAATCCATAACCTTTCTATGATTGCAACCCCTTTCAGTATTGATCATAAAATATTTTAAACTGATAAATAATTGACCTTGTATTTTAAAAAAAATTACTAAAAGCCTTATGCATGAAAAAAATATGATTATCATAAAGGAATATGATCATGATATTTCAAATAAATACATTAAATGTAAGGAAATATAACTCTTTTTATAAAAAAAATGACAAGTACAACAATGAACTAACTTACTTGATAGTTAATTAATGAAGTAAAGTGGCAACTGTGTTGAAGAAACTGAAGCATTATAAATTCATAGCCCTGGGCTCTTGGTAAAGGAAACAAAAACTATTAGAAAAAGAAAAATTACTTCATGAATAAATAAATTCCATGTAAAGTTTCTACAAAACAATAACAGAATTGTGTTTCCAAAAAAAACTAATCAGAAAATTGTATCTGTAACAAATTATTTTCTGACAGTCTGTTAACCAAAATGAAAATTGGAACCTAGAGACTCCAAGGTTACTTCATAAGAACAAGTGAGAGAGTCCAAAAAACTTACACACCCTGACTGCTCTCTTACAGATGTTAATAATGATAGTGATTTTATGAGGATGTACAGAGAGAATCTTTGAATGACACCATCTTTCTACAATTTAATCCTTGTGACAAATTAAATCAGACTGTCAATAAACTTACCTCTGGCTTGTCAAATTATACATTTTAACTAACTATCACCAAAGATAACTTTTAATTACTTGATATGAAACTTGATTGACCTTGATTTGAAAAAAATTTCCTGTCACCCTAATCCAAATCCCTCAACAGTTTACAAATATTTAATACATATCAAGGGTGATCAATGAAATTCAGGCATCATCCTCAAAGTAATTCAGGTAATGGCTGTTTATGACAAGCAATTCAACAAGTAATTCATTTTAAAATTTCTAGTGACCCACTTGTGTTCAGATAACAAAGCAAAGTATAAAAGTAAATCATAAAACGGGTCATTCCATCTCAAGTGGTTCAAGGAATTTTACCTCACCTTTTTTTATTTCTTTGAAATTTGGCTTACCAACTGTACCCCTCAAGATATTTAAAACCTAAATTTTTAGATTTTTATCTTGTTTAGTTTTTTAGTTATCAGGCTTTGATTTTGTAAAAAACTCACATGTTTACATGTATGCTTCAACACAAAACAGGCCATAACTCATCAACAAATAGCGATAAAAAGTTGTAGTAAAAAGCATTATGTATATTGATGTATATTGAATGATGTTTCATATGATATGCCTCATGACTAATTTTATAAAAATTTTAAATTAAAAAAAATAACCTTAAAATTTAAATTTTCTCAAAAAACATATAATGAAAATTTTTCAAAAATTCTCAAATATTTCTGTCTATTTTACCTTTGTCTATGCAAAATTTTCACTCGGGATCTCAATGGGATCATATTTTCCCGAATTTTCAAAAATATTTGAGTTAGGAAAAAAATGCATATTTTTCTGATTTAAGCAATTTTAAGAGTTTTAAGTAAGTATGATCTCAACAACCAAAAAATTTCATAGTAAGAATGTACTCCAGAATTTTAGTAATGTGTCCCATCTAAGAGTAGGGATTAAAAACCTTTAATCAAAAAAAATTAATTTTACTACACAATACAAAATAATAAAACTTGCAGCCTACTTTTAATTTTACTTCTGTTACTGCATCTTTAAAAACTATTTTGTCAAATCAACTATAATATTAAAAATGACACATATATAATTACTTATTATAGCTGTAAAAAAACTGTAGAAAGAGAAAATGTGAACAGTCATTTTTCAAAGGTGACAAAATATTTACATTGAACTCAAACAAATCGTCGCATTGGTTTGACAAGGTTCTAACTGACCAAAGAGCAGTTTCGAGTAAATTGACTTCAAAGATTGCTAGGTCCATAACTTTTTCATTTTTGTAAGTTTTTCATTCATATTATTTATCAACCAATATTTAGGTGATATCTACATGCTGAACTTCTTGTTATTGATAAAAATTGCTCAATAGCCACCAAAAAAAACTCCCTCAAAATACAGTTAGAACCTTGTGACAGTGAAATAGACAAGATTTCACATTTATGACAAGGTTCTAACTGCTCTTAGAACCTTGTCAAACTGAAATACCATTCAAAGTTTGGTGAGAAGGAATATTTCATGATTAGTATGAGTAAGAAAAACCAAAATATTTCATAAATACAATTTCATTCATTTTTATTTTCACACAAACCATTAATTCTACAATATTTTCACATTATAGACTTGATTTGACATGGAAAAGTTTATAGATTAAGTACCACCTTATAATATTCTCTGTCTTGTAGAGGCATGTACTGCAATGCACTCCTGATATCTTTTTTTAGCCTACTTTTCCGTAAAAGTAAAAAAAATAATAATAAAGCATGAAAGAAGGCTTAATGTATCGTGAAAATATCGTTAGAAATCAAGAAAAGTCAAAAATAAGTGAAGTAATTAAATAAAGATTGAAAAATAAAAAATTTGAAAGTAGGGTATTGAGATGGGGAAAAAGTGTGTCGGTCGGTCTGTCCCCCCTACTAACTTTTGAACGAATTGTCCGATTCGAAAAATTCTTTTTGCATTCAAAAGATCTCGTTGAGGACATCTCATTTCCATATTTTACTTTTTGATTTCAACAATTTTTTTGTTCAATTTTGAACAGTTCAAAAATTTTTAACATTAGCGCCTATGGGCGAAAATGAAGCAAATTATGTAAACTCTGGGTGCAAGATCCACGTTCCAATGAACAAGCTTACTGGAGGAAGCTCTTGGCATGAAATATTAATTTGAACAGTTTTCGTTCATTTTTGAACAGTTCAAAAAATTAACATAGCGTTTACGGGGAAATTTCAATACTATATAAATCCTGATCTAACGGACCGATTTGCTTGGAACAAGCTTTATCAGAAAGATCTTATAACATAGAACATGAACAAATAGATTGTTCATCCAGAACTAACGAGCCTATTTTCCTATGAAATGTTTTTATCGGGATTTTTAGGGATATTTCTCAATGAATCAATGATGGAGTGAAAGAATGAATGAATGAATGAGGAAAAGAATGAATAAATGAGTGAATAACTGAAAAAATAAATAAATGGGTGAATAAATACATGAATGAGTAAATGAATGAATAAACACATGAATGAGTAAACGAATGAGTGAATAAATGAATGGCTGAATAAATGAAAGGATGAATGACTGAGTGAATGAATATGCATTATCCGTTGAAAAAGGTATATTTGAAAAAAATAAGAACTAAAGCTAAAGGAGAAAGAGAGAGAAAGAGATAGCTAGGTTATAAATTTGAATTTGGTGTATACGGGAAAGTAGGCTCGTATAGTTCTAGACGGAACTTCTTGTTTTAATTCAGGTAACTCAACATGAAATGTCTGTATTTTGGGTTTCACTTCAAAAACAGAGAGTAAATTGGGCGATCTGCCTTTTGAATTGGACCTCTTTCTCTTTGTAGTTTCATTGAACGTAATGTTCAACAGTTCATTGGTTCATGTCTGTTGTGCCTTGTTTTGAACTCTACAATATTCGATGATTGTGTGAATTTTATAACTGCAAGTTGAGTAAAAGGAATTAGTTTGTATTGTAACAGTTTTGAAGTTGATCCAGAATCTTTAAAATCTGCTGAATTCATTTGGATGACACGGTATGGGTTTGATCTGTTCACTTGTTTCAATATTCGGATCAATCCAATTGGGCTGTAGAAATCAACTTTCCTCATTTACTTTTCCATCTCACTATGAGCATGATCCACTTCTTCAACGCATGAGTGCCCAGGCAAAGAATACTTCATTGTAATAAAATTGACAATGGGGTTATCCCTCAAAAAATGTAAAACAGCATCGGATATTATACTGTTCCAATTTTGTGGGGCACATGAATCTGACCATGTGATAAGCTCAGTCACATCATTTTCTTCAATTACTATATTTAACATTTTTATGAAGGCAATTGCAATATCATTGC
This sequence comes from Octonoba sinensis, assembly GCA_038502835.1. Classification (NCBI taxonomy): domain Eukaryota; kingdom Metazoa; phylum Arthropoda; class Arachnida; order Araneae; family Uloboridae; genus Octonoba; species Octonoba sinensis. The sequence continues at coordinate 211,716,268 of CM076598.1, read as the reverse complement.
TTGCTCTACCAGCCATCTTCTCAGTCCACAATGCACAATATACTTTTTTGGTAGTTATGAAATATTCAGTTAAATTATACACATTCACTTTTCTCAAATAAAAAAAAGAGCCGATGTCAGCATGAGGAGTCGGAATAACATTTTGGAGATTGAATAGCAACACTGGAATAGAACGGTCTTTCTTCTCTTCAGCCCATGATTCTCTTATTTCTGTTTTATAAACTAGATGTCTTTCAAACTCTTCTTTCAGCTGTTCTGTCAATGTCTCAGTTTTTTGAGCTACATGAAACTTCTCACAAAGGTCACATCTATCATTGAGTTTAATTATACATCTTACCTTTTATAGTTCACAAGGCTAAAATCTTCATTTTCAGATGATGAGGTTGGTGGAATAAATTCATCAGACGATTTATCACCAAACAAATCAGATGAACTTGATTCATATGAAACGTTGTTATCTTCCATGTTGCAAAATGATGAATTAATAATATAAATTATTATTTGCACACAACTTTTACAATATTGAACCCTTTCTAACCTTAAAAGTCAACTTCTGGTTAAATTAATCGTAACAGAGCTGATTGTGAAGCAGTTGGAACCTTGTCATCCTGAAACAATATTATTTACTTGGGCAGTTATAACTTAGTCATTCTAGCTAGTTCCACTATTTAACAACAGATAGTGTTCTAAGTCAGTTTCCTGGATAGAAATACTATAGAGCATTGAGTTTGTACTCTAGCCTCGAATTCACAAAAAATGTCAGTTAGAACCTTGTCAAACCAATGCGACAAAATGCTTCAATCATTTGTGGACAAATATCTTGTTTTCTTTTTGGTTGTTACTTCATTGATTTCTTTTCAGATTAAGTATATGTGCAGCCAGTGGGAGTTCTGGGACCCACACAAGTCAAAATTTGATCGATTGAAACTGATAAAATGTCTTTTTGTTGTGGGTAAACAAATAATGATGATTTTCCTGAAGGGTGTAAGAAATTAGGCATCACTAATTTTTATTGCACCATCTGCTGAAATTACTTCAGCCAGCCACCACTTTTCATCATATTCCCATGTAATATACCCTCTCAGGTTTTTCAAACATTTGAACTTTCTTCAAAGACTGTTTCTCAAATAGTAGCTCATTGCAAATCAAGGCTAACAACCAAAAGTTGCAAACTCTAGCAACTGTGCCCCTTCCGCCACTATTTCAGATGAGTTTGATTAATTTTTTTTCCCTTCATATCATTAATATATCATTAAAATATATCTGGGATCAAAAAATAAATCAGAAAAAAATTGTTATTAATGCATAAAATAAATCAATTTATTTATTAAAAAATAATTTTTGAATTATTTGAGAACTATACTTTAAAATAGCTATGATAAGACACATATTGATGTATTTGTTGCCCATGTCTATGCTTGTTCACTTATGCATAGATTTGTTTCGAAGGATAACTAAATCATCACCTTTAAGGAACTATTATCTTAAAATAGCTTGAATCACAGAAATGTTCATATTTTGGTACATTCAAAAATTTGAAAAAATATGATCCTATTGAAATCTTCAGTTGAAATTTTGCATAGACAAAAATAAAATGGACAAATATTTGAGAATATTTTTAAATTTTTGCACAGTACGTTTGTTTAAAAAATTAAAAATTTAAATTTTAAGGTCATTTTTTTAAATTTAAATTTTTTATAAAATTAGTCAAGGTGCATGTCATATGAAACAACATTCAATATACTTCAAAATACTTCTTACTAGAACTTTTCATCTCTATCTGATGAGTTATGGCCTGTTTTGTGTTGAAGCATACATGTAAAAATGTAAGTTTTTTATAAAATCAAAGCCTGATAACTAAAAAAACTAAACAAGATAAAAATCTAAACATTTGGATTTTTAATATCTTGAAGGTTACAGTTGATAAGCCAAATTTGAAAAAAAATGGTGAGGTAAATTTTTTCTCAGATTTTTGGATCACTTGACATGGAATGAACCAAACCATAATTATGAAACTAAGATTTAAGGAATAAAGATTTAAGGAATTAAAAAATAAGTAAATAGAAGATAAAAAAAAAAAGATTTACCTTTGGTAGAAAAGTAGCAGTAAAGAGCATGCTTTTCTGTTTTACAAAATAAAAGCTGATCAAAAAAACTTATAAAAAGAAAATAATACCATTGAACAGAAACATCTTAATACAGACTTTGGTTGATTATGACCTGCAGACCAAAAAAGTATCTGATACACAATCTACTAATTGCTTAGGGAATGTTGATAAAACCATTCACTGTCATTTGAAGCACTGTCAAGGGACTACCCCTTATGATAGATAGAAAGGAAATGATACTGGATAATCCTTACCTAGTGATTTGTAATCATATTAAATGCTTTGGCCCATAAAGAAGACAGTTGACTTTATAACAAGTAACTTATTTTGAAAAAAGTAATAATAAAGGTAGTGTTTTTGAGATTTTTGAATTTAAATTTTGCAAATTTTGTTAAAAATTCTAATTTTACTACTATCATTATGTTGCATATCAATTTAAAAAATAAAAAAACAGAAAAGAGTGAGCCTAATTTGAACTCTACATCTCTTGATCTGGAGCTATTTAAACATGACTCATATATCAAATTTGTGCAGTTTTTGATTTTTAAAAATCAAAAACTCAAAAACTAAAAGCCCAAAATGGTACGTAAATTTAGGATTTCTTGTCCTCTGGAGAGATGCAATACATAAACAAAATTACTTTAAAATTGAACCAAAAAGAGCTTTTTTTTTTTTTTTTTCTTTCTTTCTTAGTTTTTTTTTTTTGGTTGATTTTATGTGGAATGAACTCTTAAATATATATATAAACTTCAACTGACCTGTAGAATCTGAAGATGATAAGTAAATATGTTTAAACTTTGTACCCTTAATTTTTCATTAATTAGAACTATTTGTAGGGTCACAACAAACGTAATTATCCCTGCCCCCTCTTTGTACTCTTTTTACTGTATATGACAGGTGCTCAAGAAGAAGGACCAAAACAAAAAAGGAGAGAACCTACTAAAGAACCTACTCAAGGCCGTAGCCAGAATTTTTTTTGGGGGGCCCTGACATTGAAACACTAGTGTAGGGGAAAGTTTCAGGGAAGAATATATGCTACATTGCGAAAAATTTTGGCATTTCGGGGGGGGGGGCAGCCCCGTCGCCCCCCCCCCCTCTGGATACGGCCTTGAACCTACCCATTTAGAAAACCTATTAAAAGCCTTTCTATTTTACTTTTTGACTATAGTTGGTCAAATATGAATTTTGTTAAAAAGTATATGAGTTTGCAAAGAAATCTGTTGCTGAAAATTTACTTAAATTTAGTTTCATGAATCTACAGGTATTACAACTATTTATGTAAAAGTTGAGTAAACCATTTATTGATTATTCATTGTAAAACATTTCCACCAAAAGCATAAAATACTTTCTACACAATATTACTGTAGGGATTTTAAATTCTTTTAAAATATTGTTAAAGAAAGAATATGATTTAAATGTAATAAATTTACAGTTAAAAATCTAAAAAGAAATTAAAACTTATACATACTGTAGGATATTGTTGACTTCTGGTATAGAGCTTTTCATAAGCAGCTTTCTATTCATAATGAAAACAAATTGCTTTTGTTAGAATACAAGGAAATAAAAAGCAATTCAAGTCAACTTCATTTTTATACAACATAATATTTAAGAGAAGGAATTTATTTGGTGCTACATTAATTCTAGTTTTATAAAAAAGTAAAATGATCTATAGTTTCAATTTTCCAAAATTTTACAGAATTCTTTTTCACAGTATGAAAGTTTTCATTTTCAAATAAAAAAGGTTGTAATTTTTGTGAAAAAGAAATAAAACTGTTTTACAAGCACTACGGTCACATTAGTATCAAATTTGATGAAGAAAACAGACAGCCGTAAATACTAATGGTATTTACATATTGCAACAATATGTTGTAACATGTAAATACTATTATATCATTAATCATTAATAACAATTGGAATATTACAACAATTTGTTGTTTTATTCAAACTGTTATTAACAATTTGAATAAAACAATATTATAGTTTTTGATTAGGAATTAATGGCAAACATCATTCTAACGAGATAAGAAATCTGCCTATAAATGTCTGAAACCCTCATCAACAAAATACCAAAAGATCTGACTTTAATTCATATTTAGTTAAGAGCGAGAACTTGGCCACCTGGCTCACTTCTAGTGCATCAGTAGCCACTGGTGCACAAATCGAACATTCTAAAAAATTACATAAGCTTGAGATGTTTGTGTGTTTTAGGTTTTGCTAATTGACTTTCGTGTATTTTTTTGCGTTGAATAAGAAAATTTAGCACTCAATAAGAATTATTTTTTTCCCAATCACGTCAGAAATTTTCAAAATTTGTAAAGAATTGAAAAAACTGCCCCTCTTGAAACAGATTCAAAATCTTTGTTTCTCATGTATTATTAATTTTTTAACTCGTACTAAGCATTATTATACCCAACCCGAAGTGCAAGAGTATTGCAACATAAAATTGACTATTTTCTCATGAGATTTTTCAGCATCTGAGAATTTCAACAATAAAAGTAAAATTGCGTTTTCTTTTTCATTCACAATAACTTTATTCAACTGCTGCAATTTTATGTGGATGTTATTAATACACAATGTATATATACAGTGCTGTTCTTACCATGGGTATCCCCCAGGGCGGTAATTTGTGGTGTTCCCCCTCCCCCACAGGAAAAAAGTTATGTTGCATAGATTTGTAATTTTGTAGTTTATATTTCAGTAGTGAAAAAAAGATAAAAACTTTAAAAATTAAATTTTATCTATCTTGTGTCACTTCATTTATGCGTTGAAATAGCATCAGTAAAATTGTATCATTCAAGTAATGTATTTTTCAAGATTTTTTTTTATCTCATTTTAGGTGTCACCTGGGGCAGACTGCCCCTCTGACCCTCATAGTGACGCTACTGGTGAATGTAAATGTATGAACGGTTTTGGGGGAAAATTATTAAATGATCTCATATTTCAGTTCTATCTATGAGTTGAATTTGATTGAATAATTTTTGAGAGAGAAATCATTATAAAACATACTTAATTGTAGATTTACTGCCATTTTAACCTTCTTTTTTTTCAATTATTGCCCTGTTGCATTAGCATTGCAAAGTCTTTCTTGTAGTAAATTAAAGTTTGCTATGCCCACTACTGGTGCATTCAAAAGGTTTCTATACATCGGAGTGATGTAAGTTTTTATTTTAGTTTTTGTTAATTATAGTATAATTATTTTCATATTTCAGGTGATTGTTATTCTAGATCAGTGTACAGACTACTACAAAAGAATCTAGATAAGCAAAAGTTCTTTAAAGTTTAGCTAATCGAGGAAATACAAAAAATAATAGCTTAAGTGGCCCACTTCTGGTACATTTACATTAATTTGAAGGAATTTCTACAAGAAAAGAATAAAAATATGTTTGATTAAAACCAATTTTTGTCACTAGAAAATAATATTTGGTGTAACACATTTATATATATATGTGCATATACATATATAGCAGAGACCAGAGGCACAGTGAGCCACTTTTACACTTTTTTTTTAAAAAAATGAAATAACTGTGAACTTTAAAAATATCAGACATTCATTAAACATTTATTGTAATGTTCTCTTTTTTTAAAACAATACCTGAAATGCATTATGAATAAAAAAAATAAGTTGTGTGATTCAACAAGTAATCCACTGTGCCCCATTCCCTGGGCATTATAAGAAAGTACACTTTTTTATAATGCTTTTTTTTAAGGAACATAATGCAAACATTTTTGTCAGGTTAGGCCTAGGCCGGTAAACCTACGGGGCCTACGTGACAGGACAAAGGGGCCCACACGACAGGAATTGGTGCACGTGTGTCCCCTTGCCCTCAATGTTGGCCTAAGGTCAGGCACCCCCTATATAAGCTGCCCTCAAAAGCGGGGGCGAGAAGATCGACTTTCGCTTGTCTACGAGGTTGCGGTCGGATGAGCAGGAGATCTTCGAATGCTGGACAGGGAGGAGTTGCGCCCATCCAGACATAACGGGAGAGCTTGTGCCCGTAACTTTGAAACATCTAAGAACTCAATGATGTGGAATTTGAACCACTGTAAATAATATGTAAAATAATGTAAATAGGCGGCGAAGTGAATAAATGTAAATAAAGAAAATATAGCCAAGAACCTAACTATTTTCATGAAATAAATTACCAAAATTTCAAGGATATCAAAACAAACAAGAAGCCAATGAAACTAAAAACTTGTGTTACGTGAAAGTAAGTTGAAATAAATAAATTTTAAAAATTTAATTAATGATGAAAATTTGAAAGACATATTTGAAGAAACATCCATGAATTTCCTGAGATCAGGAAGAGCCGTGACCATATCCTACAATGTTATGTGATGCCCTTTATATAAAAAATGGATTAATCCACTGTTGTTTCTGAAAATGTAAATTGATTTGAAGTTCACTTTTTAAACACAAATCTCATTTAAACACAATCCTCATCAGAGTTTTGAAAACCTATCCTACCTTTTAGAGTATTTCCTTATTTTTTGTTGCAGTTTTTGCTACTACATAGCCAATTACGGGGGACATTGCCGATATTTTAAATAATTTTTTTTTCCAGTGCAATTAACAGAAACTGTATTTCAACGGTTGACATAAGCGAGATGCATGCTAATACACAGCTTGAAGATTTTGTATTTTGAAATTTTAGTAGAATGTGCAGAGGAATTAGTGGATGTTGTTATAACTATTTTTATTTCTTCATATAACTCGATGACTGTGCCAGGGGATTGGTAGCTGGCAAACATAACGCTGCTCTTCAAGAAAGGGTCTAAAGCTAAGGCAGGAAAATATAGCCTTACTTTCAGTAATTTGTAAAATTTTCGAAACTCTGATCAAAATCAAGATAGTAAATTTCCTGGAGGGAAATAAAGTGTTAACTGGTTTTCAGCATGGTTTTAGGAAGGGTAGATCCTGTACAACTAGTTTATATTGAATTCCAGAAGGCCTTCGACAAAGTATCGCATGAAGCTCTTTTAAGCAAACTTGTTTATATTGGTATTGGTGGAAAAACTTTAAATTGTGTTAAAAATTGGCTGACTGGGAGGAAACAAAGAGTAGTAATTAAAGGCAATTATTCTCAGTGGATTGATGTTTTAAGTGGTGTTCTACAAGGTTCTGTTTTAAGGCCGTTATTATTCATTATTATTATTAATGATATTAGTGAGAGTATTTCTGGGAAGATCAATATTTTTGCTGATGATGTTAAAGTCATGGGAATAGTTGACACAAAACAACAAGTCAATCCACCACAAGAGGATTTAAATTGAATTTCTAGGGGGGCAATTAATTGGGGTATGTCTTTTAATATCAGGAAATGTCAAGTGCTTCACTTTGGTCATGGGAATAAACGTGCAAGCTATTATTTATAAAGATCCATTATTAGTGAAGTAGAAGCAGTTGTTATCTAGGAGTATTGATTAGTGACAACTTCAAGTTTAGTCAGCAGTGTAGCATAGTAAGTAACAAAGCTAACAGAATGCTTGGGTTTATCAATAACAGGACGATTCGAACAGGTCTAAGGAAGTTATATTGCCATTATTCAGAAGTTTGGTAAGACCTCATTTGGTGTATGCTGTTAAGTTTTTGTCTCCGTATCTAATGAAGGATATTACCTTATTGGAAAGGGTTCAAAGGAGAGTTACTAGGTTGGTAACTGGTTTTTCAGACTTTGATTATGAGGTTAGGCTTAAAACTCTCAATATGTATAGGCTACAGCAAAGGAGAATTAGAGGGGACATGATTCAGTTGTTTAAATTCATTAAAACAGGAAATGTTGATGGGCTGCAGTTATGCGCTGAAGGTAGAACCAGAGGTCATTGTTTTAAACTTTTCAAATCTCAGGATAACCTTGAAATTAGGAAAAATTACTACTTCAATAGGATTGTAGGCAGTTGGAATAGTTTACCGGAGGCAACTGTTAGTTGCAGCGGGGTAAAAACTTTTAAGGAGGCTCTTGATGTTCATTGGAGAGTGTTAAATTGACTTGGACCAGCCTAGCTGGGCCCTGTGCCTGTTGATGGTCGTTACTTTTGTATTTGTATTTGTATAACTTTAATGTTTAACATTTCCCCCCAAACATTTACTGTTTTTATTTTCATGTTTACTCTTTGCATTATATCTGTACATGTAAATTTAAGTAAAATAAATAAGCTAGTAAATCTAAGTTTTACTTTTAGGCACTTAGATGATAGTGATGAAAGGGTGGTTCACTATGCCCCATGTTAAAATGAAACAAATAATCACACTGACAAATAATTTTAAGGAACTTAAAAATGGAATAGGCAAACAATTTTTAGGAACTTAAAAATAGCAGGATTTTTCCTTTCTAGGAGAACTATTTAGTACTTATTAACATTAATTTAGTGCTGATAAAATTTTAAAATCTTCACACACAAGATGGAAAAATTACTTTTGCCAACTCAAAATGTAAAATCTACACTAAATAGGTACCTATGTATTTTTCGTATGATATTTTTGGCTGTAAACGACCGCAACCACGCTACTGTCTATGAGACTTCATATGAACAAAAGGAATTAGATAATATATTTAAAAGAAGTGGTCTACAGTGTTGCGGTCTCCCCTACATACAAGTGCAGCCCAAGAAGTGAGGACCAACAGGACCGGTCTCACCTCAGGAGCCATCAGATATCTAGTATCAGACAGATTTTTTTAAACATTCAGATCTAGCCACTACATGAGAGATCTGGTTATGCGGTTTGAAATCAAGTTTGATTTTCAAAATTTAATTAATGAGCATGTTTTGTAAATGTGTAAATTAAAAATTTACAATGTATTTAGCAGAGTTGAGATACTTAAAATATGTACAGAATTTACTGGCTTCAAACAACAATATGACGATGAAGATAGTTTTTTCCTATATTATAAAATCCCATATAATTTTTCTGGGGGAGTCAAATGAGTCCCAACCCAGGGCTTGTTTAGGCCTTTTTTTAATGCATTTTTGTGGAGGATCATTAAAATTTTTCGAAAAACTATCAACTGTTTCTTAGTATTTTACTGAACTGATGTTTTGAAGGAAAATGACCCATATTAAGCCTACTCTACAGTAAGTGAAAAAGTGAAAGCAAAAAAAAGTTTTGCCGCTATCATTACAACTGACAATGCTTTTTCCAGATAAGAAATTAGTTTTTTTTTTTTTTTTTCCTTTAATGGTATTCGTATGAGTCCCAAAGTATGAAAAAATAAGATAAAGAGATATAGTATGCATGAATTACGTAATGGCAAGAAGAAAAATTGTAGCTAAGGTCAAACATAGTCATCTGTTAAATTTAAAATTCAAAGAAGAAATAAATCAAATAAAGAACATTTGAATTGGAGGAAATGGACAGGGATAACAGCTCAGAAAAAAGAACAATAATTCTCACCGGCAAAACAGCATACAGGCCATCTTTATTTTGATGAAACTGTTTCCAAATCTAAAGAGGAAAGATCTTTGTAATGTACATGTTGTGTACACACACACACATATTTATATATATGTATATATATATATATATATATAAATAGATGAATATTGCACACACAATATATAAAGTAGTGGGTGTATAACCCACACCTTGGCACTAAATGTTGTGCATTTTATAGGTTTCATCATTATATAGATACTTTATAAAATGATGTTAAGACACATCAAAATATTTTTTAAATACAGAAAGTATGAAAACAGATCCTTGCACGATTTAATAATATTTATTATCATTCAGAAATAATAGTGATGCATCAAAAGTAACTTCATTATCCTGTGTTTTTGCTAGAATCATGGTTTTCTAGCTACATTTAAAAATATAATCTTGTATCACGTTATCACTTCAATAATTGTCTTTTCATTTTTGAGCTTTGAATTTGAGAGAAATGGTGATACTTTTAAAACCTAAATTTAACCTTGTTTCTTAACTGAACAACTTACTTTTTACATCTGAAAAGCTGTGCAGAATTGCATTTTATATAGATTGGTGGTTTAAAGATCTACTGCTGTACATATAATATATATATATATATATATATATACGTATATGCATATATATGTTAGGGTCATCCTTATTTTCCAAGTTTTAAATTTTCAACCTGTTCCACTATTAAGGTGATTATATATCCTTGAATTTCGGGGACAATCCCCCTTTGGATTATTTTGTTGTTATGTTGTTCAAAGCAGTATCTGGGGGTCTGACAAAACAACACATTTAAAAATCTGCAGTTTTTTCTCAGAATTTTCAGTCCTGGTTATGTTTACATTTTGAACTGCTCTTTTTTTCTATATATTTACTTAGTTCCAGTTGGTGCTATTATGTCAACAAAACAGATGTTTATTTTCTCATAAGCTATAGAAAACATTATTTTGCAAGGTGAATAACACCTTAATCATCTTCTCCCTTTGAGCTTTGCAGCAAAAGTTAATGATATGTAAAAAAAGAGCTTCCATTTATAAAGTATAGGAAAGTAATCAGATTTTGAATTTTACCAATCATGTACATTTTTACATAACACAAACATAAAATAGTTAAAAATTGTTTTAAAATATGTAATAAAATAGTTAGTTGTTAATTACTGTCAGTTATTCACATAGATTTTAATTTTGCATAAAAGATAATTTTTGAGAGCTGTTTTTCTGTTAAAAAGTTATACTTGAAATAATTTGGAGTTAAGGGTGAATGATGACTAGGATGCTAGAAAACTCATGTTGGCATATGGGAAAGAAGACTTGTTTGCTTTTGAACTCATTACTATTAATAAAAAAATGATTAATTGCAAATTTTCAGCAGTGATTTACTAAGCACTCTGTCATGAAGGTATCAATTGACTAATTAGGTAATATAACTCAGGAAATAGAAAATAATAAAATGAATAAATTATTGAATATAAATATTTAAAATCTTGTTCATTAATAAACACTTAAAATATATTTTCTTATGATGTAATAGAAAAGTTAGAAACAATTGACAGTTAAATTTAAAAACTTACCGCTTCAATTTCTTCTGCAGATTTTTCTTGCAATGCTTCTACTTTCATTATCTGATTAAGTTCCTACGACATAAAAAGCTTAAAAATGAGTACATATAATAATGGGCAAAATTAGTGGATTTAACTACAATTAAAACAAATATATGAGTATAAGAGAATCATGAAAAGAAATTCCTACTATAAATCACAAGATTTGTCAAACTGCACTAGAAAAGATTTCAATGTGATTTAGAAATCTGATCAAAAGATTTAAATGAAATTTATTACCTCTTAGGAAGAAATTTAGCGAGTAAGAAAATGCTGTCATAGGAATTTAAAATAAAAAGAAATAGGCTTTTTATTTTATTATTTATTGTATTTTTATATATTTAGTTGAAAATGCTAATGATTTTAAAGAATAATTAAAGATTTAAAACGTACAACATATTTAAATTTTTGCCTGTCAAATTTACAAGAGCATGTTTGACTCATCAGAATTAAATGAAATTTGTTCCACAGACAACCAATTTTGAAACATACACAATTAAATTTTTCAAAGTGAAAAAAGAAAGGAACAAAAGAGAGAAAAAACATTATCTGTCAAAACTCAGTATGAACTGCTAGAAGTGCCTCCATCAAATATGGTATCAAATGAAGCAAATGTTTAATCAATGTATGAAGAAAATCCTTTCAGATTACTTCTATATAGCCCAAAAGTTATCTATGCCATGAGAACCATGTGAGCAAGTTGCTAATTACCCAAATCCCATACACATTCAATAGATAACATAGAAGAATAAAGAATTTCATCAATAAATCCACAATGCATAGTTGAAAACAAAATAAAATAGAGCAATTGTCATAAGGATAATGATGTTGCAATATAATTATAAATTGATGTTTATATTTATTATTGATACTGGTAAATTGTTGCCTAAAAAGATCAATATTTTTGCTGTGCAAGCTACAAAAATTGTTGACAATGAAGAACAAGTTAAACATCTTCAGGGGAAGATCTGCAAAACTTTAAAGTTTAGTCAGCTGTGAAGCATAGCAAGCAACAAAGCAAACAGAATGTTTTGATTCATTGACAGATGTATTTCAAATAATTCTAGGGAAGTTTTTCTATCATTGCACCTTATTGAAATGGATGCAAAGGAAGTTAGCAACTAGACTTTCAAATTTAGAAGATGCTTTCAGGATTTAAATGCTTAATATGTAGTGTCACACAAAGGAGCGTGAGAGGGGAAATTATACAGAATTTATTAAAATAAAAGATTTAATGGGTTAAAGGTTTGCAAAGAAGACAGAAGTCATTGTTTTAAGTTTTTAAAATCCTTTAGGCTAATGCTGAAATTATGTAATTAGAAAAACTACCACTTCAATATAGACTCAGGCATGTGGAATACTTTAATGTAAACAGTTGTCATTAGCAATGAGGGTCAAATGACCTCCTCTCCTGACTTTTAGAAATACAGTACATTTATACATGTTTTTGTGCATTTTTTAAATTACCTATAATAAGCCCTGAAAATATCCCTCCACCCCCCTGGAACATTTTGAAGTGACATGCCTGCAAACAAGGCGAATAGTTTTAAGAAGATTCTAAAAGAACTTCATTGGAGGTTGATAAATTGAACAATACTAATACAGCTGGGCCCTGAGCCTGTTGTTGGTTGCTAATTTTTACATTAATGCATTCGATTGTTCAATGACTATAGTATAAATAGCATAATGTTACCACATAAATATAATTTAAAAAGATTTGCATATTACATACATTTATGTACTTGTGTGCATGATATACAGAAATGAATATATTAGTAGATTACTTTCTGTCCGAAATGTTTTTTGCCTTGCACTTGGGTAGAAGAAAGCTTTTCAGGAACTTTATCAATGTAGGTTGCATCTTTTGGTTCTTTAGGCTTATTATCTGAATATGATTTCAACTTTTCCGGGGAGGCTCTAAAAAAATTAACAGTATTTTAAAACACTTTAAACCAAAATCTAAATATCTATTTTAAAAGTTATTTGAGGCAAAAATCTATAAAAAACAAAGAACTATGAATAGCAACCTCTTTTAATCATAATAATTTTTTAAGAGTTGGGCTTTAAAATAAAGTTTAAAAATTTTAAATATTGCATTTGATTTAACAACATTAAGATTATATATGGAAAAAAATTAGACTATGACTTTAACCTTTTATTTGTGTAGCCCATACCGAGGCCATGGAACCAAAACATTTTGTAATGCCCAGAAGACATTGTGCAAAAAAAAAAAATTGGGGCACTAAAAAGAATATTCTTCTGCAATTACAACATGCTACTGTGAGTATTAGTACATTTATTCAATAATACTGTACATTCTAGAATACTACACTCCCCCAAAAATAATCTGCCCCTTTATTATTGGGGCTAAATTTTTAGGGGGAAAATCATTCAAATTTGTCATGCAATTTATGCATAACTGATTCAGAAAAAATCTCCAAGAAAGCAAACTGTTTACAGCAAAGCAGCAAGCAACTGTCTAAACATTAAGAAACGGTAATATGGTGAACATAGGAAAAAAAGCCTTGAGAACCAACCTAATACAGTGAACTCTCTCTATTCTGAACACTCATGGGGCCTAACAAAAGTGTTCAGATTACGGGGTGTTCATTATAGAGGGAGAATCAGCAAAACACATGTTTATTGAATTTATCGACTGTACTGAGTACTTAGCCTGGTTAGCCATGCCAGTTACCAAGATGGAGGTGCTGAATTTATATTTGGCGGCTATTGCAATGTCAAACTAAACTCAGTCAGACCTGTACTCTTACACCTCATTGTTTTTTTTTTAATTTAAAAAGTTTTACATAATGATAAACAAACAAACAAAAAAGGGAATTGCAATAATAATAAAAATACATCACAGTTTTTACCTAAAAAAATGTGTAATTTTAGTTTGTTTTTGCATTGTGTATGCACGTGCAGCGTACATATTATCAAGTTGTTTCAAAAGTGGAAATGCTTCCTGATGATGTTCAGCTGCATAATTCAGAAGGTCTTGAATCCCTTGGCCATATTGTTTGAACGTTATTGCACTTCTTGTTTCTTCAGCTTCGTCCGCTTCTTCTTCACTATCCTCGTCCTCTTCAACGGTGATATTGCAACAAACTGGAAGGTGTCCATCGGCTTCTAGATAAGCACTTGGCTCCATTTCCGTATGTAGCTCCTGAAGAATTGACTGCAAGTCACTTAAAGCTGTTGTTTCTTGGTCATCAATTCGTCTTTGTTTGTCTACACGTGGAAATCCAGCTCGGTAAAAGCATTTCTGTATAGTGTGGGGGGTTACGTCATTCCAGGCCATTGATATCCAGTGGACAGCATCCATGACATTGACCTTCTTAGTCAGTTCGCTTGCTGAATTTGCATCTTCCATTGCAAGAGACATTTTCTTTAGAAAAAAAATTCTGTAGTGGGCTTTAAAAGTTTTTATAACTCCCTGATCCAATGGTTGTATTCTAGATGTGCAGTTTGGTGGCAGGAACTTCAGGCTCATGTTGCTCAGAGTTACATTTTTGTGTGATGCAGCATTATCCACGAAAAGAAGAATTTTTCTCCCTTCTCTCTTCATCCTCTCGTTAACACCTTCCAACCATTCCGTGAAAATTGCAAATGTCATCCAGGCTTTTCGATTAAATTTATAGTTAACAGGCAATGATGAAATCTTCAAATTTTTAAAACATCTCGGTTTAGCACTTTTTCTGATCACAAGAGGTTTAAGTTTTTCACCCGTAAAACTTGCACAAAGCATGACAGTGAGTCTTTCTTTCGACATTTTTCCGCCGATGCATTTATCGCTTCTTTCTGCTAGGGTTTTATTTGGAAGGGCCCTAAAAAATAAGCCGGTTTCATCGGCATTGAAGATGTCAGCAGGAGCAAAATCTTTTGTTAATTCTAGAAGTTTAGTTTTCCATTCCTCTACTGTGTCCATGTTTACATCTGCTGCTTCTCCACTTATGGTTTTAAATTCAATATTATGGCGAACTTTGAATCGACTAAGCCACCCATCTGATGCGTTGAATTCACTAATGTTTTCCTTTTTGGCAAAATCAAGCGCAATCTGTTTCATCAGAGGTCCAGTGACAGGCAGATTCTTTGTGCGCATTTGGCAAAAGAACTTCCAAACATGCTGGTTTATTTTTTCATTTCCCGTTTTTTTCTCAAAAATTCTACACTTTGAGCCAGGTGCATTCTGCTCAAAAGCAGCTAAAATTTCGTTTTCTTTCTTACTAATTGCATTAACTTGGCCTACGGAAATCCCGAATTCAACTGCAATTTTTCTCTGGCTTACTTTCGACTTCAATTTTTGAATTACATGGTACTTTTCATTGAGGTTTAGTTCTTTCCGTTTTTTCGTTTTACTTATTTCCGATGACATATCTGACTTGTTCTTCAATACTGCTGCAATCGGTACACTGGCAAAAAATGTCACCTTTACCAGCGAAAAATCTCAGCAACAAGAAAGAAAGGGAAGAGATAAGGCTGTCCAATGAGATGGGCGGAGGGGGGGGGGGGAGCGATAAGCCTTTTCTTGACCACTCCACCTGAAAACACCTGTCTGATCTGAAGCACCTGTTCGAAAGGGGGAGGCAATCTGAATTCCAGGAATTTCGGAATTCCAATTGCACACCTGTTCAGTTTAGAGAGAGGTAACTGCTGAATGGGGGATAAAATAGCGTTCATAATACGGGGGTGTTCATATTATATGGTGTTCAGATTACAGAGAGGTCATCCTATGTTAAGTGTATGAAGTTTCGCCGGGACTATCGAAAAGTGTTCATAATACGGGGCTGTTCACAGTAGGGAGTGTTCAGATAGAGAGAGTCCACTGTACATACAATCGCAACAAGAATAAGGTAGCACAACAATGAACATTCTGTTAAGAACTGCAACCAAAATCTTCATGCGTTTTCAATCAGGTATACAGATGACATTAGAAAAAAGTTCAATCTAATTGTGCTGAAATATTTCATAATGTCTCAAGTTTTAATAGATCTCAACTGTTTCTCTGAACATTCCTTTAGGCGATTAACTCCACAAACCACCATTTAAATTTGACAAGCTCCAACAAGTTAGTTATTATTGGCTTGAAGGCTTAACAGTGGCGTAACTAGCCATAGTGGCGCCCGGGGCGAATAATAAAAGTGCCGCCCCTTTCCCGTGCCAAGAACAAAGTCGTCCGAAGGCAGAAAACGGGGGGGGGGGGGGGTATGAGATTGGCGATACCATTTTTTTCCACGTGTACATGCACACACATATGTGCATATATATGTCTCATCTGATTTGAAAATATGATAGCTCTGTTAATTAATTAAATATTGCTGAATGTGAAATAAAGGGATATGGTCCCAAAAAGAAAAGATTAAGCATCGCAACTCATACATGTTTTGATTTGAAAAGCTCCTAGGTAATAACTGATTCATTTCATGCGATGAATAGATGAAAGTATCTGAAATCTTTATTTTTTAAAGTGGTGGCTTAACAAAGGTTTTACATGGATGTGAATCCATTTCTTTAAATTTGATTTTATAAGCGGCTGATTTTATTAAGCTGGGATCTTAATAGAGGTGGGCACTACATTCGGAAAAGCAGTATAAATCTTGCTACGTAACATCGACGCACAATAGGGGGGTTCGGGGGATCTCCCACGAAAATTTTTTGAAATTTAAGCCTTACAAATGCTATATTGGGCTATATTTCATGACTGGGAAAAACAAGAATTTCGGGTACGGCCCTAGAAATATTTCGAAATTGAAATCTAAAACGCGAAATTTTACGCTAGTCAAGAAGGGTTCAGGTACTTTTCTCTGAAAATTCATCGAAATTGATGCCCAAAACCGTAATTTCAATCTATATTTGGAGACATTAGGGGATTCGCACTCTGCTCAAAAAATGTTTGAGGTCCTAAAAACATAGTTTTAGGCAAGTATGCTTTGGTCATGTCAAGAGGAAGTAGGAGCCCCACACTTGCCTCAGTTAAATCGGAAATGTCACGAATAGTTTTCTATCATCTCCGTTAATAATTATTAAGCGTATCTATCGTGACAATATAGAAAATTCTTCCCATTATACTGAGCGAATGTGAAATTTATTAAAAGCTTTCGAATGAAAATTTTTTTTAACAAATATTATTGTAGCAAAATTTATTTGTATTTTAATTTAAGTACTTATATTTAGCTTAAAGTTTAATTCAAATAAGTAATAAATTGAACGTAAACAAGAGATAAAATTTACTTAACTTAATTAAACAAATAACGGTTCATTCTAAGAAAATTTTGTTGCAGAGGAGACATTTTCCAGTGTTTTTTTCCCTTATTAAAAAACAATAGAAGCATTTCATTTCTTTTTAAATTAAAATGAAGTATCTAGCTAAAGGGTAATTGTAAAATGAACTAGGCTATAAATATTTTATGCTCTAACTAATTTTATCAAAAATTTGAAATGAAATGTTGCCGAGGGCTTGTTGCTTTTTTAAAAATTTTATATCATAAAAATGACATTTGTTGCATCGTTATCAACATTTCTTAGTTACTTATTTCATTTATATGCAGTAAAAAACCAGTCTAACGAACTCATTACTTAAAAATTTTATTTTTCATCATTTATATAAAATGATTTAGGTTTTACAACGTAATTAATTTTTATTTGGTTTAGTTTTTTCCCGCTATTTCCTCTTCCCCCCACTCCCCTGCTGTCACCTTTTTTGGTTCTGGACTACTTATAAATTATGCATCTTTGAAGCATCCACTGGCGTAGATAAAAGGGTAGTTTTGGGTTCCCCCCCCCCCCCGAATTGGTAAAGATCGTCTAGAATTTGACCAATTTTTCTTGTAAAACAATGAAATTAGCTCACTTCGCCCGAAGGCCCCCCCCCCCACCCCTAAATCCGGTCTAGCTACGCCACTGGAAGCGTCGTTTAAAAATGTTTTTATGTGTTAACAGCTATTATAAAACACAATATTAACTGAAAAATCTGTAAGTACTTCAAGCGTGCTGAAAATGACTTTGAATTCTCAGCGCCTGCGTTATATTCTTCAGTTGAAAAAAAAAAAAATCTCGTTGAGGGGTTTACTGAAGATTATTAATAAATGTGGTGTTGGATAAATACAGATTAATTAAATCTTTAAAGAAAGATATTTTTGATGGCTGCATCGGAAAAGCAGTCAGTGCTCAATTTTTCAAAAATAAAAAAGTTAAAAAAAAAAAAGAAAAAATCAATTGACTGTATAAATCCGAATAAAAAGGTTTGGTTGAATACTATCATCATGTTCGATTGGCTACCCACTTTGAGTATCAAGCTGTTGTGCTATATTGAGATAATTTTTTTTTCTCTCGCTGCTTACTTTTACAATTGCAGTAGTTTCACGGTTACAAGAAACTTTTATCAACGCCAATAGGCTCTATATAAGTATCTCTCTCTCTCTCTGTATATATATATATATAAATTGTATATTTGTACGGTTCCGGCGAAAGAGAACTACATAAGTAAATCAGTAATAACATAAAAATAAGGATTATACCTTGCATTTACAGTTAACGGAAGTACTTTAATTGTAACTATTGTAGTTGTTTGTTCTCATAAAAACAAAGATTTGATATAACGAGTGTGTTTAATATAATATGGTCCCCCCCCCCCCTGTTTGAACGATGGTGTGCTCCGCTAAAAGGCTATGAAGCCCTCCCCAAGAAGCGATGACCCCCCCCCCCATTTCAATGGCGCAAGTCTGCGCCATGACCCCTACTTTTCTCCACCAGACCCCTACCTGTTAGCCGAGGCCTTAGGATTGCTTACGCACGGGGAGAGGTAGTGGGGTCTACGGATTTTACATGAACATATCCCCAAGTATACATGGTGGTCTTCAGTAGGTATCGAACGCGCTACCTTCCAGGTGGATTCGGCACGGCACCTCTAATCTCTCGCTTTGGCACCTCAGGGTGACGAGGCGCCCAGTTCGAAAACCTCTGTATTAATTGTTAAATCTTGAAATGTGTTCAGGGCCGGCGCGAGGTAATTTTGCGCCCTAGGCAAAGTTGATGGGTGCGCCCCTTCCTTACAAACTTATATTTTTTTTAATTAAAAACAATAGTAATAAAGAAATCACGGTCTTAATAAAGCTAATTTGGGCGCTTTATCCAGCACTTCATTCAATTGTACTTCTTTCTTCCCGTAAAGAGTGTAGAAGGCTCCTGGTGCTGGTTTTGTGTCCGGAGATCCATTGTAAATTAGAGAATTTTGAACAAAGACCTCTTCACGCCAGGGGTGGGAGGGGGCATAATTCTAGGTAACTGTAGAGAAAGAAGTCACATGCCTTTGGAGTTTGAATGTTTGAAGTTTTGTCACGGGCACTGAGAAGGGAGTGATCAAGTACACATACTGAATCGCATTTTTATATTTTTTAAAATTATATAATTAACAACCGAGTAGCTTTAAAAAGGTGGTTGGATTTTTGCGCCCCCTTCAAAGTTTGGCAGCTGCCTAGTTTGTCTTAATTGGTAGCTCCGGCCCTGAATCTGTTGTTAATTTTTAAATGGGAAAACAAAGAATAAATAAAAATAAAATGAGGTATGGAAATGAATAAATCAAATACATTTTTGTTCGAAATATGGATTGCTCCTTGAAGAAAGAAAGAAAACGAAAGAACTAAATAAATGTTATAGCATTACTTGCCTGTTTCCTACTTGGAGGAGAAATTGGTTATCTCTGGTTATATCTCATATTAGGAGTATATTCAAAATTTTCTTTCACTGTGCTGCTCGATCACGAGTTTCGTAGAAGAAAAACAGACTGGGACTAGACTGGACCTTGGCTAATGGCTCTAATAACTGATAAACGAAAATGAAGAATCAGTAGAAGTTTTAAATAAGCTAGTCATTCATCTTTTGGCTAATGGTGACAATTGGTTCACTTTGCACTGGCGCCGGATCAGAAA
Organism: Octonoba sinensis; assembly: GCA_038502835.1. Classification (NCBI taxonomy): domain Eukaryota; kingdom Metazoa; phylum Arthropoda; class Arachnida; order Araneae; family Uloboridae; genus Octonoba; species Octonoba sinensis. The sequence continues at coordinate 211,696,222 of CM076598.1, read as the reverse complement.
ATGCCAGGGTCTTGAGAATAGGCCGCGACGAACTTCTACTTGCTTCTACTGCCCCTCTGGGACTTAGATCATAAACCATTAACATATGGTCTAAGCTCTGGGAGTCATCCCAAGAAACCTGGCCTTTATTACGCGAACAAAATGTATACCTAGGGGGGTACAACAAAAGCGGAAGCCGGGCGGTCTTTGTCGCTTTCAGGAATTCTTTGGAAAGAAAAAAAAGAAACTAGGAGGTTATGTTCTGAAGTGACTTTGAGCACGAATTAACTGTTGTTTAATAATGGAACTTTTTCGGAAAAAAAGTAGACTTAAAAATGCATTGTCATCAGGAAAACTGCTTGCGACGAAAAGAACTGAGAAAAAAAATCTGCTTTGAATCTTTTGCCGCCCTCCAATAAAGCTCAGCCCGGGGCGGACCGCCCCCCCTTAGTTACGCCACTGAGGCTTAATTCAGCTTGATAAGTGATTTCATTCAAACACAAATGATTATCATCTCAATTTGCTTAAGTATATATTTCAGAATTCTGTCAAACATGCTTAATACGAAGCTAATTTTCAAAAAGGATCCATAAAAGAATCAGCATTTTGACGCACCACGTTTGTAAAACGGTTCCTGACCAAAAGGTGTTAAACCTCTCCTATTATAGTGTCGTTTGGCATTTAACACTCCAATAGTACTTGTATCATTGTTTATTGATTCATATGAATATTTTATCAGAGGATAAAACATTTGCCGATGTGGTTGCTCTACCGCCAGAAAAAAAAAACTTTTCTTCAATAGTACTTTACTAATAAAATCAAAGGAGTCCTAGTCAGGGAGTTCTAAAAGGGAGGAGTTCAATCAGATACTTCATCTCAGTTTTTAAAGTTTTTTTAACCAAAAGCTTGAAATAATGCATTTTGTTTGGATAATAATTAATAACTATGATTATTATTTCTCTCATAGAGTTTACTTCAATCACCATTAAATAGTCTATTGGTAAATAATTTAATTTACAGATCCGCCACACAGTGGAGTATTTGAATAAAAATCTTGGCTAAAAATATTCTCACGTTTTTATGTTGGAACAACTGTTGTTGAGCGCTCCCTTACTTTACAATAGAACAAGGGTTTCCTCCCACCTAAGAGCGATGGCACAACCCCCTAAAAAGCAATGAAGCATCCCCCCGCACACACACATAAAAGAAATCGCCCAAATCGCCCAGATAACATCCCCGACTTAAAATTTCAATGGTTCAGTCTGCGCCATGGCACCCAACCCCCCTCCCCCTCTGGTAGGCATCCCCTGAATAGCAAATAAATTTACTTTATATACACATAAATTTACAAATACAAAAGTCGCAACTGACAACAGGGCCCAGCTAGGCTGGTACTAGTCAATTTACCAAGCCCCAATGAATTATTTTTAAATATTTATGCTATAAATTCTTTTTGTCAGTTTGTGAATGTTGACAAAAGAAAAGCAAATACCAAAAATTACATTTTATTCATAGTCATTGCAATATAATTTGTATCCTACATTTATCAAAGTTGACTCAACTTTGTTAGTGTCTTATATAGATCAAAAGTTGAATGGGGGAGCTTTCCCTCTTCCAAAATTGATGATCCTGCCAAAAAATTTGCCGAAACCCCTTAAAAACACCTCCTTAAAATTTTAATGGTGTGGTCTGCATCATGAACCTCCTGTACCCCCCCCCCCCCTACACACACATGGTGGGCACCCCTGAAAAAGATATCATAATCTTAAACATCATGATGATCTTTATTCATCTCAAAAGCGAGAATATTTTGTGTCAGAAGTAAAAATTTTACCTTAATGTGGAAATAACAAGTGAGACAATTTTATGCATAATGCAAGGCTGTACCATAAAGCGAACCTTCAATGAACAATTTCCTTGTAACCCTGAAACCTGTGTTTATTGATATTCATACTTTTAATTACATTAATTTTTTTACTTAGCAATTTGTATTTTAATAGGATTTAAAATTTTATTAGGTATATAATATGTATATAACAGTAAATTCTCTTTAAAGTTAAAACCCATCATAAAATTTTCAGATTATGCACTTTATTTTAAAAAGTACGTTAGAAAATGACAACTGTATGCTGAACTAAGCCTTTCAGACTATAACAAACACGATTCAACTTTCAAAATAATGCGGCAAAGCACAACACACATTTAAAAAGCATTTACTAATTTAAAAATAGCCCTGAAAAGGCTTTAAGCAATTCTGGGACCAAGTTATTTATTTTTTTATAATTGAAAAAATACAGTCAAACCTGTGTAAGTTGACCACTTGTGGTGCAGCACTTTAGTGGTCCACTTAGACAGGTGGTCAACTTATAGAGGTTGAGGTAGAGGGTAAAGGGCTAATTCTATTCCTGACAAAAGTGGTCAACTTTACAGGTTTTACTGTAAATAATCAATTTACTTTAATTTTTTAACCAAGCTCTTACTTTGTTTTAACACTTAAAGCTGAATTAATTTAAATAGGATGATTTGGAACCCCCCCCCCCCAAAAAAAAAAAAAGAATTAGATTGAAATGTAGTAAGTAATCTCAAAAAAACTCTAGAAGATCCCCTATATTCACATTGAAATTCCAACTTCTACGGAAGGTGTGAGCAGTTCTATATGGCTCAGACTCCAGATACAAGTGTTGATCAACGTGACAGTTAATCAGCTGTCAAAAAAATTAATTTTTAAAAATATCGGGTAAATTTTAAATTTTGGCCAGGATTTTTACTCAAATACACCACTGTGCATGGCCAGTCTAGGCTCAAAAAGTGGTTGCAATTTTATAGCACTGCAAAGGAAGAAATAGTTAAAGAAGGGCGTTAATCTTCTGCATTAAATAAAATTAGTCATTTGTGGAGAATAAAATTATATGACTAAATAATTAAGTGCATAATTAGAAGCTAAAACTAGGTCTATAGAGACAAATTCATGTAGGCCCATCAATTCAAAACTTTCCAGGGGAGGGGCAATGGGCACATATTCAATATTCAATGCAAATAAAAAGGTAAAAAACCAAAATACATACACATGTATAAATACATTGTGTGTCTAAAAAAGTTGGGAGGGAAACAGATCCCCCCCCCCCCCTGAATGCCTAAATGATGGGCCTGAATTCATGTATATAAGAGCATTCATACTTTGCAAAGGCTGCCAGTTTATCTGCATATTTTTCATAATATGGATTATCACTTAATTTGTTCTCCACATTTGTTGCTTTACAGAACTCGCGGTATATATTCAAGTTTTTCGGTTTACTAGGTGAGATCAAAGAGAAAAACCATCTGAAAGCCATTTAGTACGCTGACTAAATGTAGAAAAAAAATGTTACACTAAAAAAATTTGCACAGAAATGTTTTCAGAAACAAAATAACGGCAGATGGTCACTTCACGTGTACCAAACAAATACCCAAACAGGGTACCAAACAAAACAATCATCAGTGTGTATTGAGCCGGTTTAGATTAATGCCGATCCTAGTAAAGTAGTTGATTGGGTACGATCGTATTGGTTTATCCCCACCATGAAAGTTTGTCCGGACGATTTTACAGACGTTAGATGGCGCGCATGTACTATGTATTATATAGATGATTCGTAAAAGCGTAGTTTTGTGTTACAAACAATTGAGTTTGAAAATGTTTTTCAAGAGTATTTGAATACATAAAGTCAGTGTTTGGAAAGTTGTTGATAGAGTCATGAACTACTTTTAATTTCAGATTGTGTTTTTCATCTTGTTTCGTTATATTCGTTTAATTTTGATAGTTTCGGTTTGTTATGGATACTATTTTTGAAATTTAAGCTCTTTTTTTGTGTTAATAAATAAAACTTAAAACGGTTTCAATTTTCGTTCTGAAACGTTTTAAAATAGCAATGATTAGAAAAATAAATACAATACACGTATATATATGTATGTGTGTGTATATTATATTGTAGGCTTTTTATCGCAAAAGACCACAGTGATATGCTAGTACCTCGACATTTTCCTCGCATTCACAGCACGAATCCCAGCTAATCACAAATGATTTTATAAAAAAAAATAATAATTAAATATTAGAAAGATATTTAAATAACTTTTGAATTGTATTTAACTTATAGTAAAATGTATATATTAAGTTATTGCAAATCCGCTGCCGCCAAAACTAGCTGATCTGAGGCTCCTACCAGGAGACAAATTTCCCATGAGTGTCAGCAGCTAAAAACAGCACAAAAATATCACATTTCCGCCTGGTTCGCTGCAGTAGTTAACATAACGTTGTCTATAGGTAACAAGAGAGCGTTTTACAGGGGGTTCCCCACCCACTTTTTATATACAAAAAGAGCACATTGCGATACAACTCTTTTCTTTTTGCGAAGACCGTTATCGGGGGGGGGGGGGTGTCCATCGCAATTTAAGAATTAAAAATAGCATGTAGCGAATGAATCTTGTTATCGCAAAACATTATTGCATCACAGAAGTAGTTATTGAGTGGATTATTAATGAAAATTTCGAAAATTATATACATTATTGTGCCCTTTAAAGGAGTGATGTTGATAATTCTTCCAAAGAAAGCCTACAAATTTTCAAATTTGTTTCTCATTAGCCAACTTTTTTCACATTCACTTTTTTAAGAATTTTTCACAACTCGTTGAAATCTATCTGCCGAAATATGTTTTTTAACTTTTCTACTTAAAAAATGTAGAAAATATGAATTTCTAAGAGCGCTCTCCCCCCCCCCCCCCTCTCTCTCTCTTTGCCTAAATTGCCAGGCATATGGCTCTTTTTTTTCGAAGAAACATATCGTACATCGATTTTCTATAAGAACGTGTGTGATCCTCTTTCCCATCCTCTACCGAATACAATATATGTAGATAATGTGAAAACAATCAGTAGCGTTAAAATTAGCATATTTGGAACAGAAGTTTACTCCTATTTTACGATACATAAATAATTAAAATATTTAAAAATCAATGCTACAAAACAAAGTTTTAAAATGAAAAAGGGAAGGAGGGAATGTCTCCATTTCTAAAGTTCGCAAATTTTATTTTTCAAAGTTAACTTTTTGCATTTTTTAATTTAAATCTCTCAAAAGTAGTTCCTGTTCCTTCTCCTGTATTAGATTACAATTGAAATGTGCCTCTGGTCTTTGATTACTGTGTGATATTGCAGTATTGGACCACCTCTATGATAGTATAGTATTGAAAACAGGACCACCTTTAGTTTCAGTATTCTAATTTATAGGTCGAGGTTCACGAAGCCATGAAAACAAGCATTTATGTATTTAAAAGAAGTAAGAACCATAGGCGTAACTAGAGTTGGTGAAAGGGGGGGGTCACCCTAAAAATGTACAGACTAAACACCAATAAGAAGTGTAAAAGAGTTGAAAATTTACTAGTCATAAATACTTGTCTCTAAAGATATACTCCGTGTTTATTTCAGGCATCTCCCGGGGGGGGGGGTGAACTACCCCCTTGGAGCAAGTCAACTCCTCCCTCCCCCCCCCCCCCGGCAAAAAAATTCATATCACAAGTTTTAAAAAAAGAAAGAAAAGAGAAATTACGCTTTTAAGACACTTTACTTTCAGAAACACTTTCAGGGAAAGGACATTGAACACTATCACGAGCGACACCAAAAGTAACTTAAAAGAAATAAGACTTTATTTTTAAAAAAAGTGCGAGGGGGAGGGTAACCAAACTCCTTTCTGTTTCCTCTAACATCACCAAAGTATCCCGAAATTGCATTGCTAGGAAGATTTCAAAAAGTTTCCTGGGGAGAGCCCTCGAACCCTTGCCTCCAGAGTTATCCTAAGCATTATAGATATAAGACCAGTTACAAAAATTTAAGTTGCAGAAGCCCCAAACACCCACTCCTCTAACTTCACCAAAGATCTAAACATACATCTACTATATATACATCAAAAAGCTATCATATATGTAAAAAAATTCATATTAACATCATTTCTAATCATATATATCTATATATATGTATATATAAAGGGTATGATTTTGAAGCATACACTGCCCTTCCTAATTCTTAACATGCTCCCCCTGCTCCGGAGCCAAGACAGTATCCATAATTTTTTTTCGGGGGGCCCAGACTTCGACACACTTATGTAAAGCAAAGTTTCAGGGAGGAATATATGATACATTGCAAAAGATTTCTGGGGGGCTGCCCGTGGGTCCCCTTCCCCTCTGGATACGGCCTTGATTCACAAAAACATTAAACATTCCTTACTAGATCTTTTAGTTTATTTTTTAATTCAAACGCAATAGAAAATTCAATATTTAGCGCTAAGCAATCTTCTATGTCCAGGCATTCATAATATTAAAACCGGGAAATAGTCGAATTTTAGAGAAAAAAATCCAAATTCCCCTACAAAAATGCTCATCCCCACAATAAATTTCTAAAAAATTTGTTAAATTTGTATCAAAACATACCTCAGAAGTGGAAGCGTCTGAATCAAATTTTCTTTTCTTTTTGGATGACGAACGTGTCCATCGCTGGAGTGCAAACTTATTATGTATCGAAAATAATTAAAAATGTAGCTAAAATATAAATAATACTTGATTGTAAATTAAAATGCAGCATTAAACCGTAGCAGTGAGATTGGAAACGATGAACGGATGATTTCCAGAGTCGTAATGCAATCAGTGATGGACCATAATAAGAAAAAAAAACATTTAAAATATAAGAGATGAGAAACATCTGTAAATGAGAATGCAATGCAAATACAGTTCATCAGTTTTCCAATCGGCTCATCTACAAAAAATTTTTTACCGAAATGGGTCTTTGGACAGGAAGTCATAAATAAATACAAACTGCTCTTTAAGTTTCTTAATGAGTATCCCTGCCTGGCTTGAGGGTTTAACCCATTAGGACAATTGGACTTTAGGACTCCATCACAACAGAGAATATTTTCCAGGAAACTTATTACTTGTGCGATTGTATTCCCAGATTGCTGCCTTTGGGTAAAAAAGACATCAAGAAGGAAAGAAAACCCTCTGGAGTGATTGAAAGGATCTCTGTCTGTGTGTGGTACGGTGATTGAAGCTACCTTTCGCGCGCGCGCGCTGTTAACCCCCCCCCCCTACCCAAGGTGATAAGGGGGTTGATTATAACCTTATAACCAGATGAAAAGTCTTCTTTATTATGAGCTGCATACTTTGGCCATGATCGCAACCCTTCAGAGAAAAGGAAAAAAAATCATATGCATATGTGTTTAATTTTCTTAGGGGGAAAAAAATTGTGCTTTGCAAGGCCGTAGTCAGAAATTTTTCTGTGCGCCTAAATGTGCCTAAATAAGAACATACCCAATGGGGGGGGGGGGTTTGAACCCCCAAAACCCCCCCCCCCTGGTTACGCCTATGGTAAGAACTGTATTACCCATTACAATACGTAAGTTTGAGGTAATTGATTGCGATACTGTGGTTGTTGTTAAGATTTACTTTTATCCAATAGGTTGAATTTTCCCTTGTAAGTACATTCCCGTGTTAACGAAATCCTGTGTAGTAAAAAAAAATCTTGTCTAGCTAAGAGGTGTTCATTAGAGACTTTTACCAAACTATTATTCGCAGCCGGGACTTGAAAACTGGCTGCGAAGTTTGACTACACCACAAGTAGATGATGCAGTCGGGGGGAAAAAACGAGACACTCAAAATTACTTGGCCATCATACGCGCTAGAACGTAACCCCCGAGTAATACGTAAGTTTGAGGTAATTGATTGTGAAATATTGTGTTTTTGTTAAGATTTCTTACTTTTATCCAATAGGTAGAATTTTATACATTCAGCAGCGGTATACGGCCCCTTAGCAGGCATCAAAATCTATTTTTTCGCACTGCATGAAAACTACTGCATGTTTTGAGTGAAAATTTTCAATACCCATACATAAAATCATCTAGATTGATTTCGCATCAAAATATAATTAGGTTTCAGGTGATGATTTTTTAAAGAATTAATTTCGTAATTCATTAAAAATATTACTCCCCATTCATGAACATAACATTTTCAGGTTATGATTTTTAAAGAATTAATTTCCTAAATCATAGAACATTTTACTACCCATTCATGAACATTACGGTTATCATTGACGTCATTCCCTATACCTAATACTCATAACTGTTATTATACAAGAATAGTAATAATAATTTAATTTTGTTCCGATCTCAATCTAATTTCAAGAGTTAACAGTACTTATTTAAATAAAAATTAGTAAAATCAATAAAATAAGTTTTGTTATTTGTATAATAACGCATGCAACAAATTTTATCAATCTCCTTGTACATTCATCACTTAAATCTTTCTAAAAGTATTTTTTTCTTTCTAGGCAATTCTTCCCTACTAGATACTATTCACTAATACAAAAAAATGGGGCAGGGTGTCTTTTATTATTTATGTCAAAGAAGAATTGGCGAGATATTGCTCAACATCTATAGAGTAGTGAGACAGAATACCCCAATTCTCATATACCAGGTCCTATTAACTCAAGTGTGTTCAGCGTTTCTGGTCCCACCCGGAGAAACTACATCCTCTACTAAAGACAATTTTCTTGAAGGAAACAGTTCTTTTTATTCATTTTCTCTCATAAACATCAATTGTGTATTTTTCCCTTCTGTACCTAAACCCTCAAAATGTTTTCCTTCTAGACATGTGTAATAGTTTTTTTTTTTTCATATGGCTTACCACATCTGTCAATCATGTATCAGTCATCTAAAAAATTCCACATCAGCGAGTTTTCCCAAAACCTCAATGTCCTTCAATTTTTTTTGAGCAGTGTACAGTTTCTAGCCAAAAAAATGGATGCGCTACAGTCTTCGAAACTTTATAATGCCCAGTCTAATGCAAAAACCCGATTTTTATTTATTTGATCATGTTTTACTTTACAAAATTCACAATTTCAGCAAAAATTTATTCGCTCTCGCATTTCAACAAATTGAAAAGGAGAAAAATGCTTTCGAGAATCCCATTAGTAAAAAGCTGGGAATAAGCTGTAAATTTCAGAAAATAATTAAATTGATATGTACAACTATTCTGTGCATTTTCGTAAAAATTGTACTTATACTTACGAAAATGTATTCATTTTTCCAATCTCCTCCACACGTTTTTTGGCTTATAACACGCAAAAGTTCCCCACAAAACGCTACCAAACTTTCAGAATACTTGGCAGAATACAAGTGAAGCATTATGCCTAATTTTGAAATAAAAATATTGAACACTTTATAAATTATGAACATTTAAAGGAATTAACTTTTTACTGCGCCTGTGCGAAAGATAGCAATTTTGAACGTCTTTCATTATTTTTTCACTCAAGTGTACAGGGCAACTCATAGAAACAATTCAGTTGAGTGAATCTAGAAAATTCAGAAAGATAACGTCAATATATTGAAGTGTATTTCAGCATTGTAAGGCACAAGTATCCCCTTTGCAAGGAATTAAATCACGCAGCAACAAATTATAAGGTAACTTTACGTATACAATTAATACAGAGCTTTTTTTTAAACTATACTTTTTGTTTTTGTATCAAAATTCAGGAGCTGTTTATCGCGCGAGACGTCAGAACGATTCAAGAATGAGAGTACTCCATTCATCTCTTCAGAGCAGGAATACAGGATGAAAAATTCACCGGATTCAGATCGGACGCAGTAAAATAAGAAAAGAGAGTGATTGAGGGAATAATTAACACTCTTCTGGATTGGGCTATGGAGCAATTCGGCAGGGAAGTACTTTATTGCCCGCTGCTGGTGGTATTGGAAACTATATAATTCAACCTTTCCCTCCCTATTCGACTTTTTCCTACCGTAGAGGTAGAGCGCTTGAAAACTGTAAGGACAGTGCATTTTCTAACCCCAATAAGGAAATTTCTGGTGTTTTTTTTTTTGGGGGGGGGGGATCTTAAAAATGAGATCGTACCGGATCATTTTTAAGAAAATTATTAAAAATAAGAACCCGGTTTCTCAAATCTAAGTCATTTTGACTCGGAGTTATTCCGAGAACATGATGTTCTTGAAAATAAGCCATTTTATCTTAATAACAAGAATTCTATTCAACACTGCACTTTAGAACCACACTTATCTCTTATTTATCAACAACTTTTTTTTTTGTTTATACTATCTATTTTTACCAACAAAACTCCCTAAAATATTCTATACGTTCTATTTGATTAGAGAATATAAGCCATGAATTGCGATATTCTTAAGATAAATATTTTTTGCGCATGTCCTTAGAGTGTTAGATCTTATACGAAAGGAAATTCATAAGTAACAAAGGAAGATTAAAAACTGACATTTATTTGATAAAACTGATTTTATTACCTGTCGTTCACATTAACTCACAACTAACGGAAAGATATCTTATTCTGCTTTTGAAACCCAGTCAAACCATATTGTTATTCTCAATTTCTAAATTCACAGTACTTAAAGAAAAAAAAAAAAGACATCGACCGGCAATACCATGCAATTCAGAGGAAGACTAGCTTGACCCAATTAATATGCCCAGTAATGCAATATAATCAAAAATAATTTACATACTGATATGAGGTGACTACCTTCTTCAAAGTTGGCCTTTCCTTGAGACAACTGGATTTTTTGAAATTAAATTCATTGCCCTTAGTTAAAAAATAAGTTCCATAATTACCTTTTTTAAGAATAATGTTTGGCTTCGGCCGTTATCATTGTTTATTTTATTTTATGTTTCTCATCCTTTTTATCTCTAAGCATTTTCTGAACAATTTAACGTCTGACTTATATTGATTTTCTAATAAAATGCTTAAAATGTCCATTTTCAAAACTTTGGATTTATGAAGCTGATTCAAGGTTTAGAAAAATTTATTTCCTTTCAAAAAAAATAATGAAGAAGTCCCTTTCTTGCTTGAATTAGCAAAGAGCTGCTGCTTTACATAAATATACTTTTGTGAGGTGAATAAAAAATATCTTTCTATTAAAGAAAAATGTTAATGTGAGTGCTCGCATTTAAAGTTTATGTAGTCTTTAAATTGTCCCATACAGAAACATCTCATTTTACCAGTAGAGCATATTTATTTGTGCAGCTGGATATATCAATTTAAAAGTATCATTTTAACAAAAAGGATTTTTTTCCACAGCAGACGGAGTCGGGCTGATTTTGGGGCAGAGGAGTTGGAGTCGAATCGACAGGGTGGCTTAGTGGTAAGGCGCAGGGCTCGTACGCCCAAGATCGCAGGTTCGAACCTGGCCCAAGTTTGGATTTTCAAGATGCAGAAAATCGTCTGCGCCCATGTCGCATGATTGTGCGGCATGTTAAGGATCCCTTGAGTATCCGTTTGGCTTGGATACTCTCGACTAAATTAAATACCTAGTGCAATGCGCATCAAATGAGAGCTCAGGTGCAGCCATCTAGGGGAAACTGAGCGTGCAAATTCTCAGTGGCAATGGCATCCACCGACAGTGGTACTACTTGAAAAAATGGATGCCCATTACCGGGGTACGCACTAGGTCTGCAAATGTTGATAACAATACGCAGCCCCATTAGAGAGAAAGAAAGAGAAAAAAGGAGTCGGACTAATTTGGAGTAGAGGACTCGGAGCTTTAAAACGCTGTTTTGAACTTGCGCGGTTTGCGCTTTGCGAGAAGGCAGTTTTCTGAAATTCCTCTAATCCAGTTCAGTGTGAACCACTCAAGTATCACTGACTATGAGTGTGTCACACCAAAAATAGAATGACTAAATTAAACACGGTTGATAAATTCGAGACCATTGATAAATTCGAGTCACAGTGTATCATTATCTTCTGACGCGTTATCTCTGAAAAGACGCCGTATTGTCGCTGATAAAGAGTTGTTCCTTTGCAGGTGCTTTTGAAAATGTTTCATTCATGTCTTCTAAAGGCTATCAAAATAAATGGCGTGTATGTACTAGTCATTTTCAGCGACATTTCGGTCCGTTATTTTATGCCTCCAATTATTCACACATATTTCCCTCATTTTTTCCACTTTTCGCGTTAGGGATCATTCATAAATGATGTCACGCTTCGAGGGGGGAGGGGGGTTCGTGAAATTGTCACAAAGAGTGACAAGGGGAGGGGAGGGGGTAACAAGAAGCGCGGCATCATGCATTATGCAACATAGCGGGACATGTGACAAAGGGGGGAGGGGGTCAAATATAAATGAAAATAATCAGAAAATGGTTTTGACATTCACTTTTGCGGACGAGAACTACGTCCTTCCACCCCATTTCACATAATAGGCCTATCCCGCATGATATTTTTCGATGCAGAGCAACTAAAAAAGAGACCTTCTTGTGGGCTTTCTGTGTGTGTCTGTTCCACATTTGGTATACTGAATAGAAGAAAACCAGGAAAATTCATATCAGTCTACTAGATGAGCGTAAATCGTGCCATAAAAACCACTTCATCTCTTCGTTCCTCATAAAAAGTCACAAACAATTAAATCAGAGTATATGAATGTATAATTGGTTTAAACTTTAGATTATAAAAATGTATTTAGATGTAAAAAAATATTTAAGAAACATAACAAAATTTTGCGATCATTTTACAAAAGCAATGCATATAAATGCGACGTAAAAATGAAAAGTAAGCACAATACTACACATTATGAAACTTATTTTACCTAATTGTAAGCGTTTTCTTGTTGGAATAATTTATTGTAAACTATACTAAAATTTTTTGAACAAAAAATTTTATTTTTCTTTCATAGAAAATGGAATGAATAACTTGTAGAATATGTGCTCTCAGAGTACGACGTTCAGCAACGCTAGTGAGCATATTTTAAAGCGTCTTTATGAAAACAAAACTGAAAAATAAGCGTTGAATCGTGAGGAGATTTTACAAAATAAACCTTTTTAATGTCATAAGCAAAATGACTGGAGAACCGAACCTGCGTGAGAAGTCAAAACTCCTCAAAGACGAAAAATATAATCAACCTTAATAAAAATTTTCACGTTATGAAGGCAAAAATTAGCATTAAAATGCAGACATATGTTTCGGGATTGCTTGAAATCCCTTTTATTCAATGCAATAGTGGAGCCCCTTTCTAGATGCAAAAACATCCAATTGAAGGATGTTTTCAATCAATGAAGGATGTTCTTCATTTGGATGTTTTTTTCATTTAGAAAGCTCCATTATTGCATTGAAAAGGGGATTCCAAGAAATCCCGAAACATATGTCTGCATTTTAATGCTAATTTGTGCTTTCTTAACGTGAAAATTTTTATTACAGTTTACTTGTACAAAGTTAATTAATTATAATCAACCTTATTGTTGTGTGATTGCATCACCGTTACGCGCGCGCGCGCTTAGGACTATAAAAGTATGACCTGACCAATGATCAGAATGGTACTTTCTTTATACCGTAGAAAACACTTTTAATTTTGACTCAATATATATTACCAAAACACGAATTTTTTTACATTTGAGTGTTGGTGTAAAAATAGTGAACTTCTCCGTAAGTATTTTAAATAGAAACTTAAGTTAAAACGGAACAACTAGTAATGAAGTGTAATTAAAATTTATTAAATAAATCTTCTGAATTGAAAAAACTTTATTCCAATGAATGAGACGAATTTATGCATGCGTGTATGTCATCAAAACGTTAAAAGAATTTTACTTGAATGATGGTTTTCTGCTGGAAACTAGATCTTTTGAGGGAAGTTGTATAAGAGAAAATATTTTACGAACTAAATAAATAAGGAAAGAAATGTAAAAAATTAAAAACTTTCCCCATTCCCCACCGGGAGCTGCTGCAACATCACTCGTCAAATATGATGAAATATTTTAGCTTTCTTCCTGCTATAACACAGGAATAAAAACAAAAGTTACTGCGTTGGTTTAATTGCGTTATATAGCTATACCTATATGTTAAAATCAAACATAAATTTGCTTTTTATTTCCTTGAAATACAAGATGTGCTCAAAATATCGCTTAAACCAATTTTGTCTGATGACAATACACCATTTGAAAATTTTCAAAATAGTCCCTATCACATAAGAACAACTAGATCCCTCTTCTGGTTGTTCCTGTACTACCTCATGTTGGTTGTTTTAGGTTCAACCCCACAAAAACGATGCCTGTAGTCTAACTAACAAATTTTTATATGCTACGTGCATAATTTTTATATGCATTATTTACAAACTAAACGACTAAACCCTTCCCTTAGAAAAGTTCTGGATACGACCCTGCTGTCTTGTCAAAACCTGCATAGTTGGTGCTTATGTCGTAAAAATTGAATCCCGAATACCACCCATATTTTTTATTCCACTATTTTTCCATCCATTATTTTTCCACACACACACACACAAAAGGTTTGTAAGTGGGTTTTAATTTAGGGTTTAATATTCTGCTACCGTATTATTGTTACGAATATGTATCTTGTAAGCGCTGTTTACTCAGTTTTCACCCTATCTCGAGCTTCATCTCCTCTGCTTTTTCTGAAAGTTGCTTGCTATTTTGCTACGTTAATTTGGAAGTGTTTCTTGTGTTGGTCAAGCAGGGGTGAATACCGAATATCGTTTTTAGGGGGTTCAATTTTCTCGAACTGTTTGGGGGATAACAAGAATCGCCAAATCGACCGGGAATAAGGATTTTGGGCGTACCAGTACGACAGCGCCTTATAATTTGAATTTAAATACAAAATTATAGCTAATACGTAATGTTATAACTGGCAGCACCTTATAACTTCAATTTAAATGCAAAATTATAATTATTACGTAAAGTTATGACAGCCAGCGCCTTATAACTTTAACTTAAATGCAAAATTATAACTAATGCCTAAAGTTATAACCATAATTTAAGTCTTATAACATTAATTTGAATGCAAAATTATAACTAATACGTAAAATTATACCCGCCAGCGCCTTATAACTGTAATTTAAATACAAAGCTAATAATTAAATGCAAGACTGCTAATTTAAATGCAAACAAATACGTGCAGCATCGTTTATACGACGCCGAAAGTCCAACCGAAAAATGTCATACAATCTATTTATCCTTCTGGCTAGATCCAAGCATCGGGATCCCTCTTAAACGTCATATAAATGCGATCGTCGTACCAAACGATGCTCCACTAGTTTCAAATTTTATTAATTAATTTCGTGGAATTTCGTCCACATTACAAAATTTTGTCGATGGTTTAGGGGGGGACCTAGGTTAGGACCTCCCCTGTGGTCAAACAGAAGTTGAATAAAAATTTATATTTTATTCAACCAAATTGTACAAATGAATGACACGCGTCCGATTTGTACCCCGAATGACACGCACCACAGCAAGGGCGAGCGTTATTCTGGAGCATACGGTAGTCAAAATATTCTTCCAAATGATAAATAGCATGTAATGGTGATTTGAAAAAAACGCCGAAATAAATTTCACGACAAACCACCATCACAGACGGACAAAAAGAATGCTACTGCAATGCGATCTAAATTCGTGAATGGAAGGGAAGCTCCACCCACACAATGTTTACGCATTTACCCACTTCCATTCATCTGCTATTTTATACCCTTTTACAGTTGCGTCGGGTAAAACGAAACAACGCCGCTAAAGAGCAGACGCTGCGTCATCGCGTACTCTCGTTTCTTCCAGAGAGCAACTTTCTCTTCCGTCTGCGACCGCTTATCGCGACCATCAGCGCAAGGCCGCTGTTGATCACTGCCCTGAGCTATGTGCCGCCGATTATCTTCGCTTGACCTACAAGAGCGGATTTAATGATGTTTATTTAAGACTGATTACGGATAAAGTACGGGATGTGGGGGTTAAAGATGTTTTTGCATTTTACAGAGATGTCTGCTAGCTTAAAAAATAGGAAAATTTGTTATGGAAAAGGCAGTGTGTTTCACTGGCGTAGATAAGGGGGTCGTTTGGGGGATGAACCCCCCCCCCTGAAATGGTAAAGATTGTCCAGAATTTGACCAATTTTTTGGAGAAGAATGAGACGAGCCGACTTCTCCCGAAAAACACCCCCCCCCCCTAAAATCCGGATCTAGCTACGCCACTGGTGTGTTTAGGTACAAATTTGCAATGAAATTTGTATACATGTGACGTGGACAAGGGCGTCGAGATGGGGTGTCAGGCACGGCTGATTCATGGGGCCTGATTCGGCAACTGAGTAGGGCAGAGGATACGGCTAAGATGCAAGCGCAGTGGAAGGGGAGGGGGGCAGTGACAAAACTGCCATGAGGCCCGTCTTGGCTCTCTACGGTCCTGCATGTGGAGTTGCTAGAAACAATCTGTCACTAACTCCTTTCTGCGTTCTGAAGAAGAAAGTTCCTTGAAAACCCGAAACGCGTGCAATAAAATTTTAAAACCTCAATAAAGTAATAATTTTGGGAGTCTTAATGCAGTTATTGCCATAGAAAGGTTTAGCGTTACATCGAGAGAAGGGGTGCAGTGGGGTCTTCGAATGCGCAGGTGCAGGGTTCCGTTACATTACTAGGCGGAACGCCGCTCTGGAATGTCATTTTGAATAACGCTTATGTTATTCGAAAATCCTAATTATCAGTAGACTAAAGCAGACGGACGCTAGACTGCTAGACAGACTAAAACCGACAACCTGACTAGAATTGATTATTTTTTTTTTTTAATATCTATACACAAGTACCATATTTTCAATTAGGAAGGCGGAAACGCTAGCGAAGTAAAAGAATCACAAAAGCAAAACGCCTTCTGATAAATCCCCCCCCCCCCTCAGTAGTTTTTAGGGTTAGCTATTTTGAAAGATAAATAGCATTATGTTGTTGTAGTCATCAGTGGTGTAAAAACACTACTGGTTACAGCCTTATTACTGTAGCACAGAGGTTCCCAAACTGCTGCCTTCAGGGTGCCACAGCAGCGACTTGGAAAAGTTTGGAAATACCTGAGGTAGCAGATAATATTTGTATTGTTTATGTTTTAATATTGTTGGTTAGAAAGCATTAAATAGCGTATCATTTTTAATACATAAATTTCAAAGGTAATGTTAATGAAAAGAGATTTTATACAATTTTTTACAGCGGCGATTTCTTCCCTCTTGCGGGTCTACCTGAGGCAAGATGTTTTTCAAAATCCGCCTTACACCGTGGAAGAACTCAAAGAGCGAATTCCGGAAATCGTCGCTATACCAATCGAAATGTGTCAAAATGCAGCCGAAAACATCAGAAATCGCCTTCATCAATGTATCGTTGCTGGCGGCCATCATCTTTCTGATATCATTTTTGAAACTTAATGCATAAAACGGCATGATGTACTGAATAAAATAAAATAAACTTCATTTCTGTACGTTGAGTCGTTTTTTTTTAAAATAAACTTTCAAAATTGCTCTGTTTAATTTGCCGCACCCTGTATTAACGTATAAGTTTTCACAAGATCACTTGGAATTATTTTTTAGTGCAGTTCGTTGACAAGGGGGGGGGGGGGGAGGGCTAAAATAATAATCCATAATTTATTACTATTTCAAAGTCCATGTCGCCATGTATTTTGCTGACATATTGCAAAGTAGAGCTAAAGATGCTCTGCATCAATATTCTTAGTAATGAAAACGCAATTAGTGGCGTAAATAATGTTTCCCAATCATGTCGTGCGAATGATCCCTTAAGTTTGTTTTTTTTTTATTTCTAATGGGGCTGCGTATTGTTATCAACATTTGCAGACCTAGTGCGTACCCCGGTAATCGGCATCCATTTTTTCAGGTAGCACCACTGTCGGTGGATGCTATTGCCACTGAGAATTTGGACGCTCAGTTTCTCCTAGATGGCAGCACCTGAGCTCTCATTTGATGCGAATTGCACTAGGTATTTAATTTAGTCGAGAGTATTTAAGCCAAACAGATACTCAAGGGATCTTTACCCTACACTGCGCCGTGTTGTTTTTAAACAACACCTCTATTTTCGTTCACAAAGCTCTTGTTTTTTATTATTTTTAACAATCGGCTCAATTTTTAGTTTTATTTTGTATGTAAGATTATATTAATTAATATAGACTCCCCTAAATCTTGTGAACTAGGCTCAAGGTTCACCTTTTTTCACAAAATCGACAACAACCGCAAAAAAAAAAAAAAAAATTGCGCAGTGTAGGGTTAAAATGCCGCACAATCATGCGACATGGGCGCAGACGATTTTCTGCATCTTGAAAATCCACCGACTTGGGCAGGTTCGAACCTGCGATCTTGGGCGTACGAGATCTGCGCCTTGGACCACGTAAGCCACCCTGCGCCTTACCACTAAGCCACCCTGTCGACTCCCTTAAGTTTGTACTTTGTATGAATGGGAGATCGCGAATCAAGCATTCAAAAAATTACTTCCCCTCAAGTTGATCATTGTATGTTGAAAACGTGGTAAAATGCATAGCAGGTTTTGTGGCAAGAAAAATAGCCAAGGAAACTCTCGTGCATAAAATGTGTCTCTGCTCTGCAAGGTCAAGAAGGTTTAACTAAGCCTTTATCTAGTGTTTATAAAATTTATAAAATCACCGAAAAACGTTTAAGAAGTGAACGAATAGCTTATATAGATCCAAAATTCAAGCAAAAGCAACAAATTTTGGTTCGGCATGAAATGCGTGGATATAGACAATCGTCTCTTCATTTAATGCTAATTTTATAGGTGGTGAAATAAATCCTACATATGATGATAACACTACAATATTAAGAAAAATATATCATAGATGCACATAAAAACAAGGATGTACCACAAATAAAAAAAACGAACTGAAAGGATTAAAATTAAAACATATAACCACCTACCATACTTTATTCTCAGGATTTAATACTGATACTAGCTGCGTCACCCGGCGTTGCACGGTCTATCTTGAGTATTGAAAAAAAAATGATGTCACGTGGCACATGTTCAAATCCCGATAAGAATAAGAACAACAATCCCTAACATAATAAAGATAACATTTCTGAAATAACGCTAACAGTCCGTGTAAAATTACTAAGAAGTATATAAGGTCAAAAATCCCTTGAATTCTTTATTAGAATGAAGGAAACTTCCGAAATAATCTCAACAGTCCCAATAAAAACCCTATTAGTAAAAAGCAACAGCAGGGAGAAAACCCTCTTTTGAATAACAACAACAGTCCCTAGAAATCTTATGCTTTTTTTTTTTTTTTTTGGCGTTTGATTTTTGTTTAGCAACCCCTGTCACCCCCGGCATTGCATAAATACAACTCGGCATTGAAATTCTGTATTATTTATCCATGCACAGACACAGACTCAGACCGATATTAATAATAGAGAAATTCTAAAAATTCGCATTAGAATAAGAAAAATTAATTATCCGTTTCATTCCTTTTTCGATTTCACGATATTTGCGTTTCATTCATTCAGAAAAAATAATTAAAACAATCTTAATACGAAAAATAATTTTTATTAGATAGAAAGAAAACTGTCGATTGGCTGTCTGCTGCAAAGAAAAAAATTTAAATCGTTTAAAAAAAAGAATAAATCAATTAAAACAACACACATTTTAAAATCAAAGAAAGAAACGAAAAAAAAAAAAGGAACACAACGTATTTACCAACAATAAAAGCAAACTAATGTGCGACAGAAGAGCTGTTGTAACTTAAAAAACCAATTACGTCAAATAATATGAATTTCATTAAATTAAACAAATATATATGACGAAAAAGTATCGCAAAAACATACAATTAAACTTACTTATCAGAAAATTACTTTGGTTAATGTAATAACACTCTATATCAGCGGTTCCCAAACTGTGGTACGCATGCAGACAAAAAAAAAAAAAAAAAGAGAAGAGATTGACTGGACTGAAAGCATGCATTGCTTTCTGTTCTGATGGTGCTCGGTCAATGACGGAAACACGGAGGAGTTTTTGCCAAAATAAAATCTTTGAAAGAAAACTACTTTTGTTCATTGCAGCATTCGTAAACATCAGTTAGCAGCAAAGGGTGCTGAGCCATTTAGATGTGTTTTACAGGAATATGTCAAGGTGGTCAACTTCACTAAATCACAGGCACTTCATAAAATATATGAAATAAAAAATATTTTTCATATATTTTATTTTATGTATGCAGCTTTATTTTAATTAACGGTTTCTCTGCCTTAATAACTACCAAAAATGGTTTAATTTATATTACCTAGTCATCCCAGTATTTTTCTATAATCTATTAGTGTTCTATATAACAAAGTTATATTCGCAGTGGTACGCAAATGGTTTGCAAGTAAACTGGTGGTACGCGAAAAAAAAAAAAAAAAAAAAACGATTGGGAACCACTGCTCTATATAATATCTGGAACTTTGATAATTTAATGCTTTTCAAAACTAAAGTTTTAACGGAACTGAAAAAGGAGCGCTGCCACTCTAAGAAATATGTATATGAAAAACGCAAACGATAAATAAATTTTTAAAAAATGATTAAAAGCGAAATGGAAAAATTACAAATCGTTTGCTCTTCAAATTGCAAAAAACGTACTGTCTGAATACCAAATACGAACAGACAAAATGGCAACGATACGAATAAAATCAAAAATATAATAGCGCTTTTATCAATCGTTTGCGAAAAAACATTATAAGCTAATTACCGTGAAAAAATAATTTCGAACTGCAGAGAAAAACTTCTGCTCTATATGAGGTAGAAGCTCGAAACAAACTCCATCTTATGTAGAAAAATAAGACCTTTCGATCGGTTTAAATATTTTGAATATGCAAGAATTTTTTCAGATCGTCAATAGAGTGATAATTGCGTTTTCAGTTAATATCTCCGTTAACTAGCGGATGAGACCGGGCGATAACATCCCCACGCGGATGAGACCGGGAGATGCGTCTTCCCTTGAAAATTTCGAATCCGACGATACCCGCGGCCGTTCTTGAGGAGATGAGGTGACAGACAGACACATACACACCCACAGAAACACGGACAGATTTTAATAGTATAGAAAGATATATACAGTAGGGGCTACTGTATATATCTTAGTAGGGGCTACTGTATCGTTATATCGCGCTTGTCGGGGGACAGCAAAAAAGCGCGATATATCCGAATGCGCGATATAACAGATGACGTCAGAGCTCGAACTTAAAATTTTGGGAGGCATAGAAAAAGCGTGATATATCCGAATGAACGATATTACGAGGCGCGATATAACGAGGGGTTACTGTATTTAACTTGTGGTTAATATTCCAGAGGGAATGTACTATATGTTTTCGACTTATCTGCAGACTTGTGTAATGGACCACATTTAAATCTGCAGCTATAAGGAAATTTGAGAGTAGAAATTAAATTTGCTACTGCTATTTCCGAGACTTTTTCTGTGCTCATTTACGCCGAATTTCAGAACGTGATTGAAATCACGAGATCCCGTCACGTTTAACGTGTTTTTACTAATTAGAATAAAAATGAATTCTGAACAAATACGGCGCATCTTGCTTCAAGATAAAATTACTAAAAATATTTCATAGATGTAACACCAAGTGATTATTTAAAGTTGTTATTAGTAAAACTGCCTGTTTATATTGTCAATGTTGATTCATCATCAGAACCTAGAAGGTCATTGGTTAGCTTTCTATGTGCTGTTGTTACTAATCCTTCTGGCATAGGAAAGCTTACTACCAGGTCCAGAAGATGAATAATCCACTGGCTTTAGGGTGATATGCAGCTTCATTTTAGAGCGAGGAACCACGAGAGCTGAAGACTGACCTGACCTCAAATTTTGTGGTCTCTTAATTTTTGAACCAGATCCCAGATGACAGACCGTCACCGGGGATTGGCACCCACAGAGATATCGTTTCACTTGAAGGACTTTGGAGCCGCGACCTATTTAGTGTGCACCAGCTCCCTTTAGCGTACACGGCCTACAGGAACCAGCCTCGAGAGGTTGTCACCCTCCCAAACACTGACCTAAGTCGATATTTCTTCACTTTCGGTGTTCTGCGGGAACCGAGCTTCTACCGAATGGCCCACTGCTGGACGGCTTTCCATGTACACTTTAAAAAAAACCCTGAGTTTTCAGAGTGCTTTTTGACTGATTTTAACGGAAAATTTCCGTAGTGCTTCAATACATGGTTTTTCCTTCCAAAAAACTATATATCACGTCCTGAAAATACGAGAACGAAACTTTTCCGTTTTACAGTTGCTGTATTTTCACGGCCTGATTTGGATTAACGGAGAAAAAAGAAATGGAAGTTCTGTCAAATCTCGGGAAAATATTACCAGAAACCGAATATTTCCGGCAACTCTGCTGCCGTACTTTTTCCGTTATTTTCAGGAGATTTTTTTTACAGTGTACAATCAGTAGATCAATTAGAATTTTTTTATTCTTATGGAAACAAACTATCATTTTTTGAAGGACCAATAAGTGATTTTGTGTGTATCAACTTTTTCCAATGTAACATATAATTCTATGACATTGCAAAGTAATTCAGCTGCTGTTTGTGGACAGTATTGCATTTAGTATTTGTACTCAAGATGTCGTGGACAATCGCTAAAGACGTTGCTTTCAACTTTTGTAACCAATCGTATTTGTAATGATAAACGTGTGTATAATTTTGCAGCTAAGTTTTTCAATGTACACACAAATTTATATCAATAAAAGTATTTAACTTTTACATTCTCTATTTGTTATGGATCTTCCAAAGCTACAACGCAGTTTCACAATGGTTGCTTCGGGTTTCTTTCTTTAAACTGAGACCTAAAGCTTTAACGTCGATAAAATAATTCACTATTAATATAACAAATGGGACGCGTTAAAAAAACACCTACCTTAAAAAATTCTTTTTTCTCGTATAGTATTCTTCAAATGGCTACCTAGCATAAATGACAACTGTAAAAGTGCATTACTGAATATTGTTACTAATTTCTAAATTACAAATTCTTATTTTAATATTAAGAATAAGGAGGAAGTAACACAGGGGACATTCGAATGTCCTTCATAAAATGAAAAAAATATATATAAAACATCTTTTTTAAACATGTAATAATTATAAGAAAATGTCCACAAGGAGTCAACAATAGAAACAAATGTAATTTAAAAAAGATATATAATGTGAAAAAAATATGGTTTAAAAATCATAAAATACTGCTGGGACATGACTTTTTCTATAGGACACAATTTTAAATAAGGTTGTTTGATATGTAAACAATGCAGTTCTTCTAAATTTTTCAATTGTATTAAAGAAAAACATGTCTGAAATAACATTTTCAAGATATAAATTTAATTTTGGAATAAAATTTTGGTAAATAGAACAACTCAAGCTCTTGGACACTGAAAGGGTGCTTTAATTTTGGAATGAACGATACATAAATAATGGCGGATGTGCTTGTTTGTATGTTCTCTATACAAAGCCATAGAATCGGATGGACTGGAACTAAATTTGGCGCTAAGTTTAGTCACCTTTCTGAGAAAGCTAACGCACGCAGCCCCCATTCTGAAAATTAGAATTAGTTTTGCTTTTTTCCCTGTTTTGAGTAAACTAAGCATCCTGTGAGAAGGCATTTATTTATTTCTGAATAAAGTAGAGCAGATGGGTGTGTTGCGGTTTGTGCAGGGGGTAGTATTTTAAGTTATAGATCTTAAAATAGAATAGATGAGCTTTTCACTCTTTTCATCCGAAAATGCGCGTCAATATCTTCTGTTGGCCATCACTTGATCATTGGACAGTGCAGAGAGGCTACCGTTTTCCTCGTTTTCCTCTTTGGTAGAGTTTGCGCTTTATTCAAGCACTAGCGGTATCCGCAAGTCTGTGCCCGTGTTATAAAGTGAAAAGACCATCCGGTTTGCCATTATGGACGAAGGTAACTTTTTTATGTGTAAATTATGTTATTTTATAAAGGTATACGTACACACTTGAAATTTTTTTTCTTTAATTTTGATTTTAAAAATCCAATTTTTCTACAGTTGATCAGTGATGTGTGTTTGATGACATTTTAGATGGAAAAAATAATATCAACCAAAATATTAATTACCTAATTAAGATGTAATGACCTAATTAGCATCATTTTTGAAACACGATATCTTAAAATGTACTTTGTTTAGACATACAATTAAAGTTGGAAATTATAGCTAATACCCGTCTTCATGTTTTGTGCCTCAGTCAAGATGGTAGAGAGTATAGTTTTTTTACACAAATATTTATCACTACTAATGGATAAAAAATCGTGATTTCTTCTAAAATTTTTAACTTTTAAAAATTCATTTAATATTTATTTCTTTATTAAAAACTCTGATTGAGGCAGAACACATCCACTGTATTATGTAGATTTTAGTAGTACAAAAATAATTGTGATAGATTAATTCATTGTTGTCTTGCTTCAAGTTAAGCGTCACATAGCTGAAACTTGATTCTTCAGAAATTGACTTCAAAGTTAAGGAAACGCGGATTTTTACATAGTAATGCCTCGAGAAAAATCCTAGTTACTAAAGAACTATTCCGAATATTAGCAACATTTTTGTATCGTTTGAAAGGTAAAGAGTACGAGAAGAATTTGAAGTAATAATTTTTTTTCTTGATATTTTGGTCGATTTTAGCAATTTCAAGTGTGTATGTACACCTTAAGGGGGGAATAGTACCTCTTTTAAAATTTCATTTTGGTTGACAATCAGATGAAAAATAATGCATGCATTTAATTTTAATTATGATAAGAAATGAAATTTGAAAGTATAATATCATTGTGGTCAACCAATAATTTAAAATTTAAAAAAAAAATCAATTTTTTTACAATTTTTAAAATTGTTTATAACTTTCTCAATTATATCTTTTTTCAAAAGATTTTTTCTGTATAATTCTTCCGAAACATTCTAGAATAAAAGTTAGCATGGAATTAATTATCTGAAAGTTAGTTGAATTTTAATATTTTTTTTCTTTAATATCTCGGGTCAAAAAATCCAAAATTTTATATTCAACAATTAAATAAAAACAAACTACAAACTTTAGAGTCAAACCCATGCTAATATTTATTAAACATACTCCGTGGAATGCATGTAAAAAATTTCAAAGCTGCATCTTTACCTGAAAGGAAGCCTTAGGGATTTTACCACACGTAGTTGGTCAGAAATACAAAGCAGAGAAAAATGCGTACTTAAGTTTGAAAATTTCTCTAAGGCTCTAAAACAGTTCTATCTATCGAAATACGTAATAATTTTTTTTTCCGATATTTTGGACAATTTTGAGGTACTATGCTTCCAGATGCTTAAAATGTATAGCATTCCACAGAATTAAAAATTTGCCGCCCACTACAATCAACAAACGATCGTACACATCTGAGCAACCTTTTTCTTTTTTCACTAAACACGCGCAGTTAAAAAACGAAAAAAGGACAGAAGCGAAACGGAAAAGAAAATTAAAAAAAAAAGAAAAACGAATTTGTTTGTTTATTTTAAGTATGCACACAGAAAGGACTATTATAATCCAGTAAAAAAGTTTAAATTAATGAATTTTTAGTATAATTATTTTTATCTATTATTCATTGACAGTAAAACAGAAAGACGAAATTTTGTAGCTTGCAGTAACTAACAGCAGCAAGTAAAACTTTGAAAGTGGAAAAAACATTTCATCCGAGCTCAAATAGGCAAACAACATATGTGTTAGTTCGCCGGAGAGAAAAAAATAAAAGTATAAATAGTAATAATTTGGAATAAGAAAAATCGCTATACAGGATAACATTTCTTTAAAAAAAAACACTGTACAGTAAGTAGAATGGTTCCGTAAAATACATGTCAAGGAAAAATAAAATTAAAATAAAGCTATCAATTGCCTGTGAGATGGAGGAAATAAATTTTATATCTGATATTTTTTGCATTATTTTGACTTTTATCTTGATTAGTATTTTATATTTATTTTTTAAAAATGCAAAAGAAATATAGTACGCGTGAACCGAATTTCGCGTTAACCGATGGTTGCAGGATTTTGAATTTAGTAAAAATGCTTGTTTCTTATGATACAGAAAATATAAGAACTAAAAGCATATTTATACAAAAATGCACATATATACACACACACATACAAATTTATATTTATACTTCGATTAGGAAATTTATATGAAATTTACTAAACTAGTATTAAAAACAATTATCAGAATGGAAGAGTAAGTTTTATTTACCTGTGTTTTTTTCAACTGAAAAATTTTGTTTTTCGCCTTAAGCGGGATTTCTTTCATATCAATTTCTTCTTAAACGATTAATTTAGCAGTAGTTCTTCGATTATCTGACGGGGAATGGCATTCATTTCACGTTAAGCGAAATTTCGCGTTAAGGGAGTTCGCGTTAACGGGGTTTGATTGTATATAAATAAACTTCTTCACTTTTACTTTTTTTTTTGGTCAGTAACTGACAAAGATTATAAACGGCATGCCAAAAAGTACAATCGGCTGTATGAATTGATAAATTAATGCTTTTCTAACATAAAAGATTTATGTTGCTTTGACTATGAAAATCCCAATCAAAAATTTTCATAAGAAGAATTAGAATTTTTATTTCTTCCTTTAAAATGCACTGTTTCAATTTCATTAATATTTTAATGTACAAATATTTTCGAGTTCAATATTAAGATTTCATTGATAATGAAAAGTTATTTTATAATGAGGAAAAAAAGTATTTTCCAAGTGGAGATTTTATAATATATAATTTTCAAAAAAAAAGAAAGAAAGAAACTTCGGGAGAGTTGGATGTATTTATTTGTAAATAAATTAAAATATTTTTTCTGCACTACAAACACATATCAATAAAGTTTTAAAAAATATGTGTTAATTACATCATTAACAAATCATAATACGAATAATGGTACCATATTTTGCATTTGTACCATAAACGAATAATGGTACAAATGCAAAATCGAGTGAAGTACCATAATAAGTGGTCAAAATACCAAATGTATCTTATAATTTTTTACTTCATACATCTTGAAAAATTTACTAGAAAGAAATTAAATCTGATAAATAACGTGTCGAAATATGTGTCTCCCGCGTAGAAATCACAAGTTATTTTTCCAATTATTCATAAAGTAAATAATGGGATCATTTGTAAACGAAGGACCTTATCCGCGTGACGTCACGGGGCCGTTCGGGGTGGTGTATGAGGCACGGAGCAAACGAAGTTCGGATTTTCCCACGCAAAATCCATGGTTTAGACACTGGGCCACTGTTTCATTGTAGAACATACTCGTATTTGTTTATTCCATCGCAAGAAAATGAAATAGGAAAGTTTCGACTTTATTCAAGTTTCCTGTTTTGACAGCAAATATGGTTAAGACAAGCGAGCACCCCCT
Source organism: Octonoba sinensis (assembly GCA_038502835.1). Taxonomy (NCBI): domain Eukaryota; kingdom Metazoa; phylum Arthropoda; class Arachnida; order Araneae; family Uloboridae; genus Octonoba; species Octonoba sinensis. The sequence goes on along the minus strand of CM076598.1, from coordinate 211,669,066 downwards.
CCCCACACACACAGGATTTCTATGTCGCCAGAACCCCCTTGGCGACGGCCTCGGCTACAGGCGCTATTATGTAATATATATTTCAACGTGCCAGGAGGGGAAGAGCAGGCGTGTACAATAAATCTAGAAGTCAATTCGTCTGAGGGATGTTGATAGGGTGCACATTCTGAGCTCAACCAGAATATTTAGGGGCCGTCCATAAGTGATGTCACGTTTTTTTCCCATATATTTACCCTCCCCCCTTTGTCGCAAAATGTCACACTCCAAAATACCCCCCTCTCCCTTTGTCACATGCCAAGCTATGTTGCATAAGCAAGATGTCACACTTCTTGTTACCCCCTCCCCTCGTCACAATTTGTCACAATGTCATGAACCCCTCCTCCCCCTCGAAGCGTGACGTCATTTATGAATGATCCCTTAATAAATATTTTAGTTAAAAATAAGGGAAGGGTAAACCATTGACATACTAAATGTTTCTGTCTCAACAAAGTTGAAGTCACTATAGTTACAGATGAAAAATCAGCATAGTCTCTTTTGTAAAATATTCTTTCCATTTAAAGGATTCATTTAATGGCGTTTCATTGTACGCAAGCATTTGCATCTCTTAAATGTAAAGAGAGTCACAACACCCGTCAGGGGGGAAGTCAATTGACTCCCCCCTTGCTTATTAGAAATACCTTGAATTTATGCATATTTTTATGTAATGTTGCATTTTGCTGTAATATGCATTAAAAATCTACCCTTTGTCCTCCCCAAAAAGTTTTGAAATGACGGGCCTGGAGAGAGAATGATCAAAAATGCTTTGTGCTAAAATGTGAGCACAAGGGGAAAAAACAACATAAATAAAGCACAAATTGTCAGAACAAATAATCGAAATAGCTGGGAACAGGAACCTGTTCACTCACAACTTCTTTCCTGCACTGATGAACAGGCTCCATTGTAGCCCCGAAATAGCTATTTGGATTATTTGTTGTGACAAGTAGTACTATATTTTTGTAAAAACATTCCTATGAGTCAAATTTCATTATTTTTCTGATATCCCTAATGCTAAAAGGAAGGACCCAGTAAACTTTCGGAGCTCAAATGTCTAACAAAATATTTTTCTCTTTCTTCTTTTCTCCTTTTTCCCTCCTTATTTTGTTGTTGTCAAGAGTCTGTGTTCTTAGTCTACTTAGCGAACGCATCTTTATTAATAGATATCGCAGTGTGGGACGCGAAAAGCGAAGTAAGGTGTTGAAAGATTTATTGATGTAAAGATCCGATTGAAGATTTGCTTTGATGACAAGTTTAATGCCCCAGTTATCAAAAGAGAAAAAACTCTTCATCGAGAAATGCGTCAGTCTGATGAAAATAAATTTCTCCATCGAAAAAAATTGACAATTAATTTTCCTCGCAATATCGTTGTCAAGTGTATTATAATTCAAAAGGGATCAAACATTTAATGTTTCTTCATTTAAAAAAAAGCTTGTCGTAAACACTCTCAGAAACGCATGCTCAAATCTCTCGAAACTTTCGTCGTATTTGACGAAATGGTTTCGTGAAAAATGCTCCGAGTAAACTTTTCGTCAAATTGGCGAAATTTGTGTAGTAGCTTTTTTAAGTCACGTGATCGCGCGAGGAAAGAATCGTTATAAATGATGAAATTTTCTTGACGATTGCAGAATCGTCAAAAGGGAGAGCTCTATTTCTGAGAGTGAAGGTACCGCATGTATACACAAATGGATCAAATGCACACAAATAAACAAATACGTATATACGAAGCTCTTAATTATTCCCAAGATAATTTTTTTTATATTTCTAATAGGTTGCTATTGACTTCTGTCAATTGCAGACCTAGCGCTTTCCCCGGGGATTGGTGCCCTATCTTTCAGCGGCACCACAATGAGCGTGGTGCCGCTGAGAATTTTGATCCATCCAATTGAATATTATCGCCGCATGAGAATTTCGACGTCCAGTTTCTCCACCTGAAAGGGCGAGCACCCGGACTCTGTTGATGCGAAATTGCACTAGGAATTTAATTTAGCCGAGAGTACCAAACCAAATGTCTACTCAAGGGACCTTTAACAGGCCGCATGATCATACGACATGGTTGGAGACGATTTTCTTCTTCCTGAAAATCCACCAACACTGCCAGCCTGGGGCGTACGAGTCCCGCGCCTTACCACGACGCCACAGTGTCGGAATTCCCAAGATATAAATTTATACAGTATTATAGAGCTTTTGTCTTCAAATGAGATAAAGTATTTCAAAAAAAAAAAAATTACAGACATGGGGGGGGGGGGGTGGAATTACCTTAATTAAAAAGTAAAAAAAAAAAACTAAAAAATTTACTCAAAGTGTAGTTTACATTTAAGTTTTCATGTAAGGGTTTTAAAAACATTGAAGAAGAAGCAAAACTAAACGTGAAAAATCGGTGCCAAAACATTCTTCAAAACCTTTTTTTTCGTTATACAAGATTTCTTGGGGGAAGGGCAGCAATAATGTAATTATCAGAGTCGAAATAAAAAAGGGGCCAGGTACGCACTGACTGGGGGTGGGACCGTTCCCCCATTAGCCCTCAAATTTCTGGGTTCCGACAAACTGTTAAATATCCGGGATCCGATCCGACCACTGCGCGAAAGATCCGGTTATCTGGCATGTCAAATTTGATTTTCAATGTATATTATTAGCATGTTTTGAAAATATATGTAAAATAAAGACTCACTACTCATTTGGAAGATTTCGGTTATTTAAAAATATGTATAGAATTTGTATGTTTCAAACATTACGGAGGGGGCACCCGCTACGGATCCGTCAGAAAAAAGACATTCGATGTCTGGTAAAAATCAATATCTGATGCATCCCTAATCCTGCCTTGCACCTCCCCCCCCCCCAGCCAAAGCAAAATCTTGGGGCGTGCTTTTGAAGTCCGTAAACACTTTAACCCTTAACGCAAAAGTTACCGGAAAATTTGCCTATTGCCCGTGCGTTATTTTATTTCTAATGCCCCTCTGAGATCCGTTTACACTTTGTTTGTATCATATTTCTTTTCTGCCTCCCCCCCCCCCAGCCAAAGCAAAATCTTGGGGCGTGCTTTTGAAGTCCGTAAACACTTTAACCCTTAACGCAAAAGTTACCGGAAAATTTGCCCATTGCCCGTGCGTTATTTTATTTCTAATGCCCCTCTGAGATCCGTTTACACTTTGTTTTTATCATATTTCTTTTCTGCCTCCCCCCCCCCCCCCGCCAAAGCAAAATCTTGGGGCGTGCTTTTGAAGTCCGTAAACACTTTAACCCCTTAACGCAAAAGTTACCGGAAAATTTGCCTATTGCCCGTGCGTTATTTTATTTCTAATGCCCCTCTGAGATCCGTTTACACTTTGTTCGTATCATATTTCTTTTCTATGTAACTTTTACTCCACCCCCTCAACTTGAAATCGCAAGGAATAACTTACACGATATTAGTTTTTCAGAAAAAAACTTGTGCTTTAAGGGGGTTAATTAAACCCATTCTTTGAATTTCATTCTGACTTTTTTTTGTAAAATAATTATTTGGCGATTACTATAATCATTTTCAAGGAAACTTAATGTGAAGTTTTGGAACCGACACATATACTTGAAAAAACTAAAAAGATTGTCAGAGCAATCAAAAAACTTGATACTTAAATGTGTCATTTTTCAGTTATGGGAAACTATATTCATCCTTTCACCGCTGAGATATTTTAATTGTCGGTCAGAGAAAGTCGGCCACACTGGGCCGGTTTTCGCCGTCCCGGTGAGAACTATTTGCGGTAGACCACCAATTAGTGACTGAAAAGGTAGACCACTTATATACTGTTTGCTTCTTTATCTTCTTGCAATCGAGTTGTTTTACGGGCTCGTCCGGGTTTAACGGCAAACATTCCGTCTTTTTTTTTTAACGCAAGATTTTTAAAGAAGAAGTTTACTGTCGAGCGCATGATGAAACAATAGTGTGTTAAGCCTTTAAAGGGCCATTTTTTTGTAGTCCCGGTATATTAAAATATTTTTCGGATTTTGATTGATTTCAAAAAAGAAGTTCATATAGGACATTAAATAATATTGACATGTTTTTTTCCACCACCCCTTTGAAGGGGGGGGGGATATCTTAAATATTTGAATATATACGCCCCATGTGAGTAGTAAATATACTTCCCAGAGTCTTTGCAAGGTTCTACCAATCAGAAAGGGTAAAAAAGCTTCCTGTAAACATCTATAACTTGATGAATTTGGTGAGAAGCGTACTTCCCACCACCTTAGAAAAGGTTAAGTGCAGCAAAAGCATTGCTGTTGAATATTGGTAAATCAGCTTAATAAGTGACTTCTACTCTGGTCAAGTCAGTTTCATAACTTATATAAGTCACCTTAGCGGCGGCAACATATTAACTTTTTTTCTTTTATAAATAAATAATAAATAAATAAATAAATATTTCCCTGTATACAAACATATATAAGCAGGGGTGGACACAGGAATAATTTTTGGAGGGGCATTAAGGAGCATCAAGCAGCTCTCCTTCACAAAACTTTTCATTGTCGAGTTCTTATAAGAGTTCTTTTATTACCTCTTAAACCAATTTATCTACTTTAAAGTTCAGTAAAGTAAATAAAATGTATTTAAGGGATAGTTGCATATTTCTTTTGGGTTTACACCCCTCCAACCTCAAATCCGCCACTCTATATAAGCACAACTTAAAGTAAAATCGGTTCTATAAAGCACAGCCAAAGCCTTGTCGAAATCGCTGCCATGGCAACGGTGGATGCTTTGAGTGTAGGGACATGACATAAACTACGCATTCGGATTTGTCTTGTGTAGTGCCCCTTCCAGACATAGCTTTCTGCTTCATGCGGTAGTATTCCCTCTGCAGAAAATATAGCTCTTCCCTACGGCGCCTCCTTATACGGGGTTTCTCCTTTGTTTCCCGAAAAATTAAAGGCAGCAAAAAAAGATAATTTGCTACAAATTTGAGACCACGGGGTTGTAAAAATCAGGGATCTGGAGCAGTCCGTTTTCCAGTTGCTCCTCTCTGATTTCTAAATATTTGCTCCGGCTCTACTCCGTTCTCTATATTAATTTATTATGTTGTTTATTTATCTGTTTTTAAAATTCATTTTTTGTATGATAAAAAAAAATATATTTGCTTTAAATTTGAGACGACGGCGTAGTAAAAATCAACAATTTGGAGCAGCCATTTTTCCAGTTGCTCCGCTCTGGTTTCTAAATATTTGCTCCGACTCTACTCCGTGCTTCAAATTAATTTATTACACTGTCTATTTATCTGTTTCAAAAATTTATTTTTTATGTGATAAAAAAATATTTGCTTTAAATTTGATACCACGGAGTAGTAAAATCCAGGTGTCTGGAGCAGCCAGTTTTCTAGTTGCTCCGCTTTAATTTCTAAATATTTTCTCCATCTCTACTCTGTGCTCCAAATTAGTTTATTATAATGTTTATTTATGTGTTTTTAAAATTTATTTTTATATGATAAAAAAATATTTGCTTTAAATTTGAGACCACAGGGTAGTAAAAAATCAGGGATCGGGAGCAGCCAACTTTCCAGTTGCTCCGCTCTGACTTTTAATTTTTTGCTCCGGCTCCACCTCATGCTCCAAATTATTTTAATAGATTGTTTATTTATCTGTTTTTTAAATTTCATTTTTTATGTGATAAAAAATTCAAAAACGTAAAATGGAAAAAAAAGTCGGAGCAGTGAAACAACAAATTTCTTTGGTCCGTCTCTGCTCCTGTTTCGAGCGAAGTCTAGTTGCTCCACTGCTCCGCTCCTTTTATCCCTGTTAAAAATGATGTATATCCTTGGAAAAGTCTCTTTTTTTGCAGTAAAATGAAAGAAATAGAGATGTTTTCCCTTCATCTGAATCTTTCTGCAAATTAGGATTTTTGCCTTACCAAAACGCAATGAATATATATATATTTATTATTTCATTTTTATTTTTAATTAATATATAGCACATATAATTTATGTGATACACAATATTAAAGCCTTAAAAATGATGAATGGAACAGGAACGAAAAAATAAAATTTTAGTGGACCTGTAATTATTAAAAATAAAACATACTATATATATGAAATACGTGCTTTAAAGAAAATCTGTGCAAGCAATTTTTTATAAATTTATTTGTGCACATTCAAGCATTTCTTTATGAAATTAGGAGAGGAAGAAATAATGTGAAGCAACTAAAGCAATTGTACAAAAAGGGAAAAGTAAATAATAAATAAAAGTAAAGAAATCAAATAAATAAATAAAAAAATAAATAATAATAATAAAATAATAAATAAAATAAAAATAAATAAATTAATTAAAAATAAATAAATAATAATAAAAAATAATAAATAAAATAAAAATAAATAAATTAATTAAAAATAAATAAATAAAATATAAATAAATAAATAATTTAATAAAAATAAAATAAAGTACAAAATTTTATGCAGTGTTTCTATTGTTGTCTGAATTTTTGTATAATGTTTGTTGTAATGAAAGAATATTTATGCATTTCTATTCAACTATTAATTTGAAAAAAAATCTATAATTCATATAATATAAATTATAAGGAATTTATATTAATGAAAAACAAAAATAAAACAATTTTATGATTACAAAAATCAAATTATAGCTTTGTATTTGTTTCAACCTTCAACGAATAAAAATACTTAAGAAATTACTCATTCATTCAACATTGGTTTTAGTTTCCCTTGGGAGTGAGATAAGTAAAAACCGCGGACTATTTATTCCGTGTGCAATGAAAGGAAAACATGAGCCGCGCACAGTCACCAAATAAACCCCCCTTTCGTACGTAACGATAAAGCAAACTCCATCAGCTCGTTGCTAACCGCCATCTACCTTATATATGAAAACCTAACATATTCTGTTAGTGAAGTGAACTTTCTCTTATAGTCACAACGCCTCTGCTATCTTATCACCTGACCTTGTTCGCGACTGCTCCGGCGTCGAACTAACGTTCTTTTCTTTGAATAAAAGGCCCGATTTCATTGGACAATGAGTACACTCTCAGAACTGTCGCCGCAGTGTCTAGTAACCAATAAAAAGTTCGCTTAGAAAGTCGGCGCTTGCTTTTCTCCGACGTAGCAGCCAGGCTCCACCCTCGCTGATATTCCTCGCTTGTGTTGGTTGCTTTGGTGCGCGAGAAAAATCCCATCGATTTGTAGATTTTCTGTTTCTTGGTTTACGTCTAACCTCATTGCCGTTTCCTCCCCTTATTTTCCCCCCTCCATGGCAATTAGGCGGACTTCGGTCCTTGGTTGTTATTTTGGAAATAAAAATTAAAGAGTGGATTCCAACGGCGATCATCAACCTATGCAAGTGTGCGTTTGTTTCGAGTGTTTCCTGTGCATGTGGGCTCGGGCGTCCATGTTGTGGAATGGCGGAGAGAACTGTGCTTTCCAGCTGGCCTATAACTGTTTTAAATGAGCCGGACTAAACACGGTGATTTGTGTGGACGTTGCCGACTGTGTCTCGAGAATATGTAAAATGTATTTCTTCCATGTTCGCCTAGCTTCACGTGACCTGTGGGGTCGACGAGTGTCATGTTATTGTGATCTTTGTAAACAGTGAATATACTTTTAGTGGATGGTGATCCATATTGAAAGCCTCCACTCCATCCCATAACGATAATAAACACCCCATGATTTCACACTTAAATGGTGCTGGTCAGTGCTGAGGTTTCGGAGCGGAGGCCCCCAATGGAAGCCCCTGACAACCCTATCCTTTTACCTAAGCAGGCCGCTTGGACCAAAGGAGAAGATCACATGGTTTTCCTTGACAACTCAAGAATCAAAAGTAAGTCTTTTATCATCTAAATCGTCTATTTCGATGCCCCTTTCACTTTAAAATGCTTTGTTTTGCTCGAGGAGGAGCGTGTTGTTGACGTGTTATATGGACGAAAATGAGATCACATGGTTTACCTTGGCAACAGCTGGATCAGGGAGCTGTTGCGTAACCCTAGAAGTTGTTGTGACTCAAAACCGGTACGAATTGTTTTTATGTCTTCACAGTACCGGTTTATTGTTACAAAATAAACAATACAGTTTCCCGATTACTCATTTCATTCATCCATCTTTAACAATCAACTTACTTTTGTGTGTATATTAACCGCATCGAACTTAACTGTTAGCGACGTTGCGTCCTAGGGTGATGCGAGAATTTAGTTGTTTATTTTTAAATTTTGATTTGGTTTTATATAAGGTGAACGGTACACACGCAATCCCACAGTTAGCAGTAAATAAATATTTCGTTTTCATAGAGATATCGAAAACAAAACTTTATACAATAAAGTCATTGTTGTCAGTCTGTAATGTTTATTGCATACAGTTTTCTTAATTTCTGTGAACTTCTGAAAATATACCTGATATTATAAACTACTTTAAATCTTGGTTATATTTGATTTTTGCTTTATTTTTATTACCTTCTTTAAATAATCATTATGTAAATATTTAATATAACTAAGAATAGCTTTTGAGGATTTATACTGATAATCTCTCCCTGTCAATCAGTTTTTTTGTTTTTTTTTCTTTACAAAAAGCAAAAGTTCAGTTAAGCTTTATATGTCAGTTAATATACACTTGAAAGTTACTGTTTCTAAACGTATTATGCGTGACACTTGTAGCTATTACATAATAGCTACACATTTTTGTCTTTATTGTTTCATATATTAACAAGAAGACAGTTAAAATTTGTAGTTTTGTTGTGTTGCTTACAAAGTATCCATTATGCAAATCTTTTTTTTTTTTTTTTTCATTTTTAGCAAACCTGAAATTTTTGATGTGTGCAAAACTAAACAACATACATCAATTGTTCTTTTTTGTGAATTGAAGCAAAATTTTTTTTTTTTGAGAAAGTAATAACGTGTCTCAATGTCTCATTCAAATTTATTTATGGATTAATAGTTGATTTTAAATACTGTATCGGAGGTTCTCAAATTACTTCACAAAATGATGTGTTCAAATTTTACATAAAGGTTTTTTTCGATCTGTGCTTATTAATGTTCCCTTTGTCTGATAAATTGGAGAAAAAATTGACACTTAACCCTGGCGCTTGAAATGTTTGATTGCACGGGAACGTTCTCCAACGTTTGTTAAATTTGGAGAAAAATTGTCAACGGGATTATGTGCAAGTCCGTTCCGACCTACTGGGAAAATTTCCAAAAGAAAAACTAATGCTCAAGCTTAAACAATGAAACTACCATGCATCATCAATCAGGGCTCTCACGGCTCATTAAAACTCTTTAATTTTCATTTTAATAATTAATTGGCCTTAAAAGTACTTCATTTTAGTCTGAAGTTCTTATATTTCACAACTGCCAGCGTATTCTAACATCTGTATCTTCCTCTGGCTATATTTAAAAACCTCAGGGATGTAACTGCCTCTCCGATTTTTGCTAAAATGTATCTCCAGCACCATATTATGGCAAAAACGCATGTTCTCAGAATTGTGCCGTATTAACTGCACCAATTTTCGATTCTGCCGATTTTCTCCCACACCACGCTTCATTATGGTCAAAACTTTTGCTGTGTACTTAGTAATTGTATTTACTTCATACTTGTAGTATTTTATTGGAAGTGTGAAGGCATTCTGGCGATAGATGTGCGTTTTGATTGGCTATTGTATTTTTCAGGTCCTTAATTCTTTTAAAATTGTTCCTTAAAAATGCCTTAATTTTTGTGTTAAAAAAGTGGGATGTCAATGCTATGATGAAAAAGTCTATGCTATATTTTGTCGTTAAATTTACTAAATGCAGTATGTATACAGGCGAGATAAAATTGCTCCATGTTGAACTTCCTCTTTTAAATGTCTGCTGTGACTGAAAAAGTTCACTCATTAAAACTGAGGACTCGTGCATTAGATTATGGGGTGAAAATCCGTTTACATCCCTGCTTGGGAGATGTTTATTTAAGTTGTAAACTCTATTATATTAGTTAACAGTGAACTGAATAATAACTAGTTTTAAACAATTGCCAAATGTTGCAGAGACTGAAACCGCATTTATTTGGATTATGGTAGTAAAATAAGTCCGCTTTACTTGTTGGTGATTCATTGTGATGAAAAGAAATTTTTTTTTTAAATGTGAACTTCTAATAGCTGCCATATGTTGTCTTTGTAAATAGTTAGTGTGCAAAATGTGACTAATTGGTTCATATCTTGAGTGGGGGCGGCGGCCGCAAAGGTTTACTGTTGTTTTTCTCCTAGATTTCATGGTTATACTGTATGGGACCTCAAATCCGGAAAGCATCGGGCCGCAATCTTTCCAGATTTCGAAATTTTCCGGATTTTGGGTCCTCATTCAGAAAATTTTGTACGTAGCATCAGAGCCCATTTAATTTGCTGTGGAAGTTTTTATTAGCTTTTTGCTCATTTATAGCATTTTTAGCCTACTTTCCAGTAAAAGTAAAAAAAATAATAATAAGGCATGAAAGAAGGCTTAATGTATCGTGAAAACATCGTTAGAAATCAAGAAAAGTCAAAAATTAAATAATTAAATAAAGATTGAAAAATAAAAAATTTGAAAGTAGGGCTTTGAGATGGGGGAAAAAGTGTGTCTGTAGGTCTGTCTGTCTGTCCCCCCCTAATAACTTTTGAACGAATTGTCCGATTGGAAAAATTCTTTTTGCAATCGAAAGATCTCTGCGAGGACATCTCATTTCCATATTTTACTTTTTGATTTGAACAATTTTTTGTTCAATTTTGAACAGTTCAAAAAATTTTAACATTAGCGCCTATAGGTGAAAATGAAGCAAATTATGTAAACTCTGGGTACAAGATCCAAGTTCCCATGAACAAGCTCACTGGAAGAAGTTCTTGGCATGAAATATTGATTTGAACAATTTTTGTTCATTTTTGAACAGTTCAAAAAAAAAATTAACGTACCGCCTACATGGAAATTTCAATCCTATATAATTCCTGATCTATCGGACCGATTTGCTTGGAACAAACTTTATCGGAAAGCTCTTATGACCTAGAACATGTACAAATAGAAAGTTCATCCAGAACTAACGAGTCTATTTTCCTATGAAATTTTTTGATCGGGATTTTCAAGAATATTTTTTAATTAATGAATGATTAAATGAATAAGCAAAAGAATGAATGAATAAATGAGTGAATAAATACATGAATGACTTAATAAAATTAATGATTGAATGAATATGTATTAACCCTTGAAAAGGGTATATTTGAAGCAATTACGAACTAAAGCAAAAGGAGAAAAAGAGAGAGATAGCTAGATTATAAATTTGAATTCGAGTGTATATGGGAAAGTAGGCTCGTATAGTTCTAGACGGAACTTCTTGTTTATTATCGTATATACTATACTCTCCTATAAGTCGCGAAATTTAGCACCAAAACAATGTTGGAGTAGGCAAAACATGGGAACATCTGGACTTTTTCCAATATTATTTTAACCTCTTTAATTAAACAATAAAAGAAAAGAATTCCGTCAAATTTTGATATGATTTTATATTCTCTAGCCACTAAATTGCAGTAAAAGATCAGCCTATCGGGGAAAATGCGAGAAACGGCGATTTTCAATTTTGCGGATTTCATTATTGCACGAAAATTAGAACTCATTTGAAAAAAATAAGTATAATAAAACTACAAGTGGGGAATTAAAAAAAGCAAAATTTAATGATATTAACTCAAAATTAAAGCAAGAATTAATAAACTTCTAATCGAAAAACTTTTTTCAAAAAATCGCAAAATATTTTCTTTGAAAACAGCACATTTCTGATCTTAAACATGTTTCTTACATTTTATTTTCCTTCGTTTTTTTAAAACATTTTATTTCAGCTGCCGATTTTTTTTCCGAAAAAGTACCGGATTTTGGTTTTTCCGGATTCTGAATTTGGGGTCCCATACTGTATATAAAATAATGTTTTAACTAATTTTATTCTCCGTATTCCATTGTTAAGCAACATTTATGCATTCAGAACATACTGAATTACAGTAAAACCTGCCACATCCGGACCTCCCCATATCCGGACGGCTAACGGAACTAATATTTTTGAGTAAGCAAAAGTCAAAGTAGTATTTCTTTCGAACTGTGCGACGGACGAAAGAATTAGAATTCGAATTTATTTATTGCCTGTTAGTGTACATGAAGTATACAAAAGAAGCACGTCAAAATTAATTATTTTTAACGTCTATGTGGTTCAGCATAATCTCAGTCCTGTTTACAGCTACATATTTTGAAATGATCTTGATATCCGGATTTTTTCATATCCGGACCGGTCGGTCGCCACATTGATCCGGATGTGGCAGGTTTTACTGTACTTCTAAAAAAATTGGATAATATTTGTTCGCTTTTCGAAGGGGCACGTCATCAATTCTTTCAGAATTGAGAAATTTGAAATAGTTGTACCCCAAGTGAATGCTTAACATGAACGCAACCTCCTTGTGGTATATCCACACATAATTTGATTTCTGTACGAGGTTCTGTCACAATTACAGGTTATGTTTACATTAACAGTTTGTCCAGTGCGTAATCGGGACTAGATGATAAGTTGAGATGAGGAATACTGAAAGCAACCGACTGCCATGAGCATAACTGATATGCGTTGAGCTTGTAATATCTTGAGAACAGATGTGCTTAAAAAGGTAAACTCCTAGGAGAGCACACCCCCTTTCAATATCGCCAATTTGGCGTCCATCTCGCAGCACGATAGAAGCTGGGTTTTGATCAAATCAGGGTTACCAAGATTCTGTACTCATCGCCAACCACGCCAATGGGGTGGGCTCTCCTAAGATCCAACCATCATCATCATTCAACATTCCCCGCTAATATTTGTGACATATGTGTAGTACACATTCCTCTTAACCTTTTACTCGCCAATGTTCCAATATTGGAACATCAAATCTAAAAATCTGTGAAACATTTATCGGTATTGTGTTGCAAAAATTTCTGTGTGTATTTGAACTATTGATTGATTTTTTGACATAATTGTTATATTACTGAAAGCAGTGGTATCAACAAAAAAAAATTGTAATGTATTCATTTTTTGGAACTAATGTGATATAACCCCCCCCTTGGCGACTTTTTCATTGGCACCAAGAAACCGTCGCCAACAACAAGATTTTCATGTTGCCAACTTCAAATAGAATCAAGGCCGTAGCCAGAAATTTTTTTCGGGAGTGGGGGGGGGCCTGACTTTGAAACTCTTATGTTGAGGAAAGTTTCAGGCAGGAATATATGTTGCACTGCAAAATTTTCGGATTTCGGCGCGGGGGGGGGGCCTTGGGCCCCCCCCTCTGGATACGGCCTTGAATAGAATACAACACTCTTGGCGATAATTTTATCGCCAACAATGTCACATCATACACATAGCAAACATGTCAACAAAAATCACTAAAAAACAGTAAAATACCAAAAATTGCAAATTATATCTTACACACAATATCGACGCTACTATGTAAAGCAAGTGCAGCATTTTTGAACAGCAATTCAATACATTAACGGATTGATAATTACTCGAAAAATAGAATTATTTACTTTACAAACACTCAAACTTGAATAAAAACCCTCTGTTAAAAGAACACGCAATTTATGCCCAATAATAACTATTGCAATGATTCATTATTGCATAAAATGATATGCATTCTTTAATGAAAAACATAATTAAAATATCGTGCAATTCAAAGCAAAACCAATGTTTATTAAAGCTGTTGGAATTTTAAAATAAGAGACTCCATTAGAAAATATATAACATTGATCAATTAAAGCACATATTACATCAATCTATTGGAAGCCTACACTAAAACTAGCAAAAAAACCCTTTATTGACAGAACACGCATTTTAGGCACAATGATTATTGCAATTAATTTCATTGCATAAAATGATATGCATTATTCAACAAAAAACATAGTAAAAATATCGCACAATTCCACGGAAAACTTGAAGTACATTTTACATTAAACTAACGGAAACCCACTTTATCAAAACTAGCAACCCCCTAATTACTACAGCTAATATTTTAGAACAATTGAAAATTCATTGTTTTATAACCTTACAAACGCATAAAATAAGCAGATAATAAACTTACAGAAATAAAGAACTCACTTTAAACCAGTTGGCTTTTCAATGTTAATCCCAAATAGCAACAGACTTACAATCCAATATGACGAAATGGTCCGAAAATTACCACTTTATTTTTCTTTCCTTTTTGTCACAATTAACCAAACTTATGCACTTATCAACCAAAACAATTTCGTACTTCAGATAGCACAAACTCCAAACCACGCTTCCGTCAGTTTCGAAAAATGGCGCCTTAACAAACTAATATGAATTCATTCATCTCAACTAGTGATATTCCGGATTGTTTTTGGGGAATGTTGAAGATTCCATGCCGTATGGGTAATCCGTAAAGCACTGCATGAAGATAGCATTGGAAAGTATTATTGGCTGTATGTGGAGCAAATTGAAGCATGTTTTTTGATGCACTTGTAGAAGAACGTTTGACATGGCCTTCCTTTGAAAAACAAACTGCAAATTATCTGAGCAAATTCTCCAACAGTGAGTTAAGCATTTGAAATGTTTAAATTGTGTGCATGATTGAGTTCCAGACTTGTAATGTTAGATTTTGGGAACTGATATTTCTTCATGAAAGCATTCAGTTGAAATAAAATGGTCGCACAATTTTAAGGAATAAAAACAGCATCCTCTCAAACTGCTTACATATATATTTGGAGAGTAAATTAGTATGTTCTGACTACCGTAAACATGCATTATCGACAAAATGCAGGCAACAAAATTAGTGAAAAGCATTATTTTTTGTAATAACCATGAAATTTAGGTAAAAAACAACAATAAAACTTTGCGACAGTAGCACCCCCTCAAGATATTGACAGATACTTGTAAAATTGGAGGTTTGGCAAGTTTTTGCCATAGGTGAAAAAAACGCTGAGTAAAATTTCTTTTTGTAAAGCAATAAGTTTCCAATTTAAAAAATGCATATTTTTGTGAAAGTGGTGATTTTTCAAAATTATTTCAGCAAAGCAGGCTGGAAGCAAAAGCGTGAATTTGAGCTTTTTCAGTAAACACACTAAAGACAAAAAATCGAAGAGCATTCTGTATTGAGATTGTTAATTATTTCTTGGATGGATAAAACATAGGAATTGGTAGGCATGCATTTTACATATAGAAGATTGTAAGAAAAGATTTTGAGTGTCTAAAGAATGAATATAACAGGAAATACTTACCATTGGAACAACAGAGCCCAACTGCATGTACTGAACGAAAGAAGGGAAAAAAGGCAAGCTGGACAATCAATGTTTTTCTAACAAATCTTGGCTTGCCTAAAAAGAAACACATTAACAATTATATTAGTCTCCAGGGTTTGCATTTTAGGATGGAATTTGGTGTAATTTACAAAAAAAAAAAAAATAACTTGGGGATTGAGGATTGGATTTTTATGTCCCCTGTGTATCATTTTTACAATAATAGTTAAATATATATTGCAGAAAAAAATAATTTCTCAAGTACTCAAGTCTAATGATCAAATTTCATTAAACATATAAGATTTTATAGAGTTACACGTGGTCTTTACCTGCAGGAATTTCATCGCCATGAATCCTTTTTCTTCAAAACGTGAGACAATTTTAGCAATTAAACCTCTTTGCACACCATCACCTATGGCTTTTTTTTTGAGAAAAAAAACTCTTTCGCCGTAGCAAATTTTGTTCTTGGCTAACCAGTAAAAATGCCTGAAAGCGGGGCTTCTTAGGACTATTTATGAATGGTCGGATCGGCGGCACACTATCAAAAGAGGGTGGTCAATACCACTTCTGCACCTCTAATTTTGCCATTTTCAATTGAATAAATTATTACTTATAATGTAAAGAAGCAATTCATTTCCATTTGTTCAACTTTTTATTCCAAAACCTAAATTTTCGGCAGAATTCATCAAATTGCTTATTGACATTACACGCAGGGCCCGATTAAGACAGTCGGGGGCCCAAGGCACAACATCATTTTGGGGCCCCCTATGGTACGAAAAGTAAAAATACTGGGCATAATGTATAAAGTTGAATAAGCTTGGAGATTATTCTATTAATATTGGGTTCATACCAAATTGGCAAGGGCGAAAAAACGAGATGCCTCAGCGATTAAAGGACGCTATTTAGCCATGATAGTCAACGAAGATATTGATCTGATTGTGCATAGTGACCTTGTGGCAAATACTGTTAGCTCGCCATTTAAATGAGTTAAGATCTTTTCATTTTGTAAAAAAATAACTTTTAAGAGATATTTTCAGAAATCTTTCTTACGATTTGGGGGCCCCGAAAATTTGGGGGCTCAAGGCCGCGGCCTAGTTGGCCTGTGCGGTAATCAGGCACTGGTTACACGTACCCCGTACCACAGGAAAGTTTTGCCAAATCGTCTATTGACGCTACCCGTATTTAAAGGTTAACCGTATTTTAAGGTTAAGTACCCATTAACCACCAAAAGTCAAAATCGTTATTTGTTTCTGATACAATTAACAAAAGTTGTTATTTAGGTCACATACAATAGTAATATGCTGAAAAAAGAAGAAAATTGTAACTATCTTTAGAAATATGGGGTGTTGCATTAACGCAACGTCAGCGGAAAAGGAGTACGGATGCGAAGAATTCTAGAATTCTCGTCGGAAACTATGCTGTGATTTCAATGTGTTTTAAAAATTGGAAAAGTTTATGAACACTATTATAGTTTTAGAACATGCATTACACCTTAAAGTATACTAAAATTTATTAAACATAAGGGTATATGTGCACTTGAGAAATTATACATTTGAGAAAATAATCAGTAACTATATTCCATACATGATATACTTCACTGCAGTCATGTTGTAAAGCAACATTACAAATACTGCAGCGATAAATTGTTTGGCTAGTGCAATGCTTCTGGTCGGTTGAATTTACAATGAAATGTTTCCCAGTTACTGGCTTTGGAAAGCTGAATTTACTTGGCTGTCCCATCACTGTTTTTTCCTGATTTACATCACTATCAAAGGGGGGTCTGCAAAAGACAAAGTGCAGCCTCCCTTTTAAAATCCCAGCAGTGCCTTCTTATTTCCTTCTTCAAATAATCTTGAACGTTTCCAAGCATTTGTCAATGCAACATAGATATAATTTGTAAATATTTACCACCACCATTTTTTACCTCGAACTCTAATTCTGTAATCTGAAACCACGTTGTCACACAGATAAACAGCAGCCCTTCCCCATTTTCAGGTTATATTGCTCAATGATATGTAGCTGGGGAACTAACACCTTTCTCTTCCGTATTTTAGAGTAGCGAGAAACATTTTTTACCAAGGAGGATAGAATAGGAAGGGAGAAGTTCTTCCAGGGGAAACGTGTAGCCAAAACCGTAACCGGAAATTTAACTGGCGGGTGAAACTCTACCCAAAAAAAACATTGGGATTTTATAAAGCGCTTACTCCGTTCGCTATGTAAAGTGGTGTAGTTTTTTCATTTAATGGAAAATGCAGAATTTCTCTGAGAAGGGCAATTTCTTTGTGACCTATCTTAAAGAAAATTTTGTCCATAAGAATAAAAATTTCGAAGTTTTAGTTCGTTAATCACATATGATTTAATGATATTTAAATGGGGAGGTTATAGCTTCTATTTCCCCTGAAATCTCCAAATGTAAAAGTGCAGGAGATAGTAATAAATATTTATCAGTATTTTCTGAACATTTTCTCCTTTAATTGAAAAATATTTAAAGAAATCTGATAAATGAACCTTTTAAAAAATGGCAGCAAAGAGAGATATGGAAATCTCGGTAATAATCTCAAAGATAATACTATTCACAAAAACCTAAATATAATGCCAACATAACATTACACATTTTTAATGAGAATGAGTTACTCCAAAATAAATAAAATACTTAATAAACATTGCATAATACAGATTAACCATTTCGTTAAATGTATCAATGTTATTTTTGTTATAAATATTATTATTATCATATAGCGAAACTTTTTCAGATTTCCCAAGAAAGTAAATTTAAGAGTAATTGTTAGTAGTTTTATGCTTCCAATATTTTATTTCATTAATTGATTATTATTTTTATTATAGTTCATAATGTTTTTAAATTATTATTGTTATTATAACTAAATTTTAGAAGGTTCTAAAACTATTTTTTAAATACCATTTGATGCATTGATTATATAATATTTGTTGCTATTATGCTTATAGCACTTATTAGAACTAAACTGGTTCATAGGGGGTCATTCATAAATGATATCACCCTTCGAGGGGGAGGGGTCCGAGAAAGTGTGACCGTTTGTGACAAGGGGAGGGGGTAAGAAGAAGTGTGACATTCACATTTTGATTTATGTAAAAGCATTTAAAATCAGCAATTAAAGTTATTTTTAGAGTTTTTTTTTTTATTTTCCTAATTTCATTTTGAAGCTTCATTTATCATTTTGTATTGTAAATACCGATGCTGATTAAGGTTTCAATTTACTTCTTGTTAAAAGTTTAAAAAGAAATTTTCTTAAGCATTTACACTTTTAAGAAAAATTGCGTGGGTTATTTTTTCCCAGATATCGAACAATTAATATTCAAATCCTCTATTCTTAATATCTTTTGTGTCGTAAACCTTAACCTCATTTTAAGCAAATCAAACACACATGCAATCATCATCACTATTATGCTCACAATTTCCATTAAAAGTTCAAAAATAAAATTAAATGTGATCTATAAGGCAGTGCTTTGTTTCTGAACTGAAAGCACATAAGCTTATGTAATATAGCGTGACATGTGACAAAGGGGGTAGGGTGTATGATAAAATGTGACATTTTGTGACAAAGGGGGTCAAATATATTGAAAAAAAGTGTGACATCATTTATGAACGGTCCCATATACATGTATAATTTTTCAGTTGCTGAAATTGTATTCTTAAACTATCAGTCCACAATTGTGACACACTGATCCCCTCCCCTCCCAACGTTTGTATTTAACTAGAAGTTTTCATATATCTTTAATTTGAAAGCTTAATAGTTTTATTTTATTTTAATACAATTTGAAGTTAATAAAAAATGAGAAAAGCTTTTGTATAAAAACTTTTTTTTCAACCTACTGGTAAAACGTAAAGTATTTATTAATTTCTTTCACTAAATATTAGTGTTATTTAAACAATTAAGTAACTGATTTTCTGATTTATTTCGCTTCCGAAAATATATTTGATAAATGTATCTACGCTACATTGGTAAGTTTTCTTTTTGAAAAAAATTACTATGCCTATGTAAAAGTAGAAGTTAATTACTTATTTCTCTAATTATTTCAACTTTTATTGTGTTTGCTATTACGTGTGCAAGATAAACATATTTTCTGTCCTTTTTGCATTTTATTTCTATTGTTTTCGGACTTCTAATTTCAAAACTTAAAAAGAAAAATATTTTTAGGTAGATTTTTTCACATTAATGCATTTAAAAACCTATAAAAATGTATTCGAAAAATGCTTTCACTAATGTCGAAAAACTTTAATAAAATGAGAAGGAATTAATTTAAAATAAATAGCCTTTTAAGTTAGATGCAAATTATGAAACATCATTTAAGCTCCAACAACGAAAACTACGCTAGAAAGAAAGCATTTTTTTGTTTCTGAATTATTTTCTCATTCATATCCATTGATTACATTTCCCTTCTTGAGTAGACTTTTCCCCCTCTCCTTCCTTCACCCACCTCTCCCCCTGGCTTCAACTGCTCGCTATTGCGTTCGCGGCTTTCGGCGTCTCCCCTGTATTCTATCCTGATTGTTTTTTACAGATTCAATATTTCCAAAATCATCTCCTCATTTCGCATCGTCATCGGAGTTTTCATCTAAAATCCTTGATAATGCTTCTTCTAATGTAAGATACTTTATTCTAGGCATTTTTTACAAAAAGGAGAAGAGAGTGAAATTCACACATTCTAATTGCACAGAATAGAAACGAAATGTCTTTAACCCAGAAACGAATAGATACATTTTACCCCTTTTCGGCTGACGTTGCGCGAGAGCAACACCTGTATTTGCTTCCCCCTCCACCCCCATACAAACAGTTGATTTGCGGAATATACTGATAAGCTGTGACCTTGAACCAAAGTATTTTACTTCCAAGCCCTATTTTGTGTTTTTTAACAATCTTTCTAGAAAACTCCGTAATCTCAAATTTGGACCAAAAAAAAAAAAAAATCAGCAAAAATAGCGCTTGTTTTTAGAAGTAAAATTTTTTTTTTTGAATCATTGTTTTTTGGTGTGGCATTTCTATTGATAGTACTAAATCTAAAACTGCAATCGATACAAAAATAACTTTATTAGTGAATTTTTTATGATTTTTCATAGTAGCCATTGCGTCAACGCAACACCAGCGGCTTATGGGTTAAAGGGTTAATAAATATAACCTATGATATGAAAATGCAGACCACAGATACATACGCAAAGAGGTTTAGGAATGAGAGAGAGAATATATAGAGAAAACCAACCCGCATGGAGTATAAAGGAGACAAATCTCCAATGAGTGGCAACAGCTAAAAAGAGCATAAAAAATTCTGTCTTCCGCTAGGCTCACTGCAGTAGTTATCCTGAACGTTTTCTTGGTAACGAGAGCTGCTTCTGGGGTTTCCCACACCCACTTTATATACAAAAGAGCACACTGCGATACGAATCTTTTCTTTTGGTGAAGAGCGTTAATTTTGGGTGTGTGTGTGTATTTTAAACACCATTTAAGAAATAAAAATTTCACGTAGCGAATGAATCTTGTTATCGCGGAACATTATTGCTTCTCTGCATGCTTCTCATTAGCCAAAACTTTTAAAATTCACTTTCGAAATTTTCTCAGCTTCTTGAAATCTATCTGCTGAAATATAATTTAACGTTTCTGCTAACTATCAACGAGCTACTGTTTATTACATAATAGAACAAGATAATTATCTTACTTATATCTTATTTCCTATGTTTCAAAATCATAGGGCTCGACCGATGGCATTTTTTGGCCGATGGGCCGATGCCGATTGTTGGCCGATTGTTCCGAGATTGGCCGATGGCCGATGCCGATGGAAGAAAAGTCGCTTTAAACCATTAAAACGTTAGAATGCTTGTCAAAAATGTCATTTAAATCGTTTGTTTTTATGTTTATAAAAACATAAATGCATTATTCAAGCATCTTAAAACTGTTTGGGGGAAGTTTACATGATAGTTAAAACAAAAAGAATCACTCGCGATTCTAGTAAAGTAATTAACCTGTTTGGAGGTCAAAAAAAAATTGAAAAATGTGATATCAGAATATTTTTCATTCTTTTGTCTTATCTTTGCAAAAAAAACTCAACGACTATTGGATCGGATCGGGTCTAATTCCCCTTCCTTCAACATTTTCTCTTTATAACACCTGCACTGCAACTGCCAAGTGCAGCTGCCTTTATTTTCTTATTTTTTTCATGGAGAGGAATGCAGATGTTTTTTTCCAGACGCACAAATAATGTTTGTTTGTATTTTTAATGAAATTGTCAACCCCCTCCTCTCAGATTTTTTTCATAATCCCCCCCCCCCCCACCCCGTTTTTAAAAGAAAAGCGGGAACGATTATATGTTTATTTTTTTATTATAAAAGTTATTTTATCTAAAAATAGCTCTTTTTCTAAAATAAAAAGAAAGATTAAAAACCGTCGCTTGCAGTTAACACCCTGTTCATAACCAAGACATACTGAATATTGCTTTAAAAACATAGACGTGAGATATTTTTTTTTTGTCATTACAAATGAATGCTGGGTCTTAAGAACTAATTTTATTAGCTTTCTTGTGAGTTGAAAATTACACTGAAATACTTGACTTGTTCTTTATATTCTCATGAGCATAATGTAAGGTTTCCGAAATAAACCAATATTTTGAGCACCAGCAGTTTTCTGTTGACAAATAATCTTCTGAAAAACACGTGATCGTTTATAAAAATTAAGATGTATTTTGAAAAAATATATATCTATTTATATATACGTTGTCACTTTTTGAAATTAATGAAATTGTAGCATTTTTATTAAGGTATTATTCCACCCTGGCGCGCGAACTCGTTTTTTAAGAATTAAAATTTTGAAAATTACAAATCGAACTTGGACTCATAAAATTTCGATCAATAAACATTTATACTGAAAAAATGATTCATATTTTTTATCAATATGTCCTACGTTGTAAACTAACAATAAAATAACAAGAAATATTCTAAACTGAAAGCAGATGCAACGAGAGTGTTGTACAAGAGCAGAAAAACAGTCAACTGTCTAACACGTGGCATCAAAGCCAAAAAAAAAAAAATGCTCTAAAAAAAACGACGTATAAACGGGGAAAAATTAAAATAATTATCGTATAAAAAAAGTTAAGATGTATTTTGAAAAAATATATGCATTGATCAATTTTTGAAAACAAAGAAATTTTAGCATTTTTATTAAGATGTTATTAAATCCTGTCGCGCGAACTCGCATTTTGAGAATTCAATTTTTAAAAATTGCAACTCGAACTTGGACACATAAAATTTCTACCAATAAGCTGTAACACGTGGGATCGAAGAAGCAAAAAAAAGGTAAGAGATAAAAGTTTACGCTGGTAAAAATTAAACTTATTATCGTACTTTGATTGAGCTGACTTTGTATTGTTTGCAATTTCAGAATAATAAGAAACATGACAAGCTAAAAAAGCAGATGGTGCAATATTATTGCACAATGACATCTAATGCACGCAGTCATTATTAAACGAAAAACGGACAAAAATGAGGCAACTAACCTAGTTCGAAAACAAATAGTTCTCATAAGAAGCCTTTATTACTTTTACTTTAACATATTTTATTTCGCTAGCATTCTGTTCCAAAGAGAAATAATTTTAATAATGAAGGCTTTCGGGCAGCGATCGCTTAAATTATTTTTCCGAATTTTTTATCAAATACTTTGTAGAATGACATTATGGCTATGCTATGGAGAAAAAAGAAAGTTAAAGACAGAATTCTTTCTGGAAAGTTGTTCCTGCGTAAAACATCGGCCTTGCATCGGCTTTTAGATGTTTTTAAAGGCCGATGGACCGATGTTTTTCTGAAGTTAACATCGGCCGCCGATGCCGATGGCCGATTGCAACTTTGTTGAACAATCGGCGCCGATGCATCGGCGAGGCCGATGCATCGGTCGAGCCTTAGTTATGAGGTTTGCTTTTACTTGAAAAACCATCTAGAAATTTCAATTTCTAAAAGTGCTTCCCCCTCTTTGCCTAAATTGCCAGGCATGTGGCTCTTTTGCTATTATATTCATTTCTTATGTTTCAAAATCATTAGTTTGTTACTTGGTTTGAATTTACACTTCATGTTAACATGTAGAAAACAAAATTTCTAAGAGCCTCTTTGCTTAAATTGCAAGGCATATATGGTTTGAAAACTACTGGAAGTGTTTAAATTAACATATTTCAGAATAGAAGATGAAAATATACTATTTATACAGGAAACAGGATATAACATTTTTTTAAAATCTTTAAAATTCAAAGTTAGGCATAAGCTAAACTTTTCAATAGTTGTTCGGGGGGGGGGGGGGGATGGGATAATCTTTTATGTTTCTAAAAAAAAAAAATATTTCTTATAAATTAATTATGCCTTTTTAACCTGTAGGTTTTGGATTTAGCATGACATACACTAGACAGCAACTGTTAATGACACAATAAGTCATAATTAATCATCTTAATTTATGTATTTATTTTTATATAATTTTTATTTTAATTTATAATTTTTGTCCCTTGCTTCATCCTTTTTTTTTTTACTTGAAAAGACATGCAAAAACCAGAATTTTTAACCCTTAAAGCAAGAGTTTTTTTCTGACAAACTAGTGTAGTGCAAGTTATTCTTTGCAATTTCAGGTTGTGGGGGGTGACTAGGGATAGGGGGTGGGGTAAAAGTTACATAGAGAAAAAGATATTTTACAAACAAAAATGAACAAATCTCAGATGGGCATTAGAAATAAAATAACGCACAGGCATGGGCAACTTCCGCCCACGTCAGACATGGGCAAATGCGTTAAGGGGTTAAAGAGCGCTCCTCTTGCCCTCCTCCCCCCTCGCTTAAATTACAAGGCATGTGATTTGAAAACTATTGGAAGTCTTTAAATTAAAACATTCAAAACAGAAGATCAAAATATCTAGACACACAGCAGTGTATCAGAAAGGTTCAGAAACGGGGACACCGGCCAATGCGTATATTTAACCAAACCTTTTTGAGCTACTTTCGACCAAGTCATTGCTCAAAAACTATTAGACCTACATACTTGAAATTTTGTATGTCTCACACTGATCCCTTGAATCCCTAGAATATTAAAATTCATTGATGTATCTTCCATAGTTATTGAATTATTAAGTTCTGAAAAGTCATTTTTATCACTGACTGGCGTAAAACTTAAAGTTCTCTGGAAATTTACATAAAAAAATAAATAGTTGAATAATAGTAATAACAACTGAAGCATAATTCTATGTCACCCTCACAAAAAAAGTAAAAAAAACCTGTACAGCATTTGCTCATCTTCTTTTATTTTTGCTTTTAAGTTCAAATACAAATACAAAAGTGATGACCAGCAACGGGCACAGGGCCTATAATTTTACAATCCCCACTGAACATCAAGAACCTTCTTAAAAGTTTTTTCCTCACTGCAACAAACAGTTGCCTCTGGTAAACTATTCTAACTGCCTAAAATCCGATTGAAGTAGAAATTTTTCCTAATTTCAAGATTAGCCTGAGATTTGACAAGCTTAAAACAATGACCTATGGTTTTACCTTCAGTGTATAACTGCAGTCCATCAACATTTCCTGTTTTAATGAATTTAATCAACTGAATCATGTCCTTTCTAATTCTCCTTTGCTCTAGACCAGGGGTACCCAACCTTTTTGTACCTAAGAGCACATACCAGAATACTGGTCGAGTGGCGGGCACCATTTATTTTTTCAAAATAAACTTATAGCTGGTGTACATAGTTAATAATACACACTACATATAATGCACAAATAAATTAATTTCAAAAATTAATGT
Source organism: Octonoba sinensis (assembly GCA_038502835.1). Taxonomy (NCBI): domain Eukaryota; kingdom Metazoa; phylum Arthropoda; class Arachnida; order Araneae; family Uloboridae; genus Octonoba; species Octonoba sinensis. The sequence continues at coordinate 211,644,043 of CM076598.1, read as the reverse complement.
AACATATGAATATAATTAGTATTAGCATTCTTGTGTAAAATAAATGATTGCTAAATTGCTTGCAAAACATACGAAACATAAAAATTATTTATAAAATATATAAAATACAGTCAATGATATTTGGCATTGCGTTTCACTGGCTAGTGCTTCATAATTGGGAGAATGAGATGTAATTCCTGCGCGCAAGCAATCGCCAAGGTGTTCATCTGTAAGTCGTAATCTTATTATTTTGATTTTATGATATTCATTGTCATTTATCATTATAGGGTCATTCATAGTTATATACCCCTTTATTCATATACTCTAGATTCTAAATGTTCTCTAGTTTAAAATGGAAAATTGAAATATTTTATGGTTGGGCACAAGCAGCAGGCGCACCAAGACCGATCGAAGGGCGCCATGGTGCCCGCGGGTTGGGGAGCCCTGCTCTAGACTATACATATTAAGCCTTTTAAGCCTAACATCATAATCAAAGTCTGAGAAACCACTTACCAACCTAGTAACCCTCTTTTGAACCCTTTCCAATTAGGTAATATCCTTCTTTAGATAAGGAGACCAAAACTGAATAGCATACTCTAAATGAGGTCTTACCAAACTTCTGTATAATGGCAATACAACTTCCTTTGTTTATTCCCATGACCAAAGTGAAGCCCTTGACATTTCCCAATATTAAAAGGCACACCTCACTTAATTGTCCACCTAGAAATTTGATTTTAATCCTCTTGAAGCTGATTGACTCGTTCTTCCATGTCAACAATTGCCATGACTTCAACATCATCAGCAAAAATGTTGATTTTCCCAGAAAATATTCTCCCTAATATTATGAATAAAAATAATGAATAATAACGGCCCTAAAACTGAACCTTGTGGAACACCACTTAAAACATCAATCCACTGAGAATAATTGCCTTTAACTACTATTTGTTTCCTCCCAGTCAGCCAATTGCTAACCCAATTTAAGGTTTTTCTACCAATACCAATATAAGCAAGTTTGCTACGAAGAGCTTCATGCGATACTTTGTCAAACGCTTTCTGGAAGTCAATACAAACTACATCTACGCACTTTTTGTTATCTAAAGCCATGGTAATCTTGTCATAAAAATGCGACAAATTAGTTGTACAGGCCCTACTCTTCCTAAAACCATATGGAAAACCAGTTAATATTTTAATTGCCTCCAGGAAATATACTGTCTTGATTGTGATCAGAGTTTCAAAAATTTTAAATTACTGAAGTAAGGCTCATAGGCCTTTGCTAAAATTTTTGGGTAAACATTCTCAGGTCCTGGGACCTTGTTTTGCTTTAATCTTTTTCAAATGAAACAACAAATCACTCCTAGAAAATCCAAAATCCTCAAGCTGTGTATTAGCTTGCATCTTGCTTATGTCAACCGTTGAAATTCAGGTTCTTTTAAATACACTGGAAAAAAACTATTTAAAATATCAGCAATGTCCCCATGATTTTGAATTAAGTTCCCATTCTCATCCACTACTGGGCCTACCCGAGTGTAATGAGCTTTCCCTGAATTCGCATAAGCAAAAAACCTCTTAGGATTCCTTTCAATGTTATCTGCAAGCTTTTGTTCTAATTCCCTCTTCTTACTCGGTACCAAATACTTGAAATTACATCTATGTTTGCAATATAAAATCCTCTCAGCATGGCAACCAGTCTTTAAATCACCGAAAAGGGCTTGCTTATGATTTAGAGCTTCTTTCACCTCCCTAGAGAACCATATAGGCAGAAGCGTAGCTAGGGTTTTCAGCGCCCAGGGACAACTGAAGATTTTGCGCCCCCTGTGCCCCTGGTGATGGGAATTTTAAAAAACTGTTATGCTTCCTAAATGATAAAACTCTAAAAAGCAGCCCTTTTAACTTTCATTTTTAATATCGACCATTCACTTCTAAAGGAAAAATGGGACACTTTGACTTCGCAAAATTATTTGTCTGATTTCCTACGCACTCCTGTGCTACATTGGTGATTTCCGATATGATTTGTGTGGGCTCCCACTTTTTTGTCGAACATATTCACACCTCTTCAGTTCAAATAATTTTCTTCTCGCATTTAAAAATTAAATTAAATAAATTAACACTAATTTGGTGCCCCTTGACGCTGCGCCCGGGGACAGCTGTCCCTCCTTGCCCCCACCTAGCTACGCCTCTGCATATAGGCCAAAATTTGTAAAATCCCATTTTCCTAAAGGGAACATGATCGCTCACCGTTTTCTCTAATATCCGCTTAAACTCTTCCCACTGAAGATCAGCTTCACGATTCGCCCCCCCCCCCTCTCAACCCAGAAGAAAAACCTCTTTCAAACCCTGCCTCCGATTCCATATATTTAGATGCTACTTTTTGGTATATAAAGTAATAATAATAGCAATCACAATTCAAATAGCAAACCAGTTAAAATTTATTTATATATCACATTTTATGATATGAAAATTATTTATAATACCTTATTTATGCGAATCTAATGCGCATCGTTTTTGGCCAAATGTAGTATTCAAAATTGGGGTGCGCATAAGATTCGATGGAGCATTAGATTCGAGCGCAAAACTGGTCAGCAGTTCGCCAATGACGTCGATCAAATTTATTCGCCGACAAACAGTTTTTTTATTATTTAAAGTTTTAAAATGGGGATGCGCATTAGATTCGCATGAATACGGTATATTTGATCAGAATAAGAAACATATTTTACTGTTTATTTTCCTACCAAGTGGAAACTCCGATATTTATGTGTAAAACATGTAAAATACTAATTGGTAGTCCACATGGGTATAATAATTTTTATTTAAACATTAAGTTTAAGTGATAGCTTTTCATCTTCAGAATAGTTAAGTTTAAATTGAATACATTAGTATTTTCAACTTCTGCACAAACTGTTCTCAAACTAAACAAAAAAGCGATAACCTCATTTGGAAATGGCGATCATAATAAAATTACATTTTTTTATTTATATTTTTGGACAATGTAATCAAAACAGATTTGTTAAAAAATTACAAAAGAAGATGATAAACTGTATTTCAGTGGGTTATGTATTCCTGCTCACAATAACGCTTTAGTTATTATTATTGTTATTACTAAATTATTAATTTTTTTGGTGTAAATTTCAAGAAAACTTTGAAGTTTGGTAAATAAACTAGTGGTGCCATCTAACGTAGGCGAAATAATGATTATGTCGTCAAAGCCCCCTTAAATCAGAGCCCCCATACTCAATGCCGTCTGATATGAGAAAAACGGCCGTGAAAAGTTCTCCGCTAGGTGGCGCAAGGGATCCGCTCATAAAATTCAGTTCTTAATGGTGCTGTTTGTAATTCCTGTTCATTTAGTTGCTTATTCTATCAACTTTAAAGTTCTTTTAAGAACTAAATTAGATTTTAAACAAAATTATGGTGTATTGCGTTGTGCCGTGCTGCACTTCAGATTCAAGAACTGAAAAAAATCAGTTTTCATCAATTCCCTTCTAACGAAGAATTACGAACAAAATGGATAACAGCTTTGTCTAGAGAAGGTACTTATTATTTTTCTTACTCCAAAATGTGTTTTATGAAACTTAAACTTTATTATTTTAAATCTCTGCCCTTTTATTCTTTTAACATGCTACATTTTTGATGTCACAGATCCTGTATCGTTTTCGTGTATCAGAAACGTTCATATTTCTTAAATGTTTTAGCCAAAATTCAAAAATATGATGTTTGTAGAGAATCAAATAAACATTTTAAATTTATACCACTCTTCTTTGATTTCAAATCCGCGCTACTATTTACTATTTTGGAGTGGAATTATTAAAAATGCTTTTATTCAAGAGTAAAAATACGTTTGGAATTTAAATTTTTTACTAATTAGTTTAAATTAATTTAGATGCGTAATGATATTTAATAAACATTTTCAAATGTGTAATTAATAGTATTTGATACCTACAATTAACCAAAGAAAAAATAAAAGGCAAGGAAATGTTTAAAAAGAAAGAAAAAGCAATTGTTTCGCAGTTGATTTCTTTATTTCAAACTATGTAAACCAAAATAAGCTATTGGCCGAAAAATTCTAAAAGTATAAAAGTTATTGCAATTGAGTATATGGTATTTGCAGACATTTTAATTGACAATTGGTATTTCAATTTATTTTAACATTCCAACAGTTTTCTTCTCAGAAAAAAATTATATTTATATTCAAAGGTAAAGTATTTTTGAAAATTGTGTATGATGAAAAAAAAGTAGGCCATGTTGATCATCAATATTTTCTGTTACATTCGTAGATAAAAAAAAAAATTTACATATGTAATATACATACAATGAATTTTATACTATTCACTCATTTTTGAACTCCATTAAAAACTTCTGTTGATTGAATTTAATGTAAACTGAGTAGTTGTAGTCCTGAAAAACGTATTATAAATTTATATTTAATCTGTTGATTCATATAAATTATATTTAAAAAATTACTTTAATATACACAAAGAAAATACACAGGGTTCATTGATTTAAATCCAAAAACAAAAAAATTCTTGATTTGAATCGCCCTTTTCCCAAGATTTTATCTCAAAGTCGACGTTTAGATATATTTTCTAAAAAGTCTTGCTGATATGTTTAAAACAGTTAATGTAATTCAAAAATTCAGTTCAGTAATCTTTGCCTTATGAATCTACTTATAAAAGCGGTATCATGGGCGGTTCACGAGCGCCCTCTATCGGGAAACTGGTGAAAAACTGCGGCCAAAATGTGTGGATTTGAAGCGCTATCGGAGGGCATCTAGTATAAGGGCTCTGCTTAAATCTACTACGCCGTGCGATCGGCTAATATGTGAAACGCACAATTTTTTTTTGGTAAAATCCTCACTCCTATTCAAAACTGCGAATTTGGCTTTCATCTCTCAGAACAATGCAAGCAGAGTTACGATCAAATCAGGATTACCAAGATTGTGTACTCATCGCCAACTGCCCGATGGCGTGGGCTCTCCTAAGATCAAACCTTTTTTTTTTTTTTTTTTTTAACGGCTCATAATACTTTTGGCTTCAAAATTACCATAAATTCTTCTTTTCATTATGATTTGCGAAAAATTCTGATGCACATCTTTTCATTTTATTTGAGGGATTATTTTATCCCTTGTTTGAATCTTAACGTTAACCTCGAAAACTCGTACGCTGCTGCAGTCGCTGTCTGTAAACATTGAAGTGTGGTTTCTTTCGGCGTAATGTTTATTTGAAATGTACCTAGTTTTTTTAATCTTGAGTCACAAATATCATCTAAACTCAAGGGATAGTAATGAAAAAGCTCTTTTTATGTTATGATTCATAATCTCTACATCTTAAGTAAATGAAAGATTGTATGCCCTTCTTTTAATTGTAACTCCAAAGCTTTAATTAACCGACCCAGAGATTTGGATGATTTGCTTGTAGCTGTTTGGTAAATGATGGAAAAATACGTGCCGCAAAAGAAAGTAATAGACTCTCAGAGACAAAAAAGTAGGTTTTTTAAAAAAATTAAAACTCAGTTTTGTACTTGAACTGTTAATCATTCTCAGTCTACCTCTAGAAAAATTGTCGTTCTGTGTACGGAAAATCTAAAACGTGTGTAAAGATGATTTTTTTTCTTTTAATTAAGAATTATTTGTAACTTTAAACATTTGGAACGTTTTTTTTCGATAATAGCAGGATACAAAATATTTCTACATTATCTAAAAAGGTACATAAGAATGTCTTAAATCGTCGTGTAAGTTCACACAATTTTTTTACAGGGAAAAGTAGATAGTGCTGAAAGAAATTGAGACACTGGCTTGAGCTCATACGAAAAAAAACTGAAACTACCATCATAATATACCTCAAACCTCCCAATTCTTGATTGGCAGCCAATGTGTGGCTAGTAAAACCCCACAAAATAGTAGCCAAAAATTCAACTGTGCATTGTTTTCTAGGAGCACAAAACTGGTATCAATTGTGATGAGCATATGATTTATATTCAAGTAAATCTTGTTGTTCTAACCTGATCTCAGGCAATCGCAGAAGGTGTTTTTAGGGTTAGACCCTCTCCCCCATTACTGAATTTTTAGGTAATGTTTAATCACTATACTTGAAATAAATGCATGTATTAATAACATATTTGTTAATGGACTATGAGTATCCCAACAGCGCAAAATCTAATTCCAAAAATATGGATTGACATCAATGTAAGATGTAATGCCGTCTTTTTGAACTTAATTTTCTCAGAATTGCAAAGTTATTTCCTTTCCCCTAGCTTTTCGATGCCTGAATTCCTACTAAAAATTGATTAATCAATTGTCTACCTTGGCAAAATCACTCTTTTATTTCTATTTATATGCACACATATTATTATTATTGTAAAATGTTTAAAACTAAAAACAAATTTCCGTATTTATTTTATGATTCTTGTTTTCAACAATTGTTTATTTAGCTAATAGTTTTCAATTATTATTTATTGTTTTTTTTTTTTAAGAATACAGGTAGAATTTAGTATTTTCTAAAAAGAAAACAGTAATCAAATTTGAAGTAAAAAAATAAATGAAACAATAATAGTGATAAAATTAACCGGAACGCGATTTTCGGCAAACTTATGTTCAATATCGACATGGTTAAAAAAAAAAAAAAAAAAGCAAGAAACTTTTCAAATAAAATGCAAAATAATAAGATTTAGATTAACATATGTGAAAAATATCTTCTGACTTGGAAAATAATTGAAAATGTACGGGATGCAAAAGGATTAAAATCTCTAACGTAGAATCCGATTTTTGGCGAAGCTGTCTACGATGTTCGCTGTTTCTATCTGTATCTATTTCTTTTTACAATTTTCAAATTGAAACGACAATTAAGCAGAATTAAGGTTGTGCATTCCAAAAATAACTTCCCACTTTTAAGATAATTAAAATTATTACAGGATGGAAAAGGATTGAAATTTCAAATACGGTAAGCAATTTTCGGAAAAAATCGGTGGAAAAACAAGTTTCCGTGTGGCGCAAAAATTAACTCCTAATGCTTTCTTCTTTATTTAATTTTTATTGGATGAGATAATTTGGAAAAAGGTCACGTATCAAGATTAAAGGTCGGGAAAGGGGGTTATTAGTGAGTGGTAGCTATATTGGCGACTTCAATAAAAATAATGGTCGCCAAAACGTGAAAATTGGTCGTATTTGGCGACTGGCGACCGGGAGTTTTGAGCTGTACAAATTGTGCACATTAACTACCACCAAACACAAGTTTTGCATATAGCTCCCCCCCCCCTGGCAACTTCTTCATTAGCACCAAGAGACCATCGCCAACAACGGGAATAAGACATTTTTATTTCGCCAACTTTAAATATTTTATGCATAATAATGACTATTGCAAGTTAATTATCATTGCACAAAAATCATGTGTATTATTCAATGAAAAAAATAGTAAAAAGTATTGTGTAATGCCATTACAAAATTTATAACATTCATCAATTCATGTATATTTTACATTAAACTAATGGATAGGATGTCAAAACAGCAATTAAAAAATCAATTTATTTTTAACCTTACAAACACATAAAATAACCAAATAATAAATTTAGAAAAATAAAGTACTCACTTTTACACCGATTTTGCTCTTCAATTTTAACCCTAAATCGCTGTGAACTTATAGTCCAATGTGACAAATTTTTCTTCACCTTTAGGCACTTAACCAAATTTACGCACTCCTCAACCCGTAAAATTACTTGCAATTTCTTTTGCACAAACATTGTAGAGTACCATTCGAAGCACGTTTTGAAAATGGCATGTTAGCAAAATATAAATTGTCATTGCTTTCTTGCCGCCATAACCATAATAAAAGCACTTGAACCAAATTAATGCACGTCAACTCTTCACTCTCTAGGAATATGAAAGATCTCCTCCAACTCCAAATACAAAAGAATACTACATATAAAACAAAAAAAAAAAATTCATTTCCTAAAAGCACACACCTCGTCAACAACACCCCTCTCACTCCCGGTAGCAGAAATTGTGCAGCACGGCAGCGAGCGCTGCAGGTTTACGTTGAAGCTTGCAGATTAATTAGCCACCTTTTAATTTTTTTAAAAATAATTGTAATATTTATTTATTATCTGCATGTATTAGTTTGCTATTTTTTATGCCTAAATTTGTTTCTACATCATTTGGTGCCGCAGATACATTTTTACTTCTGAAACTTGTGCTGCAGATAGATACAGAAAATTCTGCTACTGGGCTCTCACTGACCCATCACCTACTAAAGGTTGCCACACATCATGCCAACAGGGATAAGGCCGGGTTACCACAGAAAATAAAAAACTTTGGCAAACGAAAATCATTGCAAATTGGCCCAACAGTTTGAATATCGCCAAGGGGGGTTTTTACAGCAGGATAGCCCAACTTTTGGGCTAATCGAAGCATTGCTTATATGTTGTCTAGAAATGAATGATGCGATTCGTAATAAGGGTAATAATAATAAAAGGTAAAGGGGTATAAATGAAAAATACTTATGCCATCACTTTATTAGCAAAATGGCACACTTTGTTTTGGTTGAAGTATCTTCTGTTATATAAGTACCTAATTTAGTTATTACCGTTATAGTTATAGAATATTTATTAATTGTTAATATGATATACATAAAATTGTTATGTCCACTTATAATTGACATAAAATGTCTTTTCCCCCCTTTCAGATTATGTTTTATTCCTACTGCATTACATTACCTGTTAGGCAAAATAATAACGTTTAATCCTTAAAGCTTGAGTTTTTCTGAAAAACTAGTATAGTGTAAGTTATTCTTTGCCATTTCACGTTGTGGGGAAGGGGGGGGGGAAAGTTACATGGAGAAAAAATATTATACAAACGAAAAGGTAAACAGATCTCAGACGGGCATTAGAAATAAAATAAAGCACGGGCATGGGCATTTTTTCTGATAACTATCTCCCGTGTTAGACAAAGAAAATGCTTTAAGGAGTTAAAAAGTGCTCCTCTTGCCCCTCCCTCTTGCTTAAATTTCAAAACATGTGATTTGAAAACTATTGCAGGGTTGCCACAGGCGACTAAAAAGCAACTATTTGCAACTATTTTCAGCATCAGGCGACTATGGCTACTATTTTCTTCGAAATCGGGCGAAAAAGCAACTAATTTTTCCAAGAGGCAACTATTAGGCGACTTTTTTTTGCCTCTTTTGAAATTCTTTTATTCAAATGCACCAAAAAATATTTTTGAGAAAAAAGTTTTCTTTTATTTCACGGAAAATTGTGCCATAATTTTTCAAACTTTTATCTTGGCCCAAGCGACTGCCTACACTTCATATTGACCTTGAAGCAATTGCCAATGAAGCTGACACTGCTGCCAATGATAGGGGTGGGGTTAGTTTGCGTTTTTCATGGGTGATTTGGTAGTCAACACAGAAGCTGTGCCGTGTGCGTGCGATATGCGCCTTTTCTCTTAATTTTTCTGTAACCCTTACCTTTTTTCTCGAACACTGACAACCAATGGCAGTGGTGCTCGACCACAATACCCACGGTGTTGCATGGCGAAGGATTGCAACGATATGTCCGAAACACCCAATCATCACATAGACAGACATGTGTTTTTTTCTGTATTTTTGGAAAGTAAGAATTTCGTTTCCACTACAATCCCTTCTTTCTTTTCAATGAAAAGTTTTGAAAGTAGCCTAGCCTGCCAACTTTTACAAACTTCGAGTAAAATTTACGCATTTTTTCTGTTTTTCGCTCTTTAAAGGCTTGGTCTTGATTTTTTACGCATTTCGAATTACGATTGCATATGCTTCGGAAAAACTTTCTAGTGCTCATTTACTATCAGATTCTGCATCTTGGAGCTCAATAACTTTGAACTTACCATAATTTTTAATCTTTGTTACATTTCAACTTCTGTAGTACAAACTTGCAGGGTGTCATTTTGTCACGCCCACTTGAAAAATTTGTCCGAGAATAATATAATTTGTGTCAAAATTCTTGTAAGTTTTAGTGATCATACAAGTTAATTACAAGAATTAAATATTTCAGCCTAGTTAATAATCTAGTTTTAAAAAATATTTTTTCCCAAAAAATGTTTTTTTTTTTCTTTGCCATGTAATTTCAAATTGTTTTTTTTTTTTTTCAAATTTTTGATTATCTCTAGCAATTGTCTATTGGGTGATTTTTCCAATATTATAAAATAATTGTTAAATTTGTGAAAAAAAGTAAACTTAATCTTTTTGATATTGTCTCCTCTTGGTCTTAGAATTTCATTAATCAAGTAGCTCAATATTATACACGTATCTAAATAAGAGATCAGCTATTGTGTGTTTAAATCTCAAATATGTTTATTTTCTATTAATAACCTTGCTCCTCTCTCTCATATTGCAATCTTTTTTTTTACTTCACTCCTTATTCATTGATATTTTTAATCTTTGGTAGATATGAAATACTTATTTCAGTTTAAAAAGTTAATGCTCGGAAACGTGTTTATTTCATATAAAAATGCAATTGCTTTTTTATAAATTACACTATATTCATAGCAACTCTTTATGTAGAAATATAAGATCCGAATGTAATAAGTAAGTACCCATCACTGAACACGTTAATTAAGACTTGTTTGTCATTGAGCCGTGGCTACTATTTAGGTTACTATTTTCGTGCTTTTATGCTACTAAAGCAACTATTTTTATTCCATTTCTTCTGTGGCAACCCTGCTATTGGAAGTCTTTTGTTTAAAGCATTTAGGAACAGAAGATAAAATATTTAGACACACTCACAGCAGTGTGTCAAGACACGGCGACACCGCCAATGCGTATATTTAACCAACCATTTTGAGCTACGTTCGAACCAGTCATTGCTCAAAAGCTATTAGACCTCCTACATTCTTGAAATTTTGTAAGTCTAATAGGGATCCCTTGAACCCCTAGAATACTAAAATTCATTCATGTACCCTTTTATAGTTATTGAATTTATTAAGTTCTGAAAAGTCATTTTTATCACTGACTGGTGTTAAACTTAAAAGTTCTCTTGAAATTTACATCAAAAATATAAATAGTTGAATAATAATAATAACAACTAAAGCCGAATTCTGTGCCCCCCCTCCCTCATAAAAACAGAAAAAAAAAAAAAAACGTACATCATTTTGCCTATCTTCTTTTATTTTTGCTTTTAAGTTCAAATACAAATACAAAACTGACTAACAACTACTAGCACAGGGCTCAACTTGGCTGGTCCTAGTCAATTTAACAATCCCCAATAAACATCAAGAGCCTTCTTAAAAGCTTTTACCCGACTGCAACTAACAGTTGCCTCCGGTAAACTATTCGAACTGCCTACAATCCTGTTGAAGAAGTAATTTCTCCTACTTTCAAGATTAGCCTGAGATTTGACAAGCTTAAAACAATGACTTATGGTTCTACCTTCAGCGTATAACTGCAGTCCATCAACATTTTCTGTTTTAATGAATTTATTCAACTGAATCATGTTTCCTCCAATTCTCCTTTGCTCTAGACTATACATAGTGTGCCTTTTAAGCCTAACCTCATAATCAAAGTCTGAGAGACCACATACCAACCTAGTAACCTTCTTTTGAACCCTTTCTAATAAGGTAATATCCTTCTTTAGCTAAGGAGATCAAAACTGAACAGCATACTCCAAATGAGTATGCTTTTATGTTTTTCTACCAAACTTCTGTATAATGGCAATGCAACTTTCTTAGACCTGTTCGTAATAGACTTATTGATAAACCCAAGCATCCTGTTAGCTTTGTTACTCACTATGCTGCATTGCTGACTAAACTTGAAGTTGTGACTAATCAATACTCCTAGATAAACAACTGCTTCTGCTTCACTAATAATGGAACCTTATAAATAATAGCTTGCATGTTTATTCCCATGACCAAAGTGAAGCACTTGACATTTCCCGATATTAAAAGGCACATCTCACTTAATTGCCCATCTAGAAATTTGATTTATATCCTCTTGAAGCTGAATGACTTGTTCTTCCGAGTCGACAATTCCCATGACTATATCATCACCAAACATATTGATCTTTCCAGAAATACTCTCTCTAATATTAAAAATAAAAATAATGCATAATAACAGCTTTAAGACTGAACCTTGTGGAACACCACTTTAAACTTTAATCCACTGAGAATAATTGCCTTTAACTACTACTCTTTGTTTCCTCCCAGTCAGCCAATTGCTCACCCAATTAAAGGTTTTTCTACCAATACTAATACAAGCAAGTTTGCTAAGAAGAGCTCCATGCAATACTTTGGCAAACGCTTTCTGGAAGTTAATACAAACTACATCTACGCACTTTTTTTAATCTAAAGCCATGGTAATCTTCTCATAGAAATGCAGCAAATTAGTTGTACAGGACCTACCCTCCCTAAAACCGTACGGAAAACCAGTTAACATTTTAATTGCCTCCAGGAAATGTACTATCTTGATTGTGATCAGAGTTTCAAAAATTTTGCAAATTACTAAAGTAAGGCTTACAGGCCCATAATTTCCTGCCTTAGCTTTAGACCCTTTCTTGAAGAGCGGCGTTATGTTTGCCCGCTTCCAATCCACTGGCACAGTTCCCGAGTTATATGAAGATATGGAAATAGTTAAGACAACATCCACTAATTCCTCTGCACATTCTGCTAAAATTTTTCGGTAAACATGCTCAGGTCCTGGTGCCTTGTTTGCTTTAATCTTTTTCAAATGAAAAAACAAATCATCCGTAGAAAATCCAAAATCCCCAAGCTGCATATTAGCTTGCGTCTTGCTTATGTCAACCGTTTAATTTCAGTTTCTGTTAAATACACTGGAAAAAACTATTTAAAATATTAGCAATGTTCCCATGATTTTGAATTAAGTTCCCATTCTCATCCACTTGTGGGCCTACCTGAGTATAAAGAGCTCTCCCTGAATTCGCATAAGCAAAAAACCTCTTAGGATTCCTTTCAATGTTATCTGCAACCTTTGTTCTAATTCCCTCTTCTTACTCCACACCAAATACTTGAAATTATGTCTTAGCTTCGTAATACAAAATCTTCTCAGCATGGCAACCAGTCTCTTTAAATTGCCGAAAAGCGGCTTGGTTATAATTTAGAGCTTCTTGCACCTCCCTAGAAAACCATATGGGCCAAATTTTTGTAAAATCCCCTATTTTCCTAAAGGGAACATGATCCCTCACTGTTTTCTCTAATATTCCCTTAAACTCTTCCCACTGAAGATCAACTTCACTATTCTCCTCCCCCCCCCCCCAAAAAAAAAAAAAAAAAACTCTTTCAAACCCTGCCTTAGTGCAACATAATCAACATTCCTGAAGTTAGGTACAAATCTGAAATTTTCACCTTTGTAAGTATCGAAGTTGGACCAAAACCTAATATGTATTGTGATCACTATCTCCAATATGATCCCCTACACTCAGCCCCTGAACAGAACTTCCAACATCACAAAAAACTAGATCCAAAATAGCATCATGCCTAGTCACCTCGGTAACAACCTGATCCAAAAAGCAGTCACCAATTATGTACTTTCAAAAAAATCTTCTTTTTTACCATTGCTAGCGTAAAAACTATTCCAGTCTATGCCCGCGAAGGCTATGTAAATCAAAATAAGCTAATAACCGAAAAGTGCTAAAAGTATAAAAATTATTGCAATTCAGTATAAGGTATTTGCAGACATTTGAATTCATAATTGGCATTCCAATTTATTTTAACAGTCAAATAGTTTCCTTTTCAGGAAAATATAATATTTTAAATAAAAGCTAAAGTATTTTTGAAAATTGTGTATGATGAAAAAAAGTAGACCTTGTTAATCATCAATATTTTCAATTACTTACGTAGATAAAAAAATATTTACACATGTAATATATATATATATACAATGAATTTTATGCTAGTCACTCATTTTTGAACTCCACTAAAAACTTCTATTGTCTGAATTTAATGTAAACAGAGTAGTTATAGTTCTGTAAAACGTGCTATGATATAGTGTTGAAAAAATTTCATGTTATAAATTGATATTTAATTTGTTGATTTATATAAATTATATTAAAAAATACTTTAATATACACCATATACTACTTTATAAAGCACACTAAAAATACACGGTTTATTTATTGAAATCGTCCTTTTCCCAAGATTTTATTTCAAATTCAAGTTTAGATATATTTTCTAAAAAGTCTTTTCTGATATGTTTAAATAGTTTATGTAATTCAAACATTCAGTTTAGTAATCTTTGCCTTATGAATCTACTTATAAAAGCGGTATCATGGGCGCGTCACGAGCGCCCTCTATCAGGAAACAGGTGAAAAACTGCGGCCAAAATGTGTGTGGAAAAGCGCTATCGGAGGGCATCTAATATAAGGAGCTCTGTGCTTAAATCTACTACGCTGTGGGATCCGCTGATATGTGAAACGCACAATTTTTTTTATAAAATCCTAGGAGTTTTGGTAAAATCCCCACCCCATTTCAAAACTGCGAATTTGGCTTCCAACTCCCAGAACGATACAAGCAGGGTTACGATCAAATCAGGATTACCAAAATTGTGTACTCATCGCCAACCGCGCCGATGGCGTGAGCTCTCCTAAGATCAAACCTTTTTTTTTTTTTTTTTTTTAACGGCTCATAATACTTTTGGCTTCAAAATTACCATAAATTCTTCTTTTCATTATGATTTGCGAAAAATTCTGATGCACATCTTTTCATTTTATTTGAGGGATTATTTTATCCCTTGTTTGAATCTTAACGTTAACCTCGAAAACTCGTACGCTGCTGCAGTCGCTGTCTGTAAACATTGAAGTGTGGTTTCTCTCGGCGTAATGTTTATTTGTGAAATGTACTTAGTTTTTTTAATCTTGAGTCACAAATATCATCTAAACTAAAGGGATAGTAATGAAAAAGCTCTTTTTATGTTATGATTCATAATCTCTACATCTTAAGTAAATGAAAGATTGTATGCCCTTCTTTTAATTGTAACTCCAAAGCTTTAATTAACCGACCCAGAGATTTGGATGATTTGCTTGTACCTGTTTGGTAAATGATGGAAAAATACGTGCCGCAAAAGAAAGTAATAGACTCTCAGAGACAAAAAAGTAGGTTTTTTAAAAAAAATTAAAACTCAGTTTTGTACTTGAACTGTTAATCATTCTCAGTCTACCTCTAGAAAAATTGTCGTTCTGTGTACGGAAAATCTAAAACGTGTGTAGAGATGATTTTTTTTCTTTTAATTAAGAATTATTTGTAACTTTAAACATTTGGAACGTTTTTTTTCGATAATAGCAGGATACAAAATATTTCTACATTATCTAAAAAGGTACATAAGAATGTCTTAAATCGTCGTGTAAGTTCACACAATTTTTTTACAGGGAAAAGTAGATAGTGCTGAAAGAAATTGAGACACTGGCTTGAGCTCATACGAAAAAAAACTGAAACTACCATCATAATATACCTCAAACCTCCCAATTCTTGATTGGCAGCCAATGTGTGGCTAGTAAAACCCCACAAAATAGTAGCCAAATATTCAACTGTGCATTGTTTTCTAGGAGCACAAAACTGGTATCAATTGTGATGAGCATATGATTTATATTCAAGTAAATCTTGTTGTTCTAACCTGATCTCAGGCAATCGCAGAAGGTGTTTTTAGGGTTAGACCCTCTCCCCCATTACTGAATTTTTAGGTAATGTTTAATCACTATACTTGAAATAAATGCATGTATTAATAACATATTTGTTAATAGACTATGAGTATCCCAACAGCGCAAAATCTAATTCCAAAAATATGGATTGACATCAATGTAAGATGTAATGCCGTCTTTTTGAACTTAATTTTCTCAGAATTGCAAAGTTATTTCCTTTCCCCTAGCTTTTCGATGCCTAAATTCCTACTAAAAATTGATTAATCAATTGTCTACCTTGGCAAAATCACTCTTTTATTTCTATTTATATGCACACATATTATTATTATTGTAAAATGTTTAAAACTAAAAACAAATTTCCGTATTTATTTTATGATTCTTGTTTTCAACAATTGTTTATTTAGCTAATAGTTTTCAATTATTATTTATTGTTTTTTTTAAGAATCCAGGTAGAATTTAGTATTTTCTAAAAAGTAAACAGTAATCAAATTTGAAGTAAAAAAATAAATGAAACAATAATAGTGATAAAATTAACCGGAACGCGATTTTCGACAAACTTATGTTCAATATCGACATGGTTAAAAAAAAAAAAAAAAAAAAAAGCAAGAAACTTTTCAAATAAAATGCAAAATAATAAGATTTAGATTAACATATGTGAAAAATATCTTCTGACTTGGAAAATAATTGAAAATGTACGGGATGCAAAAGGATTAAAATCTCTAACGTAGAATCCGATTTTTGGCGAAGCTGTCTACGATGTTCGCTGTTTCTATCTGTATCTATTTCTTTTTACAATTTTCAAATTGAAACGACAATTAAGCAGATTTAAGGTTGTGCATTCCAAAAATAACTTCCCACTTTTAAGATAATTAAAATTATTACAGGATGGAAAAGGATTGAAATTTCAAATACGGTAAGCAATTTTCGGAAAAAATCGGTGAAAAAACTAGTTTCCGTGTCGCGCAAAAATTAACTTCTAATGCTTTCTTCTTTATTTAATTTTTATTAGATGAGATAATTTGTTAAAAGGTCACGTATCAAGATTAAAGGTCGGGAAAGGGGGTTATTAGTGAGTGGTAGCCGTATTGGCGACTTCAATAAAAATAATGGTCGCCAAAACGTGAAAATTGGTCGCATTTGGCGACTGGCGACCGCGAGTTTTGAGCTGTACAAATTATGCACATTAACTACCACCAAACACAAGTTTTGCATATAGCTCCCTCCCCCCCCCCCTTTGGCAACTTCTTCATTAGCACCAAGAGACCATCGCCAACAACGGGATTAAGACATTTTTATTTCGCCAACTTTAAATATTTTATGCATAATAATGACTATTGCAAGTTAATTATCATTGCACAAAAATCATGTGTATTATTCAATGAAAAAAATAGTAAAAAGTATTGTGTAATGCCATTACAAAATTTATAACATTCATCAATTCATGTATGTTTTACATTAAACTAATGGATAGGATGTCAAAACAGCAATTAAAAAATCAATTTATTTTTAACCTTACAAACACATAAAATAACCAAATAATAAATTTAGAAAAATAAAGTACTCACTTTTACACCGATTTTGCTCTTCAATATTAACCCTAAATCGCTGTGAACTTATAGTCCAATGTGGCAAATTTTTCTTCACCTTTAGGCACTTAACCAAATTTACGCACTCCTCAACCCGTAAAATTACTTGCAATTTCTTTTGCACAAACATTGTAGAGTACCATTCGAAGCACGTTTTGAAAATGGCATGTTAGCAAAATATAAATTGTCATTGCTTTCCTGCCGCCATAACCATAATAAAAGCACTTGAACCAAATTAATGCACGTCAACTCTTCACTCTCTAGGAATATGAAAGATCTCCTCCAACTCCAAATACAAAAGAATACTACATATAAAACAAAAAAAAAAAAATTCATTTCCTAAAAGCACACACCTCGTCAACAACACCCCTCTCACTCCCGGTAGCAGAAATTGTGCAGCACGGCAGTGAGCGCTGCAGGTTTACGTTGAAGCTTGCAGATTAATTAGCCACCTTTTAATTTTTTAAAAAATAATTGTAATATTTATTTATTATCTGCATGTATTAGTTTGCTATTTTTTATGCCTAAATTTGTTTCTACATCATTTGGTGCCGCAGATACATTTTTACTTCTGAAACTTGTGCTGCAGATAGATACAGAAAATTCTGCTACTGGGCTCTCACTGACCCATCACCTACAAAAAGGTTGCCACACATAATGCCAACAGAGATAAGGCCGGGTTACCACAGAAAATAAAAAACTTCGGCAAACGAAAATCATTGCAAATTGGCCCAACAGTTCGAATATCGCCAAGGGGGGTTTTTACAGCAGGATAGCCCAACTTTTTGGCTAATCGAAGCATTGCTTATATGTTGTCTAGAAATGAATGATGCGATTCGTAATAAGGGTAATAAAAATAAAAGGTAAAGGGGTATAAATGAAAAATACTAATGCCATCACTTTATTAGCAAAATGGCACACTTTGTTTTGGTTGAAGTATCTTCTGTTATATAAGTACCTAATTTAGTTATTACCGTTATAGTTATAGAATATTTATTAATTGTTAATATGATATACATAAAATTGTTATGTCCACTTTTAATTGCCATAAAATGTCTTTTCCCCCCTTTCAGATTATGTTTTATTCCTACTGCATTACATTACCTGTTAGGCAAAATAATAACGTTTAATCCTTAAAGCTTGAGTTTTTCTGAAAAACTAGTATAGTGTAAGTTATTCTTTGCCATTTCACGTTGTGGGGGAGGGGGGGGGGGGTAAAAGTTACATGGAGAGAAAATATTATACAAACGAAAAGGTAAACAGATCTCAGACGGGCATTAGAAATAAAATAAAGCACGGGCATGGGCAACTTTTCTGGTAACTATCTCCCGTGTTAGACACAGAAAATGCGTTAAGGGGTTAAAAAGTGCTCCTCTTGCCCCCTCCCTCTTGCTTAAATTTCAAAACATGTGATTTGAAAACTATTGGAAGTCTTTTGTTTAAAGCATTTAGAACAGAAGATAAAATAGTTAGACACACTCACAGCAGTGTGTCAAGACACGGCGACACCGCCAATGCATATATTTAACCATGGCTGCCTGCGATCATATAGCGGCTGTCCAAACGGGCGAAAAAGTGCGTGCAAGCAGAACTTACATTTTTTGCCACCAATTCAGTCAATTGGCACTGTTAGCATGTACTTTTAAAAATGAGGATTTAAAGGTCTAACCATTGCAATATCATTGCGTTAAAGGCTTGAATTTCTAGAAAGATAAACATTTAAGTGTTGAGGGCAAAAGTAACTATTAAAATACGTTGCAGGATTATGTATTTGCCATTAAAACGTTTTTAATACAGAGGAAAAAATAAAAAATATCGTTTTTTTGGTAGTAGCACATGCAGACTTTGAAGCTGCTCATTAAGATACAACTTTTCATATATACGTATACTTTTATATATAATGAACACAGAGAAAATTTTCTTCGCAATTGGCTGATCATATTATGCTTTCAGATTTATTTTTATTTTGAACGACAATAATTGCGCATAATTTTCTGAAATACATTTATCCTTTCACATTGTGTAGCACAAATAAATTGGCTAGCAGGTTTTTGAAAGCTGTAGTGAATAGTCTTTAAATGGTTATTAGTTGCTTTATTATAAAGCAATTTTCAATACATTCATGTTAATACTATTAAATAACAGCAGTTAAAAGAAAAATGACATAGATTATGATTAATAAAGTTATTTTCAATATTTGAGTTAATTGAGTTATTTCAATTCCATTTATTGTAAATTTAATTATTACAGGAAAGTGGAACAGTTAAGGTGTGAAGTGACTTAACAAATAAAGATTAGTTGAACAATTATGTAATTAAGTAAATGATTAATGCAACAATTTTTTACTGTTATTGACAGACTAATAGCATAATACTAATATCTAATATTGCATTGTATAGTATAGCTGACTTTAGTTAACTTAAACAAATGGATTATCATGTAAGAGTAGCGATTTTTTTTTATACTGGTCTCATCTAAAGCAATTACACTAGTTAAATATTTAGAATAAAATCTTGAAATATTAAGTAAGAAAGGTCAAAAATTAGCCCTTTGTAAAAAAAAAAACGATTCAATAAAATAAACCATCAAGGGGAAATATTTTCAAATATTACAATTACGTACAATAAATGAGAAATTAACAATAATTACTTAAAACGCTTAATTATATGCAGTTCAGAGGTCTCAAGATTATTTTTAAAACTTGTAACTGACAATACATGGGTGCCAACCCCCTAAGCAAGATGGTGTATACTAATTAGTACGAAGTCCCCCAAAAAAGACAATCACCCAAAATTGCTAAAACTCAATGGAAACATGCCCCCCAGGGGTGTCAAAAATTTCATCAAAAAATTTAATGGCGCAGTCTGCGCCATGATCTTCCCTCGTGGACACCCCTGGATAAGAGCAATTTTTCTTTAAATATCCTTTTAAACATTTTTATTTAGATGATATACTCCTTGATTACAAAAAGCAATGGGTATTCTCAGTCGGGGGGGGGGGGGGGGGGGCAAGACCGTCCAAAAACTTTTTTGTTTTACTCGATCGTCCCTCCACTTTTCCAAAGCCCCCTCCTCCACCACTATTTCATTACAATTACTTATGCTCTTATCTGTAAGCCTCCCCCCTCTCACCTCTTTTTCCTTTTTTACGGACTACACTGAATATTCTCAATTTTTAATACCAAGACTTTGCAACCGGCATTTCTTCGATGAAATCTACCAAAAGCTTTCGGATTCTCTGATTTTCTGTAACCTGATTTTAATTAAATCCTTTCTTAAATTAATTTTTCCCCACTTTTAAATTAGAAATCAGAAATACGCTTTAGGGATCATTCATAAATGATGTCACGCTTCGGGGGGGGGGGGGGGGTTCGTGAAATTGTAACAAAGTGTAACAAGGGGAGGGGAGGGGGTAACAAGAAGTGTGACATCAGGCTTATACAACATAGTGTGACATGTGACAAAGGGGGGGAGGGGGTCAAATATATCGGAAAAGAGTGTGACATCATTTATTAACGCTTCCTTAGATAGTTTATTTACTTTTCTACGTTTTAAGACTCTATGGTGTAAAAAATGGGTGTACTCATGAACGCGTGGAGAATCAACAACAAATCTTAGAGGGAAGTCTCCCTTCCTTTTAGATATTTCAATTGTAACCCCTGTTCATGTAGCGCGAGTTTAATTTTAAAAAGGTACATTACTAGATTTATAATATAGATTCTCTCTCACTCATTCCACTTTTAACTTTATCATTCTATACAAGCATAAGAAATTTAAACGTCTCAGAACAAGAAAAAAAAATATTTAAAAGCATAATTTAGACCTAATATGAAGTTCAAAGTTTACTTTTGAGTGGTAAAAAATTAATGAGCGGACCAACGTTCTTATAGCGCAAGTTGCAAAAATTACTCCATACACATGTTTTGGAATTAAAAGGAACCCCTTTATCAATGCGTAAAGATTTGACCTAAAAAATGTAAGTAATTCAAGTCAGTGTAAATCACTCGAATTACTTGCATCCAGATGCGTACAACTCTATTCATTGATAAAATAATTCCTCTTGTCCCAAAATATGTTTTCTGAAATTTGGGCTATAATGACGTTTGTTTTCTTATTAATAACCTGAAGTACAAATAAATGAAACCAATGCATAAATAAATAAAACCAGTAAAGTTCGAGACATAAGGGGAAAATGCAAATGTCAGCCCTCACTGGTTAAAAATATCATCTAAAGCATCAAACTCACGATTTCTATTTGCAGAATAATTAAATAGGTGACATGGAGTGAAAAAACAAAAAAAATATATGCATATAAACCAAACGTGAATTTAGACAATCACTACAATTATAAAATGTATGCATTCAATAATTTAATGCTTAGAAAAAAACACTCTACTGCTTTCTGTCGTTTTCTTTCATTTACGATGAAAAATTTCTTTAAAAAATATATATATATGTTAGACACAATTAAACATCGGGAGACATATTTCCGATCAGTAATGCATGAACTAAAAATTTACCAAAAAGAAATTTTCATGATGCATGCTGCAAACCCGGCAAAAACAATGCTTTCGTAATGTATTTCCATACAAAACTAGTACATGCTTGCAGCGCACCAGTGAGGAAAAAAATAACTATCGTTTGAACGCTTATTCCTTTGTTCTGGCGCTGCGTCTGGACAGCCGCTATATGATCGCAGGCAGCCATGATTTAACCAACCATTTTGAGCTACGTTCGAACCAGTCATTGCTCAAAAACTATTAGACCTACATTCTTTAAATTTTGTAAGTCTAATAGGGATCCCTTGAACCCCTAGAATACTAAAATTCATTCATGTACCCTTTTATAGTTATTGAATTTATTAAGTTCTGAAAAGTCATTTTTATCACTGACTGGTGTTAAACTTAAAAGTTCTCTTGAAATTTACATCAAAAATATAAATAGTTGAATAATAATAATAACAACTAAAGCCGAATTTTGTGCCCCCCCTCCCTCATAAAAACAGAAAAGAAAAAAAAACGTACATCAGTTTGCCTATCTTCTTTTATTTTTGCTTTTAAGTTCAAATACAAATACAAAAGTGACTACCAACTACTAGCACAGGACTCAACTTGGCTGGTCCTAGTCAATTTAACAATCCCCAATAAACATCAAGAGCCTTCTTAAAAGCTTTTACCCGACTGCAACTAACAGTTGCCTCCGGTAAACTATTCGAACTGCCTACAATCCTGTTGAAGAAGTAATTTCTCCTACTTTCAAGATTAGCCTGAGATTTGACAAGCTTAAAACAATGACTTATGGTTCTACCTTCAGCGTATAACTGCAATCCATCAACATTTTCTGTTTTAATGAATTTATTCAACTGAATCATGTTTCCTCCAATTCTCCTTTGCTCTAGACTATACATAGTGTGCCTTTTAAGCCTAACCTCATAATCAAAGTCTGAGAGACCACATACCAACCTAGTAACCTTCTTTTGAACCCTTTCTAATAAGGTAATATCCTTCTTTAGCTAAGGAGATCAAAACTGAACAGCATACTCCAAATGAGTATGCTTTTATGTTTTTCTACCAAACTTCTGTATAATGGCAATGCAACTTTCTTAGACCTGTTCGTAATAGATTTATTGATAAACCCAAGCATCCTGTTAGCTTTGTTACTCACTATGCTGCATTGCTGACTAAACTTGAAGTTGTGACTAATCAATACTCCTAGATAAACAACTGCTTCTGCTTCACTAATAATGGAACCTTATAAATAATAGCTTGCATGTTTATTCCCATGACCAAAGTGAAGCACTTGACATTTCCCGATATTAAAAGGCACATCTCACTTAATTGCCCATCTAGAAATTTGATTTATATCCTCTTGAAGCTGAATGACTTGTTCTTCCGAGTCGACAATTCCCATGACTATGTCATCACCAAACATATTGATCTTTCCAGAAATACTCTCTCTAATATTATAAATAAAAATAATGAATAATAACGGCTTTAAGACTGAACCTTGTGGAACACCACTTTAAACTTTAATCCACTGAGAATAATTGCCTTTAACTACTACTCTTTGTTTCCTCCCAGTCAGCCAATTGCTCACCCAATTTAAGGTTTTTCTACCAATACTAATACAAGCAAGTTTGCTAAGAAGAGCTCCATGCGATACTTTGGCAAACGCTTTCTGGAAGTTAATACAAACTACATCTACGCACTTTTTTTAATCTAAAGCCATGGTAATCTTCTCATAGAAATGCAGCAAATTAGTTGTACAGGACCTACCCTCCCTAAAACCGTACGGAAAACCCGTTAACATTTTAATTGCCTCCAGGAAATGTACTATCTTGATTGTGATCAAAGTTTCAAAAATTTTGCAAATTACTAAAGTAAGGCTTACAGGCCCATAATTTCCTGCCTTAGCTTTAGACCCTTTCTTGAAGAGCGGCGTTATGTTTGCCCGCTTCCAATCCACTGGCACAGTTCCCGAGTTATATGAAGATATGAAAATAGTTAAGACAACATCCACTAATTCCTCTGCACATTCTGCTAAAATTTTTCGGTAAACATGCTCAGGTCCTGGTGTCTTGTTTGCTTTAATCTTTTTCAAATGAAAAAACAAATCATCCGTAGAAAATCCAAAATCCCCAAGCTGCGTATTAGCTTGCGTCTTGCTTATGTCAACCGTTTAATTTCAGTTTCTGTTAAATACACTGGAAAAAACTATTTAAAATATTAGCAATGTTCCCATGATTTTGAATTAAGTTCCCATTCTCATCCACTTGTGGGCCTACCTGAGTATAAAGAGCTTTCCCTGAATTCGCATAAGCAAAAAACCTCTTAGGATTCCTTTCAATGTTATCTGCAACCTTTGTTCTAATTCCCTCTTCTTACTCCATACCAAATACTTGAAATTATGTCTTAGCTTCGTAATACAAAATCTTCTCAGCATGGCAACCAGTCTCTTTAAATTGCCGAAAAGCGGCTTGGTTATAATTTAGAGGCCAAATTTTTGTAAAATCCCCTATTTTCCTAAAGGGAACATGATCCCTCACTGTTTTCTCTAATATTCCCTTAAACTCTTCCCACTGAAGATCAACTTCACTATTCTCCTCCCCCCCCCCCAAAAAAAAAAAAAAAAAACTCTTTCAAACCCTGCCTTAGTGCAACATAATCAACATTCCTGAAGTTAGGTACAAATCTGAAATTTTCACCTTTGTAAGTATCGAAGTTGGACCAAAACCTAATATGTATTGTGATCACTATCTCCAATATGATCCCCTACACTCAGCCCCTGAACAGAACTTCCAACATCACAAAAAACTAGATCCAAAATAGCATCATGCCTAGTCACCTCGGTAACAACCTGATCCAAAAAGCAGTCACCAATTATGTACTTTCAAAAAAATCTTCTTTTTTACCATTGCTAGCGTAAAAACTATTCCAGTCTATGCCCGCGAAGGCTATGTAAATCAAAATAAGCTAATAACCGAAAAGTGCTAAAAGTATAAAAATTATTGCAATTCAGTATAAGGTATTTGCAGACATTTTAATTCATAATTGGCATTCCAATTTATTTTAACAGTCAAATAGTTTCCTTTTCAGAAAAATATAATATTTTAAATAAAAGCTAAAGTATTTTTGAAAATTGTGTATGATGAAAAAAAGTAGACCTTGTTAATCATCAATATTTTCTATTACTTATGTAGATAAAAAAATATTTACACATATAATATATATATATATATATATACAATGAATTTTATGCTAGTCACTCATTTTTGAACTCCACTAAAAACTTCTATTGTCTGAATTTAATGTAAACAGAGTAGTTATAGTTCTGTAAAACGTGCTATGATATAGTGTTGAAAAAATTTCATGTTATAAATTGATATTTAATTTGTTGATTTATATAAATTATATTAAAAATACTTTAATATACACCATATACTACTTTATAAAGCACACTAAAAATACACGGTTTATTTATTGAAATCGTCCTTTTCCCAAGATTTTATTTCAAATTCAAGTTTAGATATATTTTCTAAAAAGTCTTTTCTGATATGTTTAAATAGTTTATGTAATTCAAACATTCAGTTTAGTAATCTTTGCCTTATGAATCTACTTATAAAAGCGGTATCATGGGCGCGTCACGAGCGCCCTCTATCAGGAAACAGGTGAAAAACTGCGGCCAAAATGTGTGTGGAAAAGCGCTATCGGAGGGCATCTAATATAAGGAGCTCTGTGCTTAAATCTACTACGCTGTGGGATCCGCTGATATGTGAAACGCACAATTTTTTTTATTAAAATCCTAGGAGTTTTGGTAAAATCCCCACCCCATTTCAAAACTGCGAATTTGGCTTCCAACTCCCAGAACGATACAAGCAGGGTTACGATCAAATCAGGATTACCAAAATTGTGTACTCATCGCCAACCGCGCCGATGGCGTGAGCTCTCCTAAGATCAAACCTTTTTTTTTTTTTTTTTAACGGCTCATAATACTTTTGGCTTCAAAATTACCATAAATTCTTCTTTTCATTATGATTTGCGAAAAATTCTGATGCACATCTTTTCATTTTATTTGAGGGATTATTTTATCCCTTGTTTGAATCTTAACGTTAACCTCGAAAACTCGTACGCTGCTGCAGTCGCTGTCTGTAAACATTGAAGTGTGGTTTCTCTCGGCGTAATGTTTATTTGTGAAATGTACTTAGTTTTTTTAATCTTGAGTCACAAATATCATCTAAACTAAAGGGATAGTAATGAAAAAGCTCTTTTTATGTTATGATTCATAATCTCTACATCTTAAGTAAATGAAAGATTGTATGCCCTTCTTTTAATTGTAACTCCAAAGCTTTAATTAACCGACCCAGAGATTTGGATGATTTGCTTGTACCTGTTTGGTAAATGATGGAAAAATACGTGCCGCAAAAGAAAGTAATAGACTCTCAGAGACAAAAAAGTAGGTTTTTTAAAAAAAATTAAAACTCAGTTTTGTACTTGAACTGTTAATCATTCTCAGTCTACCTCTAGAAAAATTGTCGTTCTGTGTACGGAAAATCTAAAACGTGTGTAGAGATGATTTTTTTTCTTTTAATTAAGAATTATTTGTAACTTTAAACATTTGGAACGTTTTTTTTCGATAATAGCAGGATACAAAATATTTCTACATTATCTAAAAAGGTACATAAGAATGTCTTAAATCGTCGTGTAAGTTCACACAATTTTTTTACAGGGAAAAGTAGATAGTGCTGAAAGAAATTGAGACACTGGCTTGAGCTCATACGAAAAAAAACTGAAACTACCATCATAATATACCTCAAACCTCCCAATTCTTGATTGGCAGCCAATGTGTGGCTAGTAAAACCCCACAAAATAGTAGCCAAATATTCAACTGTGCATTGTTTTCTAGGAGCACAAAACTGGTATCAATTGCGATGAGCATATGATTTATATTCAAGTAAATCTTGTTGTTCTAACCTGATCTCAGGCAATCGCAGAAGGTGTTTTTAGGGTTAACCCTCTCCCCCATTACTGAATTTTTAGGTAATGTTTAATCACTATACTTGAAATAAATGCATGTATTAATAACATATTTGTTAATGGACTATGAGTATCCGAACAGCGCAAAATCTAATTCCAAAAATATGGATTGACATCAATGTAAGATGTAATGCCGTCTTTTTGAACTTAATTTTCTCAGAATTGCAAAGTTATTTCCTTTCCCCTAGCTTTTCGATGCCTGAATTCCTACTAAAAATTGATTAATCAATTGTCTACCTTGGCAAAATCACTCTTTTATTTCTATTTATATGCACACATATTATTATTATTGTAAAATGTTTAAAACTAAAAACAAATTTCCGTATTTATTTTATGATTCTTGTTTTCAACAATTATTTATTTAGCTAATAGTTTTCAATTATTATTTATTGTTTTTTTTTTTAAGAATCCAGGTAGAATTTAGTATTTTCTAAAAAGTAAACAGTAATCAAATTTGAAGTAAAAAAATAAATGAAACAATAATAGTGATAAAATTAACCGGAACGCGATTTTCGACAAACTTATGTTCAATATCGACATGGTTAAAAAAAAAAAAAAAAAAGCAAGAAACTTTTCAAATAAAATGCAAAATAATAAGATTTAGATTAACATATGTGAAAAATATCTTCTGACTTGGAAAATAATTGAAAATGTACGGGATGCAAAAGGATTAAAATCTCTAACGTAGAATCCGATTTTTGGCGAAGCTGTCTACGATGTTCGCTGTTTCTATCTGTATCTATTTCTTTTTACAATTTTCAAATTGAAACGACAATTAAGCAGATTTAAGGTTGTGCATTCCAAAAATAACTTCCCACTTTTAAGATAATTAAAATTATTACAGGATGGAAAAGGATTGAAATTTCAAATACGGTAAGCAATTTTCGGAAAAAATCGGTGAAAAAACTAGTTTCCGTGTCGCGCAAAAATTAACTTCTAATGCTTTCTTCTTTATTTAATTTTTATTAGATGAGATAATTTGTTAAAAGGTCACGTATCAAGATTAAAGGTCGGGAAAGGGGGTTATTAGTGAGTGGTAGCCGTATTGGCGACTTCAATAAAAATAATGGTCGCCAAAACGTGAAAATTGGTCGCATTTGGCGACTGGCGACCGCGAGTTTTGAGCTGTACAAATTATGCACATTAACTACCACCAAACACAAGTTTTGCATATAGCTCCCCTCCCCCCCCCCCTTTGGCAACTTCTTCATTAGCACCAAGAGACCATCGCCAACAACGGGATTAAGACATTTTTATTTCGCCAACTTTAAATATTTTATGCATAATAATGACTATTGCAAGTTAATTATCATTGCACAAAAATCATGTGTATTATTCAATGAAAAAAATAGTAAAAAGTATTGTGTAATGCCATTACAAAATTTATAACATTCATCAATTCATGTATATTTTACATTAAACTAATGGATAGGATGTCAAAACAGCAATTAAAAAATCAATTTATTTTTAACCTTACAAACACGTAAAATAACCAAATAATAAATTTAGAAAAATAAAGTACTCACTTTTACACCGATTTTGCTCTTCAATATTAATCCCAAATCGCTGTGAACTTATAGTCTCATGTGATGAATTTTTCTACACCTTTAGGCACTTAATCAAATTTTACGCACTCCTCATTCTGTAAAATTACTTAAAATTTCTTTTGCACAAACATTGTAGAGTACCATTCGAAGCACGTTTCGAAAATGGCGTGTTAACAAAACATAAATTGTCATTGCTTTCCTGCCGCCATAACCATGATAAGAACACCTGAACCAAATTAATGCACATCAACTCTTCACTTTTTCTTTAGCAATATGAAAGATCTCTTCCAACTCAATACAAAAGAATACTAGTTATAAACGAAAAAAAAAGAAAAAAGTTCATTTCCTAAAAGCACACACCTTGTCAACAATACCCCTATCACTCTCACTGACCCATCATCTACTAAAGGTTGCTATACATCATGCCAACAGGGATAAGCAGAGGCGTAGCTAGGTGGGGGCAAGGAGGGAGTGTCCACGGGCGCCAAATTAATGTTAATTTATTTTATTTTTAAATGTGAAAAGAAAATTATTTGAACTGAAGAGGTGTGAATACGTTTGATAAAAATGTGGGAGCACCGCAAACCATATCGGGAATGACCAATGTAGACAGACAAATAATTTAGATAAAATAATGTAGTAAATGATAAAATAATGTAGAAATCAGACAAATAATTTTGCGAAGCCAGTGTCCCATTTTTCCCTTAGAAGTGAATGTTCGCTAATAAAAATGAAAGTTAAAAGGGCTGCTTTTTTAGAGCTATTTATCATTTAGGAAGCATAAATTTTTTAAAAATTCCCTTTAGGGGCGCCCCTAGGACTCCACAGGCAAAGGGGGCGCAAAATCTTAAGTTGTCCCCGGGCGCTGAAAACGCTAGCTACGCCTCTGGGGATAAGGCCGGGTTACTACAGAGAATAAAAAACTTCGGCAAACGAAAATCATTGCGGATTGGCACGACGTTTCGAATATCGCCAAGGGGGTTTATAATACAGCAGGATAGCCCAACTTTTAGGCTTTTTGAAGTTGACTTTAGAAACATTCTATTTTTCATCCCATCCTCACCTTGCCAACCATTCGGTTATATTAAGTCATTCTTGGATTATGTTACTGAAAAGCATTGCTTATATGTTGTCTACAAATAAATAAATGAATGATGTGATGTGTAATATGAGTAATAATTATAAAAGGTAAAGGGGTATGAATAAAAAATCCTTATGCCATCACTTATTAGCATAATGGAACACTTTGTTTTGGTTGAAGTACCTTCACTTATATTCTATCGCCTAACTTAGTTATTACCGTTACAGTTATAGAATATTTATTAATTGCTATAACTGTTACCATTATACCTATATATAAAATTGTTATGTCCACTTTTAATTGCCATCAAACAGGGTTCGTTGATTTTAATTAGCTTGATTTAAATCATTTGCATGATTTAAATCATCAGCTTGATTTAAATCATGATTTAAATTTTTTTTTTTTCAAAAAAAGTCATTGATTTTACCATGTTAGAAAGTGTTGTAAAAAGGAAATATGTTGCAATTACAACTACTGTTTCAAACAAAACTTCCTAGGTCCATCTGTCTGTGTGCATAATATATTTCATAAGGTTAGAATTAATTACTATTTTTGAAATCTTACAAAATTCTTCAAGCATCTTAACAGCAAAGCATAATTCATTAAATTATTCAAATTACAGTTCATAATACATAATCATGAATCATTCTGTGTCTTTTTTATCTTGAATATAATATTTTAGATCAATTTAATAAATGCCACGAAATAAATAATTCAGAAGGATAGTGTTTAAAACAACAATTGTTAGAATTTAGAAGAAGGTCTCGTATGCCCAAGTTCGCAGGTTCAAACTTGCCCCAAGTTGGTGGATTTTCAAGATGCAGAAAATCGTCTGCGTCCATGTCGTATAATTATGCGGCATGATAAAGATCCTTTGCGTATCCGTTTGGCATGGATACTCTCGGCTAAATTAAATTCCTAGTGCATATTGCATCAATGAGAGCTCAGGTACCGCCATCTAGTGGTAACTGAACATCAAAATTCTCATGCAGTGATGATACCACGCTCATTGTGGTGCCGCTGAAAGAGATGGTACCAATTACTGGAGAACGCACTAGGTCTGTAATGGTTGAGGACCAATACCGCAGCCCCTTTGGAAACAGAAAAAAAAAAAGAATTTAGAATATGTATCGTTAAAGTTTCATTCATTTCCTAATAGCTTAAGGTTTTTTTCCTTCTGAAATATTTTTTTATCATAAAAGTTTTCAATTAAGATATTTGATAAGAACAAAAAAAAAATTCAGTTTTAGTAATAGTGGGGAGCATATGATTTTACTAAATGGTCAAAAATATTTCGGGTTTTTTCATTTATAAAATAGAAAAATGATTAAAGTACACTCAATATAAAAATTAAGTACACACAATTGTTACTTCTTTTCAGCTTTCAACAGCAAAGTAATTCAGATTAAATTTGTTCATTTTCTCTGTACTTATGGGTGTACTATTATTCCTGGTAGGGTTATGTTTCATTTGAGTCATGCATTTGTATTAAAATTTGTTTATCATTATTAATATTTAAAAATATTTATTGCTGTGAAAATGGCTTAAAGTGTGTTTTTGTGTATTGATTAAGTGTTTTTGTGTATTATTGTTTCTATGAATGTAACATAATAAATATCCAAAATATTTAAGGTCTTTTTAAAAAAATCAAAAAAATCCGATTTAAATCGAAAAAATCTTATTTAAATTTTAAAAAAAATCCTGAACCCTGCCATCAAATGTCTTTTCCCCCCTTTCAGATTATTTTTTATTCCGACTGCAATACATTACCTGTTAGGCAAAATAATAAAATTTTGCTGTGCTGCAATCGTGTGGCAATCTTTCTACATCTGCTATTATTTTATGATATGTCTTGTTTTTTTAATAATAATTCACAATATAAAGCATATTAAGCAAAAATAAAAATGAATTTTCAGTGTAAGTATGTTTTTTGGTTAAAATTTCAAAGTTTGATTTGCATCTCCAAATATGAGTCGTTTTTTCAAATAATATATATTTATGGGTTAAACGCAAGTACACACAAGCCCTGATAACAGATAACATTGCAACTGTAATAACGATCATCAACTCTTCACTTTCTTCCCTCAACAAGATGAAACTTTTTCTTTTTCCCAACTTAAAATGTGTAAGAACATACTTAAAAAGCAAAGCAAAAAAAGCAACAACATTTCTTAAAAGCTTACACTTCGGCTTTCGAAAACACCAACGCCCTGTTGACCAATCCACTGAGGGTTACTTCAAATCATGTCATCAACAATGAAGCTTGAGTTATTACGCACATGAAAATTGTTACAAATTGACACCAATGTTTAAGTATCTCTAAGGAGTTTTTTATTACAGTTGTTCCAAGTTACCAAATATTATTATTATTAACAAAAACTACATACATTTCCCTCGGGCTAGAGGGAGATGTGTGTAGAAATTGTTAATAAAGGTCAATTATATATATATATAATTAGACATACTTATTTTTATGAAAACAATTTTTCCCTTCAACTTTTTCCTACTTCTTTTTCAACAGTTAGGAACTAAAATGTGCAATCTTTTTGCATCCTTAACAGGAATTGGAATTTTTTCTTTCAAAGCATTTAACATTAATCTCTAACATGTGAATGAATATTTTTTGACATTATTTTAACTTGATTACGCAGGTATAAATAAATCATCGCAAATGTTATAAATACTAATGTACTCTTTTTATACCAAAAGGGTGTAATTGGTGAGGGGAGAGGGGTAATCTCCTTGTGAATCCTGGTTTCAAGTCTATTGCCAATCTTAGTATGGTATATATGCTGGTTAGGACTTTTGTTTTTCCGGCCTCCCCCAATAGAAAATTTTGATTGTGTAGACATTTTTTCAAATTTCTGGAGGAATGGATGACAAAATGATCTGTAACTTAAGTCATATAATGTGTACGTGGTTCCAGTAAAAATTGGATCATGTGTGTGTGCATTTAGAAAAAAAAAAAAAAAAAATCAACAGTAAATCAAAGAGAAGGAAATAGTATTTTCAATCATCCTGTATCGTAGAATGCAACAAAAAAGCTGTGTATTTCACCAAACGAGTTTTTGGCTATCTATGATAATTTTGAATTTTCATAAAACTAGCATGCATGTTCACAAGGTTGCAACTAAGCATTTCTTTCCAAACTGCCATTTCCCCCTTCCCCCCATGCTTTTGGCCTATAACGCAAAGTTTTGTGCGAAATTTCACCTAACTTGCAGTTGCTAACTTCAAGTGGAGGGACCATGTCAAATCAAGAAGGCTCTCAACTTGCCATCACCAATTTCAACGAAATTCAGAATCAAATATATCTATGAAATGATACATGAAAAATCATTCTTTAGATTTTTGGCCCCCGTCATGTTTTGCTTAGAACCTCTTTAAAAAATGGCAAAGAGAAATGTTCAAGTGAGTACAATCCCCCCCCCCCCCAGCTTGTATAAGAGCTAGAGTGCTTTATTTGTGGCCATTTTAAAGTTCTTTGAATAGAGTTTCATATCATATGTCATTTGGCAAGTTTGTATAAGAATGAATTTTCAAAGTCACTGAAACCATTATTTGACCTTGGATATCTTGAACAGTATATTTTTCAAAACGCTGAAGGGGGGGGGGGATATTTTGCCTATTAATGTGGTGTACGTTGAATATGGCGGTGTGGTACAAATTTCAGAATGGGATTGCAATGGGTTCATTAAAAAAATTTTTTGTATTGATTTTCTTAGGACAAAAATCGTATTTAGTTCATTAATGTTAGACGATGATTAATACTAAATAAAACTTTTTAAAAAATGCTCTAATTTCAAAAAATGTTTTTAATAGCAAGATCTAATTCCTCAAATAAGAATAGTGAACACTGAAACTTTTCCTTTCAATATAGCTCTAACAGAGTGACAAATTTTGAATCAATTACATTGATCTGGTTACACTTGTGGGAATTTACAGGGTAAGAGCGCCCGCTAGAACAAGGGGTTCCCAAACTTTTTTGACCACAGAACCCTTAATGGTTCGCTTTTACTTTGAGGAATCCCCATTAGTGTTTATATTGAAAATCAAATTTAACAGTTTGAACAAGGCTTACTAAAGCCCCCCCCCCCCCAATTGGAAAAAAATTTAAAACTAATTAATTTGAATTGAAGGTTTTCAGTATTGTAAAATTCTAATTTGGCAAGCTCCCTTCATGTTTATCTTGCTCCCCCTTGCCTCTCCACTCCCTGAAAAAAAGTGCCAATAAGTTCCCCTGGATTTCGAAGTTAACTAAATAGCTCAAAAAGGATGGCCATCGGTTATCCTTCTGAATTTCTTTTGTAACCTATTTTTAACTTATCAGGCTGTCAATGAAAGCCACTTTTATAAATAAGAATTAATTGCAAAGTTTTGTAAATTATTACACCTGTCACTGTATTGTTAGTAATGACTAAAAGTAGGAGATTTTATATCGATTGAGGACATAAACCTGGAGTAGCATCTAATTTAGATCTGAATTTTTGTTTAAATATGCACAAGCCAAAATATCTTGATTTTTGCATCGATTACTGCAAAGGGGAGAAGGATTAATATAGCTTGCTTACTTAAATACGGGTTTTCCTTTTGTTTTTCTTAATTTAAAACAAAAATTCATTGCATGAAATATTGAAATATAATGAAAAGATTGTTTCAGATAAAATGAACTCGAAAATTCTGTTAGTCTCGCTAAAGTTTTATTAGTGATCACTATTCAACATAGTGAGCTTTTTCGTATTTATACTTGCAACCACTTCAAGTTATTACACTGAATGTCAAAAGTAAACTATGAAACGAAAGTTATCCTAGTGACTCTATTATTTTAATAATTTTCATACCCATTAAAAACTGCAGTTTTAACAAAATAATGTTGAAATCTTTATTTGAAATTAATGGTTTTAAAAAGGGTAAAAAGTACATGAGACATGTTTTATCTATACCAACAATTAAGTATTTAAAATTAATGTTTCCATTACACTTAATAGCAATCATTGAATTTTCTAATTAATAAATTAAATTTAGTAAAATGAAATGCTGTGTTCCACTGATAAAATCATATATTTTATACCATTTCTAGTCCAAATTGAGCTTTCCGCATGGCCAGTTTATTTCCTCAATTGACGTTTTACCATTTTGATGAAATTATTGTTTAAGAATATTGTTCTTTATATTGTTTATATCTGATTAAAAACGGAAAAAATCAAAACTAATGCACTGCTCGAGCAATGTCATTGAAGCGTTGATGTGAAAGTTGAGGTAAGTTGATGAAGCATTGTCCAGTAGAAAAATTTAATTTTTAGTGTAAAAATCATAAACAGGAAAAAATGAGACATGATTGTGCATAAAACTTCAAACTTTTGTGAACCATTAATATGCAGAAGAGACATTTGACTATAAAAACAAATTTTTTCCAGTGCCATCATAAAATACACTAGTTTGTTGTTTACTAAACGTAGCTGGCATGGTGGCGACGTGTAAGGCGTGGCCCCTCGTACGCTCCAGATCGTGGGTTCGTGGTTCCCGACCATGTTGGTGGATTCTCAAGATTCAGAATAGTGCCTGCACATAAAGAAACCCTGAGTATCTATTTTGCTTGGGTACTCTTGGCTAAATTAAATTCCTCGTGCAGTTTTGCATTATCAGAGTCCTAGTGCAGTTTTACATCGTAAGTGTTTCACCTTCTAATGAAGAAACTAGACGTTGAAATTCTCATGTGGCAATGACATTTGCCAATTATGGAACAACTTGAGGGCAGGAGAGCCCTCAAGAAGTTTCCAACTTTTACCTTTTTCAGGGATCATTTACAAAAAAATAGACTTTGTTATCAGCTCAGTTAACAGAAACCTTGGTTAATCAAAGCATGGTTAAGTGAGGTTCAACTGTATAATAAAATGAAAAAGTAAAACCTATGAATAAATAAATAAAAGGTCTTGCGATCCTCTTGCTGCAGTATTTTATTTATACAATAATGAATTTTGTAATACTACTTGATAATAATTTAAAATGACTATTTAAGGGTATTATGTATGCAAATCATACTTTTTTAGACAGATTGCACCCGCCCATATGCCATACCTGAACGGGACCCTCAAGTTCTTTTCCAATTTAATTCTAGATAGTTCTGAACTTTTTTCTAGATGTTCTTACATAATTCTAAATGACAGTTGATTTAAATCATTTAAAAAATGCCCTGTATATGCTGTCAAATAATTCATTTGTAAATGTTGATTTTATATATATATTGTTTTTTTTCTTTCAGTTTTAGGAGACCAGTCAAAGCAACCAGCCTCCATGTATGGCCAGCTGGTGACACAAGATCAGTTAGCTGTGATTACCACCAGCACTCAGGGTTCTCAAAATGATGTAGCACTTCAGTCACCTGCTCCGTATAAGTGCCGTGATCCATGTCAGGCTCCCTTGCGAAAACTCAGCATAGATCTCATAAAAACATACAAACACATTAATGAGGTAGGTATTTTGAACTATAAGTTAACTACAATATACTCTTGATAAGTCAAACTTCGCTAACTCAAATCTTTTGATACCTTGAAGAAAAAAATAGTTATTTCCCTAAATCTTGATTACTTTTAATGCAATTTTATCTCTTTAATTTGAAGTTTTTCTTTCTTATTCTCGATAACTGAAGATTCTCTTCTTCACTCAAATTATTTGTTTCCCTTCCAACTCCTTATTATATCAGTTCCCTCGAACTAAGATTTTCGAAAACCTCTATTTATTGTTGCCATATTCATTATTTGTTATCTCTCTTTCATTTTTCTTTTACTTGGATGGTGCCTGTATTTTGTAGATTTTCCTACTTTAGGCGTAAATTCAACTGAAACGCGCTCGATCATATGCAAAATGATCGAATTTTCAACTCGAATTCGACCGTTTTCAAACTGATCGAATATTGACATTCAACTTGCTTCCTGGACTTCAATCAAGACACGTAGGGTTGCCATCGACTGCTTTTCTCGCTCAGCATTTCGGCACATGAAGCTTTAAGCTGAACCAATGAAAAATTGAATGAGAAAGCTATTTTAACTGTAATATTATCTGTTTGTTTTGTTTATTGTTTTGGTTTGATCCATTTGTTTTGCTATACTGTTCCCTGTGTTGTTTTCTGCTGATTGTTAATACACAATGAGTCGTGAAACAAAAATATTAGTAGATATTATCAAAACGAAGCCACGAGACCTAATGAGGGGGAGGGTATTCTGGCAGAACATCTAGAAGTGCTTTTGTCACTCTAGCAATTTTTCTCCTTACTGTTGATTATAATATGTAGTGAATATTCCAGAGGTAATAGTTTTTATTTTTACTGAATTGTATCTTCCTAGAGGAGAATCCATACCTTTCTTTGCTTATTAAATGCTTTCAATTGTATGTTTTATTTTCTCCCAGTAGTCTGTTTTTACGAATGGCGAATAGCAGCAGGCTAGGAAATAACTTTATCGCACATTTAGCTTAATTTAATTAATAAGATATAAGCTATTAAGTATTAATACATGAGCAAAGAAAAAAACACGCCTGCAGAGGATTTAACGACTTTATGTTTTACATTGACAAATTCGCATTCTTTTTCTTTTTTCTTCTCCTTTTTAGCCTGACGTTTTGTGTGCCAGTTTTTCTTCCAGCTCATCGCATAAAAATATAAATGTTTATCTATTTAAGCAATATTGTTGCATAAACTCCCGTTCGCTCAAATCTAATGGATTTCCACGGACTTGCAAATATTGTGGAACTCTTTGCCTGCTGCGACCTCTGATCGCCAAAATGTCTGCCATTACTGTAAGAAAATCAATCGAATCGTGAAATCGGCCGAATGAAAGCAGTCGAGTTGGTCACGTGGTAAAACATGTTCGGCGCGTTTCGGTTTCTGAATCCTGATTGCATGATTTCGATTGAAGCGTTCGATCGAAAATGGCAAAACGATCAAAAAAGCGTTTCAGTTGAATCCCTGCCTTAGTCCAAATATTGTCAACTTTTCATATTCAAATGCTGCGTCAATTAAAACTTTACTTGAATATCCAATTGTCACATTTGATCTTTTACTAAATTTGATAAGACAACCTAAAGAATATAATACATACGAGCTCTATGAATTTAATACAAATGATAGCTTAAAAAATATTTCCTTTTTATTTTTTATCATTTATTGTACAAGAAAGGAAACCCTGATTATTGTAGATAAAGATAAGCTACATTTTTGTGCCATTATCTAACTTTTTGCAAAACTTATTTTTTATTCATGAAAATTTCAATAGAATATCACAGAACATGTTTTTGAGAAGAAAATTTTGCTGACGTTCTCGTAGGAAAAAAAAAAGCTTGCTTATTCCAAGTTACACTTGCTATATATCAACTTGAGAGTAATATGTGGCAAGCAAATGAAGCTCTCTCGCACTTGAAATGTCAGGTCTTATTACTCAATAGTTAGTTTTACTTCGGATATTTGGGAATACATGGGGATCACTCATGCCCATGTTCACTCCCATGAAAATCTCAACTTGTACCCTAATTGTTTAAAATTATTGACATTGGAGAATATCATTCCCACATCAACAGCATCTTGTGAGGGACTGGTTTGTACAGAATTAAGATCAAAGCTTCAACAAGAGACCCTGGTTGGTAAGTTGGTTCATTGGGGGGTTGTTGAATCAGAGACAATAGACAGGCATTTAGGAATTTTGTTGAAAGGCCCAGAAAAATTAAGTGACAGTAATTGCCAAGCCAATGAATGCATCTTAGGTATTTCGAAGCCATGTTAACCGAAAGATTTTTCTTTTGCAATACTGATTAAAATAAATATCTTTATATGCATTTTGTTCATTATAGTCATTCTCAGTATATATATTTTGTTATATTATATATGTATGTATATATATTGGGTTAAATGTTCATATTTTTGCTTTTAATCTGTTAAAAAACTTAAAATTAAACAAAATAAACTTTTTAAACGCTTAACGCATTTGCCCTTGTCTGACGCGGGCAAAGGGTACCGACAAATTGGCACATGCCCATGTCTCGCACGGGCAATCTTGTATCCCGCGTTATTTTATTTCTAATGCCCGTCTGAGATCCATTTGCACTTTGTTTGTATAATATTTTTTATATACCTATATACTATACCTATATATTCATTTTCTGTCAAAAAAACTATAATTTTTTATCAGTTTTTTCAAAAAAAACTCATGCTTCAAGGGGTTAAATTGCTTTTTAGCTACAAGTTAATTCTAATGTTGAATTGTGCTTAAAGGTTTAAATTTTTAAATTTGGCAAATTTTTTTTTTTTTTAAATTTGCATAAACTGAACCCTGTGAAAAATCCTGAATATGCCCCTGGAATTTTGAGATTAATTGCAGCACCACTTATAAATCAGTTTTTAGTTTATGAAATGCTAAAATTGACAGTTAGTTGTTTATGACCCAGCTTTCCTTTTTAATTCTTAATGTTTTTGCACATCTTTACATTAATTTCTTTGAACTGAGCTGTTTGTGAAACAAAAAGCGGTAATTGTTTTTCATTTTTTAGGTCTATTATGCAAAGAAAAAACGACGAGCTCAGCAAACCCAAGGGGAAGACACAAGTCACAAGAAGGAAAGAAAACTGTATAATGATGGTTATGATGATGACAATCATGACTACATTATTCGGACGGGGGAGAAATTTTTAGATAGATATGAAATAGATTCATTAATTGGAAAAGGATCATTTGGACAAGTAATTTCTACTTTTTGTATTGAATTTAGTTTGTTAAAAACAGGTTTATTTTCTGAATAATAAGTTTTTTGTTTCTTGCAGACTTTATTATTTAAATTCCATTTTCTACATTAAAACATAATAATGAATACATAAATAGAAAAATTAATTAATAAAATTAAATTAAAGAAAATAATTCAAATAAATAAATAAATAAAATCAATAAATTTCAAAAACTAAAAATGATTAAAAAAATAAACAAAATAAAAGCATTAATAA
This sequence comes from Octonoba sinensis, assembly GCA_038502835.1. Classification (NCBI taxonomy): domain Eukaryota; kingdom Metazoa; phylum Arthropoda; class Arachnida; order Araneae; family Uloboridae; genus Octonoba; species Octonoba sinensis. The sequence goes on along the minus strand of CM076598.1, from coordinate 211,604,737 downwards.
AAGAAAAATATTTATAGAAGCAAATCTCACATGCTCCTATTTTTTAAAATGAATTTCATAGTAATCACTTTTATTTATTTTTTAGGTTGTTAAAGCATATGATCATGAAGACAAATGCTGTGTTGCAATTAAAATAATAAAAAATAAGAAACCCTTTCTTAATCAAGCTCAAATTGAAGTGAGATTACTAGAGATGATGAATACAAGAGAAAGTGAAAACAGCTTTGAGCTTTTAGGTCAGGATAAAATTGGTAAGTATTTCTACGTATTTTATGCTGGACAATTGTTAATTAATTTTGCTTGAGTAATCAAATGCCAAAAATTAACAAGTATCAGGTATTGAAGTTTTCCTTTTCTTTTATTTTGTTAAACATTTGAATTCCTCTTTTTTTTTAATTTTTAAAAAGGTAAGGATAATAGTTTTATTGTATAAATAGGGTCCTTAAAAAGTCGGAAATCTATTTGAAACTTTAAATTAATGTTGTTTTATGATTTTCTTATTAGATAATTGTACAATTCTTTTCAGTGGCATGTTTCTTTCAGTTTTTAAAACTACTTCACATTTGTTTGTAGATCTTAAATATTCAGTTATTTCTTTGAAAGTAAAATATTTGTTAGTATTCCTATTCATCGGCTCCCTACCTAAGGCTCCGGCTAAAAGGTGCATGGGTGTTCGATGGAGAAAAGTATTCCATTTGGAGCCTTACATGAGTACAATGATTGAGTCGTGTGTTAAGTTCACTCTTTTGTTAAAGTTTTCTTTTGATGATTGTTTTCCCCCCTAGTAAAATATCAATCATCGGAGCTAAACTGATGTATGCATGCTTGCTTAATATTTAGAAATAAATACTATATGTGTTTAATCAGGGGTTGATCCAGCATTTTTCAAAAAGGGTCCGTTTTTTTGAGAATTTTAAAGAGAGTTTTTTGAAAATTGAAAATTTTAACATATAGAGATGAAAAATTTTATTATTATTTGCCACTTTTATAATAAATAATGATGTGAAAAGTGCGATTTGGAAGCTTAAAATTCCGTGAAGGGTCCATTTTGATCGATTTGAATTTTGTGAAGGCACTGTTTTGATTGATTTGAATTTTGTGAAGGCTCTGATTTGATTGATTTGAATTTTGTGAAGGGTCCATTTTAATTAATTGGAATTTTGTGAAGGGTCCGAAAATGCACCCGAATTTCTTCTAACACACCCCTGTTTATATTACATAAGTAATGGTAAATGTTACGTGTATATTACATAAAGTAATAGTGTCACATTAGTAGACAATAATTAATAAAATTATTTAAAAAAAAATTCAACTAGTTAAATTATAACTGAAATAAATTTCATGAAATGATTTTATTAGCCATTTAACTTCTTTTTTGTATTTTATACACAGAATGAATTAATCCTATTGAATGATTTAGAAGTTATTCAAAAGAATTAAAACAAAACAAAAAAAAAAAAAAAGGAAAAAGAAATTATTTGATAAGTTTTGAAGGATTGAATTGCAAATTTAAATCAAAAGTGAACTAGCATATGCTATAAATTTGTCAAGTATACTAATTTTTATTGCATAAGTGCTCAAAAGGGAAGTCAAATTTACCAGTTTAGAAAATTCTATGTTTTTGCTTTTATTTTGTTTGAAAAATTCATTGTTTTACACTGCTTTCTGAACGAATTTGTTGCTCAGAATTTAGCAACTTTCTTAAGAATTAAAAAATCAAAAAGATAAACATCTGAAAAAAAAATGGTTTTAAGAAGGCAAGCACTTTGTTACATGGAAAATATTTTAACTGTTTTTCAACAACAAAAGCTTTGTTGCAAGGAGAACTCTACTGTATATATTTTACTTAAATATAATGCGAAGTAAAATAAAAATAACTTGAAAATTAGAAAAATACAAATTGTGGACATTTTTAATGTACATAGTTTTATTTTCTGTAAACATAAAATAACTGTTGGTAAAAATGCAATACTGCGTCTATAACAAACATCTTTGTACAAATTCACCAGTCCCAAGCTATGGTACAAACATGCTAATATTTCGCTAATTTCTCTCTAAGCCATAGAGCCCTAATCTACCTGCTAGATCAGCAGGAAAAACAACTTTCAAGTAAAGATGCAAGAACTAGGCAATTATGAATGGAAATTGATGGAATAAATGCCAAATCTAGCAAAATTAAAACAAAGCAAAATATATTGTAATACATAAATAATATGTATCAGCAGAATTTTTTACAATATGATGTCCATGATGCTTTGTCATGTCCAAACAATCAAAAATTGTAAGGATGCTTGAAGTATTGTCATGAGCCAGCTCTCCTATTTGAGAATGTGATTATCAGCCTTTGCTTATTTTGTTTTCTGCTATATTGTTAAATTATTTTTATTTATAACTATTTTAATTATGTTATTCATTACTAGTGTTCATATTTTTTTCAAAAAAGGGCAGGGTGTATTTCTTAAAAAGAGCAACTTTTTCGGAAAAATTGGGCACTTTTTGCTATGTGAAAAGGCGCTTTCCTAATGCCTCACGAAGTCGCATGTTAAGTGCAAAAATATGTTAAGACCTATCACTTGCACTGCGTACCGGAATGCATCATATATATTTTGAACCACTAATACTTATGTGTGTGTATATATCTATATTCAAATGCTTATCATTCTGGAAATTTTTGAACCAGGTAAAAAACAATGAAAGTATCTTACAAAATAACAACTTCAGAATGTTATATGCCAGCGAAAAGATAGCTACAATTTTCAGTCTTTTACCATTTATCTCAGGCGTGCCTACAAGGAGGGGTTGTGCAGACTATGCCATTGATTGACTGCCAGTTTTTGGAGGGTTGTTTAGGTTTCTGAGACGAGGGGTGCGCCATTACGGAGGAAGTTCTAAGCATTTTCAAAAAATTAAAGAAATGATGTGATCAGTTAGTGATAAACTTGTTGCTAATGGGATTTATTGCAAAAAAATAACAGCAATGCTAATAACAGGGTTCCCACAAAGTCGCTTTTTTCACCTAAAATCACTTTTTTTTCATTGGTCACTTAAAGTCACTTTTTGTTGCAAATTGTCACCTAAAATCAATTTTTTTTCATTGGTCACTTATAGTCACTTTTTGTAGCAAATTGTCACCTAAAATCACCTTTTTTTAGGTATCTCATAAAGTGATATACAACTACCAAACTTTTCCTATAAACACCAGGAAAAATGCAAATAAAATAGTTTCTACAAAGCTACTTGACGAAGCAAATGAAAAGTTAAAAGAGGGCATTAGAAATCAAGTTTTACAGAAATGCAGCTTGCTCGAGCAATGATAGAGGGTGCTAAATCTATAAAAGCTGATGAAGATGAGCACAGAGCAAAGGGGCACATGAAATTAAAAAAAATTACAGAAGAGAAAATCTTCCGTAATCACAACATTTTTTCAAAAGAAATCTAAGACTGATTAAATTGGAACTTTTACAGAATGCTGCCATTTATATACCAGGGGCGACGGTTTTCTAAATTTTTGAAGCATTCTTTTCTGAGATTTTTGTATTAACATTTAAAATTTTTAAGCATTCCTACTGTATTGATTTTTTTTTTTTTTTTTTGGCTTTTCAAGGTCTATTCTATCATATCATTTTCATTTTTAGCCTTTGAACGATTTGCAAGTTAAAAACTTTTTTCTACAGGATAAGTAAGCACTTAAAGTATACTTTTCAAGTATTTTACTTTTGGTATTTTACTTTCTAAATTAGCTTTAGACAAAGGATTATAATCAAAATCATTTCTTGAACAGAATGCATTTAATTTAGCGATTTCCTTGCTTGATTTAACTGGGCATTGACCCTTTTCCTGTTTTTCATGCTTATAATTGATTTTATTTGCTTCTTTAGTTGTCAAACAAAAGATTTTTGTTCTATACTTGCTCTAAAATATGTAATTTGACATAAATATAAATATTATTCAAATTAACTTTATTTCTGTAGTAATCCCAATAAAAGCAAATTTTGAAATATTAAACTGCTTTTTCTCTTTTGAGCCTTGCACTAGCATGCATTTGAAGTACAGTAAAATCTGTAAAGTTGACCACTTTTTTCAGGAACGGAATCAGCCCTTCACCCTCTACCTCACCCTCTGTAAGTTGACCACCTGTCTAAGTTGACCACCAAAGTGCTGCTCCGCAAGTAGTCAACTTACACAGGTTTCACTGCACTTAATTTTGGTGTTTTAATTTTGGCATCAAAGAATATTCTGAATTAAATTTTTTAAGAAAGGATCATAATATTCCTTGTATATACATACCTTTTTTATCTAATTGTTTCAAATATTTTGCACCTGCTCCTCTGATATTCTAAATGTTTTTATTACCTATAATTAAGTTTATTTTTGTGACAAACATTTAAACTAATTTTTCTTGTTTCACACATTAAAAAATAAAGTTGATTCTGTAAATTGCTAGCATAATCGGTCACCCCTGGCATATATATGTATGGCTGCTTTCTTTCTGTGTCTGACGCAAAACCATTGGTTTTTTAAAAATGATTTTTTATTTGAGATGATAGTGATGGAAGATTAGTTAAGGATTGAACTTTCTGCTGTTTTTAGCCTACTTTCCCCAAAAAAATAAATAAAGTGTGAAAGAATTCTTAATGTATCGTAAAAATATCATTACAAAATAAAGAAAAGTCAAAGAAGTAATTAAATAAGAGATGAAAAATGAAAAATTTGAAAGTAAGGTCTTGAGATGGGCAAAATGTGTGTCCTTCAGTTCTCCACGCTCCCAATAGCTTTTGAGTAAGTTGGCTGATTCAAAAGATCTTGGCCAGGACATCTCATTTCCATATTTTACTTTTTCATTTGAACACTTTTTCGTTTAATTTTGAACAGTTAAACAAAAACCTTAACATTAGCACCTATGGGCAAAAATAAAACACATTACGTAAACACTAGGCATATGATCCAAGTTCGTATGGACAAGCTTATTAGAAGAAGCTCTCGGTATGAAATATTTTTTTAGATTTGAATAATTTTTGTTCATTTTTGAACAGTTCAAAAAAATTAACATTAGTTCCTATGGGGAAATTTCAATCCTATATAAATCCTGATCTAGCTGACGGATTCGCTTGGAACAAACTTTATCGGAAAGATGTTAGACCAAAGAACATGTACAGATACGAAGTTCAACCTGAACTAAACGATTTTTTTATGAAATTTGTTGACCGTGATTTTAAGGATATTTCTCAAGGGATGAATGAATAAGTGAAAGAATAAATAACTGAATGAGTGAAAAAATAAATAAGTGTACAAATTCATGAACAAGTAAATTATTAATGAGTGAATGAATATGTATTAACCGTTGAAAACGGTACATTTGAAGTAATCAAGAACTAAAGCTAAATGAGAAAAAGATAGCAAAAGTATAAATCTGAAGTTGGAATGTACGAAAGTAGGCTCATATAGTTCTGGATGGAACTTTTGCATGTGAAGAAAATAAATGTAATGGTATATTTTTCTATGCTTAAAAACCTATAAACCTCTTTTCTAGATGTGTTTTAGCGGTAATGCAAAGCTTATTCTCATTTGGTCACTTTTTTTTAATTGATCACTTTTTTTTCTTAAATGGTTACTTTTTTCACTTTTTTTCTATCATATTCTTGGTGGGAACCCTGTAATAATAAAATTAATTAACAAAAGGAATTGTAATATGAAAACAAAAAAAAAAGGATGCATTTTTGAAACAATTAGACAAAAATCCCACCTGTATTCGTTCATTATAAAGGTAATTTGTTGCTTTTATCAAGAACAATTTTTAAAGTAATGCTTAATCAAATTTTCCTAAGCAATTGATAAAAATTTCATCAAAAAGAGCCATAAATTTAATTTAAAAAAAGCAATAAAAATATTTGATCCAAAAAAAGGAAGCAATTTTGATCAACAACTGTCGGGAACAAGAAATAAAATAAATCACTCTAAAAATAATTAAGAATTTTAAGTAAAATTAAGCACTTTGAAAGACCCGTGCAGCCCTTGATGATAAAAGAAAAGAAAAAAAATCCTTAATTTGAGAAAGAACTGCTAGTAAATTAAATACGATTTAGCAAATCAGAAAAAACTTCAGTGGAATAATAAGTAGAAAAATTTTTAAAAAAATGACTATGAAATGTAGTTTAAAAATATTCATTAGAGAAAAACATGCACAATATTTTTTGTTTAGTAAGTAAACTCCTAGCAGCTGAATCATAGTTTATACTGACACTTTATAATTAATAAATTGTTAGTATTTTCTACTTAAAGTCTATTTCTGTGAGTGGACACAATTAATGCTACTTGAGAGAATATTCTCTTCACTTCAGCCTCAGTCGTTGATGGTGCCAAGGTTACAGCTATGTTTATCAATCTTTGTATCAAAGGAAATCTTCTAAGGCTTGAGCGACAGCCTAATTTAGCCAATGGGCCAATGTCGATTGTTCAAAGATGGCCCCGATTGCCGATTATTTTCCTTTTCCATCTGCCGATATCAAATATTCACTTTAAACCATTAAAACATGCAGAATGTTAATTAAAAAAGTTATGTATCATTTAAATCATTCCTTTTATATATTTATAAAACATCAATACAGGTAGAACCACGATTTTTCCGATTTCTGTTTAAATTAATTTTTTTTAAAGAGACTTGCCTAAAATGTCATAATTTCTTGAGAAATACAGTTAAACCTTTTAAATTGAGCACTAAATAAATAAATATTAGGGCCCGTCCGATGCGTCAGCTCCGATAGTTCAAAAAACTAACCATCGCTGTCGGCCGCCGATGTTATAACATAGAAAAAAAAAACATTGGCCCATCGACCTTGAAAAACGTCTAAATGCCTATACAACGCCTATGCTTCTCGTGTGGAAAAATATCTTTTAGACTTTAATTTCTTTTACTTCGGGATTAAAAGTACCGAAAATTGCTTTCGTGTATCTAGAAGAGGGAAAAAAAAAGACTATTTCTCGATCGGGCTATTATTTTTTGATCAGATTTTCTCTTCCATTTCTTTTCAGATGCTAATAGTAATACTAGTTAACACAAAACTGAATAAATAAAGAATAATCAATCACAAGAAAAGAAAACATCAGCTTTATAAGGCACGGGCACAAAACATGTGCCTGTGATTCATTGTTTCAACTTTGTTTTCTTGTTAATGGTGTTTTCTTGTAATTGAGTGTCATGTGAATCCCCTGAGTATTAATTTATGCAATACATTCATTTTAAATCGAATACAGTATTTTGTTGGAACTTGTGAAATTAACGATTCTTGAGCGCTCAAATTGTCTCGTGCCATTTTGAAAATGCGTTGCTTTAAAATAGCGCAATAATTGGAAATAAACGTTTAAAATATTTTAAACAAAAGTATCTAGTGGATGAATTTAAGATTAATAACGTGCAATTTTTGTTATCGTATTTGAGAATGGCCGATTTCACAATGGCAATTTTTATTAAAAGTTCACTGTGATTTAATATGCAATTTCATAATAGTACATTATTCCAGTTCTATTATTTAATTCATCAGTTGCATCGTAGTTTACGTTTACGTAAGAAAAAAGTGTGTTTATGATGCATTTATTTTGTTATAAACATCGTTTCTTAATCAAAATCCGGAATCGCCACGGTCCCGCCGATTCAGGGTTTTCGAGGTTTAACTAGCATGTTTGGACCAAGTCTATATAATAATTAAACCTCAATACAAATCGGGTTTATCCATGTCCAATGTATTGTTGCTATCCAATGAGTCCGTGGTGCCGTTTTGTTTATATTGGGCTAGAAAAATTAAGATTCTATAGAAAAACAAACTAACGTACACAAGGAATGATCTTACGTATAAGGATGAAGGCACTTAGATGTCTTTTAAGGCCGATGGACCGACATTTTTTTTTTTTGAAGTTAACATCGGTTGCCGATGACTAATTTTTTGAACAATTGGCGCTGATGCATCGGTCGTGCCTTAAAATCTTCGTCCAATCCATTTTTTTTCAAACTCTAAAAATAATAAAAAAAAAAGCCAGGGCGCATTTTTTTTGGTCCTAAACAGGGCAGGGCGCATCAGCACTTCTTGAAAAAGGGGCAGGGCGCCGCGCCTTTTGAAAAACAGGTAACAGGAACACTATTCATTACCTTTAAATTAAATGTTAGCACATAAAAAGAAAAATAAAAAGAAAAACTATTAGAAGCTCTTAAACTTTTTATTTGTGCATTTGTTGTTTTTATTTAATTAGTTTGTAATTATAGGTTTGTTTTGTATATACAGCTTAAACTTGATAATAGTAAATTTATATGGTATTAAAAAACCAGGTGCTCATAAATTTTTCTTTAAAAGGGGGGCAAAAAACTCCTGAATTTCTTTTAATAATAATCAAACCAGATAATAAATAATGATTAAGTTAATTATTGGTTTATATTTCATTTTTTTCTTGTGCATGATTTTTGTTCTGCTGCTTGGTGGGGGATCATGTAACAGGATTTCTTCAGGAAGCAGCCAACATTTTTGGATTTGCCATAAGTGCAGTTTTCTACAAATTCATATTATTAATGTAGAATTTTCTGTATTTGTTTGCTATAAATCCCCTCTTTTTTTTACAGTGAAACTAAAAGGTCATTTCATGTGGAGGAATCATTTGTGCTTGGTTTTTGAACTCTTGTCATACAACTTATATGATCTTCTTAGGAACACTAGCTTTCGAGGAGTGTCTTTGAACTTGACTCGAAAGTTTGCCCAACAAATGTGTACAGCATTAATGTTTTTAAATAGTCCTGATCTCAACATCATACACTGTGACTTAAAGCCTGAAAATATACTTCTTTGCAATCCCAAAAGAAGTGCAATTAAAATAGTTGATTTTGGTAGTTCCTGTCAACTTGGGCAAAGAGTGAGTATAATTTACATTTTTAATTAGCTCACATTGAAGTAAATAAATACCTAATATGCAAAAAGCTCTTAGAATATGCTTATTAATGTGAATTTTGTTAAAAAATTATATTTATGTATATATTCCTTCTTTTGTTAAAATATAATGGCAGTTCAATAAACAATTATCATAATTTTTTTATAAACATGTACTGTTTTTGATTTTACGTTTTGTTGGACTTTTTTGAAGTACTCCCTATTATCCCTATTAACCTGCAATATATTTATATTTAGTATAGCAATCTATTTTAAACCTATTTTTTCAGTCTTCAAAGACATGCTGAAAACCATACTTTCATGGTTCCTCTCCTGCAAAATTGTCTTATAGACTTTCATTACTGCTCCTAATGTGGAAAAACTTTCCACTAAGCTTTTTCTTCTCATGGGGATAAGGTAAAAGACATATGGTGTCAAATTGAGTGTGTGCAGGCATTGGAAACAAAGACACATCACTCTAAATTTTTTCAAGATATTTATTAATAACATTCAGTCTTGTAAGCAACCACACACAAATAGTTCGTCTTGTTTTTCTATCACCAACATGTGGACCCAATGAAATGTTCTATTTTTCTGATAGTGTTCTCAATGTTTTTTGATTATCTTCTTTCACAATTACAGCAGCAATCCTTCCATTAGAACAGTGACTGGAGCATCCAGTCCACATTCTATGATATTGACCGAAGGCCAACATTTCATCTTGTAATTTGTTTTGTTGGTTAATCCACATCCAAGTGATAAAGTCGTAAGAAAGGTAGTGTGCCATCCCCTTTACTTCCCCGATATGATTTCTGAACCAAGACAAGTTAAAACACCAGAAGGCAATGAAATTGGATGAGCACCTATTTTCACTTTGCTTACATTAGCAGACATGAGATTTAATGCCTTGTTTATGCAATGATGTTTTCCTTAACAATATTTTGTAAAATTATTATAGAGACCTGAAATAGTAAAAATAATAAAAAAAAACTAGAATTTGCTTTGATTTAGTTCAGTCTGTTCTGAGTAATGAAGTAATTTTGTATTATGTGCCGAGTCGCTAAATAGGGAAAAAAATATGTATGTTTATAAGATGCCCTTTTATTATTGCTTGTGTTCAAGTATGTTACTCAGTTTATGTTACTATAAGATTTTGGTAAATTAACTGAAATGTAAATTAAAATTATTTTGCATTTTGATACTATGCACTATAGATTTTCAAATATAACTTTCAGATAAAGGTGTTTTAAGTTTACTGGGTAAATATGTTTAACAATGCTCAGTTTCAATAAAATAGAAATAACTAATGATAAGAATAATTAATTTTAATACTTTTAAGTAGCTACCTTCAAAATAAATTCTTGATTGAAATAAAATGAAAACCTTTGTGCGATGAAGTAAAAATTAAAAAAACATTAAATTAGGCTCAAAAATTGTAGACACATGTTTTTAGGTTACTAGGAATCCCTTTTGCAGTTGGATGTTCTTCATCAAGCAGCTCATTCTTTTGCTTTGAAAAAGAGGTTTCTAGTAACCTCAAAACACTTGTCATAAATTTTTGCAAAATTTGTGCCTAATTTAACATTGTTTCCTAATTTTTACTAAATTCTTGATATTTGCAAATATTTAAAATACAGAATTTTAAAGTGCCTAATTAATACTGGTAAACTTTAAAGACTATTAATTGAGCTATTCACGTGCACAGAGAGAGGCTTAAAAGTTTAATTAGTAGTCGAATACAATTGGAATTATTAAAAAGTTGAGAAAATCTTATGTGAAAAGTTTCATAAAATTTAAAATCTTAAGATAATCAATTTTGGGAAGCCATTTTAATTGAGATTTTTAACTACCGTATATTTCCGAATACAAGCCGATAAGTGTATAAGAAGAGAGTGCATTATCCCTTCAAAAATGTACCAAAAATTCAAAACTCGTATATAAGCCAAGATAAAAATTAGAAGGAAAAAAAAACGCCAAAGGGGGCGAAAATCTCGCCAAGGAGGTAACCCAGATCTCATATTTTCCAATCAAGACTTTGAAAATGAGAAACTAGGCGCCAACGGCGGCAGATTGGTCTGTGGCAACCCTGTCTGAGGCGAGCGCCGAGGGCCGAGCGAGAGGGGCATTTTCCCCTATTCATTCATTTTGCCCATGCGTTTGCTAGTTTGTTTTCCTTTTTTCTATTGTTTTAATTCAGTTATTTTCTGCATTTACATTAGAAGGATGAGCGGGAATAGAAAGTCATACACAGATAGGGTCGCGAGTAAATTATTATAGTCGGGAGTAAATTTCACCATTTTGTTTCAGCAGTGATTTCACAAAATCCAGCTGTAAAATTTTATGTATATTCTTTTAAATAAAACTCTACTTATTTTAAGCTAATTCTTTCCTTACTGTAAGAGACATAAATTGCATAATTAGATCTCTATATTAGTCGATATTTTGCGACATATAGACCGAATTTTTTTTAGATTATCGGACCTGTATTTAAGCCGACCCCCCACGATTTAGCTTTCAAAAAAAGTTCCAAAAATTCTCAGCTTATACACGGAAATATATGGTAGTTGGATGTTTACCAGTGTTTAGCAGTACAAAAGTTCTTTTCTTTTTAAAACCACACCACCACACTACCTGCTTTGTAAACTCCCTACTGACACAAAATCTGTTGGGTTGACTCCTTAAGTTTTAAAAAATGTATATTGTCAGATGAAAAAATGACTAGAAGATCAACCCTTTTCACTATTTTGGTAATCTGCTGGCTTTTTTTAAAAAAGGGGGGGGGGGGGTGAGTATTAGTAGATCATTATTTAGTGCCAGCTGGTTTGAAATTGTTAAAAATCCAAGCACTGTTTAGAACTTCGGCGTATAGGAGCAATAAAAGTTGATCTCTTTATGATCTTGATTTTTGCAAAGCTTTTACTATCTTGAGAAACTTAACTTCAACTTGTTAATGGTGCCAATTTCATCCATAATTTCTGACAAATCTTCCAGCTTTTTCTGGAACTTTTCTGGAGTTAAAGTTATTTTCAATTTTGCCATCTTTTAGTGGGTGACCCAGATGTGCTTAGTACCTCTTTCAAATCAGTTTTAAATTTCATCTGTGTGTGATTTCTGCTCTTATTGACTAGTTTTATATCTAATCAAGTGAGTGACTATGTGGGCTTATTTTGATTGTTTTCTTAGAAGTAAAATGATTCAGAACCTCATGAATTGTTGAATAGTTGCATACATTAGCAGAGAGAGAGAGAGAGGGGAGAGAGGATTTCTACAAGGTTATGGAAAACTTAAAAACCTCGAATAGTCGGGAAAATTGAAAATAAAGCCAAAACATGATAGGAAAATTTGAAAAATAACTGAAAGTTTAGGGAATTAAGAAAATATCAGATCCTACTCAATGGCTATTTAAATACAGAATGTAAGGAAAACCTTCTTGTATAATATTAAGTGCCAGAAAATTTCATCCCCATATTTTTCTGAATGTATCAAGGGGTTTCATTTTTTTCTTTCCTAAAATTAAAGTTTGATAGTATGTAAAATAATTATCATCACAGTAGAACCTCATTAATCTATGGTTCATGGCTTTTTAAATGCTGTTAATCGCAAGTAAGTGGTAGCCTTCCGTGCTACCATGCTACAGGTCCGGGGTTCAATTCCCCGAATGGGCAGGGTCGACTCGGCCTTTCATCCCTGCAGTGGGGTCTATCAAATGAGGACCAAGCATGCTTGTGAACTAAACACTGGGGTTCCGCGTCAGGTCGCCCACTCAACCGGAACTTATGCTTCTGCATCCCAGGGCCCTTGGTCTCAAAAACTGGGATGGGCACAGTAGGCCATGGCCCCCAAAAGGGCTTGCCACTGAGTTTAGTTTCAGTTTTAATCCGTAGTAATTTTGTGGTGAAAAACATCTTAAGCTTTGATATTCCCGTATGAGAGAAGTAAAGGGATCCTCTATGTTTAAAATTTGTATTCTATAGTTTATTGCATGAAAATATTTTGATGCAAACAGAGAAAACATACACAATGTGGAGTATGTGTATGTATTTTAAGTTCTTCAAGAAAATATCCCTATGAAAACAAAAGGTTAAAGTTTTTTTTTTCACCTTACATTCACAAAATAAAGTATTTTGTATTCATTTATTTTGAATTTCAAATTAAATAATAAAATAACTCAATTTAATGCTTAAAACATGAACATAAAAATTGTACATGCCTATATTTCCATGCACTTTTTAAAGTTACAATGTTAAAAAGTCAGGCAAAACCTTGAAAAGTTAGTGAAATGTATTCTTAAGAATGTGAAAGAACCTTGTTTAGTGAAAAAACTTCTTTTTTTATTTAAAGTAATCTATGTTGCTTTTAATAATTTGTTTTTTTTTTTAATGAGCTGTAATAAATTTTTCTCTTTCAATGCTTTTACTTTCTTTTGAGATCAATTTTGTAAATTAATGTGAGTTATAAACTGAATGGTTATCATTCAAGTTCTTGGAAAATTTATTTCGCATGTAGAAAAGTTTTCTAAACTTCTAATTGCTATTCTGTTCTTTTAGTGTACTGTTTATAGTTTTAGAAAAATTCTGTATAAACAAGAAAGAAAGGTAGTTTAAACATTCTTTTTCCTTATATTTGCAGATTTATCAGTATATCCAAAGTAGATTTTACAGATCTCCAGAAGTTCTTTTGGGCATTGGTTATGACATGGCTATTGACATGTGGAGTTTAGGCTGCATATTAATGGAAATGCATGCTGGAGAGCCATTGTTCAGTGGTGCAAATGAGGTAGGTAGCCTAAAATTACTTTTTTCTCCACATCATTTTAGTATGACAAATCCAATAAAGTTATTTCTTTTGGAAAGTTTGTATTTTAGCTCTTTTTAGAATAGTTTTCTAACAAATAAACCATCACATTATTCAGGTGTACATAACTTACACATTGAACCCTTCAGAATTATCAGTACTTAGAAAGTAGCATTTTAACTTTATCTAGCGTAATTTTTAATTTTTCTTGATTGTTACTATTATATATTATTAATGGTAAACTTTACCTTTAATCTCATGATGTACGGTTTGTCCTTTTGTTGCAATCATGGCACCATCTCTTGACACATTCAGGTTATCTTTTGTGACTAGGTGCAAGTTGCTGGTGGGATTCAATCCCGAGTCCACCACATTGCTTATCCATAACCTTGACCGCACTGCCAAAAAACATCTCGGAACAAAAAACATCTCAGAAGCAGGTAGGAGAGGATTGGATAACCATCTTTCAACGTGTAACACACCTATACAAGAAAATTCTTTTAGTACAGTAAGGAACCAGTTATCCAGAATGGCTCTTACAGACCTATTCTGGATAACTGGTTGAGAATTGAAGCAACACCTATTAATCCGACTGATAACTTATTTGCCTTCATCTTTATGTTCCAAAATAAACTATTACTCTTATACCTGATTATAAATCATTAAAAATAAATCAATATTTGTTATAATTTCTATATGTATAAAAAATCAAAGGTTATTCCAGAGAACTGGAAGTAATCAAAAAAACTCCACTGACTAAAATGAAATAATATCCATAGGGAAATCTTAAACATGCTTCAAATTCTTATCAATCAGAACTTTATAAGAGTGCAATTCCTGGATTTAAATGAAATAATGTATCTCAAGTGTAATGCTATTAGTTTTATTGGTTTTATATTTGAGAAATTATTTGCAATTATCTGCAGAATACCAAACAATTGTCATGTTAATTTTAATCTAGTCATGTGGTGACAATTTGATTTGATCTTTATTTATATCACTATAACAAAATTCAAGTTCTGGTTTTCCAACTAAATCCTCCCCCCCCCCCCTGATATCAACCCATTCATTTTCTTTATTTGTTACTTATGTTTTTTGAATTTCCTTTGTAGGTTGATCAAATGAATAAAATTGTTGAAATGCTGGGAATGCCTCCAAAATTACTTCTTGACCATGCTCAAAAGGCAAGAAAATATTTCGACAGGCTGCCTGATGGTACTTATGTTTTGAAAAAAACCAAAGATGGGAAGAAGGTATTCTTTAAAATTTTCTGCATTGCATTTAGTAATTTCTATGGTCAGTCATCAAGTGTCTCTAAGATAAATAAAATAATTGGGGTCTTTAGATATATGTTTTAAAACATTTTGAAGAAAAGTATTTTACAACTCACTACATAAAATATGCAATTACATTTAGTGATATGTATATATACTGTTGAACCTTGCTCAATTTTGATTCTAAAAGATGGTTACAAACTAAGGTCTGTTTAATATGGTATTAATTACAAGTAAAATTTTAATTTAATATGTTAATTATAGTTTTTTAAGCTTAATGTCTTGAATGAAATAATTATTTTATATTCATTTTAGCATTAAGTGTTATTCAATACAGTGGTTCTCAAACTTTGACTTAAACATACCCTTGTCCTCTTCATTTGAATGCAGATACCATGTTCCTCTTTTGTATTGTAGTACAAAAATATTTTGTTTGCTTATTATTAAATAATTCATTTATTTATTTACTTTTTCTAACATTTGGATGACATTTGAAACATTTTAATAATATTAATTTCTATTGGAGAAAGTTGCACAATTATTTGAATGTGATAAATTTGAAACTGAACATGATGGATGCACTTGTTTTAGTGCAGATCTTACTGGTAATGCAATTTAAAAATCAGGAGCTAAACTGTGTTCTGGTCCTGCTTGGGTAGTTGGATTTGAGAAATATGTGAATGTTCTTTGTAGCCCTGTCTTCTAGTGTTGGCTTTGATGTTGAACACTTCTGAATACAGACAACTGTCTTAAATGCACACAACCTTCAGCCAAAAGTTTTGTAGATTTTAGAATATTGTGGATTTCAGGTCAGATTCGTTTGCACGTTTTGTGATGCTGCACCACAAAATGATCATCATTTCCAAAGAGAGAAATCATCACTTATTTATAAATGAAAAAGATATAATACCTAAATAAAATATTCTTAAAAGCAGGTATTTTTGGTATATTTTAAGTCATGTCTCTTGTTTATTTTTGCAATCATTAGGCAGTTTTTGTTTGCTTGAGGTTTCTGCTGATGACTCATATTTTAATTTTTTAGTGTTATTATATATATTATTATATTTTAATTTTTTAGTGTTATTATATGTGGGCCCAAGGATACTGCTGCTCTGGTAAAATAAGACTTTAAAACCATAGATTAATTACCTTTACCAAGAAGTAAGCATAAAACAGCGAAAACTTTCATGTGGCTAGAACAAAGCATGTCATAAAATTAATTATAATAATATTTTAGTTTAAACTATATGTTGCAAACCTACCTTAAAATGAGAGCTAAAATTTTATTCTTCCTGTTTAACATTTATAATGTTATTTCCATCTCAAATCCCTACTCAATATTTAATTGTAAATTTCATTGTTTACATCTCTGCAAATTTTTGGCAGTTGGGATTTCTAGTTGGCAGATTTGGAAGATTTGACTACATAAAATTTCATGTTTTTGAAAAATTATGTATATATATAGATATTAAAATTCTCAATATTCAGTTTGTAAAAGGGTTCATATGCCACCTGGAAAAGTCATGGAAATTGATACCCTTAGCAAAAGTCGGGGAAAAACGTAAATTTTTGACAAAACCTAGAAAAGTCTGGGATTTCTTTCCCTACCTTATTGGAGGGAACCTACGCTTGTCGTGAAGTCAGATTACGAAAAAAAAAATCGAAATACCCGTTTGGCATGACATCCCCATTCCAATTTCAGTACTTGTTCATTAGTGGTGCCGTAGCCAAAAATGAGTGCAAAATCGCCAACAGCTGTAACCGTCCATGAATGTGACACTGGAGAAGAACTTACCATGGCCCTTGATGATGAAATAACCTAGGGGCGCTTTGAACTAAAAAGGTTCAGTATGGAAAAGTCGCCCTCAGTTTGCGTAGTTTTGCCAGATTGGCAAAAAATCTCATATCGTAGTAATTTTTGCCATGGTTGACTTTGATATTTTTGCGAAATTCAAATGCATTTTTTTTCTGGAATTTATAAACAAATGAACTGATATTTTCAAGGCTAATTGAAGTGCTAAAACAGAGAGAGCCCATAAACCTGAAAGTTCGTTGCTACTTTTCTTTTTAACTAAAATATTTTGAGTTATTTGTTTCTAAAATCATGCAACCCTGCTTACGAGTGTTAAAAGTAAGCTTACAAAAGTTTACTATTCTTAAAGACTTGCTTTAAAAATTTTAGAGCGGCTCCAATTAAATATCCAATTGTAAGATATTTATCTGCTCTCATACGAAATTAATTTATACAGACTCCTTTCTTGCCGAGAAACGAATGTATAAGCTGTTAGAACCCTTTACAGTAAAGCACATATAACATCCAATGGTGCTTGCTGATAGTTCAAAAACAGCTCAGCACTCTTTGCCACAAAGCCAAACTGTAGCAAAAAGAGGATTTTAACTCTTTTTCCCACCAAGAATGTCACTTGGATACATTCTGTTATAACATATTGCCTCAGAATGAAGAATGTAAAGAATTATGGGCAATAGTGAAGTTGATTCTAATTTTTTCCCACAGAAATGCCTCTGTTGAAAGTGGATTCTCAATCAGCAAGGAGATGTGTATTGAAAACTTCATTGACTATCTTTAGTTGCATTAAGAGTAGTTTATAATGCAACCAGAGCCTGGGGTGGGGTTCGAAAAATAGATATAACCAAAGACATGTTTAGTCAGTAGAAAATGGAAAGAAGTCTGTATCATAGTTTCTTAGAGGAGCAAAAGAAAAGGACGAGCGCAAAGCATTGAGACAAATAAAAAAATTGAAAGAAAAGAAAATATATTTTCTGTGCAGATAATATCGACAGCAAAATTGCTGAACTACCCAAAAATTGGGGGTTAAGATCTGCTGACTTTGATTCTATTTAACATGGAGATTGGTTCAATTTTTTCATAATATTTTTATTTACATAATGTATGTATGTATATATTTTATTAAATGTTTTTTAAAAATAAAAATCAAGTTTTCTTTTATTAACTGTTATTTTTAATTAGATTCAAATTTTTTCTTCAATGCTATTCAGCAGTTGTCATTCAATGGATTTTATTATCAGATCATTTTTAAGTATTGTATTTGTTTTTTTTTTTTTAATAAGTCCTCAATTAACTCATTTTCCTTTTCTTATAGAGGTTTTTTTCTTTATATGATGGTGGTTTATATTGTGATGCCATAAAAGTGCCTACGTCAGTATTTCTCTAAATATTTGTTTTCATGCGTTACTATAGATTTGTTCTCACAGGGATCATCTTAATTTTTTAAAATGTATTCTTCACATTTTATATTTTATGGTTTTAAATTATCTTGGTAAAATTTAAAAAAAAAATGGATGCAAATATTTTTTGTCAGTGGTATGTCACAAAATTTCCTCTTTTTTGAAATTCTGGACTAGAAATTGTATACTATAAGTTTGGTATCTTAATAAACATGTGTGTGGAATTCTTTAGTATGAGATTAATATAATTTGTATGTATAAAATGTTATGGGGGGTGGGTATTTTATATACAAATGCATTTGCTAAAAATTTTTTTTACTCAGAACATTAACCTGGAATTCTGCTTTGATCTACCTGGAAAAGCCATGAAAATATTTTTGTCTATTTGAGTATGAACCCTGTTGTACAGTACTGTAATTTCATATGTAAAATGATTATTTTTTCAGTATAAGCCACCTGGATCAAGGAAACTGCATGATGTTCTCGGTGTTGAAACAGGTGGCCCTGGTGGTCGAAGATTAGGTGAACCTGGACATTCAGTGTCTGACTACCTCAAATTTAAAGACCTCATTATTCGAATGCTTGAATATGATCCCAAGACAAGAATTAGTCCGTATCATGCCTTACAGCACAGTTTTTTTAAACGGACCACAGATGAAAGCACTAATACGTCTCACAGTGCTAGCACAAGTCCAGCCATGGAACAGGGTTCTATGTCAAATACTGGAGGCGGATCAGGTTCAAGCTCTGGCAGCTCTTGTAAGTATACTGCTTTGAACTTTTCAATAACATAATTCATGTAAATTATATTCTGCAAAAAAAGGAATTATGAGATAATAATTGATGTAGGCTTAATATATTTAATTGAGTGCATTATTTGATTGGTGTGCAAAAAAATGTTGAGCCTAATGCAAAAGTGCCCTTCCCTTCCCCTTAAAACACTGCTGTTCCATATCGGATTTCCCTATAAAAATTGGCTGTTAATGTGTTTGAGACAGGGTTCTTTTTTAATTGCTTGGATTGGACTTAACCTATTGATGCATGCAACTTTATTTAGCTTATATGAGGACTTCTCACATTTTAGTTTGAAGCCGTAGGATTATCATGGTTGTTACATGGAGTGCTTAGTACTTCCCACATTGGCTATTGAACCTGGTTGCTTAGGTAAAGGAAGCAATTCTAATTTCTACAATACATGAGGCATTCTGAGGATAGAGATTTGTTAATTTTAACTCATATAATGTAAAAAGACACAAACCATTTCTATTATGGTAGGAACTATGTTTTGAACTGGTTTTTTACTCTGTTAGGTATGCTTACATTTAATTAGTTGATTTTAATTAAACATTCCTGGCACAACTGTATTTTACCTTTGCATATACAGTCGACATCAGTTATAACAAGATTGAAAGTTCAGCAGCATTTATGATGTCAATATCAAGGTAATGTTAGAAACAAGTTTGATTTTAGAAATTGTAAATTAAGTTAACATGTTATAATGCAATAAAAGTAATTTTGCTGTGTGTTGTAAACTTTTCTGCAGTCATATTGCTGCTTTGTATAAATGTCATAAAACATGCTTTATAATAGTAGTGAGAAAATTGTTTTTTTTTTTTTTCAATATTAATATTATTGTTTAAATCAGCGGTCGGCAACCTAAATTGACTGAAGATCTACTTTCCAAGTTCAGCGAACACCAAGATCGATTGGAGCGGGGGCGGGGGGCATACACTATTAGTA
Organism: Octonoba sinensis; assembly: GCA_038502835.1. NCBI lineage: Eukaryota > Metazoa > Arthropoda > Arachnida > Araneae > Uloboridae > Octonoba > Octonoba sinensis. The sequence goes on along the minus strand of CM076598.1, from coordinate 211,584,816 downwards.
GTACATGTTGAGACTGCTCCTATCTTATTTTAATTGTAGGTCAATTTCTGGTAGAACAAGTTTTGATGCTTGATGCTTATAAAATACCTTCTTTAAAACTGCTAAAATAATGATATGTTAACACCGTTAACTCGTATCAAAGCAATATTTCAGATACTAATATATTATTTCTTTCAAATTTGATAGACTACTGTTAGTTTTTTAAATAAAACACGCATTTGCAATGCCATTACTTACTTCAACTAACTCTAAGCGATAGCATAGTTGATATAATGATTGACATTCTGCATTATTGGCAAGTTTTTTTTAGAACCGGCAAATGGTCTGACAAATTAATAAAAATTTTCTGGGAAAAAAAATATTTTTGCTTTTTTTTTCTAAAGTCATTTGATTTTCTTTCTTTTTTTTCTTCAAAACTATATAAACTGTCCAAAATGCTGTAGCGATCGACCGAAAATGAGCTTGCAATCGACCAGTCGATCGCGATCGACGGGTTGCCTACCACTGGTTTAAATCTAGTATAACAATATATTCTCTCCAAATCATTTCTTACATCAGAATTCTTTTTATTAGTTCTTAGTCATTTTCTCTGGTTTTATAAAATTGCAATTTTACTTTTAAAATATTCAAAGCTTCGGTAGTAGGTAAGTATGCTTTCAAGGTCTTAGTATTATTTATTTTATGATGGTGCTTGATTTAGGGATTGATCCCAGAGCCCGTTAATTTTTTGCGTATTTGGTTAATGTCGTCCTCAGTTTCACATATACCCATAACGCGTGCTGAACTATTAAATAACCAGATTTGAATTTGTTTAAATTTTGGAAACAGGCAGTCGGACAACACAGATTAAAAGCCAAATTGCTTTAAATCTGTTTTTGTTTCAATTGCCAGTAATTAGATAAATGAATATTCTAGAGTAATTTTGATTTTCTTTAAACATAACTTCTTAGAATTTTACTTAAACACTAGAGCATGTAGATGAAATTTTGGTAAAAATAACCTTGAAACTGAGGTTGGCATTAAAATTATAACAGTAAAAGCAAGTGGGTTTATTTTCAATTAAAACCACTGGGATCATTGATTTATTCATGTTAAAGCCAAGGTGTCATTAAATGCAATGTGTTTATAAATGAGTTTAACTGTTATTACAAAACATTAATTGTGTGTCTACTACAATGTAGTTGGTTTGTAAACCAAAATATATTCAAAATTAAGTTTTCTAGTTTTTGTGACTAGTTTTAAACTTCATGCACATCAACTTATTTTGTCAGTCATTGACAAATTTCATATTTCATCAAAAAATTGCTTTTCTCCTGTTATTAACAAATTAGTCTATTTTTTGCACTATAACGAGAATTTTCATGTCTGGTCTGTCAGTTGTGACAGAAGTGTTTCATAGAAATTTGAATGCTATTTTAAATTTTTCATTATTTGCTACAGTAGATATTCAATTATGAAGGTACCTGATAGTTTTCCCTGTATTCTATTGCATTACTGCATTAATTTTCCCATTTAACTTTCTTTTTTTGTTGTAACATTTACCATTTCATCTGACTTTTCTTATGACAGAACATGGACATCTTTCTTTTGTTCCTCAATGCTCTCTTTGACAATGAATTTTCCCATACTTTATACTATCTTGCTGTTTTGTTTATTGTCTCAGCTTTCAATTACTCGCAAGAAGCTCCACTTGCTTCCGAGAAAAGCATATTGAGTGGGCTTTATGGTGAACTTTTTTTTTTGTTTTTGTTACATTTCCTATTTCATCGGACTTTTCTTGTGACAGAACAAGAACATCTTTCAATTTTTTTCCTTTTTAAAATCATAATTTTCATCAATGTTCTTATTGACCTTGAATTTCCACATGTTTAAAATTATTGCTTTGTTTACTGTCTCTGATTTCAAATATTTGCAAGTAACCTCCACTTGCTATAGAAAGATATTTAATCAGCTTTATAGTGAATATTTTAGTATTGTAAGATATTTTGAGACATTTCCAAGAAATACGTTCCAGGCTTTTTTACTCTTTAGTCTTTGTTATCTGTTATTGTTGATAATTGCTTCTGACATGTCAACATTCTTGTTCTAAAAATTTTTTTTTACTGATATTAATTATTTTATATAGTTAATACATAGTTATTACAAATAGTTACAAATAATGATATCTATTACAAATTTAGTCATACATAAATTCAGTATGTCTCATAAAAGTAAACTTATTTTCAAGATTCTGAAAAAATTACTAATTGTAAATGCAAGAAAGGCAAAATGAGAGGAAACATTTAACAAAACTAGATTTTTATTACATGCTGACAGAGTTCTTAACTTATTTAAATTGGAATTGATTGTTTGAGTTAAGTAAACAAATGATTTTTTTTAAATTCTTTCTGCCAGTTGTAAAAATGTCTCTTAAATATGTGATGAACCATTAACATAAAATTTAATTTCTGGCATTCATAAACACAGTTACAACAGTAATAATTAAAATAAATGTATTGAGAATTCCCCCACAACCATTTATACTTTTCCCTTTAAAACTTTAATTTCCCCTTTTTCCTGAAAGCTTAAAAAGTTGCTGATAAATTTCTGTGTTGATATTGGGTAGAGCAGAAAATTAGCTTTAGTTAAGCAAATAACATAATTTCATCCAGTTTTTAATAAATTTCATCCTTTGATGTTTTTCTCCTCTTAAATAAAAGTGGTGCAGAAGTTTAATAATAAAGAATGACTGCATAGTTAACTTTCATTATCACTGAACTAAATGCCTTGGAAGGGCATTAGCTCTTCTGTTATAAACCATTTTTATTTTATTAAGATGTTTCTTTATTTAACTTTGATAATGAGATGTTGATTTTATCTCTGTTTATGATGCACAAGCAAACATTTTGTCCATTCCCCATATGTTCTTGAAAAATCATTTGTCCCATTTTTGTCTTATCTATACAAATTGAATAATGTGATGCAGTTTAGATTAGGTGACTCTCCCTTTTTATTTAGGACTCCCGAACTCCATTAATTCCATCATTTGTGGATCGCAAAGTGTTGAAGAATTCAATGATGATCAGGTATAAAATAAGTCAGATTCCAATATAAAAATTGAGAAAACTCTGTAGTACTATCAATTGATTAATGCTATGTTAGATGTAGTAAACATGTACTTGATGCGATTTAATATGATTGATCGATTAATGTTATGCTAATTTAAAGATTTTCTCTTTTTCTAGACTTTATTCATTTAAAGAAAAAAAAAAAAAAACTGAAATTCATAAGCAAAAGATTTTATCTAAGCAATAAGAATACTGTTCATAGTAAAAAGAAATGTGCTGAATACTGATTTTATGTACAACAATGTTATTTAATAAAGTCAAAAAATTGATTTCTGGGTTAATTCATAGTATCTTGTCATTGTTCTAATATTGATAGTAATTAACTATGTGTCCTGTAAACTCTTGTAAAACAATAAGCATTACTGGCTTATGCATTTATTTTTAAAACCTTTTTCATTTTGTCTTTCTTTCTTTGTTATTCTGTAATATCAGTGTATTTTATTTATTATTGCTTTAGTTTTGCTAAGACCATGCATTTAAACTTGCTTGTTGATTCTATTTAGTTTTCCATTTTTTACCCCATTTTCTTCTGGACTTGAAAATGTGTTCTATTTTTATTGAGTGTTATATTCTTTATTGTAATTAGTTTTGATTGATAAAATATGTTCTATTATTTATTGTAATTAGTTTTGATTGATTATTTTTTTTAAGTTTTCTCTCAATATGACCATAAAAAACTAATAATTGAAAAATACATTATTATTATCTTTAAATAATAGAAGATATTCCCCAAGATTTTGAAACTGTAAATATAATTATTTTAGTGTGAATTTTGCTTCATTATTATTTTTTTCTTAAAATAATAATTTACCGCTAGGAAATTGAATGAATTTTTTATCTTCTATGTACAAAAAAGTAAGAAATGACAAAATTGGAAGAAATGAAAAAAAAATAAGACTAATGAAAGACAAGAAAAGAAAAAAATAATAAAATTACTGCATTGATAGGTACCTCATAAGAGTTCAAAACAGAGTAATCTACTAATATTATAATTTAATGTTACTTTTATTAATTATTGTTGCCAAATAAATTGCTCTCTGTGCATAAGTTAGTCATCACTGGAAAGACAAAAGTAACACAAAAATCAAAACAATGTAATTTCTAGTCTTGACATACAAAACGTATACAGGGAAATACTTTTAACACAAAAATGTTGAACATGAAAAATCGGTTACAACGAAATGTTATGGCTGTCCGGACAGGGCACAGGCTTTATTACAAATCTTTTAATATGAAAAAATAGGTTGGTTCCCTTAGTTTCATGTTAATTTTATTCCACTGTACATATAACATATATTATAACATACAAAGCATAACATTTTGCAGCAACCAGGGGTTGATCCAGCACATTTAACAGGGTCCAGTTTTTTTAATTTTAAAAAGATTTTTGTGAAAATTAAATAATTTTATGAATATTGAAAATTTAAACATATAGTGGAAAAATTTCATTATTGAAGGAATTTTGGTGAAGGGTCTGTTTTGATTGAATGGAATTTTGTGAAGGGTCCATTTTGATTAATTGGAATTTTGTGAATGGTCCAAAAATGAATCCAAGTTTTTTTCTGGCTGGACCTCTGGTCACATACATAATTAAAATATATGCTATTTTGAAATTTTCTGTAAAATTCTGTTAAAAAAAAGACATGGAAGTAAATATACCGTATAATTCCGAAAATCCCCCACCCTTTTTCCCCCATAAAGTCTTGCCTTTTACCCCATGGGGGGGAAAATCGGAATTTCGGCAAAACTTGAAATTTAGTGTTATAGTATGGGGGATAATCGGAAGCTCTATACCTGATTTTGTAGTGGAATTGGCACTTTTATTTTATTTTTTCTAAAAAAAAATATATAGTAAAAAGAAATAAATTTAATGCTAATATTACTATCAATTTAATTCACTATGACATTCACTTTTTTGACACAGTATAGCTCAACAAGCGCAACATTTTGATAGAAGAAAATTTGCTCTTAGAAGTCGCGGCTGAATGCTAACCTAAAATGGCTCACTCAAACTCAAACACACGTGCATTGATGCTGGGAAACAGCGCTCCGATGCAACTGCTTGCTGATTGGTTGAGTCTTTGGAGCGCAGCCGCTTTCCTCCTCCTACCTTGGCTCCATGGTTGTCATATTGGGCAAAAGTTCACCGATCGGGCTACTTTTTTCCTCGGCTATTTATTAAAAGCTGACGTATTTGGCTATTTTTTCAGATGTTTTTGACTGCTTGCTAGCGGAAAAATTTGGCAACCCTTATTGACTTCTACGTAGTTTCTAAAGAGAGAGGGCAACTGAAAGCGGATGGATTTTTTTGTTATTATGGGATGGGGGGAAGAACGGAATTTAGGTTCTCACTGAAAATTCACTTTTTTGCACCATGGGGGGGGGGGGGGGATAATTGGAGATGGGGCTTTTTCGGAATTATACGGTAATTATGTAGTAAGTAGGGGGGGGGGTGATTTCTAGAAGTGAAATTTCTATATTTATGTTAAAATGAAAGGAAATATACTCAATATTTTATCAAGGAAAGTATAACAAGACTGATATAAATTTAATATATAACCATTTTGGTTAATAGTTTCAGAAATTACTCACATGAGTTATATGATTGTTATTTTCATTAACTTTTCACAACCGTGAGTATTCCTTAGTTCTTGAATATAAGTACTGTTGGGAGATCTGTGCCAATTGGCACAACTGCACCCAAAAGGAATCTTGGGACCATCTTGCTCTAAAACTATGATTTTTTGGCCAAATTTTGTCAGCTTACATTAAAACTGAAAATCAATTATGCAGAAAGTCTGTTGTTGTTTCAAATGGGACTGCATATGGAACTAACTATTTTGCGGACCTAGTGCATTCCCTGGTAATCAGCATCCATTCTTTCAAGTATGCAGAAAGTCTTTATTTTTCAATTTTGTAGGGAGTTGTGATCACCAAAACCGCTTTCTGCATCAAAATAATTATCACTAAATGATTTTTTTTTTTTGCCCTCAAAAATGAATGCCAAATGTGATTTCTTGCCAATCGGAATTGATCCACACATACTTGGAAGCATTTGCAGATGGGAACAAATGGAGAGTAATATTTGAGTTGTAGAAAGCAAAACCATTTCGAGCTCAACCTTTTACTTTCATTTTTCTCCTCTTTTAAAGCATTAATGTTATGCAATGAATGTCCTTCAAATTTTCAATTAATAAAACTGCATGAACCCTTTTACTCTCTTTTAAATTGTAATTTTTGTTTTCCAGTTTTCCTCTTAGTTTTCATTTCCATCTTTTCTTTCTTAAGAAATAAAAAATCAGTGGCATTAATTTGTTCATGTGATTTTTACCATAAAATATTTTTCTATTTATTTATTTATTTTCCCCTTGTATACTTACTAATGTGAAAATTAAAACCTCAAAAAATGCAATAAAATTAGTTTCATAAATAGAATATTCAACTTTTTTGTTTTTGTTTTCACCTGCTCAAAAATAAGTTTTTCTGCTCAAAAACAGTAGCTTAGCTGACCATTTGGCTCTAAACTGAAGGTGCATGACTACCTTTGGAAGCCAAATTTTGAAAATTTTGATTAACATTTTTTAAATGTGAATTTATCTATGTATTATGGACTAAAACATTATCTGAATGCATAAAAACTGAAAAAAAAATTTTTTTTTTAATTATTTCTGGTGGAAAAATTGGTGAAATTTCATCAAAAAAGGACTCTTTTTAAAAAAAATGCATAACTTCATAACAAACTATTATTTTTTCATTTTGTTTGCTTTGTCATGTTCATAAATTATCAACTTAGGGAATAGACTACAAGTTTGACATAATATTAATTTTTGAATATTTTACAGCTAATGTAACTGATTTGGTAAAAACTGCCAAAATTTTCAATTAAAATCTTTTAGTTTGGCTGTAAATAATAGTTCAATCAATTAGTTTTTAGTCTATTCCGTAGACACATATACGTATATAGAATATCCATGCAAAATTTAAAGAAAATAGAACTAAAATGTTATGAATTATTGCATTTGAAATGAAACAAAATAACGAAAATTTATGTTACGAGTTATAAGACAAAATAGGCAAGATCATCCTTATATCAGAGCTTATGGCGATTGTTTTAAAATCGCTATAACTTCTATTCTATTTGACGATACAAAATTTAAAGTTTTAGAAAGAGAAGATTATATTATTTTACTTTATATAAAAAACAGAAAATTGAAATTTTAGTCAAAATTGGTCTAAAAAAGGTAGTTGGGTACCTTAATTGTTTTGTCCCAGCATTTTCCAAAATATTGATTTTTTTTGTTCCAAAATAGTAGTTTAGCTGACTTTTTTTGCTCCATCCTGCTCCAAAACGTAAATTTTCTTGCTACTTTGTTTTCTTCTTTTTCTGTTTTGCTAATGTATTTTTTGTAAAAGGAAAAGTAAACCAATGTATTTTGCTCTAATTTCATGTTTTTTTTCCTTGCCTTTTTTTAATGAGAATTTTCTGGTATAAATTTTATTTATTAAAAAATATATTAATAAGCTTCAAAACTGCTTTTGAATAATATTGTAGTTGTCAATGCAATAATTGTCATTGGTTTAAACAAATAGAGTTATTTTCATGTATATAATATCTATAAAGTATTCTAATTCATAAATATATACTGTAGTATAATTATTAGTTATGATAGTGTTTCTCAGTGGTTATCCTGTTAGGCCTACATAGAGCTTGTTCTAGTAGGCCTATGATATGCCTTGAAGTTTTGTATACATTTTGTATGAATCATTAGGAAAAAAATGTCTGCTATAAGAAAATAATAGATCAAAATTTACCACCAGGTGAGGATTTCTTACTTCACTCTGAATTGCAATTATCATCTCTAAATTGCTCTAAATGGAAATAAAAACCTTTCACCATATTATTAAACATGTTATAAGACACTTTGAATGTGTGTGATTGACACAAATCCTTTGATAAAAAGTTTTTTTTTTTTGTTTCCAATTAGTTTTTTGTTCTTCACATGCATCTTTCTCACCTGGTGGTAAACATTTGAAGTAATTTTTTTATGCAATTATGTTAATTGCAGATGCAATTATGTTGTTGCAGATTTCTTTTTACCATTGCCCATACAGTATATACAAAGTTTCAATGACACAGCAATCTGAATGAGATCTATGTATGTCTAAACAGGGTAACTTTAATTATAACCACCCTATACTGTTTGGTACTCAAAAAGTCACTGTTTATTGCAGTATTACTAGAAGCATACATGGATAAAATACTTCAAGCATTACATTAAAACTATATTAAACAGCTTGCAAGAAAATGCTACTATTTGTATGAATTTAAAGTAAAATAGATACAATCTACTTTTTGGCATTGCATTAGTTGAAAGAAAAAATTCTGGGACATTCCTGGATTTCTTAAAAATCTTTAATTAATTCGTTTTTATATATTCAGCTTTCATTTGCATATTTGCATGCAAATATATAAAAGAAATGTTACAATGTAGCCTTTTTATCTTATGTAATGCAGGTTTTCAGTAACATAACTACAGTTTGCATGTTTTGTTATTTTATTATGCCAATGATATATAAATTGGTGAATGTGAATGCTCCTTTTTGATTTGAATTCTTTGAATGGGACTGCTCCCCCTCCCTTTCCCCACCCCTAGAATCAGATTCAGTGTTTCTTAAAATTTATAAAAGAGTTAACAAATGAAATATTTTTATTTTCATTAAAACTTAAAATTTGAAAATTCTAAATGAAAATTCATGATTGTTTAGGGTGCAAGTTTTCAAGTGTCAAAAAAAAAAAAAAAAAAAAAAAAAAAAAAAAAGCAGATTTGCTAGCTTATTTTATTTTGTTTAAAATTTTTAACATATGATGAATAATATTTGTGATCATTTAAAATACTTGAAATAACGAATGCAACAATTGAGAATTGCGTTTAGCCATCTAATTCCTAGCACAAGAAATTTCAAAGCAAAAAAATAATAATAAAAAATTGGCCCAAGCAGTGTACATTTTAGTTCACATAATATTAAAAAATATATATATTTTTAATTTGCTTTTTTAAGAGTCGCACTATGCTACCAGTGATTTTGGAACTCCTTTAAAAATACCATTTTCCTTGAAATTTTTACAAAAACTTATCTTTTTATACATATTACTAGCGGTTGCCCGCGACTTCATTTGTGTGGAAATTTATGTGTATGTGTAAGAGTTGACAGCCTGATCAAAATGTGATTAATGTGGCCGAACATTATAAAAGGCGTCATTTTGCTCGCTGTATTTCTGGGTGGCAGAAATCCTAAACAAAATTTAATGGCTTTGAGGCGATGAAGACTAAAAACCGGAACACTATAGTGCTATACAACATTTATTTTAAATGTGAGCAATTAAATGATCCCGTGTGGGTGCTGATTTCTGATCTATAAATATTTTAATGAAAACAAAACAGCAAATGAATAAATCAAAATCAAGTCTGTATTTATTGATCAAGATTTATATTTTTAAGCACAAAGGAGCAAATCGAAGGGGGACAGATGGGTCCTCAACTGAGATAAGTTCATACTAAAATTGCTTGGAAAATCATTCTTTGCAAGAAAATCTTAATAGTGCAATTAGAAAAACTCGATGCTCACCGTAATGTGCTATCTATTGGTAGGGCATGGGAACAAAATTCTTACTGCTTAACACGGTAACCATACATTTTTCCAGAATAAAAAGTAGCCTATTTGCTTTTCAAGACTGTACCAGATTTCATTCACATCTGTTAAGCTGTCTTGGCGTGATTGAGTAACGAACATACGCAACCAAACTTTCGCACTTGTAATAGTATTACGATTAATTTTAGTAATTATTAACTTATATTTCAAAAACATATTTCTAAAAGTTTAGAATAGAAAAGCTTGCCTGTGAAAACATGCTTGCCTTATTATCATCAAACATTTTCTACATTCTTGTCTTCTACATTATTTTTCAATAATTAATTTTGTTAAATATATGCAAAAGACTGCGTTAATGATATAAGGACTTAAAATCTACACCCCAAAGCTCTTCTGATGTAAAAAGGTAGTGTTCAAAGCATGGTAGCATATATGCTACCATGGGCATTAGAGGTTTAAAGGAGAAAGAAGAAAAAAAAATCATTAACAATAATGACAATAATTCATTAACACAATTCAATAACATTAACAAACATCATTAACATAATGACAATAATTGTTTTGAATAAAACATTTATTCATCATATAAATTGATTTGGTATTTAAATATCTGCAATTTATTTACACAAAAAAAAAAGTTCTAAGATAAGTATGTAAAATCTTGTAATAAGTTCTCATTCTGTAGAAATCTGTAGATTGGAAGGTTTGTCCTGTTGTATCTGCACAGTTAAAATGTTTGCCATGTTAGCAAATGCAGTTTTCATTAATCACAAGGTATTTTTTGTTTGCAAAAAGCTTTATGGAAGCTTTCTATTTGAATTGAATACATTTTTTATCATCATCAAAAAAAAAAAAAGAAATTTACGTAATTTTCTGAATAAAAGTCAAGTTTTCCAAAGAAAATTTTGAAAATAATGCATTTTTTCATTCTTGTTCTAAACTAATTGCTCTGCTATCCAACAAATAATTATCAAACAATTATATTGAATAGCATAAAGTTAAATGAAAAACAAATAAAATTAACCCTGTATAAGGGCATTTTAAAAAACCATTGCTGTAATGTTAAAACAATTTTACATTTTCGGATTGGTTTTGAGAAATTCATTTAGGTTATTAAATTTAAAAAAAATATTATTAGCCACACCTACTTTTCTCTCATGAGTATGCTTTACAAAAAAGAGATATATGTGTTCTGTGATAATGTATTTTAATAAAATGTCATTCCACAGATAAACTGGGAAAATTTGACACATAATTTCCTATATTAACTTTCAACAGTATTTTTATATGGTAAAATTTTCCTCAGAGAAAAAAACTTTTCCTTTCTATCTAATTTAAGCAAATAGTTGTCCTTTCTATCGTCCATTTTATTGCTTTCTTTTATAAGTATTTTCACCTCTAGTGATCAACAAGTGCTACCCTTACACGATTATTTTCCTCTTTCTTTTCTATGATATTCTTTATATATATATATGTATATATGGCAAAAGAAAATAACACTACTAAAGAAATTTAAACTTTCTTTGTGTCTACTTAGTAAATGTGTATACTTGTGTAATTCTGGGGTGTTGATTTCAGTGGAATAAATAGGTGTTCTGTACCACATCAAATTTTCTAGACACGCATGAGTTACTTTATTATTTATGGTGAACTCGCTTCGAGCAAGGAATACTTCAATGTTTCAACAACCCGTGCAAGACAATCCAAAAAGACTCAAGAATGACAAAAACAACTGTCACTATACTGATTTCCACACATGTTGATGCTACTCTGCTGCACGTTTCTTGTTCCTAACTTTGTTTTATTACCCTCTGATTATCATTTATAAAGTGTTTCACTCATGTAAAAGCTCTTTCTTGTATGCATTTCCCTATATGTAAAAATGATTTGATTTTCTTGTTTCTTTAGCTTCTTCAGCCCCTACACAGTCCACTGGGCGGGCAAGATCTGATCCTACTCATCAACACCCATATGGACAATTGCAACACAGTTATACACAAACTGGAACTTATAGTATGCAATTTGGTGCTCATCCGGTATCAACTGTAGCCTTGTCAGCTATGGAATGTGAAAGTCCAATTACAAGTATTGCTGGTGCTGGTATATTTCGATCCTCACAGAAGGTACATGCTTGGAGTTCGTTAGGAGTTGTACCTGCTCCCACAACTATTTCACCTAGTGTAGCAAATGCTGCCGGAACTGTTACTGTTGGACAGCATAATCATTCTAGTGCCCCAGCCAGTCGTGCTGGGTATTCTCATCTTCATAGCCACAACCATTCCTATCGAAGGCACCTTCATCCAACACCGTTAACTGCTCCCAGTCATGCAAATGTACCTTCATCTCATGTTTTAGGGGCTGTTGGTTTTGACCCCCTCCAGTCTTTCCAGCCATCTTCAACATTTAATGTTATACCTAGCATTCGAAGCCAAGCATGTTCTTCCTCGTCAGTTGCGTCTTCCCAGCTAATGCCAATGGACATAAATTCAAGCAATAACCTTTTCACATCTATAGATTGTACGCAAACGTCGGTTAATATGCAGCTTGGTGGCTATCAGCCTGTACTTTATACTGGAACAGTTTATAGTGGGCAGACTACAGTTCCCTCATATCTTGGCACAAACTTTTCACAACTTGGCCTGCATTCGTCAGCAACTCCCACCTCGCAGCCTTCCACTGTCATATTGCCTGATATGGTGTCACAAAAGCAGTCAGCCGATAGAGACGAATCCCCTATGGTGGGTGTATGTGTAGAGTAGGGTCCTGTTGCCAGCCATTGATATAAAAAAAAAAAAAAATCACATGTAGTATGTTAGGTTTTGTGACAAATTACTGCTCTGTTGCCATTTATATCTTTCATGCCTTAACATGTATGGTATCCCCCAGAAGCACTTGTACTTCTTCAGACATGTATTTATTGAATAATCTCAAATTACAATTTGCTAAGTATATTTTTAAAATTTACTTCTGGAAAAAGTCTTGAGAATTGGCAACGGGGCAGTAAGTTTAATTTGCATGAGTGAATTAACTTTGAGGTTGGGTAGCAACTCACTGGGCCATTTTTGTACATAACATTGCAATATAATTTATTGCCTGGACCGGTGGGAACATTAATACAGTAAAAATTTCATTGTGCTGTATTCTTGTAATTGTCATGAAATTGGCATGACAAGCATTTTTGGTGATAATTTTCTTCCAATTAACTTCTGTTAAAGATTAAGAAGTTAATTTAATCATGCTAATTTGTGATGTATCATTCATATATGTGTGTGCACAATTGACTATGTATTGTTTTAGGACAAACAGATGTAAACAGTTGAACTGTCTTCTAATGTTTGTGCACCTGCATATTTTATTATAAAATTGCTGGTGATATTCCCCTAAAAATATAGAACATACAGTAGTTTTGACAATTAGACCCTATTTTAAAAAAATGAAAGGAAATATTTAGATAAATGCTCTCATTATTTTCAAATTGTATGACAAAAAGCAGAAAATTGGTGTTTTTTAAGGAAACGAATGATTTTGTTTTTTGTTATTTTGAAATAACACGCGCACACACCCACCCACCCACACCCATATAAATATATATAAGTATATATATAACAAATAGCTATGCATTGCAAAATAAAATATTAGAGGCAGCCTCAGGGGTGATTCTGATCAGAAATTCTCCAACATTTCCGAAAATTTTAGGGAACCTGTTACGAAAAATGTTTATCTTAAGATTTCTTTGACAAATAATATCTCATTTTTTACTACCTTCATACAAGCAATGACTTGGTGGATAAATGAATGCATTACTGGGGAAGAGTTTTCTCTTCTACAGGGTTCCCACGGCCCTTAAAAGTCCTTAAAAACTCCTTAATTTTTATTTTGAAAATTAAGGGCCCTTAAAAGTACTTAATTTTGGTGCAAGGTCCTTAAAAGTCCTTATTTTTATCTACTACCAACATTTCAAACAAGTTAGAAATGTTAGTGATAATAGAAATTAAAAGATGACAGCGCAAGATAAGTCTTCTCACCTACTATGGAACCCCTACAAGAGCACTCCCAACTGGTCTGAGGTGAGGTGCAGAAGCGAATGAAAGAAAGCCATAATTCCTTTCCCAGGGTGGCGACAGAACCGGGAAATCAGGGAGCTCAGTGAATTCTAATGTTCTGGAAAAAGAGAATTTTTTAACATTTGGCTGCCGAATAATCGGCTCGTATAAATGGCGGAATACTTGGCTATTCAGCCAAATCACTATTCATTACATCCCTAAATAACAAATGATGTTTTCATTTGCCCACATTGCTCACGAAGCAAAATTTTTCATATGCACATGACTTCTAGGAGCTGTTGGATGTGTAATTCAGGAAAATTATTAATTTTTAGTCAAGTACCGTATATTTCCGTGTATAAGCCAAGAATTTTTGGACCTTTTTTGAAAGCTAAATCAGGTGGGTCGGCTTATATACGGGTTCGACAATCTAAAAAAATAAAGTCGGTCTATATATAGCGAAATATCGACTAATAGAGAGCTCCAATTATGTAATTTACGTCTCCTACATTAAGGAAATAATTAACTTAAAATAAGTAGAGTTTTATTTAAAAGAATATTATACATATAATTTTATAGCTGGATTTTGTAAAATCATCGCTGAAACAAAATGGCGAAATTCGCTCCCGACTACAAAAATACGCTCGCGACTTAGCTGTGTATGCCTTTCTATTCCCGTTCATCCTTCTAATAGAAATGTAGAAAATAATTGAATAAAAACAATAAAAAAAGTAAAACAAACTAGCAAACGCAGGGGCAAAAAGCAATGAATGCCAGAGTGCCATGAGCTCGCGCTCAGTCAATCGTCGCTTGCCTCAGACAGGGTTACCAGAGATCAATTTGTCGCCGTTGGCGCCAAGCTTCTTACTTTCATAACGTCTTGATTGGAAAATACTTGATCTGTGTTACCTGCTTAGCGAAAGTTTTGCCAATTTTGGCAATTTTCTTTGAACTGTAATTTTTTTTTCTTCAAATTTTTATCTCGGCTTATATACGAGTTGAATTTTTGGTACATTTTTGAAGAAATAATGCACTCTCGGCTTATACATGGATCGGCTTATATTCGGAAATATACGGTATATATATATTTTTATGATGCAATATTTTTTACCTAATTCTATTATAAATTAAATCTATCTAAATAAAGTGCAGTAGGATAAGTACATGTTACTATATAGTGGAATCTGTTTGAGCAATTTTTGTACATCTATTATGATTGATGTTAATTTTCATAAAATGTGCTAGCATATTTGATTTAAAAAAATCTTTTGAAGTTCTTAATTTTTTAAAAAAAAGGTCCTTAAAAGTCCTTAAAAAGTCCTTATTTTTTATTTTGTGAAAAGTGTGGGAACCCTGTTCTACATCATAATGATTATGGGTCGCGCTCAAAAAATGCTTGAGAGAAAGTGGCGGTACCTAATTTCACCTTTATTCACATAAAAATGGCTGAAGCTGTAGTCACTTTGTGAACAGGGCTATATTGTATGCAGGATATTACTTATATTCTACGTGCAAAGAGAAGGCAACAGATGTCTTTTCACATGCTGTTTCACGTAGCATACCGGACTTTGTTTGCTGTAAATATATAAATGGAAAGGGATAATTTTAATTTTAAGTTCATGGCACAAGGCACATACTTTTTCCAAAAATTGAGTGAAGTTCCGAATTTTTTTTTCCGCCTGGAATCACCCATAGGCTGCCTCATCTGTGGATAAGGATCTTTGAAACCATTATTTTAGGACAATTGATTTTTAAGGATTCTAATCCTCCCAAAAGTGTTTAAGAATCCATAGCATTATTTATTAAAGAAACAATGAGAAAACTAATACATTATGCATTGTTGAAAATAAGCAAAAATTCTAGTTAGCGTTTCCCTCTCTCTGCCTTAAATATATTAGACTAGGTAATCATTTTTTACCATATTGGCAGCCTGTATTGGTAAAGAAAATATATCTAAGAAAAAAAATATTCTTATTCAAGTTTACTAGACGGGGAAGGAAAAAAGAATAATGCATAAGATATTCAAATAATTTCTAGTCAGTACCCCACCCACAAAAAATAAATAAATAAATAGATTACAAAATAAAACTCTAGCTACAAACAAAAATTTAGGTTCATATCTGAAGCAAAATCACCATCTAGGGGGAGCAAGGGTACCATGAAGAACTTTCAAAAAATTTCGACTTATGTCATTTGTATGTAGGGTTGCCTCAAACTCCGGGTCTCGCCTGAAGACTTTGAACTTCCACTTTTCCCCCCTTTTATTTGGGTAGTAGTGATCAAAATCAATAACTAGAAAATATATTTTTAGAATATTAGATGTCATTATATAATTCAAGTTCTACATTTAGCAGTTTTATAGAACTCAAATAATCTTGGTATTTGAAGTTTTTTTCTTGAGGTTCATTATTCAGACTTCTCACTGATTAGACACAAGAGCCAAATTCAAGCATAACTAACTTAATAAAGTGGAAACTGGACAACTGTAACAGATTGCCATATTCTCCAACTCCTAGACTTTTATCGTGTAATCTTAGAATGACCAAGTGGTGCAGGAGAATTGGGCAAATGCTTCCTACAAGAGAATTGATACCAGGTTGCCTAGGCAGGGATCCTACCCAATGAAATACATGGGAACTAGCCAGTAAGTGCTTCGCCAATTAAACCTTTTGAACCACCAACTGTGTAGACTATTCCTTATACAAGGTAAGAGATGTGCATATATCTCTTTAGTGCTTCAGGTGCTTTGCATATATGTTCTGAATTTCTGATATATGATATTTAATTTTATATTTACTTATGCATCCAGGAGAAATAACATTAAACCCGGTGCCTGGATGCAACTAGCTAAAACCCAAAAAGGTGGCAACCATATTTAAGGCTGCATTTGAATAGTTAGAGCAAAGCTTTTGAAACTAAGCTGGCAAGGGGATATAATGATAAGGCGTTGGACCTGGTACACACAAATTTGCAGATTCAAACAAGGCCCAGACTGGGTTTATGAGATGCGGAAAATCGACAGTGTCTGGGTTGCATGATTATGTGATATGTTAAAAATTATTGGGTATTTATTTGGCTTGGATACGTTTGGCAAAATTCCTAGTGCAGCGCCAAGATGCCTCCCCAACAGAAATTCCCCATCAAATTTTTTTCCATTAGGCTGCTGAAGTTAGTACCCATGGCAAAATCATGGCATTAATAAATAAAAATGCAATAGACTTATTAATTAACAACAATTAACTTTAAAAGTCCTTTTTATTGGTTTAGTATAATTGCACCCATATTCTTTTCAAACTGATTTTTCTAAAGTATGCTTTTGAAGAGCCTTACCCACCACTGCTGAGTTTGCCTTTATTATGGTTGTTTTTTGTAAATTTTAGTGATATTTGTTGTATGCTACTTTGTTTTTTAATATGTTGCTACACTTGCACATAAATAAATTATTGTATGGTCTTCCCTATTTACATATGTTTTGAATTTTATTATTGCTTTTCAATATTTTTTTCTAATATAACTAAAAGGATGCAAATAGGTTGTATTAAAAAGAAAGTGGATATTTTGTTGAAACCAAAAATGATTATTTGTTCTGAAATTTCTATCTGTATAAAACATTTTGAGCATTATGTTAACTCCCCTCTCCTCGATAACTCAATAAGAATGTTTTAAAAATAAGCAATGTTACCTGAAACAGACGTTTAATTTTATTATTTGCATCTGAAGGTGTTGTTTTCCACTAAGAGCGAGGAGTTCTTTTAAAATTTTAAATTCATATTAGAAATAGAGAATATTTATTAGTTAATGCTGCAGTTTAATAATTAACTAAATTGGATTATGATATATTTATTGCATTTGACATTTTGATGTACTGAACTTTCAGCAGTGGACATACTCATCATAATGCTCCATAAACCAGTCCAAGTCTGCTGATTTGCTGCTTGGAGAATCAAGAACATAGATTTGCATTATTCTTTGACAAATTTACTTTTTTTAAATTTTTTTTTTTTTTTTTGTGCATAAAAAGTTACTAGACCCTGAAACAAAGTTAGAATCTTGAAATTGAGTCTTGCTGAAAATTTAATTTATGCAAGAAACTCATGATAAGATTTTGTCTGAAATAGGGCTCTTAGAAATCAGTTTCATATTTAAAAAAAATGAATATCTTTCATATACTTTGTTTCTTAGAGGGGAGACTGGAGATGGTTGGTGCACATCACATACTTTGTTTTTTAAAGGGGAGACTGGAGATGGCTGGTGCACATAACATACTTTGTTTTTGTTTTTTAGAGGGGAGACTGGAGATGGTTGGTGCACATCACATTTAAGAGTTGAAATATCCCCCCCCCCCCCACAAAAACCTGAAGTGTTTACAGCTGAGTTCATGTTTGCGTGAGTTTTTCTGCGTCTTAGAAAGTGGGTGTTCTGTACAGTTTTTCCTGTATCATCTTTAAATACTGTAAATATGTGTATGCACACACATATATGTATATATAAATGCAAACTGCAATCTTCACTTCTTAATCTTTTCTAGCCTCCCTGAAGATTCAAAATGATTTTTATTCGGTCATGAAGAGTTGGAATGTGTTCATCAACATTGAATTAAGGAACATTATTTATCTTTGAAGATTTCATGTCATAACTTCATTTGCTGTTGTCCAGTATTTGAAATTTCAGGGAGGTAGATATGTTGGTTTTGTCCATCATGATGTTTTTCTGAGGAATGAATGGTTAGATAACGGTCACAATGATGTTCCTAGAATTTCTTCCTTACCCCTTTACACAGAGAATTATTTTTCAGCACTTATTTAATGTTTATTTATTCATCAAAGTAAATGTTTCTTGGAGTAACTTAAATGTCATCTGTTTTAGGTAACTTTTATGTACCTATTTGCAATGATTTTACTGTTTAGAAATTTATTTGTATATTTGTTCTTAAAAAACATCTGGTTTGCATTTTAATTCATCTTTTTTCTTTGCTTTGAAGAATACAAATCTAGCCATATTAACATCTTATCCGTTTAAATATATTTTATGTGCAAGTGGAATGAATGTGATTTGAAATATAAGTAAGTTGGGATTTTCAAAGCATGTAACTCTCTTGCTGTTTTAATCGGTCATAATACTGTGAAGGTTGCCCCAGGTACTTATGACATTTTGCTCAAGCTAAACTCTCTTCAACATATTATATTAACTATTTATTACATTTCATTGCTATACAATTTTTATACTTATTTGAAAAATCATGTTCTGAGTGAAGAATTATGCTTGTGTAGAAAATGTTGATAGAATTTTAGTTCTGTAAATTTTCATTCAGCATTTAAT
Organism: Octonoba sinensis; assembly: GCA_038502835.1. Lineage (NCBI taxonomy): Eukaryota > Metazoa > Arthropoda > Arachnida > Araneae > Uloboridae > Octonoba > Octonoba sinensis. The sequence goes on along the minus strand of CM076598.1, from coordinate 211,565,696 downwards.
AATGCAATTAAGAAATTTTTTATTATGCTGTTATGTAAATTGTTGTTGGACGTCATTCTTTATACAGACCATTTTTTTTCAAATTGTTTTTTATGCTTTTATCGTAATTATTTTTGACTGAAGTCTGATGTTAATTTTAACATTTCTAAGCTATTTATTTTATAATTTTTATCCTAAAACTCAGTGTTAATGAAATTTTTTGTTTCATTAACAATGCTTTTTAATATTTTTGGTTATATTCTATGATCTTAGAATCATCATAAGTCTTATGTGTAATATTGAGCCATTTCGCTTCTACTGTCTGTTCATAACAGTATATAATATTCTCTTGTAATTGGGAATCATACTTATTTTAATGAAAATTTTGTTGTACTCATAAGGTTTAGAAATATTAAACTATATGCAATGAAACCTCTGTGGATGACAACTCACATTTTTAAAGAAAATTGCTCAGCATGGGGAATATTTTGCTTGCTTTTGATATTTATAGATGAAATAGGGGAGGGGGGGGGGCATTTTGTTGGAAGAGATTTTGTGTGATATATATATATATATATATATATCAATTTTCTTAATTGTTCAAAAGTCCTCTCTAAAATTCTGGGTTAACATAAAAAAATTACTATGCGAACAACTTTTTTTTGAAAAATAGTGCATTGTTTAAACATTTTGTGAACTAATTGCTGTACTATTTCTTTATAATCTTTAAATGACCTTGTTCATATGAACCAAGCTGTTTATTATCTTTTAAGTATAAGTGAAGTAGAAAAAAAATAGCTGTATGTCCTCCTACAGTTTATTCAACGTAAAAAATAATAAATTGAAACACATTTATTTTCCTAGTTGGATTTTAAAAGAGAAGTGGATTTTGTGGAGGCTTCATTGTGTATTGCCGTAATTTGTGATTCTTTTTAACTTTTTGAAAAAGTTTCTCTCTCTTAAAAAAATCTTGTGTGTACACTTAAGTGTTTTATTTTTAAAATAAATTAAAAATTTTAAAAAGTTATTTTTCAATATTGAAACAGGAGCTAATTAACATTTAGCACAGTAATTGTAGTAATCCTTGTAATGTATTGTGTTTTTGCCCACCCTTTCTTTCTTTTTTGATATGTTTAATTTCTTACACTTAAATATATTTTTAAGGCTTTTAACATTAATATTTTTTTTCAATTGCTAGCAAATTCATTGCAGTGTGCCCAATTTGATGTGCTTGACATAAATATGTATTCTTTTGTATTGTGACTTCAGTAATATCTTACTGGAACTTTTTTAAAATTCACACGCAATGTAAAGAAATATCAGATTTTAAGAGTTCATTAGCTGATTTTGGATTGGTCGTTTGACCTAATACATGAATCAAATGGATTCTGTAATTGTGTGGTTAAAACTCTTTTCATTCAATTGGTACATTGTTTTCTGCCCATTCTTTTTTTGAGTTATGATTAGTTATGCATCAAACTTACATATCATAACTTGGCACATTTGTAATTTCTAGTTCTTTCTTTTGGTTTTATTTTATTCTATACAACATTATTTATTTTACTTTCCTTCTTTCAAGGAAATAATTTTGTGATGTTAGGTATGTTTCAAATTATCCTTCTTCTAACAGTTGTTAACTACTCCTTACAGCACATTCGCTTTTAACAGTTTAGGCATCTTTTGCATTTATGTAACCCCCTGAGCAGAAAGTTCTAAAATGCAGCTCATGTCAGCAAATAATTTCAGATAAACCATTGGTTCCCCAATTAAAAGCAATAAAAGAAAAAATGCATAAAATTGTGATTGAATCAGTGAAAAGCAATTCATGTTCTGAATGAATATATTGATATCAATACTGAAGAGTTCTTCTGTGGAGTTATGCCTGTAAATTCACTCGAGAATTGTCTGCATGTTAAATACTTAAAAGGCCTATTACAGAACATTTCAAATATTCAGCTTTGGGGGTAATTAAGTTTGCAATTTGAGTATCAAAACAAACAACAAATCCATGTAATTAAATGGGTTGCTGAATACCAAAATCTTGTCTATTATTGGAAAATAAAGTGAAGATCACTTCGCTTAGAGGGACGCAAGTTGAAGTTTGTATAATAAATTTTGTGTGGTATTTGTTGGTAATTTAAAAAAGAGAAAAATTATATCATTAGATTTTGTATTCAAAATTTAATCATTCAATAAATTGCAGCTTAGTGTAAAATTAAAGCAAAGACATGATTAATGTATCTTTAGTTTTGTAAAATATGAAAATTTATACATAACTACTTCAGTGTTTGTTATTCATAATATTTTATGCAGTAAGAGTATTTAAGTACTGTACATTGAAATTTTAATTGTGAATTAGAGTGAAAGTGGAAAGATATTTGAAATTATACATACAAGTGTATTATTTTTAACTGTGTGAAATACTGTCAAATTAATGCTTGTACTATGAAGTCAATGACTGTTAGATAGTAATTATTTTGTCTTGCAAGTTGTACATTTGCTTATAGTAAGGTGATTTTTTTAAGTTCAAATTATTTAATAATTTCTGGCTATAACAATAACATTTATTTTTAATGCTGATGGTGATAAAATATTTTTAATGCATAATATTTCATGAGGCGTGAAATGTTTAAATAATATTAATATTTTGTGTACAGTAAAACGTAAATAATGGTCAGGTTCAAGACTTAATTCTGCTATTTATGTGTCCATTATTTAAAATATTTAAAGACGAGCGAGTAATATGTGTATAAAAATGTATACAGATTTTCTTTATTATATTTTACGCATTTTGCCCATTTTAGTTATGTTTTCTTTTAATGACATATGGTTTTTTTGTGACTGTTGAGTTATGACATAATGCTTTTTTCCCCTCAAAATTAACCTGTGCAATTTTTACTTAAAATTCTTAACACTTTTTGAAATAGGTAAAAAAAGTTTAAAATTTTTTTTATTTTACTGCTTCATAACATACATTGCTTTTAAAATGCAGTAAAATGAACTTTCTTTTAGAAATGAAAGTCATTTAGACTTTTTCAGAAGAATAGGAAGTTTGATTTTTCATAGTTTAACTTTTGATTTTAAAATGAGGAAAAGGAAGAAATAAAATAATGGTAATAATAAAGCTTTCTTTGCTTTAAGGGAAATTAATGTCTCTGAAAAGGGAAATATTTGGTACATTTTAAAATTATATTATTTTTTTTTTTTTTTTACTATGGAATTGCAGCTGTTTTAATTGTCGATCATTTTCTTTATGTGCTTTAAGGAGAAGAAATATTGTCAGCAAAAGTATAAATACTTTCATAAGATGTCAGAAATTTGATTATTTATAACAATCTTAGGTGGTACGTCACATACTAATGTATGTATTTGTTATTTTATTTATAGCACAAGTCACAGTATTCTATGCAAATTGGCCATTTTACAAATGCAAATGTATTTAAAAATTCACTCTACAATTTTTTAAAAAGTTGACATAGAGGCTATGCGGTATGTGAGGAAAATAGAGCAAATTAATTATCAGTTGCAATTAATGTTAAAAACTAAGAAACATATTTTTTGTACTTTTATTTTCTTTCTTTTTTTTTTCGACTTGAATAAAAACTATGTTAATCATTATGTAAATATTTACACAAAACAAAGAAATGACATGATTTGAAAATGAAAGGTGTTTTTTATCCTACAGTTCAAAATTTTAGCGTCACTAAAATTTTCCAAAGGGGTGAATATTTTCCCTGCAAAATGACTGTTTTATTTTGCAAATCACTTCAGAAATTTCTAAGAAGAAAAGTTTTACATTAATGTTATTATCTTTTGTTCAATATAGGAGTAAGGAATAAAATTTGCACATTTACGGTGAAAAGAGTTATGTTTTTAAAATATTTATTATTCAAATTAGCATGTAAAACATGTTGATATTGTTGGCAACAATTTGTTCTTGGGAAATCAAGAAAGTGAGTTGCATTGCATTTGCACAAAATACCAAAGTTTTTTGTTCCCAAAACCAAGGCTGATTTTCATTTATAGATATTAATTTTGAATTTCAGAACTTGATCTTTTTTGGAAAAAAATGTTATTTATTTGTTAGTTTTTGTAAAATTATAGCTTTTCTTTTTTCTTTTCTGTACTGTTATGACTGCAAATGTATATCCATACAATATTTTACGAAATTCAGTATCCATTGTTTGTGTAATTTTTGTACAGAAATTGTAGACTTAAATCTCATAATATATACAATTCGTAAATATGACTGCAAATTATTATCTTGTTGAAGCTTTATTTGTTTTTGGAGCTCACTAGTCAGTCAATGAGCTCCTCTAAAGCTATATATTAAGATCCGGTTTGAGCACAGTATTGATTATACTGGTTTGCATGCTTTCAATATTTTTTTACTTTAATTCCCCCCTAATTCTGCAAATGTAATTTATTTCTTTATGACAAAAGGATTTTTGACAATATATTATCAATAAAAAATGCATAATCCTGTACAGAGTTGTTTCATTTAATTATAAAATAAAAAATACATACATAATAATGATTTACAATAAAATATAATATATGCTTCAATATATTATTACTTCTATTCAAGCTGAGTATTATTAAGAGATTTAAATCATCTCCTATGACTTCTTGTGTTAGTAGAACTCGTGTTAAAATAAAATTATTTTCAAAGCATCTGCTAAGTTTTGAATGGCAGAAGTGAATATTTAAGACCCTCTCCAATAATAGTAATGATAATAAGATAAAATAACTTTGAATCTGCCTCTGATACATTAGGTATTATACAATCAACAATAAAGGTCTTTTTACTGGAAAGAGACATTTAATTTTCAATCAACCGCAGTAATGCACATTTGATGTAAAACATGCCTACAGTTTGGAAAATTAAAACTTGCAGAAATGGTTCAATGCTCCATCAACTACATTCATGTGAAAGGGCCCATGCTTTCTGGATTCTAGAAGAGTCTACAATTGGTTCCATTTGCTGATGGGCATGGCTTTTCACAGGGTTCCCACCAAGTCACTTTTTTTTTCATTGGTCACTTAAAGTCACTTTTTGTAGCAAATTGTCACCTAAAATCACCTTTATTTGGGGAGGGGGGGGGGGTATCTCATAAAGTGATAGTAACCAGCAAACTTTTCCTATAAACACCAGGAAAAGTATGGGGAAAATGTCAGGAAAAATGCAAATAAAATAGTTTCCACAAAGCTACTTGCCGAAGTTAAAGGAGGGCATTAGAAATCAAGATTTTACAGAAATACAGCTTGCTCGGGCAATGATAGAGGGTGCTAAATCTAAAAGCTAATGAAGATGAGCACAGAGCAAAGGTACATAAAATTAAAAAAAAAAAAAAAAAAAAAACGAGAAAATCTTCCGTAATCACAACATTTTTTCAAAATTAATCTAAGACTGATTAAATTTAAACTTTTACAGAATGCTGCCATTTATATACCAGGGGTGATAGTTCTCTAAATTTTTGAAGCATTCTTTTCTGAGATTTTTATATTAACATTTAAAATTTTTGAGCATTCCTACTGCATTGATTTTCTTTTTTTTTTTTTTTTGCTTTTCAAGGTCTATTCTATCATATCACTTTCATTTTTAGCCTTTAAATGATTTGCATGTTTTTTTGCTACAGGATAAGTAAGCACTTAAAGTATACTTTTCAAGAATTTTCCTTTTGGTATCAGTACTTTCTAAATTAGCTTTGGAAAAAGGATGATAATCAAAATCATTTTTTGTACAGAATGCGTTTAGTTTAGCGATTTCCTTGCTTAACTGTGCATTGACCCCTTTTCCTGTTTTTCATGCTTACAATTTATTTTTTATTTGCTTCTTTAGTTGTCAATCAAAAGATTTTTTACTTGCTTTAAAATATGTAATTTGACATAAATATAAATAATATTCAAATTAACTTTATTTCTGTAGTAATTCCAATGAAAAGCAAATTTTGAAATATTAAACTGTATTTTTCTCTTTTGAGCCTTGCACAAGCATGCATTTCAAGTATTTATTTCTGGTGTTTTAATTTTGGCATCAAAGAATATTCTGAATTAATTTTTTAAATAAAGGATTATAATATTCCTTGTGTATACATACCTTTTAATTTATCTAACTGTTTCAAATATTTAGCACATGCTCCTCTGATATTCTAAATGTTTTTATTTCCTATAATTAAGTTCATTTTTGTGATCAAACATTTTAAACAATTTTTCTTGGTGTTAACATGTGTTATATTTCACACATTAAAAACTAAAGTTGATTCTGTAAATTGTTAGCATAATCGGTATATATATGTATGGCTGCTTTCTTTCTGTGTCTGATGAAAAACCATTGGTTTTTTAAAAATGATTTCTTATTTGAGATGATGGTGATGTTTATTTACGGTGGTGATATTACGTGATGGTGATATTGGCTGAGGATTGAACTTTCTGCTGTTTTTAGCATACTCCCCCCCCCCCCCCCCAAAAAAAAATGTGAAAGAAGGCTTAATGTATCGTAAAAATATCATTAAAAATAAAGAAAAGTCAAAGAAGAAGTAAATTGGAATGAAAAATTTGAAAGTAGGGTTTTGAAAATGTGTCTGTCGGTCCCCCCCCCCCATAACTTTTGAGGAAATTGACCGATTCAAAAGATCTCGGCTAGGACATCTCATTTCCATATTTTACTTTTTCATTTGAACAATTTTTCGTTTAATTTTGAACAGTTCGAAAATCTTAACATTAGCGCGTATGGGAAAAAATAAAGCACATTACGTAAACACTGGGCACATGATCCAAGTCCGTATGGACAAGCTTATTGGAAGAAGCTCTTGGTGTGAAATATTTTTTAGATTTGAACAATTTTTGTTCGTTTTTGAACAGTCCAAAAAAAAATTAACATTAGCGCCTACAGGGAAATTCCAACCCTATATAAACCTGATCTAGCTGACGGATTCGCTTGGAACAAACTTTATCGGAAAAATATATTAGGCCGAAGATACATATACGAAGTTCAACGTGAACCAAACGAGCCTGTTTGTTTATGAAATTTTTTGACCCGGATTTTTAAGGATATTTCTCGAGGAATGAAAGAATGAGTGAAAAAATAAATAAGTGTACAAATTCATGAACAAGTAAATTAATTAATAAGTGAATAAATATGTATTAACTGTTGAAAACGGTATATTTGAAGTAATCAAGAACTAAAGCTAAATGAGAATTTAGAGAGAGATATAGCAAGAGTATAAATCTGAAACTGGAATGTATGAGTAAGTAGACTCGTATAGTTCTAAGACGGAACTTTTGCATGAAAAGAAAATAAATGTAATGTTATAGTTTTCTATGCTTAAAAAACCTATAAACCTTTTTTGTACATGTGTTTTAGTGGTAATACAAAGCTTATTCTCATTTGGTCACTTTTTTTTTTAATTGATCACTTTTTGGTCACTTTTTTTTTTGAAATGGTCACTTTTTTGTATTATATTCTTGGTGGGACCCTGCTTTTCATTATGATCCTTAACCTTTTCCCTACGGTGGGACGACATGTATCCCCCTCACCCAAAAAAATCCTTCAAACAAGGAATGGCACAATTCTATCCCAGACAATTTTTTCTCCTCTCTCAAGGTCCGAACTAATACGTGAACTTGCAAAGGGTGATCGCTCGTCTTAAGGTGAACAAGAAAAGTCATCAATACCCCCAAAAATTTTGCAGCACTTTACAAGTGCAGTGTTTTATTACACCAGAAAGAATAGGAATCATTCCGACATTGTTGGCAGTGCATCAAGAACATTAATACAGTTTTTGCAAGTGGCATAGCACTCATAGTTGATATAATGGGAGTGCAGTTTCTTCTCTTCAATCGGTGTTAATGCTAGGCTAGGTGCAGGGGTCGGCGCAAGGCACTTTTTTCACTAAAAGTCCCTTTTTTTTGCATTGGTCTCTTTTAGTCACTTTTTTAAAAATTGGTCACTATTTTCACTTCTTTTAAAAAGTTGGTCACTATTTTCACTTTTTTGCCCTTTCTCTGGCAGAGCAACCAAAAAAAGTTATTTTGTCTGTCTATGAGTTAAGAAAACATTCCAATTTTGCATAAAAATACGTGTGCCAGGGTTGAAGCTTCCGCGTTTCCGCCGTTTTTGGTCAAGTCCGCCATTTTTGGTCGTATTTTGAAATTTGGCGTGGCGCCCGGCCCCGAGTGTGCCGAAGTTAAGGTTTGATATTGCAGTGTGGTGCAACCAGAAGGGGAGGCCCGTGACCTCTCCCCCCCCCATCTAGAATGATAATTTTAATTATTTTTAATTTTTTTTTACTCGAGAAGAGCAAATCCTAAGAAAATTAAGCGATATTTAAATTAGAATAGAAACTAAAAACTTTTAGCAGTTGCAGATTATATCACTCAGAAAATTAGCTTAATTTCTCTTTTCTTTCATCCCCCCCCCCCCACTCCCAAACTAACTGTCACAATCACAAAAGAGAACTTTTGGAGGGGATTTCTCAACGAAAAGACAATACGCAATTTTGAGAAAATAAAGTTATATTCTTGTCAAGAAATCATTAAATAATGATGCAGGGAAGGGGGAAATCTAAATTCTTAAAAAAAAAAAACTTTAGATCTGAAAAATTCTTAGCAGTTGCATATTATATATATTGCTCAGAAAATTACATTATGACCTCTTTTTTTATTTTCATCCCTCCCCCCCCCCCCAAAAAAAAAGGAATTGCACAAAGTTCAGGTAGGAAAAAAAAATAGTGCACCCTTCCCCCCCCCCCGTAAAGAATTTTTCTGATTGTGCCACTCATACTGTCACTATGTATGACAGTTAGACCGCGTAACTAAAATTATAAAATCAGGGAATTTTTTGGAGCTCAATCAGGGAATTTTTCTTGGATTTGGGTTACTACCATGAAATTACAAATACAGTATCGAATAATCAAACGGTTTGTTTCCTACAATGGTACAGAAGATTAACACAATAATTTCAGTCTGAATAATTTTGATAAAATATCAAATTTAGCTTTATTTCAAGTGGAACTTTCTAATCTTTAAACAAGTATAAAAAATATTTTAAAACGAGCATTTGCAAAATAAATTTTATTCAATGTTGAACATATTAAAATTTGAAATTTCTGCCGATTTGAATAAATATTTATCCATTTAATTTTTAAATAAGTAACAATTTGAGAAAGAAATTAATTAAAAGAAATAACTTTTGTCTCTCTCACTCTAGCCATTTATGGGTTTTGAAAAAGGTATTTATGAAGATAGTTACAGGTATAAAAATTCGTATTTTTGAATAGGCTATGAATTTTTTTTTTTTTTAAGTTGGGTAAAAGCTGTACTTATTCAGGTTCAGTTTTCAAAAGATGTCGAAACTGCTCTTTTTCAAGTTATATTTAGTTTAAATGAAAACACACACACGCGAGTTTACATTTTAATGGTCACTATTTTGGTCACTTTTTTTAAAGCTGTGGTCACTTTTTTTCACTATTTTAAAGACTCCAAAGTGCGCCGAGCCCTGTAGGTGTATAAAAGCAGCACACTGAATTATATTTCTAATGCAGTTTTTAAGGGCTGTGGTTCTTATTTTGATGAGGATTTTTAGGGGTATGGTCTTTACTCTAATGGGAGTTTTTAGAAACTAATCCTTCGGGGCCGTTCATAAATGACGTCACGCTTTTTTCCCAGATTTTTGACCCCCCTCCCCCCCCCCTTTGTCACACGTCACGCTATGTTGCATAATGCATGATGTCACACTTCTTGTTACCCCCTCCCCTCCCCTTGTCACAATTTCACGAACCCCCTCCCCCCTCGAAGCGTGACATCATTTATGAATGATCCCTTATTCTAATGTGGAATTTTTGGGATTGTCCTTTTTATTCAAATAAGGATTTTTCGGAAAATATCATTATTAGCCTCATAACCAGGGAATGTTTTTTATTACGACCTATCGTGTTGGCGACAGCTTGGCGAAGCAGTAGCCAATGCATGGTTAACCAAAATTATAAATTGTTATTTTCAAATGGGCTGCGTATATATTAGTTAACCACTGCAGACCTAGTGCGTTCCCAGAGATTGGTACTAGCTCTTTTAGCGACACCACAATAAGTGTGATAGATATCATTGCCGCAATTTTCTTGACATTCAGTTCCCCCTAAATGGCGGGACCTGAGCTGTAATTGATGCAACCTGCACTAGGAATTCAATTTAGCCGAGAGTATCCATGCCAAACGGATTCCCAAGGAATCTTCAACATGCCGCATAATCATACGAGATGCAACCTGCACTAGGAATTCAATTTAGCCGAGAGTATCCATGCCAAACGGATTCCCAAGGAATCTTTAACATGCCGCATAATCATACGAGATGCAACCTGCACTAGGAATTCAATTTAGCCGAGAGTATCCATGCCAAACGGATTCCCAAGGAATCTTCAACATGCCGCATAATCATACGAGATGCAACCTGCACTAGGAATTCAATTTAGCCGAGAGTATCCATGCCAAACGGATTCCCAAGGAATCTTCAACATGCCGCATAATCATACGAGATGCAACCTGCACTAGGAATTCAATTTAGCCGAGAGTATCCATGCCAAACGGATTCCCAAGGAATCTTCAACATGCCGCATAATCATACGACATGGGCGCTGCCGATTTTCTGTATTTTGAAAATCCAACGACTTGGGTCAGGTTTGCCCCTGCGAACTTGAGCGTACGAGGCCTGCGCCAAAATGATGAGTAACGGAAACGTTTTTTAACGTGAATTTGGTGGGGAGAACTGAAAAGCAGTGGTAAGATTGTGGTTTTATACTGCGACTATTTTTATACTAATGCGAAAGTAAAACTATCAAGTTTCATGCTACATCATGTTAAATTTTTTCAATTTATTTAAAATATGAAACTTTTTTGCCAAATTTGGGGAGACTGATGTAGAGGAAGATGATGTCAGTTAAAGTTTTATTTATTGTTACTTTCTGCTGTTTGCGTAAATTAAAATTTTTATCTCGGTCGACGCCATGTCGGGGATACTGATCCCCGTAAGCAGTTTATTTTGAGCTCTGCTCGAAGGTCGCCGCAGTTAGCACCTTATTCTTATTAAATAAAAAAAACGCGTATTTTTTTTCCTTTTCAATGGTCACCAAATGTGATTTCTTTCGAAAACTTTTAGTGGTCACGGCTAGTATTAAATATTAAAAATGAAAAGAAAAAATTTACAGCTTAATAATCATTTGTATCAAAAATAAAATAGTGTTTAGTTCTTTTTTTGCTTGAAAAATAAAGCAAGGATTCTAATAGCTTCAGAGAGTTTTGAAGCACCTTAGGGAGCAGAAAAAAAGCCATTTTAGAACAGAAAAATGCGTTTATGGAGCAGCACAACATCAATTATATTGATCAATATAAATCTATAACTAGACTAAAACTAATAATTCGGTATTATAAACCACTGGCTGATCTCCCACAGAACATCTGCGGGCTATAAGTTCAACAATCAAATTTGAGAATGATCGCTCGATATAAACAAACTAAGGTGTTGCCACTCCAAAGAATCGGAAAGTAAAAATTGAGTTATGAATGGAAATAAATTTGTTAAATACCCCGTAACTTATGATAATAAATACAAATATTATTTTACTTTTCTATGCTAATCATTAAACAAATATTTAAATATCGTTTCCCCGTAGTTTGGTTTTTTTCAATACCGTTTTACCATAGTTTTTTTTTTTTTCAATACCGTTTTACCATAGTTTGGTTTTTGCATGTTGTCAGTATTGTATCGTACCGCAAAATTTAATCGTAATTGGTCCACGTTAAGTGAAATATATATAAGGATTTCATTAGCAATTAAAAAAAACTATCAATTTCATTTATTTCTAAATAAATAATTTTTCGTGTGGCTCAATGCTGTGCACACCTATGTGTCAGTGTCAACTTTATGCAACCATCTTTTTCTCGTTCAAAATACGTGTTGATCTCGGCCCGGCACAATGCTCTCACACTCAGTTATGAATTATGATTCTTTTATTTTGTATCTTCTACAGTTTTTAGTGGAATTAAAATAAATAAATCAATAAAAAGAATAAATAAAATTAAAAAAACCTTGAGTATCAACCGTTTTTTGTAGTTTTAATGAAATGCGATAATAAACAATTCACCAAACTTAGAATGATAATAATAATAAAAAAAAAACTACCATTAAAATAGCATACGTATTTGTAATAATTGTGTTGAACGCAATTTATTACAAATTTTGTACATACTATTGAAATAATAGTTTCAGTTTCTTAGTTATGAACTCTGGTGGCACAAAATTATAACACGTTTTTCTCACTCTTAGATTACTTTGGCATCTCACTTAAACAAAACAAAACTTAAACTTGTTTACCTTCGACACCATAAAAATGCAATCTTACGTTTGCCAGGAATTCAAACTGGAAATATTTGCTTCACACAAGACTCACGACAGTGCAGAAACAACGAGTGTAATACTGGTGTAGAACTAGAAAAAATAGTGGGGGACGCTTCCAGATGTGAACATGAAAAAATGAGGAGTGGGGGAGGGGGGTGGGGGTGGAAACACTTGAGTTAAAATAAAGTAAGTGGGGCGACGCCGTCCCCCAGCGTATTTCCCTTGACTATACAACTGGACCACTCGCATAGTCAAGGGGGGGGGGGGGACTGGAATGGTGTGACATCACATTCTCATTCAAATTTTTTTGTTGTCAGAAAAAGAAGAGAAATCAACACTTTCTGCTTACTACAAGTGAACACTGTAGAACATTTTCGAAGCTCTATTTACATCTTGACCCCCGCTTAGCCTCAGTATCTAAAATTATGCTCCGGCACAATGCTGGCGCACTTGACGGCCATATTTAGCGCACAATTATATGTTAAATTTTCTTTTTTTTTGTGGGTTCATTAGTTCATTCTGCAGAATTGTTCATTATATACAGTAGTGCACCTAAAATTTTACTTTGATTGGGTACCAAGGTCAGGATTCGGGATACATCGGATGCTGATTTTGCCAGATACCGAACACCCGGTGTCCTTCGTCTGAGGTCTGATGGATCCGACCCCGATATCCGGCTCTGATGTTTAAAAAGAAAGAAGGGGAAAAAAAAAAAACAATTTTGTCTAAATTGGTTCAGTTCCACAAAAGTTATTAGACTGTCGACTGACAGATTTCCCATCGCAAAAACATATCAAATTTTAATTTAATGATTTTATTAAATATTTTTTTCGGAAAATTTAGCTTTCATTTAAACTTTTATTTGCTGCGTAATTTTTATTTCGTTTAACATTTTTTTTCTTGTTTTTCTCAATTTTATTGTAAACTACTCTAAACGCTACAAGTTATAAAACCTTTTTATTAATCCAAATTGTTTTACATTCCAGATTTAGATGGCGCCACTGCATATTCCAAATGATTTCGATGCAGTTAGAGTTCGCATTGAAAGTTATTGAGGGGTGAAGAAGCTAAAATTAGAGTATAGTTTTAATATGAATAAAAATATATAAAGTTATTTGTAAAGTAAAATAAGAAAAGTAAAATAAACTATCCATTGTATAAGGTAAATGACCCAGTAGTAGACACAGTTAAGAAAATTTTCGTACTCTTTTACGTGGCAAAATTTTTTCAAGGGACTTACATCAATATTTACATATTTAGCTTAATCGCCAACTATTTCTCTAAAAATTAATTACCTATAAAATGTCATTTGATGAAAAATTAGGATTTTTACGTCAAATTTACTAAACGCTATTTGTATCTATAGTGGACATTTATAAATATTTGCATTAGTAGTGGACAGAAATTAATATCATCTATTTTATGCTGTTAACTTGGAGAAACAATTTATAAAATGACTAAGGGACCATTCATAAATGATGTCACGCTATTTTCCCATATATTTTCCCCAAATCCCCCACCTTCTTCTTCATCGGCATTAGTAAAGAGCAGAATGTGACCATTGTGGAGGTAGCAATTAAATATTATGATCCATGTACTTGCATAGATGCCCCACGCCAATTTTAGTTCTATTAACCAGCACTAGGAATCGTTCGCTATTGGTTCTGATAATTTTATTCAAGTTTAATGTTACATTCGCTTATTTTAAGAGCTTAAAGATCTAAATGTCCACTGCTAGAGCAGTGACCATTACCGTGGGCCGTGGTAGCCTAGTGGTTAGCACGTCGGACTTCCACCTGGAAGATCGCGCGTTCGATACCCACTGAAGACCACCATGTATACTTGGGGATATGTGCATGTAAAATCCGTAGACCCCACTACCTCTCCCCGCGCGTAGGCAATCCTAAGGCCTCGGCTAACAGGTAGGGGTCTGGTGGAGAAAAGAGAAAAGTGTCCATTACCGTGACGGCCATCGGCTCTCTACCTGAGGCTTCGGCTAAAAGGTGCAAGGGTGTCCGATGGAGAAAAGTGTCCATTACCGCGTCATTTACCTTATATATATATATATATATATATATGAAAAAAAGGAAAAAGAAAATTCATTTTCTAATATTATTTATTTGACATAATTTATCAATTTCCAGCATAGAAAGTATTTAATTTAATTTAAAAGTATTCTTTTTAAAATTTTAAGTCATTCTTTCAAATATACATTAGTTTTTTCAATCTTTTAAAATTTTCCCTTGCACTTCTAAAATTCTTCAGTTTGCAATAACAGGGACATTTTTGTAATTTTTTTATCACATTTCAAAACAAAACATTTTGCAACCATAAATATGGCATTTTTATGTTTCTGCTTTACAATTTCGTTTTCCTACATTTACTTAGAATTAGATAAAGAAATATTTTCCTGAAGTTGTGACGAAATAAATTGGTGCTTTCTCTAGGCGTATATCCAGAGGGGTAAATATCGGGATACATATCCCCTCCACCGAAAAAAATGCTTAATAGAAGCCCTTTTCTTTTATATAATAGACACCATTTAAAAAAGTGCTCCCAAGCAATATCCCCCCTTTTCCCTCTCAAAATTCCTCGACTCGCTAGTCGCTAGTAGTGCTTTTTACGAATAAATGCGATTTTTTTTGAATATCCAAAATATACGTTTAAATTCGCGCAATGTTAACAGATGGCGCTAGTTGCTACTGTTGCAGGGAAAAGGCTTTAAAAGTTAATGCAATCTGTCTGCTTGTCTGGGGGACGGGGGAGCCGGTGTGGAAAAGTAAAGTACATGGTATTTTGCATTCAGAGTTAGAAATATTTGTTTAGAGATGGAGCTGAAATACTGAAAACAAATCTTTTTAAGAAAGAAGTCATTTTTTAGCCTACTTTCCCGTAAAAGTAAAAAAAAAAAAAATAATAAAGCATGAAAGAAGGCTTAATGTATCGTGAAAATATCGTTAAAAATCAAGAAAAGTCAAAAATAAGTGAAGTAATTAAATAAAGATTGAAAAATAAAAAATTTGAAAGTAGGGTATTGAGATGGGGAAAAAGTGTGTCTGTCGGTCTGTCTGTCTGTCGGTCTGTCGGTCTGTCCCCCCCTAATAACTTTTGAACGAATTGTCCGATTGGAAAAATTCTTTTTGCATTCGAAAGATCTCGGCGAGGACATCTCATTTCTATATTTTACTTTTTGATTTGAACAATTTTTTGTTCAATTTTGAACAGTGCAAAAAATTTTAACATTAGCGCCTATGGACAAAATTGAAGCAAATTCTGTAAACTCTGGGCACAAGAACCAAGTTCCTATTGCAAGCTTATTGAAAGGAGTTCTCGGCGTGAAATATTGATTTGAACAGTTTTTGTTTATTTTTGAACAGTTCAAAAAATTAACACAGAGCTTACGGGGAAATTTCAACCCTATATAAATCCTGATCTAACGGACCGATTTGCTTGGAACAAACTTTATCGGAAAGCTCTTATAACGTAGAACATGTAGAAATAGAAAATTTATCCAGAACTTACGAGCCTATTTTGCTATGAAATTTTTTGATCGGGATTTTCAAGGATATTTCTCAGTGACTCAATGAGTGAAATAATGAATGAATGAATAAATGAAAGAGTGAAAGAATAAATCAATGAATAAATGAATGAGGAAAAGAATGAATGAATAAATTATTGAATAAATGAAAATATAAATAAATGAGTGAATAAATACATGAGTGCGTAAATGAATGAATAAACACTTGAATGAGGTAACGAATGAATGAATAAATGCATGGCTGAATAAATGAAAGAATGAATGAGTGAGTGAATGAATATGTATTATCCGTTGAAAAAGGTATATTTTCAATAATTAGAACTAAAGATAAATAAGAAAGAGAGAGAAAGAGATAGCTAGATTATAAATTTGAATTTGGTGTATACGGGAAAGTAGGCTCGTATAGTTCTAGACGGAACTTCTTGTTTAAAGTTTAAAGCATGCATTATTCTATAATTAATAGTTTTTTTTAATTAAAATTTACGCTCACAAAGGGACGGAGCATACCGGTGAATAAAAAAAAAATACATTTTTTTGCATGGCGGGCAGGGCCCGACTATGGCTTTTGAGGACTCTGAGCACAAATTATATTTGATTATACAAGACGATAAATATTACTATTGAATTGATACTTATTTTTGAAACCGGGCCAAATTTGGCAACATCTTATAATCTATATACTAATGTGTATAATAAATATTATAACATAAGAAGCTATCAAATTTTTGCCTGGTTGCAATAAAATGTAAATACCAATTTTTGTGCAAGTGTCCGAACAACTTTAAAATGCAATAGAATCAGTGGCATCTTTGTTTCAATAGGGAGGGGGAGAGGATCTTCCGGATTCTTATAAGTAAGCTTATTTCACTGTTTTAAAGAAACAGTTGGTCAAATTCTAGACAATCTTCAGTTTCGGGGTGGGTGTCAGCCCCTTAGCTACTCCAGTGAATAGAAGAATTTGAAAATTTCAATGATGTAAGCATGCATAAGGTATCATGCATACAATTTAAAACTAAATTTGTTTTAGCGTATTCTTGTAAAAAGAAAAAACGTAATGTTGAAGAAGATGAATGACAAGAAAACGATTTTCGGTCCCTCACTCTGAGTTTTATTCCACTGAAACTATAAATGCGTTGCATAATTTGTTTTTATAGTATACAATCTGATACAGTGGAGTATCGTTTATACGACGCCGAAGGGACTATCGAAAAACGCCGTATAAACGATAATGTCGTATAATCGATTTAGCCTTCTGGCTAATTAAGCGATTAACGTAATTTACAATTTTATTGGCGTCAAGTGGGTGACGAAGTATTTTTTTTTCATAATGTGTTTCAAAGAATGAGGATATGAATAATGGAGACTGAGGGTAGCCTCAGCAGTGATCGGCAAATTTTGTAAGCTAAACAAGTAATTTCACCATTATAAAATGTACGGATTTTTTAATACTTTTTTAATGGCAGCCACAGTTATAGTTTAAGGAACATTTTTAATGCAATTTACTGAATAATAAATAACCACCATATGCAATTTGATATAAATAACAGTATATTCATGTTAGACGAATTATCAAAATGTTTTTCTGCTAAAATGTAAGTACAAAGATAAAACAACGTAAAAAAGTACAAATGCAGAATAAAAAGTATCGCAAATAGCTATTTCGAAGCTACAATGGAGCCTCTTCATTAATGCAGAAAAGTACTCAACACACAACTAGAAAGCTGTGAGCAAACAGGCAAGAACCAGAAAGACAACCGGTATTTATACCAAATGTTATCGGATTAGAGATAATGTCATGTGATTAGGGATTAAAAGTGTCTTTTTTATGTTGTTTTATCTTTGTACTTATATATTCATATATTCTGCATTCTAGGTTCAAGTAGTCCAAGAACAACAGGCGGTTCGCAAGCCGCAGTTTATCGACCCTTTTTTCCCAAACACACATAGTTCTACTGATGGGCAGGGACCAACTAGGTCATTTTCCAGTAGGGGCAAGACCAGGCTTTAGCACCCCCCCAGATATACACACACAGAAATGTATATATTTGTATACCCACACACATATAACTCTATTTAGCGTCCCTAAAATCTGGAGCTGGGGCACAGGCACCTCCTAGTTACATCCCTGATGGGTAATGCGGAAAAGGTGCCATTGGTGCCACTAAGTTCACATTAAAAATTTGAAATGTGTAGGATAATTCTTGCATTTGCCGCATATGCCTGAATTTTTTTTTACGTTTTTAAATTTTATTAAAATGTTGAATTGAAATACTGAATTTCGAACCTCGCCGTGTATTTTTGATCGAAATTTCTACGCATTTGCGCAAATGAAGGAATACACGCTTCAAATTTTTTATGTGAGTGTAGTGAAATTTCTACACATTTGCGGAAATGGCAAATCAACGAAATATCCTATAAGCTTCCACTTTTTTTACGTGCATTTTACGTCACCAATGCACATGTTCCGCGCTACTCATTATCGAAAATAGGAAAAGACTTTTTCCGAACCAAGCTCATCCTGAGGCTGACTAGTAACGAAGTTCACTGCACAAGATGTCGACTGTGTTTTTCTGCGTTCGTTTGTAATTTTTGATCTTCATAGGGGAAGGAGTTGCTCGACTACGGTAAGTTATTCCTGATGTTCCATAAAATTGCCTCTTAATACAACTCATAATATAAAGAGCCAAGTGTGGTGTTAGCTGTTGACGATAAGTTAGGGTAATAATAAACAAATTCAAAACCTGTCTGATTTTCATAGCTGAAACCTTCCTTGAATTTACGCAGAGAAACAGGGGTGAGAGGTGGGGTAAAGATGAAGGAATGTTTGATTTTCATGAGGAATAATGAACTAGTTGCGTCTTTTTATTTTCCTTTTGTGCTGAAGATTCAAATCGGAAATGAAATTAATCAACAAGGAGATCAATTTTTCCTTCTTAATGTATAATTTTATTTGTTCGTCGTCTTACCCAGCCCACTTCGTCATTTTACCCTCAGATGGGGGTAAGAGGAAGAAAATTACTCCTTCTTCTTTGAAATATTTTTTCTATTTCGAAAGGGGATAAGCAGGTTTTCAAAAAATTTTTTACTGAACATAGCAGCTTAAAGAAGTCGTCCCTTCAAGTTTCAGGTTTTTAATCTATTTCTTAAACCGAGGAAAAAAATAATCTGAAGCTTAAACTTGTCATCTTACCCCACCTTCCTTTCTCTGATCGTTACATAGGTGAAATTAATAATCCTTTACCAACGGGGATAAAGTAACGACTACAGATAAATCCCAGATATTTATTTTTTCGGTTAAACAGTACGATTACAGACATGAAAAACCATTAATGATGTCTCTTCTGCTTTATTAATTAGATTTTATTGATTTTTACTTTACTTACATGAAATTTAAGGAATAATTATTTTAAATTTTGAAATCGGCATGCCTTCAAAAATTAAAAATAGCTAAGTTTTTATATTGCTTTAACCCTTATTCTCATAAAGTAGCATACTACTTTATGAGAATAAGGGTTAACGAATGAAACTGAGTATAAAAACCAGATGTAAAATTTAGCTCAAGTAATAATAATATTGCTTCATCTTAGCTGAGATCCTATTTGAGGATTTTTATCCGTGTATTAAGTACAGCTGTGAATGTCAGACAGTATATTTGAAGTTAGTTTTATTTAGAAAAGAGGGGAATCTAGACGCAATTAAAATGTTATGTCTTCTGTTAAGTATTAAGAATTATTCCTACGTGGCTTTCTCTTTGCTCTGGATGGAATGAATATTAGTTTTAGGTTTTTTCGTTTGAATTTTGGAAAAAGGTAAATCTCAGTCCCCAAACTCGCAAGATTTTTCAGCATAATTACTTCGGAAACTTAATCGATAATGTCCCCTGCAAAGCGTATTGCAAAAGTTGTCAGACAAATTTATTACTACGAATTTAATTTCGATTCATTAATCGTATTGGGCACTTTGAAATGAATTAATTCCGTGAGGTTAACGTATTTTCAAAAGCAATTTTCTAACAGAAAATGCTGATTATTCTTTGAGTGCGATGAAGGTAAACTCTGATTGGAGTTAAATTAGGATAGTTAACACAAAAATAATAGCGTTGCATTTCGAAATTGTTTTGAATGTTTAGCAAAAAGGTTTGGGAATACTGTCTGAATTTGTTAGTGGATTTCGTGATTTTACACCTGCGTCAGGACTGTTTATTTGTTATCGAAATGTTTATTTTTAATCTATATTAATAACGCAAAGAGTCTGGTGTGTGTGTGTGTGTTTGCGGGTCGGTCTCCTCCGGGACTGATGGAAAAGCCTGGAAGTACGAATATTTGGTCACAGGTACCTTGGGTTGGATCTGATGTATCTCGAAGCGTTTTTCCCAAAACTAGAATTTGTTTATTTTAATTTTAGCAAAAGCATGCATTTGCTTGCACATTTACATGCTTTATACTCATCAGTTTATGCTTAGAAGTAAGGGACCGTCCATAAATGATGTCATGCTTTTTCCAGATATATTTGACCCTGCTCAACCCTTTGTCACAAAATGTCACACTTCAATGGACCTCCCTCCCGCCTTTGTCACATGTCACGCTGTGTTGTATAAGCCTGATGTCACACTTCTTGTTACCCCTCCCCTTGTCACACTTTGTCACAATTTCACGAACCCCCTTCCCCCCACGAAGCGTGAAATCATTTATAAATGATCCCTAAGAGCATAATTTTTCATAAAATGTGAAATTTGCTCCATTCTTCTAAGTTAATTAGAACGAAAGTTTTAACTGTTTTAGAACAGATTTTGATTCTTTCAGCCGGCAGCAGACGATCTTTTAACTATATGTTGCTTTTGAGTTTTCTTAATCTTGATTAATCTTGTTTTAATTTGTATGGATTATTAACCATTTTGTAATGGGTATTATTAGGATATGTTGCCCTTATTTTTATTTAGATTTCTAGAGGGACTTTTGTTTTTATTCTAATAGACAGTTCTTGAAACTGTCGTTCTTGTTCTGAAAGGGATTTTTAGGAATTGTTGGTGCTGTTTAAAAATGGTAGTTTTTGATCTAATGGGGGGACTTTTAGGAGCTGATATTTCGATTGTAAGGGGGCTTTTAGAGACTGCCACCAGATGGCGGCACCATAAATACGCCACCTTCCTTGTTTAACCTATGAGTGAAGGCAAGGGAAATTATCCACCCCCCGGTGCCCTCGGAACTGCCTCGGGACTTCAGGGTCCACGGACTTTACATGCACGTATCCGCAAGTATACATGGGTCGAGTATCTTCAGCGGGTCGGGTATCGAACACACAATCTTCCGGTTGGAAGCTCGACATTCTAACCACTAGGCTACCTCGGCCCGGTACATTATTTAATTACGGTTAATTAATCTTAAACTGCTGTGACAAATATTTTGGCACAACTACTGTGATACCAAACGGTGTCTCGTAGACCTCTTGAAAACACAAACAACTATAAAATTGTTAATTTTGTGTACTGAATGAAATGTTACGATTAAATTACAATTATTTCTGCAGTTTCAATCCTCAATTTTTAGCGGTGAAAATAAAGATTTGAAAATGTTGCAAATACTAAAACCGCACACTGCAGTTGAAGGTTAAGAAACATTCATCAAGATTACGTACATTAAATATGCTTTGAAAAATAAAATAAATTTGAATGAATATGCTTTTTTTTGTATCAAAGTACGGAATTAGCTGCGTTATTGTCGTTCAAATAGTAGGAGATTTCAAACAATCCTTTCTGCAAAGCATTTTCAGAATGGGATCCAATTTAAGAAATAAATGATTTTATGTCGTTGATAGCATCTGTGGTAGAATTCAAAAGTAAAGATTATAATATATCGGTGTTTTTGCGGGACCTATCTCCAAGAAAACCGTCTATCAAATACAATTGAAAATGAAACCTATCCAATGGACCCATCCATTTTTTCGAATATATTCCACGAATACTTGGTAACGGCAGAAATTCTTCGAGTTTCTTCGTTCGAGCCATTTGCTCCGCGAACAATCTGGTTCACTTTATAAGGCACGTATTTGTCTTCAAATGTGCTTCTCTGTAAAAGCAATATTGATTTTGAGATCTTCAGGACTTTTTTTTTTGGGGGGGGGGGGGAGGGACGGGGGTGTTTAATAGATGTCATAACTGAAATATAGACGTCAAAAACTACTCAAGAACGAACTTGCAAAGCGTCATCTGAAATCATTAATTATTTTACATTTCTAGAAAGGATATCACTTATTTATTACTGCACAACCAAAACTAAATCAATGTTTGTATTTCTCTTTGAATTTACTGATTCCGAATAATTAGACTTACCCATCAGTTCCAATTGTGCGGAGAAAATTAACTTGAAAGTTTTCATTATGATTGAGTTTAGTGATGAAAATAATGGAGGTTTGGTTGGAGAAATGAATAATTGGTTTTTAAAAGAGGAAAGAAAAAGTTGCATTTTCGATAATCTATTACTCGTAAATTATGCTATTCTTGGCTTCAAAAAATAAACATTGAACTGTGGCCAATGTTAAAGGCTATAAAAACTCAATAAAAACGAACTTTTTGTATTGAATTCTTCATATACAAATTTTTATTAACCCCCGTAAGGGGTAATATCTCTCCCAGTAATATCCGCCAATGAGACTAAGGTTTTTTTTTATTGCATTATTACTACTTATTTTTTACTACTTCTTACTTATTTACTTATACTTATTTACTTATACTTATTTACTTACTCACTTACTTATTTACTTACTTTTTTATTACTACTTATTATTTATATTCTCATCAGGACTAAAACTAAACCATATCCGTCCTCGCAGACAAATGTATTATTATTTACGGGTTAAAATTACAAAGGTATGCTGGGAAAAAACTTATTTGTGCGATATTACTTTAACTTTCTTTAAAAGATTTTACATTTAATCTTGTTTAAACCGTCATATGAATGGTTTTTAAGGGAAAAGTACATGCAGTAATAAATCAGGCTAACACGTAAACTGAAAATCGCAGTGATTAAAACCTCCCCTGCCATTTATTTAAATAAATAACATTCTAAAGAATAGAGGCAGTACAAAAAAAAAAAAAAAAACACTTGATGAAAATACATGAAAATTTTGAAATCATATCATAAATCAGAAACTTGTTCTTCTGTTTATTTCTTTACCTCTAATTTTGAACGTGCTTGACC
The DNA here is from genome assembly GCA_038502835.1 of Octonoba sinensis. NCBI lineage: Eukaryota > Metazoa > Arthropoda > Arachnida > Araneae > Uloboridae > Octonoba > Octonoba sinensis. The sequence continues at coordinate 211,542,593 of CM076598.1, read as the reverse complement.
AAATCAGTTTTGCTGAAGTTTATCTTAGGAAACGTCTGAGAAAGAAAAAAAATAATTTGAGATGTTACGTTGAAAAATTATCTCACGTTAAATGAAATTTATCAGCTGGAATAAAATCTGCTAGTTTTATTTGGCTTACTGCAGTTCGATCACGGACTTTTGATTATTGGACGAATCTGCGCATGACAGAAAAGAACGAATCCATTCGAGTTTTAGGGAAGTTTGTTTTGCCGCATTTATTTAGTACGCGAATCAGAATGTTTGCTTCACTGTTTCTTGAAAGCAACTAAATTTATAAACTGGCATATAGCATCAGTTCGGAAGAAATAGAGTATGCTAAACGAACTAGAACGAGAACAAAAACGTCGCATTTCATATTCCAGCAGTTCCTCCCTTGAACATGAATGGATTCTTCTTGGCATTCTGCCAGGCAGATTGCTCTGGTTGATGGTAGAAGTGTAATTTTACTCAAGCCTCGTGCTAAAGTTCATGTCGTATTAATTGATGAACCTTCACAATACACATTGACACATAAGGAGTAGTACACTGTAAAAGAAATCTCCTGAAAATAACGGAAAAGGTACGGTAGCAGAGTTGCCGTAATATTCCGTTCCTGATAATATTTTCCCGAGATTTGACAAAAGTTCCATTTCATTTTCCTCCATTAATCCAAATCAGGTTGTGAAAATACAGCAACCCTAAAACGGAAAAGTTCCGTTCTCATACTTTCAGGACGTTATATTTCCGTTTTTGGAATTAAAAACCATGTATTGAAGCACTACGGAAATTTTCCGTTAAAATCAGTCAAAAAACACTCTGAAAATTCATGGTTTTTTAAACAGTGTATCTAAATAGTTTGGAAAGTTAGCTTTGATTTAATTTACACGCAATTCAGCCATATCTCTCATTGTTAGTGTCTACCTAAAAACAAAATTTTCCCCAAAATAATTAAAATAAATAACAACAGCTTAAATTCTTCAGTTATTTTGATTACTTTTTATAATATTGTAAAAAAAAACACTGTAAAAAAAAATTTCCGGAAAATAACGGAAAAAGTACGGCAGCAGAGTTGCCGGAAACATTCCGTTTCTGATAATATTTTCACGAGACTTGACAGAAGTTCCATTTCTTTTTTCTCCGTTGATCCTTTTAGATACAGCAACCGTAAAACGAAAAGTTCCGTTCTCGTACTTTCAGGATCGTGAGGTACGTGATATTTCCGTGTTTGGAAGGAAAAACCATGTTTTGAAGCACTACGGAAATCTTCCTCTAAAATCAGTCAAAAAACAATCTGAAAATTCAGGTTTTTTTTAACAGTGTATGGTGGTGGAATTGCACTTAAGACCTGATTAATGATATTACGACCCACACGCCACCCCCCCCCCAAAACAATAACACTTACTAGCTTTTAATGCTTAAATAGTTAAATAGTACTACGAACATTTTTTCTCCTTTTTGTGCAAGTAAGAAGTAGAATTTATACGTTCTTAGACATTGAAGCAGAGAAATTTTTACGCAATAAATTAAAACTGAAGAAAAATATCCAAAAACATTTTCGCTTTTAAAAGATCCCAAGATATTACGTTTCCGTATTTCATGAAATCTTTCATCAATGCTTTTTTTCCAGTAAAAAGTTGTAGTTGTGTACTGAGTAGTCAAAGCGAATAGATTGGTTTGTTCGTAGAAGAAGATTTAAGGCATCTCTAGAGATATTTGTCTGTGCATGAAAGAGCCACACCATACCGAAAGTCTAGTCCGGATGTAAGTAAAACATTCACGGTACAAAAAGCTCTTAAAAGGGCAGATATATATGGGATATGTTCCTCTTATAATGGAATTTTGATGGCAAACCATTTCTTTTCCCACTGGACTTCTTTAATGGATACCTGCATTCGTAATAAAGCCGACTCGGACTAGGAACATATTTTAAAATCTAAATTCTAAAAGATTATTTCTAAAAACGTAAATGTTTTCTACGGTTAAGCATTGCCCATTACTTACAAAAAGCAGGAGCTGTATTTTTTGAAGCGTTACACATGCAGTTTGTCAATCATAAGGTTCGGCATTTGTGTCCGTAAACGAGTGTTTGAAAAAATAAATATTGTGATCATAAATTTTTCTGATATGATGATTATTGAAGTAAATTTCAGCAGATAGAGGTGCTTACAGGGGGGGGGGGGGATGCCATGGAGCAGCCTGTGTCACTGAAATTTTTAGCGGGAGTTGATTTCAGATGGTTTTAGCCACTTTTTTTGGGTTCCTTAGCTTCTTTTAGAGGGGTTGTGGGGGGGGGGGGGGCTCCGCTGTATAAAAAACTTCACGAACGGGCTAACTTAGTATTTATTATGATTTTTTTTTCTTACTATAAACAACTAGTATCCTATTTTTGAGATTGTATGATGAACTGCAAGCATTCAACAGTAATAGATTTAAATGGGGGGGGGGGGGGTCCAAAGGGCTCAAATAGACTTTATACCCCGTTTAATGCAGTTTGTCTATCATAAGGTTCGATATTTATATCCATAAATGAATGTTTGAAAAAGTTGATATTGTAATCATTGTCTTTAAATGATAAAAGGCTAATTGAAGTAAATTACAGAAGCTGCAAAGTTGTATACAAGCTACTAGATCGCATAAAAAACATATTTTGCGCAATTACATGACTTATATATATATATTTTCTCTTCAAAACTGCTTGGGAGGGGAGGAGGAGTGAGTATTTCTCTTCCTGACTCTTAAACCCCTGCCAAATAATAGACAAAACTTAATTATTTGCAGTGGTGTAGTCCTGAAAAAAAAGTTGGGGGGACGCTTATACATAAGAAGATAAGCAGTTGAAATCAAAAGTGGAGGGACGCTTATGTTAAAATGTAAAAAGTCTGGGGGGACGCTTGTATTAAAATAAAAAGGTAGGGAGACGCCGTCCCCCTGCGTCCCCCCTCGACTACACCACTGATTATTTGAATACTGACATTTACGTATGTTAGGATTAACGGAATTAATTTCCAAAATAGTTTATTATCTTAATGTTGTATTATGTAAAAAACTGTGGCTTTGGTAAACTGTTTTGGCTTTTAAAACGAAGTTCATAAACTCATATATAGCGAACTTCCAAATTGGACTGAAGAACACAATTGGACAAACTTTAGGTCAAATAGATTCTGTTTATGAAGTGTATTGCCGACGTGAAGGGTTTTTATTTTTATTTTTTTTATTTTACGCTATTGTGGATGACGTCTTTCCCACCTTTATGAATGAAATAAATATTTCGTTTATTACGTAAAAGGTTTAGATTAACTGTTCTTGTTACTTAAATAGACCAGTAATTCACCTATTTTTCATCACAATATTTTTTTAACAAGAAAATTTCAATCATTTATACATATGTGTTTCACCTTGCCCTATACTTAATTAAAATGGATGAATATTCTTTGTGTTTCTTAGATATTTGAAAGATTTACTGCTTACACTAAAAAAATACATTTAACTACATCGCAGTTGCTCTTTAATATGCTTAATTTTATTTCAATACCAGAAAAAAATCCTTTTGAAGTAATCAAATATATATATATGTGCCCGTATTTAAATCATTTTCCTTATTGCATTTCCCGTTAAAAGCAAAGACTCAGAAGTTTTTTATTTTATTCATAATAATTGCTTAATGTATATGAGAGTCTTGTAAATGCATTTGCTTTTCTAAATAATGGTTTTTATTGCATTAAAAGTTAAAAGCAAAGACTGATTTTTTTTCTACTCCTTATTTATACATTATTAATGTTATTACTGTGCGCTAAAAAGAGTCAATTCCACGATTTTTATTCTTTACTACAAAACATGTTCTTACGAACCGCTTTTAGAAATAAAACAAATTTTATCTCTTTTAACTATCGTTAAAAGGAGATATTTAGAAAATTTTTTGTTATTTTATTAGTTACAGTAACAAAGTCATTGAAAAAATTATAAAGAAATCTCTTTCTCTCTCTGTGTATTCGTCGGCATTTCGAGCAAATCGTCGGCGTTTTGGTAAAAGTCACTTTAGTCCATAACTCCAATTAACAGACATTGCAAATTTAAACTTTCAAATCGTTACTTAAAAAATTTGCAAACTATTTTACAGACTCCTAATGCTTACAGAAGGTATACTTATGAAGCATTTAAATCATGTTATTGGTGTATGAAATAACTAATTGCAAATTCCAATTCATCGCATAGTAGTAGGTGTTTTTTTCTCGGACTAGTAACTTTTGCCAGAATGCCAGCGATAAATTATTCTCTATCGTACTTTACATAGATGTACAATGAGAAGAAAGTTTCTTTCATGAAAAATGAAGGTAAAGTCTTATTTTTTAGTGAAAGCCGGCTGGGAGGCGTATTGGTAGGGCGCAGGCCTCGTATGCCCAAGTTCGCAGGATCAAACCTGTCCCAAATCGGTGGATTTTCAAGATGCAGAAAATCGTCAACGCCCATATCGTATGATTATGGGGCATGTTAAAGATCCCTTGAGTATCTGTTTGGCTTGGATACTTTCGGCCAAATTAGGTTCCTAGTGCAGTTTCGCATCATTAGTGCTCAGGTGCCGCCATCTAGTGTCACAATTCTCAAGTGGTAATGGCATCCGCTGATAGTGGTGCCACATGAAAGAATGGTTGCCAGTACCTGTGGAATGCACTAGGGCTGAAAATGGTAAAGAACCAATATGCAGCCCCATTAAAGACAAATTTAAGAATTGTCAAATAAATAATACACGGAAAAATTCAAAAAAAAAAAAAAAAAAGAGAAAAGAGAGAAAGATAAAGAGAAAAATCACAGAATCCTCTTAGTTTTAAAACTATAGAATTGGGAAAGATAAAATTTAACTAAGACGTATGCTATGTAAAAGGGGCATTTTCACTAGCAACGGTGCTGCGACGCACCGTTCTGGTACTGCTTTCCGCTTTCCAATGCACCCCTGCAAAATTGAGTTATTTCATAATAGAGAATTCAACGTTATATTAAAGAACGTGCTCGAACAACGTGTGTTGCCTTTTTTCAAAAATAGGTCTTTTGCTTGGGGAAAAAAAAAAGAGTTTGCTTAACATTACTTTTCTGGAAAAGGTTTACTTATGATTTTTACTTGGTTTCCTTTGGAAGTTAAAAAGCAAGCATGAGCTTTTCTATTTGAAGTTTATTACTTATAAATGATGTTAAAATATGGCCACTAGGAGGACATTTAAAGGAATGGGAGTATCTGTGGAAATAACAAAAGACCTAGAAGAACAAAATATATCCGTTTTAATATGTCCCTTTATGGCCTATTTTGGCGTAGATTCCGAGGCAATTTTCTGGACAATTGAGGTAAGGCGTCTTTTTTATGACTTATGTTTTTTGTTATCTAGCTCCTTTGATTATATATATTAAACTAGATGATAAGAAAGAAAAAAATTATGTAGATAGTGTAGAATAAATTCTTATCAACATATGTAGATAGACAAGATCTGTGACCAATAATTTTAGGTTGTACAGGTTAGGTTTTAGTAAAAATTTCCAGTCTTTTAAAAAGCGCCCATTTTGTTTTCAGAAAATAGGGACCTAGAGCTAGTTTTTGATTGCTTTTTTGAAAGGGACTTTTTATTAAACAACGTGTTTTGGAAAAAAAATCAGCATTATCTTGTGTCAAATTTTAGCTAAGAGTTGAGGCAATACCTGCCGACGTTGAGTTGTTATGAATAGAAAAAGGAATTCAAATAACTGTGATTTTTCTATTCCAATTCTTTTCAGTTCCCATAGCTATTCAAAATGCAGTCCAAGCCTCAACGTGAGTATGTTGTTGCATTGCGCTACAAATCTTATATAAACAGAGCAACAAAACAATCATTCGGATGAGCAGATTGCATTGATTCAGGTTGAGCCGTGCTCAAATCTGGTCGTCGCTAAGACGAAGACATTTGGTTTAAATTTAAATGGTTGAAAATCCGTTAAATTTATAGTTCATGTGGATAATTTTTTTTTTTTTTTTTGAAGTGTAACTGACACAAGCCTCAACGTAAAATTTCGCACTAGAACGAAGATCGAATTCGCATTTGCATTATACTATTGAATATACTATTTGGATTAGATATAGTTCTAGACAACTATGACAAATGCAATTGTATTGCGCAATGTAGAGATAATTAAGCAAATTGAGCTCATAAACAACGGGAGAAATTCGATATGCCCCGGCTGCATTATAAGGAAAATCGTTTTAAAAAGTTAGTCCACTTACAATAGAATTATGGGCTTCGCATGATAAATATATTCGAAATTATCCCGTTCTTTTGCTAGACAGGAGAAATTGCATAAGATAGTTTAAATTCTCTAAATTATTACGTGTAAATGCTGGAGTTTCATTCATATCTTTTTATTACCTCTCGTTCCTACATTATAAAAGTCTTATATTTAAATCTTATCCCAGTTCTTATGAAGGATGCTGAAAATGTAGGAGATAAACTTTCGTATTTTGTATTTTTTTTCAACAAAGAAGTGAAAAAAGCCGGGTGAAAAAGGGAAAACATTTCATCAAGTAATTTGATTGTCAAGAATTTATTTTGTTTTATAAAGCATTCTGTGAATGTTTATAGAAAGAATATGACGATATTAATATCCTGTACATGTAAAGCCCTATCACAAGAAAAAAAATGCAACAAAATGTTGAGAACTTTTCCAGAAAAATCAATATTTTTAATCCCGATTTTGCGCGAGTTCTGAAACCTCAGAACTCAAAAGAAAAACATCCTGAAAAGCATGCTCTCATTAGATCAAACTATTTGTTGTCTTCAAAGTAAAAGTTTGCTGGAAAAACATGCAATATGCTTTTTTCTTCTAAATCTGTCAATTTCTTAGGAAAGGCATTTAAACAGGGGGGAAAAATTGCCGGATTCTTTCGAAAGCTCCAGAGAGGCATATGCAAAGTTCGAAGAATTCAAATCGATACTTTTTCGGGAGAGTCGTCAAACTGTTGTTGCAAGTAAGAGAGCAACGGAAAATGGTAGAAGAAACGGAAAATTCAATCAGCCTCTGCAGGTCCCAGAAACAGCAAGAAAATATAAAAAAAGTTGCAGTGATTAACAAAGCAAGGAAGTATTTGAAAGGAAAATAGGAAAACCAATGAAAAAGGAAGGATGAAAGTTCCTTGATATAGGTCGGGTAGCTGTACTTCAAAAATACCCGCAAAGAAAGACATTGAATGTTTGATGAGACTAATTGTAGAAATACTGACAATACTACGGAGGAACAATTAGACAAAACCAATCTTCGACTAACTGGATGCCGTATCCAATCGGGAAGGGAAAGTTCGTTTTACCTATGCTTGAGCAAAGACTAGGATTTAATCGGCAAAAGAGATTCTGCGATATTACACCGATCACAGACGACGGGTCCCTTTAATCCCTCTTCCTTCTTATCTACAAAGGAACATTGGTTAACCTTAGGTAGAGTATATATTGATTCAAGACTAAAGCTTTTATAATGCAATTCTTGTTCAGCAACATGAATGAATGCATTGGGAAAGTTGTAAATGAAAAAGAGTAGATTAGTACAAATATACTAAATATTAAGAGAATTCAATATTAAGGGGTATTGTTAGTTAATTAGATCACGAATGTCCTCCTCTCGTTTTAGAGATACTTCTAAAAATACAGTGTAGTCTCCCTATAACGAAATTGCTTGGTTCCAGTTGAACAATTCGCTATAGGGAAAATTTCGTTATACGGAAAATAAAGATTTTGTAGATGTATTTTTGAAAACACAGTGGAGTCTCCCTATAACGAAATTGCTTGGTTCCAGTTGAATAATTCGCTATAGGGAAAATTTCGTATGGAGAATACATATTTTTAGAGACATTTTTTAAAACAATGGGGTCTCCCTATAACAGAATTGCTTAGTTCCAGTTGAACAATTCGTTATAGGGAAAGTTTCGTTATGCGAGGAATACAGATTTCTGCAGTTATTTAAACAAATATTTTAGTAAATGCGTTTTCAGCACAAAGGTACTAAATATTAAGAAAGTGAAATATTTAAGGACATTGGTAATTAATTAGATCATTAATATCAGTTTCTCCTTTTAAAGATAGTTTTAAAAATACAGTGGAGTCCCCGTATAGCGAAATTGCTTGGTTTCCGAGGTGGTCCTTGGTGGTCCGAGATTTTGGCAGTTATTTAAACACATAGAACCTTCATTTTAGTAAATGCGTTAAGTTCAGAAAGGTTTAATTACGACTTTCAATTAAAAATAAATGCTATACATTTTTGCTGAAATATGCTCTTTTTTTCATTGCATAAATAAAATTCACAAAAGTGAAAACATTCCACCAATTTAATGAAAATTATGTACCAGTATGTACGCGTCGTTAGATGGAGAATATTTTGAATGTATTTAAATATTCTGATTAAAATAAAAACTTCGTTATAAGGCTAGAGATTTCGTTATAAGAAGACTACTATAATCATTTAAAAACTAAATAAATCATTGCCAACGTAATTTGAATATTATCTCTGCATATAATGGGTGGCGATTACTAGTATCCTTTTAATTAATTAAAATAACTGATTTAGATTTTTATGGCTACATCTTTTACGAACAGGTTTGTTGTAGTAGTCATCAGGATAATGTAGCTTTATTTTGCTATTATCAAGACGAATCGATCTCATTTTTATACTGAAAGTTGCCTATGATCATAATACTCAAAATATGCAACGCCGCTTCAAATATTTTGTATGGAAAAATAGTTAATTTTTTACATTATTTTCAATTTTGCTGTAAATTTTATTAATGGTTTATGCCTCAAATTAGTACTGGTTTATAACATTGTGTGACATTATTGATGAGTTTTGGGAACTATTTAAACGTGTTCTTTTTCAATTATGGTATAATTTATAGCTTGAAATTTTTAGAAATCCTATAGAGATATTTAATTAGAGAAACAAAAACAAACAAAAAAAATTTTTTTTGCTTGAAAACAAATTTAAGATATTCGTCAAAAAAAGGGGGAAATCTAATGGCGACATTAATTATCATTATTATTTTTTTGAAAACTAGTGTGGCATTTTTAAAGGTAAAATTAATTAATTGCCATAAAACTTTAAAGAAGCTTATCTTAGCGTACGAGTTCGTCCCGAGCTGATGAATCCTACGATTCCCTATGCCAATATGGATTTTAAGAGACATGTTCTTTCGGTCATTATGTGGGATATTTCAAGTCTTGGACACTTGCGATTTTACGAAGCTCTAATTTTCAGCTCAAACTCATTATGAATTTCCATAAATGACTATCATTTGCTACAAACTTAGGGAACATTTTCCATTTGTTTCTAATTTTTCTCGCCTTTATTTATCTATTTTTCTCAGCCTTTCTTCGTTCCATTGTTTTACATTTATTTGTCTTCAGCATTAGGGATCATTCATAAATGATGTCACGCTTCGAGGGGGGGGAGGGGGGTTCGTGAAATTGTGACAAAGTGTGACAAGGGGAGGGGGTAACAAGTGTGACATCAGGCTTGTACAACATAGCGTAACATGTGACAAAGGGGTGGAGGGGGGTTTCTGAAATGTGACATTTTGTGACAAAGGTGGGAGGAGGATGAAATATATCGGAAAAAAGCGTGACATCATTTATGAACGGTCCCTTAGAGCCAATGTATCTCAAAGATGAAGTGCAGAGACGTACCTTCTAAAATTAAAAATAAAAAAATCATGTAGATTATGATGATGATAATAAAGATATTCAGAATTTTATTCAAGTACTTTGCTTTCCAAACTGTGAAGGAACTACGTATAGAATGCTAGCGTGTCTACTAATTACAAATGCAAAAACATTAGCGTTCAACTAACTTTTGACAAAAACAAATTCATTTGTATTGTTTTAATGAATATTTCTCTTTGATAAACGCACCGAATATCAAATTCAAGAGCGGTCTCGGGAAACATTTTTTAAATTCTTTTTTAATCACAGCGTTTCAAGAAAAACTCACATAAACATTGTATGACTTTAATGTTGTGAATTGCAATTTACGTTTTCATTTGTTAATAAGTTTGTATTTTTAAAGTTTCATCCTCTAATGGGTACTTTTAGTTTGTTTCCAACATTTACTGTTAAAAGATAATTAAAATTAATGCAATTCTTCATGAGTTATTAAAGTCCTCAGAATTAAAAAGGATGTTAATTGCACAGGTTTTAATGTACTTTAATGTGTAGGTACTTAGGACGTTTGTTGTTGTTTTTTGAAGACTATCGGTTTTCCTCGCCGCTATTCAATCTAGATATTTTATTGAATATTATGAAATGTTCAGTGCTGGTTTAATTAAGAGACGATGTATCTTCGCTAATGGAAAATTAATGAGGAATTTACTGCTTCTGAATACATAAATTATTTAATTGAGATGCATCGTTCATAATATCAACTAAAAAGGCCATAAAACAAAAAAGACCCGTCTTACATTGCGCTCGTTACATTAAATAGCGGTTCCGTTATGAAAATATTTTCTGTTTATAGCGTCATCTGTGTCAGCCGTAAAATTGGGAGAGGGCTGACATAATTTCTACATTCCCCATCATCGTTTTATTAATACGATAAGGTCAATGCCACAGAGAATTAACGGCATTTTTAATGAACTCTGAATTAGGATTACAACTCTGTTTCAGGAAAAAATATTGGATCATAAATAATTCCTTGATTTATTTTTAACCTTGCGTGGAACCAGTTTGATAAAAAAAAATATGTTACTTAAAACCTGGCTGTAGAAAGAAATTGTGAGATGTTTTTAAATCCAAAGACGGTATTTACCAGGCACCTGAATTTTTTATTGCGTGGCTTTGTAAAGGCTGATAAATCAATACAAGGAAACTTGGTTTTCGCCTTTTTTCCCAGACTCTTTAATCATTCTCAGAGAAAGCTTCTATTTCTAGCGTTAAATTTTAGAAAAGGCTAATAAATATGAGATGAGTGTATTTTTAAAGGCGTCTGTGTAACTGAATCAGCCACATAAAAGGACTGAATAGAATTTCTAATGAAATGCCTATGTAGGTTTTAGGAACCGCACTTTTAGTTTCTAATTTTTAAGTTTTCCATGGGAGCATATTTCGTCCAACACAAACGTAGAGTCGTTCAAAAATTTCTGTTTACTAACATATATCTTCATCCCAAAAATAAATAATAATATTAGTAATTAAAAAAACTAATCTGTCTCTAACAGATTAAGCCTTTCTCGGTTAAGGATTACTTGCTAGAAAAAAAATATTGATTTCATTCAATCTGTAAATTAATTTAGTTTAAGGGGTGAAGAAAATGTTTCAGTAATTTCGTTCAAAAGGCGAAGGAAATATATGCTCCGTAACCAAACACACACACTCACAGAAATAGAGGTCTCATTTTTGATGATTCTTCAATCGCGTCAACAAAATTTCGTCATTTACAACGATTCTTTCTTCACGCACTCACGTGACTTAAAAAAGTTACCACACAAATTTCGCCCATTTGACGAAAGGTTTACTCGGAGCATTTTTCACGAAGCCATTTCGTCATTCACAACGATTCTTTCCTCACGCGCTCACGTGACTTAAAAAAGTTACCACGCAAATTTCGCCCATTTGACGAAAGGTTTACTCGGAGCATTTTTCACGAAGCCATTTCGTCATTTACTACGATTCTTTCCTCACGTGCTCACGTGACTTAAAAAAGTTACCACACAAATTTCGCTCATTTGACGAAAGGTTTACTCGGAGCATTTTTCACGAAGCCATTTCGTCAAATACGACGAAAGTTTCGTGAGATTTGAGCATGTGTTTCTGAGAGTGCACGCATTACTAATAAAACTTCAACTTCTGCGGCACGTAGTTACGTCACGTGTTATTAAGACAAGAACAAAATCGTTAATTTCACTTTAGTGCTGCTCCATTTCATTTTAATATCTCATTCGGTTCATTGTACGCACAAAGCGGAAGCATACAGAAATTATTCAACAGTTAACGTTGTATATTCAGCATCTGCGAAGTACCCTTTGTCCGCGTGGATAAAGTCAACAACTTGCCATGGATTGAAGGTTCCGTACCTGCCCCTTTGTTTTTGGACAATGGGTGGAAAAAAAAAGATTTTTCCAAGAGTGAGTGAAAATTCAGCGGAGCATCAGAATCAACCTCAATAGATTGAAAACGGTAACCAATCCTTGATTGCTTTAAAAATACACATGAATTTGTTATTTTTTGAGCATACCTTATAAACACAATGCTGAAATTAATTGTATATATTTTTTCACTATTATTTTTAATATATTTTTTTGAAAGAACAATTTTAAGAATTACTTAGACAAGTGTCAGGTAGTGTTGTATAAAATGCTTAATTCCTTTCTTTAGTCCCTGTAAAAAGAGCCCTATAAAATCAAGCAAAATAAATAATTGAATTACCTTATAAATAAGAAAACAAGCAATATAAAAATGTGTACACATGTAAAATGCAGTAGGTCGACAGGGTGGCGTAGTGGTAAGGTGCAGGTCTCGTACTCCCAAGATCGCAGGTTCAAACCTGGCCCAAGTCAGTGGATTTTCAAGTTGCAGAAAATTGTCTGCGCCCACGTCGTTTGGTTTTGAGGCACGTAAAAGATCCTTTGAGTAGACATTTGGCTTGGATGCTCTCGGATAAATTAAATTCCTAGTGCATATTGCATGAAGGAGAGCTCAGGTGCCTCAGTAGCGGAATTCATGAGAATACTACGAAGTGTCTTTCCAAGGACTTGGAATAATTTTTTGGCGTAGATAAACAAGAAAGCTAAATGAAGAACAATATTTGGGGGCCTCAGTGGCTGAGCGGTCTAATCGACTATTTCCGGTGCTTCCCTGCGCGGAGTGAAAAAGGCGTGGGTTCGATTCCCACTTTCCCCTGGGTGTATTTCCATCTTTGTATATTAAAATCTGTTGTGCTGTCTTGTTCTATCTGTCATATTAGACGAGAGTTTGAGGCATATCCTTGAGAATAGCAAATAAACTCGAATATTTATGTGACCTGAAATGGTCGTCAACAAACAAACAAGAACAATATTTGGATAAAGGAATCGCAGGCATGCCGCATTGTTGTTTGGCATAGAAGTGCCTATTCTCTTTAAGCAGGTCAAGCCAGCAACATGTCTAACCATCTGAACCGTCTATGTTACATTTTCTAATCACTAAACAGCACAGAAAGTAACTTTCCGCCATTACCCACGTCATTAAGAGCCCACAGCAGTCTTTCTCTTCTTGATGACAAATTTTCCCAGGAAAGGTTTCATTCACATACTTTTATGATCACGTATTTCGTTCCTCAAATTGTTGTCTGAGTTGTTTTTTTTGAAATAATCATTTGTGACACCTTAGTTATTTTTAACAGCTTGACCTTTTTTTTTTTTTTGCGGTAGTGACTTTTTAAATTCCCCTATACTTCTATGTAATTGTACAGTATTCTTTGTAACCGTAATTGTAGCCTTTGTAACCGTATTGATGAGCGTAATTGAGAGTTTTGCATAAAATCACTCGAGAAATTTTTTCCATGCTGAAAAGCTTTCAAAATGTTCATTTGGTTCTGAAACCGATCGTGACATTCATTCAATTGTTGATCATTTGATAATCAGAATCACTTGATTTCTGATCGTGTACCATTTTAATTGCCAGAAGAGGCATTCGGTACCCGCAATATCCACAGGTTCATTAAGCAATATAAAAAATGCATTTATCCCGATAAATTGTTGCCACTGGTCACGCCCAAATAAAACAAGCACATAGAATACAATAAAAAAAGGATTGGTTTATTAACCAGTTTCGCCATCCATAAAATTCTATTGTAGATTATTCACTAAAACATTTAAAATCTATTGTAAAACTTGTCCAATAGGGACATTAAAAGCAATATAAAATCTAATTCACAAGTGACATCAAAAGAACAATTAACACAACGTTAAAAGAATTCCTCTTCACGAAACATCTTTTCAATACCAACACACCGGGCCGGAGACACTCGCATCGCGCACCGGGCACAAGCTTATTGATGTGAGACCATCCCTTTCTCGTAGGCTCCTTTCTGAAACTTAATCCACCGCACACACTTGACAAGAATCTTTCCTCACGCACCGGCACTCGCACTCTTTCTAGTAGAATACATTTTCAATACTTGTCCAGGTTCACGCACCAACCCGGCTTCGCTTCCACTACTTCACTGGCACTACTTTCACCACCCTTCTCCTTTCACTGTCACTGTTCAAACGTTTTAAACACCATCAAAGCACGTGCCGTCCTCCAGCCGATGCCATCACAAAAACAAACTTCCCATCGCTGCCGGTCACAGCGAAGATGCAGAATTTACAAAAAATATTTTAAAATAATTTACATTACAAAATTATTAGTTATAAAATTATTAGTTGTATACAAATTAAATAAATGCAATGCATATCAATATAATATTTCTTTCACACACTTTTTGACCAAATTGAACGCAACATTTTGACTACTCAAGGCAGGTAACGCCACATACTAGCAACTACCTGAGCAAAGGACAACTCTAGCCGCCTGAACTCCATTTCAACTGTACAATCGTTTGATTATGAAAATCTTTTGATCAGGCGCACATATCTATAAATGGAGTTTTCCTAAACGATATTAGGAACGTACGTTGGGTTTTTAGTTTTATGACTCAGTAAATACTGTACACCATCATTTCACAACCTTTTTATTCACTAAAGAATTTTGGTGTAAAGATGCTCCCATTTTTGGTGTTCAACACCAAAGCTGAAAATTATTCGTTTTTGATATATTTTAAAAATTTGTATGTGCCAGTGGGAAAACAAATGCAGACAGTATAACCTTTTTTTCCTTGTGGAGTTACCTCAGTTATACACCTCAGATTGGCACCTTGTGGAGTTACCTCAGATATACATTACCTCAGTTATATATCAAAGTTTCATTACCGATTGCTGATTCCTCCAATTTTCATAGAAACGAGCAATCATAATGAAGCTCATAACCCCTGTTCTCCCGTGGCATAAAATTTGGATTTTATCTAAAATTTTGCCTCATGCTTTTTAACAGACTGTATTATATTCTGTTTCAGTTCTTTCCCCTTAATGAATAATGTGTTAATGATGATTGATATATTATTTCATTGATAAGTAATGTAGTACTCCATTGCAGAATTGTTCTAGTTATGCATCTTACTTTAAATGTATACATTTTCTAAATTCGCGCTCTTCAATACGGTACGGGATTTAAGATTTCGATGCCTATGTAACACTGCTGTATTTGAGATGAGGATACTGTACGTAATAACATACTGAATTTACCACAAACTTATGTTGTACTTTTTCCCAGGTTTTGATTAATAAACAATATTTTTTCAAAAAAAAATTGACCTGCTTTTCTACTTTTAATATTTTTTTTATTCATAAAATCAGACGGGTTTACGAAGAAATCCGGATAAATGCGGAATGGATTAACAAGATTCTTCTTTTGTTTTTGTTTTTCGTATAACATTTACTATCCAAAGCGTCGAAAGATACTTGTCTCCGCAATTATTTTTGAAAGATCTTATATATTTTAAAAGTAGTATAAATACAAAATATGATCTTATTTTCTCTCTTTATCAAATATTTAAAATTTGCAGTTCAAGCAGAAGTTGCTGATCCTAAATCTGAATCCGACATTCATTTCCATGCCCTTCGCTCCACAAATATTCAGTTCACGGCATGTTTATGGAAAAGGATTATAACATTTTTCCGAATGTTTATGAGCATCTAGAAAACGAGACGTGAAACTCTTCGTGATGGAGTGGCATCGAAAGAGTTTAGCCACATAATTAACCTTGTCAGTCAAAAAGTTGTATCTCATTGTTTTTCCTTTATTGGACATATAGAACGGGCATATAGATTAGACAAACATGTGGCGCTTGATCGATTTGGGAGTCAAATCTCATTGAAGAAATCATAAAAGATTGTCATAAGCCGTGATTGATGACGTGGCAACTATGAACTGTTCTTTTAGTCAGCGACACAGAAGTAGGACTCAATAAGGGTTCTGAATGGAACGAAAGAATAACAATTCCCTGATGCTCCATTCTTCGGCATAGCATAGTGGTTTATTTAATAAAAGGAACGTTTTTAAGCGAAGGTTAAGTAGAATAGTTTTGTATTTAAATAGCACATTGATTTATAAGTATCTGGAGAACGAATTTTATGAATTTCCAATCGAATTCGTAATACTATACAAACCCTTTGAATTGGTTTGTGTTGTATATGTACTATAAACAAAAACAAAAGTTTTTGTTTACAGTAACTTAGTTTTAAGATACTGGATTTATAAAAAAAATCCTTTTAAATAATTAAAATAATTAAAAAAATCTTCCTTTTAATTATCAGTCTCTTAGTAAACTTAGTTTTAAGAGACTTATAATTAAACTTAGTTTTAAAAGGAGTAAATACGTATTTGACTGAATTATACGAAAATCATGTGAAATGCGAACTGTGCGTTTGCGAGCTATTATTCATAAATTCCTAATATTGATTCGTTTTACCGAGAAACATCATGTTTTCTGTTTGTTGATATATATATCTTTTAATGTTTAACGAATTACAGCGGATTTTGTCAAAGTCCTGCTCATGAATTTTCATTTATGACTTCTGTTTAGTGTCCCAACCTCAAAATCATTTTTTTTCTTTGGGAAAAGATTCCTTGTAAACTTGAAACACGTGTATGCGTCATAGTTTGCGTTTTGTAGAGTTCAAAGTTGGTCCGCTTATGAATATGATCGTTTCACAAGCAGAGCGTAATTTCTATTTTCTAAATATACCTCTTATCTTTATGTGGTTGTTTGACATATCATTCTTAGAAAAGAAGAAGAATCTAATAATAATTTTTCTACGCATTTCTTGAAATATGGTAGTACAAATCAGACAGAGCTTCGGTGGCTTTCAGGACTTCGATAAACTTAAAACGTTTTGATTCAGATAACATCAATGATGTGCTCTGCAGAGTACGTTAGATCAGTTAGGAGCAAATGAAAAGAATCTACAAGGTGCAATAAATTAAACTCGAATTTTATCTGACTCTTTCCGAAAATAGTGCTGTGAAACATTTTGATTTAAACTCACAGATAACTTACCTTAAAAGAGATAAGTTTTCCTTTACAGCAATTACGACACTTTTCTGTCACTGCTGAAAAAGTATTAATGTGTTCCCATGACACTTCATTATACAAATAATATTTTGAGATTTATTACATGTTTGTGGTAAGAGATAAACGAAAACTGAAAAGGCGGACGTTCTTAAGTGAGAATTTTAAGTTAAGCTTACACATACAGTGAAACCTGTGTAAGTTAACCACTTGCGGTGCAGCAGTTTACTGGTCAACTTAGACAGGGGGTCAACATATAGAGGGTGAGGTAGAGGGTGAAGGTCTAATTCCGTTCCTGACAAAAGCGGTCAACTTAGACAGGTGGTCAACTTTACAGGTTTTACTGTATTATGAAATACAAATGGTAGAAATTTAAATCTGTACATCAGGAAGTTGAACTATACAAAGAAAATTAGGAGGTCTTGTTTGTACACTGGTCGTGTAAGGGGGAGAGGGGTCATCTGTAAAGCATCCAAGAAAGCTAGACATTATTGTGGAAATAACGTAACGTTGAAGAGCAAGGGACATTATTATTTTTTAAAATTCAAATATGACAGTTTACTATTTGCGGTACTTACTATCATAGACTTTGTAAAATCATAGACACGGCTTGGGAGAATTACAGTTGCATAATGGCGGGAATCAGTCTGGCTCACGTGTTCAAGAAGAAAAGCCAATCTCTGTTTAGAAGGCGTTGATCCTGCTGATAAAGATCGTTTCGAATTCCACTCGAATAGGGGTCCTCTCGTTCGGTGCAATTGAACGCGCAGTATAGTCCTATCTTGAAAACTTCTCGCCGTAGGAAGGAATTAAAGCAAAGGCAGATAAGGCAAAGCGAGATAAGAGACAAGACGCTAATTGGTCGAAACTGGATCGTCTACTTCACGTGACATTTTTGCCCCTCGGTCACTCACAAAGCGAAAGAAAACCAGCGTTACTCCGTCTATGCTAATATGTATGTGCTTACTACCATAAAAAACGAATATTTCATATATAATAACCAATTCGTTTAAATCTTTTACATATTTCCCAACTCATTTAACTTTAAAAGGAACAAAATAAGCTTAACTGGCGGAGCGAAGAAAAGTTAATTGAGTTGAAAATGTTCAATTCTTTTCCATATCTACCACATTGATGAAATATTTAAAACGCAGTTGAATAGTTGTAAACCACGGGTGAGGGTGGGGGTGGGGGATATGATCACAAGCGTTATCGATATAGTTCTCTATTGATCAGTTTCCACCATTTCAGACGAGATATGGAAATCGATAATCTTATCTAAATTTCAATACTTCTTCATATAAAATTGCTTGCTTATGTGTGCAGAATCGATTTTCCCGTTAATGATATATACCCTCCCAATTTCAGCTCGATCCTTTAATTTTCCACTTTTGTGGGGAGCAAGGCATAAGGAAAGATACACAGATAGACGTTTAGTTTAACCAAAGCAATCTTATTTTTAATATTTTGCGAGTTTAATGGTGCTCGGTTTTCCGCCGGTTTGAATATTATTTCCAGCAGCTTAAAATGCGATAAATCTCGCATATGGAATAAAGGGTTACTTTTAAACAGTCATTTTTACAAAGAAATTATATGGTGACTGCATAGAAAAATTCTAATTAATAAGAAATATATTTCAGGCAAGAAGTATTTTGTATGTGTGATTATACTTCCTTTGAATAAAAATATTATTAGATAAGCTTATTAAATTATTTGTTATTAAATAATTTGGGGAAACAATGATTGATCACAAGTTTGAAAAGAGTATTTTCGTGTTCGAAATAGTAATATTTAACAATCGGAATTCTCTCAAAGGGAAGTCTTTTACAAAAGAGGTGTGTACAAGTTGCGACAATGAGGTAATGAGACTGAATTATTTTTGCAATATGTTGCAATCCTGCAGTTTGCGCAGGCGCACTATCTTTGTCTTTGATCTCTTAAGCGTCTAAGCTACTTTGACTCCAAGCTGCACATCGATGCAACCGCTCATTAGTGATTTAATGTGCCTCAAGTGAGCTCCTGATTTTGTCCGGCGTTACAGAAATTTAATCTCAAAATATTGAACCATTGTATGCCATTTCTTTTTTCGTCAAGTTTTTCACCTAGCTTGAGGGGACTATTTACGGGGAGTTTCAGAAGGTTTTTTGAAATGAGGTTATGTCAAGGGCTCAGACTTTTCGTCGGCACAAAATGTTTACAGAAGGCGGAACGAATGTTGAAGAGGAAGACCTCAGTGGACGACCATTGATCTCTTGGATTGACGTCAATATGGCCAGGGTGCGTGAACTCGTATGATCTGATCGAAGATAAAACATGAAAATGCTGGCAGAAGAACAAAACATCAATCGAGAAACTGTTCGTCAAATAATAACTAAAGATCTTGGCAGCAGAAAAATTGGCGCGAAATTCCTCGCATCTATACAGCAGTTTTTAACCTCAAAAAGCAATTCAGTATATCCACAGCCATCTTATTCGTAAGGTATATCTCTGTGCAATTGTTTTATAATTTTCGAAGTCAAAATGGCTGTAAAAGGGAAAAAATTTTCATACAACAGAAGATGTCCAAAAAGGCTGTGACGAGGGCCTTGGAGGACCTACTCGAAGATGAGTTCCAGAAATGTTACCAGCAGTGGCCGAAGCGCTGGTCTAAGTGTAGATAAGCAGAAGGGATCTCTTTGAAGAAGATTAAACTAAAGAGAACTAAAAACGTGCATTATTTTTTTTCACATCAGCCTCATTACTTTATTGTAGCACCTCGTATATTAACATACTAGAATTTGCCATATGGTTTAAACCAAGGGTTCTAGGGGGTTGACCTCCAAATCCCATGGCAGCGCTTCTGGTGTGAAATATATTTTTAACATATAAAATAATTATTTGGCATTCTACAATTATTTCTCTTTATTTCATGACAATTTACGGCAGCAAACACATTTGCAAAATTCTCAATTAATTTCTTTGTTCCTTCATACGAACTAAAATACGTTTTAGATAAATTAAAGCACACATTTTTTTCCGTCTCAATCTAGTTATCGTAACTTTAATTTAACATTTTATTATTATTTTAAAAATCTTTTTTGTATGTAAAGGAATTTTTATTGGCAATGCTTATCTTAATTTCATATTAATATAAAATGCTTTGTTATTTTTGAAATTTATTTCTTATTTATTTTTTTATTTTGTCACGAAAGTAGGGTAAAGAAAAAAAAAAGGCATTTTCCCTCCCTAGTTTGACGAACATCACATTCGCCAGAAATTCCTCAAGTACAAAGCTTCTATCATAAAATAAACTAGAAAATAGCCTGATGTGGTATTAAAGACGCAAATTGTTCTCTAAATTTGTCAGCAATATCCGCTTCTGAAAGTTCCGCACTTCATTTCAAGGGGAACGAAGCAGAAAGTTTACTTTGCTGTTTATCCAGAGGAAAAATATTTTTTGGCACGACTTTTTTTAAAGGAGTCACTTCTTTTAACCGAGGCATTTAGTACATAAAAAGGTTTAAAAATGTATTTGTTCTTCGTAGATGTCGAGAATGCGTTTTAAGTTACCTGATTAAGATTACAAAAATGTTTAGTGATAGTTAGTGGAACATTGCAATTTTTTTTTACCAAGCTGTTACTATTTCAAATGATCATCAACAATTTGATTTGATCAATCGCCGAAGTAGTAAATTAATAGGAAACAATGGTGGAACATTCTGCAGTTTTTCAGCGTAAATATTAACAATGGAAATATGTACTATTTTACTCATTGCTGGATGTCAAAAATGCTATATGAGTTTTTTTATTTCATTGTGTTTAACGTATTGGGTTAGTAATGGGCAAAAACATGTACTAATCACTTTGCAATACTCGATTTTCAGTGACAATAAAACATTTAAATGTTTTTTAACTTGTAAGAGAAGTTGTAAAAATAATAAACTATACGAGGTTATTAGAAATAACTAATAAAGAAAGCGTATATTTTATTTTTCCTAAATTCTTCTATTTTGGATTTGTCCCGCTCCTTGTATGGTCAGTTAAGATTGTGACATGGTATAAATATTAAGAAATAAGTTTTTTCATTTTTGGAAATTATAGTGAATTATTAAGCTATAACGAGTTGCAGATGAAATTAGCACCCGTTTCAATCTATAACAAAATTCAGAGGAATAATAATGGCGTTTAGAAGTTCTGCAGCTTCTTTGTCAAATTCAATGTTTTTTTTTTTAATTTTTGTATTTTGTTTAATTTTTTTAAAGCATGTAATTGGGGGGAGTCATTGTTACCAAAATTTCCAGTTGCATCATTTTTCCTATGAAGACTGTACTTAAAGATTTTGTCGAAGTTATTGAACATTTAGAGAATTTTCTTAGTAGTCTTTATTTTATAAATATTATTGCACATAAAATTACCAAAACAATTTAAATTAAAGAAAGACTATCAGGTAAAATTCACGTATTTTAATTTTTTTCATAAAGTAATCGCTACCCAGTTTTTAAATATCTTGTGGATAAATTCCCGAATGTTTTGGAAAAAATGACTGTGAAAACATATAAAAGTATTGATTTGTATAATGTTTTTTCACTAAAATACAGGAATAACATCTATAATTGCGTCCCTTAGTAATTTGATGAATAAAAATTCCTCACTTTTGCACTGTAAAAAATTTGATCTATATTGCACTAAAAACTGCTACCATTTTGTAGGCTAACAAATAATGGTGCTTAATGTTTCTATATTTTGGTGCAACATACTCAAATAAGCACCAAAATTTAGTAAAATTAAGCACCAGTCTTTGCACTAGGTAAATTGACACCATTTTTTAATACCCTTTTATTAGTTTCACTTCAATTTAATCAAGTTTTGCAATTCAATTTTCACCCACTTCCAGAGGCCCAAACTCGTTGAAATTTTTACTTTCTTGTACGAAGTAAGGGAAATATTGTATTGGCGAAAAATATCCCACTAAAGAAAGATAAATAAAATTATAGTTTAAAAAATTCTATAAAAAAAAATGCGCTTTTGTAGCAATATGAACTAAAATGTTACAAATCATCTTTAAATATAAAGATATATTCAGTATCAATGATATGTTCCACAACTAAGTATAAGTTACTTCTCTGAATGAACTTAAAATAATCAGAATAAAATTATTGACCAACTATTAATTATATTGACTAGGACCAGCCTAGCTGGGCCCTGTGTCTGTTGCTTGTCGTCATATTTGTATTTGTATTTGTATAATACTAAAAGGAAAGCCTGTGATGCTTCTATATTTACATTTTGCTAACTATTCCACATTATTAGCGAATAGCTCACAGTGAGAAATTTTAAAACAAATGGTATCAAGGACCCCACTTTTATTTTGATATTTTAATTAATAGTTTGGTCATTTTTTCTAATTATTTTAAGCTCATTCAAGCAGTTAACTTATATTTAGTTGTGGAACATCTCATTATTACTGAACATATCTTTATGTTTAAAGATTATTTTTAACTATTTAGTTCGCGTTGCTACAAAAGCATATTCTTTCTAGCATTTTTAAACTATAATTGTACAATACTATAATTGTACTGGAATAATAATATATTGTGCTAAAATACAATTGCGCAATACTATAATTGTACTAAAATAATAATATATTGTGCTAAACTACAATTGCGCAGCACATTTTTAGTGTAACTGGTATAATATTACTTATTGACAACATTAACTGGCTATGAATAGAAACATATTTGATTTTTTAATTGGTTTTTATTCTCATCAGTCATTAATTGCTTACAATAAAGAATGTTTGAGGAAAAAATTAGCTTAAGTACATTAATTAATTATAAGAACAACTAAGCAAGCAAGTAAATTAGTTCCCAGTCAAAAAAACAAAAAAATTCCTTGACAAGAACATGGTTTTTCATTTCATCAACGAATTAACCAAGTAGATAATGAAAAATATTTTAAAGTAAATGGAAGGTGTCAAAGGGTATTAAATGTACCGAATCGAAATTTTAAAATTTTGAAAGATTAAATGATTCATTAAATTTCTGCCAAATACTTGATTAACAATATAGTTATTAAATGCATTCGTAATGAACACAACAACGCTAATAAAATAATTTTAATGAACCTTCAGTAACCCAAATTCATTGTTCCAAACAAGTTTATTTGCAGACAAGTATGAATATGATGTAACTTTCGATGTTTGATTAAGTCCAACGAAATGAATTAACATAATCATATTCAAATTCTTAGCGAAGAATTTTATTTACAGAAGGAAATAATTCTTTTCAATAGCTACATTTAGATTATTAAACAGCAGAAATAGAAGAAAAAGACATCTATTATTTTAATGGAAGTTATTAAAGACGTCAAATGCCATTTAATGCCCGGATGAAAAGAGAAATTTGTGATCTTTTTGCACGATCCAATGCCCGGTGGATCGTTCTTAGTATTCATTTTGCCTTGTTTGCATAATCAAATAGATTTTACCTACGCCTTGAAGGCACTTCAATGAATAAAGATTTTTTTAAACAAAAATAAATTAATTCGAGTGAAAATTTTGAACGTTTTGAATAAAGTAAAAAAAAAATCAGAGCAAGAGGCGCATGTAATTTAACGCACACAGTTGTAGCGTAAATTAATGTACGTTGTATTTAATTTAATTGTTCATCGCAGTATTGAAAATTTTAATAACATTCTTTACTGCATAAATTCGTTATTAGTTTCTGGAATAGAAAGCATAGTGATTATTCTTCTGTGAAAGTAATGTTTAAAATAAACACGAATAAGATACAGCTCTACCATTAACCAAAGCGAACTGGCTGGCAGAGTGCCAAAAAAAATCCATTCTTATTCAACTTAGGAGTTGCTGGTAAGAAGAATGTGCCTGTCTCTTCTCGTTCTAGTTCCTTTAGCATACTTGATTGCTTCCGAACTGATGCTATATGCCAGTTTATAAATGTAGTTGCTTTCAACAAACAGAGTAGCAGACATTCTGATTCGCGTACTAAATAAACGCACCTGCAAAACAAACCACCTTTTCTGCCATGCGCAGAAGCTTCCAACTATCAAAATTCCGTAGTCGAACTGTACACTGTATAGAGCCTTTAAAGATCCACTAAGAAATGGCCACAAAAGGTAAACTAGTGGCCTGATTGTTATCAAACTCGATAGTTTGCAAGACGTCTTGCGAATTATTCTCCACCAGTGTCGCATGATAAATATGCAATATTCTATTTTTAAAAAACGCATAATGAAACGGAATTTGAAAAGCTTTTAACCGTTACAAAGCATTCAATGCAGTATTTGTCACTTCTGAAATCAAGTGGAACCGCACTACTACTTTCTCAACAGCATGCCAATAATTGAAACATCTGGAAAATGGCGATAATAAAATTGAAACAAAAAAATGCCCAAGGCTGGGAAAAGTGAAATAAGGAGGCGAGTACTAGGAAAGAAATTTCACTGAATAAGTGGTTCAATTAAAGTATAGGCTCAAATTAGTCTTGCACTAAATGAATTACTTCTTGAACAGTTTTCGTAAAGCCGTGCCTGCCTAAACGGTTGTTGTTAAATGTTTGGAATGAAAATTCCAAATATGAGATGGCTTTAAAAGTGCCTCATATTAAAGTATTCTAGTTATAAAACACAATGAAAGTATTATCGTGAAAAATAAATATTGTTTAAGTATTCCGAATAAAATAAAATTTAACTAACAAAAATTATAGTTGCTAAATATTCCGAATAACCAACGTCAGATAAAGTATTATCCTCCAAAATGATCGCTATTAAGATATTCTGAATAGAAAGTCTAAACATAATGTATGCCAAGACAATTGTATTTAAATTAGTCTGAATAAAAAAATCCTAATAAAATATTATCTTCAAATTTCATCTATTTATCCAAAAACATTCTTTTAAAATCTTCTCAGCACACATGTGTAATAAATACTCATAATCTAAAACATCTTTGTCACGCTTAAAAATCCTCGATCTTTCTCTTTTTCATTGTAGAACAGTGCTTTTATTTACACAAAACACTCAGTGAGTAAAAGTATAATAAAATTAAGATTTATCAATGATGCCTCTGCATTAATTGTCTGGAAAGCGATAGAATCTCGCTTTCATGCTTCATCAGTCTAAAGCTCTTATTCTCCGCTTTTGAGCGTCAAAATAACGTAATAAGTCATGGAATGAAATAGTGATTTACAAACATTTGAAATATGTATTTCATATGATGTGAAGGGACAAACCCTGCTCTCATGACAGGCCTAAAAAGTTAACAAAACATTTTAATAATCACTATCTTCCCCGGTATATTAAATAATAATTAATGAAATCCCCGGCCAATCGCGTTTTAGCAAATGCTGAGACCCAATTGGTTCGGGACTCAAGTCTTATGTATTTAAACTTCTTGTGCATACTAAGATTTCATTTCTACTCTCGGTACTGACGAAGGGGGCTGATTGCCTTTAAAACCGGTCTAACATTTTTAACCTTTTATTTGCGCCTTTTAACGTCGCGTTTACTCATTTTGGATTACTAACTTTTGTTGACATTTTTATTTAAAAATACATATTAATAATCTGTAGTATTAAAGTAACTTAGTTCCTTCGCCAGTCGTGTGAATGCACCCTAAGAGTACACACAAGATCCTTTTTTAAATATTTAACTTTTACTTCGTATTTTGGAACAAATTTTACTTCAACGATTGCAACAGAATATGGTTTTATACGTGGAGTAATTTAAGTGTAAGGACTTTCTTTATGTCATAATAGTGTGTTCTGTCAAGTTCAGTTTTAGAGTAGTGTTCATTTAAGTATAAAAACTATATAGACATGTTTTGACCAGGGCAGGCTAACGTCATTTAGAAGTTGGTGGATAAACTTTTTTTTTCTAAAAGTAAATAAATAAATAATTACCTTTCTTATCTTTCTTTTTTAAATGAGGCAACTAAAGCGAATTTCCGAGTAATCTGTCCCGATTGCCAACATTTACAGAGCATTGGCAACTAATGATATTGGGCCGAAATGGCGAAAATATTGCCAACATGGAGGCCTCAGTGGCCGAGCGGCCTTAGTGCCAGTTTCCGCTGCCTGCCTGCGCTCAGTGACGAGACCGTATGTTCGATTCCCATTTTTCCCTGGGTGTATTTCCTTCTTTGTATTGTAATATTCTGTTTGTCTTATTTACGACCATTTCAGGTCACTTAAATATTCGAGTTGATTTGCTATTCTCAAGGATATGCCTCAGACTCTCGTCTAATATGACAGATAGAACAAGACAGCACAACAGATTTTAATATACAAAGAAGGAAATACACCCATTGAAAGGTGGAAATCGAACCCACGCCTCTTTCACGCCGCGCAGGGAGGCACCGGAACCAGTCGATTAGACCGCTCAGCCACTGAGGTCCCTTGTAATATTCTATTGTGCTGTCTTGTTCTATCTGTCATATTGAACGAGAGTATGAGGCATATCCTTGATAATAGCAAATAAACTTGAAAATAAATGTGACCTGAAATGGTCGTTTACAAACAAACAAACAATTGCCAACATCCAGCGGAGTGTCGACAGGAAATGTTGGCAATCCGTGTTTAGTACTGAAAATAAAGCGTAAAATAAGCTAAATAAGGTGGATTCGTTACTGTTAGCGGAATTTTTTTCTCATTGTTGAAGCGTTACCCAGTTCTAACAAACAACATTTTCAAAACTCACAGATCAGATATTATATAGAATTCAATTTATAGCTCAGGGGTTGTTTGCTTATCTTATACTCTAATTGCAGGCTTATCCTAGTAGATCAAACATACACGCCTGAAAATATATGTAATAATATTAATGAAAATAGGGCTGTAAAATTTCCTGTAAGTAATGTGTCGTATCCAGCAAAACAGTTAAACTATCTTTCATTATTACACAAGGATTAATCAAAAATAGGATTTATAAACGCGACTACTGACATGTAAGTAGCGGTTTATATTTACTGTCATGTGATTCATTTTTATTTTACGTTATCAATGACTACAAGTTCCGTTAGTATTTCGGATTTAGAGCTGGACTTTCGGCTGCCTCAGTGACTGATCGGTCTAAACAACTGGTTTACGGTGCCTGCCTGCGCGCAGTGAAGAGGCGTGGGTTCAATACCCACTTTCCCCTCTGGGTGTATTTCCTTCTTTGTATTGAAATTATGTTGTACTGTCTTGTTCTATCTGTCATATTAGACGAGAGTTTGAGGCACATCCTTGAGAATAGCAAATAAACTCGAATATTAATGTGACCTGAAATGGTCGTTTACAAACAAACAAGCTGGACTTTCGGAGACAAATGCCTCGACCAAGTGAAATGAATACACTTGATCTGAAGGGGAATCAGTGGCTGAGCGGTTAAATCGACTGGCTCCGGTGCCTCCCTGCGCGGAGAGAAAGAGTCGTGGGTTCGATTCCCACCTTGCCCTTTGGGGTTTTTTTCCTTCTTAATATATTAAAATCTGTTGTGCTGTCTTGTTCTATCTGTCATATTAGACGAGAGTTTGAAGCATATCCTTGAGAATAGCAAATAAACTCGAATATTTATGTGACCTGAAATGGTCGTAAAACAAACAAACTTGATCTGAAACTCATGTTGCTAAGCATCTAGAATAGAATAGAATAGAACTCATGTTGCTACACGTACGTACGACGCCATTTTGATCCGTTTTTAGTTATTCGTAGTGTGAAAAAATGTTGTTAAATCGTTCAATCTTCGTTAGTGAACTTATTTTCACTGTTTCAGTGTGAAAAAATAGTGTGAAATGGTTCAATCTTAGGTTTGCGGATTAATTTTCATTGTTCCAGTAAATTAAAGTGAAAAAAACTTTTACATAAGAAAGAATTCTGTACGTCAGCTTCTAACCCTAGCTAGTGTTGGGTTTGAATATAAAGCTCAGCCTTGAAGCGTTTTGACTGTTGTTCATCGTATTGCGTGAGTAATTTTTGACTCTTTCGTTTATTTTTTAAAAATATATGTTCACAATTTAGACATAGTACATTCTTGTGACAAAATCGTTAATTTCTTAAAAGTATCTTGGTATTACGAATGTGGTACGTTTTAATGTTACGTTAAAAGCAATTCGGAATGTAAGTTTTGCTCATAATGGGAATTTGATTTATGTTGAGTTATTTATTCTTAGGTAAGCCTGTTAAAAGATATTTTTTCATTTGATCATGCTATTGTGTATTAAAGTGCTTTAAACATTTTTAACGATATTCGTAAAGAAATAAATAATTCGTAGCTTCAATTTGGTTTATTTAAAATAAGTATTTTATCGTGTATTTCAATCAGTTGGACAGAGCCGAGCACTTATTTGTACACGAATGCCTTACTACGCATTATACTTTTGCGATTTATTTTAAAATGGAAATTTGAATTTGTTTTTCATTTGCGATATATATTTCAATCGATTTTGTTTCTTTATTGTAGCTAAACATATAATCAAATGCGACTATGCTGATTGGATTTTTGTGTTTCATTCGTAAAATCGTTGAACCATGCCGACTTCGTGCTTATATTTTTGGTGCACATTTTGTCCAATATAAAGAGAATTTTGCAATACGGTGAATTTCATAGTAACGGACGTTACACACAAACACAAAAATAAATGTAAATCAGATCATAATGTGCATACTAATGTTTCACAATAGTGCCATTAGTTGTAAAAGTCAGTGAATCTATTCGCACATTTAACTAATTTAAAAATAACATTACAAGACATGTATCGGCCATGATCGGAACCTTCAAATAAAAATGTAGTCATTTGCTGTTAATAAAAATTGAACATGGTCGTGTAACAGACGTTACTGTATGTAACGGCTGTTACGTTCTACAACAGGCATGCTATTTCTGCACTGAATGTTAAATCAATAGTTGAACCTATGTATTTTTATTTCTCATAAACTATAATGGAGCAACAAAAGTCATAAAATATGTTTTAAGATTTAAAAATTCCTATAATTATAAATGATAATAGTAGTGTTATGAAGTTACAAAAAACCACATTGACAAACAACTTTAAGCACTAAATTAGTGCAAGTTGTAACTTTATTTCATACAATACTTAAAATTAATTTGACACATTCACGTTAAAAAAATGGATTTCCGTACCACCCCCGCCCGCATCCTCTATTATAAAAACATAGACATACTATACATATGCATAAAAAAACAAATTCGCAAAAATATTAGTATTAAAAATCCTTAATATTCCAATTGTATCTAGTGTAAGTTTACGCCCAATGGGGGGGGGGGGGGGGCTATAGGCTCCTTAGCCTTCCACCTTGGATCTGCCACTGCTTTTCGTATATCCTTAAAGTGAAAACCTCGGAACAAGACTCATTTCTACTGAAAAACAAGGGATAGCCTGATATATAATAATTCGATTGGCGCGCAATCACTTTGGAAATGTTGTCCGTTTCCATTAACACTCTTACTCTTAAATTCTTCAGCCAGAAGTTCGTAGTATTGAGCATCTTGACCTCGAAAAATATAGGTCCAAAAACTTTTTGCTCTCAGGGCTCACCATGGATATCTGTGTCATTAACAACACTTGTATGAGTGCAAAGGAAATACTCGGTTATAAGAACCAACAATGCAGTTATGGTCTTCGTTTTCTAAGATCAAAATTTTTAGTACAAATGCAGCAGAGCACCTTGCTCTAGTTTAGAGATAGTGAGAATTTCATTGAATAAAAAGAAATTCGTGTGAAGCCAGTTCTAATTAACGGAATTAATATCAACAATTTTTTCTAAAGTTCGCGATCAACCACAAACGAACCTAGAGCAAGGGTCGGCAACCTTTTGAGTCGGAAGAGCCAAAAATTACAATTTACAAAATTTCAAAGTTTTTAAAGAGCCACAAAATTTTTTCTTGACCAACAATAAATAGTACTTGCATAACGTTTTTTATAAAAAAAAAACTAATCTATTTATTCATATATAAGTAGTGACACAACAAATTAGATAGTATATATATGGCATTATTAGATAATTACTTATTATTTAAGTAAAAAATTGAAACAATTAAACATTTACTTATAACACTAACTTGTACTTCAATAACAAACAATTCAGCAAACAAATTCAGTGGGAGCAATGGCTTTGCATGGTTATTTAAGAAGAAAAAAGGGAAGTGATTAAAACTAAAAAAAAAAAAGCAATAACATACATTTGAGCAAACAAATTCAATGGGAGCCTTGGCTTTGCATGGTTTTAGAAAAATTGGATAAATTTGGCCCATAATGTGTTTTAAGTTACAAACACGACTCTAAACTTTCATTTGTTATTTGGCTTCTTACTTTACTTCAATTATATTCATGCAAAAGAACGCTTTCTCACACGAATAAGTCGATCCGAAGGTAGTCAGCACTCCAAATGCCAACAATACCTCACTGTAGCAATCTAGAAGACTATTCCATGCTTCGAATATAACTGCCTCAACTCGCGGCATTTCTTTTAAAGCTGTCCACTTTTGTTGCGTTACGTACACACATTTCTGGCAGAGGCGTAGCTAGGTGGGGGCAAGGAGGGACAGCTGTTCCCGGGCGCAGCGTCAAGGGGCGCCAAATTAGTGTTAATTTATTTTATTTTTAAATGCGAAAAGAAAATTCTTTGAACTGAAGAGGTGTGAATATGTTCGGCAAAAAAGTGGGAGCATCTCAAATCATATCGGGAATGACCAATGTAGCACAGGAGTGCGTGGGAAATCAGACAAATAATTTAGCGAAGCCAAAATGTCCCATATTTCCTTTAGAAGTGAATGGTTGCTAATAAAAATAAAAGTTAAAAGGGCTGCTTTTTAGAGCTATTTTTCATTTAGGAAGCATAAACGTTTTTAAATTCCCTTTAGGGGCGCCCCTCCCAGGGGCACAGGGGGAGGAAAATCTTCAGTTGTCCCCGGGCGCTGAAAACCCTAGCTACGCCTCTGATTTCTGGACCTCCAACTCTTCCAACTTGCTTTTCAACTCTGTAAATTTTGCACTACACAAAGCTTTACTTTTCAAATCGATCAATTGCATTTCTTAAGATGCAGTATCAATTCCAAATGGCTCAATGTGGATTACGTTACTATTTGTGTTGAGAGGGTTTACTATGAATGCTAGAATGGTTTTGTTGGTTTTGAATTGCTCAAATCTGTCATCAAATTCATCTTCATTTTTTTAATAAATGTGCTGTAGTAATTCGTGTCAACAGTTGCACTGGTTTTATCGCAATATTGCTTTATAAATTGAAAATGAAGTAATTTACCGCTCTGAATATCTTCTGCAAAAAGAATTAATTTTTTTCGAAACAAACTGATTCTTCTACCAAAACATTGACTGGGTTTCCCTTTCATTGTAGTTTTAGATTCAGCTCATTTAATTTCGCTGTGATATCCACCATAAAGTAAAATTTTTGCAACCATTTGTCGTTCTCGAATTCAAGGTGATTAATGCCTTTTTCATTGAGGAATGTATTTATTTCATACAAGCACAAAGCAAAACGTTTGAACACCTTACCTTTGGAAAGCCATCGCACTTTATTGTGAAAAAGGAGGTCGGAATACTGAGTACCCTTAAGTACCCAGCGGTGTAGATCTGAATCGTATGTTTTAAACCTCAACCTCTTCTTTTTATATAGCAGCCTTTATACGGTGTTTTTTTAATTAAAACTATTTTAAGTTTCCGAACGCAACTAGAGTCGTTTGACAATTCATTTCTTTATGTGTGACAATTTTCGTCTTTGGCGCCCTATCCGAGTACAATTTAATTTTGGCGGGCGTTACGAATTAAGATTATTCATATAAAAAGTAATACAACTATACAGGAAAAAATTGTTTTCCGAAGGAAACAACGTTACGATTAATATTTTTGCATATACTGATAAATTTATGTAAGAAAAACTCGGTTAAAAAAAAAATGTTTTTCCGGAAATAATTTTTTTTTTTTGGATTTTCATAACTACCAATTTCCCGGTTGATTTAAAATTTAATTTATTAAACATAAAATTTCATGCACTTTTGGGGTACCTTAAGAAACCCTAAGAAACGTGTATCTTGATCTTCTCAGTTTACTCTGAAGAGGTTATTTACTGTAAAGTTGTAATTTCTAGCTCTTTAACTAACTACGTGCGTTGAAAGCGGTGAACAATCCAGAACCATTGAGAAAAGCTCTAAACGTTAAATTTTTGTCAAGATTAAAAATGTAAAATAAACTTATAATGCATCTGCCAAACATCAAACTTTATATGATATTCTCAGAAGTTTAAATATATCGTACATTCTCAAAAATCTATATTCATAGATGTTTTCCAAAACCTTAGATCCATTTAATATTCCCGAAAATTTAGATCCGACGTTAGTCTCAAAAACCTAGCTAGTTCTTAGTCCCCCCAAGAAATCCTAGATCCATTACGAACTTGAAAGTCCAAAATTGACCCAAATTCCCCAAAAAACTGAACCATTCGGAGCTTATTTTTACCATGATTCGGTTAGTTTAAAATTTCATCTATAACCCATTAATGCTCAACTTTTTAATCACTTAAATCTGCAATATAATATTGTTTGAAATAGTGATAAATGAAAGTGACAAATAGTTAAAATAATATATTTTTTTTATATTTCAAAAAAGGGAAAAAAAAAAAATTTTCTAAAAATGGGACGGAAGGCATAAGAGGATACAGGTTTTCTTAAAAATACATAACTTTCTAAGAATACGTATCGCAAAGTGTCTAAGCTCAAACACGAAGAAAACATGATTCAGATATAGCATAAAATAATAATCAGGGTTTGCGTTTTCTTCCTGAACAACGCAAAATATCATAAAATTAAATTACGACTCAAAGCTGACCCCACAATTGCTCAGTGCTGTCTGTTTCATTTTTCACGTTGAACATTTAAAGATATTTTACAGTAAGAAACTTTGCTCTTTGATTTTTGGTACATCAAAACAAATGAACGGAGAAATAGCTAGAAGATCAGCAATGTACTTTTCATTTCAATTTTTGTGCAAAATCCGTCAGGAATAGTTTACTACCCAAAAAAATTATTTCAGCTCATAATTATTAAAATTAGTCATTTAAGAACCGCTTCTATTTTGAGACGCTGCTGAAAATAGGTCGATGTATAATTATTTAGGAAAAAATGAGTCGCTGAAAGTTATTAAACATTGAGAAAAGTCCGAATGAGTTTGTAATTACGAACATCGAAGGGACAACCAGTGTTTCATCTTTGATGATACAGAAAACACGTCATTTTTTTATTCTAGAAATATTTTATTGTTAATGTTGAACATTTTGAAATATTTTATACAGCAAGAAACTTTGCTCTTTGATACCCCCAACTTCTGATATATCAAAACAAATAATAGGGAAACAGCTAGAAGTTCAGCATAGATATATAAACAATTCTGTCTAAGGATGAAGAAAAATGAATAATTAACCCATAATCTTTCGGTTTTTGAAATGTAGACAAATAGAAAAAAAAACTTTAACGAAATTCCAAATTAATTGCTTTTTAATGTTAGGGCGTATTCTTTAAATAAAAAGATTTTCAGATAAACCTCTTGAAATATTTTTTCCTTTCAACATTAATAGTAGACAGGATTTTATTTAATAATTACTATCATTTAGTATGGGAGTTAAAACTTAATTGGAAGGTACTGTTAAGGTGAAACCTGATTACTAAAATTAGTGTTCTCTTTTTTATTTTGTACGTCCCTTGATTAATAACTATGCAGAAATTATTTGAAGCAAATAAAAAATAGACTGCTTGTGAGGGTTTTACTGCTGCTGTTAGTGGGATCTTAATATTTTAAGCTTTGTGGTAGCCTAAATTAACGTAAAAAACGTTTTTGGCTAATGTTTTAATTTGAAAGAAATAATTATACTAATTACGCCGACAGCGCTGAATAGCACAGTTTAAAAGCTTGTAACTTTTAAATTTGAATGACGGAGTAATTATTAAATTATTATTTATGTACTTTTGACTAACTTGATCTTCAATTATCGTTTGGCAGAAATGTTGATGCATTTACTAATATAATGGAGTTAATTTCAAAACTTTTATGAAACATAAATTTTTAAGCTGAAATATTGTGGAGTAATTTTTTACCATTAACTAGAAGATAATTATTTATATTTTCGTTTGAAAGGATTTGTTTTGTATTTCAACGATG
This sequence comes from Octonoba sinensis, assembly GCA_038502835.1. Classification (NCBI taxonomy): domain Eukaryota; kingdom Metazoa; phylum Arthropoda; class Arachnida; order Araneae; family Uloboridae; genus Octonoba; species Octonoba sinensis. Next base: position 211,508,296 of record CM076598.1, on the reverse strand, counting down.
ATGTACTGTTTCAAATGAAAGAAAGTTGACATAAACATTAACTTTTATGTTGCGCACTGATTATTATTTTAAGAGAAAAATACTAATTACGATGTATATAATAATGAAAAAGTATTTAATTAACCATAGTAAGACGCATAACCATCCGTTTATGATTTCATTGTTAGCATAACAAGATACAGTTGTGGATTTTCGTACTATAGTAATTTGTTTTAATTTTAAATGAATAAGTCGACGGTAGCCATTTAGATGAAATATGGTAATAATTTAGATGAAATCAATTAATTAGAGTTATGTTTAAAATAATAAGTTCTTAAAAAGTAGGCATTTTTATGGAATTGAGGAGAATAAGCATTATATTGTTTAAAGTACGAAATAATATTTTCAATAGAACATATTCCAATTTCAATTGCAAAATGAATTATTAAATAAGTATCACTAGTTTGATTCTGCGACTTTAACTGTTATACTTTGCATTTTGTGCGGAAGATATTCACGCTGAGCAAACAATTTGGAGAAATTGCCTAAAACTAAACACTGTTAAAGTATAAACAAACTTGCATACAATTTAGAATGTATGTTTTATTTAACTACAAATCCTTTTTTAAAAACTTCAAAAATGCTTTTCTCAGTTCTGCTTTATGTCCATGAAAGTAGAGAATAAATATACCATTATCGTATTATTATCAAAGAATTGCTTAGCAGTAATATTTGTTTCGAAGATTGTATACCTTAACAATTGAGGTATTTTAAAACTAAATATTTATAGCGTACAGTTTGACATCTTAAATATGCAGTGTTCAAAAACTGCTTTTGACAAAATAAAAGGTGTGTACGTAGCAAGAGGAACAATATTTTGAAATATTTTACAGTAAGAAACTTCCCTCTTTGATACTCTTCGTCTTCTGATACATCAAAACAAATAGGGAAACAGCTAGAAGTTCAACATAGTTATATAAACAATTCTGTCTAAGGCTGAAGAAAAATTAATTAACCCATAATTTTTCAGTTTTTGAAATGTAGACAGATAGAAAAATATTAACGAAATTTATAATTAATTGCTTTTTAATGTTAAGGCGTATTCTTTAATAAAAAGATATTCAGATAAACTTCTTGAATTTTTAACCAATGCAATTTATAGTCGCTTTCCACTCTTAGTGATTCAGTTTTTATTTCACCTTTGTGTATTGTGTTCAACTCCCCATGTGACCTTGTCTGTGATCACTTTTAATTTTACGATGTCCATCGAAGGGTTTGTGCAATTTATGATTTCTATATTTCGCACTTCGTTCTTCGAAAAAGTAAGAGGTGTGCCCATTAAGAGGAGCAATACTTACAATGGAAACTCGAGTCCCTTTTCCTCTCTGAAATGTTCCACACATTCATTTTTTTCACATGTGTGCATTGTGAAACTCTAAACGTAGCCTCACCTGTGATGTGGACACTTTTTTTTAACCCTTATTCTCATAAAGTGGCATATATGCTACTTTATGAGAATAAGGGCTAGCAAATAATGCAACATACGCGCTGACGTCACTTAACAAATAGAAAGCGGGGGAAAACCCCAGGTAGCATATATGCTACTTTATGAGAATAAGGGTTAATGTTGTCCATTAAAGGGTTTGTGAAACTTATTTCTTTATTTTACGTCTTTCTTCGAAAAAAGTGTACCCATCTAGAGGAACTAGTTTTAAGATGGAAACTAGGGTCGCTTTTCTCTCTGAAATGTTCCAGTCCTTCCTTTCTTCGCCGGTACACATCCTGCCCCATCCCCCTTTGCAACGATAATCAAATTTGACTTTATTATGATGTTCATCAGAGAGTGCAATGTAACTTACTTTCCCTTTCTTATGGCATATTGACCGTTATCTTTGGACATCCAAATTGTGATCGTAGATCCGTAGAAGGTATTTTTTTTCGTGTTGGATACTAACTCCATTTATTTTTCAATTCACTTTCGTCCATTCACTTTCGATTATTTCCCTTTCTTTTGGCATATTGACCGTTATCTTTGGACATCCAAATTGTGACCGTAGATCCGTAGGTATTTTTTTTCGTGTTGAATACTAACTCCTTTTATTTTTCAAAACATTTTCTGAACATCTTGTAGATTCATTTACAGTTATAGACGTTATAACTTCTAAACTTCGTTAGGCAAAGAAGTTTTTGTTAATCCGTAAATACATAATTATAACGTAGGTTTTTTGAACATTAAAATTATTTTACTCGAAACAAAAATTGATTGGTCGTTCGTTCACCTTTAAATCATGATTCCTTTCGAGCTACGAAGGAGAACTTTTATCTGTAAATGAGATTTAAAACTGCATGCGATTGCTCTAATAGCTGATGCATGCAAATCACTTATTCAAATTTCAGCACAGCAACTTGTTTCGTCTTGATTTAATCTCAAGGAAATTTTACCAATCTAGAATTGTTTTTAAAACGCAACAATTGGATCACAATTGCAAAATATGTAGTATGAATTTATAACGTAAAAGGAAGACAGTATCCTGATTCCTTTTAAAATTTATGAATATTAAAGTAATTTGTTTTTAATCTCGATGCAATTTTACCAATATAAAATTATTTTTAAAGCACAACAATTTAATCACAATATCAAAATATGTAGTAAAATTTATAACGTAAAAGGAAGATAGTGTCCTGGTTCCTTTTAAAATTTATGAATATTAAAGTAATTTGTTTTTAATCTTGATGCAATTTTACCAATCTAAAATTATTTTTAAAACACAACAATTGGATCGCAATATCAAAATGTGTAGTAAAATTTATATCGTAAAAGGAAGACAGTGTCCTGATTCCTTTTAAAATTTATGAATATTTGTTTTTAATCTCGATGCAATTTTACCAATCTAAAATTATTTTTAAAACACAACAATTGGATCGCAATATCAAAATATGTAGTAAAATTTATTGCGTAAAAGGAAGACAGTGTCCTGATTACTTTTAAAGTTTATGAATATTTGTTTTTAATCTCGATGCAATTTTACCTATCTAAAATTATTTTTAAAACACAACAATTGGATCGCAATATCAAAATATGTAGTAAAATTTATTGCGTAAAAGGAAGACAGTGTCCTGATTCCTTTTAAAATTTATAAATATTTGTTTTTAATCTCGATGCAATTTTAGCAATATAAAATTATTTTTAAAACACAACAATTGGATCAGAATACCAAAATATGTAGCATAAATTTATAACGTAAAAGGAAGACAGTGTCTTTTTAAAATTTATGAATATAAAAGTAACTTGGTTCTCCCTGTACGCAAATATCTCTACCATTAAAAGAGCGACGCTTTTTGCAGCTTCTACCGTTTTATGTTTCTGCAACATAAGTAAAAATAAATAATAGTTCTTTGGCATAATTACGCAGAAAAACATTCAACGAAGGAGTTTTAAAAATACGACAGCACCACTTCTAAAAGTTGATGTAGCAAATCACGCACTTTGTTTTTATCACAACAATTTCTTTTCATTGTAGGCAAATTTTCAATGCACTTTCGCGAGTCTACCATTAGCCTCATGACATAACTACTAGATCACTTTATCAATCTGTGTTTGAGATTTATAGCGTAAAACGGAGAAGGTTTCCCGTTTCCTTTCATTACAGGCAAATTTATAAAAAGTAAAAAAAAAAAAAAAAAAATCTTTCCCTTTTCTTTCCCCCCTTTTCCTTGAAGGTTACCAAGAATGAGAGACAGTGTCCAATGCATATCACTTTAAACGATCGGTTTTTCTGGTACTATTTTTCTTTACCTTATTTTCTGTCACCTAATGGGAATTTGATGATACTTCTCGTTTTTTGAAAAAAAATTTCTCTCCGATTTTATGGTACGATCTCTCTTTTTCAAAAGATATTTAACAGAAAGTCTCGGAGAAGATAACCTGAATTATTCGACTAGTGTTGTACAAAGGCTGGTTATTCCTTCTATTAGGTTATCTTCCTACCTTCTGCAACTAGCTTTCGAGACTTCTTGCTTTTCGGAGAATAAGCAATGTATTAGAAAGAAGAGATGAATAATTACGCTCAGAGTATTGATTTCAGTGCTGCTACAATTCGTTTTCGTGATCGCTAAATAAAGTAGTTTCTTTTTTTATTATGTTTCCTTAAGGATGGAATGAAAAAGTAAAATTTCCAGTCAACGGTTATTGAGAAATATTGTTCTTCAACAAAAATGATACGAATAAAGATACACATTTAATTTCACGATGTGTGAATATGGAGAATAATAATGTAAAGTTTTTTATTGCAGTAAACATTACGTATTTCATTTGCTGCAAAAAGTTTTAGATATAAGGAACTGCTTGCTAGCGATGCTTTTAAAAGTTAAAGAGTTAAAGTTTTTATAGTATATAATAAAGGGCATTTTTAAATTCGTTATTTTTACTTTACGGATTTTTACTAATTTAAAATGAAATTATCATCCGAAAACACTGCAATGAATGATTCATTAAATATAGACGTAGTAGTAATATATTTACTGTTGATTGTTTGAGAAGTCTCACTTAAACATTTTTTATTGGATAGTGGTTATTCCTCATTTGCACGATGTTTGAATTTTGCTTGTAACTTGTAACACAATATACGTAACGTCATTGCAGAGGTTTATAAATACATTTTGATTTTTCAATAATGCAGCTTATAAATACGGTTTCTTTTTTGAAAAAGGATATAATTTAGTTTCTTTGTAATTGTAACTCCTCTTTAGAAATTTTTATTCTGTTTCTATTTAACAAAAATTCTCATTAAGCTCAAATTTATGCGTAACAGCAAAAATCAAGAAAGCATTTTTGCTTAATTAGAAAGAAATTGAAAATTGTTTGTTCATTAAAAAAGCCAAGAAATGCGGCACAGATATTGTTAATTTATTAAATTCAAAATGAAATAACTTCATAAGCTAAGTAATTTATCTGTTTCAGTAATTTAACTTCTGAATTCAAATATCTGTTCAATTTACTTAAAATTGTTGTTTTTAATGTCCCTAATGAATTATTTTGTGTTGTTTCAATTTGTTTAAAATTTTACAATATGGGGTTTTCAGTGTTTAATTAACGTTAAAAAATGTTTCTTACTTTTTTATTTAATTTTTTTTTTTTTGATACGTAACGTAGGGCTTATCGCTGTTGTAGTTAGTTTCATTGCAACTTTGGTTTATCTTTTTCGCTATTTTCCCTGAATGCAACGTTATAAAACTAAACGCAATGGTAAATTATTTTATTTATTGGTATAGAATTGGGATGAGGAGAATTAATTTTAAATGCTGAAATGTATGTATAATATAATTCTCTTCACGTATCGTTTTTTCCTGATTTAGTTATTTTTTATGCAATATTGATATCCACGTTAGCTAAATTTGTCGGGAATCTTTCTGTCGTAAAACAATGATTTCGTGAAATGTAACGAAAGACAAGTTTTAATGTGTTTATATTTTTACATAAAAAATTGGTTTCGTGTACGTAATAAATAAGTAAATGACAGGCACAGGAGTCTCTGAGGTGTCATGCCATGTAGCTCGTAAAACCGATTATTTTTTTTAAAGGCTCGATTATTTTAACATCGCGTATTTTAACAGTAAGGACAGATGCATACGCCAATGTGTAGTGCATCGCTAAGTTCGCATTACAACAAAGAAAGAGGAAGGATTATTGCCTTCCTGGTTGACTTTTAGAGGCATCTGTGTAAAATTTAGGGGTTTACTTTCAGTCAATCAGGAAAACTCGTAGAAAACAGTCCGGTTTTTTTATTAGACCTCATTACCATACATCTCTTTCAAGGCTACCTAATTCAAATATCAGCAATGAACCTTGCGAAGGGCCACAGGTGGAAGCTCACAAGATTATATGCTGCAATTGAAGTGGCTTATAGAGGACGATGCAGGTTTTTATCATTCGATACGCTTACTATATTCCTATTTTTGTTTAAAATATGTAACTTTTCTAAACTTGGCCCTTTATAAACTGGCGTTTGCTTACTATCCATATGTTATTTAAAAAATCTATACAATGTGATATTTCTAAACTTAGCAGAGAGAAGTTTCTTTTAGAAGTTTTCAGTGTTAAACCATCAAAAGTTTTCAGTTCTTTCTTGCAAGCAATGTACCTTTATCAACATTATAAGAGCATATTTTACAGGCATATATGTACATATTTATGCATTGTAAATTTCTTGTGATGTGAACACAATTATTCAATTTTATGTAACTTATGCCTGTCTATTTTTTGATGTAAATTAGACCAGTTAAGAAAAAAAAACCCTGAATCATTGGCAAGCTTAATACAAAATATTTTTTTCTAAGCAAATTTTTAAATTAGGTCAACGTATTTAAGCTTTCAGGAACTTGAGGACATTCTCTTTTTAACAATCGACAACAATCAAACCATGTAAAATTCAAAATATTTTTTGAACTGTGCTATAATCACGATGATAATTACGAAAAACAATTAGAATCTTCTCTCGTATGCTGTTTTCTGTTGTAGTGCTAAAAGGAGCAGAAAAGGGCTGAAAATTGCATTTAGAGCATAAGTCATTTGACAGGTGGAATTTCATAATATTTCACAGCCTGAGTAACAATTTGGCGTCCCAGAAAGTTAACCAGATTGTTGGAATTTCACCTTGTCACCGCATGCGAAATGTGTCATGAGTGTGTCATGTTTCGCTGCCGAGTAATTCACACGACAGCTACTTTTCGACTTTCAGTTGTCGGCGAAAGCAGACTTGCTGCTTGTCAACTCTGAAACGAAGAATAAATGAATCTAAAGTCTTTTGGAGAAAAGAAGGTTTAAGTTGTTTGATCTTTAGGCTTTCATTTTCAGTTTCGTAACTTTCTCTTCCGCTTTTAAATAATTATTATCACATTAATTGTGCTTGGAAGTAATCAATGAGAATTTTTAATTCTGATGAATCTGAACCATTAAATATATCTTCTTAGGATAACGAGCGTATGCAATGAGTCTGTTGATTTGCTTTCCATTAATTTCGGTTTGCTCTTTAGATTTCTAGCGTACTTCAGCAAAATGTATAGGCCTTCGAGAAAATAATAAAAAAAAAAAGATTAAAAGAAAAAAGAGGGATTTAAAAATTCATTTTCCCTTTCAGAAACCCATAACCTACATTTCAGCATTGTCACAACACACATTCAGTATTTGTTGCAGTGCGGTATTATTTTTCTCTATACTTTCGCTTCACATTTTGGGTCGTCACGTTCTGCAACCTTCTTTTGCTCGTTTTCGTCTTGCAAGTGCCTGCTCTTAAGATCTTTTTGGCTACAGTGTTAATTTAGGTTTTTTTCGTGGATGCTTTTGATTTTTTATGTTATGAGGGAGGGACGAATAAATTTGAGGCTTATCTGTTTAAGCCCCAAATTAAACGTGAAGCATTTCCCTTCGCTTTAACTTCAGTCATCACACTATATCATTGACTTTAAGTAACCAGACGCCACAAATAGGTGTAAGGCACACAAGCAAGAATCGGTCGAGCTCACGTTCCCGACCTGGAAAACCACCCTCTGTTGAGCAAGGCGTTTGGCCGCAGAAGTACAGACTGTCGGCGACATTTTTTGTCGTAGGAATAGCTGATGAGACGAAAATTGTTAGACGCAGCCGGTTAGAGGAAACTGGAATGTCTGCTTCACATGTACTCTTCCTCGGTCACTTACAAAGCGAAGAAAACACCGTAGCCACGTCTAGTTTTAATGTTCTGTGTGAGGGATGAGTGAATAAATTTATCATCAGGCTTATTACTTTAGTTTTAGATGATGGAGCATTTGCTTTCACCTTAGCTTCAGTTATCACTATACCTCGTGAACAACCTGTAGGTTCATAGGTCGACATTGTGTTAAATTCGAATATCGAATCATGCTACATATTTCAGTTTTTTCGATTTGATACTTTTTTCACTCATTTTAATACTTTGTATCGTAGTTTAGAGTGTAACCAACATATGGTTTAGTCACTTAATTTAAAAATTTTATTGTATTATTTGTTATCAGTAAAATACTTTTTAAATTATATTTATTTAAAAATATAATTTTAAAATAAATAATATAATTAATTAATATATTTACGATTAAAGGCCATGGAACAATAATTTAATCACTCTAGTAAGTTTAGTGTTAAAGAAAATGGTGCTAAACGTTTATTGAGTGTAATCATAAAAGGAAATTTGAGCTAATATTTTTAAAAAATGATACTAACTGTTTGACGAAAAACGTTTAAGAAACTGCTTTTAACAATCACTTGCGGTGGTATACTAGGACAAATGGCAAACTCTAACATCCTTTGCTACTACGTTACTAATTCTTAAATTATTCGGGTAAATAAAATTTCTCTCACATATCCTACAGGTTACCGGAATTTCGTTATCCATCATTGCTGCCTTAAGAATAGCATTTTTACAAAGTAAGCTTCATTTCCTAAGATCTTCCTTTTTTGAAAGCTCTCATGTTCTCAAGCAAAACGAAAAAATCGATCTTAACACTTTTTTCATCCAAACCCGGCTCGGCGATCAATATATTACTTTCATTGAATACTCTTTGATTGGTCATTCAAAATCACTTGACTTTAGTCATTACTTTCGTTTTAGAAGGATATCAGTAATTTAATTACTTTTAAAAGTTTCACAAAAACTTGGGCAAGATTCATTACCTTACGCTAGGTGGAACGTTCATATAAGCCTTTTTAAGGAGGCCTAGGTTCAAGTGTGATTTTTGGAGGGTAAATATCGTACTGAAGAAACGATTTTGCATTTGTGGCAAAATTAAATAAATGTTAAATCTTTTTTTTTTCTATGTTTCCAATTTAAACCGTCAGAAAAAGGAGCATTGTTTCTGTAAAAAACTTTTATCTATGGAAAACGGTGTTACATAAAAATCTCCAAGTAAAGTGCAAAAGCATTTCAGAGTTATTTCAACTTTTAAGAGCTATTAAAACTCAGTAACATCCTTTAAGGCATTGCTATTTGAATGTAATGCTTGCTATTATTTTTGATGTTTTTCTTGCACATGTATGGCGCTAATCAAAGTTTGTATTTTATGTCTTGTAAACCGATATTATACATGTTTTAACAAAAAAAAAATTATTTCCGTTGAAACCTGAAAAGCGAAACCTTTCGCGTTTTTACAAGTTTCTTAACTTAGTACAAAAAAAAAAAAAAAATAAGAAAAGGGTATTCAGCGTCGCCAATTCACGCCAAGTGGTGTGAAATATTTACAGTAAAACTTGTAAAAGTTGACCACCTGTCTAAGTTGAGCACTTTGTCAGGAACGGAATTAGGCCTTCATCCTCCACTTCACCTCTATACCTCTCTCACTGACTACTAGAAGGTACTTGACTACTAGAAGGTGGTACTTGACAACTAGACTTGACTACTAGACTTGACTACTAGAAGGTGGATCGAGTGATGCCTTGAGAAAATTTTTCTTGATACGAAAAAACACTTGAAATCAACATCGATCTAACACACAAAACGTGTTAAGTCTTTTTGCAACATCAGATTTCAACTCAAAAGGGAGGTGCACTACTGGACGCTGTACGGGTCGTAAATATGAAATTTCAACTTTCTACGACTAAATGCTTTTGAGATACGTATAGATACATACGCACGTTTTGACAGTTCTTCTTGGTTGTTGCATATGCATACCTACAAAAGTATCTACAGGCGTCACAGAAAACTAGTCAATTTTAATTTAGGGTGATTAAAATGGATTTATGGTGAGAGATAGGGGGAAATTTTTCGGGACTTTTTCGTCCAAAGAAGTAGAAATACTTCTGTATCTCATCTTTCTGGTATAGAATGTAGTTAGTATATGGATGGATTATCTACTTAATCCTAGATTAAGTACAAGATGATAAATCAATGAGAGAAACACAAAGGGGGAGCACTACAGAAAAACTATGTCTCAAAGGTGAGCGTAAATCTTAGAGGTGCATCTTCGTGTACGGAATAACTTTTTAGATTAGAATTTGTGCTTCCAATTGAGCAGTTTTGCCAAGCAAACTTTATTATGTATTGTAAAGCAAAAAAAAAAAATCAATTTTTATTTTGCCATGACTTTCTTACTTTACCTTGAGAAACAATGTGTGTTTAATACTAAATTTCCTTCTAATAATATATGAATGTTAGGAGTGTTGCCGGAAAAGATACTAACATTTCAGCCGTTTATTTTAAAAGTGGGACAAGTCTGTTTTTAGAGAAACAGTAGTTACAGATGAAAAATTATGATCTTTTATCTGTAAACAATTTATGATCTAAAACAATTGCGAGATGACAGTTTTAGCCCTTAATAGCATTGTAAATAAATCGAAATGCAAACCTTTAAGTATCTCGAAATAATAAAAAATGGACTTAACCTATTTTTCAAAGTGAACATCTCACATTCATCTTTTTGACATTTCCTGTTCAAACGTTCAGCGAATTATTAAAAATAATAATGATAAAATCTCATACACAAAACAAAGTTCTGGTAAAATTCAACAATTTATTCTCCAATTTGAAATAATAATGGCTAATGCGTTCTAAAAGAATTTCCCTTTGAACCTATACAAAAAGAAAAAAGGGCGGAGTACAAAATAAAGTTGAAATAAAATTTGGAAATTTCAAGTGTTGAAGAAGTTTAATTTATCTAGGGGGAGCTTTCCAAGAAGGCAAGTACAAGGAATATTTTCAGCAATTAGAAATATTGCAATTTTTCCAATTAAGTGGATTTAACTGACTTATTTTAATTAAAAATTTACGTGAGATGAACACTAAATTTACAAAATGTGAAGGTTGTTTTTTAAGAAAGAATTAATAAAAACTCAAATTTAATTATCTTGTATTGCATCAAACTTTGCTTACTTTAAGAACATTTCCAAATTAATATAATTAAAAATCATTGTCATAAAAAGTCTCATAATATCGTCCCCTCTCTCCTTCGTTTCCACACAATTTAATTTCGAAGTTTAATTAAAATATTATAGCACAATAACTTAATTCGATCGTAAAATTCTCGAGATTCTTCTGATTTAAAGTTTACAGCACTCCAGTAATTTCTTTCGAAATTACACGGTTCGCGTCCCTAAAATTAATTTCCTTTTCGCCGTACAAAAAGCCATCAGTGTCTGGGAAGCGTCTCCCGGTACATTACACCAGCCGATTCGTTGCTGCCGAAATGGACAGTTCCCGCGATAAGGCGCGGAAAAGAGGGACAAATAATTGTTGCTCGTGGTAGATACAAGTACCATCGTAAATGTAACATCTTATCCAGCATATAATGTACTGGTTATTTATAGTAATCGACTACAGTCATTAAGAGGCGCAAGTCTTATTAACCTTCGGACACGATGCGACGGGTATGTCTTAAAAGGGCTGTAAAAGTTATTTTACAGCCCGATACTCGCGCCTTGACCTGCAGGAAGTCGGCGTGGGTGATGAGTATTTACTTATTCTATTCCTTCCTGGCACTTTTCATGCCTTTTTCCCTAGATGGGGATACACTTTTTATGATTGAAATTTGGGCCGGGAGCATTAGGTTTGTGTGGCTGCGGAATTTATAGGGAGTAGTTTAAAGAAGCAATTTTTCTTTGTATTACTCGAGAGTAACTGATTTGCAGTGGTTAATGGTGTGATGAAGTTATTTTTGGAAACGACAATATATTTCAATTCTAGTTTTCATATGAATTACGTTATTGATGGATTTAAATGTGCATATTTTGTGTAATTTAGTTGAATAATGTGAGATAAGGATTAATTATTTTTTTAAAGCAGTTACGAGCAATGATAAATAAAGATGTATTTGGTGGTGGTTTTATCATTATTATCTAGTGGTCATATGGCATTTCTCTTCCCCACAATAAATGTAATTGCATAAATTAAATTTCCCTTTTTTTTCCCCAAATTAAAACAAAGTTGAAAGCTAAAGGGAAGCAAACACCTAAAAATTTAAGAGACCAAAAAAAAAAAAAAAAAAAAGTAAATATAAAAACCCGATGGTGGAATCAGTTCTCGTTTTTAAAAATAACTGTAATTTAATTTCAACACTTTGTCGCTTATAAATGACTTACTTTTAAGTGAAAAAAAATCGATGTTATATGCAACAAAAAACAGCAAATAGTTGTATGGGTCGCATATTTTTTAATTAATAATTTTAATCACTATAAAAAGCTGCGGCGTGTCAGCATAAGTCATATGTGTACCAAAAAATGAAATGAGTACATCAATTAGTTTAATATACATAGTTATATACAATATATTTTAAGAACTTTTTGTGGAAATTTTTCGTGCATTCAAACCTGATAGTATTAACATGTAATCTAAGTCCATTCTTTAAAACTATGCATCCGTGTAATATTTACGGTAAAAACGACACTAGATTAGTTATTTATTATTAAAAAAATACTTTTTTGCTTGAAATTATGTGGGAAATCTAGAAAAACTTCTTCTACTTAATTACTAAGTATGATATAGTAGCGAGTTAAATTTTGCGTTTGATAAGCTTGGTCAGTGCGATTAAAAAAAAATTAATCATACTGACGGATTTTCAATATGTTAGCGTAAAGAAATGTTATTGGGTAACCAGCATACAAGCTTTCGTTTTTCTGTTTACGTATAATACAGTAATATTTCCGTTGAAATTTGATTAAATTTTTTTCTTCACTCGTTTGAAACGCCGAATTGTTTGAAACAACGAAATTTTACTCGAAACTGAAGCGGAGCCGGAGCACTCTCTGAAATAGAACTTTCACTTTCGAGGATTCTTCAATTGTCAAGAAAATTTCGTCATTTATAACAATTATTTCCTCGCGCGATCACGTGACTTAAAAAAGTTGCTACACAAATTTCGCCAATTGAGCGAAAGGTATGCTCGAAGCATTTTTCACGAAGCCATTTCGTCGAACACGACGAAAGTTTCGTGAGATTTGAGCATGCGCTTCTGAGAGTGAGAAGAAATTTGTTGAGTTACACTGCTGCGATTTTTAAAAACTTAATTTTTTTATCATATAGAAATTAAATAAAATAAATTAGTTAAAGAGTAAAATATAAATTATTCGGAGCGCGGAACGGAGCCGGAGCAAGTGTTTAAAAGTCAGAGCGGAAAACTTCTAAAAAGTGGCTACTCGAGATACCTGGTTCTTTGTTCTTAAAAAAAAGGGACATTTTTCCGAAATTTTTTTTATGTACCTCTCTCATAAACATGTGCGCTTTTTATGCAAAATTCACCAAAATTCTTTTGCAAAAACAGCTTCAGAAAGCTTTCGTTGCATAAATGACGTTAACGTAAACAAACCGATGAGACGTGAAAATTTTAACCTTAATCGCCGTTTTCGCTAACATGCGAGTTTAACTTATTGAAATTTCATTGCAAGTGCTTTGCTGTTCTCGTTTAAACGATGAAAACGGTTATCATTAGGTACAATCACATTTGAATTGTGTAGTTCGATGGTTCTTGCCTAGGTATGAAGTCTTTGCCTATTTTATCTAGTGGGGAGTTAAAATATATGAAAAGCTGAGTAGCAAAGCTTCAGCAGCATTAAATCAAGCTCTAAATCAATCATGCCGAAGTAATTAAAACAGAAAGGAAACTGTGATGTAAATAAGTAATTTGGCAGTTGCTGAGCTCTATTTTCCATTGTTGAACGATCTTGCTGGCATCATGCCGAATGTTTTCAAGGATCTTGAATTTTTTTACTCGTGAAGCTGTGCTTCGTTAATATTTTGACAGTACTATGCATGATGAATTCACGTTACACACACAATAGTTCCAAGCTCCTTCCAAAACTTCTGCTCTTTTCAAATTTCAAAAGCAGCAAATCAGCCCCCAAAATGGATATTACTTTAGAAAAATTATGGGCGACGTCTTCAAAAAGCAATGTTTTATTTATTTTTCTTTGCTTTATTGATACATATCTATCTTGATGTGCAGTCTCTGGAAATAATCTGTTGCTTCTTCTTCTTTGCAATAACTAACTTTTTCGTTGAATTCTTCAAAAATTTCGTAGAATACAAGAACAAACATTCAAACACTGCTCATAAATGACTGCCTGGAAGTGAGCATTGGCAATCCCACAGGATGTTGACAAAGAAGTGAACTAGTTACGACGTCTACCGGTAGTATGGCAAAATTAGCCAGGGGTCCTACTTAGGGGGTGGATTCCGACATTGGTGAACTTCCTCTACCTCATAAATCGAGTATTAATTTGCAACTCATAAATCAAGTAAACTTGATCTACATACATAAATCAAGAAAACTTGATCTACATGCATAAATCAAGTAAACTTGATCTACATCATAAATCAAGTAAACTTGATCTACATACATAAATCAAGTAAACTTGATCTACATTCATAAATCAAGTAAACTTGATCTACATGCATAAATCAAGTAAACTTGATCTACATGCATAAATCAAGTAAACTTGATCTCATGCATAAATTAGCCAAGGGAAACTTGATGCTGCATGCATAAATCAAGTAAACTTGATCTACATGCATAAATCAAGTAAACTTGATCTGCATGCATAAATGAAGTAAACTTGATCTGCATGCATAAATGAAGTAAACTTGATCTGCATGCATAAATGAAGTAAACTTGATCTGCATGCATAAATGAAGTAAACTTGATCTGCATGCATAAATCAAGTAAACTTGATCTGCATGCATAAATGAAGTAAACTTGATCTGCATGCATAAATGAAGTAAACTTGATCTGCATGCATAAATGAAGTAAACTTGATCTGCATGCATAAATGAAGTAAACTTGATCTGCATGCATAAATGAAGTAAACTTGATCTGCATGCATAAATGAAGTAAACTTGATCTGCATGCATAAATGAAGTAAACTTGATCTGCATGCATAAATGAAGTAAACTTGATCTGCATGCATAAATGAAGTAAACTTGATCTGCATGCATAAATGAAGTAAACTTGATCTGCATGCATAAATGAAGTAAACTTGATCTGCATGCATAAATGAAGTAAACTTGATCTGCATGCATAAATGAAGTAAACTTGATCTGCATGCATAAATGAAGTAAACTTGATCTGCATGCATAAATGAAGTAAACTTGATCTGCATGCATAAATGAAGTAAACTTGATCTGCATGCATAAATGAAGTAAACTTGATCTGCATGCATAAATGAAGTAAACTTGATCTGCATGCATAAATCAAGTAAACTTGATCTGCATGCATAAATGAAGTAAACTTGATCTGCATGCATAAATGAAGTAAACTTGATCTGCATGCATAAATCAAGTAAACTTGATCTGCATGCATAAATAAGTAAACTTGATCTGCATGCATAAATAAGTAAACTTGATCTGCATGCATAAATGAAGTAAACTTGATCTGCATGCATAAATGAAGTAAACTTGATCTGCATGCATAAATGAAGTAAACTTGATCTGCATGCATAAATCAAGTAAACTTGATCTGCATGCATAAATCAAGTAAACTTGATCTGCATGCATAAATCAAGTAAACTTGATCTGCATGCATAAATCAAGTAAACTTGATCTGCATGCATAAATCAAGTAAACTTGATCTGCATGCATAAATCAAGTAAAAATGCGAGCTTTTTTGTTAAAAAGCCTTAAATTTGCCTGCAAACATTGTTGTCCCTGGTTTTTACACGAATTTTTATAATAAACTTTCATTTTATCTTTCAACCGACACAGCTTTGATCCTTAAAACACTTAATGTATTTGAAAGAAACATCTAAAAAATTCATGAAGGAAACACATGCGCACGCATAATGCTTTTATCCACCTAAACGAACCTGCACAAGCGTTCATAAAAGATTATTTATAACTAAATTTACTATCTTATTTTTCCCGAGGCAACGAGATAACTTTATGACCGTCAGGAAATTGCATAATAAAGGTTAATGCATACATACTTTTTCAACGAAGAGGTAACCGAGGTAAAATAAGGAATTTTTTAATTAGTCATGTTTTAGGCAACTATGTTGTTCCTGTATCATGGAAGTATGAGGCATTTTTATATTACTTACCAAAATTGTATGCTGTTGTTTGTATATTGATATTTTATAATCGAAGTTATTTCCTTTTATGTAGTAAGTCTAATAGTTAAATTTCAAAATTTTACTTTGAACTAATTTGAACAGGTACCCGCTAATAGTATAACCGGCCCAATTATAGCTCAAAATGATTAGCCTGCAGTAAAGTATACCTTATGCAGATTGTAATTTATTATAATATTACAAGATAAATTATATCACCGCTTTAAGAGCTTGTTTTGTAAAACACATAACTGGTTTGACTATGTGTTGTTTTGTTAATCAAGTTTCTTAATGCCCTAAACTTACAGTGAATATTACTCTATGGCTACATAATTTTTGACTTAATATTACTAATACGTTTCGTTAGTTAAATATGATTGTAAGAATTTAATTTAAAAGTTGTAATTCATTTATTGCCTCAGGTTATAAATTATGTGAAATAAATGACAATTTTGATAATACAAGATTAAGTATCTTATACTTTAAGTTTAATGCGTGGTGAAAAAGATTTACAAAGCGTAAGAAAATATATTAGTTGCGTAAAAGTGTAACGTATATACCATTAAAACTCGCAAAAGCAGAAGTATCTCTCTTTATTGAGTTCATTTAAGTGGAAGTAAAGTCAATTTAAATTTGATTTAATAAAAAATACTGTTCTTAGTTGATAGAAGTAACTTCTTACGAAGGCGATCTGAGGTTCTCTTCGGTCCCTGTTGGTGCTCTGGGAACCTAACCTGTCTGACCACAAAAAACTTAAGCGGTGGTTGAAAATAAAAGTGCCCCCTCCCCTCCAAAAAAATGCTTATGTATTAACTAGCTGTACCCGGCCACGCGTTGCTGTGGCTCAGTCTGGTTAGATGGAACAGCAAGAAAAAGCATATATTTCTAATATGTTTCATTTGACAATGCTTGTTGTTTCATCGTCTGAAAATATAGATTGTCTGCTTTATCCATTCCAGAACACGTAATATATAATTGTACACATGAGAAACTGCTCAATTTGATTTATTGGTCTTGAGCTTTATGTTTTTTCACAATGCTTGCGGGCATTTTGTTTTTGTTCCATTGTCTGCGACGATTTTGATATTGTCTGGCTCGACACATTGAAAAATTCCAACATAAGCCTTATCCAAACAGAAGAGACACAAACACAAAAATTCTAAATTAAAAAATTTCCGTTCAAAATAAAATCTGTGTTTTAAAGTTCCCTTAATCGTTAAGTTATAAAATGTTTAAAAAATACTTCAATACAAACAGAAAAAACACAAAATTTTAACATCAGAATGAAAATAGCTAAATGAAACTGTTAACATTCAAAATAAGTAATCTTTGTTTTAAAGTTCCATTTAGTCTTCGAGTGCAAAAATACTAACAAATACTTCAATACAAACAGAAAAAACACAACATTTTAAAATCAAAATGAAAATAGCTAAAATTAAGCTGTTGCCATTCAAAATAAGTAATCATTGTTTTAAAGTTCCCCTTAATCTTCGATAGCAAAAATATTTCAATACAAACAGAAAAAATTATTAAATGAAAATAGCTGTACCCTGCCAATAGATGCAGTGGCTCATTTTCCTTAATAAAACATTAAAAAACGAAATAATTAAATCAAAGTTGAAATAAATTAAAAGTGATATATAAAAACACATGTTCTCATAAAACTTCAAAACAATCGGTGAAGTACTTACGTAGATTTGAGGTTAAGAACCAAAGCTGAACTTGATCGTAACCGTAAACTGGATCAAGTGCAGCCTTCTATGAACAAACGAACACTTACATTTTAATTTTATTTAGCTTATATTACCCGGAGTTGAGGAAACTGCTAATTATTATTTTGGAGCAAGGTAAGCCTTAAGAAATCGAACTAAAAAGCTTATAACTGGCGTTCTTTTTGACTTAGAATCTTTGAACAAATTCCATCTTGTGCAGAAAAATCAGCGCTTTCGATCGATATATTACATTAATATGTGCAAGGTTTTTTTCACCCCCATAATGGGAAATTTATGTAGAAATTTGCTTAAAATTGGAATAAAAAAGGAACTACCTGCCGGATTTTTTTCTAACGGGTCTATAAACCATCCTCTTGAATTACTCCGTCTACTGGCAAAATTTCAAAGCAAGTAAGGTGAAGTACTTTCGGAGATTTGTGGCTATGCACAAACGAACACTTACATTTTTATTTATATTGATAAAAGGTAAAGCTTGAGGAAAGGAGGGGGAGATTTTCGCTTATTTTTTTCAAAAGTGTGTCCAGTATACCTGGACACATTGCTTACTGGACTGGGGCTAATTGAGGGGCATGCTGCAAGAATCGGGTAAGTCCAAATTTTTCAAAAATAGTTTTTAGTGTTTATCCTTCCATTGAATGAGGATGTTTCGATTTATGCAAGAAGCAGGCACGTAAATGAGGTCGTTCCCCTTTTGTGTGACAAATAGTGGTGAAAGGAAACAACGTTTGCCAATAGGAACTCTTTCTTCCGCTGCTGCAAAAACCAGGCTCAATAGTATTTGTTTCTTTCAGAGTTCAAATTATTAAACCGTTCAACGTAATTCATGTGTGTTGTTTCTTTAAAACCCTTATGGTGGACTTACATGGTGTCTTCCCAACTTTGATTTCGTTCTCCTGAAAAATTTGAACTTTTGGACATACCCGGTTCTTGCACCATAACCCTCAATTGGTCAAAAGAGCACGTTAGCCCACTCATACTATTTTTAAATATTTTAGGCAGATAAGATCAGTCAAGTGTGTGTTGTATCAACGCTCTTTTTTCACATAAATACAATTGAAGAAGTAGCGTTCATTAAAGAACCAGTTAGAATTTTCGAATTTTCGGTAAGCTGACTCAATTTCAAAGCTTACAAATAATCGTTCTTTTAATTATTAATAGATTAAAATTTCCATTTTGTGAACTGATATTCAGAAGCATTATTGCTCGAAGTTATTATAGGATATGTTTTGCTTCTATAGTAAAATGTTTTCAGAACAATTCCATGACATGAGGGCTCCGAACCCTTAAAGCACCCATCGGGCATCGCACGGAAAAGTCCAGTCTTATAGTAATAAAAATGTTTTTTTTTTCCAACTTCATCGCAAAAACTCGAGAAATGGACTTGAGATACTATGGCTCTCAGGTACAGATTTAATTTGCACAAAAATAACCAGTTTTGCGTTTATTGTCTATTGATTCCTTCAGTCACTGTAGAATTTTCTGAGAATGAATTCTTCTTCATATCTATGTTACACCAGGGACATTTCCGAGTTCTAAGTGTGATGAAAACTACGATAACCCTTAAGACTTTCTAAAAAGCATAGGTCTTTATTTGTTCTTATTGTTGAAAAAAAAAGTAAATTAAGTTGATGCCGAAAATTCACATATTAAAGAACGAAAACTTTTTAATACATAAATATATTCATACATAACTAAGTTATTAAAGCATAAAACTTTAGCGGAAGACATAATAAAAATACCTGTTAGCAGAATACAGGATAAAAACAAGTAATTTTAGTTTTGTTTGAAGTAAATATGGCGTTCTAACAACTGAAAAATCGAAAAAGCTGTACATAAATCTGACATATTAGAAGAGTGCAAAAAACGGGAAGTTTTCTGAAATTTTAGCTTTTCACAAGTTATATTTATAACGTATTTAAAATTCTTACATTTTATCCAGCATTTCCACATCAGTGTTAATCTGAATATTGTTAAGAGTTCCGCAAAAATTCAATTCTTAACTCTTTTTTTTTTCCCTCAAAAGTGGAAAAAAAATCTAAGGTAATTTTATTTGGGGTAACAAATGTTGATATAAATAGCATATGGTATTTCAATTAACTCATAAGACATTTCACTAGTTATGTAGGCACGTTGTAGTAGTTGTCGAGTCAAATGATTCAATCGTTCAGGAAAGAGGGTTTCATGAACTTGGACAGTGTTAAAAGTAAAATAAACCTGTGTACTACACAGAAAAAATTAAAAATCGAGTACAATTAGGCACACATTTTACGAAAATTGCCCACACGTGTTTCTAGGTTACAAGTAATCCCCTTTTCAATTCAAAAGTATAAGATTCTATATGAAAAACATTCAACTGAAGCCTTGGATCTTTTTCATCTGGAAGCCCATTCTTTTACATTGAAAAAAGGGTTCCTTGAAACCTCGGAACATCGTGTATGCAATTGTTTCAAAATCTGCCTAATTTTACGTTGATTTTTAATTCTTATATTGTTAAAAGGATTCTGATAAAGTGAAAAGGTTGAGAACCGCTGCCTAAGAGTGAAAGTGAAAAGGTTGAGAAACGCTGCTTAAGAGAGAGTATTGCAGTCAGTAACTACGGACTAGAGGGTTGATCGATGTGAACCTTGGAAAATAGCAACAGACCAGAAAAATCTTTGTTTTATGTACGCCGTTAAAAAATAATTGTGCTGAGTTCGGATCTTTCTTGTTCATAAGTTCCTGGGCGTCAGAAATATTCAGAATTATCTACTTTCCAAATGTTGGGGGGTTTGTTTCTTTACCTTGCTGGGGGCACACTGATATGTTTAAAAAATTGGTCTCAATTGCGAAACACTATGCTGTGTAAAAAGAGAACCATTATTAGGGAATTTTCTTTAAAAAAATGCTCGAATTTGATTTAAAAAGAGATCTGTCGTAAAAATTGTATGCTTTTTATAAACTATTTATTTTAACTGTAAATGAAATTTTTTTTTAATGTAGAGAATATCATACTTCCTATTAGTTTTGTCTAAAAAAAAAAAGAGAGCAGTAAAAGAGTTGGACTGTTCAAAATATAGGATTGCTTCCAGAAATGTTCTACGTAATAATTTTTGTGATTATTGTTACTTTAATATAAGTATTAGGACAATTCATTTCGTGTCGAGCAACGCTATGGGTAGTTCTGTAATCGTGGGTAGAACAATGTAAAAACGCTACAATGGTAGAATATATACTTGTTTTCATAATTTTATATTCATCTTAAAAAAAAAAAACAATTTTGTTCAGTTCAATGCATTTTTATTTTATATCTTCTGCCAGAAAGAAATATTCAAAACTTCATAGTTTGAAAAAGTTGGGTTGTTCGTTTTTCACTTGCATTGCCATTGACAGGTTAACCCCTTAACGGTCGCATAATTTTCAAGAAAACAACAAAAGCGCCAACTAGTTTCCAGAAAAACATTAAAAAAAATGTTCACTTTTAAATTATACTCTATAAATAGTTTGATACTAGCATCTATTATGTAAGACAATAAATAAATATTTTTTTGGGATTGAGGATAGGATTTTTTAAAATGTTTTGGTGCGCTACTTTGGAACGTTCCAGCCCGTGATTTTGACGGTAGCGAGAGGGAAGGGGTTAAGAAAAACTGTTCTCAATCGCTAAAACACGGTGCAGTAAAATGAAAATATTATGATAAGCAATCTACGAAAGATTTTTTACCAAATTTGTTTAAACAGAAATCTGTCCTAAAGAAGCAAATAGTGTACTACTTTCAAAATATTTATTTTAATAGCAACTGAAAATATTATACAGAAACAGATTAATATATCGTTATTAATTTTGTGCTTAAAAAGTAGCAAAGATTCTGCTTTTCAAGACAGGTCAAAATGTAGGATTGCTTCCAGAAATGTTTTACATAAAAATTATTTTGGGTGTTGTATGTAACTTAAAAATAAGTACTACTAGGAAAGGTGCTCTCGGTCGACCACCACTCTAATATAAGTTCAAACTGTTCTAAATCTTTAAAAAATGGTGATGTGAAATTAGATCATGGGAAAATCATTGTTCAGCAACATTCTCATATAAATATGCATCAAATTTGTTTAACAAGAAATCTGTCCTAAAGAAGCAAATATTGTGATTCTTTTAAAATATGATTTTAGGTAACTGATATGTTTATACAGATATAACAAAACAATGCATCGTAGTCAGTTTTGTGTTGAAAAGCAGTTCAAAATTTAGACTAGTGATAATATAACATTGCTCCCAGCTATACTTCGTGTAATACATTTAAGGTGTTATTTTCTACTTAAGAATAACTACTAGGACTGTTAGACTCTATCCAACAACCTTGATAGAATTTAGAAGCAAAAAAAGTACTTCTATGGAAATATTACTTTTAAATATTATGAAGGAAGAAACACTAAAAAAAATTGAAAGAAGGAAAAAAAAAATGTGAAGAAAGGAAAAGAAAAGGGAAAAAATGAACAAGGAAAAAAAGCAGTAAATAAAATTGAGGACCAATGTGTGATGTTCATTTATTAAAAGCTTAAAAGAATAGTACCTAAATTATAAGCGTGCTTTCACGAATGTTTTATGTAAATCATTTCATTTTGTAATGTTTGTATTTTCGAAATGTAATTCACGGTCGAGCAACTCTATATGAGACGCTTGAGACGTGGACCAGAGGGTTGACTAATGAAAAAACCATGCAGTGGTAGAAACAGGTCTGGAAAAAAAATCAAATTTTATTAGTATATGGGTATTTAAAAAAATTGGTAAATTCAAAATCTTTAGTATTTAATAGCTTCTGGCAAACATATTCAAAATTGCTTAGATTGAAATTGTTAGATGCTTTTTCCAGCTGTGTCACTATTAAGATAGCTGTAGAAAACTGTTCTCAATAACTTGTACACTGTTCTGTTATTAAAGAGAAAATTATTTCGCTAGGGAACTTTCTCTTAAAGAGTTGCATCTCATATGTAATCAATGAATAGTCTGTCCTAAGGAAGCAAATAAATTGCTCCCCCCAAAAAATCAAATTAAATTTTAAAAAAATAAAGAAAACAAGATACGAGAAAAGAACATTTAAAAAAAATGGAAATAAAAAAAGGAGCTATGTATGGTCTTAATTCTAAGCTTAAAAAAGTAAAATTTTGAGTAATTGATTGTAAAATTTTTATGTACATTATTTTATAATGTTTATAATACTTTATTCTAAATGTAATAAACGGTCGAGCAACCCTCTGTGAGACGATTATTGCACTAACCGTGGATCATGGGGTCGACCAATGTAAAAGCCATTCAATGGTTGATGCAGGCTTGAAAAACAAAAGGAATACATTGTAAATTTATGCTTATCATCGAGAAAAAAATATTTCTTGATTTTATATGTTTAGTGTTTAAAAGCTTCTTGCTGACAGACAAATTCAAAATTGCCTAGTTTGAAATTGTTAGGTGTTTGCTTTTCCAGCTGTGTCGCGATTGAGATAGGTTTAGAAAAACTGTTCTCAATCTCTTGAACACTGAGCTGTTATAAAAGAGAAAACCATTTCGTCAGGGAACTTTCTTATAATGAGTTGCGTCTGTGAAGTGTTCAATGAAAAGTCTGTCCTAAGGAAGCAAAGTTGCTCCGCTAACAAAAAAAGAAAAAAAAGAAAAAAAGTAAATAAAAATGAGAAGCAATGTGTGATTTTCATTTATTATAAGGCCTAAGAAAATAGAGTACCTAAATTATAGGAGTGCTTTCGCGAATGTTTTATGTAAATCATTTCATTTTGTAATGTTTGTATTATCGAAATGTAATTCACGGTCGAGCAACCCTCTATGAGACGGTTGTTGCAATAGCCATGGACCAGAGGGTCGACCGATGTAAAAAACATGTAGTGGTAGAAACAGGCCTTTAAAAATCATATTTTGTTACTTTGTGTAGTTTAAAAAAAAATTGGCTAAATTCAAAATCTTCAGTATTTAATAGCTTCTGGCAGACATATTCAAAATTGCTTAGATTGAAATTGTTAGGTGTTTGCCTTTGCCAGCCGTGTCACTACTGATATAGGTTTATAAAAACTTTTTCAATCGCTTGAACACGGAGCTGTGTTAAAGAAAAGCATTGGTAGGGACTTTTATTTTAAATAATTGTATCTAATGCATTCTGTGAAAGGTCTGTTCTAAGGAAACAAAGATGTTCCTCTAACAAAAATTAAAAAAAGAAAAAAAATTGAATAAGAAAAAAAAAAAATAAATAAAAAGAGGGGGAAAAAAAGCAGTAAATAAAACTGAAGAGCAATGTGTGTTTCTCATTTATTATAAGCCTAAAAAAATAGAGTACCTAAATTATAAGTGTGCTTTCACGAATGTTTTAAGTAAATCATTTAATTTTGTAATGTTTGTATTTTCGAAATGTAATTCACGGTCGAGCAACCCTCTATGAGACGGTTGAGACGTGGACCAGGGGTCGACTAATGAAAAAACCATGCATTAATAAAAACAGGCCTTTAAAAATTCATATATTGTTACTTTGTGGATTTTTTAAAAAATTTGCTAAATTCAAAACCTTTACTATTTAATAGTTTCTGGCAGACATATTCAAAATTGCTTAGATTGAAATTCTTAGGTGTTTTCTTTTTCCAACTGTGTCACTACAAAAAAAGGTGTAGAAAACTGTTCTCAATCACTTACACACTGTTCTGTTATTAAGGAGAAAATCATTTCGTTAGGAAACTTTCTCTTAAAGAGTTGCATCTCTGATGTAGTCAATGAAAAATTTGTCCTAAGGAAGCAAATGTATTGCTCCCACAAAAAATCAAGTTAAATGAAAAAAAAAAAAAAATTAAAGAAAACAAGATATGAGAAAAGAAAATTTAAAAAAAATGGAAATAAAAAAAGAGCTATGTATGGTATTAATTTTAAGCTTAAAAAAGTAAAATTTTGAGTAATTGATTGTAAAATTTTTATGTACATTATTTTATAATGTTCATAATACTTTATTCTAAATGTAAAAAACAGTCGAGCAACCCTCTGTGAGACGATTATTGCACTAACCGTGGATCAGGGGGTCGACCAATGTGAAAGCCGTTCAATGGTTGATGCAGGCCTGAAAACCAAAAGGCATACATTGTAAATTTATGCCTATCTTCGAGAAAAAAATAATTCTTGTTATTTTTTTTTAGTGTTTAAAAGCTTTTTGCTG
Source organism: Octonoba sinensis (assembly GCA_038502835.1). Classification (NCBI taxonomy): domain Eukaryota; kingdom Metazoa; phylum Arthropoda; class Arachnida; order Araneae; family Uloboridae; genus Octonoba; species Octonoba sinensis. Next base: position 211,483,376 of record CM076598.1, on the reverse strand, counting down.
ACAGACAAATTCAAAATTGCCTAGTTTGAAATTGTTAGGTGTTTGATTTTCCAGCTGTGTCGCGACTGAGATAGGTTTATAAAAACTGTTATCAATCTCTTGAACACTGAGCTGTTATAAAAGAGAAAATCATTTCGTCAGGGAACTTTCTTTTAATGAGTTGCATCTGTGATGTATTCAGAAGTCTGTCCTGAGGAAGCAAAGTTGCTCCTCTAATAAAAAACGAAAAAGAAAGTAAAAAAAAAAAAAAAAAAAAGAAAAAAAAATGAAAAGAAAAAAAGGGAATAAAACTGAGGAGCAATGTGTGATTTTCATTTTTTAGGAGGCCTAGTGCTCTCGAGAATGTTTTATGTAAATCATTTCATTTTGTGATGTTTGTATTATCGAAATGTAATTCACGGTCGAGCAACCCTCTGTGAGACGGTTATTGCACTAACCATGGATCAGGGGGTCGACCAATGTGAAAACCATTCAATGGCTGAGCAGGCCTGAAAAAAAAAAAAAAAAGCTTACATTGTAAATTTATGCTTATCTTTGAGAAAAAAAAAAAATTCTTGATTTTATATTGTTTAATAGCTTCTTGCTGACAGACAAATTCAAGATTGCCTAGTTTGAAACTGTTAGGCGTTTGCTTTTCTACCTGCGTCGCGATCGAGATAGGTTTACAAAAAATATTCTTAATCGCTTGCACACTGTGCTGTTATTAAAGACAAAATCATTTCACTAGGGAACTTTCTTTTAAGGAGTTGCATCTGTGATGTATTCAATGAAAAGTCTGTCCTAAGGAAGAAAAGTTGCTCCTTTAACCAAAAAAAAAAAGAAAACAATAAGAAAAAAAGTAAATAAAACTGAGGAGCAATGCGCGATTTTCATTTATTATAAGGCCTAAAAAATAGAGTACCTAAATTATAGGAGTGCTTTCGCGAATGTTTTATGTAAATCATTTCATTTTGTAATGTTTGTATTATCGAAATGTAATTCACGGTCGAGCAACCCTCTATGAGACGTTGCAATAGCCGTGGACCAGAGGGTCGACCGATGTAAAAAACATGTAGTGGTAGAAACAGGCCTTTAAAAATCATATTTTGTTACTTTGTGTATTTAAAAAAAAAATGGCTAAATTCAAAATCTTCAGTATTTAATAGCTTCTGGCAGACATATTCAAAATTGCTTAGATTGAAATTGTTAGGTGTTTGCCTTTGCCAGCCGTGTCACTATTGATATAGGTTTATAAAAACTTTTTCAATCGCTTGAACACGGAGCTATGTTAAGAAAGAAAAGCATTGGTAGGGACTTTTATTTTAAATAATTGTATCTAATGCATTCTGTGAAAGGTCTGTTCTAAGGAAACAAAGATGCTCCTCTAACAAAAATTAAAAAAAGAAAAAAAATTGAATAAGAAAAAAAAATAAATAAAAAGAGGGGAAAAAAAGCAGTAAATAAAACTGAAGAGCAATGTGTGTTTCTCATTTATTATAAGCCTAAAAAAATAGAGTGCCTAAATTATAAGTGTGCTTTCACGAATGTTTTAAGTAAATCATTTAATTTTGTAATGTTTGTATTTTCGAAATGTAATTCACGGTCGAGCAACCCTCTATGAGACGGTTGAGACGTGGACCAGAGGTCGACTAATGAAAAAACCATGCATTAATAGAAACAGGCCTTTAAAAATTCATATATTGTTACTTTGTGGATTTTTTAAAAAATTTGCTAAATTCAAAATCTTTACTATTTAATAGTTTCTGGCAGACATATTCAAAATTACTTAGATTGAAATTCTTAGGTGTTTTCTTTTTCCAACTGTGTCACTACAAAAAAAGATGTAGAAAACTGTTCTCAATCACTTATACACTGTTCTGTTATTAAGGAGAAAATCATTTCGTTAGGAAACTTTCTCTTAAAGAGTTGCATCTCTGATGTAGTCAATGAAAAATTTGTCCTAAGGAAGCAAATGTATTGTTCCCACAAAAAATCAAGTTAAATGAAAAAAAAAATTAAAGAAAACAAGATATGAGAAAAGAAAATTTTAAAAAAATGGAAATAAAAAAAGAGCTATGTATGGTATTAATTTTAAGCTTAAAAAAGTAAAATTTTGAGTAATTGATTGTAAAATTTTTATGTACATTATTTTATAATGTTCATAATACTTTATTCTAAATGTAAAAAACAGTCGAGCAACCCTCTGTGAGACGATTATTGCACTAACCGTGGATCAGGGGGTCGACCAATGTGAAAGCCGTTCAATGGTTGATGCAGGCCTGAAAACCAAAAGGCATACATTGTAAATTTATGCCTATCTACGAGAAAAAAATAATTCTTGTTATTTTTTTTTAGTGTTTAAAAGCTTTTTGCTGACAGACAAATTCAAAATTGCCTAGTTTGAAATTGTTAGGTGTTTTGATTTTCCAGCTGTGTCGCGACTGAGATAGGTTTAGAAAAACTGTTATCAATCTCTTGAACACTGAGCTGTTATAAAAGAGAAAATCATTTCCTCAAGGAACTTTCTTTTAATGAGTTGCATCTGTGATGTATTCAGAAGTCTGTCCTGAGGAAGCAAAGTTGCTCCTCTAATAAAAAATGAAAAAGAAAGAAAAAAAAAAAAATGAAATAAAAAAAAAAAAAAAAAGGGAATAAAACTGAGGAGCAATGTGTGATTTTCATTTATTAGAAGGCCTAAAAAATAGAGTACCTAAATTATAGGAGTGCTCTCGAGAATGTGTTATGTAAATCATTTCATTTTGTAATGTTTGTATTATCGAAATGTAGTTCACGGTCGAGCAACCCTCTCTGAGACGATTATTGCACTAACCGTGGATCAGGGGGTCGACCAATGTGAAAATCATCCAATGGTTGATGCACGCCCGAAAAACAAAAGGCATACATTGTAAATTTATGCTTATGTTCTAGAAAAAAAATATTTCTTAATTTTATATTTATTGTTTTAATCGCTTCTTTCTGACACAAATTCAAAATTGCCTAATTTGAAATTGTTAGGTGTTTGCTTTTCCAGTTGTCGCGATTGAGGTAGGTTTAGAAAAAATTGCTCTCAATCGCTTGAACACTGTGCTGTTATTAAAGAGAAAATAATTTCGTTGGGGAACTTTCTTTTAAAGAGTTGCATGTGTGATGAATTCAAGGAAAAATCTGTCCTAAGGAAGCAAAGTTGCTTATTTAACAAAAATGAAAAAGAAGGAAATAATCAAAAAGGCAAAAAAAAAAAAGTAAATAAATCTGAGGAGCAATGTGTGATTTTCATTTATTATAGGGCCTAAGAAAATAGAATACCTAAATTATAAGCGTGTTTTCACAAACGTTCTATGTAAATATTTTCTTTTTGTAATGTTTGTATTTTTAAAATGTAATTCACGGTCGAGCAACCCTTAATGAGACGGTTGTTGTAGTAGCTGTGGACCAGGGGGTCGACCGATGAAAAAAAAACCATGCAGTGGTAGAAACAGGCCTGGGAAAAAATCGTATTTTGTTACCTTATGTGTGTGTTTAAAAAAATTGCTAAATTCAAAATCTTTAGTATTCATTAGCTTCTGGCAGACATATTCAAAATTGGTTAGTTTGAAAATGTTAGGTGTTTTTTCAGCTGATTCACTATTGAGGCAGGTTAGGAAAAAAACTCTTCTCAATCGCTTGAACACGGTGCTTTAGTAAAAAGAAAAGCATTGCTAGGGACTTTTCTTTTAAATATTTACATCAACTGTATCCAATAAAATGGCTGTACTAAAGAATCAAATTAGTTGCCCCTCTAGAAAAATTAAAATAAAGAAAGAAAATATTAAAAAAAGCGGTGTTTCCTTTTTTATATGCATCTATAATAAAATATATATTTAGTTTAATAAAAAATATAGTTTAATATAGAATAACTGTAATGTTCAATATTGTTGAAGCGTTTGGTTTTCAACTGTGCTGCAGTTGAGATGGAAATTTAAAACTGTTCTCAATCGCTAAAACACATTTGTGTAAGATAAAACAAAATTAATATTATGGAACATTCTAATTCAAATTTTTACCAAATTTATTGAGACAGAAATCTGTCCCTAAGAAGCAAACAGTGTTCCATTTTTCAAATCTTTTTTTAAAGGGTAACTGAAATTTTTATGCGGCAACACAATTATGCATCGTTATTAGTTTTGTGCGAAAAAGCAGTTCAAGATTTAGACTAGCGAGACAGTAAGATAAACTAGAAGATTGCTTCAGAAATGTTTCATGTTAAAATTTGCATTGTGTGTGTGTTTTTTTTATACCTAAAACAAGTTTTGAGATTATTAAACTCTTTCGAACAATCATGTAAGACAACGTTTCTCAAGCAGGTTTTCAGCGAATTATAGCGTTCCGCAAAGTTCTTGATTGAGTTTTTTCTGAGGTAAAAAACTGTTTGGGACAAAGTTTTAATACCATATGCTATTTATCTAATTCAATAAAACATTTCGAACGTTTTTTATGCACATTAAAGCAGTAAAATGATTATTAAAGGTATTAAGGGATTCAATCTTGTAGGAATGGGTGAAAACTTTGGTCATTTTTTATGTAACTTTCATGAAATTGTCGCCTTTCAAGCCATTTCATAAGAAGACTTTTTTCGTATTCATTATCATTTAACACAAGCATTAAGTCGAGAAATAAAATTGTTTTGCAAATGTATTATGTGGACGATACATTTTACTGTAATTTTGAAAGGTTCTGTAAGCGGGCAAATGGTCGATCAACTTGTTTTGTACCATATTTGCGATTTATAAGAAATGAGGCCGAAAGGCGATGTTTTGAGGCCGCCCGATTATTCTTCCGAAACTTTTTATAAGCAATTTTGCATTGCAATATGGTAATTTCTGAACAATGTTATTATGTCTAACTTAAAAAACATTTTAATGCTCATATGCTTTTCAAGATGAGTTTTTCTAATTGTTTTTGTTATGTGTTTTCACGAAATCCAACAGGATGTTCACCTTCATTTGATTTATATTGCCATTTTCAATGCTGAAATTTTCACTTTCCAGCGTTTTGGTTAAGAGCAAAGTATAGTTAAACATTTTTGAGGTGACATATTAAATAGTGTGCGAACAGTAAGAATGTATGTTGTGAAATGGAAGGAAATGCAGGAGCTCTGATAAGAAAATATGTTCTTCAGCCGTGTGATACGTAATTAGAAAAAATCATCTTTCGTTTTTTATAGCGTTCGTTGACGAAATCTGCAGTAGTTTACAAATTTTTTTAATTTGACAGCATGTGAAGTAAACGTGGTTTAGATGTGGCCTTTTTGAACAAAATATTCAGTGAAAAAATTAAGAACACATACCCATAAAATCATAAATATAAAATGCACAGTATGAGAAACTTGGCAAATAAAATAAAACATCTCAAAGAGTGCGTCCGTAATGTGTTGCAAAACAATCTTATTATATGTGATATGATTCATCTAAAAAGATTTATTGTAGAGTTATATATAAACCCATTTGAAAAGTGTCATCCGAATTGTGATAGCGGAAATAAAATCTAACTTTTTATTTCGAAAGTGGCGTATCAAATCAAAACGCATTTATTACGGCTTCGTCGATAGTACTGCAACAAAGTTTGAAAAATTTCATAAAATTATCAGCAGGTGAGGAATGAGTAATTTAGGCATGGCCTGAACAAGGAGGGCGACAACTCGTCGGAAATGTGATTGATTGTCTCTTCAGTCGAACGACACGCACAATCAATCTTCCGCGTATTCTGCGGAAAATGACTGCCCCCAATGCTGCACTGCATTAGTAGCCGTTAAGGACTCTCGCACCAGGACATGGAGCAGTAAGTCTTTTCACGCGCATAACTAACTATTCAAGAATTGTTCTTCCGTTGATAGTTGCTGTTTTAAGTCTGGTCATTTGTTTTCACCTTTGAATTCGCTGTTTCGTGGTTGTCTATAGCTTTAGAAAGCGCAGCATAAAAGGATACACATTATCTTAGACTTCCTTAGTTAGATACCATTTTTCCATTTGTGAAAGTTAAACCAGATGGCAGGGCCTTATTTACCTTTAGGCCCGTGTTGCCCCCTAATTTTGGTTATTATTTTTTTTTATAATTTAAAATGTTTTAGAAAAATATTTAAAAATAGCATCTTTCAAAAACTGTTAGTGTTCTGTTGCTTTACAGAAAATTTGTATTATTAAATTATTTTAAAACCACAAGGAATTTTCTCTTTGGGGGCTCCCAAATTTTGGGCTGACAATTTGAAATTGGAAAAATAAAATCGATTTTGCACTTTGAGAGCCCCAGATTTTGTTCAAACATTTTGTAATTTAAAAACAAAATCATTTTGTACATTGGGGGGCTCCCAAATGTTAGTCTGACTCTTTGACATTTGAAAAGCAAATTAGTCTTTGCGATTTGGGGGCCCCCACATTTTGGTGTGACCGGCAAGTTTTACAAACACATACTGAATGTTATGTTTAAATAATTTTTGTTGCGTGGGGGGCCCCCAAACATGAGTCGTGCCTATAGTGATTCAAAATGTAAATCGGGCCTTGCCAGATACACAGATAATTAGTATTGAACATATTTAAATCTTGTTTAAAATATCAATTTTAAATTGCAGAAACACTCCTCTTTCATTACAGCTAATTTTTGAGCACAATTGCTCACGAATAGCAGTTATAATGCAGAAACAACTTGCAGATTCTACGTTTTAGAAAGCTAGTCTAAAATCAAAAGGTTAAATGCAAAGTAAACTAAAGCACACGTTTTGCAAAAAAATTGCCTACATGCCTTTTAAGGGTTACAAAGAACCCCTTTTGATTGCAAAGGAAGAGAGTTTCTAGACAGACATAGATATAGGAATTTTCTGAGGACTTACCTATTTTCTTACCCTTTTTATCTGTTTTTTGGAAAATGTGCTCCAAAAGAGGAAAATTATAAATTTATAATTCTTATTCATGGAATATTTAACAACGCTTGACACTTGAAGAGGGAGTGGCAATTGCCCCCAATGCTCCACTTTCCTGTACCCGTGCTTGCTTCTAGATGAAAAACAAGACCTCTTCATCTTGTATTTCATTTCTCCTGCATTGAAATGAGGTTCCTTTTAACTTAGAAACACATGTATGCGATGTTTTGAAAAATTTGTGCTTAATTTATGTTGCATTTATTTGTATTACTTTTGTATGCTATGCATTACCTTTTAATTTGTACCACAAATGTATTCTATTTACTTTTTAGTCTACTTTTTCTTTTAGTGAATGCGTTTTTTTAAATGTCGATCTCGCTTTGTTGGCTCCGCCTTCACTCTAGGAAAAAATTAAATCCCCTATCTACACATTTTTTATATTAGTGTAGGTGAGACATAAAATATAGAAATAAGTTAAAATACTAGTTTTAAGTCAATTTGACTATCACTGCTTCATTGATTGTTACTTGTGAGCAGCCATGGTTTTCCTCTGATCTCATTTTTTGTGCTATATAAATAATAATATTGTGCGATATCTAGCTCAATTTAAGAGGAAAAGTTTAACTTTTTAAGTACGCTTATAAGAAATTGCTGCACTTATGAAGCTTCATGTTTTCCCAAAATACTATTGATTTTAAGTTGAACTTTTGTTCATCACAGAATCCACAATTATCAGAAAGGTTATCAATGATATTGAGAGTATAAAATTCAAATTAAAATTGCATTTTAAGAATAAATGAACATTGAAGATTTGGTAAATAATTGGAAATTCAATGTGTGAGTAACATACAGTGAAAACAATACGGGATAAACAATAACAGTAGTTTCATTTTACATTGTTCAGAGAGTGATGCCCAATGTGACGTCTGGGAAGATAATTAGGAGAAAGATTTGACGTTTTGCATAAATCCTCTTAAGATCCTTATTTTTGGGGTAATAATTGTTTATTCTTTACTACTTTGGGGAATGCGGAAAGCTAGCTAATTTGAATAGTTTGAGTATGCACGAATCGTTAACTTCTAAGTATTGCTAAAATTTTGCCCAGCTCCGCTCCGTGCTCCGAGTAGTTTTAACAGAAGTCATATTTATTATCTTTTTTCATTTAATTTAACAATTTCATTTATATTAGGGTGATAACAAATTTATAGACGCTTTATTGTGCACATTAAAAACCAACTTCGTTCTTTGTCTTCTTATTCAGTCAAAACGTGGAGAGCGTCAACGTTCCGCGCTCCGGCTTAGCTCCTACTCCAAGCAAAAGCTCACTACTCCACTGCTACGTGCTCCACTCCAGATCCTTGCTACAAACGTAGAATTATTGCTACGTATATCAGGCAGCTTATTGCCGTCTGGAAAAGATTCTGAAGAGCATTACATTAAGCTTAGGACCGTCAGTAGATGAATACTACAAAAAACGCTTTCTCAATTGAACAGCTGAGTGGATGAACATAAGTGACTTTTTGAAGAAGTGTAGAATTTGCTGTTAGTTCTTTAAAATATACGTGCTGTGTTTTTTCTTTTCTTTATAGCGTTTCAAATACAGATATTTCCAGTAATGAGACAACATCTGCCCAAAGTGAGGAAACTAAAAAGCCATTGATCGCGGGAAAAAATCGGGAGCTTAAAACCTCGATTTGCAATAAAAGCGTTTTTATGCGGTTCAACAGCATATGCACGTCCGACCGGCCGCTTTGCCGCATATTCTCCCTGGCGAAGCAACGCACTTAACGCAAGTGAGCAATGCACCTTAATACTAATAATAAAATGCAGATGATATAGCAAATGGTAATTGTTTATCGCCATGGCTACCAATTCATAGGCTGTTTTTAGATAGCCCAGAGAAAAAAGAAATTTAAACTAGGCTATCGGTCGGTAGGCGTTGACGATAAAAAGCCGATTAATAGGCAATCGGTCCGTAAGCATCGGCAACAAGAAGCCGATTAATAGGGTATTGCTCGGTAAAGTGTTAACTATCTGTGTCAAGGGAAAAAAAAAATCAAAACGTGTGAAGTCGATTTTCTCGGATTTACACTAAACTTTTCGATTATGAATATACTTAATTCCTCGCTTTATCGTGATAAAACAGGTAAATTGGTGATGCTTTATAGGCGGGATAGCTTCTCCAAGGCTCATCATTTTTGTTTAAATTTAATAAATCGTGAAGTGCAGTCTGAGTCGAATTAACTCTTTGTAAAATAAAAGGTTGGTTGTTTGGCTAGAAATTAAAAAAAATATATATATAGTAATTTAATACAGAATACAAATTTATGATTTGCTGAGAGTATGATTTGTTGAACATAAATACAAATGATCTGTAGAAATATTTTTTTAATGATGCCAAAGGCCCTGAACACGTTTTAGGGCATACCTGAAAGGAGTCCCGGTGCATAGCATCCTATTTTAAAAATACTTTTCAAAATTTAGGAAGGAAAAATTAATATTTAGTAATACTTTTTCAGGCTGTGAGGAAACAATCGTTGCTTATTTTTAACGTTTACAATTATAATGAAACATCTTTTGTCTTTTTGCTCGTTGTTTATTCAACCGCAGCATAATTTATTTGTAAACAGTGCAAATGATTAAATAAACTAAAAAAAAAAACATAAATATTAATTTTTTTTGATAAAATAATAAAATGGAAAAACAATGTATATAAACGGGCAAATACGCAATAAAATCACAGACGCGTGTTTTGGGGCTACATGGAACCCCTTTATCAGTTCATAAAAGTATGAGCTTTAGGTTAAAAATCTTCCGACTGTTGCTTAATTGTGCTTCTAATTACTCATTATTTCAACAAAGATAAACTTTTAGGCCTTTTTGCTTCACTTAATTTGTGCATTTCTGCTGAAAATATCATTATCAGGCTATTCGAATTTAAATATGCTATACAATTGTAAATTTTCTTTCAAGTTTGAGAGGATTTTTTCTTTTGAATTAAAAGTAAATTTAAAACAAATTAAGTCAATTTCGTCAGCTTCTTCAGAAACTGGAAAAATCTCCTAAAGTAATGAAATCCTAAAAAAAAAAAAAAAAAAAAAAAAAAATCAGAAAACAACACGTCATAAAACTCCTAATCTTAGCTATAAACTTTCTCTTCCGAATTTATTAATCTTCATTTCGAAATTGAGTGCTAACGTTTTACAACAACTTGGGTGTTTTGTCTTAATATATCTAGATTGTTTTTCAGACTACAATACTTTAGTAAAGTGCCCCTAATCTTTCAATATTTGTTTTTCTGGCCTGGGCACACAAGAAGCTATTAACGCTTGCCGATTTAATCTTTATCACGAAGTTCAGATTGGAGTATTGATAAAGGTAATGTTCTGGTTATTCTCTGAGTAATATCATGTAGTTTATTTTTTTAATTATCCGTATGTAATTTATTGCATTAAGTGTTCTCTTTATTGTACAAGAACAAAAGTTTGATTAATTAAATTTATTCTGGTTGCGAAAAAATAACACAGTTCATATATGATACTAATTAAAAATAATTTGCTTCTCCAGCACTGAAATTCTGAAACTATTTTTGCTTAAATTAAGTACATAAAACCTAAATTTGTGCTGTAAATATTAATGCTGCCAAATTATTAATAAATAGCAAATTTTATCAACTGCTGAATAAATTCAACTACATCATTTGTTCCTGAGAATTATGATTGTTTCACGCAGGTAAATGTAATTTTCATTTTCATATAGTTAGCAGAATTTCAGCCGAAATTTATATTTTGGAGGAGCAGGAGATTTTGAATATATAGGAAGATGAATATATAGGTATAGCACATAAATTGTTTGTAGCAATTTCAGTTGTAGGGGGTGAATACAGAGCGAGAGTGTGGGGGGGGGGGGGGGGGGGTAAATTTATATAAAAAATTATTATACAAATAAAGTGCACGCGGATCTCAGAGGGCATTAGCATTAAAATAACGTCAGATAAAAGATCGACCGTGTGAGACACGTGCGTATGCAAATTTGCCGGTACTTTTCGCCCGTGTCAGACACGGGAAAATGTGTTAAGAGGTTAATTATCTCCAATCAATTTTCACTAGGTTTTTGTGACGTCTGTACGTACGTATGGACTATCAATTTTAACGGACCCCAAGTTCGTTTTAATGACCTTGTGGTAACCTCTGTATGTACTGAAAAAGTTATGTTCGCATGTATGTGATTTATACGTGTGTATGTATCACGAATAACTCAAAATTGGTTTGTCGTAGAAGGTTAAAGTTTTGTGTATAGGTTTTGCATGAAACCTAGTGGTTCACCTCCTACTTTTATTGCGATCGGATGTTCTAATAGGGCTTTTAACTCACTTTTTCGGTAAATCCGTATTATTTTTAAGTAATTTTTAAGTATCAAGATATTTTTTTCAAGGAATCAATCAATGCATTTCGGTTGTTAAGTAAATTGGTAACCATTGGTAACAACTTACCACTATCTGCTCAGATTTGGCGTCAAAAATGAGAAGCTAAATCCAGATTGTTTTCAAGTAGTTTTTAAGTATCAAGATATTTTCCTCAAGGAATCAACCAATGCATTTCGGTTGTTAAGTAAATTGGTAACAACTTAGCAATATCTCATCAGATTTGGCGTTAAAAATGAGAAGCTAAATCCATATTGTTTTCAAGTAGTTTTTAAGTATCAAGATATTTTCCTCAAGGAATCAATCAATGCATTTCGGTTGTTAAGTAAATTGGTAACCATTGGTAACAACTTAGCAATATCTCGTCAGATTTGGCGTTAGAAAATGCGATGCCAAATTCAGTCAGTCTGGAGACACGTGCAAAGAAACCATGTGGTGAATTTTTCCCCTTACACCGTAAAAATTTTTGGTGTTACGAAACACCATTTTTGCGTTCACTCGGTGTAAAGCTAAATTTTTTTCATTTTTTGATGTATTTTAAATTCTCTTGAATGTCTGTCTAAAAATACAGACAGAGAATGTTCTTTTAGCATATGATGGTCGTTAACTCATCTACGCATCAAAATTCATTACGATTGCTCATGTATCCTATTTTCATAGAAATGAGCAATGGCAATGAAATTTCCATGCGTAACGGAGCTAACAAATTTCATTTGCTAACAAGCGTTATACTATCTATATTTTTTTAGACTGACACACAAAAAAAAATAAAGTATATCAAAAATGAATAATTTTGAACTTTACACTAAATCGTGTGGGAACTAAACTTAACATTTTTATTGTTGTTAACATAATAATTTACATATAAAAATAAATTATTACATATAAAATAAAATAAATTTTAATTACTTTCATGACATAAATTAGAAAACAAAATTAAAGGCAAACATGAACTATTTTAATCCACAAAACAGGTTTGTACACTCAAAAAAAATTAGTGTACTTGTTTCCTAAGTCTTTAAGCTTTTCAGTTTTAGGCGAACTGCTCGAAAAAATATTTGGTTGATTTTGAAGTAGCCTTAGGATATTAGACAGAACAACCTTGTACCTTCTATTAAGCGATAACATTAAAATAGTGATGGCTAAAGTGACTTGTTAGGATCACTAGCTGACAAATATTTTTCAACCTTGATTTACTGAATTTTGTAATAGTTTTAAAATCATGGTGTTGAAGATTTTACTACCTAATTCAGAACATTACTAACCACCCTATAACACAATTTTTATTATATGTTATCCCCAAGGACGTCAACGTAAGACGAGACTTGAGATATCAGCTGTGAATCTTCTAAAACAATATATTCCGCCAGAAAACTAATGCGTGAGTAAATAAAAAGTTAAAATAGTGTACCAAATGTTAAGATGCTTTTAATATAAAAAAAATAAAAGATTATTGCTTTTAACTACGTAATTGCTTAGAAATATTTACAATTTCTTTTCACGATTACGTAAGTCCCCAAGTACCTTTCTCAGTAAAATTTTTATCCTTAAATACATAACAAATAGGAGATTGGAGAAAAATAAATAACTTTAAAGCGAAAATTTTGCATATAAATCCTGAAAACCTCGCAAAAGTCCATAAGCTTAGCAGTTGTAGGAAACCTTTTTTAGAAAATCAATAGAATATAGATGTGTAATGGAATAGATTCAAATAGAAAACTACCTGATAGTTAAAGTTAGTACTTATTTCTGTTTTGAAAATTTAAACAGTACTGAAACGTCCCTTCCTTCCGATATTTTTGAACTAAAGCCTTTTACTTCAATATTTTTGGATTTGACTCGCGAATCAATTTACAATCAAATGTACATCGTAAAACTTTTCCAGTCCCAGCAGACTGTTTTGATTCCTTTTAGGTTTTTTTCAATGATTTTGACAAAAAACAAAAAAGATATATTTTTTCACATTCTAAAGATATAAAAGAGATTTCAACTGAAAAAAATATTTCACTTAGTTTAGCGTAACAGGAACTTCGGGACTTTATACGAGTGAAATTCTATGCTTATATTGGATGTTTCATTTTTTTCTGGTCTCATCACTTTTAAAGCTGTTGTCTAACTTGTTGAATGTTTTTAGACATGCTTCATTATCTGCATGTGAAATGACTAAAATACAAGAAAAATATTTTTAGAGTAAATGAAGTAAATTCTGCACAACAGCAAAATTGTTCATTTTTAAAATTTGTACTTGGAACGGTTTTTTTGCTCATATTTTATTGCTTAAGTCTTTTTTTTTTTTAAATTTCTAATGGGCTGCTATTGGCATCTGCCAATTGCAGATCTAGTGCGTTCCCGAGATATTGGTACCGATTCTTGCAGCGGCACCACAATGAGTGTGGTATCATTGCCGCATGGGAATTTTTGACGGCCAGTTTCGCCACCTGAAAGGGCGAGCACCCGGACTCTCTTGATGCGAAATGGCACTCGAAATTAAATTTAGCCGAGAGCATCCAAGCCAAATGTCTACTCAAGGGATCCTTTACATGCCACATCATCATACGACATGGGCGCAGACGATTTTCTGCATTTTGAAAATCCACCGACTCTGCCAGACTCGATCCTCTGACCTGGGGCGTACGAGCTCCGCGCCTTGCCACGATGCAGGTTGCCTTGCTTAAATGCGATATTTTCAAAGTTCGGTTTTATTTTTTATTAAATATTAGTCTGAAGATATTACTCAACAACTCGCTGTGATCATTTTGTGCGACATTTGATTCAAATTAAGATTGAACCTCTCGTCGAGTTATGAAAAAAATTAGTAAAACTAATTTTTCTATATTTTATGTGTATTAACCTCTTCAGACCCCAGAACTAAGCACAGACAATTTTGACACAATTTTTTGGTTCTCTGATTTAAAAAATGATTACAAAACAAAATAACTAAAATTTTTTTTTTTAAATTTTAATTAATAATTAGTTTGAATACTATTAAATGGCTATGTTTAAAACGAAGAGTGGTAACTGAACGTCAAAATTCTCATGCGGCGTAGGTACCACACTCATTGTGGTGCCGCTGAAAGAGATGGTACCAATTACTGGGGAACGCACTAGGTCTGCAATGGTTGAGGACCAATACCGCAGCCCCATTGGAAAGAAAAAAAAAATGTTTAAAACGAAGTAAACTATGTGTTGATTAATTTCAAAAACAATTGGGTGTTTTAGCTTTCAAATTGCCCAAACAGTAGTTAATAAACAGTATTTAAAATGTACCCAATTGGGTACACTTGGAATGAAGAGGTTAAATGCCACCGCAAGTCATGTGCAAAAGAAAAGAACAGAAAAACCTTGGAAAATTAACCTTTCTGCTTTTTTTTCTTTTAATGAGCTTCATACGAGGGTTAGGATACTTCAGTGTTACGTGAAATGAATGCATGGTCATAATATCAATAAAGTAAAAGACAATAACAGTATTTTGTATTTATAAATTTTGTTTTATTTTTCTACACTCATATTTTCAAAATAATTAATAAAAGGGTATATGGGTAAGCGTTAGAAATAAAGCAAGTAAAGCATTTAGACAAACGTGTACATTAAGTGGTTTTGTCAATATTCCGATATTGTATAGATTTGAATCCTGAAAATGCACGTGTTGCCAAATGCTAAAAGAATGCGTTTAATGGTTAAATAAAAAATTTTCATTTATTGTTTATTTGACCATTTTATGGCAAATGGACCACTCTTTGTCAGGGATTATGAATATAAGGATGGTAAAAGAGTTGGAAATCACGTCCCAAAGTAATGTTTTAAAAAAAGTAGTACATAAGATTGTCCTTGGTGTCGAAGGTAACTGTTTTGAATTAAGGTGGAAAGATCCACGAATAAGCTTGGTATAGGGGAGGGTGGGGGAATTACACGCGCTTAAGGGAAAAACACTATATTTTGTTAAATAGTACACTGAAACTAAACAATATGAGCAGAAACTATTCTACAGACAATTAGCAGTACATTTCTTACCTTCAAATAATTACTTTATTTAAGACGTTAATTATAAAAAAAAGTGCAAATGCGTAGTATTCCCCGCCCAGAAGGGTAGTGGCACGCATAGCGAGGTTTTCGTCCTAAGTTTGGACCTCGATTGTTTCCTGCTTCTATTCTTGTTCTTAGTAGCCTCATGAATGCCGAAAATCTTGCTACTTCTCTCATTTTTTTCCTGATTTTATAGCATCAAGAGCTTTGTGTAACTGTTCTTCAGTCCATTTTGCTTTCAGGGTTTTCCTTGTATAATCTCTCGGCATCTACAATTAAAAGAAATATGTTATTATTGCGTATATTGTCCGTTATAATCACATTTACATTTCTGCAAGTCATGTGGGGGACTATCAAGCACCAAAATGGCTGCGTGCGAATACCCCGCAGAGCACTCAGTTACAAACATAACCTTAACATAAAAAGTAGATACAATAATACAACATCACTAAGCTTGAACCAAACCTTAAGATAAGGTGCTTCAGAATCATGCTAAATATTACGCTAAAATAATTAGTTGAAGTAACTAACCTTGCAAATACTAGATGAGAAAAATTACATCAAACGCATGAGATATTCTTCACTCGACTGATGCAAAACTGACACAAGGGAATGGTGAGATCAGGTCTAGTTGGGTATTTGTAGTCCCTACAGATAGGTCGCAGGACCCATCGATAGTGTCTTACGTCACTACAAATTTGTCAATCAGCATGTGTGCCATTACCCGCATGCGTGTAATTCCCCCACCCTCCTCTATGCCATGTTGTTCAGCTGTATAAATAACACAAAGAACAAAATAAGTTAAACATAGGGTAGGCTAAATTTCAACAATTATTTGCAACTTTTTAGAAATATTTATTTTTTTGGTAAAAAATAGATTCACAGCAGAATATAAATATTATGAAGAGCTGATACACCTCTGTGAAATATATGTTTGGGGCATCAGGTTTTTGAGTAAAATTTAGAATTTTATTCAAAAATAGTAATATCTCTCTCTCTCTCGTTTTTGCTTATGACTAAATATTCATGTAACTTTCAGAAAGAGGATATATTTTAGGAAGTACTGAAAACATATATAGACAATATTTAAAACATAAATGGAAAGCACGCGCGCAGTTATTAATTACACATTTATTGAATTTACCGGTAATTTTTTTTTACAACACATAGTGGCACGAATAAAGAAGTCGAATGAGATTGAGTGAAAATGTAAGTGATAAAAACTTGGAAGTGAGATTAAGCTTTTGAAATGGACCATTTCATGAAAGCAATTGAGTGGAATTACTGTGCTTCCGTATAAACACATGTTTTAATTTACCCAAAGCACGGTATTAAATTCGACTATTTACAAACCTCTTCAAGTCAAATGTTCTTATTAATTCCTTACCTTAACAACTGCTGCATAATTAATGTATCAGCAGTATACATTGCTCTTAAAAGAAATTGAATTAGGAAAGTTTTTATGAAATGTTGTTACTTTTCTTCTTTTTCATCAGTCAATAAATTTTTTTTCATGAAAAATTCTTAATACTTCAAATGAAAAATGAGCCAAGTTTTGCTTGTTTCTGCGAAATTCAGGGAAAGCATTTCTATCCACTCGTTTACTATTAGTCTTTCGATATACTTGAACCCTATATTTATGTAGTTTCAATTTATCTTATAGTTCCTCGGTTTATATTTTCCGTATTTAAATTTCCAGGGACTTCTTGCGAAATCCCTGCAATTTTCTACTTTTATTTCAAAAATTTGTTACTGCAAATATTCAAAGAAGTCTGAGCTTTGGGAATTATAAATATTTATTTACTTGTCTGAAATTTTCGTCTACGTTCTCGTATATATTTAAGTATATAAGAATAATAACTAGTACCTTATGTGGTTGGGAATTTGAGGATTTACATTGGTTCCAGTTCAATTGTTTTCTTAAAAACAACTTTATAAAGTCTAGACCGTTTGTTTTTCGGGTCTACTTAAATCCATTACTTTTAATGGGTCTTTTTTGAGTAATGTAAACATGATACTTTATTTAATATCGGGGAAAAAAACCCAACGAAGTTTAGTGGAACAAAAATATTCCTATAAAACCAATATCTTGGGTGAGTTATTTCTGAAAAAAACATAGTCATGGAATAGTATTCAATTCGCGGCAACATTAAATTTTAATCTGGATATGGAAGGCAAAGAGGATATCTTCGAAGTAACTTTATTCTCCCAGGATTGTTTCGTCCGAATCTACAGCAATGGGATATCTTCCACGACAGTGTGATCAAACGCAGCCCTTGTCACAAATCAATAAATCAATCTAAAGTCTTTAACTTAGAATGCTGGAGGCATTCCCTTGGTAGTCTATTAAATCTCGGAACAAAAGCTCATCCTGGATTTGTGATTTGTTCCTACAGAGCATGACTTCAGTCTGAAAAGGAAGTCGTAAATGTCATGGACATGATGTGCTTTTGGAACTACTTAATGATACAATTAAGATGAAAATTACAGAAATTTATTGAAATTACAAAATGAGTTTTTCAGGTAAAGTCGTTATACGATGAAGCTAAATCGTCTTGAATTGAAATCAACCACTAAATCGTTTTATTAAGGGTTGTTCAACAAACTTATCGTGTATGGGAAAGCGTGAAATACAAATACCTCTTTTTCAGTTTTGGAAATACATTAAGACTTAGTATTAGTTTTATTTGGAAATAATAACGCTTTAAGCAGATGTTTAGCTATTTTTTTAAACCTGAAAAGTAAGCTCTATTAATTTGAAAAATTAAATTAAGACGCGTTAGAAGTGAACGAATATCCCAATAGAATAGTAATTGAAACGTAACCAATTTAACTAATCAGGGCGCAATATTTTAAAATCCTCAACAAAAGTATTATAGTAATAATAAACGTATAGGGGACTATACCGAAGTCAAGTTACAAGAAAAGACAAACTCGCACCAAATTTACAAATCTATTACGATAAAATAATGAAAATGCAAAAAGTAGTTCACTTAAGCTAATTTTTGTTAACCCCTTCCCTCTTGCTCCCGTGAAAATGACGGGCTGAGGATTCGCATTCTATTTCTCGCTCCCGTGATATTTCCGGGCTGGAGTTTTTAAACTTTCAAAATAAAAACAACTAAAAAATTAAAAATGAATATATATATAGTGTTCATACACATACTTTTATATAATTTTCAAGCATAAAAAAGATTCACTTTTATGAGTTTTCTTGAAAATTACCCGACCGTTAAGGGGTAAACAGAATCGAGGTACCCAGTTTTTCCCCCATACAAGCAACATTGTACCAACCATGGGAAGATATGGGTCGACTTACCGGAAGATTAGATTTATCAACGTGTCGAGTAAGCGAGGTTCTACTGTACGCATATAGGTAAATATATTTTGTTCTGTTTAAATAACCTCCTCCACTTGACACCCACTCTTGTTGATGCCTTTTAATAAAAATGAATTATAGATAGAGCTCTTGACTCAAAGCCACTCTTCTTTGGAAAAAAAAAATGTTTAGACATGAAAGCGTCATCATGACCATTTTAAGAAAAGAAATGCGCACTCATTTTTCTTTTCAGTGAGTGATGAATACTTAGCTCGTTAAAGGAGATTGAAAGTATCACAAAAGGGCTTAATTGCACTGCTATTGAAGAGAAAATGAGTCTCCTAGTCTTTTGCCAAAAAGAAAAGAAATAATCCTCATGTCGTATTCTTTTGATCTGAATCAATAACTCCGACACAATCCGATCTTTACATTTCTTTGCTAAAGGTCTTAAAAAGACCCAAAAGTCTTTTTCACTCGGAGCGAAATGAAAAAAAGAAATTGTATTTATTTTACGAAACGCAGCAGTTGATTTGCTTACTTTGCTGTTTTGAAAGTTAAGAGCCATCTTCGACTCTGTTGCTGCTCAAGAGTTTTTAAAAATATTTGAGCTAATATGGATTCTCATATGAATAAAAATTATCTGATATTTCCCAACTACAACTTCAAATATTGTGTCGTTTGTTTATTGTGATATTTTACCTTAATTGCTGCTAGCTTTTAGTTGATTACTACAGGGAGACGAAATATTGATTAAAAGTTTCACATATGCTGCACTCGCAAGGCGAATTTAAGGGAGAAAATTGCAACAGTTTTAATCGCAACTTTTCCTGGGGAATACATAATTAGTCAGCTTGTATAGTTTCGAACCAAAATATTAAGGTCTTAATTTCTTCTCGAGTATGGATTTTGTACTGAAAACTAAATTTTGTTGGATTTTACCTTAATTATTTTAAGATATATTGGCGTTTTTTAGGTTAAATAATGTTGATGTATTTTGAAACGAATAATGTTTTTTAATATATTAAATGTAAGTCTCACCATTCTACGAGTATTTTTTTAAAATACGTCCACTTCTTTGGTTTCTTAACTGCTGCTTTTGGATATATTTACACACACACACAAACATATATATAGGTACACATATATATGGTAGTAAGATACTTTCAATTCTTACCATTATTCCCCTTGTTGTATAGCAATATTTCTTACTGAAAATCTAAATAGGGACCGTTCATAAATGATGTCACTCTTTTTTTCAATATATGTGACCCCCCTACCCTAATTTGTCACGAAGTGTCACACTTTCTTGAACCCCCTTCCCCCTTGAAGCGTGACATCATTTATGAATGACCCCCTAGTAGTCAAAGAAAATGCCGTAACGTCTCACTTATGCTACACCTTTCAGTTGTACTTCCATTTTTAAAGGCTAGGATATGTATATATAACATACACTGTGGAACCTGGAAGAAGGGACAACCTTTGTAAATGACAAGCTCAACCTTTCTAAAATGACCACTTCTGTGAAAAAAAATTGTGCCCTTAAATATAATGATTGAGGGAAACGTCCTTTGTAGCGACCACCTGTTTAAGGAAACCAGTTTTGTCTTTCCCGGGGAAAATCCCATTTTGCATTTTACACTGTACAGATACCATTGAAGTGAAATTAAAGAAAATAGCATTGAGTTTTGGTTTTATTTTACCAACCGGCAACTAGTAAGATACTTTCAATTCTTACCATTATACCCCTTGTTGCAAATAGCGATATTTCTTACTGAAAAATTAAATAGAGTCGAAAGAAAATGACGTAACGTCTCACTAATGCTACATCTCTTTCATTTGTACTTCCGTTTTCAAAGGCTCGACTAGAGTATAGTACAATGAATGTGATTTAATTTATGAGCCTGTTTCAGAGTTATCTTTTAGTTATGCTTCAGTAAAAGTTTCGCATCGTACTTTTCTTTCTATTCTTTCCAAATTCGCTGTTCAAAAACAATTTCATAAAATGCTGACGTACTTGTTTTAACACATAAACGACTGAATAAGATGGAAAACGTTAGTTTTAGTAATGTGGAAAAAAATACCACACTACTGACACGTATTTTCAAGAAATAGTAAAGAATGTAATTCATGCAAATTTTATTTTAACTTTATTTCTATTGACGTTGTTTTTCAGTAGCAAATTAACTCAATGAATCTAAACTTGTTTTAATATTCTTATGCTATTTATATACCCTTTGATTTAAAATAAAACTGAATTTTATTTATAGTAGTAAAAAAAATAAAATTTTACCTTTACATTAACGTTTTCTTTCAATTATTTGCTAACTCGCTCAGTTTTGAATTAAATGAGAAAAACTGAATTTTTTTTTATTTGCGGCATTCCAAATTTCTGTATTAGTCATTTATTAACTAATACAGAGCAAATTAATTCAATACTGAATATAAACTCGTTTTAGCGTGCCGCTTATCTGCTATACATTTTGTACCCTATGCTGAAAATGATTTTTTGCCTAACTTTGATTTTTAGTTATTTATAATTTTTTTATATTAAGCGTAGCAAGAAATCCTCGAGGGGGTGGGGGGCGTCGAAGACAGGAACAGGAAACTCTGATGCTTGAGAATCTAAATAAAAACAGTCATAACTATTAATTTTACATATACAGTTAGAAGTGTACATTCATAAATTTCTAAGAAGAGGAAAGCAGCTTTTAAAGGCAAAAGAATCGCTTTAATGTTAATAATTTTAATTTTGAGGTTCAAAGGAGGGGTGCGAACCCAGGGACCACCCACACCCTTCCCTGCGCCACTGATCTCTACCTTTATGTATTTCATGATGTCAAACTTGATTCTTGTAAGAGCTATCACGAATTTTAATATTTAGAGATGCAGGGCGATTCATTGCATCGTGACATAAACTTAACTTTTCTGCACTTTTATTCTCCTTTGAAGTTTTCAAAAATATATAACTAAAAGTAAAAAACAAATAAAAATAATAAAATATTATAAAAAGTAAGCGGGTTAAAATCAATGAAAAAGGAATGAAAAAAAATGAATTTAATGAGTTTTCAAATCAATAAATCTCGTCCATCATTTTTTTCAGTTCGACTTACTGCACAAATTTAAGTCGTTTTTTGCACATTTTAATAAGTTTTCTTAAATTTTATTAAACTTTTCTTAATTCAATTTTTCTAGTTCATTTGTTCTAAATTAAAAGTTTTAATTCAAGTACATTTGCTTCATTCAAGTTTTAAGTTCAAAGTACATTTGCTTCATTCAATTTTTAAAATTCAAGTACATTTGCTTCATTCAATTTTTAAAATTCAAGTACATTTGCTTCATTCAAGTTTTAAATAAAGTACATTTGCTTCATTCAAGTTTTAAATAAAGTACATTTGCTTCATTCAAGTTTTAAATAAAGTACATTTGCTTCATTCAAGTTTTAAATAAAGTACATTTGCTTCATTCAAGTTTTAAATCAAAGTACATTTGCTTCATTCAAGTTTTAAATCAAGTACATTTGCTTCATTCAAGTTTTAAATCAAGTACATTTGCTTCATTCAAGTTTTAAATAAAGTACATTTGCTTCATTCAAGTTTTAAATAAAGTACATTTGCTTCATTCAAGTTTTAAATCAAGTACATTTGCTTCATTCAAGTTTTAAATCAAGTACATTTGCTTCATTCAAGTTTTAAATCAAGTACATTTGCTTCATTCAAGTTTTAAATCAAGTACATTTGCTTCATTCAAGTTTTAAATCAAGTACATTTGCTTCATTCAAGTTTTAAATCAAGTACATTTGCTTCATTCAAGTTTTAAATCAAGTACATTTGCTTCATTCAAGTTTTAAATCAAGTACATTTGCTTCATTCAAGTTTTAAATAAAGTACATTTGCTTCATTCAAGTTTTAAATAAAGTACATTTGCTTCATTCAAGTTTTAAATAAAGTACATTTGCTTCATTCAAGTTTTAAATAAAGTACATTTGCTTCATTCAAGTTTTAAATAAAGTACATTTGCTTCATTCAAGTTTTAAATAAAGTACATTTGCTTCATTCAAGTTTTAAATAAAGTACATTTGCTTCATTCAATTTTTAAAATAATCATTCAAGTTAAATGCACTCTCTGGCTTCATTCAATTTTTGACGTTAAATTTTAAATAAGTACATTTGCTTCATTCAAGTTTTAAATCAAGTACATTTGCTTCATTCAAGTTTTAAATAAAGTACATTTGCTTCATTCAAAAAACGTTCTTGTTTTAAATAAAGTACATTTGCTTCATTCAAGTTTTAAATAAAGTACATTTGCTTCATTCAAGTTTTAAATAAAGTACATTTGCTTCATTCAAGTTTTAAATCACGTACATTTGCTTCATTCAAGTTTTAAATCAAATACATTTGCTTCATTCAAGTTTTAATTCATTCAGCATGCACCCTGGTTCTTCTAATTGACGTTAAGAAAACTTAAGATCAATGTTTTACTCTAATATGCAGTATTGATTTTTCTAAGCATCTATTCAAACGTCTGTTTGTGTGTGTCAATTTCTCAAACGCTTTCCCCCACTAAATTGACATCAGTAACCAAATCCTTGCGAGGCGTTTTTACTGTTGGTAATAATTCCAAATCCCTATTAGTTTATAGATTCATTTGATAATCTATGCAGCAATGTTAAAAAGAACTGTTTCAAACAATCTAGTCTTATCTTTCTTTTCAGTTTTGCGCATTCTTATCAAGTGTTTTACCTTAAAGATAATAAAAAAATATGCTAATGATTAGTTTACCAGAACTATATTTGAAAAACCTATCATTAACTACTTCATTATCATAAGTTAGTATACGCGGTGCTGGTGAGCAATCCTTTATTTTTATCGTGAATATTTCCTTATTTTTCCACAGTGAAAATTATCTGCATTCTCTTTCCCGTCAAGAACGAGAAACTGTAAACCCGCTAAAGGTGTGAATAATGATCTTGACTACAAGAGCGAACATTTGAATAATTAAGAGAATAATTAATCATATTTGAGGATGAAGTATAATATAAGCAATGTTGCATAAATTTATTATATAAGGCGTTAGGGCTTATATACCAAATAATAGTTAAAAACCGTTTGTTATCCCTTTTTACGTTATGAAGCTCTTTATTTACACGCTAGCTACTGGAACTAACTATTATCTAGTGCATCTGATTAAGTTTTTTTCAGATTCTAAAAGTACTACGAAGCACTTAAAGAACTTTATATGATTCCAACGTAAATGCTGTAGTATATTGCGCCGAAAAATAATATATCATAACAAATTCAACACGCTTAACCATGTGGAAATTTTAATGCGTAATGGATCTCTTGAAATTGGGTTTTGAGTTGTTTACGCATTATTTGCATTTTTAACAATCTCATCTTGTCTTATTATTCCTTTTCTTAAACCAAAATGCTATCTATTTTACTTACGGCTTTTATGTAGTTTGAAATATATGCGCAAATTTTAAAGATTTTTACCTAAGAATAATATATACGCGCCGATAGTGATACGTGAATGGTGGTTTCCTGAGAACGTTATAGAAAATACGACCATTTTGAAGTGAGTTTTTGTGAGTTAAGTTCTTCTATATAAACGTTTATTTGTTTAACCCCTTAACCTGGAAATTAATCTGAAACGTGCGGTGCTAAAAAAAGACAATTTAATTTCTAAATCAGAATAGTTTGGCTTCTTATATAATTGCATATATCTCAAACTTGAAGCAATGATTTTTTATTCCGTACGACTTCCAATATTTTATTTTTAAAGCCGTATTACTTTACAAATTTCACGAGCAGTGTTACTCGTCATTGTCCGTTTTGGCTAGTTTTAAGCAGGACGAGTGCTACTCGTCATAGCCCGTTTTGGCTAGCTTTAAGCAGAACGAGTTCTACTTGTTATTGTCCGTTTTGGCTAGTTCTAAGCAAGACGAGTGCTACTTGTCATAGTACGTTTTGGCTAGTTTAAGCAGGACGAATGCTACTCGTCATTCCTGGTCAAGGGGTTGACAGAATTCTAATCCTTGAGTTTTGTTAACGGTTTATTCTGGCATGGATTAGTTATATCTTGTAGTTATGTAGGGTGATTCTCTTAAGTGTTTACATTATTCTGGGAGGGGTAGATTACATTTTACCTCATCTCACTACCTCTTAAGGTGAAGCCATAAGCTTTCTATACGTTGCCTCACGGAGCCGGTAGAAGTGTCTTAGTTTCTTCCCCTATCGGGTCATCCCGCGTTATCTGTACGGAAGGAAATAAGGAAATTGTCCCAATCGCTAAACTATATGGGACGTTGGAGTACGTTTTGCAAGAAATGATCCAATCTAAGGCGTATCCAGAGGGGAGGGGGGGGCACAGGCCCGCCCCCCCCAAAAAAATCCCTAAAATTTTCGCAATGTAGCATATATTCCTCCCTGAAACGTACCTCAACAGAAGTGTTTCAAAGTCCCCCTCCCCCACACCCGAAAAAAATTTCTGGCTACGGCCTTGATCCAATCAGCGGATGTTAACATTTCATTTTCTTTAAACTGCAAAAGTACGTTAGGTTTTGCGATAAACAAATAATGGTTCCTGAATTTTAACAAGCTACTCAGCTATGCTTAAATTATGACAACAAAAGAAAACATTGTGTTGCTAAGTTTTAACTATATAGTGTTACTTTCTTGATCTTTATTCAGATATCGCTAACTTTTGTGTGATTTTTGGATGGTTACTATTACCTGTTGTGCTATTGTGATTTAGCGATTCCGTAATTTTTCCACGTGTATTAATTTTCGGCTAGTTGTTCTGAGAAAATGCTCAGCACTGGTTTTCTGCAAGCACAGTAAATTTCCATCCTTTTTTAAAATGTACTACGTAATTAAATGGGGGGCGTTAGAATGCCCTGATTTTTGCATAATTTTATTTTAAGTTTTTAAAAATGAAAGAGTACAGAAATGCAGATTTTAAGTGCAGTAAACTTAATGTAAGTTTGCACCAATTTATAAGCAATAAATAAGCAAACAATTAATACAAATGGCCAAGCACTTTTTTTTAAAATTTCATATAGATCATTCAAAACAAATATTATAATTCTTTTCTTGCATTAGTTTAAATTCTTCAGTAATGAAACGAATTCATTTAGTACCACCCATTACCTAATGTGATTTCACTTTAAAAAAGTTTTTCAGTTTTAATTCGTAGAAGAAGTGAAATAATTGTGGAATGCAAAAATAGCTTAGTTTTTTAACTATTGTAAATAGATTTGCGTAAAAAGATTATTTAATAAAATCCGCAGTCATCAAAAAAGTATTAGCCGTGGAATAGTGGAGCTGCTTTAATAATTACATTTAAATTACTTCTTAAAGCATTCACGCAAACACATTAACTTGAGTAATTTTTACTTCTTAGAGGAGTAAATGTGATTTCCATCTTGTGTCAAGTTCCATTTTAATTGTTCTGTTTTCTGAAGAAATTGTTTTGGTGCAAAATAAATTAAAACTAAATTCTTTACTAACACTCATCGGTATTCTGTAATGAAAAAAAGTCTGTGAATTTGACAAAACTTCTTGGCAGTACGAAGAAAATCTTTTCATTCGGAAGAAAAAAGAGCTGATCATTCCTTCATTCATCCAAACATTTTTTCGGATCTTTTTTTCTGTTAAGTTTCTTAAACTCGCTCTCGTTTTAAATTGGGAAGTGTAATAGTTTTAATTTCTTCAAGAGTTATTTATTGATTTAATTAAAATAGAGCGTTCTATTGCATTCAGATAGATTAGACTTTTGTGGTACTGCCGAAATAATTAAGTTTCTTAACATGTATCGAAAAGTTTCCGAAATAAACGTGTAATTTAACATAAGTAGCATAGGAATATTTTATAGCATTTGCTGTTGGTAATAAGGTCTGATTTTGCTAAATAACTGAATAAAATGCTTTTGATGGGAAATATTTTTGAAGTGAGTTTAGGCTGTATTCATTTGTTTCAAAAATGCGCTAAAATTTGTGTGTGATGTCAACTCCCAGTCGATTGTAGCAAGCAAAAAAAAAAAAAAAAAAAATGTCGAAGGCTAAGTTAAGTTCTTTAAGTTAATCTAATACTGGGTAAAAATATATTAATATTTGTTCGTTGAAAGAATGGTTCCAAAGAGTACATTAAAAACAATATGCCGTCGATTCAGGTATTACGTTACTATTCATTAAATTTTAGTAGCTCTTAAACTCGGATCCTCCCCCCCCCCCAAAAAAAAAAAGCGAGAGAATGTTATTTGAACTATTACGTTTGGAGAATTATTTACATTTATCTCTTTGGCGAGCTCTTATAAGTGAAAGTATCTAAAAATTAATCTCTACTACTGCTTCAAATAGAAACATTCTATAGATCTGCATTTTTAAAGCATGAAAAAGTCGTTTTTTCTAAAAGTCGTTTTGGACTAAATATTACTTTTTATGGAAAAAATAGTATTCTTCCTCTTGTTCTTTTCATTTTGCAAGTGTTTATTTTAATAACACTCTTTTACATGAAAATGCGGAAAAACCTTACTGTGATTTCGATAAAAAAATGAATATCGTACTTGAACAGAAAGAATAAACTTGACGTAATACAGAAGAGTGACATAACTCAAAAAGACATCACAAGAAACTCGTGATGCATTATTTTCTGCCATATAATAATATTATCTCTTATAAAAAAGCTACTCGACAAAGTAAGGACTCGGTGTTTTGACAAAAGAGAGTCGCTGATATGAAGACCAACACATACTTTTTCCATGTTCGCGTACACGATAGTTTGATTAAGGGTGCGTAAAAATAACTGAGACAACTAAAAATAAAACTGTAAACACATTGCTTTGTTACTGTAATCTTTCTCCCAAATGGACATTTCGTCTTGTCATTGCTCTTTACGACCATGTAGCTTCACTTTTTTACGGGACCGATCTCAACTTCACTTTAGTTGCTTTTAGATCGAAATCGTTTGGTTTCAAACTTTTCTTTGTCATACGAAAATAAGGGGATTGTGCAAGTAAGAAAATTCAAAGCTTTAGACTTCATTTTTGAAAATAATTTCTTTTAAACTTTTATGCTGAGGAATTTTAAGTTGTTTTTTATAGTAGTGTTCCCACGTTGTGCACTGTAAAAAGACTGACAAAGTACTGGGACCAAGTTGCCAGTTTTTTTAAAATAAAAATTATATTTACTCACATAAAGTGTTTCCGTAAATTTTACTGTTAAAGGTTACGGTAAACTTCTTTTTCTATCATAAGTAAAATTAATTTTTACTGTCAAAAGTACGAGGGTCATTTTTTAAGTAAGAACCAATTGCGCATTGTTTCTGCGCATCCAGTTGGGACGTCAGTTCAAGTTCAGCAATTCTTGACCGGTCCACCACTACACCAATACGTTTCACGTCTATGCCAGTGCTGGTTGTGTGGTTATATTGCGTAGTTTGTCGTCATGTCTATCAGTAATCCCGCCGATTGTGAAGTGCGTGCGTTATTCGGTTTTTGAATGCAAAACTCGTTCGTCTTGCTGAAATTCAAGAACAAAAACGCAACTGGACAATTTTCACTGGGAAAGCACTGAATCCTCCGCCTTACAGCACAGACTTTTATCTCTTTCCAAAACTTAAGGCATTTCTCGGTGGGAAGCGTTTGGAAAAGGATGACGTGCTTAAAGAAACAGTTACGAGCTGGTTTAATGGTCAGGCGACAGAGTTCTTTGATGAAGGATCCAAAAGCTGGTGCTACGACTTGACAAATGCTTGAACGTTGATGACGACTATGTTCAAAAGTGAAAAAGATGTTCATCTTTTAGTTTTTGATATAATTTGTGTTATTAAATAAAGTTTCTTTTACTCCATTACAAAACGGTTCTTACTTAAAAAATGACACTCGTACCAGGGCCGTACCTACCGAGAGGGCAGGGGGGGGGGGCAATTGCACCCCCAGGTGCGACAAATCAACTCTGAAGGGGCGCCAAAATCTACCAAAGAAACCCAAATTTGAATATAACAAAAAAAAAAAATCTGCCTATATATAAATAAATATTTTTTATATATTGACGTAGTGCAAAAATGTGACTAACAAATGTGGCAAAAATCTAGTGTTTCACCCAAAACCAAAGGAAATAATGGATCATAACCCCCCCCCCCCCATTTTTACACTTTTTTCCTAAAACCAATTAAAGCCACCAGTGAAATGAAACGTATTGCAGGGACATGGCATGGCGCCATTGCAACCACGTTGGAATAAAGATCGGCAGCATTTGAAATAAGATGCTCTTTTTTTTATATACCTAACGTTTCTGCTTGGGGTTAAGTCATTTGCTGAAATGTAAGTTTTCTTTTAAATATATTTTCTAATTCTATACTATTATTTAAAAAGGAGATCCACGTCAAAGTTGTCTGGTGCGGCTCATAAGCGCAAGCGTAATCGTGAAATGGAAGAAAACAAAAAGATGGGGGATTCTTTAAGAAAGCTGCTTATTGTAAAATTACCAGAAAACAAAAACAAAGAAGAGACAGAACAGTTTGACGCAAATAGCAATATTGACAAAATACAACAGCTATCGGAAAAAGAAACCGTTGAAGAGGAAAACGAACAGGTAAACTCCTAGGAGAGCCCACCACTTTTCAAAATCGCCAATTTGGCGTTCATTTCGTAGAACGAAAGAAGCTGGGTTTCTATCGAATCTGGTTTACCAAGATTGCGAACCTATCGCCAACCACGCCAATGGGGCGGGCTCTCCTAAGATCCACCCAAACGAACATTTATTCATAGGAACCGAAACTCAGATAAAAAGCAGTTCTTTTTCTGAAGATACTGATATAAATGCATTAGCGTCTTCTTCTCTTGAAAATGAAGCTCCCAAAATTAGTGAATTGAGCAAATGGAATTAAGAAAACTTGTCTATTTTGAATTTGACCACAGAAATGCCAGATCCAGCATGTTACATAAGCATTTTAAGACTGTTTTCAATAAACCGTACGAGAACACATAGTGAAATTTGGACCATGCTAAACGAATTCTTAATTATTTTTGTTTCCTAAAACTACCGGAAGGCATTTTCGGACCAAATATTATAATAAAACTTTAGAAACAGGAGAGAGGATTGGACGAAAATGGTCAAATTACTCGTCTAAACTTGGTAAAGTTTTTTGTTTTGCTTGCACGCTTTTTGCGAAAAGAAATGATCCAAATTTCGAAAACAATTTTAGTGATGTGGGAGTGAATGATTGGAAACACTTGGGGCAAAAAATAAAAAACATGAATTGGTTTGTAATGCATTTAGATGCTCTGGCAGCCTGTAAGATGTGGCAGTCAGGAAATAAAATTGATGACCAACTTTTTGCTGAAATTGCTAGAGAAAAAAAATATTTTGCTGAACATTTTTCATAGGCATATTGATGTAGTTCTTTACTTAGCTGAACAAAATTTAGCTTTTCGGGGCTCATAGCTTCTCGGCAATCTTTTAGCAACTAAAAAATTGATTTACTAGCAAAATATGACCCAGTTCTTAATGCCCATATGTTAAAAAACCTTTGCCATAAAAAAAGTTACTCGAGTCCATTTGTATAAAATGAACGCACACATTTTTATTCAGAAAAGGTTTTGAATTCCCTTAAGAACGATATAAGTAAAGCCAATTTTTTTTTCAATATTAGCCGACACAACTACTGATATTACGCATACAGATCAGTTATCAATTGTTATTAGATACTTACACTATGATATACAAAAGAAAGCGTATTCTATAAAAGTTGTCTAGAGTATGGATATTCTCATTTTTTAATTTTAGATTTAAATTAATTATTTTAATGGAGTATATTATATGGTCAATTTACATTTTTAGTAGTTATTTAAAAAAAGAAAACACGTTTACGTTTATAAGACAACGTGAATTACGAGTTTTAAAATTTTTATTAAAGTACTTTCCGTTATTAATATTCCGTTTATTAAAGTACGTTTTTAGTGAAATTCATCTAGTTTGTAGTTAATGACAATAATATGCATAAAGTTATAAAGAGCGCGGAAAGTAATTAATATTATAAAACCAGATCATTTCGATACATAAGGGTAACTGCCCCGTTAAAAACCACTATATTTTCTTGCGTTTTATTGGTTAAAGGCGGACATAAAAAATATCAGGGGGCGCAAATATCAGACTTGCCCCCCCCCCCTGAAAATATTTCTTGGTACGGCCCTGACTCGTACACACAACTAGTACTTTTTACCTTAAAATCTTTCTAAATTTTTAATAGTGTGGCTCGTTAAGTCGATTTTTGGTGAGTCGGGTATCCTTTTTTAACAGATTTCAAAACTTATTTTATGCAACAAAAATATCATATAACAAACTCAAAAATTTGTGTTTTTATTTCAGAAATTCCTGTTTGCGTATAAAAGAAAAACAGTTCTGGAAAAAAACCATTAGGCTTAAATTTTAGAAATAAATATTTGATGGAAACTTTTCTTTTACATTGTAAAACTTCCTTTGTAAACCATTAAACTTCCTTCGGATAGGAGGCTGAACAAGTGCTGTTCATTGGAATAGAGTATGTGCAAGTAAAATAAAGGTTGAAGTAAACAAAACAACAAAAAAATGCAAGTTTTTTTTTCTTTGCGACGGCGTAATCTAATTATTCAAGTATCTCAGAAAAAAGAATATTTCTCTCGGAATGAAATGGGCTGTTATAGATTGTTTCTAAAAAGGGGACAGGAAATTTTTTAAAGTTTGGGAAACCCTACTCTAGGGGGTTTTTTTCCTTGGAAAAGGATTGCTGCTTCTTATATTATATTCTTCGTTACATATCATATTCCAATTTTACATTCATTACATTTTCGGTTTTAATTAGAATGATCTATTTATGTCTTTAAAAGAGGATTGAATCTTCTTATAAATTTTATAATTTTAAAGGAATGAGTATAGTTTCTTAAAATTGGTAAACTAAAAGTTTTCTTTAGTTTTGATTGCGTTTTTAGCAACTAATATGCTTTCGTAACATTTACGGTTTGAATTAAAGACAGCTAGTTTTATTTTAATTCTCAAATATAAATTGAAGTACAAGCTTAAAGTATCAAAAGTCAAATTGTAATAATAATAAAATATACTTCTATAAATGCTTTATTGACTTGGTTATACAAATGCTTTAAATCTGTAATTCTAGAAGCGTTAGCATTGTATTTATCTACAATCAACCGGTTTGGCAGTTAAGCCACTCTACAGGAAATTGCTACTGCGAGATTTTGCGTCGAAGAGTTTCCCCACCTATTGAAAAGTATGAAATTAACGACCTCATTTCGAACTTCGTCCACGCGCAATTGTTTGGTGAGAATGTTTTCCGGTCAATCCATATAATTTCATGGAGCAAGTGTGCTCGATCATCTTTGTTTCTCTTGATACTCATATGAAAGATGCTCTAAACTGTTTTTTATCTCTCTACTAATGACCTTGGATTTCTCTAGTGATGACCTTGGATTTCTCTACTAATGACCTCGTGGTTAAAACCGGGATTATTAGACCTTCACTTGGTTCAAATCTATATCAATTACATTTATGGTTGCAAATTTTACATATTGCTTTTGAAGTACATTAGGTATAGTGTCGCATGCTAAGTTAGGCAGCTGTAAGTTAATAATTTAAATAGTGACAACAGGTCAAAGTTCAAGGTCAAATATCAAATTTTCGTTACTTTCAAGGACTCCTTTGGGGACAAAACCATAAAATGAAATGCCACAAAAATTAATCACATGAATCACACTTGAGAAACTCTAAGTGTAATTTGTAATCCTTTTTAGTTTACAGCCACTCGAAAAGACGGGAAAAGGGCAAAAACGACATTTTGTGACCCCATAAACCAAAAGGGGATGAAATAAAAAATACCTTTGCCAATTTACTAAAGTACTATGCATGTTGTTTTGTAATTTTGATTTTTTTAAAAATATAAATTAAATGACCCAGTGGTGGACACTTTTCTCCACCAGACCCTACCTGTTAGCCGAGGCCTTAGGATTGCTTACGCACGGGGAGAGGTAGTGGGGTCTACGGATTTTACATGCACATATCCCCAAGTATACATGGTGGTCTTCAGTGGGTATCGAACGCGCGACCTTCCAGGTGGAAGTCCGACGTGCTAACCACTAGGCTACCACGGCCCTAGTGGTGGACACTGCTCTAGTAGTGGACACTTAGATCTTTAAGCTTCTAAAATAAGCGAATGTAACATCGAACTTGAATGAAATTATCAGAACCTATAGCGAACGAATTCTAATGCTAATTAATAGAACCTAAGTTGGCGTGGAGCATCTATGCAAGTACATGGATCATAATATTTAATAGCTGCCTCCACAACGGTCACATATGCTGCTCTTTACTAAAGCCGATCAATAAGAAGGTTAGGGATTTTGGAGAAAATAGATGGGAAAAAAGCGTGACATCATTTATGAATGGTCCTTTAGTCATTTTTAAAATTATTCCTCCAAGTTAACAGCATAAAATAGATGATGATATTCATTTTTGTCCACTAATAATGCAAATACGTGTCTTATAAATGTCCACTATAGATACAAATTAAGCGTTTAGTAAATTTGACGTAAAAATCCTAATTTTTCATCAAATGACATTTTATAGGTAATTAATTTTTAGAGAAATAGTTGGCGATTAAGCTAAAGATGCAAATATGGATGTAAGTCCATTGAAAAATTTTTGCCACGTAAGAGTACGAAAATTTTCTTAACTGTGTCCACTACCGGGTCATTTACCTTAGTTGTTTAAAATTGTGCAGTTTGTCTAGTTAACGCACATTAAAGCAGAACATTAATATATTAAATTAATTCATTTCAGACTTTTTAAAGCTTACAAGGTGTCCTATGATACTGCGAAACTGCTTTAATGTTTTAATAAATACTAAGAACAAAAGTTGCTCACTACATATTTAATTCTTTTTTTTAAATGAATATTTGTCGAGCAGCACATTTTTAAGACATTCCATGAAATTGTACGGATTGATCCTTTCCTGACGCAAAAATGACGTAACATTCAAAATGAATTCTTACTGGCAGAACCCAGAATAAGGCTCTGCGTGTTTTAAGTATCAAGTATTGATGTAGAGTGATATTGTCCAGCGTTCTTATGGAAGCTAGACGGATTCTCTCCTCCTGTTTGTCCTCAGAAGATTAAGCTCTTCACAATGTTGCTGAGTAATAGTACGTTTACCATTGTTATCGCCTACTCATTGAGGAATTTTACACCTGTAAATTACAGATAGGATTGGTGCTACGTGTTTTGAAACCCTGGCCACTGATCGCTCGCAATAGTTCAAGTAGAAAATAAAATAATTCAAGAACTATGTCGGGTTGTAGGATCCCTATTAAGTAATATATTTATTTCTGTGAACTATTTACTTATTTTGAAAGCTTACCCAACCAGCCTGTGGATTGATAACGAACATTGCTCTGTTGCATTTTATCCACGAGGCGATTAATTATGTCCTTTAGGCTAGTTTAAACGTGTGATGTGTGTTTACTTGCTATAACTCACGTGCATATAATGCGGAATGTTATGATCTTGAAAAGGAAATTTTACATTTCACTCTTTATCGATTTAGTAACAAGGGAAAAAAGTTATGAACTTGATCGGCTTCGTTTGAATTTCTGGGAAAATTGAATTTTGTTTTAAAACTATGTACATTAAATATAGCTCACTGTGCGGATGCAATAGACAGCAATAGTTAGTTCTGAAAAAGAATAATAAAAAGGAAAGTACACAAAAACTGTCAAAATTTCTATTTATCACAAGTGTGAAGGATAATGAATTTACAATATTTTATCAAAACGTAACACTGTTAAACTAGTCAAACAGATAAATTTTCGGGCGCAATAAGAACCTTTAATTGATCAAACGCTTTTGACAATTTTTATTGAGTTCATAAAAAATTACAACACTTAACTAACGCTATAAATGGCATTTCAATCATTAAACTACACTATCATATTTTAATCCTTACGGTGTAATGAAGGTAATTTTTAATCTCATTTCAAATCAGTGCTGGGACAAAGTGGAAAATAAATGAATCAAATACTATGAGAAATGACTAACGGAAAGATGCCTAATTCTAATAGAGCCTCATTCTTTTTAACATCAAACTGAGATTTCCCGCTAAGTCACAATATTAAGTAAAAATTGTTCAGACTGAGACATTACTCATAAATCTACGACTGTCTAAAGGAAATTCCTGGTCTTTGACAATTTTCCAATGAAGTAATATTTCTCCCAAAACGCTCTCTCGTTTTTGTAATTAATCTAGTTCAAAAAGTCAATAGTGAAGAATGATATTGTCAAGATATCGCTAAGCCTATTAATTTCTACCCTTTTGCAGAAATATCAAAATCTCATAAGCTTCGTCGTTGTTTATGTGGTAATGCTAAGAGATGTCTTTATTTGGGGTACTTTTTTTGCAGCATTTGCTGTTCTTCTTTTTTAGCCTCGTCGCATTTTATCACCAGTTTGTACTTGAGGATGAGAAACTGTACTTTATTATTTATTCGGTAATAGTTACAAAATGTTGCGGTTTTTAGCGGAATGTTTTACAACGAATTTTCTCTAAAACTACAATACGGTATTTCAAACGCAAGAAAGGTGTTAATTCACAGGTAACGATTGAATAAGGTAATCAACAAAGCGTTTTTTTAAAAATTCCTTTTAAAATATTGATGCTAAACTATTTTTGGCATTTCTTTATTTTGCATTATAATACACAAATCAGAAGTAAAGAAACTATTTTTTTCTGCTCTCTTTATCTGAGGGGTCGCCAATAACAACATTTAATTCTGCCTAATAGAAAGTATTCTTACAGAAGTCCTTTTATATTTCACGAAATGTACCTTAACTCAAAATCAAATACTTGGTTAAGGAGGAGTCTATAACACTTCCTTTTCTCTCAGCTTTGTATTAATATTCATAAATTTTCTATTAGGTTACGTAGGAGAACATGCAGCAAAGTGAAATGTTAAAATATTTAGCCTGTTTGTACTGTCAACTATTGAATAACGTATTAACTATGTTGCATAACATGTAGTCGATTCCAGACAAAACACAGTTAACCTCAAAGATCAAGCGAGATGTTAATTCAAGCCATTTTCAAAATTTTATGCTCATGTTGTAATATTTTGTGTTGTCAAAAATATTTTTTCCCATTGTATAAAAAGATTCCTGTTATTAATATTTTAAATAATAATTAAAACCTACCAATGTCCAGTGTAGTGCTAGTTTATTTTATGTTATGCTTGTTTTGATTTCCAATGTTTAGTACAATTTGTCATGTGCATACGGGGAGAAAGTGAAATATTATTTTTTTCACGTTCTCTACACCTGTCATCAGATAATTACACTACTGGCCATTAAAATTGCTACACCAAGAAGGCGACATGCTACAGACATGAAATTTAAACAACAGGAAAAAGATGCTGTGATATGCAAATGAATTCCTCAGTATCTATTACACCCAAATTTCTTGAAAATTTAATCATTTGTTATTTCTAACATAATAGATGTGTCCAATAAATATCATTTTGTTATCCGCATTTCTTCCTGGTGGAGCAATTTTAATGGCCAGTAGTGAATATTTGTTGTTCATTCACTCGGTTATTAATTCGTTTATTTGTTCATTTAATAAGTAGATTTTTAATTCGTTCATTTAATTAATCATACATTTTTTACATTCATTCGTTTATGCATTCCTTCGCTCGTTTTATCAATCATTCATTTAGTTATTCATGTTTAATTAAAATTACTTTTAACACTTCACTTGTAAATTTGGATCATTGCATGTTTGTTATACCGCATGGGGAACGAATCAAAGGATTAATTATCCCATAGAAATCTATTTCGTTACGAAAAGATTTAAATTTCTCACTTTGCCCCATACATGCGGCAAAATAAGAATTTCCCACTTTTATTTGAACGTTCAAATTGACTGCTTAAAATGAAAAATAATATTTCAATGCAAGTTCTATTATAAAATTCATAGTTCTCTCTTTATGTACTGCTATTTTCAAAACAAATTTCGTATTTTTCCATTAAAAAAAATGTAATTTATCTTAACTATTTTACTTTGCCCTTGAAAATCGCACGCTGGTCTAGCCCTTTTTAAAAATTGTATTTGCTGCTATCTATCTACCCTTTCTTCTACGCACTGAAGAAGTCACCTGTAACTTCGAAACATGTTTATTTAATAGCAAAGATGTGACTTAAATATACTGATTTCTACAAAACTGATAAATCAAAGACTTCTGTGCATTTTGTTATACGGTTTGACCTGCAAGATTTGATACACATTTAAATATTTTATTCCACGTCTCAGTTGCTTGATACTCTCAGACAAATTGATTTTTTAATAGTGGGTGTGCTCGTAGCTACGTCCATATTTTACCTTCTTAGAATTCTCTCATTACTCTCCATAAATTTGCTGCCTTTTCTAAATTGAAAAAAAAAAGAAAGTAAGCGAGAATCTTTGCAGAGAAAGTTAATTTAAAAATTGTAATAAGTTTCGCGATAAGTAATTTGAATTAGTTTTTATGACATTAATTATGAAAGTAGATTAAAAAAACAAAACAATTATTTTGCCTTTTTGCATATCAACAAAATCGCAAAAATTAAGATTCTCGACCATTCGTGATTATTACAAATAAAATAAATGCCATCAAAATCTTTTGTAATAAAAATGCATAATATTTTAAATTTTTCGTTCATGATAAACTTTATTTCAAGAAAAATTAATAACAACTAAGGGAGATTTATGATGCAACTCACAGAAAAATATTCTGTTGATGTCAAATTACATCATTTCTAACGTATCGAAACATGATTTTGCATGACCGCACATGCTTGCGCATTGATTCATTAAAAATTTATCTCGTCCATAGACTTCTAACTTACCGTCGCTTTTGTATGCATCAAATAAAGTTATGTTGGCTGTATTATGTTACGTTCGGGATTTGATAGCCATATTTGATGGTCTCCGAAAGGTAAACTCAGAGGCATAATAGACTCCAGAATCGAAAAACATGACAATGGAATCAGAAAAAATTTTGAGTCGATAAAATTCGTTTAGTTTAAAGCAGGATGTGTTTCCGATAGAATGGAGCACTGTCACGCCGCATGATGTCCTTGTATTTCTGAGTTCGTCTTAAATCAATCATCAACCGTCGCTGTTTGCTATGTAATGACGCATAAGGTCGTTACTTCAAATATTTTGTGCACTGTTTGACCACGGAATTTTGATAGTTGGGATGCTTCTGCGTATGTCAGAAAAGAACGAATCCATTCGAGTTTTAGGGAAGTTTATTTTGCTGGTGCGTTTATTTACTACGCGAATCAGAATGTTTGCTTCTCTGTTTGACCACGGAATTTTGATAGTTGGATGCTTCGGCGCATGTCAGAAAAGAACGAATCCATTCGAGTTTTAATGAAGTTTATTTTGCTGGTGCGTTTATTTACTACGCGAATCAGAATGTTTGCTTCTCTGTCTGTTGAAAGTAAATAAATTTATAAACTGTCATATAATATCAGTTCGGAAGAAATAAAGTATGGCTAAAGGAACTAGAACGAGAAGACAGAGGCACATTCTTTATACCAGCAGTTCTTCCCTTGAACATGAATGGATTTTTCTTGGCACTTTGCCAGCCGGTTTGCTTTGGTTGATGGTAGAACTGTAGTCCTTTGTTCGTCGAATTCTTGGCAGTTATATTTGTACCCCATTCTTCCGAAAATATTTTTTGCACAATTTGTTGCAGTTCTTGTCGTCAGGGCCCGATTTATATTTTGAATCACTATAGGCACAACTCATGTTTGGGGGCCCCTCACGCAACAAAAAGTTTTAAAACATAACATTTAGTATGTGTTTGTAAAACTTGCCAGTCACACCAAAATTTGGGGGCCCCCAAAGGGAAAAAACTAATTTGTTTTTCAAATGTGAAAGAGTCAGACTAACATTTGGAAGCCCCCAATGTGCAAAATGATTTTGTTTCTAAATTACAAAATGTTTGAATAAGATCTGGGGTGCAAAATCGATTTTTTTTTTCAAATTGTCAGACCAAAATTTGGAGGCCCCCAAAGTGAACATTCCTTGTGGTTTTAAAATAATTTAATAATACACATTTTCTGTGACGCAACAGAACACTAACAGTTTGTTATTGAAAGATGCTATTTTTAAATATTTTTCTAAACAAATTTAAATTACAAAAAAAATAATAGCCGAAATTAGGGGGCCCTCTCAAAGGGGGGGCCCTAGGCTCGGGCCTCACGGGCCTATTGGTAAATAAGGCTCTGCTTGTCATTCTCCCTTGACTTCACCGTTTGATTTTCGTGGTAAGTGATACTACATTCAGCCGCAATTTGTTTTTATGCCTACTATTAAGATATCTTCGGAAAGTGCCGTCAATCGCGTAGTTCGGCATTATCACACTGCTTTCAGTATTTTAAGTTTGTACAAAGCACTCATTCGCAAAACTGAATAATGGAAATCTGGCTACTGTTTCCCATGGTAGATAACCCACGTTTAAAATTCAGGAAACACTCTGCAAAATAACTAAATTTCATTTTCATTCTTGAGTTTAATCTAAATCTTTGGATGGTGCAAGCTGACGGACAAATTAGACAATACCTTGCTATATCGAGTTTACATTTTTAAAATTCATATGCTGGAGAGCGTTATTGAGCACTGTATGTTATGGTAAAAGAATGCACCCAATAAATTTGACGATTTATATACTTCCAAAACTCTTCACACTAATCCTGAATTTTAGATAAATTACTATGAAAAAAAAGCTAAACGCCTTAAATGTTAGAAATACATTTAATATTGCAAAGGGAAATCGATCTAAAGAGTTATGCTGAAAATATCAGAATAAAATGCTACTTCATAAAGACTGCATTTCAGAAAGGTCTTGGAAAACCAACTAATAACATTATCACTGTAGAGGGTAAAACCGTTCGTTCGTGGCTGAAATTCAGGCGCTAAGCTAAAGTAACACCGCAAAATTACACACATTCATAGAAAAACTTTAAAAAGTCTTTTTAACAATATTTTAGAAAATAAAGCATTTGTGGTCACTTTTCATAAAACTAAAACACTTACTTTTGTAGTGTTGTGGGGTTTGTTTTCCTGATGCCAACTTCAAAGCGAAATATCTATCTTGACGTATTTGTTAAGGTATCTGTTCTTGCGATACGCTTTTTATTGTTTTTCCATAATAACTTTATGGTTTATGATCGAAGTACTTTATGCCAAATGACGTCATGACCACTGAATTCGGTCACGTCCACATCTTCAGGAAACTTATTTTTAACTGTTAATTAATAAATAACCAATTTCCTTTTTTTTACAGTGAAAAAAATTGAGTTTTAAAAAATATATTAAGTACCGAGCTTTAAATTATGACTATTTAATGGCTAGACTTTCCTTAATTAAGCATTTTTTCAGCTTTTATGAAAAAAAAATTTCAAAGCTTTAAACTCAAAATATTCGTAAATAGCATTAACGGAATAAAACCTTAGTCACCATAAGATAAGAACTATCCTATTTCACTTTACGGAGAAGAAACATTTGATACACAACTCATTATTTTTTACGATGTGATACTTTGATACATAGTAAACAATTTATCTATAACCCGAGCAAAATTTAATTTGTCGCTATAAATTATGCTTTAGCTCCTTTCTTTACCTCAGAAACCGCTATTAAAGAAATTATAATTTATAAAAAGCAATTTCTGAAAAACAAAGCAAAGGATAATGAAATTTTCAATGATTAACGATCAAGGTCATCGCAATCGAAGAAGGGGTGGAGAGTTTTCTGAAACAAAAATTGAGCAAAGATTCTTCACATGTGTCTCCAATAGGCGCGTGGAACATATCAATCTCTGCCATGTCTTTCAATACCGAAGATTGAACAGTGGATCAATATGGTACATGTTCTCTTTCTGCCCAAGGAAGCGTATAAGCTGTAATCGGGGGTCGGTCAACTACCGTTTAAGTTAAAGATCTGATTTTTGCTCTCCGGTCAATGCAAGAGGTCAAATTTCAAGAAGTTTCATCAGTAAAAGTAGTCTTTACTTTTAAAGGAGAAACGTGGGCTATTGGAAGCTGAAGCTAACGATGTATTTTTAGCTAGACAGATAATGCGCGTTTAGGAGTCATTATGTCCTTTTCTATTAAGAAAGATTAAATGTTAGCGGATGATTAATGTTGACAGTAGTTTAATAACTACTAATTTACTTTTTAAACTGTTAAAAAAACGCATTTGAGGTAATATATCGCATCCCGCAACTTTGTAATATCATTCTGAAAACACTAACAGATGAAATTTATTTAAAAATGATACTTATTATTCGGTAGCAATATGCAGTACAAACTCGTGAGATTTTAATTTGTCGATTAGTAGGAATGAATGCTTTTTGAACTGTGTCGTTTCTGATTCCGAGGTGCGATATCAAAGAAGTTCTAAAGCAAAAGGGGGGGGGGGGTTACGCTTAATATCTTGCTTAACAAAAAATGTCAGAAAGAGAACCTTGGTTATTTCATAATGTAAATAGCTGATTTTGTATTTTCGGTACGTTATTCCTACTATTATGAATGATTTTTATTTATTTTATAGATTCTGTTTTTTTTTAACAATTGAGTTTTTGAAACGTAAATTATATTCTTTTCGATGCTCTCAATTATTTAAAGCATACAAATTTATTTTTCTAATTTAATTGATTTTGAAAGCATGTTGGATTTTAATTTTAAACATCCTTTTGCATGCTGAGTGACGGACGTTTTTAACATTATTCTAAAAATATTTTTAAATGTCAGTTTTAAAGGCATTCAACTGGAGAAAGCTGTTCTCGTTCACTGCATTAACGTCGAAAAGATTTTTTGTGTGGATTTTTACCTTTGTGTACTTTTATGTCGGTGTCTTTACCATACAATTTTAAAATCCAGAAGAAGTTACTCTGCTTAGCTTTGCGAGTGACCGAGGATTAAGAAACCACGTGAAACCGGCCTTTCAGTTTCGTCAAATCATCTTCGTCCAGCTTTTTTTGTCTTACCTGCCAACTTTTCTTCTACGGAGGGAAATGCTCGCTGATCAGTTGTACTCAATGCTCCGTTACCTTTTCTTGACGGAGATTGGTTTTTCAGGTAGAGCACCGGGCTCTTGACCACGACCTGATCTTCATCTGTGCGTGTATCCTGTAATAATCTACATAAAGCATATCATTTTACATGCACACAATTTCTCCGCTTGACAGGTACATGAAGGAATCGAAATGTTTCCCATTTTACGATAGGGTGTTCGTACAAGACATCTTCTGGGTGTTATGTATGCAACTCAACTTATGGTCTCGTGCATGAATATACATAGAACGAACGAGACAAAAATAGCCAGTTTGTATTTTGACTCATTAAAGTTATGTTTTGATATATCTGCCTGTTCATTTAATTTATTGAATTAACATACTGAATTGACTTGGATGCGTAGAGCACATTAAAGCAAGGTATGAAACATGGTGGCAGTCGGTAAAAATGAATTAATCCGGAAGTAACAAATAAAAAGTAAAATAATGAATAATTTCACAACTCTCGGACAATTGTCGTTCCAAGGCAATTTGGCTGAAAATTGGCGATGGTGGAAACAACGTTTTCAACTGTATATGGAAGCTTCTGAGAAAAATAATAAAGAAGGTAAGCTCAAAATTGCTATATTGCTTAATTTTATTGGTGAAGAAGCTCTAGAAGTATATAATACATTTGAGCTAACTAATGAACAAAAGGCAGATTATGACCATATAATAAAATTATTTAATGAATATTTTGAACCTAAACGTAATGTTGTGTTCGAAAGATTTAAATTTTTCGCCACAAGTCAAAAGGATATTTGATTCTTTTGTCACGGAATTGAAGAAATTGGCGAGCACTTGTGAGTTTGGCGACCAAACTGACAGCTTAATTAGAGATAGAATCGTATTGGGTATGTGGCGGTTAATCTGAATATTCTATTTTCTTGCTTTATATTTACATATTGTACTTTTGAATGTTCAAACTTCAACCATCGAGCGGGTGGCAACAGCCGATTGTTTGTATTTAAGGAGATCCAGATGTAGTCTCTTCAGCTTGCTCACTTTTGTTTGATTCTTAGCCGACCGTGGCGGAACGGCCACTTGTTATGGTTTTTAGTACTTTTGTTTAAATTAAAATGTAAATAGTTAATAAATGTAACATTTAGTTTTAAATCTTGACTACGTATCCAGTCAATTACAGCATCTACAAAGATGGATCGACCAACCCCACAGGTATAAACGATAAAACGCTACAACAAAGTTTATTAAAAGAATCAGATCTTGATTTAAATAAAGCGATAAAAATGTGTAAAGCAGATGAATTGAGTAAAATGCAGTTCAAAGCTTTACAAGATTAGAGTAATATGAATGTTCATTCTTTAAAAAAGGGAGAAAAGGAAAAAAAAATTGAACATTTTACAAAGAATAAGAATTACTCAGCGCCAAATGAGAAAATAATAAAAAATTGTAGGAGATGTGGAAAAAATCACAAAATTAAACGATGTCCGGCTTGGGGGAAAATATGCAAGAAATGTAAAAAAGAAAATCATTTTGCGCCACAATGCCAAAGTCGAAACGTTAAAGCGGTAAACGTAAATGATAGTGAAATTTTGTTATCCATATCTGAAGACAAATCTCCTAAACAATTAAATTCTATTGAATGGGCAGAGTGTCTAAGTATAAATGATGTAAATATTTCATTCAAATTAGATTCTGGAGCAGAGGTAAACGTAATTCCGTTTAACCTTATAAAGAAAATGAAAAATGTTAAGATTTTTCCAACAAGTAGAAAATTAAGTTCATATACAGGTCATGAAGTGAAGATTAAAGGAATATGTAAATTGCACTGTAAAGCTATAAATCTTCAAGAAGACCTAGAATTTTTTGTAGCAGTAAGAAATGTACAGCCTGTTTTAGGAATAGTTGCTCTAGAAAAATTATCTTTAATTAGGAGAAACTGTTCTAGCATTAATTCATCGCAAATGAAATGCTCCGCAGAAGCTATAATCCAAAATTATGAAGATGTATTTAAAGGTACAGGAAAACTGAAAATGGTTCACAAAATTATTCTTAAAGAAAATAGTAATCCTAGAGTATTTTCAAGCAGGAAAATTCCTTTATCTTTAAGGAATAAAGTTAAAGAAGAATTGGACTCGATGGAATCAAAAGGAATTGTTGAGAAGACTGAAGAACCAACGGAATGGGTTCATCCAATTGTTGTTGTACAAAAACCGAATGGAGCAGTAAGAATATGCATGGATCCAAGAGAACTAAATAAAGTTATACAAAGACCACACTTCCAAATGCCAACACAAGAAACTATTTTTTCTGAGCTTCAAGGTGCCAAATTTTTTACAGTTATGGATGCATCGACAGCGTTTTGGCAAATACCACTGGATGAAAAAAGTTCCAAACTCTGCACTATAGCAACACCATTTGGTCATTACAGTTTTAAAAGGCTACCTTATGGATTGAATAGTGCATCAGAAGTATTTGGGAAAGCAATTTATGATGCATTATGTGGACTGGAAGGTGTAGTGAATTATTTAGATGACATATTAGTATTTGGCAAGAATTTAGAAGAACATAATGAAAGATTACAAAAGGTTCTAGAAAGACTTAGAAGCTATGGAATAAAACTTAGCAAAAACAAATTGCAATTAGCAGTTCAAAAAGCCAAATATCTAGGTCATATACTTACTGAAGATGGAATTAAAATAGAAGATAAGAAGATATTACATCACAAAGTTAAATGCTCCTAAAGATAGAAGTGAGCTTCAACGCTGTATTGGAATGGTAACCTATCTAGCAAAGTTTATTCCTAATTTTTCTGAAAGTACATCAACATTGAGAAAACTCTTAAGTACGAAGACAAAATGGATTTGGGGAAACAAGAACAGGAATGTTTCGATGATTTGAAAAGGTTAATATCAGAAGCACCTGTTTTAGCATTTTTTGACAAAAATAAAGATGTAATTTTATCCACAGATGCAAGTCAGCATGGATTGGGAGCAGTTTTGATGCAAGAAGGAAAAGTTATATCGTATGCTTCCTCTAGTTTAAATGCAACTCAGCAGAAATATGCTCAAATTGAAAAGGAATTATTAGCATTAGTGTTTGGATGCGAGAAATTCCATTATAATTTGTGGGGTATTGATTTTCAAGCTGAAACAGATCATAAACCTTTGTTAAAAATCATAGAGAAACCATTGCAAGATTTATCTCCTAGACTACAACGCATGGTGATGAGACTTTTAAAGTATAAAATAAAGTTAAAGT
This sequence comes from Octonoba sinensis, assembly GCA_038502835.1. NCBI lineage: Eukaryota > Metazoa > Arthropoda > Arachnida > Araneae > Uloboridae > Octonoba > Octonoba sinensis. The sequence continues at coordinate 211,438,379 of CM076598.1, read as the reverse complement.
ACACACCAGGAAAACAAATGTACATAGCTGATTATTTGTCAAGAGATCCATTGGAAAATGAATTTAAAACGGACTATTTGGAGGGTCATACAGAAACGGTTCACACTTTACTATGCATAAGAGATGAAAATGTAGAAAGGTTGAAAGAGGAAATAAGAAAATATGTAGTTTTGCAAGAATTAATAAATTTAATAAAATATGGATGGCCAGACTACATAAAAAATTTACCGGATTCTCTTAAAGGATTCTGGCATTGTAAGGAAGAATTGCACTTAAAAGATGGAATCAGCTACAGAGGAAACAGAGTCATTATTCCTCAAGCAATGAAGAAAGAACTTCTTAATTTAATGCATGCTGCACATCAAGGAATCACAACTTGTAAAAATAGAGCTAGATCAACGATTTACTGGCCTGGAATTATGCAGCAAATAGAAAATGAAGTCCCTTGGCAAAAAATTGCAATAGATTTTATGTATGTGTCGAACCAAAATTACATAATAGCAGTTGATTATCACTCAAAATTTGTTAAAATTAGAAGACTGCAAAACAAGACCGAAGCATCAACTATTTTAGCTCTTAAAAACATTTTTAGAATTCATGGAATTCCCAATATTGTTATGTCTGACAATGGACCACCATATAGCTCGAAAGCATTTAAAAAGTTCAGCGAAGATTATAGATTCCAACATGTAACATAAAGTCCGTACTATCCAAAGTCAAATGGATTAGTTGAACGTTCCATACAAACTGTTAAAGGATTAATTGTAAAAGCTATAAAATCACATAGAGATCCAAATTTAGCAGTTTTAGAACATAACAACTCTCCAAAACAGAATTTACCATCGCCTTCATGTCTCTTAATGGGAAGAAAATTAAGAACACCATCAACATTTACTATGACAGAATTAAAACCACTATTTAAAGTTCCTAATGTAATTGAAAAGTTGGAAAAATCTCAAGAAGTTTATTCTGGAAAATATAAGAAAAATTTAAAAGATCTTTTTCCTGGTCAAAACATATTGTTACAAGAAGGACACAGGAATTGGATAACAGCAAAAGTAATATCAAAGGATCCTAATCCAAGATCGTATATTGTGGAAACACCAGATGGTAAACAATGTCGAAGAAACAGAATACATTTAAAAGAGAGAGAGTTGGAGGACACTTTAAATGAAGAGGAGAAACAAACAACTGCATTAGCAGCTGAAAAAAGCAAAGAAAATCAGGAAATTCCGAGCAGCCCTAAGAAAAACCTTGAAATTCAGGAAAGTCCCAGTAACACTGCTCAAAAGAGTCCTAAATATAAAACTCCACAAAAGCCTGTCAAAACCTCAAGATTTGGTAGGATTATAAAAACTCCTCAACGCTTAAAATATTAATCTTGACTCTTGAACTAACTCTTATTTAGAAACTCTAAATTTAATAATGCATTTATTAAAAAAAAAGAAAGGCGTGTTATGTATGCAACTCAACTTATGGTCTCGTGCATGAATATACATAGAACGAACGAGACAAAAATAGCCAGTTTGTATTTTGACTCATTAAAGTTATGTTTTGATATAATATCTGCCTGTTCATTTAATTTATTGAATTAACATACTGAATTGACTTGGATGCGTAGAGCACATTAAAGCAAGGTATGAAACACTGGGAAAAAGCAATTAGTGTTAAATACAATTGTTTTGCTGCTTCCAAAAGTATATTCTTAACCCTTATTCTCATAAAGTAGCATATATGTTACCTGAGGTTTTCCCCAACTTTATATTTGTTAAGTGACATCAGCGCGTATGTTGCATTGTTATTTGCTAGCCGTTATTCTCATAAAGTAGCATATATGCTACTTTATGAGAATAAGGGTTAAATGCATAGGAATGGAGCGATGTAAGAAATTAGTGACGATGAAGAGGAATTACTTAGACAGTGAAACTTTTCCTAACGGCCACTCCTGAAATGTGGACATCGGTCTTTGGCTGGTTGTTTTTAATTCCCCGGCAGTAAATCACTGAGAGTGGAAAAAAACCTCTTTTTCGGATACCTCTCTATGACGGGCAAATATTTTTGTCCCTCTGGTGTCATCCGTAGAGAAGTTTGACTGTGTTTATCACTAGATTTATCAGACCAGTCATTTTGACCGTTTCGAAGCTTAATTTGTTACTAATTATCGTGCAACTTTCAATTGAATTTTCTTTTCCTAATACACGGTCAGAAAGACAAGTTAATGTGAATAAAAGTTTTATTATAATTAGTAGCAACTTGGTGTAAAGTGAAAGTTTAGAAATGGTTGAAAACGGCCTGGTAAATCAAGCATTATTGAAGCATCGAAGTAATTGCTAACAACTTTTATTGGAAATTCACCTTCATAAACTTGTAATCTGTTATTGAAAAATAAATTTTACATTGAGCCTTTAAAAAATGTACTACTTTGTAAATTCAGTTATTATTTAGTAGTCATTAGAAATAATCCGTATTAATGAAAAACATAATCATAAATTTAACGCTGAAGAACATGATGTAATTAATTTCCTTACTTTATCCTACATTTTGTTGCATGTATTTTCTCTCTATACTGATAAACTAAAAAAGAAAACTATTTTATAATGAAAAAAATCCGCGAACAAACCGGTCGCATCGAAATTTCTTTAATCTTACTTTAAAGCTGCATGCAAAATGAAAGATTAAAGTATTGATTTTTCTCTTACAATTGCTAATGAATTTATAATTCGTTCTTTCAAATTTTAAAATGTTAAAACAATTTTTTTTCGTAGCTGCCAATGTTTTCACTTGAAAGGTGGATTAAAAACCATTTTATCGATTCAAAGCATTTTTTAAACAAAGGCGGGGGTTTATTAAATATTTATATTATGGTGATAAAAATAAATCTAATGGATGAAACTTTCTGTTTCATTACTTTCTTTTCAAGCCTTCTTCCTGTGTAAGCTCTTTTAATCCTTGCCAGGCTCCTTTCCTTAAAACAAAATTGAACATTTCTATGGAAACAAATTATTTAATTTATAAATAGCATGGAACAATAAACCCGTTTAATTCATTTTGGGTCCTTTTTAATAACGAATGTAAACATTTTAAGAACGAAAATGAAACTTTTATTTGGGTGTGTTTTATGATTTTAATGAAATTTGCGGCTGTTCTTTCATAAGCGCATAATCATTGCTAAAAATGTGTTATTTTACTAATCAAATAAAACAGTTGGACATTTTTCTTTAAACTTGAAGTTTTAATGCCTAATTGGAAATAATTTTGAAGTTATGGGAAAGACAGGAAAAATATTTTTGCATGAAATTTTCTGTAATAAATTCTTCAATTAAGAAAGCTCCTCTGAAAGAAATTTGCTCACACCCCTGGAAAGAATGTAGCTTTAAAAATACTGATTTTACTTTAGAGGATGTGTAAGAAGTTCCAAGTCGAAATCGCTACTCTGGCATTATTTCTTTTGTTTTTGTATTTTATGTTCATAGTTGTATATTTTCTACTACATTTAAAGCTTTTAGCATGGTTTAATTATAACAGTGTCGTCTTTTGCGTGATGTTATCCGAACATTTTTTCAGCAAAATATCCTTCAAGGTTCAGTTTGAAATGTACATCTTTTCAAAATTTCGAAATTGAACTACTGTTAACTTTATATGCGTTTCACGTAAAAACTCCGCCTTTTTAAAATTGTCTGTCCGAATTAAGAATTAACAAAAGCGAGATAGAAACATTGCTTTCAACGTAGAACCGTATTATGAGTGAAATAGATAAGAAACCACATTGAAAATAACGTCAATTTGACTTGGACAACACGTGAATTTTGTAATATTTATCGCACCGAAATATATATAAAAATATAGAAATTTTTAGTGTTTAGTGAAAATGTACTTCACAATGAGGTAGAAAAATCCATACCGATTGGTTGAAATACTACATCAATAAATCCAGAATAAATTGACACTAGTTGATCCCCCCCCAGAACATCTGTGGATCGGAAATGAACTGTTTTAAAATCGTAAAAAACGCTTTATATTTCGAAAGGCTGCAGAAAAGATCGCTATATATAAACATGCGCGACATAAACAAATTAAGGTGTTGCCACTTCAAAGAATCGGAAATTAAAAATTTAGTTATGAATGGAAATACTTTTTTAAGATATAGAAATAAATTTGTTAAAGATCTGTAAGTTAAAATAATAAATACAAATATTATTTTCTTTCTTTATGGTAAACATTAAAGACATTTTTAAATATCCTTTTGCCGTAGCTTGGTTTTTGCGTGATGTCAGTATCGTATCATACCACGAAGTTTAATCGTAACTGGTCCACGTTAAGTGAAATATATACATAGATGTGAACAGCTGGATAAATAGTAGCCCGTAATCTTGGAGCATCTCGCTCCTAGTTTGTGACGTCATCAGAAAGAAACTTTACCAACGGTATCTTTACGTGTTCAATAGGGTGTGTCAAAAAAACCAAAATGTCTCAAATGTTAGCTCCGGTGCGTTTTTCCCATGATACAGACATACCTAATGCCAAATACGAAATTTCAAAATTTTTGGTCAACTCTAACCCGTGCCTCAAGCGCCCCGAAATTCTAATTTTCCCCAAAATAGCATTTTTTTTATGAGTGTCTTATAATTATATGCGTCATTCCATGTCAACTGGACCAATTTTCTAAATCATTCCCACTCGACCATCTCCAAGTTTGATAAAAATGTTTCTGGTAGGTATAAAACTAAGTTAGTCAAATTTTTAGAACTTAAAAGTAAAAACTCATGTAGCAAGGGGCGCCTAAGTTTATGAACCAAAATGGTTGCCATTGACGAACGAAACAAGTAGCCATGTTCGGATGAACCTGGAGAGCGACATAATAAAAGCACAACCCCGAAATTTATTTTGCTCAGACAACTTTTTGTGCTTAATCTGATAGCAAAGTTTTGAAAGGCCACCAAGAAATTTCTTTTCTATTGTGTTCATTCAAAGATGGCAGAAAATTGAATTTGACAAAGTTTTAAAGAACTTTATACTGCTCCAACTCGTCAGGAACTAAACTTATACACTTTTAATTTTGTATATATCTAAGTCAACTACTTGTCGACGTATTCTGAAAATTTCAAAAAGTTAGGTTTTGATTTTACAGTTACCTAAACATGCAGTGCTTTTCAAAAATGGCCAATTTTGATCACTTTTGAACCATTATATCTGAGGGGGAACTTAATGAATTTTCTTCGTTCAACTTTCATTAGATAGAGGAAAGCTTCCTCTAGCAAATTTGAAATTTTTAAAAAGTTGTTTTTTCATAAGCCGGAGAAAAAATGGTTCAAATTTGAGTTAAAAACCATGGTAATATGTGCGCATTTTTCGGCTCAATTTAGCTTTTTTGGAGTTTTATTTGACATTTAAAAGGAACGAAACTTGCATTGATTCCTGCAGGGCTCGAGCGTACTCACATTTGACACATGATCGATATTATTTGAAAAAATTGACTTATCTTTGGAAGATGAGTCAAACTTTGACTGGTAAAATTTCGACCAAAACACATTCTAATACTGAAAAATTGATTTATATTTTTGCTCAATATGCTTTATATTGTGAATTATTAATACTAGAAATATTGTAAAATGAAATCAGAGGCAAAAGGATTGCCGCACGATTGCAGTAAAACGCTCTTACTGTTCCTTGAGGAACAGAAAGAGCGTTCGGAGAGAAAAAGGGAGGGAAAATTCCGTCTTTTTAGGAGGGGATTGGAGATAAAAATTTTGGGCAAGGATGTTTGGGAAATATTATTAAAGCTTTGTATCACATTTTAGAACATAACTTATTGCTTTTTGATTTAAAAAATACTTAATATATAAGGCGCTCGTTAAAAAATGCTATTTTGGGGAAAATTTGAGAATTTCGGGGCGCTTGAGGCAAGGGTTAGAGTTGACCGAAAATTCTGAAATTTCGTATTTGGCATAAAATACGTCTGTATCATGAGAAAAACACACCGGAGCTAACATTTGAGACATTTTGGTTTTTTTGAAACACCCTAGTATTCAAGTGTTAGCATAAACCACAAACGACATTAATCCGCCTCTTGTTTCAAGGGGAAAATTGCATTTTGAATGTCATGTTATGATTGCAAGTTTTAGGTTTCGACCACTTTACACTCTCAAAAATAGAATCCTCATTTTCAACGATTCTTCAATCGTCAAGAAAATTTCGTCATTTACAACGATTCTCTTTCCTCACGCGATCACGTGCCTTAAAAAAGCTGCCACACAAATTTCGGCAATTTGACGAAAGGTTTACTCGGAGCATTTTCCACGAAGCCATTTCGTCAAATACGACGAAAGCTTCGTGAGATTTGAGCATGCGTTTCTGAGAGGGTAGCTGTCGTACATATTTCCTTATTAATCAAGCAATTTGTTTATAAGTACCCCGTAATATCAGCGATCAGAAATTGAAAAAAATCTTAATTACAATAAAAGAGTTACTTGCGTGAGCTAAAATTTACATTTCACATATTTAACCTGCTTAGTTTGTATTCCTTATTCGTAGATAGCAGTACTGAATTTTTTTTTATATTTTTTTATTAATAGTTTGTTGATGGTCAATGAAAATAGCGTTTTCTGAAGTGGGGAAAAAAATCTAAAACTGCACGTGTGCGTATCGGAAAGGGTGCATTTTTTTATTTGTATAGTAGATAATTATTAAGCATGCTGTTGAATTCCTGAAATATTCACTCTCAGTTCTTCCTTCCTCTGGTTTTAAACGTTAATATTTTAATGTTGCCTGTAGGATACATTGGGTCAATGAATCTAAAGATCACTTCATTTGAAATGATAATTTGGAGACATTTTTAGCTTAGCATACATTACAATTAATAATGAGATTTAATGGTTAATATTTTGTGATCAAGATCTTATACTGTGCAAGAATAAATCATTAAAGGAGTAAATGATAGATTCCAAATCAATGGTGTATGTCAGTTTGCCCAATGTCTCCTCTAGGAGACACTAGTTTTCTTTGAAATAAAAACTAAGATAATTTTTTAAACATTTTTTTCAGTACTTTTCCATGTGATCAGAACCAATTAATGCTAAAAATGTATCATTCAAAGTTGCCCATGGGTCCAAGGAGGTTAAAGCTGAAACAGAAACATATAGAATACAATTCAGAGCCCCCAGTTCTCCCTTGGTTTCAAGCAGTATAACCGATCACTAATATGGCAATACATACATATATACGCATACATATATTTAACCCTCTCATGCATGAAAGCCTCATATGAGGGGACACACATTTTGATGCAGATTCGTTTTTGTGCTGCAATTTGCATGTCCAGGAGAAAATTCTGGTTTCGCCACTGATTGGATACACTATAAACATAAATTTTTATATATTTTTAGCTTTTATTGCATATTATGTAAATAAATCTGCTCTTTAAAAGTTTATAGTCCACTTTTGTGTGCTTTTTACTCCGCTGCGGAACAATGAAACACCTTAAAGCTAGTAGCCATTTAAAATACATTTTGTATGCTATCAATTACGATTTTCGTCAACTCATACTCTCAGAAATAGAACTCTCACTTTTGACGATTCTTCAATCGTCAAGAAAATTTCGTCATTTACAACGATTCTTTCCTCACGCGATCACGTGACTTAAAAAAGTTACTACACAAATTTCGGCAATTTGACGAAAGGTTTACTCGGAGCATTTTTCACGAAGCCGTTTCGTCAAGTACGACGAAAGTTTCGTGAGATTTGAGCATGCGTTTCTGAGAGCGCGATCACGTGTCCTTCAAAAGATACTACACGAATTTCACCAATTTGACGAAAGGTTTACTCGGAGCATTTTTCACGAAACCACTTCGTCAAATACGACGAAAGTTTCGTGTGATTTGAGCATGCGTTTCTGAGAGCGCGATCACGTGACCTTAAAAAGATACTACACGAATTTCACCAATTTGACGAAAGGTTTACTCGGAGCATTTTTCACGAAACCACTTCAAGTACGACGAAAGTTTCGTGAGATTTGAGTATGCGTTTCTGAGAGCGCGATCACGTGACCTTAATAAGATACTACACGAATTTCACCAATTTGACGAAAGGTTTACTCGGAGCATTTTTCACGAAGCCACTTCGTCAAATACGACGAAAGTTTCGTGAGCTTTGAGCTTGCATTTCTGAGAGTGCAGGTATCGTTTTAATCGCAATCATTTACTTCATCGCTCAATAAGTTAGTTGTACTTCCCAGTAAAGCAGTACTTTCCCGTTACATAATATGGTACCCAGCCCTGCAAAATTAGAATTACCTACTTGTTAAATCTTGTTTGAATAAAAAAAAAGGGAAAAAAAGAAACATTTATATAGCCATAACGTCTCGAATATCTTAATTATGACTGGAATATTTTTCTTTCCATAATGTGATAAATATTTCCCATAATACAGTAAGTCGCTTGCGAAACTTGAATTTCCTCCTTTATTACGCTTGCATTTATAAAAGAAAATCCATTCAGTCGCCAAACAGCTGGGAAACTGATTATTCTGGCAAACTTTCTCTCTTTCTACCCTACCGGTTTCAATGATTATAGAATCGTTGCTATCTACGTATCATATGATTGATGGGCGTCAATTCCTCAGAGAAGTACTATATAGTACAGTAAGACCTCGATTATCCGAGCTAATTGGGACCACTAGTACCTCGGATATCGGAAATCTCGGTTAATAAAAACCATGTATAAAAACTTTCCATGCTTGCGAATTTAACTACTTTTAAAGTAAAAAACAATAGAACGTCTTTTAAAGGATAACATATTGCACCTGGTATTCAATAGGGTCACATGACCACTGTTAACAAAGCATTCATGGTTGTTGTCTTCTCAGGGTGTAATATTTCTTCTAAGTTGAGTGCTTTTGTGGGGAAAAAGTGCCTGTAACACGGACAACGAACTAAAATGTGTATCATTTTTTCCAAGCTCATTTTGGAAAGGAGAAATAAAAGGTAAAAAAAATGGACTTCGTTATTGCCTCGGTTAACAGAGACCTCGGTCAATCGAAGCTCGGTTAATCGAGGTTCTACTGTATAATTTACGCATGGCATCTCATAAGGCTCGATGGAGCAGGAAAGAAACAACAAATAAACACAATGAGAGTGTGTTTAATATAAGTATAAATTTCAGTCAATTCCTCTATATACTGAATGCAAATAACCAATACATTTGTACACTTGATTAAATAATCTTTGAAGAATGTATATTCGATAGCATTCAATAAGATCGATAGGTTTGTGTTTTAATAATGGCTCTGTGCTTCAAAGTATCATATCTGAAAAAAAAAACACCCACACACGGACACGCACACAAATTTTAACCTAAAAGTAGAATCACACGCGCAAACAGGTGCATATAAAGAAATGAAGTTTTTTTTTTCGATAAAGAATTTGTAAACTTTTGCTGAGATAATATTTTTGTTTTGTTTCAGTTATTCAAAGCATTACATTCAATAAAACGTTGAGCTTTTTAAGTATGGCTGTTTTTTAAAGCATCATGTTCGATTAAAAAAAGTCAAAATATAGTACACACACATCTGCACTTGCGTATAGGAAAAACTCAAGCATTATTTAATTTTCAACGAGAAAAATAATTACAGGTATTGTATATATAGCTGCGTAGAATCAGAAACAAATAAATTTAGATGAAAAACGTTGGTTGGAGAGAAGGAGAAGAAATATTGGTTTGAGAAAGATAGCAAATTTATGGACTACTTAACCTTATAAAATTACTCAGTCTAAGAAATTGAAGTTGCATAATAACAATGCATAAACGCAATTTCTTTTGTCATGCAAATTTTTCACGAGTTAATTCATAATTAAGCCACAATCAATATGAATTATTTTGCGGTGAATTTAATTACTTAATGGAATAACGTAATATTTGTTCAAATTTGAAAAACATTTAATGTAATACAAATAACGTTTAAACTAAATGAAAAAAATATTTTTTTTCATTTTTGCAATAGAATTTAATCTAGACTGCAGTGAGTAGTTATTTTAAACAAATTAATCAAATCAAAATCCCTCTTGGGTTTGAATTATTCATTATTAAAAAATATTAAAACAGCAGAACGAAATGTGATATACTATTGATTACAAAATATCATAGCTTACAGTTCTGAAAATGTGATTCGTTTAGTTTACTTCGTATTATTACTTTCTCTTCTACTTTATTTGAGTAAAATGTAAGTTAAAAAAAAAGTTTGAATAGATTGCATTGCATCTAAATAAGTAATCTCACCAAAATAATGCAAATATTTATGCTCGAGATCGGGATTGATTGTAAAGTGCGTGCAAAAGTTTTCTGTTCCCCGTTTCTTTGCTCATAAATTTTAATCCAGTTCATTTTTTCTGCAAATAAATTGGACACTATACCAAAAGCATGTTCTCTTTCAGCATGCTCTCAATTTTTGGGCTGATAGAATTTGTATCCCACATATGTATAATACGTCACAGACATAAGATTTTCAGATAGAAATGCGGCAAGCTTAATAAGTTCTTCTGCGAAGTAGTTTTCGATTAAAGCTTGAAATCTTCTCTTGGAGTCTGAAAATGTTGGTGCCATTCAAAAAGCAAACGCGATCATCCCTTACTTTATTTCGCCTTTTCTACCTCCGGCGAGTAGCAACTTCCATCTTTTATTCAAGAAGCATTATTTCGCTCTTCAACTTTTATCCGAGAACAACGAATAAAATATTGATGGATTTCCCTTCTTCTGATCCGGTTTTTCGGTATACTCCGCCCTCCTAAGACAAGTAGTTGTCATCTAAGGCCAAGTAAAATCCCAAAATGTGAAATTTCAATGCCCTTACTTCAGAAAGGGTAAACGTTTCCGACAGTCACGAAATGGATAAAATTCACTCCTTCTCTCAAAACGCTGAGCGTTCAAAATGAAATCTCTGTTTTGAATTTACAAACTGGACCTTAAAGGTGCGTCAATACGAAGACAAATTTCCTGTTAATGCACATTTTGTTTTTTGAGAGATTTAAGGTCATATTGTCTGCTTTTGATTACCAGAACTAAAATAAATCGAATATCAATAACAAAATAAATCGAAATCTGCAGTTTATGAAAAAAAAACCTACTAATATAAAAATATTTAGTAACCCATAAAAATAGGGGGAAATGTAGTAATAGCGTACACGTAAGCCAAATATTTTATTTCTTCCTTAATATCGCTATAAATGTGTTGTTTTCACTTTTAATATTTAATTCATTTATTCCTATTTCACTATTTTTTTCCTTTCATTTTACGTTATTTTTCAATAAATTTTAAGGGGGGTGTCCCTCTTCATTATACGACTTATAGAAACGTGTTTGTTGGAATATTTTCAATGAGCCCCAGTTGCGTCATTGTCAAAGTCACCTGTTTCCCCTAGCACATAGAGTAAAGTTCTTAAAATGAATAATAGAACGATATAAAGAAAATACTTTCTGAACGAGTATGTGGCATATTGTTTATTATTCAGATACAATTTGGTTTTGTCAGGAAAATGGAAGAAAATTAAGAAAATGCAAAGCTATATTGTAATCTATATCCAAAAGATTTAGGTAACACCAATATTCGTTTGCTATATCCAGTAGGAAATCAAATTGTTGGGAGTGAAGAGTTTCTACAACGTTCCATACTCTCCTAATTTCACTAAAGAACACGTTACATAATTTAAAAAACTGCCCCAAGTAGAAAAAAAAGTCTGCGATATATACGTGATATAGTAGCGCGTACTTCCTTTTACTAAAGAAGTACTTGGTCCATCTTTGAGCTTGCTCCTTAACGCTTACTGCTTCTTTCATCTTTGAGTACTCAGAGTTAGCGCTAACTCTTTTTAAACCAACTGTGTCACTGACAAACTAAAAATCGTTTCAACTGACACGGTCAAACCATTACATTTAAAATTCTGTGGTTATGTATGCTTTGTATGCTTATGTAAGGGTAGAAACACAATACTTTCGATATAAAATATATCATTTTTTCACAACAGTGCAGTTGTAGGTATTGAGAACACCAATTAAACGAATTGCAATTAATGCAATTTTAATCTTATTAAATATTTTCAAAACTAGTTCAGTAGTTATAATAACTAAACGTTTGTTTAACTTACTTATAAATTAACACGTAACCAGTTTAAGGGGAGTACCGCTGAATTTGGTTCTTTTGAATTATCGTCTCTACAATTTAAGTGCAATTTTAACACGTAATTCTAAAAGCTGTGAAGTATGTAGCAAATTTACGGACGATATCTCCTTACAATTATTTCAGCAATTAATTTAGCATCTTCCCATTCCATTTGTAGTTCGTAATAAATGTTGTAATGCAAATTAATGTTCTGTTACCATTCGAGCGTGCCATTTGATCCAATACATTTAAAAATAATTTGAAATTCATTCATGGATCAGCGTTTAAATTTAACTATGAATATATTTTGCTACGAACAATAATTATATGTTACTGAATTTGATTGTCGGTAAAGCCAAGGTTGACATGTTTCCTGGAAGGAAATTGGTAATAAGGTATATTAACATGGTTTATTATAACCTTTTGTGGCACCGTAACCCTTCAGAGTCACGTATTTTGATTTATGTAGCTAAGTACATTAACAGTGTTTGCATTTTAAAAGGAAATAGTTGAAAAATTGTAAATAGCGCATAAGAAAGGTTTTTACAATTTTTTGTTACTCGAAAGGTATAAAGAACATGTATAAGTTAACCTCAACTTTAAAAACAATTTTCCGAAAACATAGCAATAATTTTTCGTTTATTATTTTAAGTATTTTTCCACCCCCGTGCTGGGCAGGGTCGACTAAGCCCTTCATCCCTTCAGTGGGTCGCTTAAATGAGGACCAAGTCTGCTTGGGAACTAAACACTGGAGGTTTCGCGTCAGACCGACCACCTGATCAGGACATCTGCCTCTGAACTGAGGGGCTCTCGGTGTCACAAGCTGAGATGGGCACAGCAGGCCCAGACCCCCACAGGACTTGCGCGCTGCTGATTTATTTTTTTAAAAGTATTTTCAACTATCTGAAATATAGACGGACAGAAAAAAGCAGGAACCAGTCTGGGTTACGCACATTTTTGCTTCAATTTTGATTCTTACATAAAATATTTTTAGTAATGGATGTAAATAGCTAATAATTTAATATTTGATTTTTCTCCTTGATAAAAGTTAACAAAACTATAAAAATATGCGCTTTTATTATTTATTACGATTTTTTAACCGTTTGTAGTTTTATATACAAGGAAATTTTAATTAAAGTAATCCCTTTTTAGAGCAATATGGAGCACGTTTAATAGACGTATGTTATTGAAGCTTGATATATATGCTATGTGGACCAGAGGCACAATAACTCGGCAAAAAAAAAAATACACCAGGTGATGAAGGTTCTCACCTCGTGCCACAAATTAAGAACAAATAATTTGTATTATAGCAGCATTTGTTGAATGTGTGTTCCATTTGCGTTAGTCACATGTTCAAATTGTGTTATGGGATGGTCAATAGCAGCACAAAGGGTTTATCTACCTATTGCAGCAACTTACTCAGGAGAATTGCAGTCGGTAGAGGAGTAGGAAGCCCTTCGTACTGTTGTTGAACACGCTATGCGTTGAATGTGCCTGTGTGCTGCGTTGCTGTAATAAGTTTTTTGCATGTGTAAGTGAACCAACTGAATACTGTAGGAGGCTCTATGGTATCAAAGGTTAATATTGGTACAATTAACAAAAATATATATGGGGGTATATTGTGTCCTCACTATTAGTCATTGCTTGCTTATAACACGAGGTTAATTTCTCATAAGACAGACACGACAAAACCCACATCTTTCCTTTTGTTTCAGGTACTAAATTCTAAAGTAACTAAATTTTTGGCATACTTATATATTTTCATGCCAAAATTTGTGGTATGCTTACACATTTTCGTGCGACAATTTTTGATAAGCTTACACATTTTCATGCCAAAATTTTTGGTATGCTTACATATTTTCATGCCAACTTTAAATTGGAAGAATTCGTTTTTAAAGTAGGCATGAAAATATGTTTTAAAATATTAATTTTGTACTAATGTTTTAAAATATACCGAAAACCATATATAATTTCTGTCATGTCTGCCACAGCATGTTTTTACATAATAATTCAAAATCTTTATTTTACAGACTAAAATTCTTCCTTTATTTTGAACGTAAGTATGCAGATGTGTAAGCACACCAAAACTTACTTAGCTGTTTTAATATTTAGTACATAAAACAAACAAGATGACATGACAAAAGACATATGGAATTTCTTAAAAATGCGTATTGGCCACTGTAGTAGTAAACGGAAAGGTAATAATTGGTGAACATACATCATGATTAAAACAGTAGAGCTTTTAATTAAACCAAAACACTTTACAAAATTAAACATTCACTATTTGCTCGCATATTTATTTAAGTTACATTTTAAAGCGCTAGAGAAAATGATATTCATTACCTCAGTTTCTTATGATTCTCTAAAAATGAAGGCCTTAACAGAGTTCAGAATATATATGTACAAAGTATAAAGGAAAAGTCATGCAGATCCCGTTTTATTCAGATAATAGCATTGATTTCAGATTAGGAAGCAAGTGGGGTAGAATTAACAGCGGAGTATTAAAACTAGGGTAAAATATTCGATAAAACACCGGAATTCACCCTGCTATCTTCTGGAAAAGCCATTATTGCGCCTCACAGGAGTTTTAAAATTAACCGAAGGCGATACTTTCTTATAGGAAGTAGAAATGTTAAACAATATAAATAAGTCCATTGCGGCCTGGTAAATAATTGTTCTTTTAATTGTAAGGTGCAATTACTATTGAAGTGTAAATTACCTAATGCATCAAACACTAGCTCTTAAACGTAGAGCAAAATGCTAATCAGTTATTCATAGTTTTTTAAGAAAATGTTTTCTTATTTTTTACATCGTTTTTCTTGTTTGTAATAATTGATTAGCAGTAAAACCTGATACGTAATATGATATTTACTGTAAATTAATTACTAACATTTTTTCTTGTAATAATTTTAAGATTTTTTCACATGAAACGTGAATGTCAATAGAAAATAGCGATGAAGCTTTTAAGAATAACCATGCTCAAATCTTAGAAGAAGCAAGGAGTGAAGCATAGAAAATTAAGTACTGCAAATGTTATGGATTAATCTAAATTAAAATAATACTATCGATTAAACCTATTTTTCTTTACTTCTCATTTACAGTCAACAAAAATGTCTTAAAGAAAGTTGTCATTTTTATAAGTTGAATCAAGTATTAGATCTTCGTGATTATGAAAATGGATCATAAGGAGAAATATATAATGCATTCATAAAACTAGGGATACCTTGGAAAGTATAAAATAAAACGTAATAAAGAATTCAGTTTTCTTGAATAGCGGAAGTAATATATTTTAACACATTGTAAATCAATATAAGGTAAAATTTAGCGAAATCTTAGCGTAATACAGAACTATATGATATACATATAACCCATCAAGTAATTAGTAGATGAGGAATGAACATGCGAGGAAACAGAAGATATTTTAACATTAAACAATTTATTTTAAGAATGGTTGCTACGAGTAAATAAGTTTTTTTCAACAGTAAATAAAGATGGAATAAAATATAAACTTTTGTGCCATAAAGTAAAAATAAATTAAGCGAAAAAATTGCAGGCTCGTGTTTCGAGGTTGAAAATAACATCTTTTTCAATTAAACTAAAACTTGAGTGTTTTTCATCTAGAGGCGCAATCGTTTGCATTAAAAAGAGGGTCCCTGTAACCTCAAAACGCGTGTATGCAAGTTTTGAAAATTTTATGCTTACGTTTACGTTGATTTTCAATTTTTAATAAGTAAAGATGCTAAAGAATTTGATCGAAGTTGAGCTACATTAATTATTTTGTTTTTAATAATAATAATAATGATCAAGCATTGAAGGAGATATTTATATACTTTATCAAAACTTGACAGATCATGGAAACATAACAGTATTTATTTTTTAATCTAAACATTTCATGCTCTTTCGTTATTTCTTACAGAAGAATAATTCTTAAAATAATGAAAACGCGAAGCATTGGATTTGTTGACTAATTTTTATTAGTAATTACAAAGAAATTACAAAATGTATATATTTAACATATTATTTCAAACATTATAGGTATTTTAATGTAGAAAAAATAGTACTTTGAAAGTTTTCAATAATATTTAAGACGAAGTAAGTTAAGAGTTGGTAAGTAATGGAAGTAAAACTGAAAAAGTAAATAAGGAAAAAATAAAAACAATGAATGCATTTTGCTTTAATACGAATAGTTCTTTATTTTTGAAGAATAATTCGTTTTTAAGATTAAATTATGTACCTTATCAAATATTATGAGCACAAAAAGAAAAAAGGTGATTAATATTTAATTAAAAATTTTTCCTTAGTGATACTTGCGCATAATGTCTTCTTACAGGAAATAGAAATGATTGAAAAAAAAGAGAGAGAATGCAATTCAGCTTGGTTGCTGTTCGTAATTGTGAAGTGCAATTAATACTGAGTTTTATATTATGTAATCCATCAAACGTTAGGTATCTTGAAGGAAAAAAAAGGTTAATTTCGTCCTTAAATGGTTCCATCTGTACTGGAGAAAAAGTTTTTGAATAAAATTAGGGCTTAATAAATGAAAGTAATGAAGTTTAACTTTAGAGAACGCAACTAAGCTTTTTAATAAATTGCCCTCGCCCGGCGAACGTTAACAATCATAGCTCATTAATTTCGCACTCTTAATTGCGATCATATTTTCAGCTCGCCCGAAGCACTACACGATATTGCAAGTGTTCAAGAGAGAAAAAGTAGAAAAAATGAACTGTCAAACTTATAGGTTGGTTGGAAACTAGTTTCGATGGAAAGAAAGTGTGTAAAATATATTTCGTGAAAATGCTCATAAGGATATATTTTTTTCGGAGCCATAAAAATAAGCATTTATAAAACTCCGAGAGAGAATCATGTTTTGCGCGACACTTTAAAGTATACATCAACTGTCAATGAAAAGAAAAATACATTTTTTTCTGAGTAAAATTTCATCTTTTAATAATGGAGCTTTTGAATATTGTGTATGGAATTCAATTTTCGAAGCATATAAATGTGGCTCCAAAATGTTTTCAATAACGTAGGGGTATCATGTGTTGTACGAAATTTTTTTCTTTATATATTACTTTCATATAGAGCTAAAAAGTAAAACAGTTGGTTGTTTTTACAGAAACAATATGATAGAAGAAAAATGGGAATTGGTGGTAGAATTCCTTAAAAGGTTTAAAATTCCATTAAGGGCTAGTTCATAAATGATGTCACGCTTCGAGGGGGGGGAGGGGTTCTAGAACTTGTGACAAGGAGAGGGGGGGTAACAAGAAGTGTGACATTATGCAACATAGCGTGACATGTGACAAAGGGGGGGGGGGGTCAAATAAATGGAAAAAAAAGCGTGACACCATTTATGAACGGCCCCTTAGTAGCATTTTAAAATTTAGGTAATGTACATCAGGTTTGTACATAAGTGGCAAACTGCAGAAAAACATTTTGTAGGAGAGCTGCGTTAAAGGAAGCATTAACAAACAGGTATCTTCTTGCAGCTTAAACAAGTTTATATACATTTTTTTTCAGCATTTCTGATGGGAATATGTTGTATCGCAGTCGTAGCTGATTCTCTCATTTCGTTTGTGTTGTTGAGTCTATTTAAGGCTCTCAGCTAGACTGATGGGTTAGATCAATGGACAAGTGGAGTACCCAAATTGTACCGCCATGTTACGGCACTGTGTCGCAGTTCTGTTATAAACTTTTTTGGTGCTTTGACTTTTTCGGTCCTAAACACCAAAGTTTATTTTAAATTAATGTAACAGTGCATGTGCACATCGATCTTTGTTGTTCATTCCAAGCAGGTCATTCTATAATGCGTAAGGGCAGGGTTCAATAAGTTGTTCCAATGGAGAGAGTAGTTCACACATGGCCAATATACACTGAAAAAAGATGTGGAAAGTGCCCAGGATGCAATAGCTTCTCTAAAGCAATGTGTAGAGTTTGATGTAATAAGCAAAACAGTTTATCGAAGTAATTTCCAACTTTGCAACACCTTTGAAGCATTGCAACACACGTAACATAAATGTTGAAAAGCCTTTCCCTGTTTTTTTTTCTTGTTTTTGTGAATATTTTTTAAAAAATAAACATAAAAATAGGGCCTTTTTCTTTTGAAAAACTCTTTCTAAACATCTGGTGCTGCTTGACAACAAATGTTGATGAATAAAGGAGTTAAATCCGCTAACCAATTCTTTCATGTCCTGTAATTATTTCCCCTTATTTACAAACCATACCAAAAGCTACCAATGAATAACTTAAAGAAAACTACGGAATACATGTGAAAGAGAAAATAAAATTAAAAAGTAGAGAAAGAAAACCCGGTGAATATTTTAACTAATTAGAGACAAATATCCCTAGTATCCGTGTAGATAATTATCTTAATTGCCTATGAACTTCGAAACTTAACATACTTAACAGTTTGCGAACAACAAGAAAGAAACAAAAATCCTCGAAAAGTCTTTAAAAGGTTACTTTTTAGAACACAGCAAAAGTTTCAAGATGAGGTCTTTTTCGAGAATAATAAAAAACTAATTTTACTGCTCTTGGTCTTTACTTGGAGCCTTTAGCATCAATACATTTTATATTTTCTACATCTCTCTTTATATACATATATACTAGTATTTATAGGTACGTGTGTATATGTTGCTCTAAAACTCGATTAGTGTTTAGAAATTCAATAATTGAGGGAAAGCTTTCTGGAAAACTTGCAAATGAAAGACAAATAAAAAAAAAAAACACTTTTTGTAATATTTAATAGAATAATTAGCATTGAAATTTTTGTGCAAATAATACTAATTTCTTTTTTTTGAAGAAATGCTCAACATGCAACTATAGTGGGGCGTTTTTGATTAGAAACGTGACAGAAGTGCAGGTCACAATTCTCCAAAGAGATATCAAACTTGTCCGGTGACCGGGTTTAAAACGATAGCGAAGTTAATCCGCTGTGTACAAGAGTCGGGATTGAATATCGTAAACAGAACTGTAGTGCATATCTGTGAGAATGATGCAAGAATGATTTCAGCTTTCCTCCTGGCACCCAATATCTGGCTTGCATACATGCAATGCACAGTCTGCATTATTATTGGTCTAATATCATGAAAATCAGTTCTGGAATTTCACGCAATCATTTCTACGTCGGGTTTAGAGCCTTCTAGTTCACGACCAAAATACGTTAACTGCGTCACAAGTCGGGAAGATTCAACTTTATGTTTATGAATGAAAAAAAAATAATTTTCGAGTTACAACGACTATCTGTTAGGAGCGTCATTACATTTTTTTTCTTTTGGGTCATAAGAAGTTAAATAAATACATAAATAAATGAACATCTTCACATTTTTGCATTGGATAAAACTTCAACGTTTCCTAATAAAATATAGATGACAATGAAAAAAAGAAACACTGCAGCAGGTTAATGTAAAAAAATACCCCGCGTTTTAAATTATATATCTAAGGTTAGTTCAATTGAAACTATAACTTTCACTGCATGTAACGAAGAATTATTAGTTTAAATAACTTTTTCACATTTAAAACAAAAATTGAATTTGTTATAGGACACTACAGCTGAAGTTTATCCTGACGGGTTTTTCTTTTCGACTTTTTCAATGAAGAAATAACTTCTAAATATAATTAACAATTTTATTGAACTTCGTAAGATCAATGAAACCTAGCGAATGATTTTTAAAACATTTTTTTTCAATAAAGTTGTAGATTTATTTTCCAAAGAAATGTATCTTAATTGGAAATTTTTTTTACTCATTTACGTTATAAGAACAGTATTTCTGAATCATGGAAATATCAACGAGACTTCAATAAACAAACGAAAACTATTTTAGTAAATATGTGAGTTGACAGTTTAAAATGAGAATAATTCTGAATAGAAATTCAAGTGGTTTTGGCTGTCGTTAAATAACTACATAGACATTAATAATTTTGTTACATTAAACTTATAAAATAACTAATTTTGAAGTAAAAATAGTGTATTAATATATTGTATCCTGCGGACTCCTACCTGTCTCCTAAACTGAAAATTTCACTGAAAAGGAAGCAATTTGATTCGACAGTGAAAATTTCAGTTTAATAAACAGGTAGGAGTCCGCAGGGGCTATATCAGGGGAATATGGCGGTTGTGGAAGCACAGGAATATTAAACTTGGTCAAAAATTCTTCTACCTGTTTCCTAAACTGAAATTTTCACTGAAAGGGAAGCGATTTGACTCAATGGAAGACATCCAGGCGAATCCGGCGAGCGTCCTTAACACACCCGAGAAAAAAAAAATCCAGAAATGTTTCCAAAAGTGGAAACACCGTTGGAGTGGTCAGGCAGAAGGAGACTATTTTGAAGGAGATGCATCACAGTAGCATGTAAGTACCGCCATTGTGAAATTACAAGCCCATTCTTAAAACTTTCCAATCACACCTCGTATTTATTATTATTTTTGTTATGTTAAAAAACAATCCCACGCGTTATTGATGCTAAACCTGCAAACTGTTTTTAATTTTGCTTAACTTTGGGATCGTTTATAAATGATGTGACACTTCGAGGGGGGAGGAAGGTTCGTGATATTGAGACAAAGTGTGACAAGGGGAGGGAGTAACAAGAAGTGTGGCATCCCTGCTTATGCAACATAGTGTGACATGTGACAGAGGGGGAGGGGAGTACGTTGAAGTGTGAAATTTTGTGACAAAGGGGGGAGGGGAGGTCCGTTGAAGTGTGAAATTTTGTGACAAAAAGAGGGAGAGGGTGAAATATGTGGGTAAAAAGCGTGACATCATTTATAAACGGTCCCTTTCCTGGTTTTTCAACTTTTAAAGTTTTTACGGACTTTTTCCCTACCCTGTATTTACAAACGACGATAATTTAGGTTTAGAAATACCGTTTTTTTTATTATGACACTTACCATCCTTCCCATTTTTTAAGACTTTCTAGAAAAATGAAGGATATTTTTTGTTGCCTATAAATCAATCTCTGTAGTGTCGAGCCTCGTCCAGCTCATATAAATATTAGAGATATGAGAGATCATTTCAAGTAGAGGTCTGACAATACATCCCATTTTTTAACGAAAATATCAAAAATGCAGACACCCGTCGCCATTCAATGCTTTGTTGCAGACTGAAAGCCAAGAACATTTCCCACTTTTCATAGATCCTACTCTGGAGCTTCTGAATTTGACAGCATAGATAAGTTATACTGGAGAGGTTAGGAAATACAATTTAGAATAAAAGTGCAGCGCATTTTATTTTAGTTTCTGCTTGGCTGGAAATACTCTGAAATCGCTTTACGTTGAAATCAAAATCGTACACTTAAAATTCAGGAAATTTTCTCAGTTACCTTTTACACGAAAACTGTGGACATTTAGATATTTAATGTATATATATATTTTTGAAGTAAGCATTAGTTTCAATAGATTCGTCATAACCACTCGAAGAACATATTTGAAGAATTATTGATTTATTTCAAAAAAAGTATGTAAAAATATATTTGAACAGAAATTAAGTTTTGTTTCTCAATAAAAAAAAAAAAAAAAAAAAAAAAAACACTATTTTGTGTTTCCACTTAAAAAAAATCCTTCCCATTCTGTTACATGTATTGATATTTTCTTGATTACAAATTAAGCTCTGAAGTATTGTGAAAGAATTCTACTTACGAAGTTATTATTGGCAAAAATTTAAAATTCATCACAATCCAAACTTTAGGTCAGATGAAACAGCGCGCGTTTTCAGAGCTGGGAATTTTTTTTACAAGTGAATGGATGCCTAATAATTATTTTAACTTATATCTCATGATATATTAAATGATAATCGAAGTTTTATATATACATAACATCCATAACTGTCTTAGGAATCTACTTCTGAAACACAGCACCTACTCCAGTTCGCATTTTTGTTCTTGGTTTTTGTTTCTTCGTGTATATATGCAGGTTTTTATAAATGTTATCGGTCGTCTAAAGCTTCATAATAACTTCTGAATTAAACTGTCTTAGGAATCTATTTTCGAAACACAGCACCAACTCCAGTTGACAATTTTGTTTTTGATATTAATTTTTTCGTGCATATATGCAGGTTTTTTACATTTTGATAGATCGTGCAAAGCTTCATAATGACTTCTGAATTAAATCCGTTTATCAATAAGGTATGAATTGAAAGCTAGACAAATTAAAACACAAAATATTTGTAAAATAACATTAATTATTTCGTGTTCCTTTCATAAATTTACTAGCCGGTTTGAAATTTAACTTCATTGCTTCTTGCATCATCGTAACAGCCTGTTTGAGTATCAACTTGACCCACGCTGAATATAATTGATGCACTTCAATATATTATTTTTAAAGAATATTTATGTAAAAAATTACGTAAACAAAGCTGTAAAAGTCATTAGTGGATAGCATAATAGTAATACAGTAACCCCTCGTTATATCGCGCCTTGTATATTGCTTATTCGGATATATCACGCTTTTCTATGTCTCTCAGTTTGAGGTCTCGAAAGTAAAAATATTGCATTTGTAAAAAGCTTACACTAAATACGAACGAAGAAAAACAAGTGTTAAACGAAAAACAACAGCAAATTACTTAGGACTCTTATTTCACCAAAATGCAATAGAAATACATTATGAATTTATATCGTAAGAACTTTGCATGAAAATTGCAATTGGTAAGTTTAGTTTTATTTGCTATTGTTATTAAGTCATTATGTAAGATTAAATTGTTTTTTTTACGTTGACACTCAATTTACTTGCACTTTTTGAGTAATGTCTGACAGTATCGGTTATATCGCGCATTCGGATATATCGCGCTTTTTTTGCTTTTTCAAGCGCGATATAACTAGGGGCTACTGTAGCATTATATAGGCTTGCCATACGTCCCGGTTTGACCGGGACAGTCCCGGTATTTTGCTCTTGTCACGGTGTCCCGCCCAGTTTTATCAATGTCCCGGAAACGACTGTAAGACGTAAAAAGTAATGAATTTATGTTTTTAAGAATATTTTATGAAGACATTAAGAATCTTTAAGATGACAGAGCATTAATGAGGGAGCTGCAAGAGCATTGATTGTATGTAAAATAAACTTTAAGGTTTTCTTTGCTCTGACTTTTATGAAAAATCAAGCTTAACAAAGACATCTTGAAAAAAAAGTACATTCAAGTCGGAAATATGAGTGGGTTGAAAACAAATAATAACATTGTTAACTTATTAATTGCTTTTTCAGTTTGACAATGTTTTTTTGAACTTTTTTTTGTAGTTAGACAAAAAGTTGTAATATAAAAAAAAAAGACTTAGTAATTAGTTGTTTAATTTAACAATTTTATGCAATATATTAAACTTAATTTTATTAACACTTCTTTCTAGATGGTAGACTAGAATAAATTCTCATTAAAAAGCAAAAAAAAAAAAAAAAAATCTTTTGAACTAAACTAAGTAGCAAAAATTCCTTTTTTATTTTTAAAAGGTGTGTAGACTAACAATTTAGAGATCCAAATTCCCCACTCCCCTGGCGAGACTTAAAAAAAAAAAACTTAAAACTCACCATTTTGCTTTTAATTTTTTTAAAACTTCCCCAGACACCGCACCCCCCGCTAGTGGGTATTCCATACCCCCCAGACCATACGGTATGCCCATCCTATACTAATGTGTCCCGGTTTCACTAACCAAAAATATGGTAAGCGTAGTATTAGACGAAATTTTAATTATACTTGGTATTATTGGAAACAAAAATGAAAAATCAATGCAATATGTGAATCAATTGTACTCGGTCTCTGCTATACATAAACACGAAGAAAATATTTAATTTCGCAATCACCAAGAATGCCATTTCTCAGAATTTTAATTTCAAGTTCATACAACTATTAGTCCGTGGGACAGTCAGGCCATATCGTTTCATTTCGTGACAAAAGTATCCGAAAAAACTGAAATGTACGAGAAAATAGCCGATGGGGGGGAGGGGGGGGGGGTTACAGTACTAAAATGTCTTGATTAAAATCCGTGGCATAATTAAAAAAACTGCAATAAAATGTCGACCTCCATACAAAAGCGCAAGGAATATTACATCGCATTTTGTTGCAGCGACCCAATGAAAAGCTGGGAAAGTGTAAACAAACCTACGTAGTGTACGTTGAACAGCTTAGAATCAAGTGTCTGAATCTGAATCGATCTGAACAATACTAGTTTTGTCACTATTACAAAGCAATGTTTTTGCAAAACGTAGTTTAACATATTTTTTCATTAAAAGAGCAGTCTTGTCTTTAACACTTATTAGGTATCGCAACTTTTCACAACATTTGTTTAATAACAGTGTGTTTGTTTAATAACATTTATGCTGTCGTCAGCATTACTGCTAGACATCTTACTCGAAGCATTCTTAATTAATGCATGAAAATGTATTAATTAAGAATGCTATTATATTTTAAAAGAATAATAGTGTAAATACTGTCAATTGTTATTGTAATTATAAATATTGTTACCGTTTTTGTATGGACATGATATTATGAAAAAAAAGCCTGAAAAAGTAATATTAGCTATTTTGTCGCATCATTATTGTATTTTTCCACATAAAAAGTGAATAATGTCACAAGTCTCCCCAAACGGACTTGATTTGGTGACTTTATCGTCTGCAACGGCGCAACGGAAGCGCTGGTAGCTTTCTGTAGTTTTTGGTTTTATCACACTTCTTTCTGGGTTCTGTAGAAATTTGTGAATTAATCACTCCATAACTAACATGAATTAAACGACACATTTCATGTCTTTACACACACATTAATAAAATAACAAAAAGACTTCAACTGCGTTTATTCTTACAACGCTACATCAGCATGCTGAAATCAAAAACTTACGGCAAGTTTTTTTCAAAAGCTTTTTAGTCGCATTAAACTTAAGCAGACAGTCGTCAACAATCTTAACCGGTGGAAGAATATTAAATGCAATTTGAGTTTCCTGGATGATATTGATTCAAGAGCTTACAGAAACATGTCACACGCAGAAGACAAAAAGTGCTACCTTTAATTTAAATTTTCGTGTAAAAGCCCTAGAATATTATCAAGATATTTTTTTTTCGTAATTACACCACATTATTATACTGAAAGAGTGTTCCGCAGTGGACCAGTCGGAAGAGGCTCGGTTCCCGCCGACAGTTCACCGACAGTGAAGCAACATCGACTTAGGTCAGTGTTTGGGAGGGTGACAACCTTTCGCGACTGGTTCCTGTGGGCCGTGTACGCTAAAGGGAGCTGGTGAACGTTAAATAGGTCGTGGCTCCAAAGTCCTACAAGTGAAACGATACCTCTGGGGGTGCCAATCCCAGATGACACTCTCTCATCTGGAATCTGTTCAAAATTAAGAGACTACAAAATTTGAGGTCAAGTCAGTCTTCAGCCCTAGTTGGCCCTCGCTCTAAAGTAAATCTACAGATTTCCAGTGGATTATTGATATTCTGGAGCTGGTAGTAGGCTTTCCTATGGCAGGAGGATTAGTAACAACAACAACATACTGAAAGAATACATTTTTATGTGGGCGGATATTTTTGTCACACAACTCTGGGATTTATAGAGGCTTGGTTCGAGGCGTACCACGGAACACACGAATATAAACGTGAGAAAACTGAGTCATTTACAATTTTATCTCATGAGTGAGATTTGTTTTTTTAAAAGTCTTGTAACTTAATTTATAGAAGTTTATAACGATACAGTTGCGGCCCTTTCTTAAGTCGATTTTGAGTTATTTAGAATGCGAGGAAGCGAAAGTGGAAATTAGGTTAAGCAAAGATTCAAAAATCAATCTTTGGCGAAACACTTTACGAATTATCCCTTAAGCACTTACCGAACTTAGCTCTTTATTTTTCTTCTTGATTAAAGACTGTAATAAACCTAATTAAATTCATGCCACAGTTAGGATGTAAAATCTTTTAAGTGTTCCTTTTATTCAATCCTTTCTCGCGACCTTTTTGCAACAAAACTTCAACCAAGACACGGGAAAGCAGCACAATCAATACTTTAGCAATTAATAAGAAAGTCGCTGGATATAATTTAATTTTGTACTAATTTATGCTGAAGTTGTAAGGCAAGCCCACTAAGTGCATTAATTGTTCCTCCACAAAGTAATGCCGCACCTTCTTCTGTCAATATGGGTTTTATTGAACTTTCAAGGCGCACTGATGGTGAAAGTAGAAGGATTAATGAAAATGAACAGGGATGCACTTTCGCGTATTTATTGTTGCTTTAAGACCACGACAAAATTATAATCAAAATTCCTTTCTTATTTTTTAAGTGCTAATTGAATAATTTTCCCGACGAGGGAGAAAATATTCAATTATGGACATAAATTGAACGTATTCTTCCTTAATCATATTTATTCCGCATTTCAGTTGCATCTTGTTAGAGTGAAATCTCATTGGTATATAAGTGCATCATTTTTAAAAGCAAAGTTTTGTTTTAAGTGTAGAAAGGATGTAAGTTAATGGATGAAACTTCAGTAACGTTACGAATGAATTTTAAATTTAGAAAGTGAAGCATTTTAAAAATCGTGATGTGTCTTTCAGAAAAAATTTTTGCCGAAGAAATGTCTAAACCGAATTAGTTACTTAACAGTACTAGGTATATTTAAAAAATTAAACAAATGTACGGAAAGTTAGAAGGTGGGCGTCTAACTTAGACGTTTATGCACATTTAAGCAATGTTGAATGTACTATTATCGATTCGTTTAAGCTATGAAGGATGCATAACTTGATCAGCTCTCTACTAATGTAAATTTTTATCTTTATCCAAAATAAAGTTAATCCATTATGCAACGACATATCATTGTGAAGAAAGTTTTATTCGAAAAATAAGAATTTAGTTGACTCTAAATCAAAGCATCTAGCATTAGGCGCAATAATGTTATCGCAGTATTCTCGGAGAGGCAATTTAATGTCAGAATCACGCTGTTTAAATGATTATATTTCTCTTCAGTGTAATAAAGGAGATATTTCAATGTTTGTATGAGGAATGGGAGATGTAAGGAAATCAGATAAGAGAAAGTTTCATATTACGTAGGAATTTAATTCTATGTCTCGTAACAATTAAACATAGCCTGGCAGTGTCGGTGATTTTCTAAGACGCAGGAAATCGTCTGCGCCTATGCCGTATGATTATGCGGAATGTAAAATATTCCGGAGTAGACCTTTTGGCTTGGATATTCTCGGCTAAATTAAATTCCTAGTGCAACTTCACTTCTGCGGGTGCTCACACTTTCTGGTCAAGAAACTGGACGTTGAAATTTTTATGCGGCGATGGTACCACACTTATTGCGGTGCCTCTGAAAGATAAAGGAGATATTTTAATGTTTGTATGAGGAATGTGAGATGTAAGGACAGTAGATAGGAGAAAGTTACATATTACGTAAGCATTTATTTCAATGTTTCGTAACAATTAAACACATGTCGTGTGATTATGCGGCATGTTCACACTTTTAGGTGAAGAAACTGGACGTTGAAATTTTCATGCGGCGATGGTACCACATTTATTGCGGTGCCTCTGAAAGAGATGGTACCAATCTCCTAGAAACGCACTCTGCCTGCCAGAAGCCAACACCACCCCATAGGGAAAAAACACATTAAATTACATATTTTCAATAGCGTTTACCTGTTCAAGGTAGTTAACCAGTAATTAAAAATAAAAACAAACCAACTTTTGTTTAAAAACAAAATATTTGCCTGAACAACATTGAAAGCAAAAAATTGGATGTTTTTACACTTTAACGGTCTTTTACTATAAAGGGTGTACATAAGCGAATGTGCAACAATTATCGTAGATGCATAATGTAATACAATTGCTACATAACAAGACGTACTGAAGACATTTCTTTTAAATATTGCAGCGCTGAAAAAAATTGCATTTATCTTCGTAGCTGTCTTGATGAGTGGAAGTATACTTTCATATGGTCTGTTTCAGAAACACAAGTTTGTTATTTCTTATAACTTCGACATAAGAGAAATATAATTTAATAGACTTTTCTTTTTGCAAAGTTTAAGAAGATGCAAGGAAGAATTCATTATGAAAGTTAATGAAGTTATTTTTAATTTTCTGTGAAGTTTTGGTGATTGGGAATTGAGCTTGTAGTTTTCTGAAAGAGGATCCATTGTGCAGAAATTATTGCACAGCAACAGTTGACGAATTTGGGGAATTGGCTAATTAGTTAGACGACAGTATTAGTTATCTCCTAAATTTAACCGAAGCTGACTGACACAAACAATGAACTTATGGTAATTACTGCTCTGTTTTATTATGAAAAAATGCTTTTATTTGTCGTGTATAAAGTTTTAAGTAAACGAATAGCATTTACAAGTTGTTTTTACTGCATATTAAATTTAGGCATAAAAATAAAGAAGTACTTTTAGAAAATTTTTCTTGTGAAATTGTTACTGCACGATAGGAATGGTATTGCCAAGGGAATATAAAAAATAGTCAGTTCTCATTTGTATTTTACAAGTTGTGAATGCAGATAATAAGACACAGTTGAACAGTTGTTGACAGAAATAAAATTTACGAAGATCAGAAATAAGAAAATAATCACGGCGTAGAGCACTGTATTTATTTTTGAATTCGGCAAATAAAAAGCGTAGCATTTATTTTCTAAAATATTTAATGATTAAGACGGTTAATTCAATCAAAAATGTATTTTCTTCGCGTGCATATGTTTTTTTTTTACTTCAGAACTCGGTTAAAATTTTAATTGCGAGTTCCGTTTTCTTGCTTCTGTTATTACGTCAACAGCAGAAAACTTACCCAACACAGTCTGAAAGGAGCTTGGAAATTATTTAAATTGAATCTTCAATGAATAAATAATGGTACTTTCTAACAGCTGAAACGCGGAGAACGCAAAACTATTGTATCTTTAAAACCAAAAACGTGCTAAATTGAATAGGATTTAAAATTAAACCTTTTAAGCGAATAAAATTTAGTCTTTAAATCTACAGAAAAAAAGATCCGATAATTTTATTATTTGAAAGCAATCAGCATAAATAACTGCTTTAAAAGCTTTAACGATTTCGATTTTGCTTTATGTGTTCTATTTTGCTACATTATTGTTTCACTGAATTAGGACACTTTCAGAGCGCGTGTTTTAAAGTATGAATGCGTTTTACGAAATTTAATTTAAAGTTTAAATAATTTATAACGCGTCATGAGTATCGCAATAAATAATAACCAAACATTAAATGGAAAAAATTTGGAAAGAGTAAATTATTCCTTTCATACAGTCATACATCATATTGTTTAATATTTTAGTTGAAAATAATCCAAATGCTCAAAAATGAAAGCATCATTTCACGAAAATCATTCTATTACATTCTGTTTTATTATTTTAGATGTATTCTATAAAATTTTAGGCTTTTAAATTTTCTTTAATTTTTTTATTTATTATCTTTTAATTTGAAAGCATTTAAACTCTTGTTTTTTTTTTCTTTTATCAAAAATGCATGAGAAAATAAAGGTTATAATTATATCTCTGTATGCCTTACTACCGTCGATCAAGTTGAATTATTTGCATTCAAAAATGTTTACACACAGTGATAGTAAAAATTCGTAACTTATTTGCATATTATATTTATGTTGCACTTCATTTAGATCTAATTTAGCTCCACTTGCTATATAAATTCTTTGTAATTAATAAAACATAAAAAAAAAATCCAGTATATTTTTACGAGATCATTTCTATTTAGAATACTAGTACATATTTTTCAATTTTTTTTCAAATGTTTCCTTTTTAAATTTTAGACTATAACAAAAACTTTGATTTTTTTAAAATTTATTATCTTAGGATTTAAAAGCAGTAAAACTCTTGTATTTTTTTTATAGAAAAGGCATGAATAAAAAAAATATTTATGTCTAGAAAGTTGAATATTTTTCTTCAAACATTTTTACTCAGAGAAATATTAGAATTTATTAACTTATTCACATATTACATTTTTAGTTTTTTTAAACCAAATTTAGTTCTATTTGTTAAGTAAAAACTTAACAAATAGAACTAAAAAGAAGTTAATAAAAAGTAAGTTAATAAAATATGCAAAAAAGAAAAAGAAATCCGAATGAGATCGTTTCTGTTAAAAATACCAGTACACATCTTTTAAATTTATAATATCAAATTTAATTTTTATGCCCAGCGTAACGTGTACAAAATAACGTGCATAAATTTCATAAATCGCCTAAATATTAAAGTGATAAGTATATATAAAACACATGAACTTATGGCACAAAGCGTTATGTTACCGTATGAATTTGTTTTTTAAACTTTAGTGAAATAAACTTGGCACAAAAATATTCACGTATCCCCCTCTAAAAGATAAATCTTTCTCTTTTTTGTTAGTGTTTTTTTTTATTTAAACACACACTTATCGTGTTTATTCCGGAACATTAATCGAAATTGTTCCTTGGATTTTTCTCGCAAGTTTGCAATAGTTAAACACAACAGACGGGAAAGAATTCTATTCCGTTTTCTTACCTTAACTAGTAAAAATTATAACGACTCAGGTTACCTATGTTCTTTTGAAATTCTCTTTCTTCGTTTCGGGAAAATATTTAACTTGCATTTGTTTTCTTACTAGAAGAGTACATTAGGAAGAAATTTGTTGGCTTCCACTCAGGTTACTGTATTTTTCTAACATCAATGGGAGAGCATTTCTTGTATTTTATGAAGTACTAGAAGTTATTTTAATCAATCCTAGAAATACGGAAGTTAAAAGTGTTTACGTATTTTTTAAGAAGAATCGAAATTGAATTTGAAAGCTTATATTGCATTGTATAGTAGTTTTTCACGCTCTTTGCAGAAAAGCGTATCCCGAGTTTAGATTATTTAAAAATAATTTCAAAATAAAAAAATGAATTTTTAGGTGCTCTCTAATGTTTAGAGAGCATTCAAAGAGTATATATTCATATATATATAATTTTCTGAAATCTGCGTTTTTTAAAAAATCTTTTATTTTTCCTCCTTATTGATTTTATACGTAAAAAACCGACGCATAGTGGTAAAAATCAATTTAACTTTATACTTAAAAAATTTAACTTTCTTCCTATTTTCAGAAATGTATGTAAATCGTACACTACATTTTTTTCTAAATTAAATATCATAACCATGCTAGCATATATAAGAAAATGAAAATAATGTACCTTCATTTTAGGAAAGTACTTTTTTGAGTTACATTTTAAAGTTTTAGCGTTTTTGGCGGGGCTTTCTTTTCCAAGTATATTTAGATTATTCTTTGGGGTTAATCTTTTTTGAATTCAAAAGCTAACTTCTTTCATGTAAAGTTAGCTTTTTAAAAATTTTGAAATTTGTGACAAAAGTTAAACTAATATTAGACACTAAATACTAGATACTAAGTTTATAAAAAATCCTAGATACTAAATTTATACCAAATCCTGGAGACAAAATTTAAGGTTTCAAGCAATAAATGATTACTGCAATCTTACTTGAACGTTGGTATACTTTCTGTAATTTTTTTCGAAGTTTTATACCTAACTAATAACCCATATTTTACTTTTTTCCAAATAAATCCATATTACTAAAAGCAAAAAAAGAGCGTAACATCAAACTTAATTTTTTTTCTAGTCTGTATTTTTCGAATAAGAAAAGAAGGTAGAAAAGTCATAAAAGATATTTTAAACAAAAAAACAATGCTGTACTAAAGATTAAACCGACAAAAAACTCAATTTTTACTAGTTAGTACTTTCAGACTAGACTTTTTCAATTTAAATCTTCAACACAAAAGAAAATAAAAAGAATTATGATGTTAAAAAGGCATAATTCTTTTTCGATGAAACAGCTACAAAGTTAAGCATTTTCTCATATTGAAAAAAAAGTTAAGACGACTTTGCTCAACTGAAAAAATACAAGCCGATGAAGATTTGTTTGAAAGGAGCGTGATATAATGGACGAAGACATAAAACTACGTTAAGCCCATTTTGGTAAATTATTTTAATTTCATACTTCGAACTATCAAACTATTTAGTCCATAGTTTGACATTTTGCCAATATTATATCGAGGGGGTGTTTTTGAGTTATTAAATTATTTATACACTTCGTACAAAATAACAGAGCTTCTCCCCCCCTTTTAATAAGATGAAATTTATCATAACAAGTATAGGTAAAGATCTATTTGACGAACAAATAGATGTAGAAGCACTAAAAAAAACACTTTAAGCTATTTTCATTTTTGGTATGAGGCGGTATTTGTGCCAAAGACATGTCGCTTTATCGTCTACAATGCATCTTATACCAAAACAAAACATCAGCCGAAATAGATAATTTTCTATTTGTTAATTTAAACTATGACTTTAAACTCACTAAAATATGTATGCTAAAGTTACATTCATTATTTTCTACGTGCAGCAGATTAGCACAATGATATTGTTCTTAAGAGCTTTAAATAACTAATTCACACGGAAAATTATTTTTAAAATTTCTAGGTACAATATTTTGTGTCGTATTAAAAAACGTTTGCTTACGTAAACAATTTGTTACGTCTTTCTTCTTGTTAGTTTAAAGAGTTTAAAACCTCTGAACTTAATCGAAGTCTTTGACAATCTCAAACTCTTAGAAGCATCTCGATCCATCAATTTTCAATGCTAAAAATTCAACGGTAAACTGTCAATTTTGAGTAGTTTTTCTTTTGCTAAAAATTCTTTCAGATTGTGAAATAATGTTTTGCAGAAGTTTCAAAAATATAGTGAAAAGTTTTGAAGTTTTCGCTTGATGAATGTGCATGCCGAGAAAAATAATCTATATACATGTGTAAGAGCTATTACACTAGTTAGAACATGACAAACTTTTCGTGCTTACAAACTTTTTGAAGCATGTGCTTCAAATTGTAGCAGTTAAAGTGATGTGGTTTATTCTTCACACAAACGTGATACTTTTTAAACTATATTAAAAGATATCGCAGTTTTTTTTCTATCGAAGGTAATGGTTTCCTTTCCACAAGAGGAGTGAACAAAATAGAAAGATTGACTAAAGTGCAAAAGTTATTAACTCAGTTCCGATTTACACACATATATATACTGTATAGTTTGTGTATTTACCTTTTGTATCTATACATAAGTTTGCGAGATCTGCCGCAGCGTTTTTCTTTTTAAACTACAAAAATCATAATCATTTTAAGTGGATATTTTCAATACTGAATGGAATTTCCAATCAGTTGAAATTGTAAATATTTGGAATCTTTCATTGCATTTTTTTGGAAGTACTTTGAAAGAGTTTCCTGTTTTGAAAGATAATTCAATCCCAATTTTCATATTTAGATATATTTGCATTTAAGCTCAAAATGAAACGAGAATATACGTTTCGTAAGTATGAATTGAAGGATTTCCGACTATTTTCTTTAAAACATTAGCAGTATTTCGTGAGTATTGAAAACAAATCGCATACTAACAATTTTTTTTGTTATAACAATGCTTCTCCCTAATACATTTTTTAAACGAGTGTGTTAAAACCAAGAAAGTATTTTTCTAAGTGTACCTGATTTTTTCGTTTGAAAGAAGTTAATAAACAAATACTTATGTTTTTGAAGTTTATCAAAGATTCATTATAAAAATGCAACTCAATGATGCATTTTAAAGTCCAGTAAATTAAAAAAAAAACCCTATTACATTTTTTTTGACAATTTAGGTCAATAATTACAATGTTTTCTTGAAATGCTAAAAATAGTTTTTTGCCAGTATGGTAAGTTTATTAATCATGCAATAAAGTAGACCGAACGGCAATTTCGTCGGATAGAACGGTATTTTGATCGTTTTTTAGATGTAGGGAAATGATAATACTTTTAAATATATTTTTCTTTCAAACCAACTCTTTCCGAGTATGTGCGTAGAATAATAGAGGACAGGTAAAATTGCATTTTGCAAATTATTATTTTCGTACCAACCCTGCTAAAATATGAGTGTGTAATAAGGGGAGAAATGCTAAAATAACTATAATAATCACATTTGAATGATTATTCTCATACCTATCATAACTAAGTATAAATAGGATAAGGGATAAATGATAAAATTACATTACTTTGAAATGATGATTCTCATACTAATCATGCCAAATATGAGTGTAGAATAAGAAAGGAAAGATGAAATTTCGTTATTTTAAATAACTACTCTCATATCTAGTATGCTAGATAGTGTACATATGGGATAAAAGAGTATTAAAAAGCCGTATAATGCTTAAAAATACAAGAAAATAAAGATAATAGTTCTAAAGCACTTAAGTTTTTTTTCCCCTCTCTTTTGTTGGGTTTTTAAAATGCATGTTCGTAATACGTTACAAAGAAAAGACTTGCCCAATTGCTGTTTTTCATTTACAAAGTCATAGATCATGGATTATAGATGCTTTTAGCCATACATTATATTTTATGTACTAATACCGTGTGTGTATGCTAATTAATTGCTGCAGTTTGATCAAAATTAAATGAGTTTGCTGCGGCTGTGCAGCAGCTTTGCAAATTTAACTTAACTGCAACCAACAAAAAGAATCTGTACAACTCAACTTGAGTTTTTAGCTATGTTTACCAGTTTCGTCTCGGGAGTTAGGCTTGATGTTGGCGTTTTTAACCTTGTTTTGTAAAGCTGTATATAATTTTTCCTTTAGGTTTTCCTTGTAAATAAATAGTTTTGTAATGCATAAATGTTTACTGCATCGAGTTCTTTCGCGCTAAGTTAGTAACAATATTAAATATTCTATAAAACAAAATCATTGCTTTTTCATTTTCTGTAGTGACGCTGATGAAGAAAATATCTTTATTTTCTATCAATTAACTTTGTTTCTAAATAGTTAATTGTTTTCAAAAATGTTTTGCATTTAATAATGAATTAAATGTCTAGTTTTTAATTATCATTTTTTGAAAAGTATCATAAATCGAAATCGTTTACATTTTATCACGAATAAACCACAATTTTGCGAGTGAAGATCCACGAATTCGAAACAATCTTCAGTTAACCGACATCCGCCGACAAAACCATGAATATTTATCAGACAAATAGCATTTGAATTCCTTTGAAACTCTAGTTTTAAATTTAATCAGTTGAATAATGTCGAGGCCTGTGAATTGTTTTGAGCCATTTAATCCTAATTTTGCTTTCAGGGCATGCTGTTGCATTTTTAGTGGCGAAAAATGCATTAACGCTTAGGACAAACTTTATCCAGTAAAAGTCGCTTAATAAGATTTTAAATTAACTAAATATTTAGATACAGTAAAAATGCTTTAATAAATATATCTTAAAGTATGACTTTTTTTTCATTATCGTTTATACAGTAAAATAAAGTCGCTAATTTCACAGAGTCAATGTTTAGAGGTAAAATTTTTCGTTGCGCATGTTAAAGCGCTCAAAACATGCGCAGAAGTCATTTTTCGACTTCATGACGCAATGTTTAACGTCACAGAGAACAACATAAGTTGTATGACGGGAAATATGGTAAATATCAACGCTGTCTTTGAATGTAGAATGATTTTTATAAAATTAAGGTGAAGATGAATGTTAGATTTTGAAAATCGTATTTTATTCCGGTAAACTCATTTTTGCGCCAGTTTTTCTTTTTGTTTTGGAATTTAAAAACAATTTTTACATAGAAAATCTGCAATGAATTTAAAAAAATCAAACTTTTGTATGAGACTTAACTCCAGCACATTTATGCATTTTCTAAACATGAAAGCATATTTTACCCACATCAAATCTCTCTACAAGTTATGATATTGAACCTTACATTTTATTTAGTAAAACCCATCAATGGTTTAAGAAAAACCCTCTCTGAATTAAAAACATATGTTTTAGGAAATTCTTCAAGTAAGAAGAGTTGGGAATCTTCAGATGCTTTTTTCTGAATTAAATGTATGTAATATTTATTCGGTCAAAATGTTCCATACATCTTAGTTGTTGACAAAACAGGTCAAGTATTGATTAGATATTTTTTACGTGGTTCACTAAAGCCGTGCTGCCAATAATATCTTAACACATTGACGGACGGTAGGAACAAGTGAAGTTCGAAAATGTATACTATATGTTTTTGTAATTTTTAGAAAATTAGAAGTATAATTTTACTCTTTCTGCTTAATAAACTCAATTTTGATTAATTCCGCACCTATAATTTGGTTGCGACTATAACAGTCATGCCGCCAGCGGTAAATATTTACCAGTATAAACAATAAATATCGTTAAATATATCAATAACCAGTATAAATATCGTTAAATGTATCAATAACATCTATAAATTCAAGAGACGTCATGAGGCACAGTGAACTTCGCTTTGACGGCTGTAGACGCAAGTGTCAGTCAACGTGTTAATTTGAAGTTAACAACTGCAAAATATACAATACAAATGTATATGCAGTGAAACCGGTGTAAGTTGACCACTTGCGGTGCAGCACTTTAGTGGTCAACTTAGACAGGTGGTCAACTTATAAAGGATGAGGTAGAAGGTGAAGGGCTCATTCCGTTCCTGACAAAGGTGATCAATTTACAAAGGTGGTCAACTTTACAGGTTTAACTGTACGTATATAACACTTAGAAAAAAAATATTCGAGGCAATTTCCATTCGCATACATGAAATAATAGCAATCAGAAAACCTTTACTAATTTAATTTTTATCACGAGTTTTTTTTTTACCTTTGGTAAACTTCTTGCACAATGTCTTGCGAAATGAAAATAATAATTTCATTTATATTATTTTCCTTTAATACAAGAAACGTACAGAAGATAGTTCAAAAGCATATATATTTTTTTCTCGAATATCTTTTAGTGTTTTTCCTCGAATTATTATGTTTTTTATACAAAAAAGCTTCCATCTCAATCGAACTAGTATCTCAAAAGTCAAACACTACAGATTGCGTGACAAACAAATCCATTAATCCCAATCGTCACATTTCCTCCTTCTCAATAGGCCACTTTCACATTTTTTTATTTTAATTTCTATTGGATTTATTACTTTTATTTGGGCCTTAGTTATGAATTCATAGTTTAGGCGGAAATTAAACTACGCCTCTTTTCTTCATCATTATTAAAATCTCATTCTCCTTTTTTTACTTTTTCTGAAAAAATAAGCTAAAAGGCACGATAAGTATTACGACTTTACAGATTTATGAGTTTCCACTTGAAAGTTAAAAAGAACTTTATTTATTAAAATCTGAAATAAATTTAAAGTCGATGTTAATAGGACTGACTTTTCTCATTACGACGTGATATGAAACAACGGGGTGATATAATAATTCTAACCGGAAATGAAAAAAGTGTAAACATGCTTCATTTATTGCAATTGGAATAATTCTATATAACGTGAAAAAAATATAATTTCATTTGGCGTCATTGCAAATTTGAACCCTTATTCTCATAAAGTAGCATATATGCTACTTTATGAAAATAAGGGCTAGCAAATAACATCGCAACATACGCGCTGACGTCACTTTACAAATGGAAAGTAGAGGAAAACCCCAGGTAGCATACATGCTACTTTATGAGAATAAGGGTTAACAAGCTTTCCTCGTTTGGTTTCTCCATGATATTCACCATTTGTTTAGAAAGTGAAACAGCACCTGTCGGCTACGTATGGTAATTCAAATTCATTATGTTAAAATGTACAGGTAGGAACTTTTAGAGAAAGTATTAAAATTTTGAGGAAAACGTTTTTATGAGCACACCTTTAAGTATACCTCAATACACCTTTAAGGTACAGATAGGAACGTTTGGAGAAAGTATTACGATTTCGGGGTCTAGCTGGGGGAAAACGTTTTTATGATCACACCTTTAAGGTTTACCTAATACACCTTTAAGGTATAAATTTTGTTAAAGACACCTTTCCTGACTCATTGGCAGTTCAATAAACTTTCGAAAACTGATGATCCGAAAATATAAGTTTCAACGCGTTGCTTGCTGTATTTCCAATATCGATATTAATTACACATTTTCTCTCTTGTTCATTCCGGAAAAAGTAGAAATATAATTTCAGCCTTAGTGAAACAATCGTAATGGTCACGTTTTCTATTACTGGTGTTTGATTGATTATTTCCCCGGTCATCATATTCCTCTATTTCCAAGTAGGCTCTGAGACCATTTATATAATTCTTTTCTTCTCCTATCACGACATTCTGACTAATATCTAGCATTACTCTGTGCTGAAAAGAACCATCACTAAGCTTTTGTAGGCGAAATCTTTTCATGGAAGTACTTTTGAAAAGATATGTTCTTGGATGTGTAGGTTCACTAGTTAGGGATGTTGCATTGGTCTTAGCGCACTAATGATACGCTAGTTGCGTATTGTGCTAATTGTACAGGGGGGGGGGGCGAAAGAAAGGGACCCGGTTTTCAGAGGGAATAAAAGAAAGTAATACAATTTGAGATTTAAAACGTTTTTCGTTATCCCATTTTTTACATTAAGTTTTCATTACCATTTCAGCAAGGTGGTGGCCTTTAACAGCATTACAGTTATTTAGTCTATTTCTGAAGTTTTGGGAAACTTTCCTGCGCATTTGAAGGGGTATATTGGATATTTCCTCTGTTTTTTAGCTCTTATAAAGTATAGGGGCGATGTTTCCAAACTTTCTCCTCTAAATAACCCCACAGAAAAGGGCTTCCGCTAGGGAAGACTTTTTACATTTTATAATCCCATTTTTTTACATTAAGTTTTGATTAACACTTCAGCAAGGGGACGGTCTTTTGCAGCAATACACTGATGCAGTCGATTCTCCCACGCAGAGAACTCTTCGTGTGCATTTTAATTGCAGTCACTAGCGGAAGCTTTTTGTCCCCTATGACCGTCTTTTATCTTATAATCTAAAAATTACGTAAAAAGTTTAATGCATTTTATGCATCATGTCTCAATTCATCGCCCTTTGTATTTAATATACATTTTAACTCTTTTTTTTTACTGCATTATGATCTGCAGTAATGTTTTTTACATAAATAGTTTGTCTGGGTATTTACACTGAAAATTAAGAGATTCACTAAATAAAATGTTTAGTCTATAAGAATTTATTTCTGTACAGCTAATAAAGGCCACAGAGTATTTTAACTCTGAAATCAATTATATACACTTTTAATCAAAATAATTTTGTCAAATAGTTTTCTATGTTCTTAACTAACACATTAAAAAAAGTGACTTAATTCCTGAATTTTACCACTTTTCTGTAGAGAAACTCTAAAAAGTGGAGCAATCTGAAAAAAATGGCAGTTCAAAACTAGATTCCTTTCCGCGCTAAAATACTCTTTATCGAACCCTTGCTGATACGAATCCTGAAAAAGGCCCCATCTTTAAGTGTATAATAAGTTAATTTCAATGCTAAGAAAATCTGTTGAGAATGTCTTTACAATCATAAATGCTTTAATCGGTTGTAGATACTTAACGTTCATACATGAAACCATTTATGATGTATGCGAGTCTTGCTCACCGCAATTATTTCTAGCAAAACGGTTAAGGCAACGTCCTTTCTTTCAACATTTCCCCTGTGGATTCACATTGCCATGGAGTTGCTCTTAGTCGTGTTCAAACTAGAGCAACTTTGCTAAAAATTTTTCAGAATTTTCTCTTTCAAGGAATTAAAGTAATTGTGGCAGCGTTAATGAATTTCATTTTAGTTATCGCTATCGCAAAACAATTATTTTTCCAAAGTGCGATAAATTACTCAAAAGGAAATTAAAATTGAAATGACTCAAAGATGGACAAAGCATTCTGTTTAAAAATTGTACGAAATGCTATATAGCCTGATGATACCAATGTAAAGAAAGGAAGAAGGACAACGAGTTGTTTGAGCGAATACTTTGCTTATGTTATTTCATGTGAGGAACTTTCGATTCAAGCGCGCTTACAATCTCTTGGAAAATCTATACTTTCAAGAGAATGTAAGTGCACTTGATCCGAAAACGCATTGAAATTCAATGGCTGCAGGTTCCCCAGCTGTATCACAAGAAAATATTTAATAAAACTTTATCATTTTAAAACTAAAATGTTAAAACATGAAAATCTCTTAAACAATAACTTTATTCATGTAAAAATGTATTTTCGTTTCGTTACTTAAGTTTAAACTTCATATAAAATGAATTGAAAATTTCAAAATTCGTTTTGTTTTAAAATGATGTAACGATTTTGTTTTAATCAAAAGAACGTTAGAAACTGAAGTCGACAAAAGCTCTGTCAAAAAAATAATAAAACAGTAACGTCCAAATATCAATTGTTATAAATACAAGTATTCTTCATTTTACCACTTTTTGTACATAAGTAGATGTAGAAATTATGTTCCTTAAACAATTCTGCTATAAATAATAATAAAAAATGCATAGTAAAAGTAATCAAGAGGACCGCATAAAGCTGACTAAAATATTTTGCTACTTTAAAATAAAGTTTTCTAAGCATGGGATTAATCGTATTAACTTTATCTATAAGTCACATCTATAAAATAAGAAGGAATGCATAAAAAACCCAATTTGAAGAACAGCGAAGTACTGAAGGTATTAACAGTAGCTTAGAAATATTGCATAGATATACCCTAAGCTTTCCCCCAAAATTCATGTTTTAAATTTAATGGCATATTTTTTTAATGAAAAGGATGGACTTTTTTTCTAAATGAAATTCACAGAACACATTTTTGTCTAAGGCGAGATTGAAGAATGTTTTTTTTTCTCGGCAACTGATATACGAAAAACAAATCTTGACATTTTTAATCTACAAGGCATGAAAAGATTAGAAGGCTTTCATTCGGTATCACTTGATTTGAAAAGAAATACAACGCTAATACTCTATTATGGTGTGACACTTTAGTCTTAGGGTCTTGTCATAATCAAGTATTTAAACCTTGTCAGATGTTCTTGAAAGTATCAAGTCTGCAAAAACTTAGGTTTTTACGGTATGCGAAGAAATATTAGGCATACAACAATTTCTTTTTGTTTTGTAAAATGCGCTGTTTAAGCTGTTTATATAGGATATTTTTCACAAAGAAAATCTTTACCTGAATAATCGTTCAGTTATAACTAATCCAATGCGCATATGAAAATTCTTGAAGTCCAAACATGATGCTTTGTTTTAGTTCTTTTTTAACAATGAACGTTTTTCTACTTTAAAAGAAAACAAGTTTTTTTCTGCTTTGAAAAAATATTAAAAAATATATAAATAAATAATTACATATGAATGCATAAATAAATAAAATTCTATGTAAGAGCATTGTAAACAAATTCTACGTTAGAGCTACGTAACCGCTTTGTTCAATCTAAAATGAAATATTATAGTAAAGCACTACATAGTTTTCAATAAAAGCTTCACATTAAAGATGCATGTAGCATTGATAGCTCAATTATATGTGTATATGCAGTTGAACTTTCTTAATACGAACACGGTTAATATGAAATCACGGCTAAAACAAACATTTTGTTTATTAAGTTTGGTTTACTATTTAATTGCGCTAAATTTCTCACGCATATTACGAAGGCTAAAATACAAATTTCGGCTAAGACGAACACAATGTCTGACCTATTCACGAAAAATTTTCTCAATTGCAAATAATTAATTTTTATACAGAAATTGTTGGTTATTTTGCGTCATTGTAAACCACCAAGTACGTACTTCGAATCATACGTTGAATCTTTTTGGGTAGCAATAGCTTATAGCAAAACTGAAGAAGCTTTAGATACTTTAAAGAGATGCGTTCAGAAAAAGAGAATATACAAATGACATTAAGCATTTTGGGGCGAGATATGCGTATTATAAAATTTAATCTACCTAAAAAAACAACTAACCATTAAGGATTTTTCCCCATAATTCTTAAATTTTAAAAGGTAAGTTCACTTTTCTTAAGATTTAAAATTGTATATTAGCAAAAATAAATATTTTTTTTTCACTATTTATTTTACTTTTTACTATAAATGGTAGTAATTTTTAAAATATAAGCATGCATTTCTTTTAAATCTTTTTTTACACAATTTTACTTATTCGCGGTTGTTACGAATAACGACTAATACGAACAAATTCGCGAAGTTTTGGCATTTCGTATTAAGCGAGTTTAACTGTTTCATATAATTATTTCACTAAACACACACACACACATATATATATATTGTAAACAATAGGTTCGTTGTCAGCCGGCCAGCGGTAATTTTATGTACGGATGTAAACGGACTTCTACGCAATATCGGCAGACACATGGTGTGTTAGTATACTGGTTTAATGATATGCAAGTGTGCTTTTGAAATGTTTAATGACAAACTGAGAAGGCTGAGAAATGTTGTTGCATGCTAATTAGTTACTCCTAAATTTTAAGCATCATTAAACTATAACTAGTAAATCAAATTGAATTTGGTTCATTGATAATAGCTCAAGTTATGATAGCTTAAAATGTATATTTATATAATTCTTTCACTAAACACACACACACATATATACATTTTAAACAATAGGTTCGCAGTCAGCCGGCCAGTGGTAATTTAATATACGGATGTAACACGGACTTCTACGCTATATCACTAGACACATGGTGTTAG
The DNA here is from genome assembly GCA_038502835.1 of Octonoba sinensis. Classification (NCBI taxonomy): domain Eukaryota; kingdom Metazoa; phylum Arthropoda; class Arachnida; order Araneae; family Uloboridae; genus Octonoba; species Octonoba sinensis. The sequence goes on along the minus strand of CM076598.1, from coordinate 211,395,792 downwards.
TATAGTGGTTTAATGATGGGTCATTCCACGGTGACTGACGTTACCATTTGACTAAGTGTTTTAACTTTTAAAATCCACACTGTCTTGAAATTTAATTTTATTTTTCTGAAAGTGATCTAAAATACCATGATAGAGTACAATAATGCTACCCATACCAGGTTTTAGACATAAAAAGCTTTTTTGTGTGGAATTAAGGTAAATCAAAAATTGTGACTGATGTTACACAGAAGAGACATTGGGAAAAACAACTTTTACATTAATTGAAATTCTCCTCAAACTAAGAACATGAAGATTAAACTTATTTTTTTCCAGTCAAGTAGAGATGTCAAACTTTATGAATACACTTTGTTTCATTCAAAAAACTTTAAAATTTATAGTGGAGAAAATTTTTAATGACCGTGACTGATGTTACAAACATTTTGTGACTGATGTTACAGCAACATTAATTGGTTCAAATTATAATTTATTTCTCCTTAAAAGTCAAGTTAGCAATTTTTATTACCCAAATCTACTTAAATGATAAAAAATAAACAATAGTAAATAAATATAATTAAACAAAACTCGTTTTTAGTGCACTTCAAGAAATGAAAAGTGTCCTCGTGTATTTATTGCATCTTGTGTACTAAGTTTTTTTATTATTTTTTTCTTGTGAATTATAAATTCCATCCGATTGCCAGACCATTTCCAATGCTTCCTTGTTAAAGAATCATAACACTGACCAAGTACTCACAGTTTTCAATACCTCTAACTTCACATGGATAGAGCTGTCCATCGTATTCCACAATCCTCCAATTTTGGCCACCAATTCTGGAACTTGTTCTCTTGGTTTTGAACAGATATTTTAGATAATTTGGAGCGTTTGGTGAATTTGTCTACCACCTCCAAAAAGTGTTGCTGCGTGATACCAGCTATAGCTTCCGAATCAGAAAATATTTTATTCAAATTTAACTCTTTATAACGCAACTGTAAATCGTACGATGAGATCTCAAAGGTTTTCACACCGCTTGAAGCTGCGGCATTTATAAAATCTTTTGCACTGTATACGAAATGCTTTCTCTCTTTTTTTTTTTACAGCTTCCCATACCTGCCTCTTTACAGAGCCGCCAATGCCATCCACTGGGCCTTTCCCATGTGAAGAACCAAAATAATTCGATTTAATGAACACTTTGTATTTTTCTGTAACATGAGTTTTGTGGCTGCAATGAACTTGTTTTAGAATTGGGCCATCTGACCAAATATGTAAGACTTCAATTTTTTGAGGAATCTTTTCCAGCATTCTTGTTATAAGAGGAATCACAATCTCTTTAGAATGAGACAGTTCATCTGAGGCTATCGCATATGGATGCATTCTACCTGAGTGGTACAGTGCTGCTGTAAAAATGCTTACTTGGGGCTTAATAGGAGCACCCGTTTCCCCAATTTCATTGTCAAACCTTTTTTTTATGACAGCTTTCTGCTTTCGTGGAAATGTAGGCAGGGCGCGCTTTGCACGAGTTACAGCTTTTCCTAAGGTTTTGTTTTTTTTGCAAAAGGGGTTATGTCACTGCTACTTGAAATTTTGCACTTTAAAGCGCTACATGTTTCTACTATTTTTCTAACATTTTCTTTGATTTATCTTTTTAAAGTGACTTAGTTAAATTAGCTAGGTCATTTCCTTTTTTATCTCTACTCCTTTTAGATTCTGAATTGGTTTTCTTTTTGTAATTTTCATATTTTCCTTCCTTCTTTAATTTATCTTGACTCCTTTTATGCCTTTCTGTAGCAGTCAATGCCATTTGTGCAGTGTTTAAGTATCTAACTGGAAAAGAGAAAAGTGACTGATGTTACAATGAGACTGATGTTACATATTTTAAAGAAGTTTTTAACTCATAAATTGAACTATTATTAACTATTTAAGTAATTGATATTTAAGATATTATCATGAATGAAGAGAATATGGCTTTTTATATTCTTAACACTATTTTTCTTTAAATAATAAAAGCTTTAATAAATTTTTGTGACTGATGTTACATTACTATAAGGCCTAAGTTATAAGAATCAAGTTTCAATACAATAATCACAGTTTAAAGACCCTTTACTGGCCTAATCTCACATACAGACTAAATTTCAACAAAAAATAAGATTTTATACATACCTGTTAATTTCTTTACGAAAACAAAATGAACTTTCCGAACCTCTCTAAAGACAACAACACGTGACAAAAGTAACATTGCCAAACATTGCCTGTAAAACTTTAAAAAAAGGTACTGCTAACTGTTTAAACATAACTTTATGAAAATTCACATATTTTTACCTTGGAGGAAAAAAAGCTGTATATATGCAAGAATTTTTTTTTTTTATGTTGGTGTCCCTGTTTTCATGGAATTGCCCTGATATGTAAATTGTGCTTTTGAAATATTAAATGAAAACTGAGAAGGCTAAGAAATATGGTTACATGCTAATTCATTATTCTTACATTTTAAGCATCATTAAACGGTAACCAGTAAATAAAATTAAATTTGGTTTATTGATGATAGCTCAACTTATGATAGCTTAACCCTTTATTTACTGACGGTACTTATAAGTACCATTGTCTATAAATTCCATCGAAAAACTATTTCTACCAATATTATGATGGTACTTTGCAGGAACACTCTTTGAATTCCACTTTTTCAGGATACGTGTGGGGGCGGGATACGTACGCAAGGGTTCGATAAAGAGTATTTTAGCGAGGAAAGGGACATAGTTTTGAAACTGATGCTTTGTTTTTAACTGCCATTTTGCTAACTTTTTTAGAGTTTCACTCCAGAAAAGTGGAAAAATTTAGGAATTAGGTCACTGATTTTTTTTAATGCGTTAGTTAAGATCTTAGAAAACTATTTAACGAAATATTTTGATTAAAACGTGTGTGTAATTAATTTCACACTTAAAATACTCTGTGGCGTGTATTAGCTGTAAATAAATAAATTCTTATAGACTGGGCATTTTATTTATGTAAATCTCTTAATTTTCAGTGTAAATACCCAGAGAAACTATTTATGTAAAAAACATTACTGCAGATCATAATGCAGTAGATAAAGGGTTAAAATGTATATTTAATACAAACGGCGATGAATTGAGACATGATGCATAAAATTCATTAAAATTTTAATGCAATTTTTAGATTATAAGATAAATAAATTTTGTCATTTAAACACAATTTATTCTTTGATTTTTCTTTTTTTTTAAATCCTGTTAGTAACCTGTTATTATATGAAGAAATAAATTGACTTAAGAATTTTATTTTAAGATTTTTTTTTCAAATTTTATTCTTCAATTGGCTGTTTCTTTCATAATGAAAGTGTGTTATTTGACTAAATTACAAAAATAAAAATCTATGCACAAAACCTTTAAAATTCACTAAAGCTCTAGAGAGTGATAAATCTTTTTTTGCTTTAAAACAGTCTTTTCATTCTGTAACCGGCGTCATTTTAGAGCGAAAATAAGCTACAGGCTTCTTTTCTCCATAATTTATATCGCAAACTTTCAGTGCTCCGATTTTTTTTTTCAAAACAAATTATATTTTCGGGTGTGAAGCGTCTTTGTTTCCCCTCTCTATTCTTCGTAATTTTGTTGTGCATTTTTAATGTTTATTGTTTCTAGTTCAAAACGAATTTTTCATAGCGAGAAAAAATTTCAAATGAGCTTAATTTTATCAACACAAATTTCACTTTTTTCTTCTGTAATTTACTAATTTTAATTCATGACGTGTAGTAAAACTGTACCTTTGGTTCTTACTAAAATGTGTGTTTTAAAAAACCATTTTTTTGTATTAGTTCAAATGTACAGGTACATAGTTTGTCATCAGTGCAAAAAGCGTTGAATGTTGTTTCATGGGGATGCTCAGATGTAGTCAAAAAATATAAGCAAACTCTTAAATCAATTTGATGATAGTAAAGCATAAAATATAACAAAAATAATTTTTTTACGGGGATTTATGAGAGAAATAATTAGGATCTTTTAAGAAGGCTATATGGTTAAATAAAAATGTACATTATGTGTAATAGTTCATCACGTGATTGAATTAATTGTTTTGTACAATAATATCTTTAATGACTAGTATGTTTTTTTAAGTTGAATGTTTTTCGAAATAATTGCAAGTAAAACGCTATTTTTAATATCGCCTCAGATTTGTAATTGTAAGATAAAATACGAAAATCGTAGTCTTTCAATATTTTAATGAGATAAAATGTTTAAATTTTAAATAAATTTTCACACTAAACGTTTTGTGTTAAAGACGACTTCATATAAATACTAATCATTAACTAATGTAATATTTGAATACATTGTTAATATTTTATGTTTCAAATGAATGAGATAAAAAAATAATGCCCTAAAAAACAAAAAATATTTTCGTATCGTTTTACTTATCAATTCTCAATATTTTATTTGAATCAGAAGAGCCTATGACTCGATTTATTTATTAATTCAAGTTTTTGGAAACAATCCTCGGAAATGTTAACCCCATTTACAAAAGTGTTCCTTAAATCGCACGAAAAATGTAACAATCCCTCGTAACATACTCAAACGTTACGTTACCCAAAATTAGCACGCCGTCCCGAATGTACTGCTTGTTTTGATTTAATCATTCTTCAGCACGTCGCCTTTAACGAAGCGAAAATCTAAAATTTAAATTACGTCTTTCAGTGTGCCGTAACCCAATGAGAAAAGCGTTGAAAACCCGAAAGTACATTTAATCAAACACTTTCCCAGTGAGATCACGTAACTGGATAAAGAAAATCTGGGGCAGCGACGTATTCAACTCGTGCGGAAAACTGTAATAAGTAGAAGAAATTAAGCTGCTTTTTTACACTCGTGATGATTACTTAGAATAGTTGGACATTTCTTTAGAGCGTTGTTTATCGCCACTTTCATAAATATTTTTTCGTTCTCCCTTTCAGAACTCAGATGCTTAACTTCTCCGGAAATTCTTCTCACGTAGCTACAGTATTTTGACGCTCTCTAAGAATACTTGAGGAATACTGATCGGCAATCGTCTTTTCCCGTTCACCGAGCGATATTATTTACGAGCTTTGCAGGAACGTAGATTTGTTGAACCGAAAATTCCTCAGCGGTCACGGCACAAGGAATTCAGGGAACACGTGAAATATGCTGTGCAAGAGCAGTTACAGTGTTTCGTACATGAAGGAATTCGCTTTCGTCGAACAACTCTTTAAGTATCATGGGCCATAATAATGTTACTGATTTTCGATTCAATCCATTGTTAATGGCAGATTTTCTGGAGATGCTGATTTGTAGGTGGGATTTCTTTAAGAATGAATGCGCTATTTTGTGCACTTTAGTCCAGATTTTTTGAATGAGTAAATTTGATGTATGCTCTTTGAAATATGTCTTAAGACTGCATCATTTTGCACGGTTTAGGAGTTTGAAATCAAGAAATGGTCGTAAAATGAATTTAAATATTTTTAATTTTCTGGCTGAAATTTAAAAATTGCACAAAGCGGAAGATGAAAATCAAAATACCCGCTCTGTGATTTCCGATGAATCGCTTTTTAGGAAGGAAAAAAAACCGAATGGCTTCCACCTAGAAACAACTCTATATTTATATTTCTATACTTATATATTCTACTCAAATTATTACCATATCTCTAATGCTCTAATTCACAATCGTAAATTACTCGTGAGTTAATCTCTGAGCAACGTAGCTGATGGAATAGGGAGATTAGGATATTCCCAAACTAGATTCTAATCAATGGAAGAGTAACATTTTTCGTCCTATTGGAGAGTTTCTAGCTTTAGCATGGGATTAATCGTGAAAATTAGACCACGAGTTACTCTTAGGTAAACTCGCGATTGCGAATATTAGCGTGATTATTTTGATAACTTCCAAAACTTGTAGGTAAAATAGTTTTTCCCCCATAGTTTATTATACACAGACGGTAAATTTTTAGACTGTTCATAGCTATTTTCAATGGCGTTTAGGTGGATGAATGGACCGACTTTAATAACACAATACTCCAGCTTGTCAAAAATGAAACTTGATTAAAATTTTTAATTCGGTTTTCTATTTTTAAACTCTTTTTAACTATTAAGCTTTTATTTTTTTTTTGTGGAAATAGTGTATTAATTCGTCTTTGGGTAACTTTGACGAGGAGTTAAAAATTTGCAAATCCATCCTTAGGATATATATATATATAATTCATAAGGCAGGATTTATAAGTTTTTAAATATACCGTTAAGTTTTTGCGTACATTACATTATAGGCGTTACATAGCTAGGCTTTTGTTTGCATTTGTGCTCATTGTCTTTTCTCTTTTATTCGCTTTAAAAATGTGCGGTAATAGAGAAAAATTGAAAAAAAAAACCCAACCTATTATTTAAGATTAAGGTAATGTGATCCCTTAAAGAGTCAATGCAACTTAATGAAATATTGAGCAAATAAGCATAGTATAAAAATTATTTTTAAAATGGTAGTATTAAAAACCAAAGTCGATTGAAGAAGTTACATTTATTGTCTTAGCTTGGAGATTATCTAAAAAGCTTTAGCCTTGGCATAAATCCGTTTGTTGGAGGTTTTTACTAGACATAATTAAATTCATACCTTTTTTTGTCTCCGACAAACAATGCAACACTAGCGGAAATATCGCAATACATATTATTACCTTAAAAGAGCACTTGAAAATCAAGTGAAAATCATCATGTTGATAATTGAATTCAATTAAAAAGACACATACAATTTCTTTGAGAACAAATGTATTTTAACAAATTTTTATCTTTGAGACAAAAACGAGGAATTGTCCTTTTCAATATGGATACAAATTACATTTGTCATTTCCCATGAGAAAGCGTTTTCATTAGTTTAATCAAAATGGTAACAATGCTGAATCGGCTTCGTTTTTTTAGTATTGATTTTTAAACTTTTGTTTTCTCGATATTTTTTTAAGGAATAGATATTACTTAGATTGAATTTATGCGTGCTTTGTAAAAAGGTTTTTTCTAAGTTGATATTGGGATGGTTTTAAAGTAATTCTAGTTAAATTAACTGTGAAGGGAAGATTGTGTTTGCCGTGATTCTACTCTCTCTTAATTATTTCAAATACTATGCAACTTTTTCTCTTAAAGAAGGAATAAGTTGTTTCGTTAAAAGTTACGAATGCAAAATTTGCCTAGAAGTTTGAATTTGAATATTTTATGAAGAAAGAAGTGTTATACAAAAGCATTTACTTCTTTTCTTTACAAAGACATTTTAGTTTCGTTTTACAAAAAAGGTTTCTTTGTGCATTTTGTTGACAATGGAAGAATATTTTATTTTTTGACGACTGAATGTTTTATGCCGTGCTGCGTTCAAATTAAATTTTTCCGACTACGGAATATTTTAAATTAAGAAATATATTTTGTGCTTATTCAATTACAGGAGCATTTATAGTAAAAAGATTCAAATTGCAGTTTTTAATATGGTTCTTGACAACAGCGTCTGGAAAAATAATGAGACCATAACGGAACTACAGTTATATTTTTTAACGCAAATTTTAAGGGGGTTTTCATTCTTTACTTTTAGTAGTTCATTAGCACATGGAGCATTGAATTGAAGAATTTTACTACTTTGTCCTCCCTACTGTTAAATATCTGTACCATCCCCGTTAAAATGGGAGTCATATTTCCAAAAATTCAACTATTGCTCAAATAATTTTGTTTTGTCCAGCAAAACGTAATTTAGAGCTATGCTTAACCATTTGCATTATAAGAACTTCCGAACGCCATTTATTATGAATGACTTTGTATGAATCATATAATATTTTACTGTATTTTGTGTACATTATAAATAAGATCGTAAGAGAGGAAGTAGATTTTTATTAGCAACTAACGGTACCTGCAAGTCCTTGCCCGTGGTAAAAAGTCAAACGACCAGTTGGTTCGCATTTATGTAGGCACTATTAACTATTTTTAAGTTCAAAGCAATGTTATTTTGTTAAGATGTAATGCATGACATCCAGATTGAAAATTATCCACCTACGGGCCATTAATTGGTTAGGCTGTACAAGCAACAATTTTTTTTTGGGTTCAAACAAATTCTCTAGAAGAAGGGCGTTCATTAAAGTACCCAAAAAAAAGTACAATAACAAAACATTAGACACAAACATTTTGTAGGAATCTTATATGATGTGTCATTTATACGTTTGTTGGAATAAAATTACGAAGAATAAATTTTATGGCTGGTTTTCAGTGTACAAAAAATAGAAAAATCAATAAAAAAGCGTAGAAGAGAGCCGTTCTAAAGTGATATGGTGGTACCATAATTAATGGGAAAACCTAATTAATATGGAAACCCTCATATATATTTGAAGCTTTTGTTTCTATTGATACGTATTAGAATATGCTTATTGCGTATGTTCAGGGGGAGGGGGGAGTGTGCGATTTTTATATGATCAGTATTGGGGGCGAATGTGAAATTAAAACAAACGAGGCAACTTCACAGTTGGACTTCTAATCTTTTTTCTTCTTTCAAGTTTCTTGACTAAAAATGTTACCTTAGAGAGCGTGAACAGTAAAAAGTAAATAAAATAAAATGCAAAATACATAATTTAATTACATTTTTTTTAAACCTAAATACGCAGAGAAAAAACTATGTCTTGGTTTGAAACAAAAAACTCTAAAGCATAAAACTGTAAAGCTGTCGTCGTAACTATAGCGTTTTTTTTACTTTAAATGTTTTATACTAAACTCATTATAAAATTTATAGTCGTAGTTTTTAAACATGAGATACTAATTTGCTTCAAGAAGAGATTTTGCAAAGATCCACATTTCATTCAATACATGAATATACTCACATTTTTAATAGCAGTTTTTGTATCACATGCTATTCAAACTGTACAATACTATTCGTTGACGAATGCCTCGGCTACCTCTCGGGAACGATTCTATTCTACAAATGGGGGTGACATGCTGAAATGAACACTTTCTGGAGTTATAATTTAGGTGTACCTTTGCTGTTTTTTTACAAATCTGTACACATCCCATTTCCGACGTAAAATTTTAGCAAAAAAAAAAAAAAGAAATTGTCCGATTCAAAAGATTTTTTTTTTTGCATCCGAAAGATCTCGGCAAGGAAATCTCATTTCCATATTTTACTTTTTGATTTTAACAATCTTTCGTTTAACATAAAACAGTTCAAAAAGGCTTAACATTAGCGCCTACGGGGAAATAGGAAACATGTAATATAAACCCTGGACATATGATTCAAGTTCCTTTGAACCAGGTTATTCTAAGGAGCTCTTGACATGAACCATTTGCGATTTGAATAATTTTTGAAAATGACTCCTATAGTAACTTGATGGAATAAAAATTGATGTGCATTTATCGCTATAACAGAAACTTCACTATCTTTAGGTAATATTTGAGTCACAAATTTTAATCTTGAAACAGAAAACATGGCATTTTACTAGCAGGGTACTGAATAATATTGGGGGTTAAAAAATAAGCAAATATGTTAAATAAGCGAAGGAGAATAAGCCATAGCGCACGAAAAATTGGCCTTTTTTAATGAGAAGTGCTGAAACATTTTTGACATCAGCAAAGCTGTCATTAATCTTATGAGACGTCTCAAAATGCATATAAAAAGTATGGGTATGTTTTTGAATGAAAATTCCTTTTTCGGACAGCAGAAATAGCTTAAAGGAAGAGCCGCATTTTCGGAGGAAATTTTTGTTTTAGCTGGGTTCATATAACTTAAGATTTTTAGTTCTGACATGTTCTTTCCTTAAGCTTCTAATGGTTTTCTGCTTAAAAATAGCACTTAGTTTGAGCTAAGATTCCGAATTAAGAAAGAAAAGTGAAACTCGTTCATCTGGATGACAAAAAAAGAGGGAAAAAAAAGAATGTTTTGCTGGAGGATATAATTAGCAGCTCTTGCTTCTCAAAAGTATTTGAAACATTGCTTTTTGTTAGTTAAAGAGAAATTATCCGCAAAAGGTTTTTTTTGTTTGATGCGTTTATTAGATGGGAAACTGAGGCAAAACTGAGATTAGCTTTTCCAGAAGAAAACTAACATTTTTTTCGTGAAAGAATTTCCCGGGGGGAAAATGTTATGCTTCCAGTACGACGGGGAATGAATTTTTGTCCAGCATGATATCTGCTTTCTTACTCTACGCTTTTTAACTTTCATTTGAAAAAGAGCTTCATGAATCTTTCTCTTGTGCTCGTATTAATACTTATAAGTGAAAGATTTATTAAATTAGTTCTGCTTTTAAATTACGCCTGTTTTGAAAAGAAAAGGTTAGTATAATTAGATCACCTTCTGGTGATATTTTGTTTAGACGCATATTTAATAAATCAGTATTATTTTTATTACATCTGACAGCAGTTTTTTCTTCGCAAAACTTTACATAAAGCTTAGAGAGGGACACACACGTAATGTTAATTTTCTGTTACTTAAGTATATATACATAAATAATTTTTTTACATGCTATGCAGGGATTTCTCAGAAACCTGCAACGCCAATATTTTCGTTGTATATACTTCCTGCTCCCTCCCACTGATGAAGAGGCAGGTTGTTTTCATTAGTTATTTGGCAATTCAAATTTTTTTATTCATTCATTTGTTATGTGCCATTTCGAATACGTTAGGCTATTTTAGTACAAATATGAATCCATTTAAATTATTTAATCTATAGTTCCAAGGATATTCCATTATCTTAAGTACCTTTAAAATTGTAAGCATTCACCTTTAAACCTCCTTTAACTTTACAGATATCAACTACTCGAATCTGTCCGATATCAGCTTTAAATGTTTAAATACATTTACCAACAAGCAACACACCAAGCTTTCCGAAAAGTAAACACTCGGAAATTTTCGATTTCGTACAGTAAATCTCAACCAAACAAAACAATTCGAACTCATCCCAAAGGAACAATAATTTACTTAGAACAGACACTTCGTGTTTAACCGTACACATAGTTTTCCTTTTACTAAAACTGTTCCGTCTTCATCATTGTTGGCTTCTGATGCAACTGGATATGCTGTAGGAGAAATACTTTTTCGGGTATTTATTTTAAGTCTCCTAATACTACACATTCGAGATCTTGGGGAATAACAGCAAGGCAAAAGACTAATTAAATTAAGGTTTTTTTTTGTCTGTTGTAAAAGAAGTTCTCGGCCAAACAAAATATCTCTAGCTATTCTTAATATTGTGTGGTTTTTATTTTAGTTCTTCGGAAAATATATTGATTTTTGAAATAAGGAAGAATTCCATGACTTTTACGTTCAAGATTTTTTGGGATGAAGTGATTACTTTAATTCTAGAAACTTTCTAAATTTTTTTCTGAGTGCATGAGCACAGTACGTATAAGATTTTCTTTGGATAAAGTGCATATTACAAAAATGGAACTAAACTATGCAGATTGATATACATAATATACAGGAAGGTTATAATTAATGTTATGTTTACCTTTACGTAAACCTAGTTCTAAAAAAAAATTAAAAGCATAAAACTTTATTAGTAAGTTTGTAACAACTTATGACAGTGTAACAGCCTCATGAACATTTTTTTTTGCTTCACCGTAAGAATAATATGAAAAATCATAAAGGGAATACCGTTAAGAGTCGTTGGTACCGCAGGAAATACTTTTAGACACTTCAGATAAAGTGACGATTGGTGGCATTGTTCATTCGCTGTAAAAAATGTCTAATGAACACGGAGTAAAGTTCATGACGCCTTGAGGTGTACTAAATGAAAAATGCTACTACTTGTAAGTTGTATCAATAATCTTTTTCATTTTGTAATTTAATACATAATATGTTTCGCGACCTTGGTCTGACATATCGCTAACCATTTCAGATATATACAAGAAAATATTGCCTGTCATAAAAAAAATCGCGATGTTTTACGACTGTAAATCCGGAGCAGTAAACAGTCTACATTACATTTCAAATCCAAATACAGGTGTGCCTGGCATAAGTTATTCACAGCTAACACTTATAAAGAGACACATTGGGAAAAATCTTCTACGCTAATCTTGCAATACTTACGACAGATTGAAATCCCATTGTAAAGATACAAGTCAAAACACATTCAACTAGTGTGCAACAAGGGAAGGTGCTCCTACATCAGAAACAGGTCCTTCAGCCATAAACGTATAAGACTAACTCTACTCTTTATCAAATACAGATGTTTCTATATAGGTACAAGCAGAGTTCCACGTCAGTCCGCAGGGACTAACATTTCTCAAAGCTGGCAAAATAAAAGTGATCCAAAAGCGGATACTTACGCTGAGTGCTATTTTAACAGATTGAAGTAGTAGAAAATGCTCTGAAAAATGAGGAGTATCAATACAAGAATAATATAGAATAAAATGAGAGACACTGCCGCCTTAAACATTTTCAGATGTCAGCTATTGCTGAGCATACTATTGCCACCGAACACCAATCCCTGTTTGAAGAAACTAAAGTGCTCTCTACAAATATTCATTACGTTGCTCGCCTTCATGGAGAAGCTATTGAAATACATAAACATCCTTAAAACATAAATAGAAAATAAGAAATGTTGAAAGTGAACAAATTATGGGTTCCACTGCTTCAAAAAGCACCAATCAATGCAACAGCAAAGAGGAGGAACCAATCAGAAGCAGTTCCAGCAAGCCTCATATTGGTGGCTTATCCAATGAGGTTTAAGCGCATTTGATGCTTGATATATATGGACCAGACCTCTGCCTCGACTTCATTCTCATTTTGTAGAAGCCTGAAACCTGTCAGGCGAAACGTCAGCCAGAAATATCTTGGTTGGGCCACGGCCTATTAACCCGGAAAATATTATGTTTTGTATGGACACCTACGAAATTAGTTCACTTACTGAACAGTATGAAAACTATGGTCTTCCTTTTCTGTTGGTACTGCACTTTGTGCCACGTTTTAAAAGCAAAAATCTACTTAATATGTTAAGAATGCGAGCCCTTCCTGTTTCGAAAAGAATCAAAGAATTTTAAAATACATAGACTTAGAAGAGCATCCTATAAATTATTATAACAAATGATAAACCAATTTGATGTTAGTCTAATCTCTTAGACTTTGGTCTGCTCAAATTTCTAATAACGTTGCATTTTTTCTACAATTAACTTAAAATCACATTCTAGGATATTTTCCAGCTAATCTGCAAAGCTGCTTGCTTTGCTTAGATCTTAAGCAAATTATTTTATTAATCTGTATTTATTAAACTGATCTGATAAATGTCTTACAAAATACTGGTTCGTGCAAATATTTACCCATTTAGTATCCTATTATTCACAAAATGATATTTGATTACCAAACATTAATAATGCTCTGTTTAAATACCCAAAATGCTTAAGAGTCGCATATTTAATATTTCAATTCACCTAATTTTCATTTAATATAAATATGCGATTAAATCTCGCTTAATCTAATATTTATTTTCACCTAATAGCTTTAAACTCACATAGTTTAATATTTTATTTCACATAATAATTAATCTCTCAAAATATTCAGTGTCAAATATTAGTAAATTTTGAAAACATAGCCTGGAGATTGTTCTGCTATCAGCTTTAGGTTGCACTTTTAAATTGTTACTCTTCTCTCCTTAAAACCATATGAATATTCATTATGTATTTATTTATCTCCTTCTTGATTGAATTCAAAACATATGCAAATGAAACTCTGGGTTATCTGACATGCATACATTATTCTTAGTACATTTAGTAATGCATAATATTTTTTGTTATATTGTCTTCTCATTTTTTACATTAATTTTCCTAGAATTAGACTTTTAATGAAGAAAATGCTTTGCAAATGGTTATTTTTATTTATGAAGTACAAATTGTGGCATTATCTAAGCTAACTGTTAAAAATGAAAGATAGAGCAAAACCTTTGGCTAATATTTATAGTTCTGATGCTAATTACAATCATTTTCTGGACTGCGCGTTGTAGATAGTTCGATTAGGAATTTAATATGGTTGTCATTAAATGTTGTTTTTAGTCTTGGACAGTGCTTATTTACTTATTGATATTCTCACACATCAGCAAACATGCATCGCTCTTCGTAGTATATCATAAATACATATAAATAAATACTACTTAAATATATAGGTATAAATATATGTAATTAGTATAACAATGAGAGTGCGTTTACAGTAGGGGAAGACAGGGTAGTTGAACCAATTTTTAAATTCCATTTTTTTAAATTATACAACCTTATAGCAAAATAAAATATTGTAGTTGAAAATCTGACATCTTTTTTTCCAATGTTGAATGAGAATTTTCTGGTAAACCATTTTTATTTGCTTATTTTTTTTTTTTACTCGTTTCTTCTTTTTTTAGCATTGTGGCTGAGTATCCCCATGAGAGGGGTACTTTCGCCGTGGTGAAGGGATACTTGAGCCATCACTAACAAATACATTCAAAACACTATTTTTCTCTTTATAATTTTATTTACAGTGTGCTTAAGATACAAAAAGTCCTTCAAAACAGTTGTGAAAACTGAACCAGTAATACGATCTTTTTTGCTGAAAGTTTGGTCGACGGATAATTTCAACTTGGGTTTTATCGATGACAGCGACATCTTCTGTTGATGGCCATTTAAATTTGGAATCTGCACTTCTTCGAGCAAATGCCATGTTCAATCCTTATTTTGAAACAATCAATTCTTGTCCCATAAATACTGTTTTACCTTTTCTTTCCTATATATTTATCAGCAACTGATCATCAGTAGTAAGTTTCCTGTTAATACAATGCACAGTAATTTTCCTGTTAAGACAGATCCCGAAGATGCTTCTTGAAGGCATAAGACTGTAGATAATAAAAATGTGACATAATTCTTAATGTCACTATGTGATTGAAAGATATGACGGTAATATTAGTCGACTTTGCAAAAACAAACTCCTTTTTTTTCCAAAGAAATGATTAATGTCCTGTTGTCTTCCTGCCAGAGTGTGGCTGAGTTCTCCGGACTGCCGGGCTGAGGAGGGCCGAGTTTTCTGGACTCTTCTATATATATATATATATATATCAAAACCGCTGATGATGAACATCTATAAAATTTCAAATGAAATCAATTATTTTTTTCAGGTAAAATGAAACATTTCCTTTTAAGGGAAAAATAAGACATTTTTGTAGCGTTGGAACATTTTTGTTGCTTGAATTAAAAGTAGTTTGTATTTTCTAAACCATCCAATTCATTATTGTGTATTGTTGTCAAATAAAGTGAGGCTGAAACGATCTTCTATTTTTAGCATAAAAATCCCCTTTTCCTTTTCTGTCTCTTCAAATCCATCTTGAAAACTTGAATGAGACGCAATTAACCACAAAGACTACAAAAAGAGCAAAGTTCCTTACCTTCGAAGCATAACTCTGTTCCACAAGCAGAACTGTCTCACGCAAAACGAAGATTTGATAGAATGCACACGGATGGAAGAAGGGCGTGCAGGCTTTTCTTTTGCACCCTTTTTCTTTTTCCGTCCTGGTAGTTTTTGAGTTTTTTCCCCATCTGGAACTGCTGATTTAAATTTTAAAAAGCCATCTTCAGAGGGGGTTTTTTTTAAATGCGCTTTCTTTCGATTGCTCATTTTTGAAATATAAAAGAATGTGACAGTTTAAAAATTGTTGTTTTTGCAAGAGAAATGAATTATTAGTTTTACGAGCTATTTCTGTAGGGTGGAATTTAATGAAAACACATAAAAAGTAGGGGAAGTCGCAGAAAAGAGAATTTTAAAAGGGGAGGTACAAGAACTTCATTTGTGGAAAAACGTTCGAAAAATATAAAAATCCTTTAAAATGTATGAAGTGCTTCTACCACAATAATGTAGATAGTCAGTGGGGCAAAAATTTCACTGCTTCAGCAATTGGTTTCCGCAAACCGGTATTATTCAAAACAGTTTTGTTAAAAATATCTATGAGATCAATGAAAAAAGTAAGAAATTAAAATTTTGTTTATTCATTTCCTAAGTGTAAGACACAGTGCATTCATTACTTTAAGAAAATGGAGAAGAAGGAGGAATGAGTTCAGAAAAAAGTGGGGGATAAAAAATTTCAGTTGCTCTACTTAAGGCTTGATTGTCCTCTTCCTTTTATCAATCTGAAACAATCTTAGTAAGAACTAACCTTAGCTCACAGACTTATTAATTTTTGATATTGCAGGAGAACCTGCTGCCCCCCAACAAATATTATAAATAAAACAGCTTGTTTTCCATCTTTAATTCTTGTTGTTAGTGAACTTAAGCTGTTAGGTGACGACAGACATTAGCGCCATATATGCTGATCTTCAGTGCTGCCGGAAGACTTTCCGCCCACCTTGTATTATAAATAAAACAGCTAGGAGTCCTTTAATTTCTTTTTTAAGTCCTATATATTTTGGGTTTACTTGCATATTTGATTACTGATAAATATGTGTGAATTTAATTTTTTAAATTAATTTTTCTTGTGATGAGATTTACGAAAAATTTCATTTGCGGCAAATATTCCTTCTCTTAGGCTCTGTGTTTGAACATTGCTTTCAATATTTTATTTTTTTCTCACGCTCCACAGGCACAAAACCTGAACGGTAGGATTTTCGGTTATGTTGCTTGCGATTTGAAGCCAGAAATAGTGTCACTACGTGATTGAAAGATACGACTGTAATATTTGACACTCTAAAAAACATAAATATTTAATGTAAGACTTGCTATAAAAGCCTGATGTTAATTTTGAGTAATTCATTTAACAGTAAATATTTTAGTTAACTGTGACTTTTATACAAATTTTTGTGTGAAATTCACAGTTATCTAGCTATTTGTTCACAAATTTTTGTATAGAAAATCGAAATAAAGTTTTTTTTTTTTTTTAAATCTCTAAGTAGTGTTACCTGATATACGCACACCATTGAGCTTTAATTTACCATAGTATTTATAACTTATTAATGGTCCGAATTTGACATTTGTTAGATCCTATAGGTACTTGAAAGATTTTAGCTAATATTTATTTCAAGCTTTTATCTCTTGTTTATCTATCGCTAGTACCTGCGATGACGAATTTTGGTCATGGCCAAACCCTAGGAATGTTGTGTGGTACTGCCGAGAACCATTTGTGAGCGACATTAGCGAACCAAGATACTACATTGGTAATGGGTTATACGTAGTCGCATGAAGAGTTGATTCTTCTTTGTGTAACTGACGTGTAATGTAATTTAATATTATTTTTTGTAATGTAATATTTTGAAACAGTTTATAATTAAAAGACTTTATGAAAAACCTCGTCTTCCGTTTCGCACACTTAAAAGTTGATAAAGGATTAGGAAAAAAATGATTAGAACAAATTTATAGCATCGTTAATAGCATAGTAGATGGTCAAGATTGTGCCACATTAAGTTTCAATGTGTGTTAGAAGCAGAAAAGAGAGTGGTACAAAGTTTACCCAACCGAGTACAACTTAGTGCCACGAAAAAAATTCTTCCTTCCTATCTATAAAGAAAAAAAATCACCCAGCAGTGGATAGCAGAGATGTGTAGGTATGTTGCGTAAAAATTTCAGAGCCGATTGGTGCATAACACCATAAATAAACTCTTTAACCTCAAAAAGGGGCATAAAGTTGCCCCATTTTCCAGTCATTCAGTTTGGAAACTGCCTTTTTCTCATTTTATGTGTATTTTAATAAATAAAATCACTTAGTATTTTCTAAATTAGAAATAATTTTACCTCACTTTTCGGAAAACTTATCAAGACAAATTTAAGTAATCTGTAAGTTTTTGATATTTTGTAAAAAAGACCTAAAATAGTTAAACTTATTATTTAAATTTACGATGGAAATCTAAGAATTAATATCAAATAAAATAAAAAAGCGTTTTTATAGGAAATATTTAATCCTAAAATGTCTTCGAAATATTTAGTGCATCTTTAAAAAATCTCTTGTACATTTTAAACTTTTAGAATAAAAATACCGTGAAATTAAATTTAGCTGCGTAAATCTATCTAAAAGTTTAAAGAAAAATATGAAAAACAGGTGTTAAGACAGGAAAAAAAGCAGAGAAAACTCTTTGATAAAAAGCTTTCAATACAAAACATCTATAAAAATACATAGCGATAGTGGGAAAAAAATCTGTAAATAAAAATTGCTTTACAAAAAATATTTTCCGTGGGTAAATCTTTGTGAAAAAAGTCTTTTATTGATCCAAAAAGTTTTACTTGAACTCGTATAATAATAAATACCAAAATTTATTTTCCTTTCTACTCCTTTTTCGAAATGTTTTCCGATGCTGCTATAGAAATAAATCCGAGAAATTCTCCGGAAAAACGTTTCTCAAAAAAAAAAAAAAAAAGTTTAAAATTCTAGCTGCTAAATTACTAAAGGAAAGAGGCATGCGTGGCGCAAAATCATCTTCTGCCGTGGATGTGTTAGCAACTTTTAAATGAATGAGAAGTTTTTTCTTCTTATACACATTTTTTTTTTAAATTCGCACAAAAAAGAATTGGAAATGAATCTATACATGGAGGTTTTAAACTGGTGATATCAAGTTAACGGTTTGACTTCAGTCGGACAAAATACCCAAGTTTAAATTTAGGAAGCAATTTAAGTATTTTCGGTAATGGTTCGTCTATTTATCATCAAAAGATATATTTTCTGAAAGAATTTTTACTGATTTCTGCTATATTGATGTGAAATAGCAATTTAACTGCAGTAGACGTTCATTAATACACAGTCCAGTCACATTAATGTGACTACCACGTACTTTCCACGTCAGAGTTAAATAACCAATCACAGAAGGCAGGTGGCAGCACAGTGCAGTTGAGCGTATATAAAGGGTGTGTGAGGGCTTCGGAAAACATTTCATTCGTTGGCGTAATGCAGAAACGAAGCGATTTATCCGACGTCCAAAGGGGCATGATCATTGACTTTCGGGCCAAGGGTGGAAGCATTTCCGAAACGGCTGAGTTTGTGAACTGTTCGCGTGCCGCCTTGGTAAAAGTGTACCGTGCATGGCAAAATGGGACTGTCCAAAATCAGCGACGTGGCAAATGTGGTGCATCACGGGCCATAGATGACAGAGGCGAACGACGGTTGCGGAGATGCGTTCGGGCAGATAGACGGGCTACCGTTGAGCAACTGACCACCAAAATGAACCAAGGGGCTACCAAAAGTGTCTCCCAAACTACTATTCAGCGAACGTTGCTGCGTCTGGGCCTCCGAAGCAGACGCCTGGCTCGTGCACCTATGCTGACTGCTGTTCATTGACGACGAAGGCTAGAATTTGCACGCCAGTACCGCAGCTGGACGTCCACTGAGTGGCGACAGGTAGCGTTTTCCGATGAATCGCGTTTTATGCTCCATCGGACAGATGGACGTTGGCGTATAAGGCGTGAAACCTCTGAAAGCAAACACCCTGCAACCATTGCCGGAACGGTCCAAGCTGGAGGCGGGAGCATTATGGTCTGGGGAATGTTTTCCTGGCATTCTCTGGGTTCACTGATCATTGTGGAAGGCACGATGAATCAATACAAGTACGCATCTGTCCTTGCGGACCATGTCCACCCCTACATGCGCATTGTTTTTCCTCAGGATGATAGCATCTACCAGCAGGACAATGCGAAGTGCCATACAGCTGGCAGTGTACGTGCGTGGTTCGAAGAGCACCAGGATGAGTTTACCGTCCTCCCCTGGCCAGCAAACTCACCTGACTTAAACTCAATCGAGAATCTGTGGGATCATC
Organism: Octonoba sinensis; assembly: GCA_038502835.1. Lineage (NCBI taxonomy): Eukaryota > Metazoa > Arthropoda > Arachnida > Araneae > Uloboridae > Octonoba > Octonoba sinensis. The sequence continues at coordinate 211,376,134 of CM076598.1, read as the reverse complement.
TCGATCGGGTTGTTCGCGCCATGGATCCTCAACCGTGTTATCTAGCGCAGCTGGCCACGGCATTAGAGTCGGTATGGCTCAACATCCCAGTGAACACCTTCAGGAACCTAAGTGACTCTCTTCCTGCACGTCTCGCAGCAGTCCACTCTGCGAAAGGTGGTTATTCTGGCTTTTGACAGATGGTCACATTAATGTGACTGGACTGTGTATATTGCGACTTTTTAAGCTATTGCGAACTAATTACTGATACCTTCTATAGCTCCAATTGATTTTCAGTAGTACTTTGCATTTTACGAACTTTCATGGTTGAATTCATACGAACAGGTGTGTACTGCATCAAGCTACAAACTCGATTTAACACTTTCACCTTGGACGCTATATTCTGTCCGGCAGAAATTTCTTGATTGCTCGTTATAAACATTATCGTTCTCTGCATTTCAACTCTTACTAAAATTACAGCTTTTTATTGTCCCTAGACCTGTGAAACAACATAAACTCATATGAGCCATCAACAAATCAAAACTTCTTACGTTTAGAAAATTTTTGCTTTTCTTAAAGATTTATCGAATATGATGTTTCAGGCATTGATTTCCTAATTAGTACTGATAGTATTCCAGTATTAATAGCTGTGTTGTAGAATTATGCCCCATTCTTGGCATGATATCAAATATTCCACATCTAGCTTCATGTGTTTTCCCCTATAGGTTTATATATTTTGATGGGGGAAAATCACCTAGCAGCTGTGTTTTATTTTTGAAAGAATTTGTTGCAGAAGCATCGTTACATTTCAAACGTAAGGGTAAAGGGGTAAAGGTTTCAAACTTAATAAAGCACAGATTTTTGTGAAAAGTAAAGGGATTATTTGTGATGTTCCTGCCAAGTCCTTTGTTTCGAATGTCAAAAGCTACACGGGGTATTTCTTTTAACTCGAAGTAAGATAGAAAGCAAACATTGCATCTGACGATGTGAAGATAGAATTTACAACGCGCGTGTCCGTTAAGCTACGTAGAGAAAAGCATCTGCATCGAATTTCTCAAATTCTGCTTTTCTGGAGTTTTTTGCAATTGAGCTACTCATATCTCAGTTCATATAATCATCGAGATTCTATAATTGATCATATCAATAGTTGGTATTCATATAACGAATAAGAGCCTAAATTCATACCAGTTGAGTATTTCAAAAGGCCCACAATGTATGGCGAATTATTTAGTTGTCATCACAGCTGTGGTATACGGTACATACCGTAACATATTACGACGGAAAAGCTAGGGCAGATATATCGAACCAATAGCACGCGTGCCAGTAGAATGCCCACAAAAGGTATTGCAACAGCACTCCCACAGGTGCTTATTAAATTACTTTTATTCAGTCAAATTCATTGACAAACACATAGAAAGTAATAAATAAATAAATAAATAAAATAAAAAAACTACCTGCATTAGCGGTCATTATGCAAAAATAAATGAGCTGTAAAGAATATCTTCAAAAAGAAAGATAACAAGTATCACACCGGACACTTATCGCATAAGGTTTGCCATTCCTGAACTAAGGTATGTAATGTCAACAATTTATCTTAAAAAAATAACCACAGGAGAATCTTTACTACTTTGATTGCTATTGTCATGACATTAAACAAATCAGTAAAATGTTACATGAAGATCTTCTAAAAATAGTATGAGTTTTTAGTGAAGTTAATTGCAAATCAAAGGAGGAAGATTGTAGCAATCGAAAGGACGAAAACAGACCTCACAATAAATAATGTCGAGGGGGGGGGGGGGACTAGGTGAAGATGATGATAAGTTATACATTTGTTTTGTCGTACATCTTAGGTTGTGATCAGTACAGGTAAAAGTCATTTTTATTAAAATTTAGCAGTTAAGTAACATGTTTTATACATTTACAAAAAGTAACTTTTAAAAACCAAAACAAAGTCACATTTTGTATTAAACTGTAAAACATCTAGCACAAACAGCTGCTAGCAATGAAAGCTCGTAAAAAATTTACATATCCCCCTTTTATTTTAGAGTGTTGAATTATCGATTATTGTTGAAGACGGATAAAAAAAGTCATCTGCGTAAGTGAAAACGCCAGTTTCCTGGAGATATTATTTAATCTTAAACTCTTGCTAAACGACGCATAATAAGAAAAAATTACTTTAGAAATTTTTACGTAAAAAGCGGAGTTTTGGAAAAACATAGAGGAAGCCGCGTAACCTTTAGTCCCTAATGTCTTTTGCCATCCAAATTGAAATCAAGTTAACTTACTTGTTCCTACCTTTTGAATTATCTAAAATTTGTCACGTTTGTTTGCTTCTACCGTATTCTGTACGTGATACAATAAAAAGTCGATGTAACTTAATGTGCGTTGCACCTCAAAAACACAAAATAATGCAACGAGGAAGCAATGCGGTTGATTCTACGGCATTGAGGGATGAGGGACTTTTTCTTCAAACGCAACAAAACACCGCTAGTGGATGGATTAAATGCACTTAAAAAGCAGCACGTGAGACATAAACTTAACTACTGGTGAGAGGAAAAAAACCTAACCTTATTTATGACTGCAGGGAATAAACGCTTCTTACATTGTTTTCTTAGAGATTTAATTTGTTATAGCTGTAACATTTTAAACTTTTAGTTGAAAGCCATTAGTACTGATAAGTTACATTCTTTGTGTTTTCAATTCAAAGGAAATCTCGTTAAAATAATTTGTTTTAGAATTAACGAAATACTTTTTAAGATGAAATTACTATTGAGTTTCATTAACATGATTTTTTGCAGTTCAAGGAAAATTCTTTAGTGTGAATCTGTATTATTTTATTCATGCTTATGTTTTTATGTGCAATTAGCCTTATCTCGTTAGCGTGAATAACTGAAATTCAGTATAATACCTGAATAATAACAGACAACACGATCACGTTCTGATTTTCGTCTTCTCAAATAAATTTGCAATCAAATTTCGTTAACATTATTTCCAATTCAGTGAAAATTAGTTACCATGAAAACGTATATTATTCCTATCTGAAATCGGGGGTACTCAACATGTGGGTCGCGACCCCGAATAGTGTCACACGGCATTTGTTGTGGCCAGGTCCGTGACATAAAGGAGAAAGAATACCTCAGTGGAAAATGCACAAAGGTATGAAAAAAAGGTATTTCAGGTTTTAAAAAAGACTAAGCTTGTAGGTTAACTAGAATAATTTATTCAATGTAAAATGTATAAATTCTTTACAAAAGGAACATTTAATCAATTTGATCTAATGAGACAAATTAACTTCAAATGAAACAATAATAAGACAAGAAACGAACATTAAGCTTGTTGGTCCAGCTGTGCACTTATATTAATGTTCTAATGATGTAATTCATAATTGCGATCGTTTTGTTAATTGGTGGGGTCAGCATCTCCACTAGTTGCTAGTGTATTAGACGGTGATCCGGCTTATCTAAGTGTAGCTCTTGGCTTTCGGCACAGCACGGGACTATTCGGAGGAAACATGATAAAGGGCCGCAGAAGACTGCTACGCCTGCATTACAGACGGCAGATCTCGAGCTTTTTACTTTCTTGTTCTGAGCGTCTCTCCAGAGCTCCTGTTCCTCCTTCTCTCGAATTCTCAGGATCATTACCAATTCCTCTGTGATTTTTGGTTTTGTTTAACCAAAGCCATTGCTTGGTTCGTAGTACGGATTTGGCCAGTTCTTTTTCAGTTGACCCGCTCCCATTTATGGTTCTCATGTAGGCATAGCATCTTTTCGCGCCCGTTGGATGATAGTGGGGCCAACAGGTGCGATGGGGTGATGCGCAATTAGAGGGGGAGGGGCATTTTATTAATTGGGTGTTGCGAGGATTCAAGCCATCAGGCGCTTATTCCGGCGGTGCTAACGTCTTCCTACAATGTCTTAGCTTCCTCAGCATTGTAGGGTCATGAGAACCATATAAAAATGCCTTCCTTTTATTTCTCTGATAAATCTATAGTGTTCGACGGTAGACTTCTTCATTGTCTGTACTGACGGAATGTCGCCGTCAATCGTAAAACAATCCAACACTTTGGAACCCCCCACTATATTTATGACAAGTATAACCTAATAACAAACGTAAGGAATAAACGTTTCATTCTGCTGCTAACAAAGGTGGTAAACTCATTCATGAAAATCGTAGAATTGTTAGCGCCCACTGATCTTCAGGCTATGTATCTCAAAATGAGCAAACATGGAGTTAGATCATTATTCAAATAAGGCTTTATTGTTAAAAAGAAAGTGTTCAAAGTATTGTTGAAGAGTAATCAACCCCCATTCTTAAAAAAATCAAGTTAGCTTCACTTTCGTCTTACATACAATTTTATTTCTATCATATTTTATAGCTTGTACAACTGAACTTTCTTTCTGCTGCTAACAGAGGTAGTAAACTCATTCATGACTAGCATAAAATTGATATCACTCACTGAACTTCAGGCTCTGTATTTAAAAATGAGCAAACATGGAGTTGGATCACTATTCAAATAAGGCTTTATTGTTAAAAAGAAAGTGTCCAAAGGATTGTTGAATAGTGATCAACCCCCATTCTTCAAAAAATCAAGTTAGTTTCACTTTCGTCTTACATACAAGTTTATTTCTATCATATTTTATAGCTAGTACAACTGAGCTTTCTTTCTGCTGCTAACAGAGGTAGTAAACTCATTCATGACTAGCATAAAATTGATATCACTCACAAAACTTCAGGCTCTGTATCTAAAAATGAGCAAACCTTTAGTTGGATCACTATTCAAATGAGACAGTTAAAAAGAAACAAAATAATGATGGAATCGTGCACACATAAATAACGAATGATGAATAATGAACGCTGAATTTGGAAAATACATTTTAAAACTTTGATGAAAATGAAATTCAAAAATGATAAAATTCACGAAAAAAAAGTTCCCTATGCATGAAATTATATCGAATATTATTTGGCCAGAAAATAATTCTTATCTCTTTCAGTTCCAGGCAAAAATAAGTTTAAATATCTGAATTTAAAAAAGAGCGATCCAGAGATTAAACATTTTTCTTGTGGTATTTAGGAAGAGAAAAAAAACAAACAAAACTTCTTTTTGGTAAATATTCTTCTCTGCAAGAAGCTATTAATACTCCAATCGAAAAATTCCTTACTAAAGTCGTTTTCTGTTTTTGAAGGAAACGAATTATTCTGAAAAAATGACTCAGTTTGTTTCTTGATGCAATTTGAATACAATTAGATAAATTACAATTCTCTGCATGATTGAAATGAATTTTTGCTATGAATTATTTAACAGAAAGTTAAAAAAAAGCATAGCTATTTATTAGAAGATTTTCAATTTCATAAAATCTGCAATTAAAAAAAAAAAAAACAAAACCAAAAATGTTTTCTATTCGTATGATGGGAATAAAACGAATTTGTTTTCACATGGCTAATTTCCCTTTTATTCTGTAGGCTATTTATTATTATTATTTTTTTTGCCTTTCTTTATTTTTTAATCATACCTTCTTTTAATATTTCTGACATTGTGTACATTATATATATATATATATATGAACAGATTGAGAGACAGACGGTTAGAGAGCGGGTAATGAATTGAAAACAATTCTACTTTTGCTTTAAAAAGAACTACAGCAATGTTAAAACATTTTTTAGACAAGCGAGCTACAATGTCAAATAGAATGCTATACAAATTATTAGCAAATTCATGACAAATAGATGATAGAATCAATTATAAAAAATGTTTAACGGAAAAAAAAGTTATGCTAGTTTCACCAGTATAATAAATGTCTCCGCACCTATTTTCTGAACCTTGTTACCGGTAAAAACAAAACAATAGGCAAATAGACGCTCCTATTGCTGATTTGTACTGTAAATAACGTGCATTTTTTAAAAATTTAAATAGACATTTGCTAATGCTTCATTATACCATTTCATTAAAGAAGTTTAAAAGTTGAAATAATGACATTTAATTAAAAAAAAAAAAAACCACATGTTTATGAGTCATTAACAAATCCAATAAATATTCGGCTGACAAAATTAGCTCCAGCTACGCGTATTAAAGTCTTCCTTTTGCTGGCGAACGTCAAGTTTATCCGGTTCGTCACCAGTAAAACGAAAATAAAAATATAGATTGGAAAAAGAATGCTATGCTGACGATTTCAGTTGAACGTACACTGTTAAAAATGATGTTTCTAAAAACTAGAAAATATACTTGCTTATTTTTTAAAAGTAGTTTTGGCTTAAAAATAAGCAAGTGCAGTTCTCAGTTTTAAGTACCGATGCTTACTTAGAAATTATAGTTACAGAAAGGTTAATTATTAACTGCAATAAATTAAAATTTTTATAGAGCAACTTTATGTTCATATTTAACACATGGCGTTGTTCCACGATTACGTCTTCAGAACAATAGTATTTGTATCAAAAATAAGGATTTGAGCTATTTACCGAGAGGATAATTAACGCTCTTCTGGATTGCGGTATGAAGAAGTTTGGCACGAAATGACTTCATCACCCGCAGTTGGTACGTTTGGAAGCTATATAGTTTAAGTTTTCCCTTTCAGTTCGATATCCTTCTGGCGCAGTGGTTAGAGTAGTAGGAAACCGTCTGGGTAGTCCACGTTCTAACTCCAGTAAGGAAGCTTCTATTTAAATGGTCTCAAAAGTGAGATCGTAAGATGATTAGTTTTGAGAAAAGGGTTACTTAAAAAATAAGAATTCGGTGGCTAAAACCCATGTCATTTTGACACGGAACTATTCTGACAACGTGTTCTTGGTCCTGTTTTATCCCAATAACAGGAATTCTGATTCAATAGCGTACACGCAAGCAGTGCTATTATGTTAGCTTATGTATTCTGAAGCACTTTTAGCATAAAGTTAAAATTTAATAACAATTACAGAGCAAAGCTAATTCAATCCATAACAAGCTATCAATATCTATGAAGGAAATCGAGAATGATCATAGTGAATGAAATTATCTTCAAATCTCTGGTTGGGTCCCTTAACGTTTTCCCATTGTTACCTTTCATTAAAAGTTTTTTATTTATGAATTGCTGATCCATGATATTAGTTCCTTGGAAAACAGAAATTTAAGAGTATTTTATTTTGTAGATCCACTTGTTTGTCAGATCAGTGATAGCATATTTTAAAACAGAGTAGATACTCAGATGTTCTTGAAATCTTTTTAGCCAGTTTCACAACAGATTTTCAAACTTGAAAAACTCGAATAATTTACTAGAGAAAATACTATATATTTGTTTTTTTGCAAATGCTAACCGAATTGAAGTATTTATCCAGACCTTTATTGTTTCCACGTTAAGAATTGTTCCTTTTGGAGCTTGATATAATGAAGGAAAGCTAAGTAACTGACAAACATTATAATTGAAAACTTTTATTTCTTTTTGTTAATATTATGCTAAGCATAGAACAAAATCATAATAGTTAATCTCATACAGCAGGCATCATTTGTAAATTAACTTAGCAAAAGATTTGGTTCTTGCAAAGCGAAAAAAAACATAAGGGAATCTATGCCATCATTTTTAGGAGGTTAAATTTTCTTCAGTTTGAGAGGTCGATGGAGATGTAAGGACATGTTGAACTGTAAATCGGATTAAAGAAAAACCTACAGAACGCCATAAAAAGTCGTCAAGACTGATTATGGATGATGAAAAATGAGAAGGACAAAACTTAAGGTTTCTTTTATTTTTCTTGTAAACCGCATTTGTAACAAATATCTTGCTTTACTTTTTGAGTAATTTATAGAAGAAGGTGTGATAAAATGACGGAACTTAAACCTTCGATTCTGTTCCTTGGCTTGAGGAAATTCGAATGAACCTGATGATGAACCTGAAATTCGAATGAACCTCTTCTCCAAAACGTTATGTCCAATGAAAAATGTACACTATCGTTATCCCTTTGCAAATTATGAAAAATATTTTTTTTAAAAGTAATTTTCGTCATCTTACCCAACTTAAGGGGTGTTAAGGAAGCGAGTTCCTGCTGTTTCCTGAATAAAAAGGGTGAGAAAGTAGTTTAACAGCGTGCACTAACTTTATGGTAGCCTACATTTCCTTTATCCGATAAATTCTTTGTTTCGAACATATTTTTACCTTGGCAGTATATTTTTTATTTGTTATACCTTAGTACTTAGTGTGTCTCGGTTTTACGAACTTTTAAATTTACCAATAAAGAAAAATTTGAGACATCAAAACATTTTATGTGAATCACTATATCTCTAGAATATATTTTGAAAGTAATAAATGGCAAATCAGTTGTCCCTCGGAAAAACATTACTAGTTAATGGCCAATTAGAATTTTTTTGGGAAAAAGGTACTTGTAGCGTTAAACTAGTAACACACAGGAACTTAAAAAGTGTATTAGTTCAACAAATACTAGTCTGGAAAAAGGTACTTTTTAAAGCTTAGTATTTATTTTCCTTGCGTTACAAACTTTACTCGTTCTATTGTTTAGCTTTGTGCCAACACTTGTCTCATATTTTATCAATGATGGATATGCAACTAAGTTTTAATTATAAAATATTTTAATAATAAATCCAAAACAGATTCAGTTGTTTAAATTAACAAACTAAATGAAATTCCCAGACGCGACCATAGAAGTATCAATTCACTTCAAATGTCAACTAAAGGCGCATCTCACAATTCAAACCCGACCAATCCGGAATGTTATGAAATTGGAAACGTCAGATTACCGAGTCTCAATTCCACTACAGAATGCTTCCTTTGCACATATACTGACTTTAGGGGTTTCCATGCAACGCAAAAGGCCGAACTGTATTTACAGAAGATCATCAATTTTATCTTTAAAGTTGGCGCGTGGCGAGATCTCGTTGCGTTGAAATCGCAATTACATTGGAATTAGCATATCCACAGATAACTAGGTTGGTATTTTGTGAGATTAATTGTGATGTCCAATTGGACAATGTTCATGGTCTGCAAATTAAGGTCTGAATTTACGTGATGCAAGTGAGGCATATTTGTTCGAGGCAATTAGAAGGAACAGGAATAAATATAACTTTAAATCAAGATGAAGGTAGTTTTTCCACATAGAGAAGGCAGTATATGAAACATTTGTGCTTTAAAATGCAGAAAATATGAATTGATGTAAAAACTAGTTTTCATACTATTTTTATATTGATAATCCTATGGAGGTATTAAATATTAGATTGTGAGTTTAGTTATAAATAATCTATTCCGGCACGAGTTTTTAATGACAATAACTAAGAAATTCCTTCAAGAGTGGGTTGAAAAAGTTATGTGTAAACATATCGCTTATAGAAATGAACAGTGTCTATAAAAAAAAAAACCCTTTTTTTGGGGGTTTTTATATTAAAATTTTCAGTTTTTTGCGCTCTTTATATTGGGAATACTGCCGTAAGTAAATGTTCAAAAATTAAGGCTAGAGGCTAACTGTATTCTTTTGGTGCACTACTGTAATAACTACTTTTTATGGTTATTTCTAATATTTTTGACATCATTAACATCCATCATGTGAGAGAGAACTAGAACAATCACTATTTTCCAAACAAAATCAATTACAATAATCATTGAAACAAATAAGGTAATTAAATAAAACAAATTGTAAAACGTTAAAACGCCTCTCTTGAAAAATGTCCATTTTGCAGATATGACACTGTTCTTTTCTACAAGCGATATACAAACTGATTTATTTGTGTGATTCAAGCGAAGCTCTTATCGATTCAAATTTGGATGATTATTAACAAAAAGCAGAAAAATGTCAGCTTATATAAAAGTTTCTTTCATATCTTTTTAAGGAAGTAAACCACAAATACGGCTAAGAAAGAAGTGAGTTATGTGTTACTTATGAGGCATGGAAATTATTTAAAAATATGTTATGCTTCCCAAATAATGGCCCAAACAAATGATTTCGGATAATGCTTGGTTGCAATTGACCACTAAGTATTTCTAACGCTGTAATTGATACTTATATTAAATGTTATAAACATTTTCAATCCGTTCACTAATTAAATTTATATATTTAATGGTTAAAGTATATAAAATTGGAAAAAGAAATTTTTTACTTAAATAGTATTTACTAGCTAATGTTTACAATAGTTCCATATAAAATGATTTGGCAAATTAGGAAGAATTTGATTATTACATATGTAGAGCAAAAATAATTTTTTCTTTTGGAAGCCGAGTAATAGATGTGATAAATAATGGAAAATTTAGATTTTATTTCAATGTAAAATATTAAAGTTTAGACTTAAGTCCACATTTGCATCCATGTATATATATATATATATATATTTGTGAATTTAAATCTCATATAATCTGAGGTTTAGCATTGAAATGTTCTCAAGTCCCGGAAGGGAGAATAATATACTTCAGCTCTAAATCCAACTAGAATTTTACGATCCAAACGCGTAAGGAAATTTATTTAGCTCTCGGTATTCAGCTGCTTTAAATATAAAAACTACTCTATTACTGACTCTCACTATTGTTGATAATGTGTTTCTCAGACAGTCGGGAAAAGAAAAAAAAAGGACGAATAAATGAAAAGTTTGGAACGAAAAGAAGTTGTATACTCTATTTCTATTTTTACTCGTATGATTTGAATAAAGTACAGTAAAACCTGTAAAGTTGACCATCTTTGTAAGTTGACCGCCTTTGTAATTTGACCACCTTTGTAAGTTGACCGCCTTTGTAAGTTGACCACCTTTGTAATTTGACCACCTGTCTAAGTTGCCCACTTCAGTCAGGAACGGAATTAGCCCTTCATCCTATACAAGTTGACCACCTGTCTAAGTTGACCACTAAAGTGCTGCACCGCAAGTGGTCCATTTACCCAGGTTTCACTGTATTAGGAATGTAAAAGTCGGATGATAGAGTTAACTAAAATATCTTAATCTAAAACAGCAAGCCATAGTAAAGCTTTTTATTAGGTTTACTGTATTCTGTCTGAATTAATCTTACCCCAATAAACAAGTGTTTTCTACGGATTAAAAGCAAATCATAAATAGTATAAATAAATATTATGTGTTTTTTTGGTGTATTGCTGTTTTTTTCATTCAGTTACAAATAAATGAATAAATACAAAATAGATAAAATTACGTACGTGTTAATTATCAGGGATCTGGAGCGGATCTAGTAAAGAAATTTATTGCGCTCCACTGCTCCATTTTTTTAAACGTTTTTGATATTTTTTATCCATATAACAAAATAAATTTCCCAAAAAAGGAGATAAGTAAAAAAAAAAAAAAAAAAACGGGATAAATAATATAATCTTAAAATCATTCGAGCACAGAGTGGAGCTGGAACGGAGCAACTCAAAGTGGTTGCTCTAGAATACTATTAATGATACATGTAATAAAAATAAGTGCAAAAATTAAAGAAATGATTAAAAAAATTATAAATTATATCTTTGCGCTCGTGTACTTTTACGCATTTTAACAGCTATAAAATAGCATTTTTGAGCATGATAAGGAAAAAAGATTTGGGAGACATTTAATTCGAAAGCATTCAATAATATTACCTTTCATTGGTGGGTATTAAATGGTGATGAATGATTATTTGTCTGAACATAGTCTTAAAAAACTCGGTAATTGATATAAGAAACTTCTTCATGGTCGTTTTTCGTTGCATTGTAAGTTTCCTTATGGCCTTCTTTCAGTTAGACGAAGAAAAATATCTTTCCAAGTCCCGTTGGAGCGCAAAGAGGATTAACTGTATTTTTCAAATGTGCTGTTAATGCAGCATGCATTAGAGTAGGGGTTCTTAGCTGAAGAGAGAATTTCCCTCCATGGGGGAATTTCGATGGCAAAAAAAAAAAAAAAAAAGGAACAGGGGAAACCCGATGTAATAGATTCCCAGCTGTAACAATATTGATGCCGATTCTTTACTTTCTCCCCTTTTCCTTTGCCTTGAAGCAAGAATGTGACTCATACGTGCTCACACAGATTTCGAAGCCTAGATTTTTCAACTGCTAATGCAGAGCTAAAAAAATCATTTAGAAGGTAGAATTTTGCGTAGTATGTTACGTAATTTGGGATATAAACTCTATTGAAAAGATGAAATAGAAACGCGTATGTTGCAGTTGTGTCTGTAAACGTTCTAGGGAAAGAAAGGGGCAAAGAAGTTAACAGCAGTTTGCTTAACTGGCAATTAATCAATATTTTTATTTTGTTACACCATATTTCATTTCTGCATAGTAGAATAGCGGTAATGCTTAATTTTTATCATAAACATTATTTATTTCCCATGCTTTTTGCCATTGTAGACGGCTCCTTTTAAAATCTACACATCAAAGTTAAATTTCACCAGTAAGAAAACGGTTATTTTTCACTTTTTAAGTGATCTTAATTAGTTTATTCCCCTAAACAGATTGAAATATTCTACACAATTCTTTGTGTCATAGCTTTAAATTTAATTTCACCCCATACATGTGACAAAGCAAATTCCTGAAAATGGCTGCTAGTGGTACAACATGGAACTAAAAGAATTAAAGTTATGATTTGTATTTAATTTTTAGAAACTTATGGCAGAGAGTAATATTTATTTTTTAATTCAAGATATTTGATTAAATTACCAAGCAAAAAATCAAATGATTCAAAAATGAATCATCATTTAAACCAAGCTACTTTAAATTAAATGGGAAAAAATGAAAATTGCCTAATAACTTTATTTCGGTATGTAAAAGAATATTTATCAGGACTTCAGTCCTCGTTTCAAGACACATACTTTAATTCATACAATGTTCTATTACTTTCCTGTAAGGTACAGCCCAGTATGCCTATCATCACTCAGTATGTAATGATAATTTTTATTGTCTAGACAATATATATATCACTAATCTGAGCTATTTCTCAAGAATAAACACACGGGCAAATAGCGATTTTCAATGTCCGATTTGAAGATTTGATTTATCCATCTTCTTGATTTTTCGTCTTCTCGTAGTCTCGAATAGACGAAAGAATTTTGCATGTTTTCTTCGTCATTGATGTAGTGTGGCCATTTTAAATTCAAAATTCAGGGTGTTCTCCATGAATTTTCCTGAATTTAGAATTACATCGAATTATAAATAAGAATATAACACAGAAATGGAACTTCAAACTACCTGAAAATAAAAGACGCTTCCTTTTTGAGAACGTATTCCTCCATATCAATGGACAGGAACAACGATGTCCCAGACACTTTGGATTATTTTGATATAGATAAGAAGTTGGGGAATAGCGAATGGTAGGACGATGTGGTGGGAAGTCACATGATTGAAATTTGAAAAGGAAAATAAAAAGTTTATCGAAGTTGACCACGGAGAGCTACTTCAATGGGTCTGGAAATACTTCTTAGTTGAAAGGAAGATCAGAGTCGACAAGATGAGAAATATGCTTGGATACATGAGAGCGGAGAGAGGGAAGATAGGGTGTAAGAAAGGTTGCTTTTGCAACGCTATTACCGACGTTCACTGGATTATCCAATCAAACTGAAGCTTCGCTGAAATGTTTGGAAAGTATTTTTATGAAGGAATTATAACGTGACACGAAACTGATAATGTAAGTTTAAAAAAAAAAAACTTCTTTTCTGTATACCAGTGTTCAAAAGCGGAAGAATTGACAGTTCAACGTCATTTTTTTATTATAAGGGAAACAAATTTACTGTGACACATCGCGCCAAATTCTTCAACTCTCAATGCACAATTTTGAATGAATTTCTTCTGACAGTTAAAAATTATTAGTGAACAATTTTATTAGGATAAAGATCTAGTTATCGGGATTACCAATAAACGAAAGTCTACTTCCGGGGTAAACACTTATTTTTGAAAAGTGTACCATTGTTTGTAACAGCAATACGTACAAAACTGTAGTACATTGTGAAACTAAAGAAAAAAACGTTTTTGGATGTCGAAGATAAAAAATGGGTAATATTTGCAAATCCATAAAAAAGTATTTGGATAATTTAATTTCCAATAACTAAAATAGCCAAATTGCATAAACCAATGAACTTGGAAGTCACAACAATGATCGCTTACATTGCCCAATGTTTCTATCTTTCATGTAGAATGAAAGGAATCCAAATTCGTTTTTCTTACACAAAAGAGACAACATTTTTGTAGCATCTTTGTGGAAGAAATGTTTGTAGAAATTCGTCGACAGTAATTTTTATCTTTTTTTTCCATGATAAAATGGGAAAGCAAATAACCAACTTTTTTCGATTTCGTATTATTAGAAATCCGATAGTGATGTGTCCTATTCCCTGGGAAAAGAACATCTTTCATCATTACCAGGCATTTCAAGATTTCGGAATTACAGTTGTGTGGAATTTATATCGGGGCAAATACATTCGATATTTGTACGCATTTGAAGTCAAGTTCCGAATTTATTTCTAGCTGAGGAAAGTTGTTTGCGCATTCCATTTCTGAGGTCTTGCTGCGAAAAATCAGTCTTGTGATAAAATAATACAGTCTTAATTGATATTTATCTTTTTAATAAAAATAAATAAATAAGGATTTTTAAAATGGTTTTTTCTTTTTGAAACAAGAAAACCATGTGTCCAATGGGAATTTTTGCCATTTAGTAGACATATCACGAATTTATATTAGACAAATGTGACAAAAAAGTGAGTGTTTAGGTTGAGTTATTCACCGAAGGTTTTTGTTCTAATTCCCTTGATAGCAGCAGGTCATAGTGTATTAAAAAGAAATTACTTAACTTAACCTAAACTCTTGTTTTTTTAAAGTTTCAGAGACAAGTGGCCCCTATTAGATCAGTGTCCACTATTGGTACATTTAACGTAAGTATCTTCCTGCTCCACTTTGGAGTCTGTATATAAGAAATTTACCAAAAATAATGCAAATTTTGCATTTTAGGGAATTTTCCTACTTTCGACTTTTCTTTCGCGCCAGCGTGGAAAAAGTGGGACATGGGAGAGACATACGTTCAAAATTTAATACAAACCAACCTTTCAAAACAACTTTGTGATTTAAATTTTTGAAATCATGCAACATAAGAAGTGAATTTCAAACTTTGTGCGTATGTTTCCTATACTAGTCCACAATTTATGAGCATTATCGGGAAAACATATTATTTAACCCCTTAACGCCCTTGCCCGTGTCTGACACGGGCGAAAGTTACCGGAAAATTTGCCCATAACGTTAATTTCTTTCTAATGCCCGTCTGAGATCTGGTTACACTATGTTTGTATAATATATTTTGCTTATATAACTATTACCCCACCCGAAGCTCCATAGTCACCCCCCCCCCCACAAACTGAAATTGCAAAGAATAACTTACACTATATTATTGTTTCAGAAAAAAAAAATCGTGTTTTAAACTGTTAAATACGTATTAGGACGATGTGTAAAAATGTATGTAAAATTTATAATACAATAAAAAAATTCCGCCATTGCAGTATTATTTTCGCAAACTACTTTTCTACACCACGCGAAACTCTGGGGGTTCACGAACCACCGATTGGGAGACGCTGGTCTAAATGGATGTCAACATGAAGGGTCATTAAACGTGAATGGCAGTCGGGATTGATTGCATAAGTAATTTTTCCTTAAATAAGCTACATTGTTTCTCGGAGGATGATTTACTGATGGACAATGGTTTATGAATGAAGAAAAATAATAATTCTACTAACCATTCATCTTGAAGTAGTTGTCATTCATCATGACACCATTGACGTGTAAATTCGAGAAAATGTGAAAAGTCAAGTGATGTTGTTTACAATAATAATCTTGTTGTTTAGAAAATGTATTGCTGATGAAATGGCCAATAACATAATTAGTTACTTTTCATTCCTTACTGAATAAACCTAACAAACTTACAATGGCTGGCCCAATTATTAGACGCGCTTCAAATTTTTCATAATAAAAAGTTAGCGTTTAGACTTGTGAAGTTCCATTTTTTACCTAGTGTTTTATTAACAATGTTCAAACTTTCCAGTAAAAGTTCAATGCATTTAGGGGACTAACAGCAAATTGAAAAAGAAATCAAGTTTTTGATCATCCTGCATCGTTAAAAGCTGCAAATTAGCTGTAAATTTCATAAAATAGTATAAGTGTTGTTTACAAGCTTTATGGTTTAAAGCAAAAACTTAAAAAGAAAGTAAACCGACATATTTACACAGTCCAATCTGGTAAAATGATATTCTTTGATAACTTTCCAGGTACTTGAATGAAGAACTTGATCCAATTTTTTCGAATAATATTTCCTTTTGTACAACTACTAGCAATAAGCTTTTGTGATGATGTATAGATCGTTCTAGGTCAAAGAATTTACTGATCATTACAGCTAACTAACCAAAGAGAAAATGTATAAAAAAACTAATCTACTGGAACCCTGTGTTATTGAATTACAGAGAAATGTAAGGAAGTCACGAAAGGCGAACAGAACCACAAGTTGTCACGTTATTAGGAGAACTCTCTTTTTGGCACCGAGTAAATTAGGTTAAATAAGACATTCCAGAATCATTAATATCCGAATGGAGTGGCTAAGTTTGGAATTCCATGACTGCTTCCATCTTGGAAGTTCTGCAGCCCCCTGAAGATTACAAATAGCAGGAAAAACAAAATTATATAAGGCGTTAATAAATTCTCACTCGACAGTTATCGAATTGAATGATGTTTAATTCCATATAAGACGGACCTGATAAAACACTCCCATTTTAGCTTTATTTCAGGAACAAAATGTTAAAACAACTTAATGAATGTTGGTGCGTGTACACACCTTTATGCCCACTTAAAAGATATCGGGAGAGGTTTAGTATAAGAAATAAAATTTTGAAGCATTATGTAAAAAACATTAAAAAAAAAATTATATTTAATTCCATACAATACAGACCTGATAAAACACCTTTCTTAGCTTTATTTCAGGAACAAAATGTTAAAATA
This sequence comes from Octonoba sinensis, assembly GCA_038502835.1. Classification (NCBI taxonomy): domain Eukaryota; kingdom Metazoa; phylum Arthropoda; class Arachnida; order Araneae; family Uloboridae; genus Octonoba; species Octonoba sinensis. The sequence continues at coordinate 211,359,280 of CM076598.1, read as the reverse complement.
ACTCGATAAATCTTAATATGCTTGCACATCTTTATGCTCACTTAAAAGATATCGGGAGAAGTTTAGTCTAAGAAATAAAATTTTGAATCATTACGTAAAAAACATATGCATAAAAAGCAAATTGAATGATGTTTCATTCCATAATAGACGGACCTGATAAACACACCTTTTTAGCTTCCTTTCAGGAAGAAAATGTTAAAATAACTCAATGAATGCTGGTGTGCTTACGCATCTTTATGCCCACTTAAAAGATATCTGGAGAAGTTTAGTCTGAGAAATACAATTTTGAAGTATTATGTAAAAAACATTCTGTGACAAATGTGAGCATTTTTTTAAATACGGGGGTGAAGATATGTAAGAAGACGGAAATTTATTAAGTTATTTTTTTTTTAATTGAGTACTTGAAATTATAAAAGTTGTAACAGATAAAACAAAAGATATATGAAGTTAGCCTAAATTGTATTCCGGCGCAGTTTTCATGCACTAACGAAGTTGAAATTGTGTGTGTATATATATATATATATATATATATTGTGTGTGTGTGTTTTGTGTGTTTTTTTTTTTGAAAGCATTAGAAAACATTGAAGGAACTCACAAGTAGAAGTTACACACAAATTGCTAATTATGGATGCAACACATTAAGTAAGTTTTTCTAACGAAAGATTTAACTAAGGAATCTTACTTTAAAATTTCCGTAGGAAAACGTTATCTATTACATCGTGTTAGTTTTTCTCTTTATTCGGGATACTATTCTTGTCAACGTTAAATGTTTTTCCCCCCTTTTTCCGAGAATCATTTTATTCGTACCTTCTATAAGAAACTCTTATACGTTGTGGGTGATATTTCTTTTTTTACCAAAGAAAATGCTATCATTTTCCCATTTTCGTCAACATCTGGCAAGAAACGGAATTGTTTTTATTTTCCGAAGTTTTAAAACTAGCTTAATCAGCAAATATTCCAGCGACTTTTTTTCGCTCCCGAATTGACAAATTAGATACTTGAAAATATGAGTTACCTGTAATTGTATTATGAAGCAAAGGGTAATTATTTTGAAGTAATCGGTAAAAAAGCATACTTGCATATTTATAAATTTTCAGCTCATTTATTTCTAAAAGCTAATATAACTTCTATTACCATTCTAAAATGTTTAAGTACCGTATATTTCACTTTCTTGATTTCGCTCAACCTTTATTTTTTGTTGCTTATACATTAAAATATACATAAAAACCTAAATTAAAGATATAATCAACAAAATTTTACTAAAAAATTGTATTAAATTTCATTTAAAATTTGCTTTAATCGTTCAGTTTGGACAATAGATGCTACTATAGACGTAAGTGGTAGTTCTTTACTGCAATCGTTTAATTTGCAAAGACAACATGTCGTAAAAAATAACCGTGTTCTCAATATTTTGAAGTTTTTCAATGTTCTAACAGGAGGGTCTAAAACAGTGTTCCGTGTCGTTTATTGCCCATTCGAGGTTTGTAAACTTATTATCAATTTTCTTTTGTCTGATATGAATCATTTCCTTTGTGTTCGTTCTTTTGTCTATTTTTCTGCATTAAGGGGACTTGGCACCTTTCAAATGTAGAAAATGGCTGAAAATAACGATTTTTCAATTTTTTGCTTAAAATGTGGTTTGACTCTCCTAGTATATTTGAGCGAAGTTTTGAAGCAATATAACCAATATAAATGTAGTTAAGAAGTAAGAGAACTCAAATATTTCTCATGTTTTAGTAGGATTTTGATTTTTTAAACTGCGTTTTCTCGGTTTGTGTGTTTTCGCCGTATTGTAGTACTTAAAATGCTAAAACTTCTACATATATTCATGTAGCAACTTGAAATTTTTTGTGTGTGTTCGATATGATGTGCTTGATAAAATTAGAGATGGAATTTGCTATATATTTTCAAAAAAAAATTTTAAAAATGAAAATGTAACAAAAGTTGCTTTTTTTCTGTGTTCTACCATCGATGTAACTTTAAAAACTTTTTTTCTCAAAAACTAATTAATTAATAGCAAAACCCATCCCTAAAATTGTTAACCGTACTATAATAAGTACTTTTAAAAAATGGTAAAAAAAAAGTCAAGAAATGAAAAAGAAGGAAATTTAAAATTGTTAAATAATTTTAAAAAATTTAAATTTTAAAATTTTCTGTTAGTTGAATTTTGATTTTTCATGTGAAAATCATTTTGTTGTACAATAGCACATCATAACATACAAATGAAATAGGTAAAAGTTCTTAAATTAAAAAAAAAATGTCAAAAGGTGCCAAGTCCCCTTAAACTCGAAAGAAATTAGTATCACAAGATTTCTGCTCTATTTAAAAGACGTACTTGCTTAATGCGAAGATAAACAATCTTTCTTTCGCGAAAGTTATATTTTTGTTACGTATGTTTTTTATTTTTTTCGTGTACGTTGTGGTGCAATAAGGGAATACAAAATCTCTCGTATTCCCTTCTTTAAAGTATGAACATTATGCCTTTGGATATTATACGCGTCAAATATCAGAAAAGCATAATTAAATAAAATAAAAATGACGGAATTGGACACAATGTCCCATATAGTATCCTGAATTGTTCGGCATTTTACGCCTTCATCTTAATTATTCCTATTTCATCCAAACAAAAAGTAATGTGTCATGTGTCAGCCTTAAGATGCACTAATTCAATTTTCATCCACTCTTATTATATATCTGATGCAGGGAAAACCACACGTGTGTTTGAAAGCATTAACTATAGAAATGTGATTTTAGTATGACAGCTTAACACAAGCATATGATTTTTAGCATGGGAAATGCCTTCACAAAACGAAATAGTGATAAAAACTTAAAAGATTCTTAGGGCTTTTTTTCTCTCGTAATCATGCCTAATTTATTAGAAAATTATTTCACCTCGAAATACTTTCATAACTGTAGTTCAAATTAATGTAGTAAATGTTTAATTTATGAAGTTAAGTTTCTACATCCTGTTTCCATAAAAAAATTTAAAGCTTTTGTACTCTTATTATTAAATAAAAATTGGTTTAATAATATTTACAGAAAACAATTTTGGTAATCAACGAAACTAGTACATATAATTGACTTCTTTACTAACAGACAAAATCATCTACAACATAACACGACGAATGTCTTAATCCCGAGAAAATTAAACTAGCTTAAAACGTGTTGAAGATTTAATAACTAGCGAATTCACTAACAAATATTGCATAAGAAGATTTGAGCTAAACAGAAATTCTTAACTTATCGAGTTTTCCTTAGATGCTGTATGCAATTATAATTACGGTAAATTTGTGAATAAATTAAGGAGGAATATCATAAATTGCATTCCTCTTGAGCTGTTGAGGAGGAAGATAAAGCAAAACGCTAATGAACGGTAAACCGTGTATAAGCTATATAGCTGTCTTTAAATATTCTTCGAGCAGTATTTCAATCTGTCATTTATTAATTTGGCCGAAAGGCATTTTCACTGATCCATTAATGTCATACGCGCTTCATAAAAGACCTATGAAAAGTGTTTTCAGGGACCTTATACAAATTACAGGGTGTTGAAGTGTGCCACTTTACTATGTTGGAATACTGCGAAAAACGAAAATAAAAATATGTGCAGTGAAACCTGTGTAAGTTGACCACTTGCGGTGCAGCACTTTAGTGGTCAACTTAGACAGGTGGTGAACTGATAGAGGGTGAGGTTGAGGGGAAAAGGGGGACAGTAACTCCGTTCCTGACAAAAGTGGTCAACTTAGACAGGTGGTCAACTTACAAAAGTGGACAACTTAGACAGGTGGTCAACTTACAAAGGTGGTCAACTTCACAGGTTTTACTGTATGTACACAGGTTACTTGGTCAAACCGGTATACTTATTGTCTACGCAAACGGTTTTACCATATGTTTTCACCATACGTATTTCTAGGTATATATGGGGATGATATTTCTGAAAAATAATTTGATTTGAAGTCTCGTGTGGTGCAAGTAAGTTGCTTCATGGAAGGGCAGTTAACCACCAGAGAATGGCTGTCGAACGTATATAAGGGTCTGATTTTTATGTATTTTTTAAAATTTTTGTTTTTACTAAGTTGCAGTCAGGATCCTGTTTTGGTGTATTTTACATCTAGTTTTTAAGTGTAAATATTTTTCAGCTGAGCGATATAATGAGGGCTTTGTTGAGTATTTATGGACATATTATGGGATAAAGTAGATTTGTATTTAAAGTAATAATTACATGTTATGTATTAGTTGTCGCGATCAAAAGATGGAGTCTATCCGGCCAGTGTGTGATTTTTCCCCAATTAATTTGTGCAACAAACTTTCTGCCGTCAACTATATTTCGAGATTTTATGAAACTTTTTGCCCATATTAAAAAAATGATTGTAAATGAAGATTTTTAGAAATTAATAACTCAAACATAGTAATTTTGTGTCGCCCGGTAAAATCTCTAGATTTCTTTCATTTGTGTTGTAAAAATGCTCGTGGAAATTATGGTTCAATATTATACAAAAAATAGTTTACAGTGTGATCCACTTTATTGTTTAATAATCACTATATTTCGAGATGTTACGCTACTTTCTTGCACTGGTTTAAAAAAACTCAATAGGAAATAATAATTTTTAATTATTAATTATTCAGACATGAATTTCGTGTCCCCTAATAAATTCAAAGAGTTCTTTCATTGATTGTGTAAAAATGCCTCCTAATAATGCTGCTGAAAATTATTTTCAATAATTTTAATAAATAGTGTGTAATGCGGTGGTTGCTAGATGAAGCTTGGACATTAAAAAATACGTCCAGGGTCTATGCCCTGGATAAAACCGTAAAGACTAATAGTTTTGTTTTTGCTATATAGTTCTATTTTGTGACAAAATTTTATGTTACATTTGTATTTGTATAATAATAAACAAAATGTTTATTACGTATAATACATTCAAGCCTTTTTGTCTCTTTATCATCCCGATTTTGTGTAATAAAATTTTATAAGTTCAACTCTCTCTAAGACACGTTTTCATTATATTTTTGTTCCTTTTGAATATATTATACTAAGTTAATGTTATTTGACTTTCATATTTCAAACGCCAATAAAAACATTAGATATTTCTTTAAGTTAGAAAGTACCATTCTCTATATTTTATGGATGCAGGAATGTAAAAAGGAATAAAAAGCCATAAGAGGTCTAAATATTCATTACAAAATGCCAAGGACTAGCATGAGCTTTTAACGCGCACTTTTTTTTAGCTGCGAAACAGTACACATTTAACAGGGGTACAAGGAGCACTTTTTTTTAGCTGCGAAACAGTACACATTTAACAGGGGTACAAGGAAGTCATGTAGTGCACACATTTGATTTTACGAGAAAATGTGTGTTAAACCATTATTATAAAACTTTACTTGTCAGTTTAACTGAATTTTTTGGTATACTATGTAGTCAAGCGAGTATCGAGTTCGAAACACCGACAGCTTTTATCATTAAATTTAAAAAAGTTAATAGGATAATATCAAATTATTTTGTTTTTATCCTTTAACGAACAAATGTATACATGAGAAAAAAGAAAGTTAATACTGATTTGTGATGTTTCTGAGAAAGTACATTCCTAGAGAAAACTACCATAAGGAAATGGATTTATCCTGTTCTTACCTCACGCATGGTTTGAATATCTCATGTTGGGAGACATATTTTCGTAAACTTGGGCATTGGTCAGTGAAATGAAATATGTATTATTCAGATTTAAAAAAATGAAATAATACCGAAGACTCCATCTATTTTTCGCTCCTAAAGCAACAGTACTGTTACGATATTTTTAGATTTTGCCTATTTTTTCATTCTACTATTTATTAATTATTTTTTATGCATATTACCAACAGTTTCATACGAATTTTCTTTCAGAAAGTGATAGTGTTGTTCCTTTGAATATTTTCTACACTATTTTCTAAAGAAAGTTTCTAACGAAAACACTCCGAACAATTATTCCAATTCAGCATATGTCTATTATGCGTACATGCTAACTTTAAGGATTTTATCGTAATGTTTACGAAAACGACAATCAGTTTTCACTCTTTTATGCTAGCAAGGCATTTTTTACGATTTTTTTCTTTTTTACCATCAATTTCAGGGTGTGTCGGTTTTTAGTGAAATTCCAGATATTTTAAACAAAACTGGCTCGATTTTACTAAAATCGAGCAATGCTTTGCTATTTTTTAATCACCAAAATGATTTTGATGATAATGTTGCCTTATTTAGACTTCAATGATTATGATTGGATCATTTAAATTTTAATACTGACTTAGAAGTATGGTTTATACATACGATTTTTTATCACCCATTTGATAAATGGGGATTTTTTTCTGATCAAACAGTAACACTCGCCATTCTTCGCTTTTTATTTAAATCCTCTTAGTCTTTGAGGAAAATCCTCTGGGAATTATTACCAAATTGAGTTGGCATTCATACAATATGCAATATAGTAATAAAATAGTGTTTCATAGTAATAAAGTTATATATTACAAATATGTTGTCAAATAATAATAGCATTGTGTCACACAGTAGTATAACTGGTATAGTAGCTAAGGCTCGACCGATGCATCGGCTTCGCCGATGCATCGGCGCCGATTGGTCAACAAAATTGCCATCGGCCATCGGCATCGGCAGCCGATGTCAACTTTATAAAAACATCGGCCCATCGGCCTTAAAAAACATCTAAAAGCCGATGCAAGGCCGATGTTTTTCGCAGGGACAACTTTCTAGAAAACATTCTCTGTCTGTTACTTACTTATTCCTCCATAGCTAAATTTCTATTTCCAGACAATAACAGGCAGCACATCAGTTTAAACAAAAAGCAAAAAATAATGTCATTCTACAAAGTGTATTTGATAAAATATTCGGAAAAATAGTTTAATTGATCGCTGCCCGAAAACCTTCATTATTGAAATTATTTCTCTTTGAGCAGAATGCTAGCGAAATAGAATATGTTAAAGGGGAAATACGTGTAAAACGGCGTATTAAGAGCAAGTTTTGTGATTTTTTTAACGTATAAAGAATAAATATATTTCATAGAGATTTTGAGGTTATTTTATAGATAGATTGAGGAACATTTACTGAAATTCTTAAACATTTTTCTTGAAAAATCCGGGAGATATCGGCGGCTGCACACTGTAAGTCACTACACGGGTCGGCAGTTTGCGTACATCCTGGAGGGCACAATTTTTATCTGAAATCAATTTTTTTTAAATCAACTTTTTTTTATCAGTGTCTCTTCTAGTTGAACTAAAATCATCACAAAAAAACCCCGAAAATTTCTATTTTTTTTAGAATGGGAAAATTAAATACGATTTTTAACCTTTTTTTTTTTTTTTTTTGTTTTGTTTTTTTCTTACAACAAAAAATAAATAAAAATAAAGAGATGTTTATGATTCTAGTTCAACTAAATCGTGTATATATAAAGAAAATGTGTGCTAAATTTGATATGGATTGATCAAAAATGTTGCGAGCTAGAGTGTACGCAAATTCGAAAAAGTAGTTTGGAGAAAAACGCGTTTGAAGAGAAGAGTGGTTGAAGGTAAATTTAAGGCAGTAATGAATCATTTTTTTTTATACTTATAGATACTAATAGTACTTATAGAAATTTCTATCCAAGGTCTCAGTTGTTAAAAAAAATAAAAGAAAATCTGCTAACGTTCTCTAATACCCTTCAGGTCATTCATGAGGGACTACCTGCTCAACTGCTCCAAAAGGAGCGCTCGCTCAAATGCTTATAACTTTTAAATGACTTGGAATTTTGCTTTGAAATTTTCAGGGTATATTATTGAATAGTTGTAGAATCGATTTATGAAGAAAAAAAACTAATTTTTTGAGACTTTTATACGTATTTCCCCCCTTAAAGTAAAAGTAATAGAGGCGTCTTATGAGTGCTATTTCGCTATTTGTTATTCGCACTAGGTTAGTTGCCTCATTTTGTCCGTTTTTCGCTCAATAATGACTTAGTGCATTAGATTTTATTGTGCAATAATCTTATACCATCTGCTTTTAGTTTGTCCTGTTTCCTTTTATTCCGAAATTGTAAACAGTACAAAGTCAACTCAATGAAAGTACGATAATAATTTTACCCACTTAAACGTTTTTCTCTTAGCCGTTTTTTTTTTCTCCCTCTTCCATGCCACGTGTTACAGTTTTTTTGCAATTGTGCAGCAATCTCGTTGCATCTGCTTTTAGTGTGCGGTTATTCTCATTATTTTATTTTTAGTTTACAACATAGAAAAAAAAATGATCAAAAATAAGAAACGATTTTCCAGTATGAATGTTTATTGATCGAAATTTTATGTGTTCGACTTGCAATTTTCGAAAATTGAATTCTCAAAATGCGAGTTCGCGCGGCAGGATTTAAAATATCTTTAAAAAAATGCTAGCATTTCTTTATTTTCAAAGGTTGATCAATGCATATTTTTTTCAAAATAAATCTTAATTTTTTATACGATAGTTATTTTAATTTTTCCCCGCGTGAACTTCGTTTTTTAAAAACACACACACACATATATATATATATTTTTGCTTCGATGCCACGTGTTACAACAGTTGACAGTTTTTCTGCTATTGTACAACAATTTCGCTGCATCTGCTTTCAGTTTCGAATATTTCTTGTTCTTTTATTATTAGTTTACAACATAGAACATATTGATAAAAAATATGAATCAATTCTTCAGTATAAATGTTTATTGATCAAAATTTTATGTGGTTCAAGTTCGACTTGCAATTTTCAAAAACGTAATTCTTAAAAAACGAGTTCGCGAGACAGGGTGGAATAATATCTTAATAAAAATGCTACAATTTCTTTATTTTCAAAAATTGACAACGTATATATATATTTTTTTTTTTTTTTCAAAATATATCTTAATTTTTATAATTGATCACGTGTTTTTTCAGAAGATTATTTGTCAACAGAAAACTGCTGGTGCTCAAAATATTTTTCACGTTACAAAATATTGGTTTATTTCGGTGACCTTACATTGTGCTCATAAAAATATAAAGAATATGTCGGGTATTTTAGTGTAATTTTCAACTCACAAGAAAAAAAGCTAATAAGATTGGTTCTTAAGACTTCATTCATTGGTAATGACAAAAAAATCTCACGTCTGTTCTTGAAGTAATATTCAATATTTCTTGGTTATTAACATTGGGGGGGGGGGGGGGATGTTACTGCGAGCGAAACTTTTTAATATTTTATTTTTTATTTTACGTATAAAAAGAGCTATTTTTAGTTAAAATATTTTTTATAATAAAAAATAAAATCGTTCCCGCTTTTCTTTCAAAAACGGGGGAAAAATTAAGAAAAAAATCCGAGGGGTGTTGACAATTTTGTTAGATACAAACCCACATTATTTGTTAGACTGTATTATAACATCTACATTCCTGCCCATGAAAACAAAAATAAGAAAATAAAGGCAGCTGCACTTGTCATTTGCAGTGCAGATGCTACAAAGAAAAAATGTTGGAGGAAAGGGAAGGAGACCCGATCCGATCCAATACTAGTTGACTTCTTTTGAAAGGATAAGAAAAAATAATTAAAAATCCTCTGATATAGCTATTTTTTTTTACCACCAAATAGTTTAATTTCTTTACTAGAATCGCGAGTGATTCTTTTAGTTTTAATTATTATGTAAACTTCCTCCAAACAGTAACTGGTTGGTGGTTAGTTTTATGGTGCTTGAATAATGCATTTATGCTTTCATAAACATTAAAATAAATAAATGATTTATATGACATTGTTGATAAGCATAATGGTTAAAAGCGAATTTTTTCCATCGGCCATCGGCCGATGAAAGAGGAAAATAATCGGCCATCGGCCGACCTCGGAACAATCGGCATCGGCCCATCGGCCAAAAAATGCCATCGGTCGAGCCCTAATAGTAGCACATGCATCCTAACAGTATAGTTGAGTGATCTTTTTAAAATAAAGTTTAAGTAAAGAGTAATTTGTGCTACTATGTAAAGGGTAATTTTTAATCAAGCGCATTCTAGTGCACAGAATAAAATCTTCAGAGAAAATAACTTTTACATCATGTTGATAGGGACATGTGGTACCGTCAGATTCGTTTGTTTTTGTTGTGATAATTTTTTTTTGACCGTACGTTTTCAAACGAAATACGCGTATGCTGGTGTTCTCATATCGTGGACACAATGGTAAAGTTGCGAATCTGGTGCTAAAGTTGCGAAACTGCATTTAGGCCCTTAAAACAAAGTAAGTATTAAAATGTAAATTAAAATTCAATAGTTTAAGATAATTGGAAATACATACTAAGACAACAAAAACGTGTTTCAATAGATATTTTAAAAGTTACTATTTGCTCTTTTGAAAAATTACAGATTCGCAACTTTACCATTGTGTTGACGATATAATATAGAAGGGTGGCTATTAGGGATGACGATTTTCAAAATCACAAGGAAGGCACATTGATGTATTGATTCTTTCCTCTGTGTTTAAGGTTCAAACGAACTTCGTGGTGTCGTGCAGTGCGTGCACAATTTCCTGTGCATGTTGAAATTAACTTCGCACTTTAACTAAAAATGTGTTCAACTTAAAATCTCATAAAAAATCATAAATTTTTGTAAGAAATATAGCACATTAAAGCATAAAATCAAATTTCGATTTTATGTAAATATTTTTAACAACTATCTTGACTTGACTCATTTCTTAAAACCACTGATCCCATCAAAGAAAAAAAATGTTGCGTTTCATGTAGGTTTAACTGCTTTTCCTGTAGGCCTATTTCTTAACGTTTTCTATTCAAGAAAGTGTAGCTGTACTCTGAGTTGCTCTGATTATTAGCTGCGGTTGTAAAGTTAGAGATTAACAATATATAAATTAAAAAGGGTTTTTAAGACATTTTCAGCTACTTAAAAAATGGCTATCAGAAATTGAACTTTAACGATTGTGTCAGATAGTCTTACAGATTGTGTGTTAACGATTGTGTTAGAGTGGGAATGGTAGACCTAATTAAAATATTCAGATATATCGGATTTTATGAAACTGTAAGTAATACTGTACTGTGTATTGTTGATCGGAAGGTTAAATAACGTTCAAAATATTCTCTATATAAGGAAGAGGTTGAATCCCTATTACGATAACATAGCATAATGCTATTTAAAGGGCAATACACAATAAAAATTAGTATATTTTTAGAAAATTTGTATTATACGTTACTCAATTTACAAGTGAAAGATATAATTTACTATTTCTAAATTTGTCACACCTAATAAGAATTTTAACTTACTTAAATAACAGCAAAAATCTGTAATCACCGTATGATGAATTGTTATCTATAGCGAAATGTTTAGCTGGAACCAAGCGATTTCGTTATGAGAAGACTCCACTGTATGTATGTAGACTCCTAGAGACTGCACTATAGGGAGGGGCGGCACGTCATGGGTGCCTTACTTAAATGATTGCAAAAACTTGTATTCTCGTGTAAGGAAATATTATCTATAGCAAAATTTTTAACTGGAACCAAACGATTTCGTTATAAGGAGACTCTTCTGTATATATGAAGACTTTTAAAGACTGCACTGTAGGAGGGGGGATGGGTTACGTTACGGGTTCCACACTTTGAAATAAAAAACATTTCCTTGGTAAGCCAGAAATTTTAAATATGACTAAAAACAAATTTAAAAGATAACATTTCGGAAAGAATCCCTCTATGACACGAAATAATATAGCAGTTTTTTGTACATTCAAAGGCTAGAAATCGATTGGAAAAGGAAGACTCGGCGCAATAGTTTGTAACTGCACATGTTTTGTGACGGCAGAGTTGCTTTGTAAATAAAAACATATCCAACCGGGTGTTAAAATTCTTACAAATAGCGCAAAGCAAAAAAACTTCTAACAATCACACAAATTGCCCATATAAAGTATAATCCTTGTTGTAAAAATTTGTGTTGCGTCTGTCTGTCTGTAACTACAGCTCACCCAGACCGTCAGTGTGTCTGAGAATGAGACACGTAACAGTGCAGTAGGGATGGTTTTGGGAAAGCCATTTAACCCACTCTCATCCCTTGAGAGCTTTATCTGCCGGAGATGGGTACCAACCATGTTTTCTCCGGAATGTCTGTATGTCAGTCATCGATGCTAGCATCATCATATTAGGGATAGCCTGGGCAAGCCACTTAATATGCTTTCATCCTTTGAGAGCTTTTCCTGCTGGGGATTAGAAACTTATGAATTTATATGATTTAATACATACCACCATCCTTCTGTATATCTGGTCATCGGGGTATTTTACCACCAACTAAAACAACTTAAAGTAGTCCGCATTTTTCTGGCACAACAACCGTGTTGTCACCAAATATATTTAGATCTACCTAATTTGCCGCTACTTAGGACTTTTCTGGAGGAAGGCTGATTGGCGGGTCTAACAAAGACGGGTTTGGGCGAGCGAAGCCAGCAGGGGCGGAGCCTCATAGTTATTAAAAATGTATAATTTTTTGTGGCATTTTGAAGTGTTGAAAAAATATCGTACTCAATTTCTACTTTTGTTATTTATTCACAATAAAATAGTTATATAGGTACTGCTTAAATTTTTTTAAATTGGTAGTACTCGAAAAAAGATTTTATTTTTATTTATTCCAACGGGGCTGCATATGGTTGCTAACCATTTTGCAGACCTAGTACTTTCCCCGGAAATCGGCATCCATTCTTTCAAGTAGCACCACTGCCGGCGGATGCCGTAATCACTCTGAGAATTTGGACCCCCAGTTTCCCCTAGATTGCGGTACCTGATCTCTCATTGATGCAGATTGCACTAGGAATTTAATTTAACCGAGAGCATCCAAGCCAAATGTCTACTCAAGGGTTCTTTTACATGCCGCATAATCATACGACATGGGCGCAGGCGATTTTCGCATCTTGAAAATCCACCAACTTGGGCCAGGTTTGAACCTGCGAACTTTTCTACTTCACCCCTTACCCTGTCAGCACGTAGCCTTAGGGCTGCCCTCCCCCGGGCACGGGTTAGGGAAGTTTATCGACGGCTCTCTCCCACCCGGAGGTAGATTAGCTGGGCGCCAGCCCACCCTCACTACATTGCTGGGTGGACCTGGCCCTCCTTGATACCCCTATGCTTGAATAGTATCATTGGAGGGTTGTGGTTCCATTTGAACCTGCGAACTTGGGTGTACGAGGTCTCCGCCTTACCACTACGCCACATTGTATGTGTACTCGATAAAAGATATTAATTAATTATCTTTAATTTTGGCACTTTGATAAAATTCTGTATGCCATCCGTAGCCTACACACTAAACAAAATACTAAGGAATGTCAGCTGTAGAAGCTCTACTGAAACTCCCAAGCAAATATCCCTTTTTAAAACTTTTAATTTACATTCTTTCCCCTGACCAATCTAATCCAGGCCCGTATCAGTTTCAAGAATATAAATAATTGAGAGATGGTCTGATCATTGCGCTTTGCTGAACGGGAAATGCTCATGGTTTGTGATTTATGAGACGTAAGAGCTGGGAAACAATTCTCTTTCGCAAAGATAAGGGAAGCGGCCACATGGTAGCTGTGACAGCTTTGATATATGCAAAGAGAATGCGGATTAAATGATGTTGCAATTTACCGGGTCTTTCTATATTTTGCTGGAAATTTCTACCTCCTTCAAGTAATGATGGGAGCGATTATTTAAAAGTTCTTTTTTATTGCACATAGTTTAAATTCTGTCTAGACTACTTTATTAATTATTTTCCGTTACAAGTTTATAATTTATTATCTAATAATAATGAACGTGGAGAAGTTTAGGAGAAAGAGGTTACTATTTGTTGTATTTAATTAAAAATGCTTAATTATGTCTTAATTACTTTATAAAAATTCTCATTTTAAAGATTTTTAAAGGAAAATGAAAATAAAGGAATAAAAAAAACAATAATGTTTTGGTGAAAATGGAACGTTTTGCGTTAGTAGAGTATATTAATAAAAAAATCAGATATGATTTTTTTTGTCATACACACACATACATTTAAAAGAATTCGCATCTTATTTTAAATAAGATGCGAACTATTACTTTTTAGATTCATCAATGGGTTGTGATAAATAAAGAAAAACTATTTTACTTTTTTCGAGGAAAGTTTTAGTTGCTTGAAACAAAATATTTAATTTTGATGGCAAATTAACTCTTGCGACTAATTTATTTGGCATAAATAATCTGTATATGGAGCCCATTTCTTCAGGAAAAAATCTACCGCTTTTCCAGGTTTGATCCTGCGAACTTGGACGCACGAGGAGTGCGCCTTATCACTACTCCACCCTGCCGGCAGGTGTGCTGTCGTTGTTTATACACTCTAGACACATTTGAGACGATATTAAATCGGTGAATGCCGAAGTACCATTAGATACTTCGGTACAAGAAGCGGAATCATTTGCAGCTTGAGTGGATTTATGTTGAAGGTGATCAGTTTGAGCATATTGCTTAGCTACCATTTGAGTCACTCAATTTGAGCAAAACATACACTTCCCTCTTAAAACGGAATCTTTTCTTCCAGGAATTTACTCACGAACGAAAATGCGTTTTACAGTTCACATTGCGTACACATTTTTGGCCACCCCTGATGTGTATATAATTATGCGAATTTAAAGGAAAAAATAAATATAAACATCGTAAAAAAACACAATACATGAAAGAAACAAGTGCTGTGGAGGCACGCAATTGCAACAGAATCTGTAAAATAAGTGAAAATGATTGAGAAATATTAAACCAGAAACGTATTTTATTCTTATTTTTTACTTATTTTTCCTTCTTTGAAAATAAATTCTTTTAGTTTATATATATATGTATAAATATATAATGAACGACTATGATTCACTGTATGCTGAAGCCACCGCAAAGATAATCTTTGTTGAATTCGAGTCTTAACATTCTCATGTTGCAACTGCTCTCAAATTAAACAAAAAAATCAATTTGGAATTAGTATTTCTCAGAAGAAACTTGTTTTCTTCTCTTCCATTTCTTGGAAAACTCATGGTTAAAATTTTATTTCAAATGTTTTTCTTATTATTTCTGTGAAAACTGAGTTTCAGTATTTGACTCGAATTGTAATGCCGATCGTTTTTCGCTCATTGTACTACTATAATGGAACTTACAAATGAAGGGTTATTTGTTCACGAAATTACCAGGAAGACGAATGTTTTTATTAAAAGTCGGAATTATTTACATTAAAATAGCGTATAAAAAATCGTAACCAAAACACAGCAGAAACGTTCGGTTGTATTTGCACAACGATTCTAGAAAATTTCTATTTTACTGTAATGATTAAGTCTGTTTATTAGTACGAAATGTTCGATATGCGATGCAAAAGCCGTGAATCAACGCGCATATCATCGTGAACTAAAACGAATATACAGAATTTTAGAATGGCAGGAATTTTTATTCAAAAACTGGACATGTTAATATCGGTTTCGACCATTAGGTGAACCTGAAATTCGGAGGCTGTTTTTCGATGAAAAAATACTTCTTATTGTCTGCAAAATACGGTAGAGTCGAGTATATTAACTGTGCCATAAAATATTAAAAAATAATATTTAAGAAGCATTCAATTTTTCAGAAACTTATTTCTAAAATGTTTCTCACGCGGTTTTTCTTCCACCAGCCTAAAACTACAAGAACTAGTTTTAAGAAATGTGTACATTGTGTTTTGCAGTTTTGTTGTTTCTTATGCCACTTGAATAACGAAGCTTCTCTTCGCAGAAGCGACTAGGAATTAAGGCAGTAAGGAGCGCCTTCCATTTATAAATGAGCACCACAACGGTGGAAGTACGTCTTGGCTCATTATTTACTTGAATGACACCAGATGGAACCACCACAAATACGCCACCATCCTTTTTTGACCTAAGACTGAAGGGAAGGGAAAATCTCCACCTTCCGGTATCCTTGGGACTTAAGGGTCTACGGATTTTACATGCACGTATCCCCAAGCGTACATGGTGGATCTTCAGCGGCTTGGGTATCGAACCCGAGATCCTCCGACCCGAAGCTCAACATCCTAACCACTAGGCTACCACGGCCGTTTTGCAGTTTTAATTAGAAGGAATGAAAGTATGCTAAAACATCGTTTGAATGGAAAATTTACTGTTTACTTATTACGATTCTGATGTGCAAATATATTCGGTTATGCTTTCATTAAGCTTTTATATTATAATAAAATAATCCTAACAATCGAAAAATACTCTTTAAAAAAGCACATGCATAATCTCTTCAAGACAATGTTTATAGGTTTAGAGCGCATACATTTTTTTCCTGGATTGCATTAGTGCTTGATGTTCGAATTCTTTGCAATCTTAAAAAGTATCGTTTGCTTTTTAATTTTCTACAGCCCTTATAAATTCAATGTATTCGATGCTTTTGCGATGTTTTTAACTACTTTTAAAGTAGCATAAAACATATATTTTTGTCAGGTACTTGAATAATGTATCGAATTCGCTTATGTTTTGAAAAAGATAGATTAACGACTCCATCGAGAATAAGACTATCTTTTCGGCAGTAACAACTTTATCGTTAACAATGAGATAATTTCCTTGAAGTGATTTATCGAAAATGATAATGCTCAGAATGGTATGTATTGTTTCAATGAAATTAGAGGTGCACTGGTACCGGAACGCTCCCGGACGCCATTACGATAATGGGTAACATTTCGCAAACTTTCTGGGAAAATATTTTCCAGTCACATAAATTTTATTTTACCTTTTGCTCTAATTTTTATTTTAATTTAAGCATTTATTGTTTTTTATTCATTGGCATTTTATTTGTTTGATAAATCACAGAATTGACGAATAAAAAACATAAGACTCGAACATCAACTAAGGACAGGCAGTCTTTATTTTTTGCACGAGTTTTTCTGTGCTTAAAAGCTCGACTTTGCAGCTTACAGATTTTGAAGGTGAAATATGTTATAGAGAATTGAAGCGTTCAGTTGGCAGAAAAAAACTAAAAACTTCGTGAAACACCCGTGGGCCGGTGATAAAACAGAGTGTGAATCACTGTTCACATGCCGGAGTGAACGTGTTAAGGGTAGATGTTGCAAACTCGGATGCCAAAGATTTTACTATGAACATTCCAACTATGTTTTTTAACCCGTATAATGAACTTCAACACCTTTAAAAATAATTATGTAATTATTTGGGACTTATATTTATTTAAAATAATAAACTATTTACTGTAACTTTACGCTTTCTTTAAAAAAATGTTACGTGTTGCAAGAAAAAATATCAATTTTTAAAACAACGATAAAACCACTTCACTAGCCATTGCTGTTTTTATTAAATTTCATTAGTTTTCGAGAACTTTAGTTTTAATTTCATAAAACTTTCAAAGAGGGTCATTCATTTCCTTCCATCATTTTGAAAGTCAGAGGACAACATGTAATTAATCATAGTTTTCAACCTGACTGAAATCAAGTTTTCTCCGTGATTTAAGGTTTGGGAATGAAGTAGCTAAAGTTGGTTGCATTTCATTTGTATCAGGCAGTTTAAATCTTTTAGCAACTAATTAATGTTTCAAGTTCCACTTATTCAGTTTTCTTTTAAAGTAAATCCTTTTTATTAAGGTGCTTTACAGTTTAAAAACTCTTCTGCTTTAGTTAAATACTTGGATAATTTCCTTATTTTAACAATTTTAATTTATAGGATATCAAAATCATATCTATGGCGCTAATTTAAGTTTCTGATGACCGAAAAGGATCCTACATGCTTTCTCATCAATATTCCTGCAAAATTGAACTGCAAGCTATTAGTGTCTTAACGAGAAATAGCTTCATGCAAATTACAACTTTCAAAAATAAGTCAGTTCATCATGGAATATGTCACTTAACATTAAAAGCTAGATCAAGTTTACTTAACGACCGAAGTTCTGTTAAAGCTTGCACAACTTAATTTATAATGCTAATTTCTCCATCAAGGGAAGCTTATTTTATGTGTTACTAACTGAATTATTCTAACAAGATATTCGCATTATTTCTTAGAAATAATTTGAATATTAATGGTTATTAAAAGTTTAGAACTGTCAAGGGTAAAATGGAGGGAAAGGTTGTTTATCATAAGAATATTTAATATTTTTTGTTTGTTTGCACAGCTTAAGAGAAATAAGTTTTATAAACCTGGTTTAAAATGTCAACAGTCAATTACGGAAAAATATCTTGAAATTCATCGACTAGTATATATAGTTATTTTACTTTAAAAGAAGTAATTTTTCGTGATGCATTTAAGTGAGGATTTGTAATGCGGTGATGACATTTTTAGACGCTCTAAACGGCTGTATATTTCTTTCAATTAAAAATACCTAAAGCTATATTATGGGCTAATGTTGCATCTTTTATGCTTGGTCGGAAACTGATCAAGTCTGACTGAAGTCATTTATAATGCTATAAAATAGAGCTAAACACTGTTACAGGCACCAGAATCGAAGTTGTTTTTGTACAATTGAACATTACAGTGTATCAAACGAAAACAAAACACTGACAAATGTATTTTTGTCAGCCTACCCAAGAAAAGGGAGAGTGGCGTACTTGTGTATGTTGTACCTAAATGCGCTAAACTGAGGCCCCATACTTTGTACTCAGCATATTTCACCATTTTTTGGTGCAACGTATTATTAACCTTTTTTCAGTAGTATTTTTATAACGAACTTGTCAACTTGCGCATGCTCAATCACCTTGATAGTTTTTACTGCTTTAACACTATCATCGGTAAGACGAGATATTTCGTCTTGCAAGATCACATTTCTATACGTTTCAAACCAGGTAATTAGTCATCTAGAAAATATTGTCGTGTTTTCACAAAATTCCTAGGAGATGGAGAAAAGAGGGACATTGCCGCGATGAATGTGTTAAATAGAGCTTTATAACCAAGCCTGCTGTGCCCTTCAGCCAGCAAACAGATAAATAAATTGCATAAACTATAAGATCCCTAGGTCCTACCTATGTTTTTCTAGGAATACTTTAATGGCGTGCTGGTAGTTTAAAAGCTTGTTACAAGTATATAGCCGAAAAATTATGCTCAATAAAGTTGTTTTTAGCTTAATAAATGTATAAAATAATACCTCAATAATGTCCAAAACGGAACCATCAAAATAAATTACTTTATTATTTTGTTATTTTTGCGGTTCATAATATTCTTGATGTGATTTGAGATTGATTTTTATAACACTTGTAGCCGCAAAATTTTTTTTAGAAATAACTTTTGAAATGAAATTTAGTTCAATCGAAATAAATTAACAGCTCGGAGTGATACGTTTTTTGACTACCCTGACATTGCTTTAAAATGTCATCGATGGTGACCTTTCGATGATCAGGGTGCCCACCCCCTTTGGAGTAATGACGCGCCCCTTAAAAAATTATGGAACCCCACAAAACGATGACCACCAAATAGGCCAAACAGTATAACAAGCCTTCCCCAAAAGCCCCGTGAAAACATCCCCACATATATTTCAATGGCGCAGCCTGCTCTATCCCCCGTGGTGGGCATCCCATGCAGAAACATCTATTCCGCCGCTGCAATCCCTCAGGTGTCACAACAAAATATACTTGGTCTGGCACATTGTGTGCCAGACAACTTATGACTCCAGAACTGTTGTATGATTGGGTAAATTATCACATTTTGTCAATATATTATCGGTGCAGAATAATTGAACAATATAGATGCAAAGAAAGGCTTTGAAAGGCAGGACATTGATATGTAGAACTGTACCAGGTACTCAGACTTTCTTCCACTGAGCACTGAATAACGATCAAGTGTAATGAAAAGCATTTTTCTCTTCAAACTACTAAAGATTTTGTTGGATATTTTGTTCTACATATATTATTAAAGCATTAAACGACTTGGATGGCTTACCACCAGAAACTAATACTTCTGATAACGTATAACCATAAGTTTTGCTTATGCCAAGGTTTAGCGCGTCCGCCAAACTTGCGTCGCTGCTGAATTTTTCACACCATTCGTACACCTGAGTCTGCAATAAACAGTCCCATACTTTGTCAAATTGTGTTGATGGATTTATGTGGGTTTTGTGCCTTTGCTGTGTAGGAAACGGATCACTCTTCTTTGGTGCACTGCAACAGAGGGGCCGTCATAATTGAAACACTCGTATCTCGCTGCTGGGTCACGTGGTCTAGCGGGACCAATGCCAATGATGGCGAAAAGTCCACGTGCATGCGCACCGGGTCTGGTCACAATATGATGAGTTTTAGGTTTTCTATAGCAGTCTTCTGGTTTGACCCTACCTTGTGCTCATACATTTTATCAGTTTCGCTGAAAGTTTAGAATCAAAGTAATTTACCTAAACGTCACTTACGAAGAGAAAAAGCCAAAAACAATCGCCTGATGTATTTTCTTTTTGTCGCACAACATACACCTTCAACTTTTAATAAAAAGTGTAAATATGTTTTACTAATTCACTAATACCTTTTCGTTTGCAAAGTTAATAATATAATAACATATTCATGTTAGAATAGCGTTTCTAAATTATATCGAGAAGAAAAAATCCAAAATAAATTATTTTTAAAGTCAATACTGCAAGTATCTTTGGACGCTAATTTAATTTTTCATACATGGAAAGATGATATTTTATTATGAGTTAAGCGTTTGATAAGAAAACTGCAATAATTTATAATACAAGTTGTAGACAAATATTTGAATTTTTATTGAAAAAAAGCAGTTCAATGTTTTGACGAAATAGTAATTGAGCGTGAGAACAGCAAAAAATACTGTATCTCATTAATTTTTAATGCATGCTTTTTTAAAGTAAAATTTAAATTTCAGTTTTTATGAATTCTTTAAAGACAGAATTCTGATGGAAATACATTTTTCGTGAAGCGAGTGTTTTGTTATTATTTACTTAAATTTAACGAGCCCTTCTTGAATTTTTTACACCAGTTTTCTTGGAAGAACTAATTTTAAGTGGAAAAGTAACTAAAGAGCGTAAAGGAAATTATTAGTGAACTTATTATTAATAAAAAAAATCTAATCATACCGTTAGTTATCTTCAAAAGCTATTTGTTTATGCTTGAAAAGCTACTGAAATACACTTTCAAGTTTTTGTAGTTTTTTTTCATTAGATTCTTTAAAAATATCTTATCAAAACATGCATGTTTTAAGTCTGAATTTTTTTTTTTCAATTTTTACTATAGTTTCCGGTAAAATTATAATATTTCTGCAACTGCAAACAGATTTTCCAACATTATATATTGCTATACAATACATATATTTATGTCTCTAGTAATTTTGCAAACTAAAACTGGTGTAGCGTTTTCACCCTTTTTGGTTCCACCCTTTTGGTTACACCTTTTGGTTTCACCCTTTTTTGGTTAAAAAAGCTTAAAATCTTAGTTTTCAAGAACAGATGATATATCATTATCTCTGATTATGTTTGAATTAAAATTACAGACAAGAACGAATAGCAAAATTACAACAGGTAAAAAATGTTTCTGTTCTTAGGAAGTACTAGCAGTTGCATTTGACTTCGCTCGCGTGGAAATCTTAATGTGTATGTATGCGAACTGACGGCCTGTTTAAAAAGTGATCAATGTGGGCGAATTTTATAAAACTACCATAAAGGAAAAAATCATGATTCTATCCCACTTCTTTCCGGGATAAAAAGTAGCCTATGTCCTTCTCTGATCTCCAAACTACCACATTGAAAAAATTATGTCCATCCTTTGCTCTGTGAGAAACAAAAAAAAAATGTATCTCACGGGAACCGTACATTTTTCCTAGATAAAAATAGCCTATCTACTATAACTGAGTAAAAATCAATTAGTATGGACTGGGACTCGAATCCAGGTCCTTCAATTACGCGCAGAGTGCTCTACCACTTAAACTATTATCCCGATACTGGCTTTTTATTTTTTCAATTTCAGTTATAACTATTGAGCCACACTGTTCATCTTACGGTAACACACCATTTTTATATAATGATAACCCACGTGAACCTTACATTTTTCCGGCATAAAAAGTAGCCTATGTTCTATTCCGAAATATAATCTATCTGTGTGCCCCATTTTATCCAGATCCGTTCAGCCGTTCTGGCGTGATTGAGTAGCAAACAAACATCCAAACTTTCGTATTTAAAGTAGTAGTAGGATAAAACATGCTACAATTTTCTTTTGCACATGATTTGAAGTGGCATTTTATACACATTAACCCTCTAATGCCCAAGTTTTGTTATCGTCGTCCGCCTTGAGGCGGAGTACGTAATTGGAGGGTTAATCCCCTACGCCCTTCCCCTCCATTGACTGTGACAGGTATGGGCGAGATCACGGATTGGCGAAACCTGTGGTTAACCTAATTGGCTCTTAATAACTCAGCAACTCCGCCTTCGTATTGACGGATTGGCGGTTTCTACTGCGTCCGTCAAAGTACCAATCAGTCAACACCAGGATGGGTTAACATTGTAATGCCCAACTTGTTTATCGTCGTCCGACTTGAGGCGGAGTTGGAAATTAGAGGGTTAAATAGTAGAACATTTTATTTTTCTTATTTTCTCTTAATTCGGTGTCGAGGCTTAAGGGGCCGTTCATGAATGACGTCACGCTTTTTTCTCATATTTGACCCCCCTTTGTCACAATATGTCACACTTCAGAGGACCCCCTCCCCCCTTTGTCACGCGTCACGCTATATTGCATTATGCCTTATGTCACACTTCTTGTTACCCCCTCCCCTGTCACACTTTGTCACAATTTCACAACCCCTCCTCCCCCCTTGCAGCGTGACATCATTTATGAATGATCCCTAATGTACTTACCTCACAGCTATGTTTTTTAAAGAAATTTACACGAAAGCTTTGTAGCTTCGTTATATTTGCGTCCTTATAAGGAATCCGTACAAAATATTTCTTAAATGTCGTTTTAATGAATCAATATCGATAAAGGACGGCTGTTGAAAACATATAATATAATTTTTTCGACGCAGTTTTAAAGGTAAGAGATTGCATTCCTTATTTTCTGAAAGCAACGAAAGAAAAAAAAAATGCAAATTCAATGGCGCAAGACGAAACTGTCGTGTGAATACAACTACAGCTTGAGCACGGGTCTGTTAATATCGGTGTCGAGTTACGTTTTCTCTAGTGAATAGAGTTAGATTTAATGGCAGTTCGCAATTATGTTGGAGATTTGCCCAAACTGTTGCTAACATTGTGTATGTTATTAGTCTGTTGCAATAATTATTAAGGCAAATCTAATATAATTAAATTTATTACTTGTGAAGCGTAAGTTTATTTCATACTTCAATTCAAAGGCTTAGTAACATTAATATTGTCAAGACTGTAGTCTGTGAATGCCACGATTCGTTCGTATTCTGTCACAAAATGAACGATAGAACAAGGAATTAGGAAATGCTTGTTATATAGCAGCTAAAATAATACGGTTTCGGTGAGCGATACAAATATCCATTTTGTTAAAATTGCTAGTATTATTTTGCGATGGAATTTAATGATACATATAAATATAAAGGAACGTAGATCCAAAGTTACATTATTATAGAACTCTATAATAATGTAACTTTGGATTTAATAATGTAACTCGTATTAATAATGTAACTCGTATTTTAAATTTAAAGCAGATGTCAATCAAGTAGTATCTTTATAAAGTCCGTTTCATATGTAATTAAAATAAGGAGATAAATTCAAAGTACAAGTGTTAATCCAATGTTAATTGCGACCGCGTTTTTCCTACTTGCCAATTAACTTCTATAAGAAAGGATATTAAAAATGAAGTCTCTTGCAGGGCTTATTGCTCATGCTTGAAATTTTGTTATTTTTGTTTTCATATTTACGCGAAGAGGTCACGAAATTTATCAGTTTTAAAATTGCGAACTGAGTCGACAGGGTGGTGTAGTGGTAAGCCGCAAGCCTCGTGCGCCCAAGTTCGCAGGTTCAGACCTGGCCTGAGTCGGTTTATTTTCAATACGAAGAAAACCGTCTGGGCCCATGTCGAATGATTATGTGGCATGTAAAAGATCCCTTGAGTAGACATTTGGCTTGGATGCTCTCGGCTAAATTAAACTCCTAGTGCAATTTCGCATTAACAGAGTCCGGGTGCTCGGCCTTTCTGGTAGAGAAATCGGATGTTCAAATGGCCATGCAGCGATGGTACCAATCTCTCGGGAACGCACTAGGTCTGCAATTGGTAGAAGCCAGCAGCAGCCAATTATAAATTTAAAAAAAATGCGTACTGAAACTGGGAGGACTGGGTCAATCGAATTTTAAATATAAATAATTTTTTCCTAAGTGCCTATTAACTTCTCTAAGAAAGGATATTCAAAATTAAATCTTTTGCAATGCTTATTGCTCAGGCTTTAACTGTTGTTATTTTTGGTTTCATATTTACGTGAAAATGTCACGAAATTTATCAGTTTTAAAACTGCGACCTTAAACTGGGAGGACGCACTTCGGGCCTATTCGAGTTATTCATTTTGGAATTAATAATTCGTTCAATACAAATAGTTAATTTGCATTGTAGCTGCTTTCTTAGAGAAATTTATTTCTTAGTGTATAGATTAATTTATTTTATTTTTTAGAGAAAAAATGTGTTTCTTAGGAAGGAAAGAAAAAAAACAAGTAAGAAACCGCACCGCGCGTTTTCGTGGGTTGCATGTGTCATGGTAAATTTTCAGATGAAATATTCAGAAATATTCAGCTTTAATTGGAAGTTTTCCAAGTTTATTTGGTTTCCTGTGATGTACCTTGTTTCAAAAACTATCATACAAAGACCAATATTTAACTTTTTTCCATTTACCGGAGATAACTCGGGATAGTAAACGAATATTAAAATGCAATGCGAGGTAACGCTTTTACACCAGTAAAAAATGAAAATTCAACTTAAAACCTACATATTTTGTTTCGTTTCGTTTCCTTGTATTTAATAATAAAATTAAAAGTTATGACTTTTTGCAATTGTTTTCCAAAAATTTCGTAAGGGAAGCGGTTAAAAGGTGTGAGAACAACTGGTATCAATTAATCTATTGTATAAGTACCTGAAACAGATTACTCTTTTCTTGTGAAATCAGAAGTAAAAATATCTTGATTAGAGCAATTTGATAATTGCTTTTAAAATTAATTATTGCGTTTTAATGGAAAAAAAAGGATGAACGTTATTTTCTTAAAAATGCACAATCTAATTAAAATAATTCGTTACGTTTTGAGTTAATTGTTCAAAAAAACCTAACGGTATTTCAAATAAAAGTAAAATAAAGTGAAACGGAAACCAAAAAATGGTCTTTATACTATTGAGATACTAGCAACAAGAAGATAATTTGTTCCAAACAACCGTATCTTCATTTGAAGCAATTTTACCGGAATCGAAAATTAAAAAAGAAAAAAGTGGAAACTTCAAAGCACCTTTGACAGTAAGTGGCTTTAAAATTTTTACTGTAAAATCTAAACGCTTTTTTAAATAGAACGGAAGTAAGATGATTTTTGAAAAGGGAAAAATAAATTTGATTATCATTAAACTATACTGCGCTGCTTTTTTTTGAGCATTTCAATTTACTCTTTAAACAATTTCTTTTCAAAAAGTTGTCACATTAATTTAATAAGAAACAATTATATATTTCTTTGAACAGTAAAACGACGCGTAGTATTTTAGGTAATTGCATTTTTAATCGCTAATTCAATTAATTAAATATTAATTAAATTAACCTGCATGTTATACCAATGAAGGTGCATTGTGTTTAAAATTTATAGTATTTAAAACTATTTTGACGGAAAATTTATTTACAGAAATATACTATTCTGTGAAAAAATCCTTAACATATGTAAATAAACTAACCATTAGCTTGTAATTAGTGCGGAATTTTCACTTCCGAACCTTCTAAATTTATTAAAAAAAAATACAGTTTGGAAGGAAAAAGTTGTCCAGGTTTGCACATTGCAAAGAAAGTGAAAGTGTGAGTTTGCTAAGTCAAAGATTTGAGGTCGAAGGTGCCATGTGACCTTGCATTTAGATTGCGTCTAAACTTTAAACCCTTGCTTGCACTCATAGACAGTGCTATTATTATTATTGTTAATCCCCCCTGACATAGGAAAGCCTACTACCATGTCCAGAAGATCAATAATTCACTGGCTTAGGGTGATATGCAGCTTCATTTTAGAGCGAGGAACCGCAAGGGCTGAAGACTGACTTAATCTTAAATACTGTGGTCTCTTAATTTTGAACCAGATCCCAGATGTGAGACCGTCACCTGGGATAGGCATCGTTTCACGTGGAAGACTTTGGAGAGATGACCTATTTAGCGTGCACCAACTCCCTTTAGCATACGCTGCCCACAGGAACCAGCCGCGAGAGGTTGTCACCTTCCCAAAAACTGACCTAAGTCGATGTTGCTTCTAAGTCCGAGCTTCTACCGACTGGTCCACAGCGGGACTAGTGCTATTATACTATATACATATAATTTAATGACTGTAATTAGTATGATTATGCTTGCATATCAGTTTTACTCTTTTAAAAAAGTCAGTGCGAAGAAAATATTTCCTTTTTGAGATTATTTTTATTCTTACTAGAGAGCTCCCAGTAGTCGAAATTCGACCGTAATTCTTTCAATTTTGCAACATTAGCCTCGAACGACTTTTAGACATTTTAGTTTTCTGTTTGGCAACAGTTTGTTTAGTTTAAATATTTCAATTAGCGATAATCTCTCTATTTGACCACTGAGTTTTATTTTCCCACACTTATTTTACTGCAAAGAATATAGAAATAAAAAATTTCATACCACCCTATTCTTATTGAATAAATTAAAAATACAGACAATTACTTTCAATCTAATCAAGATTTCAAAACGCTAATGCAAAAGAAACAAACTTGCGAAATGTTGATTCGAAGCAAAATAACACGTCACACTGCACTTATTATCTCACTTTATATTATATTAGTCACTGTTAGCTTTAAATTGCGTTTCATTTTGTTTGACATAGTACTGGATAAACAATCTGAATGAATTATCATATATATATATATAGGAAATAGATTAACCGTAGCCACACCGTAAGATTAGTATTATTTTGCTTTGACATTCATTCAAATTACATTTCTTCTGTTGTGATCTTGACATATCTTTTTCTTTGAATTATAAATAGTAAAACACGCATTAAGTATTGTACAAGTATTGTAGATTGCAGATGGTGTGTAATAAATAGTATCAAAGTATGACGAATCGAGCTTTAAAAAAAAAGGGCTTCGAATCTACGTCGAAAGTAGGAGAAAGAAAAAAGGCAACTATTTCCAAAATGTGTTTATTGATAACACTACAACTCAGCAATAGCTAGTTAATATTACAAAAAAAAAAAAAAAAGGTATAAAAACAGTTTACAAACAGAGGAGAAAATTTTACTTAAATGTTTTGTCTTTTGTGTATAGATGTGTTTATTTTTGCATTTTTTTGGGAGAAAATAAAAATATTTGTTCACCAAATTAATAAACTTTAACAAGTCATAATTTGTAACAGTTTTAAGGAATCTTCGCAAGAATAATGTATTATTTTTATCATTGATTTTTTCTTTTGCGGATTCATGGAAAAGAATAAGAGGTTACTTTGTGAAAACTAAACTATAAAGGTATAAAGTCAGTTTACAAACAGAGGAGAAAATGATACATAACTGTTTTGTCTTTGTCTTTTGTGTATAGATGTGTTGGCTTCTGAAATTTTTTTGGGGAAAATAAAAAATATTTGTTCACCAAATTAATAAACTTTAACAAGTCATAATTTGTAACAGTTTTAAGGAATCTTCGCAAGAATAATGTATTATTTTTATCATTGATTTTTTCTTTTGCGGATTCATGGAAAAAATAAGAGATTACTTTGTGAAAACTAAACTATAAAAAAAGGCATAACTTGAAAGTGGAGAAACATTCGAGCAGCAGTAAGATAAAGTGAAGTACAGAAAGTTAAGTCCTCAAATGCGCAGTCTGTGTTTGACACATTAAAATGAATCTTCGTCGTAAAAACACAGAAAAAAAAGAATCGTAACAAGTTTATTTAAGTAGTAAAATGGCAGAAGTATGGGCAGCTTTATCCTAAGCTGCCAAGCATTTAAGTGACTTTTCTCTCAGTTGTTTTTTGGGGAAGCAAAAATAAATTTTTGCGTCGCATACACATAAACAACGTTTGCCTTACGGCAAGCGCTAAAGCGCGCCTTTTATTTGCTTATTTTTATTCGAAAAAAAGAAGGCAAAAAACTGGTCGTTCGCTTCGAAAATGGAATAGATATTCTCTAAAGATTTCTTTACAGTTGTTTTCCCCGCTTTAAGTTACTCGTAGATGGTTTTGCTTCGTCTGAAATAGATTCTAACATTCGACAGAACGTTCGTAAAAATTGAGTCCGATATCATTCATCCGTCGAAAAACGTATTAGCAGATGGGTTGCTAGTAAAAATAAAGTCATATTTCCGAATAAAAAGGCATTCCTGCTTACTACATGGGAATCAAGTCTTCCAAAATGCCAGAATACACCACGCAGAAAAACGGTTTCTTAAATCCATCCGAGAGAAATATTTTGCAGCTGCCTTTTTAATTCTTGAAATAAGTTTTTATTTTATGGAAGAAAAAAAAACATTTTTCAAAGTCACGTAATGTTTGTGAATACGTGCTTTCCACTGTCTATTAAAAATTACACTCTAAATACGGTTTTAACTCGATGATTTCCAGTTACATGCTTACTTTAGAGCAATGATAAGGTGAAATCTTTCACACATTTTTTTGCTTTACATGGGAGCGCATTTTATAACATTTTCTGTTTGTAATTTTCTGTACCCGAATGAAAGTTCTACGGTGGTATCATACGGATGTACTACGGTAGTATCATACGGTGACTTTTTTTGTAAGGAATGATGAGAAGAAAAGATAAAAATTACAAAAGAAAGATAATTTCACTGATCGCTGCATCACAAACCAAATCTTGTAAAAAACAAGGTACATTCGAAATTTCAGAACATTCAATTATTTAAAGGAATGCTTATTTATATATGTAACTCGCAAAGTGCACATAAAGCACCACCAGAGAGCAGTGGACGTGAACTCTGGACTAATACGCATGGGCGAGGATAATAAAATCTTTAAAAAAACTAGAACCAAGTTTCGTAACTGTATATTGACTGGGCAATGACTTCTCAGTTTGAAGTTCTAATTTTTGGTTTGGAAGCGGCTGGATAAGAGGTTGTGATTCTTGGGGTGAATTCATCAGGAGAAATAATTTTGTGTGAACACTTATAAATTTCATCATGAAATTACGGTTAAATAACCGGAAGCAGCCTGTCCATCTAATTCACCGTTAAAGTTACGGTTTGGAGCATTTTTCTATGTTTGCGGGACCTAAACCATATCCAATCAGCTTGGTTAAAAGGCCGTAAATACAAAAGTTTACTGTTTTCTAACCATTTAAAATGGTTTCAAAAAAGAATTTTTACAGTTTTTTTAACGTTTCGAGACATAGAAACCGTAAACTAAGCGTCGGGAATCGAACCCGGTTGTACGGCATACCAACCTTGCGCTCTAGTCATTCGGCCATCTACACCACGTAAAGCGGCCGTTTATTTATCCATAAATATTCTTTTCCAACAGGCAAACTGCCTGAAATTTAGATTTCAGTTTCGTTTGGATCTAAATTTATTTTTAGTCTAAATTTACTGTATATTGACGAAAATCATTTTATTTGCTGCAAAAATTAAAATACAAGCAAAAGAACGAACCTAAAAAGTGAGCTTCAGCAGCTCAACTTGTGGGTTCGCTAAATTTGCAAATATTTCGGGAATCCGATGTCTCCAATTTTTGATTTAGGTGTGTGTGTTTCTATTTAGTAACCACTGCTTAAGCCACTTTTTTTTTGTTCTTTTTTATATACACATGCATATTTGAACTGATAAATCTTTATTCATATTTTAACAACAACGTAGGACCGGTAAGGTTTCGCAACCAAGATGGACGCCCGATTCTTATTGAGCGCTTGAAAATTACGGTTAGTTAAACGTTCTTTAGGATAAACAAAGAGTAAACGATTTTTTTTTCCTGTCAGCGGTTTAAGTACCATTTTTTATGGTTATTCAACTGTTGTAATTAAATATGGTAAAAAAACAATCAAATAAATGGTTATTTTACTATTTTCTTACGGTTCAAGTGTATTGAAATGAGTTCTGTGTGAACCAAACATACGTGATTTCTTCTTATAAATAAAAGAAAAAATGTTTTTTTAAAGACTCTGGAAAGGGGTGCGACAATATAAGAAAAACATTAGATTAGTTTTAAGAACAGCAAAACAATCAAAGTATAAAATCATAAAAATAAATGCATATTTATTCTGATATAATAAACGTATTCATAAAGTTACATCAGTGCTACACAAAGTATTTATTACTAACTTATCAACACTAAATTATAAATAAGCATCCATTCTAGGTTTGTAAAAGCAACAGAGTGGTATTACAAAGTTAAAAAAAATATTAAATAACCTGACAGGTTTGTAATTTAAGGTCGTAGTGAGTATCAAAATACTTAAAATCCGTTATTGTATGCATTTTTATTGTAGGGGAGGGGGAGGCGCTGAAATGCATAGTTAAAAATTGGGTCATGAACACTGAAAGGTTGCGAAACGCGATGGATTAATTCCGACATTTGAGAAGTTCTTATTTTTTTATATTTCTATCTTTCTCTACTAATGCTTAGTTTAAAAAATCAATTGCATGTAGTAAAGAATATCTCTAGGTTAATTTTATTAATTTTAAAATAAAAAGACACTAAAATATCACAATGTCCCTATAGTTTCAATTCCTGAGATGTTACTTGTTCTTGCTTTTTATATTACGCTTGCAGGTATAAACAGCTAAACTAATTAAATTCATCGTCAAACATCTATTTTTGAAACATGCAACGAACTAAGACTTCAAAATGAAATTTAATCAGTGTAATTGGTTACAGCGTTTTCTTTCTAAAGATTTTAACACTAAAAAGTTTTGGGAACATTTTTTCATTTTTTTCTTTTTGAAACGCTACAAAATAATAAGAATTCTTTTTAATTTTGTGCTTGTTATTTTAGATTAAATGAAAGCTGGATATTTTCCATTTTTATTGCCTTAAGGCTAAATATTTCATAAGATTAGGGTTTTGGGTATTTCATTGAATACTTGTTATAATTTCATTAGTGAAAGAAGCTTTTCACATCCAGCGTCTTAGGTTCTGAAGTCTTTTTTGATTACATCGCTGAAGACGGGATATTTTCGGATATTGCATTTATGATTCAATTTCTTATAAGATTAGAAGGAAAATTCGGCTTTACCCGGGAAACAAGTTTTATTTGGTGCAATCTTGTTATTAGTTTCTAGTGTTGCAGATGAAAACAGTTACTTCGTCCTAGGGTACATTTTGAGAAATATTGAATTTTGCAACAAGGGAGACCGGGACACAGTGAGACAAAAATATTAAATACCAGAAATTCGGAATGATTGATACTGTAAGAAAAATTTAAATGCGGATTTGTAAACCAAAGTACGTATAAAATCTTCTGAAATGCAAAATTTTCATTAGAAATGTGAAGTTTTTGAAAAAATGAAAACAAATTCTGTCTCAGTGTGCCCCCCAACACTTGGGTTAGTGAGGCAGCATAAGGGGTATATAGTGAGACATCATATGGGGTATTAGTGAGACATCATATGGGGTATTAGTGAGACATCATATGGGGTATATAGTAACAGCATATGGGGTACATAGTGAGACAGCATATGGGGTATATAGTGAGACAGCATATGGGGTATATAGTGAGACAGCATATGGGGTATATAGTGAGACAGCATATGGGGTATAATAGTGAGACAGCGTATGGGATATATAATGAGACAGCATATGGGGTATATAGTGAGCCAGCATAGGGCGTATATAGTGAAACAGCATAAGGGGTTTAGTGACAACATATGGGGATTAGTGAGACAGCATAAGGGGTAGAGTCAGACAGCATATACGGAACAGAAAGACAGCATATGGGATTTAGTGAGATATAATATGTCCAATCTTTAAAATAAAAATTAAATGAACGATTTCGATTTGCTCCATTTCTTTTCATAGGTGTTGATAACAACAATTTAATGTCTTTATTCGTAACGGATGCAACCTCTGGTACAAATGGCCAAATAATTTCTGCTCTTAGAACCCAAAAGGTAGATTTTCACAGTTGCCATTATGGTCTGATGAATTATCAGATCATTTAGATTCTTCTTCTTCATCAGTTGCATCATCTTGGCCTACAATTTGTTTTCTATATTTTTAACAAGCTTTTTAATTTTTCTAGTTTTTGTGTTTTTTTCTTCTAAAACGCTTTTTTAAGAGTATCAGTTGCAATGATGATCCTTTTTTTACCCTCTTTCTTCATTGATCTTTCTTCGGCCTTTAGATATCTGAAGTTCTCAGTACTCAAGAAAACACTACATGCTACACCTGATAATCAGGGTTCTTTTGTATCAGTTTTATCTACAGTTGACTGATTATTATGATGTATTTTATCTGCGGTGTCTCTTGGAATCAGATGGTCAGTTACAGATGAAGCTAGAAAATGCGAATCTGTAGATATATCACTATATGGAAAGATTCCATATATTTTGAAACCCAAAACAACATTTGTAGAGCCATCGCGCCTTTGGTGCGCAATACCAAGGGTGATCTAATTAAACCATCTTCAATTACCATTTTAAATGCATTTCTCATGGAATCGGCAGAAAATGCTCCTAGTTCCGTCTTACGCTGTTCATTTCGCATTTTTGATAAGGTAAAATGCTTGTAAAACGACAAAAAATATAAAACTTAATGTACCATAAAGTGAAATTAAAAACGTCCATTTTATATTAAAATTTAGGGTGGGGTACAGTGACAATCTCACTCTGCCTCAGCTACGACTGTACCCCCAACTCTGATTTTTTCTACCAATTCGGTATTTTCAGCAGTTCGTTTACAGCCTATTCTAAATGTTCCAGATGATAATTTGCCGCATAGGAGGAACAAATAACTTAGATCAAATGATAATAATAATTTAACTTTGTGCAAGTAAACAGTAATAGAAATATAATTTCACGTTAATTTAAGCACAAATGAGCATTAAAACGCAGACATATGTTTCGGGATTGCTTGGAATCCCTTTTTCAATGCGACAGGGAGCTTCTAGATGCAAAACATCCAAATGAAGCAGACAAAACAACAAAAACAAAGCTTCCACTAACAAATACTTAGGTCACTATTTGCCTTTCAAGACTTATCATGTGATCCATTGATGAATCCAATAACTGCGCTTCCATGCTTTTACAAGTGTACCAACAAGGTTTCTTAGAAAACTTGATGCAAAAACTAGACGTAAATGATATCTACATGCTTAGGTCGCTGCTTGCCTTTCAAGGTTCATCGTACAATCACTTTTCTTTCCAACTTCTCTATCTTTGCGAGAGAAATAGTTAATATTTCATGCTGGGATTGGAGCTCGTGTTCTTTGGGGGAAGGCAGTGGTCCTTACCACTAGACCACATAAAGCCACTTCATGTATCACTGCTATAACATCCTGTAGTTGTATTCAGTTAACCTAACAAGGGGAAAAAAAATCTAGTTACGTATTGTTTTTAAAAGTCTGTAACCGCCCAGTGAATATTTTTATTTACATGTCATACTTGTTTTCTCCGTATCTTTTATTTTAATAAATACATCTGGTCTTAAAAAGTATTTGGCCAAAAACTATACATTTATGGCAAACATGAATTATGTAGCAAAAATAACACAATCATATTATTACATTATGTGATAAAAGTGCTCAGAAATATACATTATGATTGATAAAACATAATTTATTGCATATCTATATGTATTTATACAGTCCGGAGAAAATGGAATTTGTTTTTAATGCTGGAGAAAAACGACTTTGGATTCGTATTCTTTTATTTTATGCGACGACGCTGCGGATTTTTTTACAAGTAATTTCAACCTTTTAAAAAAATAGAAAAAGAAAACACTCTTCAGTTTTCTTAAGTACGAGTATTTATGAAGAATACTTGATTTTCCATTAGAATACCCATCAAAGCATCTAGAGGTATTATGGTAACTTTCATCATGCTTTTTTTTTTCCTTCACGTTTTTTATTAAAAAAAAAGCGGCTGACATTTGATTGGGGGGGGGGGGGGTAATAACGTTCTCTTTTTCCTCAACTCAATTATTAAAGACTGGACAAAAAGTTCTCTGATCCGTCTGCAACTAAGAAAAGAAATGATATAATCGTACTAATTCACACTGCGTGTATAATTGGGATTTTCTTACATTTCAATTAGATGAATCAATATTCTGTGATAAAAACTCTAATAAAACCAGAAGTGAAAATAATATCCTGTGAAATGAAAGATCTAATTAAAGAAATGCGTTAAATTATGCGTTAATTGATGAAAAAATCGGATGATCATTTAAATCGGCAAAAAAATGTAGCCGCGTTAACAGAACTGATTAGCTTTGTCATTGTTTCACAATGAATGGATAAATGAATTAAAAACAGTTTGAATATAAATGCAGAGTTTTTTTTGGCGGACAAAAACTGCCATCGAAACTAAAGCAATAGTGACAAATTTTCAGAGGCAATGGTATGATCTCTTTTTGCGTAATTGTTACTTTCTTTTGTGAATGCAGAAAAAATGATGGGAAAGATGTTCAATTTCTAGAAGAAGAGTTCCATATGTTATAAGCCAAACGGAAGTTAATAGAAGTTTCTCTTTGCTTCTGAGGTTTTTGAGCTTCACTTTATGTTTGTCTTTGGTGTTCAGTGTTACTTTAAATTAACAATCGACTCATCACTAATGAATATAAATGTTGAAGCATGTACTGGCTTTATACCTTTCCCTTTCGCTCCTGTGAAAATGACGGGCTGAGGTTTCGCCTTCTATTTCTCGCTCCCGTGATATTTCCGGGTTGGAGTGTTTAAAATTTCAAGCTAAAAACAAATTAAAAATCAAAAATGAATATATATACACTCAAATTGGAGAAAAAAAGAGAAGGGGTTTTCCACAAATTTTTATATTGCATGATAATTTTGGCAATGTAAACAATAGCGTTCAAACTCAGACTCCATAAACACATATAATGCAATTTAATTCAGTTTAACATCTGTCAATTTTGCAATTTATTATACAATATAAAAATTTGTGGAAAACCCCTTATCATTTTTCTCCAGTTTGAGAGCTTGCTAAATACCTCTCACTGTATGGTGTATATCTCTTTGAAATATATCAATATTCAACTGAAACTTTTACATAAGTTGCTCCATAGATCTCCCTAAAAAATTATTAAAAAAAAAAATATCTTTCGCGCATGCGCACTCACATTTGTTTTAATAAAACTGCTCAAATCTCATCGACTATGTATTAAATTTTCTCCACGTTTTGGTATTATACTTACTTTTTATTTTGTCAAGTTGTCTGCAAGTTTCATGTAATTTGAGATAGAACTGATCGAGTTATAAGCAAAACACTTGCGAAAAATTTCGAATATTTAAAACAAATGCCCATATATCCATGAATATTACTGCTATTCTGACGAAAGCGGTAGTACGCATTGCGCATATAGTTAAAAATGTTTTGCGAAAGTTACAAGGCATTTCGATTATTTTCTGATACAAGATGTTCAAAAGTGTTGTTTTCCTTCTTTAATTTTTTGACCGCCCCCTAACTGCTCCTAAGCCCGAATTTTGTTTCTTAAATGTGAGTTTAAGTATGTTCTTTCCATGGTAAAAAATACAGAACAGCAAGTTAAATATTTCTTCAGACTTTAAAAAAAAATGTCTAAAATCCAGTGTCCAAATACTTTTTGGTAGATAGTGTATATATATTGTTTATACGCATATTTTTACATAATTTTCAGGAATAAAAAATAGACACTTTTATGACCATTTTCTTGAAAATTACCCGATCGTTAAGGGGTTAAAGAGAAACATGTAACATTAAATTTATGGCGTAAAATGTGATTGTAAAAACTAAGATTTACTACCCAATACAGGAAATATTTTCTAGTCTTATAGACCTTGTTGTATTACGATTTTACTAGATGATATTTGACCTGTCATTTCGTATGCTTCTCCTCTGAGCAACCTTGTTTATAACTGATCTCCTTATCTACCTTTCCCCTGGGAAAATTGCGACTTGGCACATATCTTCTGCTAAGAAAATCATGATTGGATGACGGTCTGTTCTCCCCAAAAATATTTCAAATTTGAAATGATACTGTCTTTTAAAATATATTGAAAATTTAGTTTACCAATAGGTAGACAAGGTTGACGTTTTAAGGTGCAAAATAATACTTTTCAACAACATTTCAACTTTCGTTTTCATGCAGGAAGTGATCAACTGTGACAATCATATTATTACTAGGGATGTAACGAATAGTGATTTGGCCGAATAGCCGAATATTCAGCCATTTTTTCTCAGGCCGCAGCCGAATATTCAGCCATTTCTTCTAGGCCGAATAGGCTGAAGCCGAATATTCAGCCATTTCTTCTAGGCCGATTAGGCTGAAGCCGAATATTCAGCCATTTCTTGTAGGCAGAATAGGCCGAAGCCAAATATTCGGCCAACGTCTTTGTCCGAATACCGAATATTCGACGGCCGAATATTAACATTTCTAGAAAATCGTTGTAATAGAAAATATATTTCAAAATTAAAAGTATTCGCAAAGTTAAACATCAAATCCATACATTAATGTACGATGTATGATTTAATTCTTGTTTGTTAAGAATCTAAAACTATCTAAAATTAATGTATTATCTGTATTGTTTTAAATGCAATAAAACTGAGATTTCACACACAAGTGAAATAGAAGTGACAAGTTTTAATGTAAGCATTAGCGTTATTTTACTAATTATTTAATCCTAATTAAGCAAATGAACTTTTATCTTGCTCAAAATAGTTTTATGGAGTTATTTTAAAAGTTATAAAAGTTAATATTTTTATTTTATGGATTTTTTTACATATCTATTTTTAATAGATCTAATAAAATTTCATACACTTAACTGAAATATATTCTTATTTCCAAAAACCTCAATAACTTATGCTATCTAAGCATTCATGATATATCCTAGGCTTTTCACATTTCTTTCATACCCAATATTCACAGTAAATCAGTCTACCCAAACAAAGTCTGACTTCCACTTTGTTAATAATAACAAAATTAATTTATCATATTCTCCAACATAATTGACCATTGCCAGCTTTTGGGAGCAAATGCTAAACATAAAATACAATATTACAACTTTAAAATCTGTTTTTGCTCAGTCAAGCCTAAAACAAGGTTTAAAAAAAGTAGTTTATTCTAAATTATTTTTATTTATTAAAGCTATAGTATACTAATGTATTCTTTTGGAATAATTATAATACAATTTTAAATGTTTAAAATCTACTAATTTCTTTATTTTTTTACTTTTTTTACTGCAGCAGAACTATTCGGCCGAATAGTCCATCAATATTCGACCAGGCCGAATTTGACCTTACCCAGTATTCAGCCAGGTCGAATATTCGGCTAGGTGATGAAATGACTATTCGGCCGGGCCGAATACCGAATAGTGGCCGAATATTCGTTACATCCCTAATTATTACCCCTTATTTTAGATACGAGATATCCTTATTGTGTCTGGAGAATAATCTTAAAGATACAATATTTTACTCAAATTCAAAAACTGTTTATCAGACTTAATAATAAATAAATATGTACTGTCGTTAGAAGCAGAAATGCGATAATCTGCGATGGAATTCAAACTGCTAAATCGGTTTAAATTTTGTGCCTCCATGTATTTTATGGATATATCACTTTATCATAATTAAAAATAAAATAAGTAAATCCTTACAGCCTTTTTCCTGTTACAAAAGTTAAAATGAAGCCTTAAAGGTAACCTCGTATCGGCGACTCACCTACCATCCAACGGGTTGTTATTCAATTGTATCATTAAAAAATAAATTCAAAAAGTAAAGAAAGAACGAAACTATCAGGGAAAAAAATTATCCATGAAAAGTTATGCAACAAAAGTAAAAATTAAAATTTAATATTAATAACGTACATAACTTGAAACACATTAAAAACTTATTGATTATTGCACAATATTTGATGTATTTTCAGTTTACCTTTTAATTTTCTTCCGAGTTCAAAAATAATTAGTGGTTAACAAAGTTATATTTAAAAATGTTTCGTATGAACTTTAAAAGTTTTTTTGTATTGTCAGACATAACACCTTCAAAAACGAAAGGCACCTCTTCGGATTGCATGTTAAATAAACATTATAGCTAAAGATACATATTACAAGAAACAAGTGATAGTTACCCAAGTATCAACAAGAAAAACTTTATTCAAGAAATCAGAAATACTCTTTCATTTCAAAGTACGATTTAAAGACAAATTTTATTTGTTTTTTTTTTCATTCACGGCATTTGATTACTTTCGTTAGAAAACGTGATTTTACAGGAAAAGTTTCACAAGAATAAATTAGCCCATTTTCTACAAAATCTTTTAGCTGCGAGAAAAACACTTCCACATTGGTCAATATTTTCAAATTTTCCTCAGCTTCAAAATGCACTGGTAAAAGAAGACAACAGCGTCGTTTTAAACAAATGCATTTTATCCATTTTCTCCGAAAAGTTCACGTAGACAGATCAATGACGATGATAGTCCCATCCCCAGTGTGTCGTCACATTGCTTTTGTATGGTGTTGAATGGGCACGAAAACTTTTCCTTAGAACAAAACAAGTTAGAAAGCTCTTGTATCAATAATGTTTGCATCTTGAATCTGGGATTTAAATGCAGATGCAAGATCTTTTATTATTTAGGGATCCTTTTTTATATTTATTTCAATTTAGGCAGATTCTTAAAAGTTGAAGGTGATTTCATTCTCCGAAGTTTTTAAGATTCTAAAAGGTAAAATATATAGATTTTTACACTATGAGTTTAAAATACTTTTCGATATTTAAGATTGCAAACGCGTGCAATGTTGAAATTTGCACGACTTTTTGATTGAATACTTAAATTTTAATAAATATTTGTAAGATGCGTTTTTGCAGAAAACCGACATAACACCACTTTTTCTTAAAAATTGCGATTTTTATGAAAGTTTTCTTGGCTATAGCAACAATATTCAAGATCCAAGGATTGAAATATAGATATACGATGGTTCATTTGTACAAGTATTTCACTATTTATTTCATAGATTTACCTGCATTATTAAAAAGTTGTAAGTGTCATTCCCATAAGTTTTTGAGTCCGTGAAATAAAAGAGATACCAATATCCAATGAGTTCTGCACTCTATGAATTAAATTTTTAAATATACTTCATCGATTTCAAACAAAATAAGTAGACATATTAAAATTTAGATATTTTAATAGTTAACTATATAATGTAAAGAGCGAGAAGTTTAGAATTTCGGAAGCTATTTATGAATTTACTCTTGTTTTGTAGAATAAGAATTTATTTGTAAAAATGGTAAGTTATGCATAGCGATAAGTAGAGATTTAAACTTTTATGGCACAAAACTTTCTACTATTTTAGAATTTTCCTTATAAGAGTTTCTTTTGAAATTGTTGGATAATATCTGCAAAAAAATAAATATTCAAAATGGTTTATATATGTATCAATTTTAAAAAAGATTATTATTTTCTAGAAATGTTCCGAGCTCCTCTTTTTGAAATGATGAATCTGTAAAGAAATTAGAATTATATAAAAAATATATTTTACTAATACGAATTTAATTTCTAATGTTTTTTGTATTATAATTGGAATAATTTGGTTCTCGAATTTTTTAAAATTATTTTTAAACTTAAATCACCATACAAGTCTTGTGTGCCAATCTTTTATAAATTACTTAAATTCAAAATAAAAGATATGTATGCATGTGGATATGTATTTTACGTTAATGCATTACTCATTTATTTTTCGTAAACGTTAGAACTTTCCTTATAAACTGCAAAATTTAAAACAAATGTTTCATTTTATAAATTTTTTAATCTCGGCTTGTAATATACCTATTTTCCAATCGTATTTTAAGTTACATATGAAACGAAGTATAATATTTTCAAATGGCAAAATTAAAAAATGCTTAAAACTTTTATACAAATAAAGAAATAATTATGAAATAACTTTACGATTTTATGTTACGTTATTTTAAAGCAATAGCCGAGCGCATCAAATAAATCTAAAATATATTATTTTTATGTTCTACAAAGGTAAACAGATAATTTCGTTGAAACGCTTTGATTACAGTAACGTCTTTACAGCGGCCTGGCTTAATCGAGCTCATTTGCAAGCATTCATCGTAGAGTACGGTGAGAAAGCAAATGCTAAATTTCGATCATTTTTTCTTCATTTGCTTCAATTCACTGAATATTTTTCAACGAGAATAAATACATTAAGTTTAACGGAATTTAAAAGATTCACTCAAGTAATTTTGTTTCTCGTCATGTTACTTGTTTAAAAGATGTTTCTAAAGTTAAAGTAACGATCATCCAGTTTCTCATTAAAGCTTAAGTTCTAACGATCTATCGTGCGCTTATGCAAAAAAGTTGCCCTCGCCGCATACGGCGTCAAAATTTTAAGCTTCATTTGCAGACAAGAGGTTTAATGAATGAAAAGAAGGCTTGTTATTGCGGGGGGATAAACTAAGTAGTTATCTTTAATGATTGATATTTGATGAACTATTATGATGAGGGAAATAGGGTATGTTGAAATAAACATCTGTATTATTTGTATCTTATATTGCGGTTTTGATTTGGTGTTATTCATGGGCTTTAGAATTCTTTTAATTGCGAGGTTACGGTTTTCTTTCGAGAAAAATATCGCTTCCTTTGATTTGTGTAAAATAGCGCAGTTTTCAGAAATGGGAGCTCTCATTAGTAAACATTGTATTATGTCCCTTGCGCTTATCATGACAAGATGCATTATTTTAAATAGAGCAAGCATGACAATTGTCGTATTATTTTAGAATAAATTGTGATGGATACTCGTATATGAATAAAAATTTAAAAAATATATTTGTGATGATTTTTTACTATTATGTCTTAGATACAATTGAAAAATAATACAGTGAAACATGTGTAAGTTGACCACTTGCGGTGCAGCACTTTAGTGGTCAATTTAGACAGGTAGCTAACTTATGGAGGGTGAGGTAGAGGGTGCAGGGCTAATTCCGTTCCTGACAAAAGTGGTCAACTTAAACAGGTAGTCAACTTAGACAGGTGGTCAACTTAGACACGTGGTCAACTTAGACACGTGGCCAACTTACAAAGGTGGTCAACTTAGAACGGTGGTCAGCTTTACAGGTTTTACTGTACCAAAAAACTCGGGATGTTCACCAAATTGTGATAAAGATATTTTATTTTGTATTTTTTTTAAAAGTAAAGTTTGATTTATTTTCATTTAGATAAAATACTATTTATATTTTAAAAGTAAAATGCATAATAATTCTAATCTTTTGTTTATTTTTTTTTCCAAAACATAAATTTATAAGTCCTCTGAAAGTCATTCCTTTTACTTTTATTGAAGTTTTCCCCGTTTTCTTCTTTCTTTCATTTTGGTCGTTTCAGCTTAATTATACTTTATGAAACACTTCACTTCTTGAAAGATTTAAGGACTTTAAGGGTGTGGCTTTTAAAGAAAATTGTTTTCTGGTTCATTTCCTCTTTTATCTCATTTCATAGATCGGTGCTTCCTGTGTTTAGCAGTTATTACTGGCTTCTAATATATATATATATATATAAAGAAAGTTTCCTGTCCGCTATGCGGCATAATAGTTTATTATACTGCATGTTATATTAATGTATTGATTGACCAAATGGTAAATGGGTATTAGTTTTACCGAGGTTCTAAGGCTATAGTACTATATTTTTTCAATTAAAACTGCCCGTGAGTCTATGACTATAAAGGTGAAGGCTATATTGATATTTTTCTACTATATTTTTTCAATTAAAACTGCCCGTGAGTCTATGACTAGAAAGGTGAAGGCTATATTGATATTTTTCTGAGAAAGCAGTTTTATGATGATAACCTTTAATATAGTTTAAAATGATACGGATAAGAAATGCTTTGATTAAAAAAATCAAACTATCAGTCATCATTACGTACTCTATATTTGATAAAAGCTATTTTTGGTTATTTCTTTCATAGAATTAAACATTGAGAAGGAATTTATTCAAACAGTCATATATTTTAAATACTTACTTTTGTACACTCACATAGCTCATGTGTAGTTGTCACGTCCCAGAAGTCGTCCCTGAAACCATAGATTGAGATATAGTGTTTTCAGTGATCCCATCTAAGAATTGACTAATTGCATTGGGAGATCACCTACTAACATGAATGGACTTTGGTATTATATTTCTTCTATACATATCCTTAGATGCGGCTGTAAGGTATTTTTTATTGTCTGTGACCAAGCAATTATTGCTAAAGAAAGCACTATGTGTCCCAACCCCAATGCCAGCAGTTATTATGACGTGGCAAATCGCATAAAAATGATATATCTTGCAACGTTTCTTTTGTAAACAAACCTATTAAAACCTCAATTTTCGGGAAAAAAAATAGTAACGATTATCTGTAGAAAGAACCTCAAACGCATTATTTTTTAATCCTTATTCTCATAAAGTAGCATATATGCTACTTTACGAGAATAAGGACTAGCAAATGACAATGCAACATACGCGCTGACGTCACTTTAAAAATAGAAAGTAGGGGAAAACCCTAGGTAGAATATATGTTACTTTATGAGAATAAGGGTTAAGGGATGTTAACACTGTTCTTTCTGGTAGTTTATAAATGGCGATCTACCATGGTCAAGTTCAGTCTAGTAACTGTCAGGTAAGTTCGAGGTATTCATACAGAAAGAGTGTACAGCCATATTTTGTCCTGCATAATATATATATAAGTATATATAGCTACTTGCAACTTTGCAATATGGTCACAGTACGTACTTAGCATTAGAAGTCTCTAAGTTCAGTCTAGTAACTGTCAGGTAAGTTCGAGGTATTCATACAGAAAGAGTGTACAGCCATATTTTGTCCTGCATAATATATATATAAGTATATATAGCTACTTGCAACTTTGCAATATGGTCACAGTACGTACTTAGCATTAGAAGTCTCTAAAGAAATATTCAATTTACTTGATTTATCCCTTCTGTCGAAGTATGGGACTAGTGAAATAACATGTTTATTTTCGAAATAAAATAACCTCAAGTAAAGTTAATAAGTAAATAAATACAACCTTAAAATTTTTCAATACTATATAATTCATCCTATTGCCGAAAATTTAAACAATTTAAAATAAAAGTCGGTTGTTGCTATACATTAGTAATGTTATAAAAAACATCGTGTACATAAGAAAAAAAATGTAAAAGTTATATTAAAGTTAATACCTTTTCAGAAGTCAAAAATGTGACAAAACTTGAATATAATT
This sequence comes from Octonoba sinensis, assembly GCA_038502835.1. Taxonomy (NCBI): domain Eukaryota; kingdom Metazoa; phylum Arthropoda; class Arachnida; order Araneae; family Uloboridae; genus Octonoba; species Octonoba sinensis. The sequence continues at coordinate 211,315,855 of CM076598.1, read as the reverse complement.
CTTTTATGCATTTGACAAATTTCTTTACTGCTGTGTATCTAAACTCTTATTGTAGGAGTTATAGCCAACTGTTTAAGATGACTAGAACCCTTGCTTCTGTGTTTAAAAATACAGCTACAAAAGTTAACGAAAAACGTGGTTTTAATATGTTAACCGAAAACTGTTAACTCTCTCTGAAAGGTCTGAAATTTACGTTTTGCATGTCATTAATATTACTTAGTAACGTTTTACGGTTTATGAAAAGTCAAGTGTGAAAATAATGCAATTAAAAAATTGAGCGTAATAAAAACACTTTTCTATGACTCGTATATAGTTTCTTTTTACTACGAAAATTAAGAAAAGCAATGAAACTTGAAGTGTATACCAAGTTTATTTTTTGTTTGTTATTCTCCTCATATATTTCAGTACAAAATGCATAAAGTGGGAAATATGTTTTCTGTTAGGCTTCAGATTAAACAGTTTTCAAAATAGTGTTGGCCTTCCCTACAAGCTAATTACGTTCTAAGCAATACGAGAAATCATGACGTAATTAGCTATAAAATTATCACTCTCATTCAGTTAAACTTTTCAGAAATAAATTTCCAAAGGGGTTTTCCGTATTTGAAATAAAATGAAAAATAAGTTAATAAAAATACTTTAGCAAACACATCACATTCCTTCTACATCAAAGGAAAATAAAAAACTGCTTATATTGATCGAAATGTTTAATTAATTTGAGTTAGTCATATTTTTGTTTCTTCAAGCAAAAAAAAAAAAACAAACATGATTTTTATACTTTTATTTCTTTTATTCGTTAAAGCAAATGTTTATATGAAAATGTCAATGAATGAAATATTTATTCATATGTTATATTATTTAATAAAGCCCTTTTCGGAACTAAACTGCATTTTCATTAAATCTGCATTCCACTTTCTTCGCTCTTTTGAGTAAGTAAAAGAGGAAAACTACCTGAAAATCAGTGAAAGTATGATAAATTAATTCAACTCCATCCCGTCAGGGGAAAAATATACAAAATCTTGGCCAGATGGTTTTCTATATTTAGAGGTTGAGCATCTTCTTTGAATGGACGAGCCACTGGCCACTGTCATGGCGCATGCGTAGTACAAACCTGAGGGCGCTCGCTGTAGAACCGCTAACGAAAACGCCGCCTCCTAGTTGAAAAGAGTTCCTTCTGTGGAGCAGACGACAGTTCAGTTAGTTGTTCGAGTCACCATCTCAGCATCCCACCATGTGAATTGAGGTTTCCCCACTGTAGCGGAATCTTAAGAAAAATCAAAGGCGCGATGGACTTTTTCGCCCGATAAGTGCGTGATTGTTGTTTTTAAGCATTCGCAGTTTTGAAAACGATTTACTAAAAACTTTTTTTCACTCTTTACCTAGTTTTATTTTTTTAACCGCTTTTCGGGAACACGCGTTTGCTTCCTGTCCGAGACTGATTGTGACGATGAAGGTTTATTTTGTTATGCGGGTGTTACGCTTTATGTTCTTGGCTGGTGTTGTGACACTTTCGATGAGATACGGTATTGTTGGTGCTGATCTTTCTACCGAAGAGCCGCTGGCGATTGTGGGGGAACATCTGAAAAGTCAAAACAAGCCCCGTACGCGGATTGTCAGCACAAAGTATGGTGAATTGCGTGGATTCATTACAACTTTGCCAAATCGACAACTTCAGACAGTAGAAGTATTTTTGGGTATACCGTACGCAAGCCCTCCAATATCTGCTCTACGTTTTATGCCACCGGTGACCCCAGCCCATTGGAAGGGGGTACGAACCGTTGACAGATTCGGTCCAGTTTGTCCTCAAAAGCCGCCAGATATCAGTAATGAAACTGAAGCACTTAAGAGAATGCCTCCCGGTAGATTGGAATACCTGAAGAAGTTGGTACCCTATCTGAGAAATCAGAGCGAGGACTGCTTATATTTGAATATATACGCCCCGTCAAAAAGTAAGTAACATATTACAATAGTTTAAATTTTTTTGTATTCAAAGTTGAATGATTCAAAATAATTACATAATTATGTATTCGTTTTTAGATGAAATAAACTTAAAATAGTATTGCGCGCAGGACATTTTTATGCCTGAAAACCAAGCAATTTCCGAGGATTACGGTTAAATTAGCGAAAAAATATATGTGAAATATTTTACGCAATAAGAACTAATACAATTTTCAATGTAAATTATACGTAATAAAAATGAATACAAAGACATCAACTAAAAACAGAAAATGCGGAAAGTTAAAACTGTTTGTTATTCATTGAACAAAAGTGCCGATATTTTCCTTACTAACTGTAATTGATGCAGGAAAACCGGCGCTATAAAATATTTTCTCAAACTGAATAGGGATTAAAATAGTTTGAAAATTTGCTAAATTTAAATATTTAAAAATTGTTGAGGATGGCGTTAGACGCATCTTAAGTAGTTTTAAGATTACGTACATTAAGCGGGTTTCTCGCTAAATTTAAATTATTATGCGATTTTGTGCATCAATGCTTTTACGAGACAAAGGAGTAAATAATTAAAATGACACATCGATTAAATTAAGTAAAAAATAAAACATTTATTTAAATGTGTTTTTACTGATAATCCATGATACGGTTGATAAAATACAGATGCAAATAATGTTATTGAAATATTAATTAAAAACAACTAATTAACCTTGGGAAACAAGTAAATATTAATTAAATACATTTCTTCACTTAAAAACTATATTCATACATAAGTTTTCAGATTTCAAGTAAAAGTATTAAAATAGAAAATATTTTGAAAAAAAAATCCTTTTTAAGGTATTGAACAATTGTGCGTAAAAAAAGTATTTTATAAATATTTCTACGGGAAATGTGTGTAAATGCAATAAATTCTTAAAGGATATTTTGCGGGTAATAAGATGCTTGTTAAATTGGTTTATATTTAAGTTTGAGTCTATAGTTTAAATTTGTTGTTGTTTCTGTACATTATCAGCATAAAGTGTACATTTTATTAAATAACTTTGAATTTTTTCTTCACAATATTATAATTAAAATTGCATGGCGCTTGTTTTTATAAGGTTAACGCTTTAGTTTGACGAAATATTTCATATCTGACTAATGTAAATAGTTATTTTCCAGGTTTAAACAACTTTAAACGATCGAAAAAGTTATATTCGTGAAGATTTTTACAGATTTTTTTTTGTAACATATCAAATAAGTTCTTTCCTGTTTCAATACTTCCATTTAAAATAATAAATTTATTTGATGAGATACATAACTGCGATCTACTAAAAGTACTCAATTTATAAAAAGTATCGCGTTTACGCAAATGTTTCATTTCTGGTTTACTTTTTAACTTAAACTTTAGTAATCGTAGTAGATCTTAAAAAATAATACGTTAGCTGGTAGTATGGAATAAAATACATTTAATATGTATATTAGTTTTCTCTGGTACAGTGCTGAAGTTACAAGATGCAAAGTTAAAAAAGTTTAGTCCTTTAAAATGACAACACGAAGTTTTGGAAATATTTTCATTTAATGTTTTTAACGAAACGAACACTTTAAAAATTTTACATTATAAACAGAAATGAAACTTGAAGCACAAATTTTGCTTTTAATTTTAGATTAATCGGCTAACGCAAAAATGCACTGAAGTAAATATTTTAAAGAAATGCCATACTTCTGTCAAGACATATACGTCTTCACAAAAGAAGTGAAAATAGGGAAAAGAATAAAACGCTAGTTCGGATGTATATAGAGCTTTTGCCCGTTTTAGATAGATAAAGAAGTAACATTCTTGCTGTCATTTCATAAAATATTTTTATTTATTGTAAAAAGCCAGATTTTTAGTGTTCTGATATTGCGCCAATATAACTCATACAATTTGCTCAAACTTCATAGCGTGATAATTGCGGAAATACAGTATAATACTACATAGCATAGTTCCCAAACTGTGGTACGAGTGCAGTCCAAAAAATGAGGAGAAAGACTGGACTGGGAAGGATTGCGCAGCTTTCTGCTCTAATAGTGATTGAGCAATGACAGGGAAACACGGAGTTTTTCCAAAAATGAAATATATTTATATTATATACAGCTTTATTTTAATAAACGCTTTTCTTTGCCTTAACTAACAAAAATTTTATAATTTATATTGCCTAGTCACTCTATATTTTCTATAATATATTAGTATTCTGTTGTATGTAATAACGCTATATTCGCAGTGGTACGCTAATAGTTTGCAAGAAAAATGGTGGTACGTGAAAAAAAAAAGATTGAGTACCGCTGCTATATAGAAGAAACAAAAAAAAAAAAAAAAAAAAAGCCACACATATATACGTATATATTATAACTGAATGTAAATACGAACATTTTACTTTTAAATCCAAAATATCACAATTTAATCTTGTTTGAATGGCGTTTTTGAGACAATAAGCACTATATGTACTAAGACTAACTATATGGTATTTTCAGCACAATCAGTATGACATCTATGTGGACTTGAATGCACGGTACTTTGTTCGCCCCAACGAGATTTGGATCTTTTACAGGGAATTAGGCTTTTAGTACTAGTAAATTAGTACTTTGGAGTAATAAAAATATAAATATAATAAATTTTTTTCGCAAATGAATACTGTTATAGAACATATTTTTCGTGTGAGGAATAACTTGAAAACAAATTTTTTTTTTTTTTTTTTTTTTTTTGGGGGGGGGGGGGGGAGTTCACATCGTCTAAAAATTTCGTATGATGTGCGTAAGTCTGTGTTGATTTTAGTTTTCTTAAACAACTTGTGTGCATTTTATCATTTGAGGTAAGGCGAATTTATCGATATAAACTTAACATACTCTTTTGTTAAAAGAAAAAAGCAAAAACGTTATTCATAATGGGACGATGTGAAAGCACATCGTATTCTAGATTATACATTTTACTTGCACTTTGTGCATAATATGTTTGTAGTATAAATGATATTTTCCCCCTCGATATAGATTGTTAGTTTTATATGATGAATGGGATTTTCGCGCAAAGTAAAAATGCAAAAGCTCGATTTATAACATGACTTATTTTGCAAAATACTTTGTTAACAGACTGTTTGTTTGCTTGCTTTTGAAAAAGTCTTTCAGGAAATGGGTTTCATAAATTATAGTTTTGTTGAGATATATAAATATTTCTCCGCATAAAGGGATTTTTGGACTTGGTCGCATGGATGAAACATTGTTTTGCTGTAAAATCGAGAAAATGAAATTACTTCATGATTTTAATGGGTATTTGTTCAGAATTGCTTCAGTGTGAGGTTTTTAAACGTCTATATAAATCGAGTATGATTCTTGTGTACTTACAATTGTTTCTAAATAGCCAGCTGTTATTTTGAAATAAAATAATTTGTATTTTCATTTGAGATACTGAGCCCTAATAATTATTCAAGCAATCTCAAATGTTTATAAGCCTCTTGTTAAAATTTTAAAATTTCAATTAGGAAAAATTCTGTACTTCATAGACATATTATCTTAAGTCAATTTTTCCCATTTTTTCGAGTTTACACTTAACGGACATACAGAGTACCGACAACAAAGCCACTAGCTACATGAGGGTTCCGAACTTTTAAAGCTCCCATCGGACATCTTTATTCTAAAGTTCGCACAGAAAAGTCTAGTCTTAAAAATTATTGTTTTTTAACTTTATCGCAAAAACTCGAAAATTGACTTAAGATGCGATGGATCTCAGGTACACAATTTTAACAAAGTGTCCGCTCCTTCCGTCGTTTAATAAAGACAGTGCTAAACATAATTGAAGGATTATTTCGCTAGTCTGGATGAAACTGCATTCCAATGCGATTATTTTCTTAAGAACTATGAGCTTATTTTTTACAAAAAATGACTGTTAATTTTTTTAACGAATTGTTTAAACGACTTAGCTGTGGTTTCTGTTTTTTGCGTGTGAAAACTTGACTCTTTCTATATCCATAGCACTTTAGGAAAAAAATGCTTTTTGACAAATCTCTTACTTTCCACACTATAACAGTAATGGGCATATGTTGACAAGAAAGAATATCACAAGATAACTCATGGAAAGAAAAATTCAAAATTACGAATCTTTTTTAAAATTTTTATTACAGTTTGTTTTCTATTTTTTTATTGTTTTGTAATGACTTTCTGTATTAGTTGCAATATATAATACAAATTGGGTAGTTTCGTGAAAAGTCTGCAAATAAAAGTTATGATTGACCTGTTTAAAATATTTTCGATCGGAGTTACAACTGACATTTTGATTGTTAGGTAATGTTTAAGTCTTTTAGGTAATGTACTTCTTTTTATCTAGTCGCCCTGTGGCCAGTGGCGACCGTTAATTTTGCCCTCTATTAACTACATTTTCAAGAAATCATGTTTGTTGTTTTATTCATAACTACTAGAGTATTGATAAAAAGAATCCGTCTTTGTAAAAATATGTTTATTAACATTATCTGCTGTAATGAGAGTGCCCCCGGAACGTGAAGAGTCGGGATTCCTCTTAGTGTTTTTGCATCGACCACAAGAGAAGCACCAACTCATGTAGAAGAGTAAAAGAAAAACGCCTTCCAGGAATTTAGTAGCGTACACTTTTATTTAGCGTACATAATAAGAAAATCATTCTACTGTTCTTGGAAAAAGGAGTACGAGAAGAATTTCGTGAGATCACTCTTTTAATAAGCATTTTAATTACGTAGATATCGCAATTTCACTTAGCTAAAAATGTACATAACGTTAGATTAATGCATAGATTATACATTTTATGTAAATATATATATAGATTACAGTATAGTGTGATTGAACGATAACAAACCATTTATATTAGTTACGAACAGTGAACATGAGTAGTAGAAATCCTTAGCTAGGGACATTGTTGCTCTCAAAATTAGGCCTGGGAATTTCAAGTCACCAATAATTGATATTTGTGCGAACAGTGTATCTTAGCCAATGTCATATATTAACGTGAGGGGTTTTGTAGCACATTACTCGTAGAGGAGGCTTAAGCCAGTCTCGCATTAATTTATAGAGCGAACAAAATGAGTTAGGACTATCCATATTACATAATACAGATTAAACAGCTAATCGAACCAATTTTTGCCCTTTCCTCTGAATGATCATTAGTATAGAAAAAGATGGAGGGCCATATGGTCTACTTTGCTAAGACATTGCATTGGGGCTGATTTTAGGGAGTAAAGAAAGCTTTACTTCGAAGGAGGTATTAGAAAAACTGTCGTTTTCTGAAAACTTTGAGTTCTTAAGGAATAAAGATTGTAGGAAAATAGCTTTGTGTCACACGTCTCAAAAAACATATAGATGTTGCACGAGTTGTCGATTCGTAATATGTTGTAGATAATTAGAGCAATTATGTTATCATTAAATTACTTTAGGTTTTTGTCATGGATTTTCCTTTTAAGTACTTAACAGTACCAAACAATACCAAAAATATGACCAAAATGTCAGTTTTTTTCATTGATTTTCTACAACATTAAACTATTTAAAAAACACCGAAAAAAATAATCGCTATAGTTAAAGTATTTTAAGCAGTTATAGGATTATACTTTATGTGACACCAATTGTCAAAATAGTTACTGCTGATCCAAGTTTTTTGCATCAGATAAATACTATTTGTTTTTTAAAGCTTCAAAAAGTGACTGTTTAATTGCATTTTTTTGAAGTTTTGATGTGTTTTGAATATTTTAATTTTCGTAAGTGCATTAAATTGTGCTGTGTAATTTTTCAAAATCATTTTAATTTAATAGAATTTTACAGAAACAGCTCTACAGTGCTATTTCTCTTTTTTTTTTTGGGTTAGCGTATTTTTTGAAGCAAGTCCTAATTGTTCAAAAAGGTCCCTAAGGACTTTTTAGAATCAATGCTCTACATTTAATAAAACTTAATTGGATACGCATTTTATAAATTATTACAATTTTTAAAGCGTTATTCAAAATTTATGGCAAAAAGAGAAAAAAAAAATCAGATTTTTTTTTAACATAATCGTCCACAGAATTTTTTCTATTTCATATGAAACTAATTGCATACACATTCATAGAAATGGTTATATTATGATTATTTAAGGAGAAAAAAATGGGATTTGTAAAAATGCGTTTTTTATTTTTAAAATAAAATAAAATAAATAAAAGACGCCATTTTTAATTGAAAATAAATTTATTGACGAATAAGAGTGCATGACCCTTTAAACTTTCAAAAAAAAAAAAAAAAAACAGCGCTAAAACAACTTAAATTCACACAACTAAAACAGTATACTTTTACATTCGCAAATGAGTGAAGATATCTTCAGATCGCGTGTAATACAAATGATTACGTGTCTAATTATATTTTGAAACTAGGGTGCGACATTAATAAATCATGTATAGGTAACGTTTGACTGTTAGTATGCGTAGAAAGGAAATTATTGTAGTTGAAAATTGATGATAGTTCTGCAGCTGAAGTGTTTCGCTAACATGTATAATCTTCCATTTATTATTGTATTTTGTACTACCTTCCGACAAAAATTTTCGTTTTGTATGTGTAATTCTCTTAAAATGAATTTTTTTAAACTTTTTTTGTTTGGTTTTTTAGAATTTGTAAGTTATGGCTAACTGCTAAAGTTTTCAAAAATGCGGCAACGTCTTTTGGGTGCATGAGGTATTCGATGGGTTGTGGTTTACTTTTCTTTTGATTTTCAGTTTTCCCAAAATAAATTTTTACCAGGGATTTTCAGCAACACTTTTTTGAGTTGCACCGCTCCAACTGCATTCCGACTTCTAAATCTGCTCCGTGCTCCGAATAATTTTAATTATTACATTATGTTTCTCTTTTTTTTACTGAATTAACTTTTTAGCTTTCCTGTATGTTAAAAAAAATAAAAAAATGGAAAAGTTGAGCACAACAAATTTCTTTGCTGAGGCTTCGCTCCAGTTTCAATCAAAATCCTGTTGCTTCACAATAGGCGCTCCTGCTCGATGTTCCACTCCAGATCCATGGTTTTTGTTACCTTGATTTTAAACGCATCTTTTTTAAGCCCCCCCCCCCAATTTTTTCCATAATATTATTGGCTTTCATATTTTTCAATTATAAATATACCAGCAACAGTACCTATTATTGCCCGATATAATAACATCTTTGAACTTTTGGATTTGAAAATATTAAAAATGAAATATACGTACGTCATATGCGTATTGTCAACCATAATGCCAGAATTCTTGCTTTTGTTATTATGGGACACATCCAACTATACGTGTTCTTGGCACGATTAAAAAAAGTCGCCAAATTGGATATTAGGAGATTAAAAAAAAACTATCTTTATAAAGGAATTTTAAACTTTAAACAAGTCTCCGTTATTAGTTCTTTACCGCCAGAATCCTTTCATCTCGCAGTCAAGTATGGAGCATTAATAACGAAATATTTGATTAATATTCCAAAAAATGAATCATCCAGCAAATGCAAACAGTAACATATAATTTAGACAAACATCGCATATTTACTTAAAGCAGACTTCTGAAATTAATATGACATAAACGTAGTACGAATGTAAAGACAAGACGTTGGAAAGAAAGTTAATATTAGTATTTTGAAGTTAGTGTTGTTTACTATCTTTACATGTTATAAAGCTGCAATGTAAGGGAAGACTAACATGTTTGCTGATAAAAAGATATAGTCAGCAACAGATGTATTTTTATTAACTTTTAGAATTGTCTAGTTTGCTTTTTTATTCTTAAATGTTTTTGTTAAAATAAATCTAGATATTTTATCTAGGAACTATAACAAAAGATTTTCCCCTTTCTAATGTACTGGTATTACATAAACTGCTGTACATAAGTTTTATTACTATGTCATTAATTATAATTGAGCGAGGTAATTTTTCTGATGGCCAATAAAGTTTTCGCTAAACGAAACTTTATTCTAGAAACGTTTTATGCATTAAAAAAATCAAAATTATGCTTGAAGATATTATGCGTGATAGATTCTTTAAAGAATATGGATAACATGTGTAAACCTGGTGACTTTTCTAGAAATTTCTGAAACATAACGAGAAAAATAAAATATGTATATATACATAGATTTTCTAGGAAAAAATGCAATGCCAAGTGAAAGCCTTAATTTCCCGTTAGCTTCTGTATCTTTTTCACTTTAGGTCACTATTTTTAAATTTGAAATCTGTAGAAATTCTTGTTGATCGATAGTCATTACAATGACAAAATTCGATCAATAATCATCGCAATGCATGTCAGTATTTTATTCTCTTCCTTTTTGACGTGCTTCATTATGTAGATGTTATATCAATTTTATTTTTTAACCATTGTTTGTCCTAGGCTGGGGATCGGCAAATGTTTGCTGATATTGCACCAGGTTAAGGTTTTTACATCATTCGGTAAGTCAAAAAGAACGCACACACACATATATATTTTTAAGTAAATGAATTTCAATATACCTTTCTTACAATATTTTTTAATACTAATGCTACTATATTATTTAAATCACATTGACTATTAATGGGAGCCTTGCGTTTGCATGCTCTTAGGCATTTGCCCAATATCAGTAACACGATCAAAAAGGTTTTTTTCAAACGTATATTTGAAAAAAATTAAGAATAGCGGAAAGTTTTGTAATTCTCCGTCAACCAAGGATTTTTTTAGTTTAATTAAAACAGTTTACTTATTTCAGATTATCACTATCCATTCATTTAAAGAGGTTTAGTTAGATAGTTGTCAAATAAAGAAAGAAGTGTGAAAATTAGGATCCACGAATGTGGAAGTCTTAATTTATTACGTCTCATATTGGCTCTGAATGCTTGCATGTATTCATGAAGCTCTTAAATATTCACTTCTTTTTTATTTGGGTGGTTTTTAAGTGCTTTCATGTGTGTGTGTTTGTGTGTCACATGAAAAAAAAAAGTCAAGTTTCGAATGTTTTTCAGTTTTGCCAAAAACATGAAAGATTCTGTACTATTTGATACTCACCTCGTAATTTCAAATTCAGCTAATTTAAACGTGTGTTTTGACCTTTGTGCCAGTTAATACCCAAAGTATTGATATATGGTGAAACATCTGCGCTCCATTAGACATTTCATGGCGCGCAAAGTGTGGACGACGTAGACAATATTTATTCCCTCCCAATGCAGTAGTTTACTAAAATATATTTCTAATAAGTATTTTGTAATGTACATCACAGCAAGACATCATAAACGTAACCCGTTTTTATTTGCAATTATTGGCTTTGCCTTGCTTAGCGTTTTTGCGAACCGTGATTCCGCATAAGCAACCTGCTTGTTGTTTTTACCTTTGCAGTGAATCTGTAACCAAAAAGACTGATTTACATGTAGCGCTAACATTCGGATGTTGCTTATACATTATACTTCTTTGCTCCTGCATACGCATAAAACCGGATCATAATACGTCTAAATATTTGTTTTGATTATTTCTTATATGTAAATATCTTTACTGAGTTAAATTGTGCTATAAATTTTGAAATGAAAACTGTAATGTATGGAAATCTAATACATGACTTTTCTATATTATTCAAGCAAACTGGAATTAAGCGATGAGAAGAAAATATAAAAAGTAAATAAATTAAAGGGAAAACCATGTTTATATTAGTGAAATTTAAAAAACGAAAAAGAATCTTAATTTCAAGAACACCAATGGGTTTTCATTTTAGCAAAAAAAACCTCGGGGTGTGGGAGTATATTATTGCAAAACTAACTGGAATTTCTACAAAAGTCGATGTTAGAACTATACAATTGACAGTTTAATTAGATATATTTTTAATTATTAAATAAATGACAAGTTTCACAAGAGCTCATCTATCCTTCATGAACTTTCTTATATAATATTTTTGCAGATGTGAATACAAAATTTAGACACTTCAAGGGAAAGATTACGTATGAAAATACCTTTAACACTGTTTTAAATAAAACTACTATCAGCTTTATTTTACGAGAACACTGCATTGCTCTGTTATATTAACGCAAAATAAGGAGTACGTTTAACAATGCCTTATTTTTTTTATTTCCATTCGAAATGATTCATTCCGCTTTGGAAAAAAAAAACCATATCCTCAGAAATAATTTAAATATTAGAGCAGTGTGTTCTATGTGTTTTCCAAAATTATTTAAATTACTATTTTTTGATAAAATTTAAACTTAACCTCCGTATTGAGTTAGAAGAGGATGAAAGAACGTAGCATGATAAAAATGGAGCTTTCAACTAATGTTAAATTTAAACCGGATGCTTAAGCACTGGCTGGCTCGTTTTCTCCCAGCTGTGGAAGAAAACTCGTTTTTCTCCGCTCTAATAGTATCGAAAGTTTTTTCTACCGCGTAGATGATGCTACCGAAATAGCTATGATGTAAAAAAGAAACGTGCTTGGACTTTAGAAATGCTATCTTATAAATTACGACGTAATTTTAAACATATGTCTTAAAAAACGAGAAACATTTTCAGGAAAGTTATTTAGAGGCGGAAAACACCTGTTTGTACACTGTTTACTCGCATTATTTTTGTAAGACTTTATGAAATAAATTGTATGCTTGTAAGCAAAAGTTGTTATAATTATTTTTCTGTAAAAATAAAATATTTCATCGGTTTTGTTTCTTTAAAACAAAATGTTCCTGAGAGCATGGTTTAAAAAAGCATATGCAGGTTCAAAACATTTTTGAAGTGAATAAATTGATTTATATACGATGTCGACTAATCACTTTCACGTAATTTATCTAAAATCTTGTAGTGTATATATCATAATAATCATCGCCATTTTCTTCAAGGATTGGCCTAAAAGCCTGTTCCGGTTTCTTGGTCTAACCACCATTTTATAGGTCTGCCACGGTTCCGTTTGCCTTTCGGCTAGTAGTGGAAGGCCGATCTCGGCAGTCTATTTCGTTTCATGCGTTGGACATGATCTCTGTAGCTCAGCGATTCCCAATCTTTTTTATTGCGTACCACCATTTTTCTTGCAAACCATTAGCGTACCACTGCTAATATAGCGTTATTATACACAATAGAATACTAATAGATTATGGAAAAATATTAGGGTGACTAGGTAATATAAAGTATAAAATTTTTAATGGTTAAGGCAGAGAAACGCGTTTATTAAATTAAAGCTGTATATAGAATAAAACATATAAAATATATTTCATTTTTGGAAACACTCCTCCGTGTTTTCCTGTCATTGCCCGAGCACTATCGGAACAGAAAGCAACGCAATGCTTCCCAGTCCAGTGTTTCTCTTCATTTTTTGGCCTGCACGCGTACCACCTGGAGAGGCTTCGCATACCACTAGTGGTACGCGTACCACAGTTTGGGAGCCGCTGCTGTAGCTGAATCCATATTCGATTATTTTTCTGCGGGGGTTAAAAGCGTTTCATTCTCTCTTATGTCTTTATATTTTCTTTTGTGCATAACTGTGCAGCCTTTTACAGATCGCAGGTACCGAATCTCTGCCGCCTGGATTCTGCTCCTATCTTGAGCACTTAAGAGTCCAAATCTCCGAGTCATATAGCAGACTAGTGCATATACGAGTACCGTAAAACCTGTATAGTTGACCACTTGTCCAAGTTGACCGCTTTTGTTAGGAACAGAATTAGCCCTATGTTATGTAATGTAGGAAAACCTTTGTAATTTGACCATTTATCTTGGCCCCTCGTCTCTATTAATCACTCATATATACCAAATTTGGGTTATATAGCATCATCTACGCGGTAGAAAAAACTTTCGATACTATTAGAGCGGAGAAAAACGAGTTTTCTTCCACAGCTGGGAGAAAACGAGCCAGCCAGTGCTTAAGCATCCGGTTTAAATTTAACATTAGTTGAAAGCTCCATTTTTATCATGCTACGTTCTTTCATCCTCTTCTAACTCAATACGGAGGTTAAGTTTAAATTTTATCAAAAAATAGTAATTTAAATAATTTTGGAAAACACATAGAACACACTGCTCTAATATTTAAATTATTTCTGAGGATATGGTTTTTTTTTTTTTTTTTTTCCAAAGCGGAATGAATCATTTCGAATGGAAATAAAAAAAAATAAGGCATTGTTAAACGTACTCCTTATTTTGCGTTAATATAACAGAGCAATGCAGTGTTCTCGTAAAATAAAGCTGATAGTAGTTTTATTTAAAACAGTGTTAAAGGTATTTTCATACGTAATCTTTCCCTTGAAGTGTCTAAATTTTGTATTCACATCTGCAAAAATATTATATAAGAAAGTTCATGAAGGATAGATGAGCTCTTGTGAAACTTGTCATTTATTTAATAATTAAAAGGCATTATAAAACCGCTTTGTAAGTTGACCACCTAATTATTACTACGATATTTATTTATTTATTTATTTTCGAAAACAACTTTTACAACATATTTTGTGTGTTATAATGTTATACCAGCATTTTGCTCGATGGATGAAACAGAAGTATAACTGTTTAAATCTTTTGTATGTTAAACATATTGGGAAAAGTATTATGATCACACTTTTATTCTTTAAATAAGTTTTTGTTCTACCTAAGATAGACATTTTCAATAGTTATGTATTTTTAGAAAATATTTACCGTCAAATAAGTAATTTACATAATTAATGATAAGATATTTATATTTGTTTTAACAATAAGTACTTTAGTTTTAAAGTTGTATGATTTTATGTGTGTTCAGGTCACCATTCAAGTTAAATTTTTCTAATATTTTAGATAATTATGAAATAAATTAACTAATTACCATTTTAAAGTAACGTTAATGCATGAATATAACCTGAAAAGTATTTTAACTAGTTAAAAATGAATGAATGCATAGTGTAAGAATGACAAAATGAAAGAAAAAAAATCGTTCCAACCCGCTATAAGTTGACCACTAAAGTGCTGCACAGCAAGTAGTCAACTTGTACAGGTTTCACTGCCTATTATTTCTTTACCTGTATATTTTCATTCACACATAGTTATTTATGATTATTAAAAAAAGTTAGTTGCCCCAAAGTGCCCCATAGTCGGATAAAGGATTTGAAATAAAATAACTTTAAAACAAAGCAAATCTAAATTTCCCACAAATGAAGTGAAAATTGTCTTGTCCTTTCTTTCCCTAATTCATAGCACAGAATTTTTTTAACTATCAAAAGCGTAAAATATCTATGCTTCGAAATACAACATAAAATGCGAAAAATATTTGCAAATAGTTGCAGTATAAAAGTATCGCAACTCAAGATACGATATCATGATATCCGTAAGATATATCATATTTTTCAACTCGAAGGAAAAATGATATCTTTTCTTTCAATGTGACACATTATTCTCAGATATTTTTTTTTTTGTATTCCAACTTCAAGCTTATCTTTTCCTAAGAAGCTTTTAAGAAAAAAGATAAAAGGTAATTTGCTGATCGCATTCGGAAGTCTCAATTTTTTCCTTTGAAAAAGTCTGAAACTCTATAGGTTGTGCATCTTTTATGAAGGTGTCAAACTATGCCTACCTTTTATTAAGGCTAACAGTGACAAGGATTTCTTGTGATCTTTATATATATACATATATATATATATATCTATATATATATATATCAGAGGTGAATGCTGGAACTATTTAAGATTTACGTAAGATTCTGCTGTGCGACGGCATGAAGGTATATTTCTATCAAACCTGATGAATGAACAAATATTCTTGAAAATAAAATTCTCTGAAGAATTGTAAATGAAAACATAACGCTTAGACAAATTTATATGTATATGTAAGCGGGTGACCAAATTCAGGATTAGGGGCTATATTAGAAAACGAACACCAGACATCCGATATCCGGTTACATCAATATATGACTCATTCGTACCGGATATCAGGCTCTATTGTTTGAAACCTGTAAACTCATATGTTTTTGAGCATTCCTCAGCCATCATGTATGTAATGAATTTGGTTATTTGCATTTTTCTTCAAAACATGCTATTAAATTAAATTTTAAAAATCAAATTCGACATGTCGCATAGCCGGAACTTTCATGCAGTATCTGTGTCAGATTGCAGATATTTAAAAAAATCTGTCGGATATCCAATACCTTCTGGGCGGGGGGGGGGGGGATCTTTTCATCCTTCCCTTTCAATACGACCCTATATATATATATATATATATATATATATAGTATATAAATTATAAAAATGTAATTATACCTGTTACCCAATGAAATGACTTTTTGAAAAGCACTAGACACTACATATTGGCTCTTATTTTGTTCTATCAGTTGAATGTTATGCATATCAAAAAGGAAAGGACAATTCATATTTATGGTATTGCACGGCAATAAAAACTTTAAAAGTGTTAGCTACTTAAGCATTGCAAGAAAAAAAAACTCCGAGCATTTAAATTTTTCAGTTTATATCAAGTAATCCAGTTGAAGTTTTATAACAAATGCAGAACTTATGAAAAAATTGGGTGATTTTAAATTCAAGATTTAAAAAAATCTAAGAATAAAATAACGTAGTAAATTTCTAGTATCGACATTTTTTTTTTGTCAATTTCCGAAAATTTTCTTTATTTTATGATAATTAAATTTTTTCAAATTTACATTTATCTGTAACATTAATTATAAAATGAGACATTTTTGTACGGGGCAAAAACAAATCAAAAATATTTTAATTCCCAGTCATCTAAGCTGCGATTTGCACGTAAACAACAATTAATTATTTTAAAGAAGTATTTTTCCGGTTTATTTTCATAGTTTGAATAAAGAACGAAATTATATTCTTGTTTAATACTTAATAAAAAATAATTTTGCTGGAACCGGAATATCCAAACAAGGGATTGACATAAACATTCAATATTAAACTGGCTTTTCAATTAAAGGTATTTGGGTTCATGACTTTCTCTAATTTTGCGAATAAATAAACCTGCACCAAAAAGCTTCTGAAGTTTAGAGATCCGCGAAACGTGATAATGCTTACCGGATATATTGAAACAATAAAGAGAAGGCATGACTGTCAGAAGGAATATATTTCGCTGAAAGACATCACTATGCACCACGAAAGATAATTATACTCAAGAATGCAATCTGAAATAATTCTAAACTCGAGCATTTCACAGATTCGCAAATTCTAATCCGAATCACCATTCACTGATTTTAACAAACTGAACGACATTTTGATGTTAATTACACATCTAACTTTCAACAATTTACTATTATAACTTCGTAATAAATTTGGAATCCAACTGCTTGTTGAGAATGTACTGTGTGTTTCTCGATTAAACATTTTCAACTTTAAGCATAGCATTGGCTTCTGTAAGGTAGAGGACTTTTGCTTCCTGCTGTGAAGTTTTTTTTTTTGTTTTTGTAAATTTTAGAAGGTTAATATATTCTGCTTGTTGTTAGTTTGAGTTTGTATATAAAACTGATAGAAAGCTCGTATTCGAATGGTCGTTGTAATTCAGTTTGACCACAATGCATGCAACTACCCTACGCATGACGATGCGGAAATCTTGAACCTCGCATGGTTTTGTATCGTTATCGCTTTCAAGTCTAGAGCTGGCATCAAAGCGGCAAGCATCCTGTCGTTCATGTTCGGCACTGTCATCCTGTATTCAATATTTACTCCTGTGCCCTCTTCGTATCTGTAAAACAAAACAGACGAGATTTATGGTACAGATACTTCTGATCTGAAGACACATTTACTTACTAGTATATTATACATAAATTTTATATTTCTGCACTGCGTCTCCTTTAAAGAAAATCGAAATTACATTTTTCATGCCACCCTATTATTATTATTGAATAAATTAGAAACACAAACACAAGTTTTCAATTTAATCAAGAGTTCAAAACCCAAACCCAAATGCAAATCAAGAAACGTACGAACCGTTGATTCGAAGCAAAGTAACACGTCACGCGCTTGTTGTCTTGAAATTGTAGTTTATTTTGCTTGACGTTGTACTGGACGTTTTATTATCATATATGTATATTTTATTTTAGAAATGGGGATTAACTGACACCTTAAAATTAGTATTATTTTGCTTCGAAGTTCATTTAATAGATTACGTTTTTTCTTTTGTTTTGTACTTAACATTTCTTTTTTTAAATAATATATATATATATATATAGTAAAAAATGTATTTAGTATTGTAAAATATTCTAGATTGTAGATATAAGGAGTACTATAAAATTAATAAAGACCACTAAAGACTTCTAAAAAAAAGTTTAGAATTTACGTCAAAGGAAAAAAAGGCTACTTCAAAAACGTTTTATTCATAACACTACAACTCATCAATAGCTGCTAAATAAAAAAAAGTAAGAAAATCGGTTGGCAAACATAGGTAGAAAATGACACTTCAATTGTTTTGTCTTTACCTGTTTATATATATAGATAAACATACACGAATGGTTTCCCTCAGGAAATGAAAAGTTACCATATAAATTTACCATAATAATTCTCAATACAAAAACAGTAATTTGTAACTTTTCTGTTCAGTAATGTGTACCTTAGTTTTGGGAGATACTGTTAAGGTGTGAAAGGAATGGATACGTCTGAGAAAATGATAATTTTTATCACATCTTTGCAATTACACAGACATTGAAAAATGTTTCCTGAGAACCCTGGAGTACGTGCATGTAATTCTCATCTAACATCTATGTGTATTTGCTAGCTCCTATTTTTATTCTAAGGTTAGCGAAAATATGCTGATTACAAAGCTTATTATTTTAGCAAAATGCTTTCTTTCGTTTTTTCAAATTTACCAGCAAAATAACAAAATGAAAAAAAAGCATATTGTACTGATGAAAACAAAACGGAACGCTTAAGTTTATGCAAGTTGTGTAAGAATATTTCAAGAAATTCCTCCTTCCAACATCCAGAGCGGAAGAAAGCGGACAGCAAAACTCCACATCACCTTGGTAACGAATACCTTAACAACAAAGTTAAGAAAGACGTCAAGAGTTAAGGTGACTAACAGCCTAAAGGATTGAATGGATTATCCGCGAAAACCTCCTTCTTCATAGGCAGAAGTTGAAAGGATTTAAAATTTTGCCACGAATTCACGATTTTCTTCCAGGGCATTAGAAGACATACTTTGAATAAATGAAAGGGACTGGATTACTAGATCGTAGACAGTATTTAGCATTCCCATTGAAATAAATAGGAACATTTCAGATTTAAGGAATCAAGCAGGAATTTTTTTTTTTTCGAAAAAATAAAATAAAATCATAAATTCGATTTTTGAAACGATTTAAAAATTAGGCATGATGTTAGAGATAATATTTTCTTAAATTTTTTGGAGTAAATAAATAGTAACATTTTAGATTTAAGAAATCAAGCGGGAAATACTTTTTTTTTACTTTCGAAAAAAAAATCATGAGTTCGATTTAAAAATTAGGAAAGATGTTCGAGATAATTTTTTCTTAAATATTAGGAGTAGGTTAAAGTGGCTTTGAAACTACTTTATAATTTATTAGGACTGTCAGTTCGAAAACGGACTGGAATTTTTAGCACATTTATGATAATTCTGTGTCTGTAACTGGTAAATTTTCCGATTAATTTTCTAAATTATGGAAAGCATACAATTAAACATTCGAAACGTCTCTTGCAAACAAATAGCTTAGTAAGCATTAAGGTGCCCAGAAGGATTTCCTGTCTGAAACAATTATTGGAATTTGTATGTGCGCTCGCATATTAAATTCATTGAATGAAATACTAATGCAAATAAACATTGCATTTCAAAAATTAGAAATATAAATTAAGTTCACATATAAATTAAGATTTATATGAGAACTGGCTTACTATATATTAAATGAAATTCCATTTATAAAAAGTGATACTTTTTCTTTCTTTTAATCTTATTGCTAACATTTCAAAGATAAAATACTGTAAAAATCTTTTTTTTTTTTTTTGTTATTTTTTTAAAGTTAAATTATTTAGGTAATTTCCGTGTTTTTAAATTTGTGACGGAAGGACATTTCTGTGACATTCCGGCACAAATATAAAAATTGCAAAAAAAAAAAAAGAAAATAAATACTCTTCCCTTAGCAGGGCGCCAATGACTATAAACCTTCGCCCAACTTGCATACATACTTTCTTCTGGATGGCGACCATTTGTTTCGGTTTTACATGAAAATTGACTTAACCACTTGACGTATTTTAACGTGTCTGACACGGGCGATAGTTACCGGAAAGTTTGCCCATGCCCGTGAGTTATTTTATTTCTAATGCCCGGCTGAGAGCCGTTTACACTTTGTTTGCATAATATATTTTTTCTATAAGTTTTTTACCCCACCCCCGCCCCCTAGTCACCCCCAACCTGAAATTTCAAAGAATAACTTAACTATACTAGTTTTTCAGAAAAAACATCGTGCTTTAAAGGGTTAGAGCTGGCTAGATTTGTACCCAGCTAATGGATAAGTATAAGAAAAAAATATATTTAGAAATTGTTTCTCCAGTATGTTTCATCTGTGAACTGTTAACAATGAGACGCAAATATATATAGATATATATTAGAGAACATATCTTCAATCAAGTATTTATATTTCTTTTTTTTTTCATCAAAATGAATTTCGCCACGTACGCCTTTAAGTTCGAGCTAAAATGCTTTAAAAAACCTGGTGGAATACAATTTCGCCCTAACTGGGGTAATATATAGAAAAAAAGGTCGGTTATCTTTAAAAATAACAAAAACATTCACTATTAGATACTAAATAAAATATTAGTTGCATTTTTTTCTTAAAAGATAGTTCACGCTTATGAAAAAAAAGGCACATAAAATGAATTAAAATATGTTAATAGAAAGTGAGAAGAGACGCTATATCAGTCATGTGTCGTCAAAATTTTCCCATTATTTTTGCGTAAAACTTTTAAAACTAAAAGGGAGAAGATAACCACAAGTGTTCAGAACATCCGCTTGTCATATCCGTTGCAGGATTTCCGCAAATTTTAGAAGACGATGATAATAGGATTTTTCTTTTTCCCTACTTTTTTCTCTTTCCGAGGGCTCTTGAAAAGAATATGCTTAAACTTCGTAAAAAACTTGTCAATCGCTTCATTATAGTGTTACTTCTAAAAAAAACTTTTCATCAAACATTATTGATTTTTCTTTTTTCTATTTATGTGTTTTTTAAGTGTCGCTATATTTTGTTTCTTTAATAAACTACTTTTTAGAACTGAGTAAACAACTGACAGCGATTAAAGCACAGAAAAATATATTTTTTTGTAACATTTTTAAGGCCTTATACATTATTTTTCATTAAAAGTGCACTAGCTAAATGCAGCTACACATAAGTTGATACCTGCTTCTCATACGCTATCCTCCGCAGTAGTCACCACACAAACAGATAAATATACATCACCATTATTAAATTTGAAACGTATACTATATTTTAAAATGATATTAGAAAATGAAAATAAATTTATTATTACATGTTCGAAGGAGGGACTTGCGGATAACCGCTTCAATGCTTTGTAAACCTATATAACTAGGTTCCGAACATACTATTCTAATAGCGGCTACTTGCAGTCCCAGATTGATCTTAAAGTTATGATTGTGTCATTATTTAAATGTTAATACTTTGCTATACATATGGACAAGTATTGTATGAATTTGCTTATTATAGTTTTCCAAGCTTCAATAAAAATTCCTATCAGAACTTGTACTTTTCATAAAATGTCGACAACCAACAGTGGATGTCAACATTCACCATCTATCAGACTGGTGATTGTCGACCTTCTCCAATTTCGGACATACGCCGTAACATGTGCATTTGAAGTAAGGCAAGAGCGTCTGTGAAAAGCTTTGAGAGGATCACATGGTATCGAGAACTTCTGATCGACATAAAGTTCAATAAAAAATACACGTAAATCGGGCAGTGAAATGCCAGAAGGTTGATTTTAGCCATGAAATGTCCAATCGCGAAAAGGAACACCATACGGTAGTTTCACTGTAGGAGGTCAGCAAGGATTAAACGAAACAGTGCACTCGCAGAAACGCATGCTCAAATCTCGCGAAATTTTCGTCGTATTTGACGAAATGTGTTTGTGGAAAATGCTCCGAGTAAACATTTCGTCAAATTGCCGAAATTTGTGCAGTAACTGTAAGTCACGTGATCGCGCGAGGAAAGAATCATTGTAAATGATGAAATTTCTTGACGATTGAAAAATCATCGAAAAGAAGAGTTTTTTTTTGAGTGTGAGACATCAGAATTTGAAATAGGTCCAGACGCTACGCACACAAAAAATCAATTGATCTGATATGAATAAAAATTGAAGTCTGTGATAGTGCAAAAAGAGCATTTTTATCTGCGCATAAGAGGAATGTGAACATGTTTCAATATGCCTTTAAAAATAATGAAAAAAATGTAAATCTTTATCCATAGCTGATTTTTGACTAAAACTGTTTACTTTACATTTTGAGAGTTGTTTTTCCGTATACTGTGATGGATTTTGACTAAACACTGCAATACATCTTAATCTACTTGGATAAGAAAAGACAATCAGTTGGTATATGCACTTGTGGCACTTTATAGGAGAGATTTCTTTAAGGGTGAACTGTATGTGTTATTAATAATTACTTAATATGTGAACGACAAAGCTATTCAAATGAAATTGAGTATTATGAAAAAATACGCTTATATTTTCGTAAATTGAGAAATAAGTATAATAATTCGTGTTTAGGTAGTAAAGAATGTTTTTATCTTTATGAAAAGTTCCCTTTCACTGCTTCTGTAATTACTTTTTCACCTCTGTTTGTATAAGATACTAAGAAAAATACGTAGGCAACTCAAAAATTACCTACACTTTTCGTTCTACAACTTTATTGAACAAGATGGGTGTACAGCAGATACATTTTTTTCCGATATAGTCTCCCTCTTAAGGAATGCATTTTCATTAGCGAGCCACAAGCTCCCGTAAGCCTTCCTGGTAGAAAGTTTTCAATTGGTCGTGAAGTCACTTTTGCATTGCATCCCGAACGTCTGTATTTGATGATGAGAAAAATCACGACCTCTCAAGCTTCCTTGAGTGGTCCAAGGAGATGGAAGTCTGAAGGAGTAAACTCTGGGTCACAGGGAGGGTGTTCCAGAGTCTCAAAGCCCAACCTTTTGATTTTTGTGTGGTGTTGCGGGCAGTGTTTTCTGCGGTTCTTATTTGTGAGACTCATCGCGAGCACTGATTCTGATCAGCCTGAATTTGATTTTTTCGTGTGTAACGTGATAGGCAAAACAGTGGCTGATGTTTAAAAAAGTTGCGACCTCATCTTTGGTAAATTACCTATCTCCTGTAACACTCTCTGGTGTTTGCTGAAGGCTGTTGTCAGTGTTCTAGGTTGAGGGCTGCCCAGCTATCTCTTTTTGTGTTACTCTCCTTCTGCCACTTTTAAACATTTTGATCTACAAAATAACACTTTTACAAGATACAACACTCTTCCTGTAATGTGACGAAAGTCTTCGGTAAATTTCAGCACCATTCACACCATCTGAACCCAAAAACCTGATCACTCCTCAATTTTCCTCTTTGGTGCAATCTGATAGCGGAAGTGACATGCTTATGCTGTTGTAGCTACACGACAAATGATGCGATCGAGATATCACTGCGCATACGGGAGCACAGGGGTACCAAGTCAATGCATATGCCCATGCAGCCGCCACCTATCTATAATTAATGAAGCTGTAAAACGAGAAGTGTAGATAATTTTTCACTTACTCTCGCACAACAATGCACTTTCCATACCCAGCAAGACACAGTTATGTAATTCCTAAATTAACTTGAAACATTTTGATAAACATGAAACAACTTCACAACGAATTAGAAAAAAGTACACCTTTATCCTCTCAATCTTTTCAATCTTGTTCATCTTCTACGATACAGAATCAAAGACTAAACTGATAAGAATGCCCCTGAAGGCTATAATTTTTACGGATGATTTAGCTCCGCGAAATTTTAACTTATAATTGAATGTTTCGGGTTAGATGAAATATGCCCGGAAATGCCTCGGAAAATTTCTCTTCCCGGAATATTAAGGAAGACAATACCTCAGCTTCCTTTTTCACCTCCAGGCGTTCGGTTTCCGCTTATGTCTCTGGTGAAATGGAAGAAATAAAAATAGCATTGATAAAGGCTTTGCACGTGAAAGAAATTCAAACTTTTATCCGACATAAGAGGTGGCAGGAAAGATAGAGACAACGAATAAGGGAATTGACTCTTACAGCCAATCGAAGTAAATAAGCCCAATGCAAGTAAACACACATGGGACACTGTATGTCGAACGAGTGGGAAGCAATTGGTTTCTGACATTATGGTTTCGTTTTGAAGGGGAATTGAGTGTAACTGTATGAGCTGACTGCGTGTATTACATTTAATGTCTCTCCATTTTGTTCGGAAGATATGTGGTCGAGAAACTATCGAGGATGCCACTTGAATTCTTCACCATTCTTGGTAAATTTTTCTATTGAAATGGACTTCCTCGGAAAACCGAAACGTAGCCCGGTAGTATACCGTTAACAAAATTATAAACATTCCTTTTTTATGGCAGCACAAGTAT
Organism: Octonoba sinensis; assembly: GCA_038502835.1. Taxonomy (NCBI): domain Eukaryota; kingdom Metazoa; phylum Arthropoda; class Arachnida; order Araneae; family Uloboridae; genus Octonoba; species Octonoba sinensis. Next base: position 211,291,421 of record CM076598.1, on the reverse strand, counting down.
ATAGTAAATCTTTGCTAATGTATTACAGGTTTCGTGGGTATTTTAAGAGAAAGCATGTTTTGCAAATGATGCTCGAAATTAAATATTGAAATTTTATGAGGAACAAACTTTTAAGAAAATCGTAGAAATTTTATAGAAAAATTACTTTTTTTGGGAGAATGTTTCCGCGGCTGTAGCCAACTGCTACAGCAGCGGATTTCTCAAGATGTCCAAACTCGATTGCAGCAATTGGGGACTTTATGGCACAGGACATTATACGCACCCTTTATGTATCCATGCGATGCGCAATCAGGTATTAGCGTCTGCATTTTATTGCACATTACTGGACTAATAAACAATGTTTTTCTTTGTTCTTCTTATCATTTACATATCTCCCCAAGACGTTGTTACATACCACTTTTGTTTGAATTGGACTTCTTCTTCCTGGTGCGTTTTTTTATCTGTCAGTGTATTTAATAAAAAATGTGTTTCTTGTATTTCAGTTTGTATTTAAAATAAACTATTTTAATTTTGACTAAATTACAAAACTATTTTAGTTCACAATAACTTCAAAATTGTGATTAAAGTTTTAGGGTGTTCACAACATCACGCGATTGATCGTGTGGCAAACAGATACATGAGTGATGAAGCATTAAGCAAATATGACATAATTTTAGGAATGTATTGTTAGAAGTTTTCAAAGGGTTTAGCTCTTATAGTATTATAAAAAATCTTAAGTTGAGAAATGTCTGCGTCTCTGATTAAAACAATGTCGCCCTTCTGAAGGAGCAAAATTTGTGGCTTATCTGCAGCGTCTCACTTAAGGATTCTATGAAATTATGTCATTACTATCTAATAAACGGAGGACGAGGGCACAGTTTAGCAAATAGCAGAAAAAATGCAATCAAGCGTAATAATTAATCAAGGAAAGGCGGTAAGCTTAAACGGGACATACTTAACTACTTTATCCATCGATTTGAAGAGATGGGCTTAGCGAATCAATCCCTATTTCATCTTAAGGAAACCTAATCGTTACAATAAACTCTTTTCAGATTAATTTGGAAACAGACCCTTCGATAATAAATAAAGGTCGAGAGGTTGTAACATGAGAGCTTGCCGGCTGTATGCCGTTCTTTCACCTGCTCTTATGGAGCAAATGTATCTATTAAATGAAAATACAGGAGCAGAGTTAGAGTGGCTCTTGTATTAGAAATATTGCTCAAAGTATTGTAAATGGTGCGTTTTTTAATGATTTCCTCTACCTAAATAACTCTGATATTTCTTCTTCGGAATCTAGATAATAAATTGCATTTGCTGTAGAGTTAAATTTAATCTGGCCAATGAAATAAGTTTAAAGAATTTCAATTCATATTTCTCATTTCAAAACTAAACCTATATGATACAAATTTAAGGCATTCAATTTCTTTGATATTTTCTTCCATTTGAGTAAAAAAAAAAGGGTTTGTAAAACTTAAAGATCGTATTAAGGCACAAAATAATAAGTACGTTCGATTCCCCCAACCCCTTTTGTGTGGAATAAAAATAGATTTTTTAAGCAGTTGAGTTCAATTCTCAAACAAATGGTAAGGAAACCAGCTTTTCTTTTATAAATATTACAGAACTCGAAAGTGGATGCAAACCCATGTTTCAAGATTCGGGGCAAGAAATTATTTTTTAATTAGGGCCCCAATTTTCCAATTTTACGTGACTCTTATTTGCTAGCTGTACTTTTCGGTGTTTTTATAATCAAACAAGAAAGAAAGTTCCAAAAGGTATTTCATATTCAAAATTGTACGTCTTATAATTACAATAAAAATTTTAGAGGACATACGAGGGAGTCAATATTATGCTTTTGCTTTTACTTATTTTATACTTTTTTTTATCTTAATGTTCAGGATTTATTTTGAAAATAATGCTTTACTATCAATCAAGTGTATTGAAAAAAAAAGATAGGAACTTCTAAATGCAGTTTGCAAATTACAAACGTAAACAAAACTGGTATTCCCTTTCTTTTTTAAATTTTAAAATTACTAAATGCAATTAAAATTATATATAGTCTCCGATTTTTATTTTCCGTGGTAATATAGGTTTCATCAAGAAAGAAAAATATTTATTCAGTTCAAAATTGGTAGTGCGTATGCCATGTAGTTGGAGACGATCCAAGAAATAAATTCCCTGTACATATATTTTTTTTATATTTGAAAACGCCTTTTTGGTTCATATGACTCAACCACTAGGGAGCATTTTCTTATTCTTAGTGCTTTTAATCACTACTTTTTAAAATCGCATACTCTCTAACTTACTGTCGTTCTAAGCTTATGCATTGCATAGATAATTGAAGCTGAAATGTATGAAACTTAAAATTTTTTGCAAAACTCAAAATTTCTGATTTTTTGGAATTTTTACCATGATATTATTGTTTACCTATTTTAAATGAAACTTTATTAAAAAAAACTTACCTTTAGTTTTCAATTGGCCGCAACAGCGAGAAAGTGAAACATGGCAGCATACGTTGTCTAAGATTTTTATGCAATGAGTTTTACGTAAGAACGACATAATTCAATATTCAATTTTACTTCAAGCGCAATCAACAACTCATGGTCCTCTAGGACAGTGGTGCGCAAACTATTTTCATTTGCGACCCCCTATTTTGTGTAAAATTTTGTCGCGACCCCTGGTTAGACAGTAGACGTTTTGTTTAACCGTCAACGAAGTTACATTGAAATTATTTCTGGGATTTGTTTTTACAGGATGTTTTTAAAAGATTGTCGTGACGTCATCGTTGAAAATAGCGCCTTTTAAATATCGCACCAAACTTATAAACCATCAAAAAAGTTATAAAAGTTGCAACATCATTAAAATCAGTTAATGAAGCAACACATAGTTTTATAATTAAAGTTTGTATCGATCATTTTTAATCTCTATTCCTTCATAAGATATAGTAGGGGCGGAAAAAAGTTTTTTTGACTCAGGGCGCCCTTTTAGCTAGCGCCAGCCCTGATTGAACGTGCCAATATATGCTTCTTTTCCACCAAAAATATATAAACTGCGTTTCTGAAATCGAAAAGACTTCGCAATATTTTAAAGTCTGACAGCCGATCTGACTTCAATACGTAGTAATAATGTCTCATACACAGAATCCCTCTCATTACAGAGCATTGAAAATAGACGACAGCTTAAGCAGTTCATTTTAATGTAATTAATTGCAATAACAACATCATTTAATATCTTGGGCAATTTTTCATCGATGTCTTTTGCAACTAGAGCTTGTCTATGTATCATATGCAATGGTTGAATACTATATGAGGAGCAATTTTCATTATCATCACTCTGAGTCCGAGTCCTGTTACTACATGTTAATGCTGCAGCATCATCAGTTCAAATCGCGACACAGTGGGTCAAAGATATGGTCCTTTTCCTCAAAATATATATTAATTCAAATATTTTCCCTTCAGTAGCTCTCCCTTCTAACCTTTTACAACATAAAAAATCTTCCGATATGTCCGTTCTTTGAAAGGAATAAGTGTAGATTTTTCATAAATTTGAATTTCTTTGAATTTGGCGACCCTCAAAAATTTTCGGACGACCCCGCCGGGGGTCGCGGCCCCGGTTTGCGCACCGCTGCTCTAGGACATTTAATAACACATTAACTTTTACTGATGACGTAATTGACATTCAATAAAGTAGCGATTACAAGAAAACAGCGGGTACAATAATGTATATTCAAGGATAATTTTCGAAGCTGCTCATCGGATAAAACGCACGTCGACAGCGACAAAAGTAGAGTTTTTATGAAATCTTAAAACCTACCGTAAAATAAGCATCATTGTGTGAATGCAAATGGTGACGGAGCAGTGATTTCGGCTCCGTTGTCGCTTCTGCGAAACCTGCGTTTTATGGATAAAAAGTATCGTCAGGTTTCACTGCAATTTGAATTTCCGAAACAACATAATTATTCTGGAACTTATTCAGAGGGTGCAATATTGCCCATATAGTGTATATGTATTTCATATTTGGTAACATAAAAGTGCTCTAATAAAAATGCTGTTTAGAGAATGCTTTCAAAACCTCACCCCTTTTGAAAAGCAAGTTTTGAATAAGAGTCTTCAAAGCTCCGTAGTCAATAAATAGATACGAGCTGGCCTTTCATCTATAGAAAATATTTCATTTTAGTAGTAAGATAATCGTTTGAGTAAGTTAAAAGAAAACCGGAGATAAAGTTCTCCCGCTTCTCTTGTACGAAGTGATAAATACGTAAAAACGACCGTAAGCGAAAGAAAGGAAGAAACTTATTCTTCGTTACACAGCATTCTTTATGGGATTAGGAAGTCCATAGAAATGGAAAGTTTTACTGTCAGTGGGATTCGTTTGTAGGCAGTTTTATAGCAGTTTTTAGGTTTTACAAAGCAAGATTCCTCTTCCTGCGAGTTTGTGAGCTTTTCTCTCCAGACATATTTCCAGTTTATTGATAGTTGTTGAGATATAGGACTCTGCGAGCAAGGAAATTAATGTGCTACAGCATATGTTTAATAGAAATTATTTATGATAGTTTTATTTCGATTATGAAGAAGAATATTTGACACGTGTCTTGAATTTTCTCTTAAAATAAGGTATTATTCCATATCAAATGCAGGAAGACTGGTGTACTGAGGCTATAGTGCTCCTAGGGTAACTTTACTTGATTTTAATAGTATTTCGCTCTAAATTCAGTTACGTAAATGTTAACACTAAATGCTACTTTAGCGGCCAGTTTGAATTCTTGGAAGAGAAAAATATGTGGGAAGGTTATAAGTGGAAATCTTTTTTTTTTTTTTTTTTTTTTTTACAGTTTTGAGTAAAATTAAGCATTTTATCCCTTTTTATGTTGTAGAAAAGACAATTTAGTAATTTTATTTGCATTCTAGTACCTAACATTGCTTTTATGATTGTTTACTGAGTGAGATCCCCTCTTCATGTTAGGTTATTAGTGGCATAGTCTTCAGTTTAGTAGTCGAAAATAGTTCTTCGTAAAACTTTCTAGATTGGTCTCTATGGCACCATATTTACCTACGCACAACTGCAGTCATAACGTAATATTTCAAAAAACAAATGGCCTGAATAGCCTGGCATATTTTAATTTAGTCAAGTTTTTTTTAGATTTATTTATTTATTATATTTTTTTGCTGAACGGTATTTAAATGGAATAGGTTTATACTTTCATTGTGTTGACTGAAACTGATATTTCGCTTTGATAGGAAAACACTTCTGCTTAGATGGGAAATGTTTGCAATATTATTACTTTCCAAAATTAATTTTTCCTTGTTCTAAAAATTATTTGGTATAAATTGGGAAAACAAAACCAGTTTTTTAAAAACTTTATTTTTAGAGGAATTGATTTAAAAATAGAAGAATGTAATAACATATATTTCTTTTTAGATGAAGATCAGTTGTTAAAAATTTAAATTTGATTGTAATATGCTAACAACGAAGCGATTTTTAACTTGTGAGTGCTTAGATACGTTTTCATTCTTCAGCTCCTAATCATATTTTATAAGTTTCACGATACAAAAATAGCACAAGTGTGAACAAGTGTGGACACATAGTGGTCTTTCTTTTAAAAACTGTGATTAATCATTCATGTTTATATTAAACTAGAGTTCGACCGTAATTCAATAAATTTTTCAAGTTCAGCCTCGAACGTTTAAACAATCTTTTGACGTTTTAGTTTTACTGTCTGACAACAGCTTCTTTTGTTGAAATATTTCAATTAGGGATAATTTCTTCTCAGTGATTCACCACTGAATTAGTTAATTTTATGTACTTGTAACACACCGTACATAAATTTTATCTTTCTGCAATATTTCTCATATAAAAAAATCTAAATAACATTTTTCATTCCGCCCTATTATTTTTGAATAAGTTAGAAATGCAAACACTCACTTTCAATTTAATGAAAATCAACAATTTTACGAAACGTTGATTCGAAGCCACACTGTTAAAAATTTCCGTAAGAAAATAGTAATATAACCATTTATTTGGTTGTTATTTTACCATATTTAATTAAAACAGTTGAATAACCATAAAAAAGATGGCACTCAAACCGCTGATTGTGAAAAAAAATCGTTTATTCTCTGTTTATCCTAAAGAACGTTTAACTAACCATAATTTACAAGCGCCACTAGGTCTCGTAGTCAATAAGAATCGGGCGTCCATCCTGGCTGTGGAACCTTACCGGTCGTATGTTGCTGTTAAAATATGAATAAAGGTTTATCAGTTCAAATCTGCATGTGTATATACAAAATAAGTAAAAAAAAAGTGGCTTAAGCAGTGGTTACTAAATAGAAACACATACACACGTAAATCAAACATTGGAGACATCGGATTCCCGAACTGTTTGATGTATTTAGACCAAAAATGACTTGGGATCCAATCAAAAACTGAAATCTCAATTTTAATGCACTCATCCTGTTGGAAAAGAAGATTTATTGATAAATGAACGGCCGCTTTGAGTGGTGTAAATGGCCGAATGATTAGAGCGCAAGGTTGGTATGCCATACACCCGGTGTTCGACTCCCGCACGCTTCGTTTACGGTTTCTACGCCTCGAAGATTCTGCACCTCGAAATCATTCAAAAACCGTAAAAATTTAGTTTTGAAACCACTTTTAAATGGTTATAAAACCGTAAACTTTTGTATTTGCGGCTTTTTAACCAAGCTGATTTGAAATGGTTTAGGTCCCGTAAAGATAGAAATATATTCGAAACCGTAAATTTAACGGTGAATTAGATGAACAGACTGCTGCAGGCTATTTAACCTTAATTTCATGATGAAATTTCTAACAGTGCAAATAACGCGTCACCTGCACTTACTATCTCGCTTTACACTATATTACACTAGATGCGTTGCCCGACTTTGCCCGAAATATCTCAAATATTGTGTCATAAGAGGAAAAAATGGTACTTAGCTTTTTTGTCTTTGCCTATTTATGTATAGATATATGTATGACTAGGTGACTGTCCTCATAAAACATAGTTTCGATTATAAATAAAATATATGAAATGACATTTTGTATAAAGTCATGTTGAATTAGTCTAGTCAAAGTATAAAGTTCCTAGAAAGTTGTTGCCTATAAAACTATACTTTTCTTTGCAAAAAAGAAAAGAAAAAAGTCACTGTATGAAGGCAATATTTTGTAAGATTTTTCTTTTTTTCTCTCTTTTTTTTTTCGTGAATGTATAGCCAACTTACATTAATAAATGTTCTAATATTAACTATGCAATTTTAACTCATTTAGAAAACCTCAAAATACTGTAAAAAAGCATTTAATGTATTTTAACTATTTTAATAAAAATTGAAACAAGCTCTTTAATCAAATTCAAAGTATCATATGCATGTAAAAATCAAGATATATTTCTGTAAAGGAAAACTTAAACACATGTAGCTGATTTCCTGCTAATAAATGCTTTTAGATAAAATTCATGCTTTTGAAATGTTAATGAAAACTAATTCAAGTACGTTATTATTCTTAAAGAAACAAACTGTAGCTTTTTGTGAGTAGAGTTCTTAATTCATACATTCACACAAATCAATACTTTGGCACAAACTTTCGACCATGCGATTAAGTTCGTAAACCAATAACTATTTACATAATGCATTACCACGAACGAGGCCTATTGCTTTTCGAAGCTATTCAATCCTTGCTTTACGGCCCTACTAAGTTTTATGCCTTCATTTTTAATGCTGCTTTCATTGGCAACTTTGAGGGGGAACTTCGAGTCTCGTTGTCGCCAAACCGTCGCCACTACAGAGTCCAGTTTTACGATCTTGGGAATAGGACAATGGAGTCTTGAAGACACAAAAGGTGTAAATCGGATTCTTGAATAGCGTCTGGAATAGCTATCAAAATTCCCAAACGGAGAAAGGCGATTCAGGCGTTTACAATGAATATGGTTATGTATTTATCCACTGATTCTCCGGAATACGAAGAAAGTTATTGTAAATTACTGCCATAAATTTGTTAAATATTTAAAATTTTTCCATCCCATAGTTATTTTTAACCATATTGTTGATTAAAATGTCCCACTCTTTTAGAAAAAAATGTAAAATAGATGCTTTCTTTTAAATTTTTTATATCGTCGTACGTTTTTCTTAGTCCTGAACAAGTATTTAGTATTTCAGATAATGCATACTTTTATGATTATCGTTTTGAGAAGTCATCTTTAATTTCTTAATTTCTACTAAAATTGATTAATTAAAGTAAAAAGGTCTGCTCAGAAAGAATGTGACATGGTCGATTTACCAATCCTTAAGGGATTCAATCAGCAACTAATATTTAAAAGTGTTCTGAGACTATCAACTGGAATGAAAGTTCCTTTGTACCTCATTTACTTAATGAGCTGATAAATAAGAAAATAATTTCAACACGAAAATAGATTGCAACACACATGTATCCAGCCAACTTTTTGAAAAGTAATTCAAGCTACTTAGCTAAGCTCTCTTCTGTATAGTTTTCAATTAACTAGAAACTACTGTTATTTACGGGGACAAACAAACACATTTTCGATGTTGTTTTTATTATTATTAGTATTATTATTAATTTCATTTCATTGAAATTTCTCCAAAATTAACTTTCCTGAAGGAAAACTATTTTAGGACGCATAACATGTAGATATTTACACAAGCCCAAAACATATTTACAGTGATCAATAATTTTAGGTAGTTTAATTTCTTTTTTAGCATATGCTGTGACTAATTATAATTATTATAAATATACTTGCATGTGTGTATGCAAAATTTCCTTTTGTAGGTTGTTTACAATAGGCAATCGGTGTATATAATTTTTTCTCTGCTTAACTGAAATTCAAGTGCTGTGTATCTAAAAACAAAAGTACCGTTAAATGTAATTAAATACAATCCGAATTAATTTCTGTTCAAGGAACAAATTCAGAAAATGTTCTATTTGTCTCCATTAGCGGACTCAGATGTCCCGTATTGGTATAGTACAAATAGAGGAGTAGTCAGAAGAATAAGTACAAAGTCAAAACATTTGCTCGCAGCTCAGTTCAAGTACTTTGTCCACGCCAGGAATCCAGTATTCAAACAAACCGAAGAATTAACTTACATTTAAGAGTCCTCGAGTGTATTTGTTACGACTAAGCCTCTGGCTATTTGCCACGCAACATTTTTAAATTTCAAATGCTGAAAGAAGTTCTCGGGATAAGTCAACTACAATTTGTTTCTTCAGACAAATTTCAAAACTATGTTTCAAGTGCAATCGATTCGCTTGAAATTTCTTTTGCGAGTATTGTTAGAAGAAAAAAAGTATTGGCTCGTTTTTTAAATTGGGGGCAGATCAAAGATCAGTAGATAGAAGTCATTGACTAGGTCAGTCATTTCAGAAAATGGGGAAAGTTCGTTCTTTTATGTTTTGCGTAGATTTGGACATACAGTATAAAAGTGCGTTTAATATGTGTTTGGAGTGGTATTATATAGCTTTTTAAGATCTAAACTTTTATTTTAGTTATAGTACGCACATAGAGAAATACACATTTTGCACAAAGAAACAAATATTTTGTTCCTTGTGATTAAATATTTCAATAAGAATAATTAATTCTATAATAGAATATCCAAGGGAACTAATAACTCAGAATAATTTTATTATTGAAACTCAAATAAACTTCATTCAATAAAAAATTCAATTTGAAAAAAATTACTAAATACTTCAAGCCCTATTTTGCATCGGAAAAATATTTTAAAAAAACTGTCTCTTTTGGGTTAAATACTTAATATCTGTTTATTATAGACAGTTTTGGTGTAAATGTAGCCATGCTCTTCTCACTAAATGCAGGTCGTGTTTCATTATTAAAAATTTATTACTTATAAATAAAAACAAGCATTTTGCCGATTTCCTTTCTGAGTTGCAAACTTTGGCGTCATTCCTCAAAAAAATACGCATAGCTTCCAAAAATAAGAACATAAATTGAAAGGTTGTGCTAATGTTCAAATATCCCATTAAAAGTTGCGACATCGCTAAAAATTGCTTTGAGCAATTATGAAATTATGATCCCCCTTAAACTAAACATTGAAGCACAATCTCTCGTAAAAGCATGCATCTTATTTAAATAGTTCTTTAAGTTGAATAATTGCAAATGCTTCAGTAAGCAATTCAACTTAAAGTGTTTCTTTAAGTTTCAAGTGATCAATTTTATTCACAAAATAGTTTTATTTCGTTTTCTCTATTTTATCTATTTTTTTTTTGTTATTACTTACGTTACACATAAGAATACTATTTATGTATAATCAAAACTCACATTAACATTGGTATGAATAACACTAATTTAAATTACCTAACCTCTAATTAAACTCTTAAGCTCATTTTATATTTTCTCTTTAAAAGTGTGCAAGCAGTGGTTGGATAACAGTTGTCTGGAAATATGCAATGTATTTTTTTTATAGAATTGCGACACGATGACTCGCGTGACCTACTAAACACCCATCAATTTGATGACAATGTTTCGTAAAAAACAAAGGATTGAACCTGATAGGCTGACAACTCACTTTAATTACACATTTTCATAAAAAAAGCCGCCACAATATTAAAACATTTATTAAATATGCGTAAGTTAATGACAAAGATGAAATGTAAGTTGAAGATATAAAACTATTCTCACTTTTGACTTATATGCAAATAAATTTCACTTAATGTGTTAATGAGAGAATAAGTTTTAAACAATTCACTTTTAAAAACATGTGTTATGATCATCTAAGTGTTTTTTTTCGTGTCGAGTTTTATTAAGTGCAAATTAAGAGCGTCTCAAAATTGTCGCTGGTTTCAAGACTTGAAACGACCGAAAATAAAACAAGTTGCATAGTTCACATTTTTCGCCAGAAACACTCAGGTGTAACAGGAGACGGTGTAACTTAATTAACGTAATTATCATTCGTTCCGTCTAAACTTTATTAAAAGACGAGCAAAGCTCCAAATAATGACTGCGCGCAGTCGCGGCATTTGATATTTTGCCAAAGCTCCCCAAAGAAAGGAAAATCGTTTAAAGATATTCAATCTAACATATAGGCACTTAGTCCTTTGGCATGTCTATTAACTTTATCGTAAAAGGCATTCTGCAGAAAGGTTTTGTAGCTGGACATCTTAACGCAATTCGAACGATTGGAGACCAATAAATGCAACGGCACAAGTACTGGCTTTTCCCATTAGATGGAAATTGCGCATAGAAATAGAATTTGGTTTGGGTGTTTCTAATGTCTCTCGACCCTTTTTGAATTGTTCGAACCATTTGCGAAGGATCTGATGCAATATCCTTGAAAGTCGGAGGAAAATGTAGTGGTGAACAATTTTCATCTTTTATGCCCTCGTAAAAAATCCTATATACATAGCGATAGATGTATCATTGAGCTGCTACGCTTAGTAACACAAAAACATTTTTCCTCATTGTGGAATTTTCATGGAATCCTATAGTAGACGGTTTTTGCCGAAAAATTTAAATGCACGGTTGGAGTGTATTACGGGGTGTTTCTTTATGGTTCCCTAGGAGCACTTTTGAGGAAAAAGATAGTATTTTTAGTTGCATCGTAAGCAGTGTATTAAATTTTTATTAGAAGTTGTATCGCAAATTATTTTCGTAACCGTGTGCGAAAAGAACACCAACACACAAATGTATCAAAACAAAACGTGTATACTTACGATGTTTTTTAAAAATATTTGAAATGTCTAATAACAACATGCAAGTAAAACCTTTAGAGTGTAATATATGTATGCATGCATATATATATATATGTAATGTAAAAAACATTAAATATTTATGTTTATGACTTTAAAAAAAATATTTTTGTGACATGGTTTTTTTTGGGAGGGGGAAATATTTTATGGTATTAATGTTTTTACTGAGCATTGAAAAAATAATAATTTAATTGATATGAGTTGTGTTTCCATCCGCACATTAATGTTGTGCATTGTCAAAGTGACAGTTAAATGTACTGATTTTGCGAATTACGCGGTGCATTCATTATTATACGTTGCATCCATTAAAAGTTTTAAAAATCTCATGTTAATGATTTTTGGAATATTTTTTACGATATTTTCGCCCTAAATAAACTAGCTTATATACTGTTTTTCCTTCCTACTAATTAAATGTACATAAGGGTTGAGAAAAAGTATAAAAAGTCCGTTGTTGTGCACAGTTCAAAATATTTAATTTTTTAAAGCCCATTTGCTTTCTCAAAAAATGCCACAAAAATCTTCTAGGTTACGAAGCTTTGTGATATCCTGGATTTGGAACTTGACGTTCAACAGTATGCTATGATTGTTGAAAATCATGTTTCTCTCTAACGCCATGAGTTTGACTAATTGGTAAACTTGAAATACTGATATAGAAGTCAGCGGATAGTGTAAGAATGGATTTTGATTGACCCTGCTGAAAATATATTTTCAGATAATGAGTCAGACTTAAGTGGAAAAAATCAGAGAAATCTTATCATTTGTTGAATTCTGAGATCACATATTGCTATTGTGTCCCCTAGACTAAAAATGCATAAGTTATTCGACTACTTTAATATAATGAAGGGAATCTTGCGACGCAATTTCTGAACATTCCTCATTCTTTACAATGTAATAGACGAGTAATAAACAACGGTTTGAAGTTGAATTCATTGCAGAACGTAAAGATATATTTTGACAGGAAAATTTTAAAATTTTATGTAAAAATAAAACAGGTTAAAGTAGATGCATACATTGATGCTTCTTTGATGTAATGTAAGAATTTATCCGGCTCCTGAAGTCGTTAAAAAATTCAAAGTGATGATGTAATGGTATGGCAATCCTCTCCTAAATGAATAGCTGCAAAAGATAAACATCTGCGGTTGAAGGAGCACGCGCGCAATCTTGTCTTCATCTCACCGATCAGTGGTGAGTGTGACTGACAGGTTATTAAACCCGATCGCAGTTCCTTGGAGCACGCATACAAAGCAACTAATCTCGCCTGTGTCTCTCGGTGCTGCAACATCTGCTACGAGGGAAAGTGTTCCAAGCAAGAGAAGGGATAGCATCGCTATCAGATGATGTTAACTTATGTGTGACAAATTGAGCAGCTCGTGTAGAGCGAGGGAAGGTTTGTCTGGAATTAATGGGCGTTTCATAAGTGATTACAGGTGACCCATTCTGCATCCCCCAGCTCTAAAGATGTCTAGTTTCGAGGTCTAATTACGGAATGTCCTCCGTTATTACGTCTATTCATCGTTAAACAGCCTTCCAAACGTTATGTGATACTCAAAATGAGTTAGTAGTCTTCTTCCAGTTGAATGAGAAACCCATTCCAAGAATATAAAGCCATTGCAATTTTCTCTAAGAATATAAACTTTATAAATGATACAAAAATAATGTATGTATTTGAATTTTGTTTAACTCGGTAATAATTCATGAAGCGTGAATGTTGCACAGACATATTTTGAAAAAAAAGCTAAGGAGTTTCTAAGTTATTGAAAGAAGTGTAAATTTGCACTACTGACGACATTAAATGAGTAAAAACACTAAACGAGATAGATTTCGTTTGCTTTGAGCTCTTTTAGTTCAATTGCTGATTTAGCTTTTCCAATAATTTAGTTCAATGCTGAATAAATATTTTAAAAAAGGTTTTTCATAACAAAGATTTTATGATCCTTTTTTTAATTGCAATACTCCCCTTCTTTTTTTAACTTGCCATCTGATATGATAATTTAACAAAAAATATTTACATTTATTTGTATTCTCACTGAAGCATACAGACAGTTGCTTTGCAATATTAGAAATAGAATATTTTTTGAGAATGAACATGTCAGCTGTGATACTTGTTTAAAAAAATTGCAGTAGTTTTACTCCCAAAATACACAGCAAATACAACTAATTTTCGTCGTGGCCATCCTACTTTTATAGAGGATCCAATCTTGTGCGTACTTGTTTTTGAGCGGTTTGTTTAGCTTTCATCTTCTCTTTGCTAATTGGTAAGTCGTAATTATACTTTTTCTTATCTTAAGCACTTGGATTAATTTTGTTCATTACTATTCTTTCTTCTGCTTGTTCGAGTGTAGACTTCCAAACAATTGTTTGCTTTGGGGAAAGAAAATTATTTGTGCATTAAACCACGTTGGTTTTGCTTCGTATTTATTTCTTACGTAAATAATGTTTTGCCATTATGCAGTTTTTCTTATTGTCACCTATATATATACATATACATATATATATATATAAATAATACAGGTTCACTCAAGAAACATTTTAATTATTTATATTATTTCATAAGTAACAAAAAATAATAACACCCAGTGCCCCTTTTTAGCCTACTTTCCCGTAAAAGTAAAAAATAATAATAATAAAGCATGAAAGAAGGCTTAATGTATCGTGAAAATATCGTTAAAAATCAAGAAAAGTCAAAAATAAGTGAAGTAATTAAATAAAGATTGAAAAAAAAAAAATTTGAAAGTAGGGTATTGAGATGGGGAAAAAGTGTGTCTGTCGGTCTGTCCCCCCCCCCCCCCCTAATAACTTTTGAACGAATTGTCCGATTGGAAAAATTCTTTTTGCATTCGAAAGATCTCGGCGAGGACATCTCATTTCTATATTTTACTTCTTGATTTGAACAATTTTTTGTTCAATTTTGAACAGTTCAAAAAATTTTAACATTAGCGCCTATGGACAAAATTGAAGCAAATTCTGTAAACTGTGGGCACAAGAGCCACGTTCCTATTGAAAGCTTATTGAAAGGAGTTCTCGGCGTGAAATATTGATTTGAACAGTTTTTGTTCATTTTTGAACAGTTCAAAAAATTAACACAGAGCTTACGGGGAAATTTCAACCCTATATAAATCCTGATCTAACGGGCCGATTTGCTTGGAACAAACTTTATCGGAAAGCTCTTATAGCGTAGAACATGTAGAAATAGAAAGTTTATCCAGAACTTACGAGCCTATTTTGCTATGAAATTTTTTGATCGGGATTTTCAAGGATATTTCTCAGTGACTCAATGAGTGAAATAATGAATGAATGAATAAATGAAAGGGTGAAAGAATAAATCAATGAATAAATGAATGAGGAAAAGAATGAATGAATAAATTATTGAATAAATGAAAATATAAATAAATGAGTGAATAAATACATGAATGCGTAAATGAATGAATAAACACTTGAATGAGGTAATGAATAAATGCATGGCTGAATAAATGAAAGAATGAATGAGTGAGTGAATGGATATGT
Organism: Octonoba sinensis; assembly: GCA_038502835.1. NCBI lineage: Eukaryota > Metazoa > Arthropoda > Arachnida > Araneae > Uloboridae > Octonoba > Octonoba sinensis. The sequence continues at coordinate 211,276,223 of CM076598.1, read as the reverse complement.
ATTATCCGTTGAAAAAGGTATATTTTCAATAATTAGAACTAAAGATAAATAAGAAAGAGAGAGAAAGAGATAGCTAGATTATAAATTTGAATTTGGTGTATTCGGGAAAGTAGGCTTGTATAGTTCTAGACGGAACTTCTTGTTAGTATTTTGTTTAAAAATACTTAAAAAAATTTAGCAGACCTACATGTAATACTTTCTTCTCTTATACTATTATTTTTAGCTTTGAGTAAGTTAACCGAAGATCTTTCTAATATTGAAAAAGCACCTATGTGTATGCTTCTTTGATAATGCAAATAAACTTTTAAGTAATAAAAGTATACATATACACTACTGGCCATTAAAATTGCTACACCAGGAAGAAATGTAGATAACAATATGATAATTAATGGATACATATGTTAGAAATAACAAATGATTAAATTTTCAAGAAATTTGGGTAAATAGATACTGAGAAATTCATTTCCATATTACAGCATCTTCTTCCTGACGTTTAAATTTCATGTCTGTAGCATGTCGCCTTCTTGATGTAGCAATTTCAATGGCCAGTAGTGTACATGAAAGATTGCTCAATATATTTTGTTCTTGTATACGTAAGTGAAATATATCTATACATTGTCATTTTCAGTTTCATGATAATTTCATTAAAACCTATAGACACAAATTTTTAGCAAGTTGTTTCATTTGTGTACTTAGACATCAATTTCGCTGAATTTTCTATCCCCATTGTAGACAGTGGATTTGTTAGCTTTTACGTGTTACTTTAAGTTCTTATTGCACTTAATTTCAGTTTTCAGTAATATAGTAGAACAAAAGTAACAATATATGAACAATTGTGTTATATCTATAAATTTTGCGTAAAATCGCAATTTTAATAATATTATTCAGTACTGTAAGACAGTTAAATTATCAATGCTTACACTAATCCGGTTTAAAAAATCACTTAGCAGCACTTTAATTAAGATGCCTATTGTTTTTACTAGCACTTTAATTAAGATGCCTGTTGTTTTCACTCGCACTTTAATTAAGATACCTATTGTTTTCACTAGCACCTTAATTAAGATAACTATTGTTTTCACTAGCACTTTAATTAATATGCCTATTGTTTTCACTAGCACTTTAATTAATATGCCTATTGTTTTCACTAGCACGTTATTTAAGATGCCTATTGTTTTCACTATCCTATCCCAACTAAAACCGACCTACAGCAGTCCATTATACAGTTAGTCCCAGAAAATAATTATTCATCACTTATGAATAACAATTAACAAATTAAAGCAAGAAATCTATTTCTTGAACCCTTGGTCAAAATAGTTTTTCTTTGATCAATACAGCGGAAAAGCCGCTTAACCAAATTAATATGTATTCATACCATGAAAAAAGCAGCAATCTTCATGTAATTTCTTTTGTGATAGAAACATAATGTATAAGGCAAATGGATTAATTGTTGAACATCGAATATTTTTCTGTGGCAGGAATATAGATACCTCAAATGCCCAGATATCCGTTCCCTTAAAGAAAATAACAGAATTCCCCTATTGTATTTATTTGTCTTTCACATTTATTGGTACTTGATTGCGTATTCTGTTTCTTCTATTAAATACACAAGCAAATCTATGTGTTTATAACTCTGCTTAGATATTTGTCTTTTATCAAACATTCATCAGGATTCATAACCCCGTATAATAAATAGAAGAAATACATAGAAGCACTTTTATGATTATTGTTGACGTATTTAAATATGTTTGAGTTTGACTGCAGTTTCTTTCTTTGTTATTTTAACTATGCATATTTTAATATCTCTTCGTTGACATTAGTGCCAAATGTAGGAATCAGGCTTTTTAAAATTAAATATATGTATAAATATGATGTGTATGAGTACGATATGGCCTTACATATGATGTAGACGTTGCTAAAGTCATTATTATTATCATATTAAATGTGTTTAAATACTCCTGGTAAGAACTTCTTAATTATTCATTACATTTTCATCTGTAATGTTGAAAAATTAAAATTGCTTTTGGGAAAGATAAGCGAAAAATGTCATTGTATAAAAAGTATAGAGTCCTAAAGTTTTTGCTACAACTCGAGTTTAAATTAAGGCACCTATCAAAGGAAATACAACTCCTTCGATCAGGGGAGAGATCTCTTGAATTGAGAAAAGAGAAGCGGAAATAATTTGTTCCACAACTGACTGCGGCAGCTTTTATTATGGCCTTGTGACATGTTGTTGCAACATCAGAACAGAGTCTTTAAAAAAAAAAAAAACAGTATTAGTTTTCTTTGGACTTTGCTTAACAATTGAATGAACGTGTATTATTCTGTGCAAGAATTTAATCGTCATCTATTGGGATATTTCTTAGTTTTTGAAAGCTTATTTTGCCGAGTAAATAAATATATATACATATATACGAGCAAAATTTATTTGTTTGCAATTTTTATTAAAGTTAAGCTATGCACTTTACCCAATACTATAACTTACAACAAGCTCTTTTTCCTTTACGGGACATTATATATATATATATATATATATATATATATACATACATGCATATACATACATACACGTTGTCATCCTCGTGAACGTCATCCATATTTGAATTTGTGTGTGTGTGTGGCAAAGGGACTAGGTTAAAATAGCACCTGACTAACTTGATGTTGGTTTAGAATACTACTTTTAATATACTACTTCTACTTTTCAGGCTAGTTATTTTGTTATTTTACCATATTAATTTTAGAACGGTTAGTAAGGGTTATTTATGTGTTTCAGAACCAGGCTAAGGTATGTCACATCACTACTTCATATGAGAGCATAAAAACTGAAAATAATGATTTCGTTGTTTAGTAACAAAGCTATTACGTGAATTAGGCTGAAAAATATGGTTATTAGCATTAAAAAATATGTATGATTTATCCCTTGTTGGTTAATTTTCGTACAATTAAACAAATTTTTTTATAATAACCTAAAAATCACCAATTTAGGCCTTAGTCTGTCTTTAAGGTATACATTTTACCATGTTTATATTTCATAACCTGACTTTTGTTTGCGTGGTAGTTTCCTAAAAAAATAGATTGTTTCATTTTTTAAGAACTTATTACGAATCCTTCTTAGGAAACGTAATTTTTATTACTTTCGTTAAAGTATCGTGAAGTGGGGTAAAATGGGTCATCTCATAATTTACGCATTGTAAACAAAATTGAATTGAAAAAGTTAAGATTTCTTATAATGTTGCTCAGTTTGTTGGTAACAATTTTCAATCCCAGAAAACTAGTTTTGATGGATACAGCGCAAAGAAAGAGCATTTAAAGATTGAGATGCTGCTCTAAGAAACACACATTTTACAGCCTTCTATCGAAATATTTTATGTTTTATTAAATAAAAAGGCAAGTTCGAAGCATTTCCTCATTTAATGAAATTATTACATCATCTGAAAATAGTTAGGGAAAAAATAAAAGATAAAAATACGGGTAAAGTGCATCGTTCAGAGTTAAACCGAATAAATAGATACGTTAATGAAAACGGAGCTTATCTCGTGCTCGTGATTATATATTAAGGTTTTGACAGATATATGCACACAGACTGGAATCGGTATCAGATTTCGCACTTAAGCACTTCTAGAATAAACATTAGAATGCTTTCAGGCTAAATAGGAGCATTTGTAATATTCTGAGAGCAAAGAATGCTTTTATCCTCAATTTCATCAGACTTTTGATAAACGTTGGCATTAATCAAATCCTATCTGTATGTTTTTGATTTTCAATATATACTTAGATCTTATCCATATAATAGCATTTATTCGTTAATAATACGATATCATTAATGCGGTTATAATTTGTGCGTTCTGATAGCAGTTTATGTGTATAAGTAAAAGAGACGTTCTGACGGATCCATTTTTATTTTTATTATTTTTTTTTAATGCCGTTCGTAATGGCATTTTACGATACTTTTAAGCAATTAGATTTATTAACTGCTTAAATTTTGAAATAGCTTTTTTCGCATACCTGTAGAAAACAAAATAAAAGCTCAAAGCTTAGTATTCCTAATTGATCCCATTAAGAACAGCTGGAAGAGTAGCATTGTCTTCTTCGGGGGAAGAGATAGTTTGCCGAATTTGGCGGTAAGGCCTTACCGAATAGCCTTACTTGTTTGCACACGTTCATGTAATCAGACGAGTTCATCTAGTTTGAAGCAGAACCTCTTCAAACTAGATGAACTCGTATTGTCCATCTAAAATGAAAATTTATTAATATTAAGTAAACTAGTGTAGTGAAAATTGAAATAATATGTACGGGTAACAAGATATTGGAAACATATCGTATCTCTCCTCGCCACTCACAGGGAGATTAAAATATAAGAATAAAAATATAAGGAACAGTAACATAATACTCTATATCAACGATGTTTTAAAGTAGTGTCTGATCGTTCTTAAATTCTTACTTTCTTTCAACATATACAAATACAGTAAAACCTGTAAAGTTGATCACTTTTGTCGGGAACGGAAATTAACCCTTCAACTTCTACCTCAGCCTCTATAAGTTGACCACCTGTCTAAGTTGACCACTAAAATGTTGCACCGCAAGTGGTCAATTTACACAAGTTTCACGGTATTTATGATTTATAATATACTTCCTTCGTTAATTAAATCAAAATTTATCATTAAAAAATGTTTTATGTATTTTGGCTAAACACAATTATGTTCTTATGTACACAATTCAATTTCTCATTTCTTCTAACAAAATAATTTTTCCCCGTTTGACAAACATGCACATATATTGAACTCATTTAAATGAAAGAAAAACATTAAAGATGCGTGTTTCAGAAATATTCAAAGCTTTATAAACCGTATTTCAAATTTCCAAAAGTGTATTCCATTTTTTCAGTCTAATACAATTTCTGCTTTTACTGTATTCTGTAAATTTTACGATACCGTCCTTTTTTGTAAATAATGCAAATACAAACACAAAAATTCATTTTATTTCGTGCATTTTGGAGCATATTTATATATTCACCATTTTATTCAATACTTTTCAGAGAAAGGAAAATAACATGGGAGCCGTGTTTGACTTTGATACGCATATACATTAGCCGCATATTTTAATCAGAAAAAAACTGCTTTCAAGATGCTTTAGAAAAGCTGAAAGCTTTCTAATCCAGGTTTTTAGTTTCAGAAATAATTTTACTCTTTCCTAAAACTGCTCAGCAGTAGTACGTAACTCATAAAATCATCTACTTAATTTGATTTAACTTGAAAACAGCGATTTAGGACATAATTTCTCCTTGGCATCGACGGTTGGAAAATACCAGAATAAAAAAAACCAATATTTTCGAGTTTTGCTTTAGAAATGAACATTTTCTGCAATCAAATTCAGGACCAGATTTTAACGAGTAGAAACTGGATGAATTCGATTTGCTGAACTTTTATAAAAAGAAAAATGCGCTAATTACCGGAGAGAAATAAATTAAAAGAGGCGATTTTTGTAATTACCTAGCGTGTGCATGTGTGTGTGTGGCTGGAAGAAGTGGAACAATCTCCCAAAAGCCGTCGGCGGACGCAAAGAGCATCCAAAAATTTCAGTAACATTTTTTTTTTCAATCACGCATCGGATTCTTAAGTACTGGCGTAAATCTGCATAATAAATTAAAGTAGCATTTTAAATTCGAGCGAAAAGGAAATTTTTAGATTTAAAGAACATTACAAGTGTTGTGTTTGTAAAAAACTTGGCAAGGGTCCGAGAAAGAGAAATGATCTTGTCCGAAATATCCAAATGACAAATGCGGGTAATTCATATTCTGAATAATGCACTGTGGCTGAAAATATATTTTAATCGATGTGTTTGATGTAAGCATAAGAAATTTTCAACATTAACTTATAAACTTTTGACATTTTGAAAATATAAACTACCATATGTACAATGTTGATTTCTAATTACGCGTTAATTGCAAAGATTCTGTTAAAACCTTCTCTACTTTAAGTAAAATTTAAAAATGAATTTTACTACGAATACGCATTTATTCATCAACCCTTTAAGACTTAAATTTTGGTCACTTTTTAAAAACATCTTTGAGACAGTGGTAATGTGATGACATTGAAAATTAATCTAATAAAATTTTTATTATTTATGCTTAGTAATTTTTTTTTCATTCTCTTGACATATTTTGAAATCTCTAAGTTAGTTCCAGTTATATATATTTTCAGTTAAAGGACATTAGGTTCCGACATGGCTAATACAGATTTTGTGTTCAATTGCTAGTCAAAACAGGATTAATATGTAATGCTAAATGTATAAATTTGATGCAATTCTTCCCCATATATAGATGTAAACTTATTTATTAAAGTATCTATTAAAATTAAAGTTATTTTTTATCAAAATTATTATTCAGCTTTATTACAATAAGACTATTTCTAATAAATAATATGTGACGGATTGATTTATCACTAAGAAGTAGCGACTTCAATTAGGCTATGCACATTCTATTTGACTTTTGATAAGTACATATGTAGTTGAGTAAATTTAGAAAAAAGTAATAGCTTTCAATCTAAATAAAAAATGCATTATGGCATACACATAAGTAAACAGCGTAAAATACTTTTGAGGTCGTGACGTCTTACATCTTAGAATTATTACAGGAGTACTAAACATGTGAAGCGTAATTTTGGATAACTTTCTGTTTTTTTTCTTTTTTCTTCTAAGAGACAAAACTATCTAACACTATATGATGTGTCAGAGTTGTAACAATCTGTGATAGAATAAATGTGTCAGAATTGTAACAATCTATAAAGTAATAATTCCATCAAAACCTAGAGTTTACTTCTTTTGTGAGCGAATGGGTTCAAAAGGGGGGAAAGATATTATGTTTTAATTTGTTATTCTTCTAATCTTTAACACTTGATTTTCGGCAAGGGTTTTTCCAAATCCCTCCCCCGTGTATCCGCCCTTTCTTTTAACCACCACGAAATTTCAATGTAATTAAGTTCTAATTTTTTAGCAGTAGTCATGCATTTATTAACCGTATTTTCTTTTCTATATATGTAGAATACTCGATATTTTTTCTTCGAAGGGAATTGGGATAAAAATTGTTTACGTTGAAGAGCAACAAATATTAGATAATTGACCCAATTTAGTTTAAAATAAAATGTTTTCAAATTATTGTGATAAAATATTCATAAGTGTGTGCAAATTTCGCTAATAAAGTAACTTCAATTTCAGTTCATTTCAGAAAATAATTAAGAACACATATTTATTACTAGACAAGTGGGTAACTAATTAAAGTTTAGTACTCGAAAAATTTTATATTTTGTCGACCACTGTTATAAATAAAATGCTTTAATTGTACTTAAATCTGTTTAATGGGCATTTTGTAAAAAAATTTTAAAAAAGGAAACATACTTCCGATAGGACTTGATGCGGTCTATATACTGCCTCAGGCAAAAGTGGATTTTCAATGATCACTTTTTAATACGTGTATATGAAAGAATCGAAAAGAAATCATACACCTATAAACTTAAGCTTATTAAATTTGGACGAAGCAATAATAGATACGCCAGTTATGAAAGAAAAGAAACATCAATATATATATAACATTATAAATTAATATATATGCCCCAATGTTGAATTAATTAAACAGTCACATTCTGCTGGCCTCTTCCATTTATAGTGCAGATTCATGTACAATCATGTGAAACAGCTGAATTAAAACATAAATCAATATTTGACCACGAACTTATGCGTTGGACATAATTAGAATTGTAACGATTGGAGTTTCCTTCCAGTAAAATTCTGTCATCCTCAAAATAGGACATGTAACACAGGAAAAAAAGTAAAGTAAGGTCATATCTAGAGGTGTAATTATTTTTACAACATAAATGGTACATATCTTGATTTAGAGTTATTTATATTACTATGTAATGGAATTATCCGAATCATGTGATGCAAATGTAGCTACAGATGTGAGCATTATACATTAGTGAATAAGTTACGGAAAACTACTTCTGTCCAGCTTTTAAATTTTGAGTTTGTAGCTTTATTCAGTTTATTTATCTCAGTTTCGTAGCTTTACATTCGATAAATGTTTTCAAATAAAGAAACAAATAATTTGATTTCTCAATGTATTACGGAGATTTAGATATACATTCCCTGTATTAATGTATACATTTAGATATACATTATACATTCCCTGTATTTGATGTTTTACCTTCTGATGACATATTTCAATAGCCTTTCTTGGTCTTTGAGGTCGGATGTCCAGCAAACATATATATATATATACTTAGAGCACATATCATAGTTTGAAAACTCTTCTTCTTTGTAGAAAAAAAATTGAAACTATGTCTAGAAAGTAGAATTTTATAGATTATAAAGCATTAATATTTACATCGATTCAAGATAATTTATAATAATCGATTTTCTTTTGCAACGTTTCTAATGGTTTAGCACAATGGTAAAATCTCATTTCTCAAAGGATTTACGCTTGTCGTAAGTGGGTTGAATTTGGTGATTTAGGATTTTGGAAAATCACTTTCACAGAATTCAAATGATGCAATTGTCTGTGTCAAACTAAACTGTATACAAAAAGCAGTGGCTTGGAGTGAAAGAGCGAGGTTGTTTACTTTGAAACGATTTCGATGGAGAAACATTTAGAAAAAAATCATTAGAGGGGAAAAAATCATGTAGTGTGAAAAGTTTTGTATCGGGCAGAATTTCCAAGAGAAGTAAAATATTGTTCGTAGAGTAGAAAATACTGGAGTACAAAAAAAAAAAAAAGATTAAAAAGAAAACTCGGGTCAAATGCAACATTTTAATATTTTCGCTAAATGTAGCTCACACAGCTGTTAAGAGGGGACATTAGCTTCGAGTACTGCTTTTTAAACAAGAAAAAGCAACTCCATGGTCTTTTTTGGAGTATTGCCTGTGACACAGCGGGAAAACGTGTTTTTGTGCCTAATACTAAAACTATTTTTTCCAGTTTTTTATTCCTGTCTTCTTTTCCTTATTTGCCTTTTTTTCCTTCCTCCTCTCACGTACACATCATTTCACAAGAATGTGTATGTAAATAAACTATTTTACAGGATTTATGTATGTTTATCTTAGATTGAATCGATATAGTTCGAATTTAATGCTGCGACTTAATTTGAGAGGTGAAATTTAAGAAATAGTGTTACGGGCCATTTAAAGCAGTCGTGAGAGGGACGTTTGTACTATGATCGCATACTGAAGATTCTAGAGCTGTTAAAACTTTAATAATATAATACACTCAGATACAAGAGCCAAAATTGTCGTAACTGATTAAGAGGCTACGGTGCAATCTCGATGTGCGGTACATCTTATTATTTGACTGATTTTTTAGCGCTGCGAAAAACTATTTCATTAACTGCTGACAAATAATTGTGTGGGGCTACAAATGTACATTTAATTTGCTAACTATAATTTTAATGATTTTTCGTACATGCGGGTTTACATATTAATGCATAATTATGTATAATTAACATTTTATATACTAATAGCCTGCGGCTAGGGGCTCCTTCAGCGCACATAATTTCACCTTGGCGCTACGTAAGACACGATGATAATTTTGAATACTTTAAGAGACTGGAGTAATAAATTTTAATATACTTATAATCGCACAGAAACATTTTTCTACAAATGTTTTTTCATTTGTCTCCTAGAGCGCATTACAATATATATATATATATATATAATATATATATGTATATATTACCGTTAAGTCAATAAATACAGCATTACGTTGCCAAGCTAAAATTTATATCTGAAAATTTAACGAAATTTTTAAACCAATCATTGAAGAAGGTGAGATTTTTTATCATTTATTGAAAATTGAAGCAAATTAATAAACACAAATATATTCTCAGGAACCGATACGTTTTCTCAACAAGGCGTCCTTAAAATATTCCTTAAGTGATGCACACTCTTAAAATGTATTCTATACATTGCAAATAGAGGTATGCTTGGAGTAAAAATACATTGCCTTTCATGCTTTCACCTTCAGTGCTTATAAATTAAGATTATATATACTCTCTCCAACTGCCATCCACAGTTTAATATAAAACTCTTCTAGTAAAAATTTTAATATCATACAACGAGTTCGCTGTGTCAGATCGAAAGTAATATCTTTGGAGAGGGTGGATTGCGTTCCCTACTTCACAAATCGCAGCTAATTTAAAGCATTACTTGCGTACCTTTCTTTTTATTAAAATCCCTTTAGATTGACAAGCACGAAAAACGATGCTGAACTTTCGGAGTAGACATCAATTCGTAAAGGAAATGAGATTCACTGTTTCAAATTTTGCACCAGGAGGAGCGCTATCTCAGTAAACTCCTTTTCACTGTCTGGCACCAAAACAGGATGAAAGCTTTTCTTTCTCGCAAATATGCTACGATGGGGAAGTATGATCATTGCTATGCAGTGAAGAAAAAGTGCAGCCTGAGGATATATAGGTCTACGTCGGAGGATGGAAATGATCATCGGGGAAAGGGATTTCATATCATAGCTGACAGAGAAGCTGGGATCACATGAAAATGTGTCAGAAAACGCTAAATTATGATAAAAGCTCTTCTTTTTGGAGAGTGTTGAAGTAATCCTGGACAAACTGCTTTAAGGGAAAGTGAATTGCTGAATTTCCAAAATATTCCTGAATATGAGAGATAAAAAGAAACTTGCAGGGCTGAAAGACGAACTTGGTTATTGGAAAGTTTTCTTGAAGTTGTTGAAATGATATTTGCGTTGGTTAGTGCTAAGTTTTAAAATATTTGCTGCGGTGGAAAGCAATGTAATTGTTTTATAAAATAAGTAGAATAGTAGTATTCATTCTAAGTTTGCATATAGATAATATGAGCAAAATGCTCTGTAATAGTTTAATTATATTCAAATAATGTTTTCCTTTGAACGGTTTTGGTATTCTTGATAAAGGGATCTAAACAGGTATCGCTATGCAATGATCAAAGAAATTATTTCAATGAAGAAAATATTGATAAGAGGCTGATCGTTTTTATAACTTCTAAATTACAAATTTATGTACAGTATTATAATGTATAATCCAAATAAAAATTATAGTTCTTCAAATATGATAATGCTGTTACGTTCAACTTAACCCTTATTCTCATAAAGTAGCATATATGCTACCTGGGGTTTTCCCCTACTTTCTATTTGTTAAGTGACGTCAGCGCGTATGTTGCATTGTTATTTGCTAACCCTTATTCTGATAAAGTAGCATATATGCTACTTTATGAGAATAAGGGTTAAAGACGAATTTCAAATTTGTTTCCTCGTTGTAAACAAACGAAGCATCAAATACACTTTCTGCTATGCACTATTGACTGATTAATATGGAATGAAACCCAACTGTCAGGTGTAGCAAATATATTTTTGGCACCAGAATGGCGTATGCAAAGTTTTAAAATAACCAAATGGGGATCGTTACAGCCAATGAATCAGAAGCTGAATAGTTGATTAGAATTTGGGATTCATTTCTAAAAGAAAGTTATTTTCTTCGAGTTTTTCAATCTAATAATTTTGGCTGCATTTTTTAATTAAGCAGTAAGCCTTTTTGACATTATATGTACAATTCGTAGAGTGATTACTTTTCTCATTTCAGTTTTAATAATCTGGCTCATATCTAACCCAACAAGATGTACATAATAAACATCACCGGGAGTTTAACATGGGACAGGGGATACAAGTTTTTGCCTAAGGTAGTGAATACATGTTTGTTGCTGTTATCTCGGTTCTTAGTAATAATATTTACAAGTGTTTAAGTGAAATGCATTGTAAAATTATATGAGCTATTCCAAAACAGCAAAATAAATTGAATTCAGGTAAAACCTAAAGCATGGATTTTTTTAATCATTACGACCATTTAAAAACCATCTTATGATGCATTTCACTCTTGAATAGTCACCCAATAACTTACTTTGCCATTCCCTCTGAGTCTAATTCAGAAAATCTTTTTTGGGTCGTTCATTAACGCTGCCATTTATAGCAGAGTTATAACCTCTTTCATATTTAACTGCCATAATCCCAAGGTGATTCTGAGAGCTGTGGAATCGGCAACGGAAAGGTTTTATAGCGGCTAATGGAACACGAATTTGCTTTCTCCACCAATATATTAATACTTTCGAAAAGAGATCGCTTGTTAACAGGAAAATGCGCTCTTGCCAAGCGATAAATGCTTATTGGAATGAACTCATAATGATAAACTTTGAATTTTGAAGATAATTAAGAAGCAGATTTGTGCATAAAATTTTACGGGCAGTTGATATCTAGAAAATTGACTTCAACGTCTGCGGGTCGTTACTTTAACTAAGATAAATTTCATATTGCTCTTGATAAAAAGGTCAGCAATTTCAAAAAGAAATTCAAAGTCATAAAACATGTCATTAGCTCTGCAATAAAAATGAAAGGCTCTACCTTTAAGCTCAAAAACAAAATGCATCCTTTTTATTACCCTTATGTTTTTAAAGAGGAGAATTATCTGAATAGAATGCATATTTTTTCTACGCGGGGCAAAAATTTGTTGAGAGATATACAAGGAAAAAAACTGTTATTTCTGTTCGTTTTTTTAAAAATATTTTCTTTATCGTAATGTCATTACATATTTGCAGTCTCTGCTGTGAAAAGTTTTTTTTCGTATACTGGGTGTTTTATTTAGCACACTTTCCTTTTACTGAGAGTCATTACGAGAGCTAGAGATTTTCAATAGCCATATTAATTTGAATAATACAGTTCTGAATAAGGAACATTGCTGTAGCTGAAGAAATGATATTTGACATGGAGTTGAAAAAAAAGTTGTATTTCTAAAACGATAATGAGTAGTCGTTATTGTTTTGAAAATATGTCTTTAATGTGTGTAGTTTTTTTCGCTTATATTTCCTCAAGTACATGTATAATAAGCAAATGGATATATTGTGTATATATATATATTATAAGTATTTAAAGAAATATATTTACCAATGTAGAATCTAGCGAGCTATTATGAAATTAAAAATGACTCTCCATTTTTCGTAATGGCACACTGACTGTGATGCAATATTTTTTTAGGTAGTCCCTTTCTGATTAATATTCATAAATTATAAGCCATGTAAGTTAATTTTTTTTGTTTGCACTTGTTGTACGGAGCTGATTGTTCGTACTTAAAATTTCTAAGTTAAAAAATACCGTTATATATTAAATTTAAAAAAAAATGTTTTTGTAAAACGGGGGGAAAAGTAAACAGGTTTTAGTGAGTGAACTTTTTGATTATTTTACTCTTTCAAACTAAATCAATTAGTAAAATTCGTACTGTTAAGTCACAGATTCAACACATTTTTCGAACCTATTTTACAGACACCAGAATAATACTTTCAAGTGCAAATGTCTAGAGTGTAGAAAAAATACATTTTTTATTGTGGAAAAATTGCAGCTAGTCACTGCGTTTTGCAAAAACTATTTGAAATGCTAATCTATAAAATTTAATTATTCATAATAAAATGCTTTTAAACTAAAATTAAAATGTTTGTAAAGCAAAAAAACAATTCAAATGTGGATTTTTAGGTTACATTATTCTTAATACAAAGACTTAAAAAAATGCATTTTTCGAAGAAAGTATTGTCCTACTTACGACCGAAATTTTAGGAAATATTTTAAGTACTGAAAAACGTGAAGGCTATAAATTTTGTCTTACGATAGAAAAGGCAGTATGTGCCACAAAATGATAAAAAAAATATTGAATTATAAAACTGCATACAGCTCTTAAAATTTCCAGCTATAAAAAGTAAGATATCCAAACTAGGGCACACGAAAGGAAATATTTTCCGATACATAAAAATGTTTTGGTCAATACACATTTTAAACGAGTTACTTCGTTTCAGTATCCTGATTTTGTGGAAAATTATAAAGCTGGACTTTTATATATTGTACTTATTTGACGAATCAGTGATATAAAAGCACCTACTATTGTTACCAATTATTGATGCTTGTTATTTTATTTTTATAAAATAAGCGTTTACAGTGACCTAGCATTTCAAAATTTGTACCATTTAAAAGCTCAATCATGGTGTTTTGAAATGGAGCCAAGTTTGAAAACCTAAGCTACCCCAACCGCGTGGTTTATCAAATTTAAAATTATCAGTTTAAATAATTGATAATATGTCAATATAAGGGGCCTTTTCCTAAGCAAAAATATAGAATAGTGGTATATTGATTTTTTTTTATTATGCTTCATTCAACTTAAATTTTTAAAGCATACTTTATATGTAGCAGTAAAAAGTATATATTCATATATACATTTAACGAAATATATTTGTAAAAAGAAAAAAAAGGGGGAGGGGGTGGGGAAACTAGTATGTCTAAAAAACAAATTAATTGATAAGACATAATATATAATTCTTTTCCGTTTGAATATAAAAATATAATCTCTATCCAGTTATTTAAAAGTATTAATTCGATTTAATAATACAGTAAAGCAAATCATCCCTATGTTTATGCTGGTATTTCTGAAATAAAATATTTCTTCCTTAAATAAGAGGGAAGAAAATATAAATCGCGTTCTTATTTTACCATGTGACTTTTCAAGTCTTTGATCGTCGTATGAGGGATGCTTTATAAAACGGTTGTTCTCACAAAATTACAAACTTCAAATTTGAAACCAAAATCGAGAAATCACACTAACTTTTTTCACATGATACATGTTCAGTTACTCGAATGTTATTTAAATGGATGAAACGCATCTATAGATAAAATGTCAAGACACACTTTTTTGCTGTTTTTACTATTCATACGCTTTTCGGAAAAATGTCTGCAATTTATAAGGGCTGATAGTGACTTATTGATCATTGCTGAAAAATGTTAAGTTCATTTTTTTTTCTATTACAAAAAAAGGTATTTATTTTTAATCGTTGTTTTTACTAAGTTACTTTATTCTACCGTTTTTGAAGCATTGCTTAATTTTTGGTGTTTCACTGATTTTTTCTTAAGATACAAAACTGACAGCAAATTAGCTTAAAGAACATGAGTTTAAAATATGGCATAAAAAGTTATGTTTAACCCTTTAACTACGGGTAACGTCAATAGACGATTTGGCGAAACTTTTCTGCGGTACGGGTAACGTCAATAGACAATTTGGCGAAACTTTTCTGTGGTACGGGTAATGTCAATAAGCGATTTGGCGAAATTTTTCTGTGGTACGGGTAATGTTAATAAGCGATTTGGCAAAAATATCCTGAGGTACGGGTAACGTCAATAAGCGATTTATTGACGTTAATTGACGTAATTTACTTTTTTAGTTGGTTAGTTTTGCTATGGCGAAAGTTCATGTAAAAAACTCATGACACATAGACAGAAATAGATGCATCGCCATTTATGAAATTTTTGAATGTATTTTTTTTGGCTTTCAGACAAACAGATTTGTGTATATATTCCGGTAGTTAAAGGGTTAACTTATCATTTGTATATTTTTATTAAATAATTGGTTAACACATTTATATTACCAACTATAACACTTTGTGGGTTTGCATTTGTAGCTACAAAGGCAAACCAGGTACAACTGTAATAATTTTTCCCCAAGGTCCACGATTCATTGAATATGTTCACAAAACTGGTATTAGGGGTGGTTCGAGGTTTTTTTTTTTGGTCTTTACGTATGATTAATTATACTGAAACGTGCCAAGTAGTTTTCTCTTTATTTTTAATACTTTTTTTTTTCTCAGTAAACTATTTTTTATATTTCTTTTAACCCTCTCATGCATGTAAACCTCATATGAGGTGACATAAGTTAATGCTTCTAATTTTTGTGCAGATTCGTTTTGGTGCTGCAATTTGCATGTCCTCCTCATCTGGAGACTCCAAACAGTTCATTGAAGCCACAAAAAGTTTCATAGGGTATTCAAGATAGTTAAAATATTAAGATCTCTTTCGAAGTTTATGGAGGATTCAAGAAAGAAGAGAAAATCTCAGTTTCAAACCAAATTATGTTTCTTTATTTTGAAGCGTGTATTACATTACCGGGAAGTTTGTTATTATTTTATAGCTTCTTATTTCTTATAAATGAAGTTTGAATATTCAGTTTTGCCATGTTTATTATTATATTGAATAAATATGACAAAAAAGCACAAAATGTCCTCACACAAAAACACACATTTTTGATTGTACAGAGCAAAAATTTCTAAAAATAAATTATTACACTACAATTCTGAGATACTAAATTGCTTTGCAGCATATGAATTTCTCTTTTTTAACACAAATAAATAAATGCATGCCTGAGAGGGTTAAATAGTACTTTGAAGCAGTTTTAATCTCGTGATTTAACATCTTTATGAAAGTGTTGGGAGGAGTGGGACAGTTGGCATTCGTATCTAATTAGATTTAGTTTCTAGTTATTCTACTAGATAATCAGCCTCTATTTCTTAACCAGCTACTCTGTATAAAACTATCATAAATTATCAAATTAAGAGTAAAATTAAGTCTAAATCCAAAATTTTTTATGTGATAGGTATTTAAAAAGTATATATATGCAGAGGGAGGAATGGAACATGTCGTATTCCTCCCTATTTGATATTGTTCTTTTTACTCTCTTCTGATTCTCTAAACAGCTAAACAGACTAAGAATTCAATTTTTTAAGTTTTATTAATGTTAAGTGCTAATAACATGAAAACAGTATTGAAGTTAAGAAGAAAAAAACATATAAAAGGGAATGCAATTTTTAAATTAGATTTTTATGAGTTGAGCTTTTAGTAAGTCAAAGCTGATGAGTAAAAAAAAAAAAAGCGAATTCTGCTGCACTCCTCGGGACTCTCCCTTACTATGGACACCAATTTGCACGTAATTGTTAAGGGTTGAGATTGAAAAATTAAACATAAAGAGACAGTGGGGGGGAAACAGCATTTGTAATCAACAATTGTACGTATTTCTATTAGTGGCTTTATTGTAGGCCGTGGTAGACTAGTGGTTAGAGCATTGGATTTTCCACCTTGAAGGTCGCGTGCTCAGTACCTGCTGAAGACCCATTTATACATTTCGGAATAACATACTAGGAAAAATAAAAACTCAGACATTATTTACTCTAGTTGCAATTTAGATTTCGAGAAAAAGAAAAAATCCAACAATTAGCATTCTGAATTATGACACTACTCAACTAAAAGACTAATCAAAATATTTATTCAAAGCAGAAAAAAACAGTGTATTTCTTTATTATTTTTTGTTTCGGATTGAGTGAAAGTACAAGTTTCTCATTGTTACCTTTACTATATAATACAGCATGCCTGGATAGCACTTTCACCGGCACTAACTTCTCCTACTTTATCAATGCCTTTCATTATTTTAAAGTCCTGTTTAGTATTTTATGTTCCAATCCTTGATTATATAACTTATTTGAGACTCCTTATACTCGAGGGAATAGGGTTTTGTTTGTTTTCCACCTTTTTCGTTAAAAGTTTAGATGCATTCTACGCTGTTAACAATCTTGCTCCGGTTCTTGGTGATTCTTTCATCTATCCCTTGGAGAGATAAGATTTCTCTCTTCTTTCTGAATGCGGAATTTCGTTTGGCAATTCTAATTCTCTTCCTTCTTTGTACGAGTACTTCCATCGTACAGCTTTAAAATAAAAGAAGAAAACAGGTTTTTCCTTTCTCTCTTTTCAGTGGATGTTGTAAAAGTAATTATTTCTAATCATTAGTTTTTTAGTTAAAACAGTTTTTATTGTTTATAACATGTACTATTTTTTTAATAATATTGTTTACTTAAGGTTTCAGTAAATGTATTTCTAACTGTGCGTTTAAATGACATTTATGCGTTATGTGAAAACCCGAAAGACAATGTTGGACACTTTTGTACTGGTTGCAGTTTCTAATGGGGGTAATTTGGCACAAGAAGAATGTTGAAAAGAATCGGAAATATCAAAAATAAATAAATATCGAGTACTAGTAAAATACAATATTTGGATGTGTGTGTGACTGTTGGCAGCAAATGTATTAATTATCATTATTTTGTTTTTTTTCTCACGTAAAATAGTCATTTGTATGTCTCCCAAGAAAGAAATCAGGTAGCATACGGCTAGTTTAGGTCTTCTTTATTAGTATTTTGTACTCTCTTAGGATTGACGTGTTGAATTTAAAACATGTGCAACGCCGGATACATCGGCTAGAAAATAAATACAAAAAGAAAACCGGTAACGGAATAAAAAACTTGCAATAATTAGTCAAGTTCCATATGTTCTAATATCCGGATGCAATAATAATAGGTAACCCAATTTTGGTTTTTAGAAAAAAAAATTAAACAACTTATGATTTTCTTTGTCATATAATTCTATACAGAAAATTTAAAGGATGCAGTGTACGTTAAATTTGTATCTTTAAAGGATGTCAAAATTGTAAAAAATATGCTCAATGACTGACTATACGTGCAGTTTGGCAAATACATGATTATTGGATGTGTACACGCATAAATATCATCTAGAATAGTGTTCGCTAAACTCTTGGGGAGCAACAGTACCATTTTCAAATTATCCCCCACCCCAGAATATCAATAGTAAGAACATTAATTCTTAGTTATTAAAAGGAATTAAAAAATAATCTATATTTCTGAAATTAAGACATGCCTCATAAAATGCAGGGTTTTAATTAGTAATAAGTGTGCATGTAAAGGAATGAAAGGTTAAAAATAAACTATGCTTTAAAAGATATTTTTTACTGATTTTATATTTATTATAATTTTTAAAAAGTGAAAAAATCATGCATTAGCGCCTATAAATTTTCATTTCCGCATCTTTTTGAAGCAAACAAGTCCTTCACTGCTATGATTATCGTAATCTTATTATACTCTATTGGTTGCACTTTATAAAAAATCTTTATAATGAGATATTGACTTTCCTAAACATTTAATGACTGTTTCTGACCCATGCGCTATCCAATGCGAATATTGGCAAAATTAAAAAAAAAAAAAAAACAATCTTTTTGTAATAATATGTAAACTAAACACCTGAACGCGGTCGAGAGTTGCCAAAATTTACCCCTCTAGCTACTAGTAGCTATCGATTGACATTTTGGCGACCAATGATCTAGACTGTATTTAAACAAATAAGCAATAACAAAAATGACTCAGTTTGAGAGTTATACAGTTGAGAATCGTCTACGTGGCATTTTTTTTCAATATGAGACTAATATATCTAACAAAAACTATGAATACTAAGGCAAGAAAAGAAACTGCAGCTGGATGAAACAAACAGCTAACTATGCCATATAAAGCCGTAGCTAGATGACGCATCGACTTCTGAGACTTCAAGTAACTTTTTCTTCACCAACACTTGCACTCTAAGTGTATTTTCGCACCAGAAAAACCAAAGGAACTTCTAGCCAAAACATGTTACTCTTTATCCAAAAAAAGTCCAAGTCGACAGCTGGTTTTTCCAACATCGGAACGGGCATCAGTTGAGTTGAACAGCAGCAGCAAATGTTTTCTAGTGGATCCCAGCTTGTCTTGATCTTCTCTCACCCTTTCTTACCTCGTTGGACTTTTCCCTCTCTGTTTTGTTCATTGATATTTTTCTCTCCAGCCCTCATCCTGTCACTGATATCTATTTTATCCATCTGCCTCCAAAAGGAAAAGCTCGATAATGTTAATGACCAATGCTATTTCCGATATTTTGGGCGAAAATAATTTTGAGTTCCAGAACGGTGGAATTGTACTGTTAGAACTGTTTTCTATTTTCTGGAAAATAAACAGAAGGCGAAGGGGAAGCAGTTTAATGAATTTTTCTTCGAGTGTTTTGTGCTTTATTGAAGGCACAATACGTATTCTACGACGTTTAGTTCATTTGATTTCTTTTTTTTTTGATAATGCTACATGTGTCAAAATGTTTTCTATTTCTGGAAATACAATATAAACGGTGATACCTTTTCACGCTTATTTCTTCTAAATTTCTTAGTTCAAATTACATTTCGTTTTAAGTGTTACTTCTTTACACTTGCACATTAATGAGGAGCACTTATGGCAGAAACACCTTTAAAAAAGTTGGTACTTTTAAAGTATCTTTTAAAAGGTAAAGCTGAAGTTTTTACCTTTCGAGTTTCTACCATTACAGCTCAAGGTAAAATCTTCCAAGGAAATGTCTATTTCGTTATTTCAATTATTATAAGTATTCTTATTTTCAATTGTTGAATAGTTGTAAGGGCGAATTTCTAAGCCCCGCTCTTTCTCTTTTCCCTTTTAAATGAAAAATGTGTTTGGTAAATAGATTTTTACTAGTAAGGGTGTTTTAAATGTCGGAGGGATATTTTAAATGTTAAAGAGGAAAAACATTGAATTATTTATTAATTACTAATTTTTGTAAAACGCATGACATACATTTCTATATTAACACGCAAAAATTCATTTATTCCTCCAAAGGCATTGTAATCACAGGCACAATGATTAGTTTTTGTTTGCTTTTTAAAAATTCCTCTTTAGCTCGGTTCTTGAAAGTGTTCGTAAATGTTTCAATTTCCTTGCCTTGTAATCAGTATCTTTCATACGCACACGTTGCTCTTTCTTTACAATTTAAGGACCTTTGTTGTTTTGTTTTAAACTCATCCCAGTTTTCCCCTCTAGTATTAGAATTTTTGGTTCGTACATTTCCGAAAACTTCTGTATTCATATTTTTAAAATGTTTCCTTTTTTAGTTCCTTCACATACATTTTTAAAACATTAAGCTTATATACATATAATTTTACTGTGCCATTTGAAAACTGTTTTGACGAATTTAAAAGAAAAGGGAATTATTTTATTATATACTAATTTGATATATCGATAATTTAATGGAACGAAGTAAATAGCGAAGTCCGGATGTGGTAGCTGTAATGTGAGTAGACTATTTAGAATAAAATCTGTCAGGTTCGGAAAATTTTTTTGCAACGAAAAATTCGTGGTTTTGAGATCAGAGTTTTCAAGCTTAGAAAATTAAGAGCTCTTAATAATTATGTTATAATTATCAACACACTGATTCAGTCTTTCTCCATATTTAAGAAATTTCTCGAAACGCCTATTTGGCCTTATTCTAAAGAAAACTTTTTAACGTCCATACGAGAACACAGACAGCGATAAATATATCAATTTTTAAAAGTGTCGAAAAACTTGCAGTCATAAAAATACATTTTAAAATTGCCAAAGTTAATTTTGAACACATAATTTAAAGCAACCTTTCTTGCAGAACTGTTATTAACTCGGATGATTAAGCTATAGCCAGCTGCCAGGAACAAATTTCTTATTTTTAATTAAAACACCTGCTGTATGATTTTCTTAACTAAACATTTCTCTCCGAAGACGATAACTGATAATTAATTGTCTATTTTTTTTCTGTTAACATGCTATTATTAGGCACCTGTCGTGCTTCATCTTGTCGTGATTTTTTCTTAAATTATCCTTATTCACTATTGAAATTATTAAAATTTTAAGATACTTCATAGCTTAAAACATAATTTGTTTAGTTTTATCTTATTAAACATTCCCGTTTCCTTTTTTCTCTACACATGATTAAAGCCTAAAATAGAGCTATAATAATACAAAACTTGAAAACGAGTTTTTTTAATGACGGGCTCATAACTATAGTATTTGAAATAAAAATTATTCCATAGTAATGAGCTTCAAAACAAAAATTACCCTCTTTTGCAAAATGTCTATATTCGTACATTTCAAATAATGTTTTAACAGTTTGAATGCAATATTTTAATACAATGTGATTTGATGAGTATTTTCAAAACTCTGAAATATTCATAAAATAGACGATGAGTGTTTGTATTGTTTTAAATATAATGTAGTGATTTCTCATTGTTTAACGCAAACAAGAAAATTATGCTCTGAGGTGCATTTACTTTCTGCTTGGAGGAAGCTGGAAATTTGCATTTAATAAGAGTACAATAAATGCCATTTTTGAAATGGTACGAATCATATTTAAATAGGTAATTGTTATATCAACAAGACTTGTATGCTGATGTAATCTTTTTGGGTTTTTCATTGAAATGAAAAATTGACAGACCGAGATAACGAAAACGTAGTTTTATTCAAGAATAATTAAAGCGCTTTTTTTGTTCATATTCAATATGTTATTTGATATTTCTTGCATTGGTAAATTTTTATACTTGTTTAACACGTAGTATCTTTACCCCTTGAAGCACGGGTTTTTTTCGGAAAAACTGCTAAAAAATGATAGTTATTTTTTAACAGGAAATGAAAATATAGGTATAGTATAAATTGTTTTTGGCAATTTTAGTTTTGGAGGGTGACTAGGGAGAACGGGGGTGGGGCTGTATAAAAATATTTGCGGACAAAATGAAAACGGATCTCAGACGGGTATTAGAAATAAAATAACTCGAAATAAAAGATTACCCGTGTGAGATACGGGCATGTGCAAATTTTCCGGTCAATTTCGCCCGTGACAGACACGGGCAACTCCGGGTTAAAAAGCAAATTTTCAAGACACCAAAAATTAAGTTCATTTTTAAATTGCCCGAAATAATCGTTTCTCAAACCAATTTCAATCCAATTAAACTTTTTAAAAAATGATGACATTAAAAAAAAGTAGAGTAAGTCATTATTGTAAAATTAATAGGAAACATTGATTAAAAAAATACTTCTCAAAAGTTAGTATTTTTTAAAAAAATCAGTGTCTTCTAAGCTAACCTCCCTCATTTAACGTTAAGATTGTGCACCACTATTTTAAAACTTACCCACCTAATACATCAATTACCCACCTAATACATCAATTATTTAGCCACCTAATACATCAGTTTGTAAATACAGAAATCATACCTTTTCTATAGAGGGTGAGGGTTAAAATAAAAGTGTCACTGGCAAAAAACTCGTTTGGTACAACTTTGTACCACGCTATTTTATGCCTTTAAAACACACTGAAACTTTTTATACTAAGCTCATATACTATGCTACGAACAGGGAAATAAAAATTGTTCTCATTTTAATGTTTTTAAATTTTTTTATCAATAATGAAAAATTTGGCAAAGTGGAGGAAGACGACATTTTCAGAAACTTTTAATGATGAACTGTTTCAAAATACGACATTACAAAAATAACATTAAATGTCAGTTTAAGTTCTGAACAGAGGAATTAACGCTGCAAATCGACTAAGTATAACCCATTACCAATTTGTCTTAGTGGGCTAATGTCCTTCACAATTTGTTCTTGGCAATACCACACTACATCCCTAGGGTTTGGCCATGACAAAGTTTTTATTTCTTTGTCATGGCAGATACTTGCGTTTCACTTTTATCGTTAATATTAACAGCCTTTATCCCACGGCAGTTTCCCACAATATTTCACAATTACATTCACAAGCGTCTACTGGTGTTTCGTTTTCTGCTGTCTTTTGAGTGCCATGTTGACGGAGCATCACATCCTCGTCATCAATACAAAGGCGATTGAAACTCAAAAAGGAAGAAACTGGAGTGGCAAACTTGTACCCCAAAGTTGTCACCTTTGATAAGATGTGAGCTCACGACAGAACGAACAAACATTTTGAATTGCTTAATACAGTGAATTAATAATATAATATGAATAAATAATAATATAATGATTAATGGTATATAATATAATGATTAATGGTATAGATAAGTAGAAAATAATATAACGATTAATGGTATAGACTTACCAAATCTCCTGGGGAACAACTGATGTGATATCCAGATCTGAAACAATATTTTTTGATAACCACAAATGATAAGTTATATTTTCTGATTTTTAATCACATCGTTTTTAACAGTGTAGTAACTTGAGAAGTAGTTTAGGCGTTAAAAACAAATAAATAAAAGTAAGTGAAAATAACGAATACGCTATTACAATTCCAAGCTTTTTAAAAGATTTACTTTTCCGTGCTGAAATAATTTCGTATTTCATTTCCGACATTCATCGTTAAGATTGTGCACCATTATTTAAACTTTCCACAACCTTTAAGTGACAGTACTGACTTCAGGAATAATCGCATAATAATAGGCGTTAAAAATATAAACGCTCAAAATAAAAGAGTGACGCCTTTCTGCAGAAAAGGCTTATTTAGCGAAACGTTGCGTGAAAATGACATTATGCTTTAAACCTTCGTAAGTATAAAATGCCCAACAACATAAACATACCATCACAGGATACGATACACATTTGGAAAAAGGAGAAATCTGAAAGACACTTTGTTAATTTGTTCTGTATTTAAACAAAAGCACGCTCCACGTTAGTGAGGAATACTAGAAACAATAAAGTAGAATTACAATTTCCAAAGCGAACAACCATTTATCACATAATTTATGAGCCGTCTCCTTTCCACAGCATATTTTAAACAAAAGAGCACACAAATTAACCCTGGTCCAATCTCAGGAGGCACAGTTACCCTTTCCAGTGTATTCGCAAAGTTATTGGCACCATTTCAAACATGGCTCATTCGTCAAAGACCTCTGCAACCGTGACGGCGAGAAGACACATAAAGGACGGAAAATAAATATTCATGATGTAATCGATATTTGACAAGTCTGGAAACACTCTTGCAAAATGATTTTTGAATGAAGCGGCCGATTGTTAAATTGTTTTTTCCTCCAAATCAAAACTTTACGTCCCTCGAAGAGCCATGTCAGATACATTAATTTCCAATTTGCGCTTTTGGAAAGCAGTTATCATTTTTCGTTGAGTTTCACTAGGAAAATTTAGGAAGCAATAATCAAACGATCGGTTTAACACTTTGTATCCTTTCATATCCAAACATGCGATTAGTATATATTGTAATTAGTTTATTGCCTTAAATGCCTGCGCTGGTTGAAACTGCTTCCTCAATTTCATCCCGAGCGACTCATTAGCTGCGGGGATGCATTCCCGTGCATTTATAAGGATGGTGATTCAATAAAAGCAATTTCTTTAACTTTATTAGGAAGAGTTTTAAAATATTCATTTCGTAAACTAAAGTAAATTAGGTACAAAATATATTCTACCTTAATGAATTTGATGGGTAGCAAATATCTAAAAGTATTTTATGCTCAGAAAATGAAGATATATAAAATTGTGATGTTCTTCTTTTTCTTTGTTTACAAGCAAAAGAAGATAGATACATTTATTTTATGCACTGTATATTAAAACTGAATGATTTATAAAGGTACAAAGTTAATTATAAACATTTAAAGAATTATATTACCAATAAGCACACTAAGACCTACAAAAAAAGAGTATTTATCAGAGCTAGTATATTCATTTTTTCAATTTGAAACACTAAATTTTAGAAAGGTGTTTTCATAATAATCGCAAGATATTTTTCTTACAATATTTTCTAGCGCTTTTAAAATGAGCATATGCTCTTTCATTCTCTTAATTAAATCTGAAACGAATCTAACTAGCATGCAGTTTATGTTAACGGCTGTATTTATGCACAAGATATTTTCTTTACTTATTGCTTTGAATGCCTATGCTTGTTACTAATTTTAATAAAAATATCGTCGGAATTCAGGTAAAAGTCTCACTAAGTCCAGAACTCCACTGTTAATATAATGCCAATTTAAATTTTCGAATCGTTGAGAAAAAGTAAATATTATTTTACAGATCCTCAACTGCTATAAGACGTTCACTAGTCAAACTTTAAAATTGGTGGCTTTTACCCGAGTGCCGTAAATAAAGTCATTGTACACAGCAACTCATAACCCAAAACTTACTTTAACTGAGTTATATTTATATTTTAGGGCAAACCAATGAATTGAACAAATTTTCACAATCGTTTATTTTTCCTAAGTTTAGCACTTGTCGACTGCTGTTTGAATTCATATGCGTCTATTGAAAATAGTTGAACATTTTTATTCTTGAAATGCATTTTTACTGTATGTTAAGATATCACAAATGTACTGCATAGATATATTTAATACTTAAACTAAAGGTTTGTTCTCTTTTATATCCCAATTGACTCATTAATTCTTATCATGCGCTTTCAGGCCATTTAGATATGAAATCACAAAGCAAACAGAGCTTCATGGTTTCAGGAAGGAATGGTTGTTGTGTCATGCCTCTCTGAACCACCGAGCTCGGGTAGATGTTCCAGGAGAGACTAACTCTAAGATTTTCTGTAATCAGAGGGAAAAAAATGTGATTTTTTTTTAGCGAAAATGAGATAATTACATACTTGGAGATATTTAAATGACATCCATAATGTGGCAATGCCTGGACATCTCTACCTTTGTCTCTGAAACAGAAAAAAAATCCGAAACGAAAATAAATTACCTGATTTTATTGTTCAGTACGGGAGGGGGGGGGGACTAATGTTTGAGAGCGAGAGTAATTTACTGGTTTAAAACACCACGTTATGTACCGCATGGTATGGATGGGTTAAATAATTGAAAGAATGGATCAATCTTGGGGGCGAGAAAAAAAAAGGCACTTTAACAATCTTTCTTATTGTGAAGGAATGGATTATTCAACCTGTCAGATAAAATGTTGGATGTGAAATGTTAACTTTATTATTAGCACAATTATGTTTGGTAATTTATACTAACGTACAGTACAAATTGTGAATGTAAAATAAAGAAACAAATGAGTAAAACTTGCAGAAAAACCCCCTTTTCATCTCCACCCCTCACCCCTTCCCTCACAGAATTGTAGAAACACATCCTTACGACCAGGTGGTCATATTTCACAAAGAATTACACATTCGGGAAATTTGACTTTTACCCTTACAAGACTTTAAGTTTTTTTTACAAGACTTTTAAGATTGTTTTTTTTTTTTTTGAAGAGTTCCTCATAAGGTATATAATGTAAACTTGACCAGAAGTAATAATTTTGAACATCCTTTTTGGGGTAAAACTCTGCCTTTCAAGTGTAGAAAGATTTTTTTAAAAATGTTGAGTGGCATTAGCTATTTTTTAAAAAATATTCCTAATGCGTTTGACATTCCTGCATATTCTTGTTATTAAAAGAAAAAAATATTGTTGAATTCTACTTCATTTCTAAATGACGTTACTCCCTTACAATTACATCGTTTCATTTGCAAACGATGTAATTGTAAATGTATTGAATAACCAAGAATGTTTATTATCCAAAGAACTGCTCGATTTTACAAATTTAATTATTTAAATTCATTGCTTCAGTACAAACACGTGGACGTTTTAAAGTGTGTTTTCCTATTACATTACTGAAATCCTCTGTTAGCATGAAAGTCATACAAAAAATAATATAATGCAAAATGCTAAGAAAAGATATATCTGTAACACTGTCTATTAACTGTTCTTAAAAAAACTTCTAAAATCATGTAACAAAACCATAAAAAATAACGAAAAGTATTAAATGATTTTTAATATTTTATTCTAGCAGTTAAGCGATTTTTGAGTAAATCATAATTTCGAAAAAAGGTGTTTTACCTATAAGACCAGAACGTTATGGATAAATAGAATATAATTATTTTTTTTTGCGCTAATATGATCTTAAATACATAAACGCTCAATTTGTAGTATAAAAATAATTATATATATTATATACATAAAAAATGCTGAAATAATTTCTATTTTCGACATTGGAAATAAAAATTTGTTATGGTTTCATACGCGTTATTCGTATTTTTATAATTTATGACTTGTATTTTAAAGTAATTTCCTATCCGAGGGAAACATATTTTATGGGGCATTTAACATACTGATATTTATCATGAAAAAAGAAAGTTCTTTGTATTTCCGATCGTATATTTGTAAGAAAAAAAATCTCAATACTTTAAAAATATTTCGGGGGAAAAAATCAGATTCACTTTTTATCATGAAAACCTCTGATATTTGAGAGAACTCAAATAGATTTTTTTTACGAAATATAGCAGGATATTTTTTCTTGACAGTTACAAGAAAATATCGGGAGAATAACAAAATCCATCCAATAACAGAATAACAAGATACATTTGGGTACAAAAAGTATTTCAATGAAATTTAAGTTCAAATGCATAATACGGGAAATGGAAAAGTTTTGCCATACTTTTTTTTGCTTTTTTTTTTTGCTTTTGCAAGAAAGCAATATTTTCATTGCGGTATAAGGGAGGACTTTTTGGGAAAAATGAACTTCTTTTATGTATTAAAGTATCAAAGGAATAGCGGTATAGCTTTCCAAAAATAGTTTATTTTTCCACCCACACACATATGTATACGTATGTATGAATAAATGTATAAATATATTTGTGTAATTTCGGAAAAAAATATATATATATGTACTATTAATACTAAGTCTTCTAAAGGGCCTTATTTTAGGTGTATACGTGTAATTGAAGTTCTTTTATGGCACATGATATGTTGCTAAAGTTATCAACTATCCAGTCAATGGTTAAAACAAAAGTAACACGTTATATTGATATGTTATTCAATGAAAACTAATTGAAAATGTAAAATATTGCAAATTGTATTAATCAACTAAATCAAACTGTTGCGAAATTCAATATTGTGATACTTTGTCCTTTGAAAAACCAATTTCAAAAGTTTGAAACAGCTCCTTCTAGACGTCACATGTTTTAAGTATCTTATTTAGTGTCGTAGAGAAAACACATAAACTGCTGTTTTTTATTTTGTTTAATGTTTTCTATATACTGGCTAAAGGGTTTTATGAACATTCGTCCTCACTCACGTTGGAAAGCCCGTAAACATAATATTTCTTAAAAACAATGACACTTAATAAGGTCCAGCACTAATCGCGCAACTAAATCTATCAACTTCAGTAAATAATTCAAATAAAACAAAGTTGCTCTTAATTTTTACGTGTAATAAAATGAAAACTGTCCGCCCATGTATTTATTTTTACTTGTAATGATGTTCTGTAACGTTGTAACAAGTGTTCGTTTTTACAACAAATTGTCATATTAAATAACAATAAAAACTATTTTATATCGTATCGGTTATGCACTTATATAAATTATTCAAAACAAACAGATACTCACATAATACACAACATTCAGCTGGAATATTTGACATAAAAAACATTTTTTTCAAATTAGAGCATTATACTGTCATTAATAGTTTATATCTTATAACGCATCGTCTACAAAATTAAATTTTTTAACATTAAAGTGAAATGAAGAATATATCTACGATCAAATGTCTGTATACATATTTGCACAAAGTAAAATATTGAATAGAGCTTAAAAGATAGATATAGCTGATTGTGAAGTATGAAAATAATTTTTGAAAATATTCAGTGCAAGGATAACATTTTACAACGGATAACTCTTAAATATGTGTTAAATTTTTGCTCATAACATATATTAATCGTTGTAATTTTACAGATAATGCATTGTAAATTCATTTATAGTATGTAATATTTATTTCAAATCATTAAGCTTTATCCAAAGAAAAGCTGCGTTCAAGTATATTAAGAATCCTTATCGTTTTTTACATGTTCATACATTTCTTGCAACTAGCAAAAACAATGCAAAGCACTTTTACCATTTACAAAATTTCACAAAACCTTATTAAATTTACTACGAGAAGCTTCTTGTATAACGTAGCTAATAATGAAATAAAAAGGAAAGGTTCCTTTTACGCATTTTAAACGGGAGTTCTGAAACTTTGCATTATCATTTAAAGTATCCATTAAGGTGAATGTAAGGCACAAAAGTAGAATTTAAACTTGGAAATTGATAAAGCTACATTCCCATTTCTTTAGAAAGACTAGCATACAAATATAATATTTCAGTAAGGCACATCTATGCAAGATAATAGTAGCATACACAACCGCGTCAGAATCTTATTTTCGAGTGCGAGCATAATTCAAATGCGGTGTCCCCAGTGATGACAAGTCCCAGTAAAAAAGAATAAAGTAATTTTTTTTCTTCATAAATATGCAATAAGGTTTAATTTTGCATTTTTTTCGTCACATCTGTATATATTCTGTCTTGCGTGCTTTTTTCTCCCTACGTTTTCGCGAAATAATAAAAAAATGCTACAAATTAAAAAATGGAAGTATGTTTCAAAAATAATAATTCCTGACAGACAGTTTCTACACAATGTTTATTTATTAGAGTTTTAATTGACAATATTGCTTGAATGTACCCTAAGAGTAAAATATTTTTTGAATTGAAAGCCAACAAAATGAAACACAGTTAAAAAGTCAGCAAATGAAGCACACATGATAACATTTACGAAGTTTTGAGTTTCTACTTTACCAATTAATTCGCATCACTAAATAGTATGGGTTAAAGATTTTTGATTGGTCGCAGAGTTTTCAGCAACGTGTTTAATGCACGCATTTTTAGAAAAGCTGTTTTAGACATGAAATAAAGTTAATTATTATGAAGTTTACTAATAATTAGTTTTAAGAAATTTTTATATTAGTGTATATAACAGAAAGTCAAGCATTTCTGTACTAAAAAAATAATACTTAAATTTTCAAAAAAATGTATGCATTAGGTAAAAATTTTAACATTAAAAAAGTATTTGTAATTAAAGCGTAAAAAACATGTTTCGTTGTTCCAAAATCTTATTTTTACGTTTATATGTCCTTTTTTTGCCCTACAGTAAAGTTCATTTAGTGATTAAACATAGTTTCATTTAAGCCACGTTTTATTTAAAAAATGCACTGTACTATAATACTCCTGAGAAATAATTAAACGTGACTGCAAATTAAAAAAATATGCTTTTCTTTAAGAATTTTTGTGAAGTTTGATTTCGGAAAATAATCTTTCAAGATTTAAGATTAAAAAAAACTTTTGAAGGAATTTTTGGATACATGCAACTGAAATGAAAACGAGTTTATGTTTCTAGCTTTGAGGCAAAAATAAAAAGACTTTAATTATAAATTCCAAAACTGAGAATTATTTTGCCCTTATTCTTGCAGCAAGATTTAATTTTTCAACAGATTTTAACATTGTTTCATATTAATGTTTATTTTTTACAAGAATTTCTCGCTATTTTTAGAGGTACTGCACGGAAAAGGAGAGTATTTCTTTATGGATTAAACATTTAAACGAAAAGGGCATTTTTTAAAATGTTAGGTTTTTGACAAAACATAATGCTTTTCAAATGAATCGTGGTTTCGTTGCATAAAAAAACACAAGAAAAATGCTTTATTTAATGAATGTTAAAAAAATACGTGGATATTCTACTAACTATTAAAAAAAGATTTTTGTACTGTAGCTCCAAAAGTTTATTATTGTAACTATTTTGTGCATAAAAATTACTGTTTCCTTTATGGCATATTTTATAGAGAATACGGTAATAACATTTCTCTCGGAAAAGTTTCAGAAAGCTTTTTTGAAACCATAAGAAAGCATTATGTCTTGAGTGCTATAGAATATATGCTATGAAAAAAGTTGACAAAATTGAGTTTTTGAAGCTATCAAGTCGAAAGTGTTTGGTTAGAAATACACGTAGGTGGTATTTTATTGGTACCCAGTATGGCAGCTCAGCGTGCTTTCCGTACTTATATGATGTATGTCTGCACTGAACTTACAATTATTTGCGTATAATGGTCTAAGCGTATGCATGTTGAGAATTTCAGGTTGTTGGTTTATGCTGTCAATCGTATACATTTTACCGCAAGACACATATTAACTGTGAGACTACGTTTTTTTTTAAAAATAATCTTTATTTTTTCGGTAACAGTGTTTGTTATCTTTATCATGGTGTTATCAGAATATAATTCAACAGAAATTCCTATTACGCACGATGTTAGAAAGTTATCTTTCTTTAACCTGTTTCAAGCTGAATTGCAGTCCCGCAGTGGACCAGTCGGTAGAAGCTCGGTTCCCGCAGAACACCGAAAGTGAAGCAACATCGACTTAGGTCAGTGTTTGGGACGGTGACCACCTCTCACGCCTGGTACCTGTAGGGCCGTGTACGCTAAAGGGAGCTGGTGCACGTTAAATAGGCCGTGTCTCCGAAGTCCTCCAAGTGAAACGATACCTCTGGTGGTGCAATCCCAGGTGACGGTATCGCATCTGGGATCTTGTTCAAAAATGAAGAGACCTCTCAAAGGGGCGGAAGTCGGACTCCTGCCTATAAGGGCCCCGTTAGACTCGGATGCAGCGCACACATTCTTCCTCGCTTCGTGCGTGGACACGACACCAACCAACCAAGCTGAAATGCAACAGCTTTTGTTCCGCAACTAGTACTGTAATTTAACAATTGTGGAATTGAATCGGTATTAGAAAAACATTTTGAAAGAAAACGTTTATTGTCCACCAAATTAGTGGTATTATGTAAAAAACTGATAGTTATTTCAAACAGCTATTACAGAAGCTAAATTTTAGCCAAATAATTGGTTCGGCATTCATTTTTATGATATTGCTCTGGTAAATATTTAAATCAGATAATTTTAGTCTCTACGAGCTTATGATAATGAATGAAAAATTCATTTATCAATGTCAGAAAAAAAACTTAAAACTATTTTTCATGAGTAATATTGACATTAGCAAGTACAGTATGAACAATTCACTTTTTATACAACAAAACAATGAAGATAACATATCTAAATTCACATGAAAAATGTTGTGACTATTTATTTTGGGATATTATATTTAAACCATATGAATAATAAATCCATTTGATATTTTTGCAGATATAGAAAAAACAATTTCTCTACGGAATATTCTCTAAACATGCTTTTGAGAAAAATTGTTGTTTATAGCATATTTGGCACTTCATATTTTTATATACAAACTTGAAGTCCAATCCGGGAAACAATATTTGCGTTTATTTTATTTTAAAAGCCTTAAAAAACCCATTTCTTCTGCATTTCACTGAACAACTAGCAAGTTACTACACATCCATTATTCTGAAGTTTATTCATCAATCTTATTTTACTGTAAGGCAAAGGAATTGCTGGCAACATTGTGTGTTGTAGTTGAAATGCATCGTATGCCAAAACGATTTTTTATGTAGTGAAACGCAATCTGTTGGGGTTGAAAAAAAAATCAACACACAGAATATCTCTCTCTTTGCAAGAATGTGATAATGGAGAAACGTAATCCTGAAAATTACTGGACGAAGTATTGTTCTGCCTTTTGTTGTAACCATTTTGATAAAAAAAATAATCCCACAGAAAAGCAGGTGGTGAAAATGCCCAGGGAATCAAGTTAAAAAATTGCACCGTAAAGAAAGTGAGTTTTGAAGAAATTATTTCCAGTTGAAGAACACACACCTCAGCATCTCAAATTATTCAGTAAGCATCCAAATGCTTATTGTGATAAGACCCATTACTATTTCTTTTTTAAAAAAGACACTCATGGTATTTTTTAAAACTTCATGAGTTGTGTGTATAGGTTGGAATTATGCTTATTAATCTCTTCAGGGGATTTATTTTTTTAAGTCATAAAGATGTAGTTTTCATCTGTTCCGTCATTGAGTTCTTTGGTAATGACTTTTACAAAAGTAAAAAGAAAACAGTTGGTTGATACATGATTTTATGAAAAGGAAGAATTTCTCTCACCGCAGGGCACCAAAATAAAAATAACATTTTTCTTCCATACGATACAACGTTAGAAAAATTCTGGAGCATCATTTTTTTTGTTTACAGGTGGATTATCGAAAATATCACTCTAATATATATACGGATATATATGGTTTTCTAATTTCAAATTGTTAATAGTGTGGTTCAATAGTACATGATATTATAGTATTGGTTCCTTAATAACACTTTTTTTTTTGCGATTAATTCTTCAATAATTAGTAAAATTTTCCAATCTATTTAGTCTGCGTTTAGAAATTTCAGACATATAAACTAATGTGTTAAAATTCAACTCTAAAGATGTAGTGAAAATAGTTTTCTTGCAGTTTATTTTGTCCTTTGCATGTTCTTATTTGTCTGCTGATAAAAATGCATTGATTCGAGTAACTTAAAACCTCTCCATTTAAAGGAAATACTTTGGCGATGAATATATCCGGCCACTAAAGGAATTAGTGTCAGTAATTGAATCATTTAACCAGAAAGCCTTGATCCTGTACAGTTTCCAGAAAATCATTGTTTTGACTGATTCGAAACATTCTTGTATATAGAGTGCAATTTTGTGCTCTATTTACGTTGATTTTCTTTGTTCTATTTATTTTAGCACAAAGCATTTTTGATCGTTAGATTTCTAATACTTGTACATTACTCTGAACAGGTTTTTAATAACTTAATGATAACACAAAATCTGTTTCAGAGAGCCGTAGTAACTTAAGTCAATTTTTCGACTTTTTACGATGCAGTTAAAAAGTAAATATTTTTAGTACTATAAGACTAGACTTTTTATTGCGAACCTTAGATTGAAACTGTCAATGAGTGCTTTAAAATTTCGGAGCCCTCATTTAGTTAGTGGCTTTTCCATCGGTACTCTGTATGTACATTTAGTGTAAACTCACAAAAAAAATTGAAAAACGCACTTAAGATACTATGGCTTTCAGGTACACAAATTATATTTTTATGTAGGGCATTTATTTAAAAATTATGCCGTTTTGTACTTACTATGAATTATATAATGCAAATGTTTTCTTTTTAAAAAGGAAAGCTTGTTCGTAATAACAGCGAAGAGTTTCTGCAAGCAGTGACTGTAAAAAAAAAGTTTTGAAAAAATAATAAAAATATTCGTTTAACCAAGATACCGTGCTCTTGAATAAAATATGGAAAAAATAATTTTTAATTATAGAACTAAACTGGTTTTTTTTTTTTTTTTACTGAATGAAACTTCATGACAAAATGATGTCACTGCATGACAAAATGATGTCACTGCATGACAAAATGATGTCACTGCATGACAAAATGATGTCACTGCATGACAAAATGATGACCTTCTAGAGAGAAATGTCTTACATATATTTACAATGATTGCCGTTGTCTTCAAGTGGGTATAAATTTGAGATTTTTATTTTTTTAGAATTAAATACAAAATATATTTTGAGTTTATTCTAAACTTTTTTGAGAGCCAAAAAGTAGAGATCTATTCTTTGTCCCATTGGACTGCTAAAGGCATACTATTATTTTTCTTTCCTTAAAACTTTTCCTGAAAGTATATTTTATCCAACCATTGGCCTTCCTCTGATCTTGCGGTTAAAAAAGAATCTACAACCCAGCGACTTTGGAATTGTTCCTGAGCAATGGATTCCCCCTTGGGCTTCCTTTATCTGAGGGAGAAACTCTCATGTCCACTTAGTAATTTTACATTTTTTCAAAAACGGTTTGCCTGCGAAATCAAAATTTTGAAATATTTGTACCATGTGCAATATTCAAGGAATAAAATTAACCTGTATACTAATTTTAACTAATGATTAGAGATGTTTTTAATTTTTTGTTCATTGTGACATTTTGTTGCTTTATAGATTTTTTTACATGGAAGGGTGTCTGGACCACTGAACATATTGAAAAAAAGTGAAAGTTATTTGTTACATAAAGTTGGCTAGCGCGGTTATAAATAAGAAAAAGCATTTATATTTGTGGGTTTCAATACAATAATGTCTGATGCTCTTTTTACTTGCATTTTTTAGACATTCTTGTTGCAAAAAATTGGGCTTATTATGAAATTGCCAAACAGGTACTTTAAATATAGCTTTGTACGATGTATTGTTTAACTATTTAATATTTAACCAAAATTACACTGATTTGTGTATCGATTAATCTTGATTAATAATCTTGCATTTCGGAGGGTTTTTTTTTACTAATCGAACGTTTCAAACACATTCTTTGCTTGACTTCAATAAAAAGTATGCACGTCGAGTTTTCATACTTTCCTTAAAGTCCTTTAATAATAAACGTCAAAACTGCAAATTTGGTTTCAGTTTGAGTAATAGTTTTGAATCTATAATCTTTGCTTTTGGCACTTACTGTAATTCGGCTGTCGGTTGGGAATTTAAATTACCGGTAATTGAGGTAGGGTTTTAAAAAGTTAGATACGAGGTTAAACCGTTAACAATGTAAGTAAGGCTTCTGAATTATCTTTCGGGCCTTTTTGTAGTCTGCTTCTATTGCTGATAAGGTTTTAGGGTTAATATAAGTTTGTGCTAGTTATGATGTTAGCGTTAAAGCGGACGATATTTGATCTCCAGCGTTACTAAATTAGTATCTTTAATGCAATATAACATGGTGAAGTGGGT
Organism: Octonoba sinensis; assembly: GCA_038502835.1. Lineage (NCBI taxonomy): Eukaryota > Metazoa > Arthropoda > Arachnida > Araneae > Uloboridae > Octonoba > Octonoba sinensis. The sequence continues at coordinate 211,240,209 of CM076598.1, read as the reverse complement.
CATTTTGATGTTGATAATAGTTATAATTGTGGAGAAGATTAAAAAATTGATAATCAATAAATAACAAACTTAGATAACACCGTAGAAATGTTTCTTGCTACAAGTATTAACTACTGAATTATCATTAATGTTTGGTGTTGAAAGACGCTTTAATTTCGTTAATTGAAAAGCATATTATATAAGTGAACCCCATTGTTAGTTTCGAGTGCTTCTCTGGTAAAGTTAATTTAATTTTTTTGTAGATAAATCCAGTAAATAGTAATTTACCAACAGAAGGACTGTGTTTATCCACTTCAAAAGTAAATTTAAACCTTTAAATTAGGTAACATTAATTACATGAGCAGTAGCAATCGAATAAGCTGATTTCCGGCTCAAAACGTTAGTACCAAAAATAAGATTATGCAGAAATGCATGATTCGATGACTGTTGCTTTTTTGCGTAAAGAAATATGCATTAGTATTTGATTGGCGCTACACACTAAGCACACGATAATGCACCTTTCACCATGGTTATATACATAGTAATTATATTTTTATTTTTAGCAACATAATTTTATTAAGCTGGAATTACTAAACGGAAATTTATGAATAAACATCACGGTTTCGCATCACTGCCGTTGGGTAAAGCATTTTGAGTTAAAATAGCCAGTTACGAATACTTGTTTCTATAAGTCACAAAACTGTGGATCGCAACTGATAAATTTGATTTCTTTAAAATTCAAGGGAAAAATGAGTTTTACCTTAACAACAGTGTTCTAATAAATTTCATTGAAATTCATTATTTTAGTACAAATAATTTTAAAATGATTTCTTAGCACTTAATGTTATCTTTTCGCTGCAATTGCATCATCACATTTTTGTAACTCTGTACATATGCTTTCTTTACAATAGGACTGCCTTAGCAGCGAAAAACTTGCTGGTGTCTCGTATCACATAAGAACTGGGACTTGATTTATAACTCAGAATTGAGATTTTTATTATTTTGGTCTGCGCTTTTTTTTCTTTTTCGATGGAGGCGTGAGGGGAGGGGAGGAGTAGCTCGTTGAGGTTTTTGAAAAAGGTACGGTTGCTCAATGTCCTCAAAATTTTTGCGACGCTGCTGTAAGTGATACATGATAAGCTTATTTTAATTTACCACAATATACGTCAAATCTAACTTATTCCGATATTTAAAGTGATCTCAGCGTAGCTGAGTACATAGTTTTCATTAAAAGGAATATGTTTCAACAAAAAATACTTATGCAAGATAAAACAATTATGATTAAGATAAACTCTGCAATTTAAGGAGGAAGGGACAATTATTGAGTAATTCAGTTAGTTTTGATACAACTTAATTAGAAATAATATCCAATACATGTTGTATTCATCCAATGTTCAAATAATAAGGGTCAGTAATTTTACCAAGTTAAGCAAACAATATAAGAGCTAGATGCATGCGACGTAAAGAGCACAGCAAAAAACTTTTAAAAATTTTAAGACGACTCTGGCGTTGTGGTGAATCGATTGTTTTAGATAAATTAATAATATGTGATTTACTTCATTTAATATTAAATGTTGTATTACAAACAGGGTGTCATAAGTGGTTCTGGTATATATCCGTATGTGGAGAAATGAAAGTAGTAATAAAACCCTAGAAGTTTTAAGCACAAGGCTTTGACTCTTTAGCTATATATTTCAGATATGAATTAATAATACTGTGCCCCATTTTTTTAATGGTGTATTACCAACATAAAAGTAAATATTTTTGGTATACTGTAGACTCCATACAAGGATCGCGTACAAAGTGATATCTTCAAATATCAAGATAAAGAGAAGAAATGCAGATAATAAGTTACAACTTGAATCCTGTGGTCTAAGGACTAGTTTGCGAATTTAATAGAAAAATAAAACTTTATTGAAAGTTTAAGTATCAAGCAGAGTGCAACTCAAAATCTTTGTAAGGGAACATAGTATATTCTGCAGATGCAAAACTAAAAGTTGCTTTCTCATTAAGGATTTTTTTCTCTTTAGGAGATTCTCTAACTTCATTTTAAGAAGAATTCATAATAGATCGTTAGCATGTATGCGCACGGTAAGAGAGCCGATCACAAGAGACAGCAATTAAATTTAGAAAAGTAAACTGAGAAATTTAATGTTTTTAATACATTAACTTATAAAATGTCATGTTTATGAAGTTAATGAGATAAGTGAGAATCCTAATATTGTATACTTTTCTGATTTGCTTCAACAAAAATAAAAATAGAGTATTTCGTTCGATTAAAAGTTACAACAATCACAATAAATGTAAAAGAAAGAGGCTTCATTGCATTGGTTTTGATTCAAGTAATGATGGTGTCTGACGTACTAAAAAAAACCTGCGTAAAATACGGTTGCAAATTTTGGATTTTATACCACGGTAGCTTCAAGAAACAACTGAACAGAATTCTAAAACGAAAGATGGTTTTCAACGTAATGTGCAGCGAGTCCCCGCTTTAAAACTTTAGGATGGACTTTTCCGAGACAAACAATGTAAAATGTTGGTATTCCCTATTGAGTTTGAAAGACAGATGGCGCCCGGACGAAAGTTCCTGCGCCTCGTGTCGCATTGGTTCCCTTGGCAAAATGGTTCACAAACTTCTCTAAATCCAGTTAGAATATTTATCTCTTGTTAGTGGAAAAGAATGGAAGGAAATTCGCCAAAGGTAAAGACTGTTGAAAATGAAGAAAAATAGATCTTGATCTTTGAACATTTTTTCACCTCTTTTCGTTTTGTCTTTTTTAAGATGAAATTGTTCTTCGAAGTTTTAAAGTGTTTTTTACGATGGTGATCGCATAACAAAGATCACACAACTTCTTTTTCTGGGTTCGAGAGGTTGGAACAAATATTTGAAAATATAATCTTATACTGTTTAGAATAAGATCCACATTGAAAAGGTTATACTTTGAGGAGTTTTTTAAACGGAAAACAATACATTTTAAAATCAAGTTGACATTTTTTTAAAATAAGAGCTACAAATACCATAAGTAGATGAAACGAATTTGTGAGTATATCTGTAAAATGATTTTTACGAATGTTCACATGTGATTTGGTATCATATGCTTAGGAAAAATACGTTTTCTTTATTTTAATGTTCAGACAAAACAAAGAAGAAAATTTAAACTGGCATGACTATAAAATTAAATACATCGTAAATAAAGCAAAAAATCATACAAATGTATGCATACACGTGTTTCGAGGCTACAAGGAACTATTTTTTTTAATGCAAAAAGAAAAAATTGTGTGTTTATAACTTAAACGCATCGGTCTGAAATCAATGTCGTATATTTTATTCAACCTTTTGGTTTGTAGCACAAATTTATTCTTCGTATCACCCGACATGAGTGTGTTTACTGATATTGTGTCCAATTACTTATTCAAACTTTAATTCACATTCGAATTGTTGTATACTGATATCGGAACCGGTATAGATTTAATATGTAAACTTGATTCTTGTTATTATATAGAATTCTTTTGAGAGTCTATAATATTGAAGTATCATAGTTAATATATTTTATGAGATACATAGTGCTTTTTAAAAAATAATAATTTTATTTTTTGCTTTTGAATTTAATTACAGCTAATTTGGAAATACATATATTTCATAATATTTTAGCTGCCTTCCTTATGCATTTAGTTGTTTTTTCTTAAGGGTGAAATAGTTTCACAAAAACATCTGTTTAATGTACCGCTATAAAGTGATTTGAGTATATTTTGACAATATTGAAAAAACTTTAACGGAGGAATGACGCAGGCAAGCGCAATTAGGGTAAAATAGTGTGCAAAGTATACTGAAGTTCTAAGCAAATAATACTGTACTATTAAGTACAGTAACATTATCTTGTGTCAAATGGATTGGGTGCTAAGTACAGCCTTTTGAAATTGTACAATTTAAGAGAAAATGATAAAGCTTAATTACCAGTTAAGCTTTTGCACATTACACATACTGGAAAGTACATTTAAACTTTTAATGAGAAAAAAACAGGTCATATGCATCTTTGTCATAAATTATTTTAAATAATTAAAACAGCGTCACTATATTTCATAGTATTGTGCATAGCTGTTCCTTGAAGCATAGAGGTGTACTCAAAGTAATTTATGAAAATGAAACCAGCAATCGATCCTATACAGCTGTATTTTAGCTTAAGTAAAACCACGTATTAGTTATAAATTAGTGCTATAAAAATGCATTTCTCTTTAAAAGTGGATGAATTTCACAAAGATAATATGATGCGGTTGAAACACACAAGAATTAATAAATAGGAATTTTGTGATTATTTAGAAAAATAGTCCCATTTAAAATGCGTTGCTACATTCGCATTGAATGCTGAAGATTTTTTATTCTATTTGTTGTTGCCTTGGTGACTTTTTTCTTCAGCAAAAAAAAATCTCCCAAAATATTTCCAAGAGTTTGCGTGTTTATATACTACGGCCCTAGTTCGAAAATCAGAAGGGATGTAGTCGAAAAAAAGGCGTGTGTATTATATTTATAGTTTATACATATCAAAAACACAGCGCGCATCAGCCCATAACTAAATAGCACAGTTTTATTTCTTACGCTTCTACTTTCATTCTCTTTTCTTTCTTTTTTACCGCTACAGCGAACATTTGATTGCATAAGCTTAACTGGAGGAACTTGAGATTATTTGCGACCCTGCGTAAAACACTAACGCACAACAAGAAATGCACTCAGCTGATTCATTACACATAACATACATATTTGCTGTTGTGAGCAACGATTAAATTCTCGAAATAACTTCAACGTAGCATCATTGCTTTCCTTCTCTGCTGAACTTGCGAATAAAGGCTGTAAAATCTTAGATGCACAGTATAAATTTCCAGATTTTGCTTTTCCCCCATAAGAAAAAAAGAAAGGAGAATCGCTTTACCAAGAACGTGTAACTGTTTTATTGATTCTTTCATCCTGGATTTCGCATTTTATTGTCCTGAATTTAACACAACTACGTTTTTTCGTCTTCTTTGGTCTTAACTAAAAGTAAAAAAAAAAGACCCCTGCAGTTTACTTTTGATTTCCGGTGTTTCATTTCTTAGCCTTTCTTTCATTGATTCTATTTTGAAACTGGAATTTATGGTTCGCTTATCACCTTTTATAAAATGTGCAATCGGTATCTGATGTAATACTTTCTTTTTTCGTTTGTTAAAATCAATAAGAAAAAAAAAAAAAGATTTAAAGTAACATAATCCTGTAAAAGCTGAATTACATAAACTTAGCTAAGCATGATTTAGTATCTTACATTAAATGCTCATGTTCGAGGAATTTTTTGCTGACACGTTAAAAAACAAAAACAAATTGCAGCTCAAAAATACAAAATGATTTAAATAAAAAAAATAATATGAACTTAAAACTCAGTATGATACCTGTCACATTTAAACTCTGCATTTTGATGCAGAGTTTAAATGTGATTTGAATGTGTTTTGATTTTTCTAATTTCTCTAATTTAGAGAAATTAAAATATCCGATATTTTATCACTTTTTCTGTAATTTTTCCAAACAATAGTTAGACTTTCTTTACTCCTACATCCGTTTTCCTTTCGTAAAACTGCTTATCAAGTAATTATTTAAGAATAAGAAGTCAATTGTTGTTCAGTAGGTTAAGAATGTATTTTTTTCAGCGAAAAATGGGTTTACCTAAAAAAAACTTTTGTATTTTCTTAAATAATGGGTATGTTCTAAAAGATCGTGTTTCAATTTTTTTGAAACAGAGGAAAAGCGGGCTCACTAAAACCGACCTGTTATATTATTAAATTTTTAAAAGTTAATTGTACTACTGAGTGCTGAAGTATGATATTCATTAGAATAACATACTACTGAGTGCAGTAGTATGATATTCATTAGAATAACAATATAAGGAATGTAAGTTTTGTCACTCCTAATTATTAGTTTAAGCCCGTTAAAAATACTTTTATCACTAATATCATGTCCCACAGTTTTTGAATTGAGCTATTATTTTATTCATAAAAATGTTTAACTCACAAGACGTCGACAGTAATGTATTTTCCAAAATAGCTTTCAAGCCGCATGATTGGTTTCAAACTCATTTGACCATATTTTGGTTAAATATTTTACCCCTGCAATTAGACGAATTAAATGTTCATATGAAGTATACTTGAAAAAAAAGATAAATCACATAAAACGATGCATTAAACTAAAAATAAAATAAAAAATGTAATGGATTTTGCTGAAAAAATCGTTAATTCATTTTTGCTAAAAAAATCAAAAAGTAAAAATTGATTAGAAAGCTATGCTTTCATGGCATTTAATGACCGTTACTTCTGCCTGCAATGAGCCAAACGTACATCCCTCTGTAATGACAGAGAAATAAACGTAATTACTTTCGCAATTCTATGGAACTAAAAGACATTAATAAAATCCTGATACAAATATGATTTTTAATCTTTTTTAAGAAAAGATCATTAAAAACGAATATTACAAACAAAGCAGTTCGATCCTTTTATTTTAATTTATGGTAGTTCATTAGAAAAATAGTTTAAAAGCAACATACTGCCAGGTATTAAATAAGTTTTTTTTTGCATTTAAATTCTTTCATTTTTAAATAAGTGGGTAACTTATTGTTTCCGGAAAATAAGCAAAAGTCATGTTTTTAAATATTTACATAACTCTATTATGTTTTGTGAAAAAAACATGAACTGAAAAGAAAAGAAGAATTCCCGAGGCAATGGAATCAGTAATTACCCAAATGCAGAGATTCTGCTTGAAGTATCATTTCTCCCAGAACATATTTTCTAATCGAATGGCAGAAAAAGTTTAATTGATATTTATTGCGAAATTGTTTTAAAGCTTTTATTTTTTTTAATTTTTGACATCTGAAAATTATTTTGTTGAAGAAATTGCGTTTAATGTTGAGAAGCTTTGAGGAAAATCAAGCAAATTTTCCAGATGTGCTACGAAACTTTCAAGGAAAGGAGAGAAGTCATGTTTCCGATGTTTTAGAATATATTTATATAAATTTGGGAGAAGTAAAGATTCATGTAGAAAAGTTGAACAAGTTCTTTGATAACACAACGCGTACAGAAAAAATGTGAAGAAAAGAAAAGTTTGCAAAAGAATGTTTTTATTATGACGAAATATGAAATAAAATAATTTATTTGAAGAAATGGTTACTCGAGCGTGTGACAAAGGGTGCATTGGGACATGACTATTGTGTAGTGTTTTATGTAAAAGCACCCTTACGGCGCTGCCCAGGCTAAAAAAATGAAGAATGTCGCCAATGGCAGCCTTTAGCATGATTTTCATTACGGCGACCAGTATTCCCGCAACGGATTTGGCTCTGATAAAAATTTTAAAGAAGGTGTGGTGACCTTTCAACAGAATTTAACCAGAAAAAAGCGCCAAAAATAAGTAAATAAGCAGCAATAATAAAATCAAGGAGAGTAAAACAAAATAAAACGCCTACGGTAAACAGTTGGTTCATTTATATACACATAAATCTTTTTCAAGAAAAGGCGCTTCTTGTAGTCAAAAATATAAAGAATCTCTCCAGAGACGACTCCTTCCAGAAAAAAATAAGTTATTTTATTTTAACTGAGAGAACTGCTTTTTAGGAGTATTTTTGTAGAAATGTTCTTGGATAATAAAAAGAAGCCAAGAAAACTCGTGAGTTAAAACAAATTAGTAGAAAAGTAAGTTGACAAATCAATATAAAGGTTTCAGAAACCAAAATTAATTTTAATGAAGATGAAATATCAAAATTATTATCAATTTTAATTCATTCATACTAAAAAAACTGAGAATAGCACATGAAAATACCTCCCTTTTTCATCATTATATGCTGTTGCTTTAAACATGAATAAATATATATAACCAATATGAATTATTTTAAGAAATTCACAAAGCTTTCCTTTTAGGTAAATCAAACGTATCATGAGTTTATTCATAACAAAATGGCGGACTTGATTACTGCGCCTATTCTAAAAGAATAAATTAACTATTCAAAATTGTAACGAAATTTTGTTGATGGATGTCGATTGATCGATAATTTTAATCAGCGTTTTCTTCACTGTTATTTATCTGGAGGAATAAAAATAATTTCTCCACAATGAAAGCCTTCATAATAAAATATCGGAGGCACAACTGAATATGAGATTAGCCTCATAATAATGAAGGGGAAAATTGCAAAAAGAAAAGTCTTCATCCCGTGGAGGACTCATCTAACATTAATCAGTCTCAAGTACATTCATTATGTCTTTCAGAAAACAAGTTTCTATGAGAAGGCTCCTGTGTTGGGGCATTATTTCAAAAGAAGTTTTTTATATCTTATGCAAAGGAACCCTCCTCAAAGTTCTTTGTGAATATTGATGTTTTTTGCTTATTTTCCGATATTTTTTAATCTAGGAAAATTGGCATGCTTCCTTAATTGCATATCAACATAAGCAGTACTTTTTAGATGTTTAGTTTAATTAAAACCATTAAGGAGGCTACGAACATGCGGTATGTTCTGGGATTAGCTTATTTCTGAAGTTTACATTTAGTTAGAGTATCTTTATTAACAAATTTGGTTATTGGGATACATTTGTTTTTATACAAAATACTGCAATACCTTCGTCTAAATTTGCTTTTTTATGCAGAAAGTCAGCAAATTAGTTCTGGTACTAATTTTGTACAGTAATTTCACAACAATCTAGTACGGTATTTTCACAGCATGTTAATTTCAGAAATACAAAATTCGAAAGTGAAAATATGACGAGGAAAAAAGTTAGTTGACACTTAAAATATTAATTTCGAAGATTATATTGTTCGAAATTACAAAATAATTTGAGCTAAAGTTAAAAATGCATTTTTGCTGATCTATTTATTCTGTCATGTTTATCAACATATTTTACATAAATTGGATATTTTTGTTTCTTAAAATAATATTAAAACACTAACCATTTTTCGATAAGTTAAATATCTCAATGGTTTTTATAAACATGAAGGGAAAAAAAGCTAATGTAGGAAATAATGTGGGTAAATTATTTTATGTAAATTAGCACAATTATGTAAATTATTCTGTGCCACTTAAAATATAACGATAAGGAACGATTAAGTGGAAAAATTATAGAGGAGCAAAATATGATTAATTATGAGGTAAATTCAAATTTTTTGGACAAGAGAGACAATGTCATAATCTCTCACATAGAGCTCTAATAGCGTTTGTAAAACTATTACAAGTTAAGCATGCATACGAATGGAGAAATAAGATAGACACATCATTTTAAAACACTGTTAAATATTTTAAGACCGTCTGGGTTAAGCTTGTATCTGGGATTCTTTTCTAATACTTGGAGGTAATTTGAACCAAATTCAAAGGAGTGCTAGTTGTAATGCGACTGATAAGAACAAACATGCATGTACGTATACATTAAAAAACCCCAGTCTATCTGTGTCTATTACACAGACATTACAGAGGAGTACTAGTAAGGCCAGCAATATGAAATATAGCATTGCAGGTTGTTTTATTTTGACCGAAGTGGTGCACCTCAAAGAACGGTCTTCAATAAAATAAGTATAAAAAAAGTTATGTTATGTACTAAATATATGTTGATCACTTGCCATTAATCCCAAATTAATGTGTTAAAGATTTATTTATTTATTTATTTTTGACCCGATGTTTTAAAAGGCACCTTTAAATGTGATCAGGGGGTTATGTAGTGTGGGAAAGTTTTAGATCAGTGTGGCGTATGCTGCAGTTAATTCATCTCCCCAAGGTACAGAAAGTTCTAGAATTAAAACGCATATTTAACTGAGTATATGATTCCAAAACACTATAAAATATTGCAGCTTGGCTGATCAATTATCTCTCTCTCCCTTCTCCTCTCTCTCTCTCTCTATATATATATATATAAAACAACTTAATGAAAATATACCAATGCAATATAAAAAGCTCACAAAACGAAGGAAAAAATAGAGCCGGTGGAAATTTTTCAGAAGATTACAAATAAGACAAAGAAAATCCTGATGGATAAAGAGCTCTTTTTCTAAGTGAGCACATTAAAACTTCGTAAACTGCAGTTAAAAGGGGATAAAAAAACACTGGAACGTGTAATGTATCTTTTCACTTCAAAGAAACGTTAGTATTTCGTAAAAAAATTCTCCATTGCCTAACGTGAAAAATTATGTTTTGGAGATTAGTATAATCTTTTAAGCCGGAAATGCACCAGAAAAATATTTAGAGCTTGATACTATCCCTTTTAAGGGGTATTTCCACTCGTCGTTGTTAAGAAACGACTGTTATTGGTAAAACAGGTAACCTAAGTAACAAACTTGTTCCTAGAATGAGTTTTAAGACGCTCATAATTCCGAAAGAAGATTTTTCTCATTTATCTCTCAGAATGTTGTGTTACGTGATTGTTCTTTTCGTTAATACATGGTTATAAGAAAATGGACTTCTTAAAAGTATGCTCTACTCGGATTAAAATACAATCTTTAAAGCTTCCGAAAGTTACCAGTTTTTAGAAGAACTAAATCTGGGAACCATAGATATATCTTAAGAGAGTTTTCGCTGAAGGAATTAGCTTCTAGTTTTCGGCATTTATATATATGGATATAATACACTTTCGATCATGAAGTTTTCTACTTAAAATAAGGAAATAAGCAGTATTTTGAGTAACATTCTGTTTCCGCAGTAAATTATACAACACATCAAGCAAAATACGTAAGAGTACATTTGAATTTGTTCAGAAGAAAACATGGCTTTTAAGATATTCTGTTTTATGATAAAATGCATTACCATTTCAGAGTCCATTTTCATTTTTACGACTGTGCTTTCCGGTTAACAATTTCTAGAAAGGCCTTCTTCGACATAATAATGTTCGTATTCCTAAAAATAATTTCTCTGTTTTAATGTTCGTGACTTAAATAGATTAGAAAGTTCCTAATCTTTGAGAAGATTCTCATGTTTATTTTCCCATGTCACTAATATATTCATTTATCTTCAAAGCTTCAGGTGTTGCACAAAATGCGATATTAAGAGTTAACATTTATTAGCTCAACAGTTTTTAACACATATCATAAGCAAATTTGCAGTTAATATTCAAAATGTAAAAACCTCGTACAAACGCTTCTAGTGCTGCATTTTGCTTTTGTTGATAATTGGGTAATATATTTGCTACCGATGCTCTTTCAATGATAACCATAATTTTGTTCCTTTTGATTTGATGTTGAATATTATTATTGTAAATGCTGCCTTGATTTTCATTGTGCATTTCATCGTTTTATCACAATAATCTTAAAATAATGACGCTAGTTTTATGTAATGCTCAGATGTCATTGTCACAAATCACGAAAATTAACCTTCTTATCATAAAATTTAATGCAAGTCTTTCAGGATTTTATTTAGATTTTTTTTAAAACCCATTTTTATTTATCAACGAAGGTTCAACGAGTTTTGGAGTGGAGAAACCACCAAAAAATAAATAAATAAAATACACTTATTTCAGATTTGATTATTATTAATTTTTTAAAATTATTTTTAAAGAACATTAAAAAAACATCGGTCGAACAGTATGCTGCTTAAAGTCTAATCTATGATGCAGAGGGTTGATTAGTGCAATTATTGAACTTTTTTCTTCGGGGTTTTTGCATATACATTTCTTAGCTATCCAAAGCTAATATAAGCAAAAACTAACTGGACTTAGATCTGGAAAGATGATTGTAATAAAATGCTAATTTAAGAAATACTCACGCATTTATTAATTAAGGATTTTTACGTTTTTTTTTAAATCAATATTAGCAAAACTTTTGTCCTTCGGGTCTTAAAATTAAGCAATGTGCTCAACTATACCATTTAGGGTAATAAACTAGTGCAAACCCTGAGATATGAGATTTCTCTCACTTTCATTTCTTGTCTGAGCCAAGCAGTATTTTAGTCCTCTGTTAAAAAGTGTGGTTTAGAAATAGAAGAGTTTTTTAAATTCAGATTATCCTGATGAACTGACAGGCAGAAAATGTAGGAGAGTAAGTTTACGCTAAGGAGTTGTACGCTTGCTAAATCTTTGTACCGTAACACCATAGTGAGCTACAAATGTTGAAAAAAAATATTTAAAGTAAATGCTATTAGCGCTAAGACACCCATTTGTAGTAGATTTTCATCTCTTTCTGAATCTGTAAGACAATGAAATTTTGCAAAAATATCCACAAAAAGGAGGGAAGGGGGGGGGGACGCCTGACGAAGATAAAACGTTAGAACAACTTTTTATTTATTTTTTTCTTTTTTTAAGAACACTTTTTCCATTGTGCACATGTGGGCCAACGTCAAAAATATCACATAATCCACCTCTGAGATTAAATATTTTGTCTTCAGCCTTCAGCGGCATAAAAATATCAAATGTATGAATCTAAAATGCATGTGTGAATTTTCAATTATTTTTTTACGTACATTTCTGATGTTGCTTTAACTATCCTTCGTAGTTGCAAGTGTTAAAATATTTTTTCATGGTACCAGCAGAAGAGTTTTCAATAAATATCACCCTTTTTATGGTCGGTAAACATCAAAACGGGAATAACAATTGAATAGAGAATGTTTTTATTTTATTTATATCTAACGAGAATGAATCTTGCATTTCTTACGTGCCGCCATTTCCAAGTCAAGAAAAATAGGGATTCACCCTAAGCCCTTTACTTCTAAGACCAAAGTAAGAAAATTCCTTACCTTTCCATGAGAAACAAGAGGAGAAATCGTTGTTCACACTCACGGAATAGAAGGAATGATTGCAGAAAAAAAGGGAGGGAAATCCCTAAAAAAAAAAGAGAGACTGAAGTTTTAGGAACCTCCAAAAACTCTTGAAACACAGGGATGCTGTCTATATTTCATGTCTGTCAACCTTACAATCGAAGCGATCAATAGCTAGAGAGTCTAGTTTTAAGCACCCGCAAGAAAAAATAAGAAACTAGTGCTGCTCCTTTTTTTCTGCTTCTTTCCTTTCTATATTTTTTACCTTATTTTATGTTGTTGATTTCCTGAGATGATCAGTTTCCATGCTACTAAGAAACGGAGATTGGTTAATGGTAACGACTATGTTAAGGGAATTTTGTCAAGATCGCCCCATCCATTTCATGTAGTGTGGATTTCTTTTTTTTTCCATTGCAGAGAGGAAAATCGATTCTAAGAAACATCCATTACATTTTTATAATACTTAACTACCCTGTGGTTCTAGAGTTTCATGTTAAATTGACGTAATACATCTTCATTAACCACACAGACAAAGCATGTGCTTTTGAGTTCTTGCAGTTTACAGATGTTGTTTACTTTTACTTATAAATAAGGATGATGCTGTTTTTAATTTGATACAAAAGTTGAGGAAAACGTATTTGAATTTTAGAAGCAATTTATATCTAACATTAAAGAGTTGAAAAAATAAGATCTAAAGTAATAAACGTAGACTTAATTATATATAATAACTAAGCAAATTTTTATATCTTGAATCTGTGGTACAGAGCAAGGGATTGCTTTGTCTTTCTGAAGCATAATATTATTTTTAAATCATATTAGCATGTGTTAAATTTAAAGATTTATTAGATTTTCCAAATTACAAAACGTAAGATTCATACATTAGAGTAATCTTAAAACAACATAAAAACAAAACTTTCAATCCACAAAATGATTTCTACCTAAATATCACGCTATTATTTTTATCGTACTAATATTTAATTACTGCTTATTGTAAAAGCATGTGCTGATATCTATATTCCACCAAGAAATTTTATTATTCATAAGCATGAGTAAACTCTTACGGATGTAATAAAAAATCTTGAAGCGGTCTGTACTTCGGGGATCGGATATTTTTTTAGTAATCGTAAGTTAAATAATTATGTATATTAATTAACGTAATGGTTAAAAGATGTATTCATAAGAGACAAAAGTTGATTAAGATGAATTTAAGTTTATATTTTAGACGTCGATTAATTCAAGTACTTGGACTTTCGAGTTGCTCTTTTAACTTTTTATTTATGTAGAGCGTTCATGAAATTTTTTGCTTAAGTGTAAGTGCTGAAAAATTCCATGTTAATAAGAAATTATAAAAGTGATTACATTGCGTTATTAGATAAAAAAGTTATAGTAAAAGTGATGTAAAGTAAATGGCTTTTCGGCACTAACCAAAGAGTCTTGTCATTAAGAAGCTAATGAAGAGGATAGCCAACAATGTGAAGAGAGTTGGTTAGGCTCGAAGATTATGTACGTTTTATACGGATTTTAATATATTTTTTTCTTATATTTATGTTGACGAGTTTATGACATGGTAAGTACATTTGGAAAGGGTTTACAATGGTTTTTTACAATTTTTAATAACTTGTATTTGTACTTTACTTACTTCAACACTTAAGCATTTTATATGCCGCAATATTAGTTGTTATGGCAGTCATAATATTAGTCACTACTGGGCTGCGTGTATAAACACTATAAATGTCCTATATACTAACAAGAAAAACAACAGTAATTCTTAGCAAAAATATCTGTGGTATTAATGCATAATAACCCGGCTTCGTAAGAGCTAACAATATTTTTTTGATTACTTCGTACCAATTTTACATCATTTACATTTCCTTGTGAATACTAAAAAAATAATAAACTCTAAAAATATTAAGAAAGAATCAATATTTGCTAAATTCAATTTATCTCGAAGATCAATAGCTAAATAATTAGCATTTTCTTGCCAAAACTTATTTTAGTTTATGCATTTCCAAAAGCAAAAATCTCCGTCAAAATGACTAAAGGCTCATAAAAAATTCTTCCAAACATTGATTTAATATTCCTAAGCAACTTGGCGTGCTGCAAAATTTTAAAAATACGTCAGAAGGGTTTTAACTGCATGTTCACTGGATCTAAATTTAGCCATTGAAATTCGTAATTATGTGAATAACATTGCGCTAATATTTAGCCATAATGCAATTTTACAGTTTTTCTTTACGCCAGAGGTTCATAAAAAACCTCCCCAATCGCGTATATCGCCTAATTGCTTTCGAAGGGTAGAAGCAATTTTCCAGCCTGCACCAGAAAAGTGTATCTTAAAATAAAGTTCACACTTTCATTACAGATACGGGAATCCGTAATGAGCTCTATTTTTTACGCCAGAAGTTTCAAGCATATTTGAAAGTTAGGAGGAAGGCTAAATATATTGATTGGAACGTAGTTGAATGAAATTTTTTGAAGTTCAGTTCATCTTTTGCTGCAGTGTACACAGGAAATACCATTTTGGATGTAGGGTTTGAAATGGAATAAATTAATCTCAAAAAATTAAGGAAAGAGGATGAATCAGGCTAATGCTGGAGGAAAATCCGTGAGAAAAAATTAAGTGATTTTCGTAAATCTTTTTTGGCAGTTGTTTGATTTTTTTTTTAAATTCTTGAGTAGAAAATTTCATTAAGTACATGATCAACAAAAAGAAATCTCCGCTTAAGAATTTTGATGAATGGTATGAATTAATTAAGTTATACAGGAAATAGTGTGTATTTGAGCTGCATTAAAAACTTCTGTAAAAAAGCTACTTTTATCTTGGTTCCTTTTTGCCGTTTTGACTTATATCAAGATGTATCGAGAAAATATTTGACCCGTAACAGCAGAAGTGAAAAATTGGGACGTAACTGAGGACGTGCGGTCTCAGAGACCGCGCTTTGTTCAAACTTAAATTAAAACCGTTCAATTGAAATTTTAGCCTCAAACTTCATTCAGATGTTCTTTGAAATTATATCTTTCAAAAAAAAAAAAAAGCATTTTATAGCGAGAAAAATTGCATCATTGAAAACAGTGTGAGAAGATTTCCAGATGAAAATCTTGCACCAAAACAAATTTTCGAAAATTAACGAAAAAACTCATTGTATTTTTATTTATTATTATAGTTTATTAATTAACATAACAATGCAGATTTTAATAGGTAAAAACACAAATTACGCTTATAAAAAAAGACTACCTGAACTAGTAGTATTTTAATAATTTCTTGACAACAAAAGTAAAAAAAAAAAGTATTTTATGCTCTTAAGCATAATTTCTTTATGTGATTTCCCAACCAATGATAACAAATTAATCCCAACCAATGAAATATCATGATAAACATAAATATGCTGTTTATGTTTTCTTGCTTGGGGGATTAGCATTTTAAGGGAATAATTGCTATTTCGGGTTTTGCGCAATAATATTCAGGTGTAAAAATATCGGAGTCGAAATAATTGGAACTTTTACAAATAGCGTCTTTTTAAAAGTATTTTTTAACATTTAAACCCCTTCCAAGTTAACACAGAATATTCTGCATTTTTGCACAAAGAGATTAGCAGGAATATCACAGTCTGTGTTTTTCGCGAAAATTGGGGGGGGGGGGGGGGGAGTAAGGCAAAGGGGGAGTCTCACAGACCGCTGTCGTACAAACGAATGAAATTGCTCCAGGGCGCATTCACAAAACCATTTTGACTTGCTAAACCTGAAGCTACAGGAATCATCCATTCAATTACACCAAATATGTAATTGCGGTGATAACACGAATATGTTGAGCGGTCCGACTAAAAAAAGTTTTAAAATTAAGTCGAACAGTTGCTGAGTTATGGATATTTCACGTACACATAGCTAAATAATTATAATGATAAAATAGACCAAAGCGAATGAATGGTTTAAGTTGAATTTAGTTTATTTATGTTTTTTCTCTGGTTATTGAACTTTCTGTTTCAGACGTGCTGCAAAATTGCGTCAAGATTTTTGTACCATTATTTATGATGATCAAAAGTTTCTACACTCTCAGAAACTCATGCTCAAATATCATTAAACTTTCGTCGTATTTGACGAAATGGCTTCGTGAAAAATGCTACGAGTAAAATTGACGCATTTGAGTGGTAACTTTTTAAGTCACGTGATCGCGCGAAGAAAGAATCGTTGTAAAGGGCGAAATTTGGTTAAGGATTGAAGAATCCTCGAAAGTGAGTTCTATTTCGGAGAGTGTACTCTGAGAAGACTCTGTAAGCGCATCAAGTAACCGATTCAATAGCCTGGTGTTAGTAGCGCAATACTCTATAAAATAAAGTAAACTTCCATAGTTAATAGCTCTTACCGTTTTATGCACTGCTGTGCTTCAAAACTATTTTTTAAATGTTTTGAGCAACTATAGTTCAGTTCCGGTAATTTGACGCCTCATCTTGAGAGTGTTTATTTCTTCTTGGAGAATTCACTGATAAATGAATATTTTTATTGGTCCACAGTCGATGTACTCTTGCAATACTGCTGCTAAAGAAATAAAACAGCGCTTTTCACTAAGTTCTATAAGAAGAAATAAACATTGTTATGGTATCAAGCTACCAGAGCCGAACAATAATCACACGTACGCACACAAATGACCGTTTAAAACCAACAGTCTGGCGAGAAAAGTTCTACAATGTAAAAACATTAAGGCAATGATTTTTAATCAACTTTAAACTGCCGTTGAAATTAATTAATATTATAAACATATTTAACGGCATTCTTATATCAAAAACATAATTAAAGATTTTATGATCAGAAAACCTTATTATATATTCTATTGGTTGAAATGCATTATAAAACAAATTCTGCGCGTTTTGACCTACAAAACCAGCAAAGTAAAATTTGTTATCGAATTTTAACTCTTTTGGATTAACTTCCATTCACAATCATCAAAATTGTATGACAAGTTATCACTGACTGATCCACCATCTTTATTTTCGCCTACTTTAATAAAACTGTGCTTAGAGAACTAGTTCTCAAAAAACTAGTTATCTAAGAAGGATAATGCTTGTTTACTAGTTAAAACGATAGATACGCGAGAAAAATTATACAATCTTTCAAATAGTGCTATTCTTTTTATTATTGATTAATAAAATAAGTTTATCTAGATCAAGCTCTTAATGTTCTTTGCGATAGGTAAGTGCATATACATCTTCAAACTCATATTAATTGCAACTACATAAGATTCGTAGATTTTGAAGCAATAACAAGAGTATTTGTAAGTATTATTTTTATGCCATTTTAGCCTTGAAGAGAGTTTTTACCAGATGAAACAAACAGGTAAAAGCTGTAAAAAAGTTTTAGCTGCTGAAATATTGTTTATTTTCAATTCATTTGCATATAAAAGGCATAAATCTGATTGAATGAAAAGTGCATGGTAAATATCTTTCATTTAATTACCGTATTTAAATAAACTTATTTTTTTCTCTAATTAACAATTTTCATAAAAGTTTTGGACCTAAAGATTAAGTGAATGTACAAGGCAAATAATATTTGATATACATCATAAAAATAGAAAATTTGAAATTTAGTTTCTAAATTATGTTTTCTGTACCACAGTTGTAACATCTTAATAATATCATTAAAAACTTAAATGTTATGTAGTGGCGACAAAACAAACAACACATTAAATGTAATAAAATAAAATTAATTACTCGAATAACTTTCCTTACTTTTTTCAAAATGTACTGACGGGTAATGAAACGTTGAGTTTCTACTTCATGTATCAATATTACGCTCAGACATTTTTCTGGTAGACGCGTTTTATTTTATTTTAAAGGCAATTTAAGTTTACGATGTCTTGATTTAAATGTACGTGTATTGTAATTAAATCTATTTTGTATATTTTTAAAACTAGAATAGAAAGGTTTTCGTTCTTTTAAATACCAAAATTAGGTAATATTTGAATAGACATAATTTTTAAACTAAAGATGTAACCGGTATTCTTAAACTATTAGCTTTACTGGCTGAATGATATGCTTGATGATTCAGAGTAGCGCAGTGCTTTTCATTTATTTTAATAAAAGCTTTTTTTGGGGAACGGCAAAAGCTAAACACTCTTATCCACCGGCAATAAATGGAGAGCTTTGAATTAGACTTGTGGCACATTTTGTACTTGCATCTGAAAAAAACCATCATTCGTAAATGGTGGCTTATTTGAAATATCGCCTCATCTTGAATTTTAGGGAACATGTAGCGCTCATTTACTTGTAGACATATCTTTCATTTTAAAAAAAAAGCACTATATTTGTATTTTATTCAAAAATTCCCTGTCTTATCTGATTAAGGTCACTGTTTTAACTGAGATGGGTATGTGTATGTATACAAACTGCATCAAAGATGAATTAAAAAAAATACATATATACTTGCTTGAAATGGTACGTGTTCTCAATATATCACGTGCTTTTGGCCATTTACTTACACCCGCGTCACCACATCAACGAGATTAAAAAAAATGAAAAAACATGCATCAACTGTAAAATTATCATCACGACTGCAATTAACTAGTTAATATTTTATTTAGTTTTTAAGTGATAAATAAAATAAAATACCTATGATTACATTTTTGAAAATGTATTTACAAGATATGTACAAATATGTTATAATGCTTCATCATTTTTAAAAGAAAAATAAATCAATGATACAGTATTAGTTTATAAATGATTAACGGTATATTCTTAAGTATCGAGCTCTTGTTAACTAACACTAACCATTTCATAATTTCATAGCATAAATACGCATCATATATATCTGATCTTATAAATGAGAGGCAAGACATTTTTAAATATAAAGCTCATATTAATAAATATTACCCATTTCATCACTTTAACGTACTTTAAACTATCAGAATTAAGCAAAGTGAAAAAAAAGCGTATACCCGTGTCTAGTAGGAATTCAAGTAATATTGTATTTCTGCAAGCTAGCAGCATAAAACAGGGAGAAAATAAATAAATAAAATACCACTATTCCCTTCTTTAAGAGACTTAATGTCTTTACTACCTCTCTAAATAAACAGTAATAGTAAGAAAATTTTTTAAAAAAGCGAATCTGTATACTACCACAGTCCTTATTCTTAGTAATTTAATAACAACTTCATCAAATGCGAGTGCCAATCGATAACTGTTTCGAAAGAACGCTATTAAACTATATATTGAATTTATGTGAATTAGTTATGCTGGTATCGAGTCGGATAATTTTGAATTCAGATGTGCATGCATGTCTTTAATGAGTCTGCTTCTGACGGGACTGAAATCCTTTAGATAGTTATTTATTCATTTCACGAATATCATTCCAATAAACAGGATGGATCTCGTGGCCTAAATTGGTTTGTGAATTCATAGATTGAAGAAGGTTTCTGTTTCTGAAATTCATTACAGAGGACCCGCATTTTTCAGGCGACCTATTGGTCTTTAGCTCACTACATAGGATATGGATTGGTCAAGGCAGTTGGTTCACCACAGCAGAAAGAAAAGGTGAGTGATATGCTTTGACACATTACATTGTTTATTTTTGCATGATTTTTTAAAAAAAATTATACATAGTATCTAGGTCGTGTAAATATTTGCATATTGCCTTCTTTTAAATAAATAAAAAAACATGGCTCAAATTACAATTTCATTTAGTATTGAATTCTATCAAAGCCTGTATATTTTAAAGAAGTTGAAACTGTAACAGCTAGTTGAAGTTGGATTTGTACATAAGCTGCCGTTTCATTGACTGACAAACTCATGAAAAATTAAGATCAGAATCTCATCGAGTCCAGAAGTTTTAAAATACCTACCTAAAAGTTTAGGTACAAGATTCTTTTTGCATCGTAGCGCATTTTATAAAGTAAGTTCAACTTTTAATCTGCTTAGCTAGTAAGGAACAACTTTACTGACCTTTTGAGGTACGAAACCTCTTTTTCTTAAAGTATTAAAGAGTTAAATACTGTGCATAAACTTTTAGTATGTAAGTAACTTTTAAATTATAACACGCTATTTTCTCTTATAGGGTTATCTTAAAGACTACCAACAATATCTTATGTTTGGATGTCATGAGAGATGACTTCCTGTATTGGAAGATATTTCTCAGAAGAAGTAAGATTTTGAATGACATTTTTACTTCTCAGAAACGAGCACAAAGAAGGAATAAGCATATTAGTGAAGATGAAAGGGATTTCTAGGAAATTGTAGTACAAGAGGTTCGTATATCATGCTATGTTTGTGCCAGATACCCCTTCCCTCTTTCTCATCCAAGAAAATTTATTTCGGAAGGAAACGTACTTTAAGAAATGTATTAAAGTAAAATAAATATGGAGTCGACGAAGGACCCCAACGAAGGATTCACTAAAAAATTTCAAAATTGTAGCTGGGACACAATGAAAGATGTTTTCAGTTTGGTTTGCTATTAATTCGTGGAAATATGCAAAATGGAGAAATTTAGTATTGAACTTTAATATATGAGCAAGATTGAATTGGAGTTCCCTTCGTAAAGTAAGTTTAAAATATTTTTGTGTCAAAATTAGCCATTTCACATAATTCTTATGACATCTATAATGTGTATAAAAGTATTACCCTCGACACTATCACATATTACTATTTCACAGAAAAAAAATTATTTAATGTATTTGTGAAGGTACAATAGATTTATTCACCTTTTTCATATTTTAATGATTAAAAAAATAATGTTTTTTTTTTTAAATTACGCATAAAAATGAGCTTATTTTCACGTTCTCTGAAAGAAAGCTGCAACGGGTATTTACGAAATATAAATGCTTTTTAGTTTACAGACATTTTTTTTTTTTGCGTAAACGTAACGCCCTCCCCCTCCGGCCCCGACCTTTCATGGATTAACATAACTGCGAATTGAAGTAAAAAAAAAAAAAAAACGAAGCCAATATTATTCATAACCATTTTTTGTGTTCGGAAATGTGTACTATTAGTGTTCATTTGAAGAATAAAAATATAAAGCTAATGGTTTAAAGTTATTTATTGCCTTTTTCAATATGTCCACATTTGACAATCATTTACACTACACACCTGTGAAGTAATAAGCACTTCCATCTTCTAAATTTCATGTGCTTTCCTTTTTTGTTGTCTTTGAAATTTGACAACACAGTTTTACAGAATAATTTTTGTATTTTTTGATTCAATATACCCTTTACCATATTCATGTTTTTTTTTCTGACAAACGAAATGCCTAATTGCTCTATTAATAGGACAAATTTTGAGAACAAGAGAGAACCCACGGTCAAAATTTGACCATAAGTCATTAAATTTTTCAAGTTCAACCTTGGACGTTTAAACAACTTTTAGACTTTTTAGTACTTATGTTTGACGACAGTTTGTTTTGTTTAAATATTTCATTAGTTGTAATACCTCCTCACTGCTACTGATCGATCACTGAGTTAGTTATTAGTTTATTGCATTTGTAACATATTGTACATAAAATTTTACTTTCAGTTTTTTGTAAGCGAATATAGATGATATTAAGAGCAGATTTGATTTCCTTAAAAAATCAGAAAATTGACAAGAACTTCCTTACCACGATACAGGAATCAAAAGTAGTTAACGTCTTACCGTCGTCACCATTACGTTCATCGTGAACATCTTTATTTCTTTTTGCAACAAGTTAACTAGACGCAATTTGTTTTGCTGTGCTCCAACTCCTCGTAGTTCCAACTACTACCAGGGTGCACTTAAAGATCATTTTTGATTCCAATCAAGTAAAGCAAAAATTACTTTGTAAAATAAGTTTAAAATCCAAGTAGTACAATTTATACTTTTTAGTTTGTTAAAACTGATTTAAGAAAGTATTGTAAGTTTGTTAAAACTGATTAAGTAAGTTAATAAATTAGCAAATGAATTTATTATCAACATTTATCGCTGTTAAAAATAATTTATTGCATAAATAGTTTAAAATGTGCGTATGTTTTCTAAAATTATTTCAAAATTAACCCTTTTTTATGTTTAACATGTGATTTGCAACAAGCAACATTAAAAATCAGATGGAGGTAGTGTAAACAATGCGCCAACGAACCTATTTCGGAAATTTTATTTTTTTTTTCCATGTAAGATTTCCACGCCATTAAAACAGACGTTTTAATGACGAAGTTTCTTCTTTACTTTGTGACCTCAATGCTTTAACAGAGAAAAGGTAACTACATCCATTGACGAAAACTTCAAAACTTTTCATATTGTGATGATTTCAAATGCCGAACATTAGCGCTTATGCCATTTGTTCACGAGCTGTCCAGCACTTTTTAACAATGTCCTCAAAATGGTTAAGTGCAGCACAACTGTTTAAATGTGCAAATGTCATCAGTTGATTCGAGTCACACAAAGAACAGTCTGGGGAATCAAACATTCTGATTCTATAGAGGTGGTCTCGTAAACAGTCATGTCCAGTGAGACCTCTAAAGAGAGCCACATTTTTCTTATTGTAAATAGAACTAAAATAGTTGCTTTGAATTTTTAAGAGAAAAGTACATGTACTTTACTTACAGTTTTTAAAAGTGTTTAGGTAATTGATATTGCCAATAAACTGATTGTTATAGACTTTTACAAAAGACAATTTAATAATATGTTTTTTATTTTTCCCCTTTAAAAGTTTTACCAGGGAAGGTAACTTAATCCGTTAATGAAAGGTTGATCCTTTTTTTTTTTGTATTGTAAATAAAAACATTCATTTTAGAAGCTTGATTTTTTAAGACAAAAAACATTATGTTTCTTACTGATAATTTTTTAAATGCTATTTGTTCAGTGTAATTGATATTGTCAGTTAGATAGCTGTTGCAGGCCGTTACAATAGATAATTTAATGACTAAGGCATATTGCTTTTTTTTCACTATCGGAAAGGCATTACCAAGAAAGGTAATTAAATCCATCTTCTAATACCAGTCGCCAAAATCATTTTTTAAGTATCGGTTTTAAAACTTAGGTTTTTTTTTTCCTTCTTTTCCCTTAATAATTATATTTCTAAATAATACCCATTAAATGCATCTCGATTCTGACAAAAAATAAATGGTATTTTTCTCATTTCAAGTACTCCGAAAGAATGCATTGGTAAAACGGAAGAAATTTCAATTCGCTTGACTTGTTTCTGTAAAGATTATTGAAGAAGCATAAAATAAAAATAAAATGAAAGGATCATGAAAAATTCATGATTCTGCGGATTTCTTTTGATTGCGAAACATCAATATATTGCTTCCGCTTTGAAACAACGAATTTTTAGAAGAGTAATGAAAGTATTTAAGTTTCGAAAAGAGTACGCATAATTGTAAAAATTAAAGTAATATTATCTTTTAAAGAAGCAAAATTCATAACATTTTTCGTTTCAAAAACTTGTTATTTATTAAGGAAATGCATAATGCAACGGTAGATTTGTTCTTATTGCTGTCCAATTAAGGAAATGCATGCAAGACTTTTTAAAGTTTTTTGCGAATTGTTTGTTGAAACGCATTGTTGCTTTTCTTATTGCTGGAGGTACGTAGAATGAACTTAAGATGTATGTTCTTCTACATGTATGAGATAACAAACTATGTACAACTTTTGGAAAAAAATAATGAATGATATCGAAATAATAATACAATGCTGGGAAATACAAGATATAGACGTATAGCAAGTATATACATTTTTGCTTGTAATTATTTCAGTTTTTTTTGTGTTTCATGAATATTTCAAAGAAATGTGGATACATATGAAGGATCCCCTGGAAAAACGACCTAAGTCACATACTACTTGATGAACTTTGCTTTATGTTTCATTATAAATTATGTGTTATAAATGAATAGAAATTATGTATTATAAATGTATGTATTATAAATTTCAAATTGGGTGTTAAAGGAAAGTAGGCTCGTATAGCTAAAATTAACATTTATGTTATAAAATGAATGAATAAAACATAAAGCAAAGTTCATCAAGTAGTATGTGCCTTAGGTCGTTTTTCCTCCCAGTGGAACCTTTATATATTAAAACATAACAGTTCTTGTGCCTGAGCAAAATGTTCTTGTTTGAATAGAAGTGGTATTTTTCTTCAAGTACCGCCACAGAGTTATAAAACCCGTTAAGAATCGGCAAACACGAATGTTGTTAAAAAGTTAATATTTACTGAAGTTACAAGAAATGGATTTAATGGAACTTTTAAAGTCATACATTTCAAATTACACTGTAAAAAATTCTAATTCATCCGTTCATCAAAAAAAAAGGGGGGGGGGGGGAATTGGTGAAATTTAGCTGCAACCAACATTTAGTACTAAGTTGAAACATTATAATGGTGTAGTTTCATCATGAGTGTGAAACTAGGAAACACTATAATGGTTTAACTTAGAAACAAATGCTGGTTGCAGCAAACTTTCACCATTTTTTCCATATTTAGTGAAAGGTTGAACTACATTTCTTTTTATATTCACGAAAGCTGTCCATTCTTTTTGTTTACTTTGTGAGTTTTTTTTTTAATTTATGGAAATGGGTAGTCGCTATACATGTCAAATAATAAATGTCGGCTGGTTAAGACGATACTTAGTCTCCATTCAAAAGTATGAAAAATTTAGAAACTGTATTCATAAATCACTTTACTATTACATTATTAATGTATTGCATTTGGTTAAAATTATAAATAATCAAACGATTTCGCTTTGACAACGTCTGAACTTATTGCACATCAAAATAACACTTTGGAAATGGGAAAAAGAAACTGTTTGATTTTGTATAGATGGTTTGTTGAATAAAAATAAGCCCAAAAGTTGACGTTTCTCAATTTAACACGACTTAAGAGTGTTTCTCTGTCTAGGACCAGCCTAACTGGGCCCTGTGCCTGTTGCTGGTTGTCACTTTTGTATTTGTAATAATCGTATTGTTAGAAGAAAGTAGCCAGGCACTGCAGTTAAATGTTAGACCAATTAGATTAAATGATTGACGTCCTTATACACCAGCCAATTTAAACCTTTGAACTGCAGATCAAAGGCTTCCTCAACCAATCAGAACGCTCAAATCGGCGGTTCAAGTGTTTGACAGAGGTTCACATCGGTTGGTGAATAAGGGTGTAAGTGGTAAACACCGAGTCTCGTTTATTTACTTTTCCAATAATTTCGATGCATTAAATTACTTTATATTAACAAGAACCGTTCCAGTTGTATATTAAACTTGCTGCGAGCGTGATGCAACAATTAAAGTGATGCAACAATTATTTTATGACTTCTTGCTGGTTTCAAATATCCTTGAAAAATTTCGAGACTGTAGAAGTGGTATAAATCAATTCATTTAACGAATATCCTGTGTTGTAGTACCTAGCTGACATGTTTAATTTTGATTCGTCAAAGTCAACTAACAAGTCAAAACATATAATAAGAGGAAAATGTCGCTGTTGAAATCTGACATTTTCGAACAATGGCTAGTGAGAAACGTATTGAATTTTCGCGCAACAAAGGACCGCATGTGTTGCAATGCATACTAAATCAAATAAACTGTCACTCAACCCATAGAAAATATATTTAATATTGGGTAACTCTGAAAATTATTTTAATTTTATATTTTATTGACGCATTTTGTTTTGCTGATAAAATATTCGTGAATTTAAAAGAAAATAAGTACGGAAAATTGAATATTAGAAAAAAACATAATTTGTGTTTTATGAAATCCTTTCACAGCCGTGGTAATTGATACTTTGTTTTCTAACTAGTTTCGTATATGATAATGATTTATATCAATATTTGTTATTACTTAAATGACGCAGTGATTGTATTGCCAATGCGCATCAATTCATATATTCTTGCGCAGACGCCATGTAAATCAGTCAGTGTTAGTGCCACAAATCATAATTTCTATTAGATGTCGACTAAAACTACGTGAAGCGTCAAACACGGAACTAGCTTTTAGCTCTTCACAAATAATGATCGCTATTGGCATCTATGTAACTTACTTAAAATATTTTGATGGCTAGCAAGCCTAGAATGATCAGATGTCATTATTGTATAATTATTAGTTAAGTAATCGGCTGCCAATCAGTGAATAATATAACCAATTGGAGGGATATCACTGTGGCGTTGGCATTAGAATTACCGGTATGTTCTGATGAATACATTATGATCACCAAGAATACTAGTTACGAGTTCTAGATGAGGTGAATATTTATTTATTTTTGGAATTAAAACTAAGCTATTATAAAGTTTCATGTTGAGTGTAGTTGCTCAAACTATTACGCGCAAGATAGCGAGTTAAATTTTCCCCATTTAAGTAAACTTATTTTACATGACGTGTTTCAGAATATTGTATTGTTCTAGCATATGTATTTACCCATATCGAGGTTCTTGTTTTAACTAGACATGCACATTAGGGTAGAACGAGGAAAATAAATATTTTTGCTCTGAATCGTAATAGTGCGCAAAAGTTGCCTTCACATGCACATATGTTACCATAAAAATTTGAGAGTGTCAGACTTTTTATCAGTGCCCTAAGTCCCTTAAAAAAACTCGAGATGTCCCACTATTGACACGCCAGACGTTTTTTCAGATATGTATAGAAAAGGCTAAGTAGGTTTTTTAAAAATGTTCATTGTGTTTTTGGAAAGTTTTGATATCTCAGTGGAATATCATAGTGTGCCCACCTGTGATTTGATGGTTCCTTCGAACGATTTGGAATAATCAAATAAGAGAAAAAAAAACTGGGAGCTTGTCGAGATTTTCTTTCCTTTTCTTAGAAGCATCAACGTGTAGTTTTTTTTTACTTGTGTGAAAGACAATACAAAACTTTTTGCCATCCCCCAGACTATGAATCAAGTTTCATGCAAAGCATCAAAAATAAGAAAAAAGAGAGCTGGGTTGTTTGACAGCTTACAATGTAAGATATGTGTCTATAAGTTAAAATGCAAGAGTAAAAGAACCAATAACGCCCAGAAAATGCATTTTCTAATCATTATTATGCAAAAAAAAAAAAAAAAAAACAGATGAATAAATTACAAGTATAAGTTGCAAATTTGCAGAACGAACCTAATCAGTACATTATTCAAAGACAGTTATAGTATATAAAAGGTATATCAAATGTATTTTCTTTTACGTTGCTCAGTATCAACAGTGCTATTCAGAAATGGGAATATACTACCTTGCTTTAAAAAGATAATTTACATTGTATATTTCGTTTCTGAGTTGGTTTTTATTACCGATTCTTTACTTGATTTCATTTAAAACTTGTCTTTTAAAAGTCAAAGTTTTATTCTTTCTGTAACAATTGTAAAGATTTAGATGCAATTTATTATCTATCCCCTCCCCTTTTAACAGTAAAACCACAAAAATCAATTTTTGAAATCATTTCTTATTTTTCCTTTCCACACTGAAATAAATATATTTAAAAAAAGAGTACATAAAATTGCAATATAAAAGTACTTGTGTGAGGGATATTCATTAATTTAAAGCATAACGAGCTAAAATTAGTTTTAATTGCATTACTGAGTAACAAAATTAAATATATTTTCTAGCTGAGTTTCCTTTACTCTCTGGGAATAGCGAACTTTAAAGTTTAAAAAGATTTATAGCTGAACTCCAATTTGAGATTAAAGAAGAAATGCATTAACATTGTAGAGGATTTTCTTCCATTAACTGGTGTATTTGGTGATAAATAGTACCAATTTCCTAATTTATTCGGTTATAAACATTGATTAGATTAACCACGACGAGTACATTCTTCCTATTTTATTGTTAGTGTGTGTAATTTTATTGAGCGTAACCGTGAGCGTAAAACAACTCAGAAAAGGAAGGCTTTATGCATTTGCAACAATTAGGTGGTGTTATTTCGCTTTTATGATAGTTTTAATTATGTCATTGTCGACGTTTTATTTCAATATTTTTAATGTATATAATCTTGTTTTTCAAAGTAAACTGCTTAATTCTTCAGCATTATTTTTCTTGCTACGGATATCCTAAAACAAATTACAGATGCTTGCTTTATAAACCTTTTTTTAAAAAGAAATATTGACAACTCATGAATGGGGGGGGGGATACAAAACGATTACACGTGAATTTGAAATAAATGTGAAAAAATAAGATAAACAAAATCATATCTTCCATTGCCACACTTATGAGTATATAATGTATTGCAAACTTACAACACTGCGGCCATGAAGTTTGATTTACTAACAAGAATTAAAACACGACCATTAATTGAATAGGTAATTTCGAAAAGGTAACAACCCTTAAAAACAATTTTTTTCGGGAGACAGAAAAGAAAAGGCTTTTGAACATTTGTAAAACTTGTTAGGTCTGATCTTTACTATTTTATTTTTAGTAGTTATTAGCAATGCAATATTGTTGGATTAAAGCGATTTTTGATTGATTATGCCATAAAAAGTAATTAATTAACACTCAAAGTTGTTCTTTTTTCAAAATGGAGATGTTAACTTTTCGAAATAAACGATTCAATTTAGGTTCACTGAAAAGATTTAAATTGACACGGATTTTGCCAACAAGCGTCTTTCCTTGGTGTTTATCACACTCCAAATGCCTTTAATTCTCGTTCTTCTCTGAAAAGGTATATTTTAGAAATTCGATATGGGTACAGCGGTACCTGTCAATAAATGTAATGGGAGCTTTTAATCCTTAAGGCCAGGGTTAAATGGCGCAACTTCGGGGCCTAAACTTTAGCGTAGATTTAGCCCAGCTTTAAATTTAAAAAAAATAATTTAAAAAAATATTATTATGGCAAAGAATTGAACTTAAGGATAATTTTTTTTCTCGAAAATCACAACAAAATCCAATTGCTTAGATTCATTAAAAGAATTTTACTTTAATAAAACAATGTATTGTGCATCATTAAGTTTCTCTGTAATCTTGTAGCTACAGCACTAACAACTTCCGAACTATACTCACAGCTTTAAGTTTAACTTTTATTAGATTAGAAAGCCATTACAAAAGCTTTAAAATATTTATAAATTTAAATATTAGTATTTCTTATTATGTGGGATAAAGTATATAATTTTCGATACAGGAATTCGGTCTTACGGGAATTCAATTATTTCAGTTTCCCCTTTAAAATGATAACATTTTACACAAATACCACAAGCCATCATTTGTTAGGAATGAAAGCTGTCATTTTCAGCATTAACTCATTCCGAATAGTTTCACTGAAATTATCCGCTGTTTTAATTTTCTTCATAATGAATTTTCCATTTATAAGCCTCATAAACATGCGTTTGAATAGATTTGAAGATTAGGTCATCTGTTTCAAAAGCCTGTGCCGGGCTATTTATACAATGGATGCAATTTAAACGGTAATTAGTAAAAAAGAGTTAATTATTTGGCTGTAACTTCCGGGAAAAAACGCTAAATTAAAATAAGCTTATAAAATAAGTTTACATAGTAAATTAGGTATCAGATTAGAATTAGATATAAGTAAATTAGATAGAAGAAGTAAATAAAATTAGCAAATAGGCATAAATATATCTTTCATCTATCGGAAAAGCTGAGATAGCAAAAAATAATAATTCAAAGTTTTAAAGTGCTCTGAGCTTTGAATACATATTATATGATACCCTAATATAAATGCATTAAATACTATTACATCTGATAATTGTAGGAGTTTTTTAATTTAATAAAATATATTTGTAATTATAATTAAAAAGGAATTGAAAATTTGAGGTTGAAATTGAAAATTTGAAATTGGTAAGGAATTGAAAATTGAAAATATAACATAAACATCTCCACCACATATGAAAGCAAATGAGAAAAATAGGAGTACGACAATTTAAAATTCTAAATTAAATTTATGCCGTGTGCCACAACGCTTTTAGAAATTTTCTTCTAATATATTTATATTTACTAAACTTAAATAAATTCAGTATAATCCTGTATTTGAAATTGAGTGGAAAGAACGAGCTTATAAAATAAGTAAATAAGGACAAAATATCTAAATGAATTCATGGCTAACATATTTCAGCATTTTCTCCACTTATTTATACAGTTCATCGCGGTGTTCCGGAAACTTAAAAAAAATATGACTGAATGTAATTGAAAATAAAATGATTTAAAATAGATAGAATCTATATCGTTTGCGACGAAGCATTATTATCAAAATTTATCTTCGATATATTTTTCAACATATGTATTTCACAACTTTCTTTTAAAAACTCTTTTATCGAGAGCATCACGGGCAGTTCTGAAAGTCTGCCAACAAATTCCTTTTAAAGGATAAAAGAACTCAAACGCATGTTTGCTGAGGCTTTTTTTATTACTTCCCCTAGATATATACGCTTAGCTGTTCTTGATATCTAACCTTAACAGTAAACACAGATTTCAATCTCGAACAATATTTTTAGAATATCGTTTTTCGTAAAAATAATATTGAATTATTATTTTCTTTTTACATTGACGCTTCATCCAAATTTTGCTCCAAGTAATTGGTAGTTATCATCCAGTACCATCAAACGTGTGAAAAATCTGTGAATGACGCTCAATTTACAGCCAACCACAGACGGCTTGTGACATTTCTTGAAGCTACATATATTGCAACATCTTAATACGATAATGAAGATAGCATCCTCACTGCTTATATATATTCAGTCGCAGCACCATAATTCGATACCCAGTCGGGTGGAATAAGAAATATGTTTCGAGTATTCTCCCGTGAAATGGGAATTGCCCGGAGCTTGAACAGGGGGAGAGGGGGCATGAAATTGCGCTGTGACAAGGCAATCGGAGATGGAAAAGGGTGTTTGGAAGTTTACACATAATTTAGAATAGAACTTGCCATATGTTGTTCTTCATTTTATTAGTGGATGGATTTTAATTTTTAATACCCGTTCATGTGCTGAATATTTATTTCTTTAGTGAAGATCAAAATGTTATGCGGATAATTACAGGCATTTGTAATTCATCTATATTCGCAGTGGTATTAAAGTCTTTGGAAGTTATTCCTATACATCACTTTCCCACAAATTGAAATGCATGTAGCCTTGAGGGCATTAAAAGTAATGAAGTGTAAGCGTAAAACGGATCGGTACTGACAGGAAAAGTATCAGATGCATTTCATTTACGAACGCACAGAAACATTTCAAAAGCAGCAAATTTTCCAAGAGTCATAGTTATTACACGATCTGTTTAAACGTGAATTATGCAAAGATTAATATTTTACTGTAGAAATAATGGCTAATCCAATGCTCTCGAGGTTTGAGAGGAATTTGTACTAAATTTAAGGGAATGCTTAAGAAAATATTAAGGGTAACCTCAATAATGAATGTTGGGATCCGAATATTTCCTGATACAAAAGTGCACCGCGGTGGTGAATTACATTCTTAAGTGTAGTTAGAATGATTTTTGGTACCTGTAGACTGATTTGATGTCTTCTGACACTGCTTACTTTCAGATAAATTGCACGTTTTTTTTACATAGATCTTATACGTAATAAATGCACATGGATTGTCATCAACTCTGAATGACTTAGTTTTGTTTTATCTTAGTAGAAACTCAACTAAAAACCTAACTAAACACCTTAGCTAAAAACCTAAATTATGTAATTTATGCCTACTATTTTATTAAGGGCATTAACGTGGATTCTAAACTTCCAATAATATATTCCTAACAATTAAAGATCTTATCCTAATGGAGAAATGTGGTGCTTCTCTCCCTCATTTTTTGTGCACTTACCTTCATTTACGCAATAGTTTGACGTAGTGCATACCCTATTTTTAGTTTCAGCTAGTTAAGCATAACACAAATGCTCAAAGAGATCTATAAATTGTTCCTTGAATTATTAGTGTGGTTGTCTTAAAACCGTTACAATGCGTAAAAGGTACTTTTTCACTTCCACGCAGTTCACTTATCCACTGGCTCAGAGTTAGATATTGCTGAATAATATGAATCCATTGACTGGAGTCGGGGTGATAAAGTACTTGATGCGCAATGGAGTGGATCCAAATAGCTCTTGTCATTTGACTGACGACATTCATTGCGCCTCCTCATAGGTTGCTTTCGATGTGCTAAAAGATTTTTCTCTCTCAAAGACAATGCCTCATTTCTCTCCGCTCTCTGACGTGTTAGTAAAATGGGCCGATGAAAAGAAAGCGTGCAAAAGCTGCAGCAAATGAGCCGAGTATTCAAATACCGGGGAGCAACATTTGCTCCCGTCGCAGTTATGCAAGTTCGATGGTATGAGATTCAGAGCCGATTGTAAATGTTCCATTTTGAACCCTTATGGCTCACGGGCTCATGAGCTTTTATGCTGTTTTAAATGGGGAATATCCAAACAGGAAAGTTTGTTTCGCTGTATTTTAAAGCTTTTAGCAAGAGTTTGGAGTTGTTAAATGGGAAAGGCTGTGATGATCGTTAAGCGAGTCACCAAATGTGTTGGTAAAATACTCAAACCACGTTTTTTAGGATTGAAAATAAATAAATAAAAATACGTATAGTTCTTAAACATTGTTTTGCCATATTTCTGAAATATATGTGTGCTATTTTACTCTACCAATACACGGTTTTACTATTATTAAAATTGTTGCTTATTTATTCATTTATGTCATTGCCGAAAGCGCTATATCCCCTTTTTGACCTCCTATTTACTTCATATAATGATGTTACCATCAATCAAAATGTCTGGATTTGAATACATAAAATTTAGTACTTCTTCAGTTTACTCGCTTTTATGTTATAATCAGTTTTTTTATTATTATTGTTGTTTATTTATTTGTATTGTCAATAGCGATATAGAATTTTAAACTTCTTATTTAATTCATATAATGATCCCTCAACATTTCTGGACCTAAATATGCATAATTTAGTAATTCCTAAGTTTACTCGCTTATATTATATTATAATTATCACCATTCATATATTTAATTCAGTTACTACTACTTAAGAATTGTAGCTGCAAAACGTAGACTTGGCTTTTGGTATCCCGAGTTTACCGAGAGTTTGTTAGCAAGCTACGAAACAATTATGTAAATGGGTGGATTGATGATGTGAGCAGTTCTGCTAATTACAGCCATCGCTCTGTATTAGTTAATGCTGATGTTCTGATATACCGAGAAATCTATCATTTAGGTAAAATGGTTTTTGTCGAAGATGTTATCATTAAGAATCAACGGTCAGCTGTTTTTGTGTTGTCCGAGGATGCGGGATCAAGAGAAGATCTAGTTTTGAATACTTAAGGTTCCATTTAGTCGCATTCTATTTAATGTTTGTTCCCTTAAAGCTTTGCTTTGTATTGGAGAATTATTTAAAAGCATCATTTTCTTGTTTTTAAGTATTTAGTAATGGTGTTTCTGAATTTATTAAACTGGTAAGCATTAATTTTTGGGAAAATATATTTAAAAACTAAACTAAGTGGCGCGCCTGCCCTTTTGGGGGCCATGGCCTATTGTGCCCATCCCAGTTTTCGAAACCAACGGCCCTGGGGTGCAGAAGCAGAAGTTCCGGTCAAGTGGTCGGCCTGACGCAAAACCCCCAGTGGTTAGTTCCCAAGTAGGCTTGGTCCTCATTTTATCGATCCTACTGCAGGGATGAAAGGCTGATTCGACCTTTGCCCAGCCCGGGAAAATATAATTAAGTTCTAGATATATAGGGGCTCCTAAGCCTAATAGCGATATAGTACACTTCAATACTGTTAACGAATCCCTTCTTTGCATCAAAAGCGCATGAAGCCGTCATAAGGGAATGGATCTTTCTAAAACATAGGTTGAGCTATTCCTACAAAACGCTATTGCATAAAGCCAAAATTGGTGTTTATAAATATTTTCCTATATTTAGAAGTTATATAAATACACTAGGTTAATGCGTAAACATTTGATAGTTGTTTACTGGTTAATTAACATCTGTTTAAATTAATAATGATGCAGTGTGGTTAATATAGATACTGAATTCACTATTACTTGAAATCATTTTTTTTTCAAATTTCGTATAAATAATGCTAAAAGAAAGTAGTGAAACATATTTTAATATTTGATCATTTATTGTAAACAAAAAAATAAAATATCTATAAAGATACGAAAAAAGTGGTGAAGGTTAAAATTTTTAACGAAAAAGTAATTGTCACCGTCCAAAAATTTATTTTCAGACTTTTACACGTAGAAGTAGAATTCGGAACAAAGAAATCCCGTTCACATTTAACAATGTCGAGTAAGTCTGCTCGAAAATGAATCTCTTGAATTCTTCTCAAAGATGGATATAAAATTTAAATTTGATACATCTTTAAAATATGAAGTAAACGGATTTTTTTTCATAGGTTCTTTTATTCTCAATTCAGAAATTTCTAAGAACTTTCTTTTCGTTTTCCCCTCTTCAAATACCATCTATCTTCTACACCTCTGGAATCGTTTAGTGCTGCTTCTTTTCATATGCCCCTCTCGATTTCTTATTTATTCTGGCAGCGCATTTCAAAGCGCTTGAGTTCAGAGGTGAAATATTTTTCTTTAAAAGTATTATTTCGATTATTATTCCATAAGCCTAGCCTAGAGTTCGCTGTAAGCCATTACAAACATTTACACTTTTTTTCTTGAGGAATTTAAAATTCATACCCAGTCTTATTCTAAAAAAAGTTTTACTTTTCATTCCTAATGATTGAAAAGTATATTTGTTTTGGAGTACATTTAAGTTTTTCCATGAATCTTGCTCAGGCGAAAAAATTCAGGAACGAACTTTTCCCTGAAAGAACGTTTTGAATCATTTTCAATGCGTAGGTGGTTTATTTAACACTGAAGTTAAAAATCTACTGAAATGCAATGTTGCAGATGGTGCATTTTTTTCTGGTGTGGTGTTTTGTGTTTTAGGTTATTTTTGAAACAACAAAATATTGAGGTATGAGGAGTATTAAAATACTGAAACGGCAAAAAATGCGCATAAAAAATTTCCGGAAATATAATTGAAATGCTGTTTAGGACAATAAAACTTCATATATTAGGAACAAAATCAACTAAAGTTTACAGGTATGGTGCGTGGTCAAAAGTTTATAATCCAATTTTGCCCCTGGACATTAAACGCTTTTGACAAAGTGATGAAGTACTGCAGTAGAGGTCCAGGGTTCTATCCCCCACCTCCCCTTAGCCCTCCGACACTCGTAGCTGCGCAGGTATGATATAAATAAATAGTAATGATGACAATATTTTAGTGAAATTGTGTTTTTATATTATGGAAAAGAAAGTAAGACACTAGATATAACATTTGTTTTCTTGACTTCATATTATATATTGTTGTTGTTGTCGTGTCTATGGATAGTAGATTTGGAATGTCAAATAGGACCATATATTATATATTTTATTACATAAATGCTTACTTTATCACATATTTAGTATATGCCATTGAAAAATCCTGATCCGGTTTCTAAAACAAAACAAATTGTCGTTTAAAAAAAAACACAAAGTTACTTTGTTACGAGTACTTTGAAAAAATTATACTTTGGAAGGCATAATTTTTTAATTTATATTATTTTGTAAATTTTTTATACTAAAACCTACAGAGCGGTCCAATGACCGCTTTTCAAAATTTATTAATTAGGTAGGCTTATATTACACAAAAAGTCGTGTAGTAAGTTGAAGAAAAGGAAAGTTTTGTCAAGTCTGAATTATTTCGATCTTCTAATTTTTGGTTAAAAAAATGCAACTCTCAGCTATTTTCAGACTCTTGTATCCTTTTATACAAGTTTGTTTGCAGGCTACAAGACACACGCACGTACGCATAGAGAGAGAGAGACAAGCAGAAAATTAGTACACATTATACAAGCTATACAGGAAAAACTAAGTGTGCAGAAAATATGAAAATATGGGGGGAAGGGAGGGGGAGGGGAAGTAAAGTGTATTGATTTTAACTTTTAAGTTTATCAGTGCTTGAGCGTGAATAATAATGGTCAATTTTTCTCTTCTTTACCTTTAAAGTCTCAAGTCAGACTTGCATGTCGAAATGTGAATTTACTGGCGAAAAAAACATAAAACGCAATTGCAAAAAATTCTTGCAGAACATAAAAGATGTATAATTTACAGCCACTTTGCTTTGTTTATAGATATTTTTGTTCCGTTGAAGTGTAGTACATTTCATGAAAATCGTTTTCTTGTAACGGCGCATTTTTTTTCTTTCCCATAAAGATCCTAATTACGTATGTTAGCTCATAGCTGCACGAAATTATACATAGATGAGTAGGATAAATTATTATCGGCCCTTGGCACCCCTTGTCTTCGCACATATTCTATACAATGGTCTCAAAGCCGTCAAAGTTGACCACTGTACTCAATATATTAGCTTTATGCATAACTAAGTGTACAAAATTAGTTGTAGAAGCGTCATGCGCATAATTTTCATGAGGCTCCTCATCTATATTTCGGTCTACAGCTCGTGAGCATGAATAGCATTCATGTTTGACATCCCTTTCTAATGGCTTCCTGCAAATAAGCCGTAGAACCGTAACACGCGTGCTTAGATCGGCTATTATGATGAGAACCTCCGAAATTTCTGCTAGGAATTACGTTAATGTTGCGTAAAGGATATACTACGGGTGATATGCTGTATAATATTTCAGAGTTGGAAAACTGATATTTAGTATTTTAAGGGAGACAGGGAGTCACATGTAAGAGGTAATCCCGTTCCCTTAAATTTGTCTTATGAGGTAATTTAAATGTATGCATAACTATTCAAATGATCATTTAAAGAGATAGTTCATAAATATATTCATATATATATATAGGTTTTTATTTTGTTTGAACGTACATCCAATATTTGTGCATGTAATTTAATGTTGTCGAATATTTACAGAAATCCCGAATCATAGACATTAATTACCCTGCTTGATTATTTTATGTTATATAAATGTGGGTTTCTCTTATCTTTGAAGTATAAATACTTTAAAATCTACATGAACTATTCATTCTGTAGCGATATAAAAGTCCCCATCGTTAACTAAAATTACACATATATATATTTCTTCATTTATTTGTATTTGTTTAATTTTAATAGCTAAGATTATCATTCTTACCAACTATAAATATATAAGTAAATGAATAAAAAATAGTAAAATTACATGCATAAAGTTACATTTTTGCATTTTTTAATTTTTGTTTTCACTGTTTCAGTGTATTCTCGGCTTGCTTATGTATTTAGATTATTCAGAAAACCGTAGGAATTAAAAATGTGTTTTAGCATTTACTTTCATTAGCGGGAAAAAGTCTTAAACTTCAATGATTTAAGATTTTCTTTTCTTATTTCCCAGTCTTTATAAGCTGTAATTATAGCTTGAAGAGCACATTTGACGCATCAGCAGTTTTCGCTATAAAAGATACCAAGTTTTTCTTCGAAATTAATTAAACCTAACAACTCTAAGAGACCTTCCAGAGTAAAACAGGATAAAGATATGACCATAAAAGGGACGAAGATTATAGAATAAAATTACTGAAGCTGACTTCAAGGTCGACGGTTAATTTTCACTATCATTGCTCGTGATCAAATGTTACGAACAGTACCTAAATTATTCATAAAAACTGTCCAGGCGCCCGGAAAGCAGCATTATTTTATGCGTTTGGCAATGCGTTACATTACTACTTTCTTCGTTAGAGCTTAATTACATCACGTAAAGAAATTTCCAAGCTTGAAGCCTCTGGGTTTGCTGAAAGCGGGGGAAATTAAATTACAAACTTTTTATTGCCTTGTGTTAGGGACCAGATATTGCATATGCCTTTGATACTGGCGCTCAGAAGCGTGAAAAACGACCAAACTAAATTCAATTTAGGCTATTGCACGTTATTTATAGCAAGATCGTGGGGTAGATATGAACCGCTAAGAGTAATATAATTACCGATTCAGCAAATCATTTACACTTTCCGTCGGAAAAATATCCGGAGGAATTTTCATGTATCTATTTGAAGAACCAACAAATTTTTAATATTTCAGTCATAACATTCTTGGTGTTGTATAAACTCAAGTGTTTTGAATTATTCATTGTCATGCATTCTCCAATGCGTTTTAAATAAATATTTGAATTCCTAAGATGCAAATGGAAATTGCTTACCTGAAATTACAGTTTCGGAAGGATTACTTCAATATTGAAATAAAATCCCAAGCATTTCAATGTTGCACTTATTTGAAAAAGGAATATAAAACTATTGTGACGTGCACTTGAGCATTTACTGATTTAAACAACACGTTAAACAATTACTCAGAAAAGTGAGATTCTATCTATGCATTAGATATTTAACCCCCTTATTCTCATAAAGTAGCATATAGGCTACCTGGGGTTTTCCCCTACTTTCTATTTGTTAAGCGACGTCAGCATGTAGCATTGTTATTTGCTAGACCTTATTCTCATAAAGTAGCATATATACTACCTGTGGTTTTCCCCTACTTTCTATTTGTTAACAAATAGAAAATAGGGGGATAACCCCAGTTAGCATATATATGCTACTTTATGAGAATAAGGGTTAACCCATGAAAATTTCAATCCGGATGTGTATTGAAGAAATTATTGCTGGCTTCTGTGTTGAGCTTTTAAACATTCTGCGTGTGTGTGTGTGTGTTTTTCACCGCATAAGCGAAACAACGAAAAAGCATTTTTCTGGCGTCTCAATATGATTTTTTAAAGTGATAATTTCCACAAGTCTGATAATTGGCAAGACATATAGAAACTATAGAACATTCTGCAAAAAGTTGAAGATATGGCTTGCAGAATTTTGGTTAACTCCCGTCCGCAGCTCTATGCCTGAAATGAATGTCCACCTTTTCCTGATTTGTACAACAAGGCCTGGCTTCTAAAATCACGATTAGAAATGATGAGCGGGAAGGGAAAAGAAAATGCAATTTGTTATATTTTCAACTTCTTATCTAGCAGCATTATTTAGCAGTTTAATGGTTACGTTGAGTCGAAAATTGCTGTTTAGATGTCGAATCTCCCCCGTTTAGCTTTCAAAGCCTACCCTTCACAATTGCCATATGCATCAAAATACTGCATGGGGCGCTGAAAGGACTAATTTTGTAAAACAAACTTATGAGTTTAAGAATCTTACTTGATAATTAGGAGCTAGAAATATTTATAATGCAAATTTGATGCCGCGTTTACCGAAGTAACGCTCTCTCGTAAGCGATCGAATCGTACGCCCCTCATACCTGCCTAAATGCTGTAATGTGGCATCTCTATGAATCTATTGCTTAGCATCAAGGAAACAAATTGCTGCTTTTAAACGTGATTAAATTGCTTAGTATTTTTGGCTGCTAATGAATAAGTAAGAATTGGACCAAAAACTATGTAGAACCAACATAGGAGTAAACCCTTAAAATAATAATAATAATTATTATTAGTATTATTATTTTGTAATTTACAAGAACATAATTGTATCTTCTGCACGTCATTTCTAAAACTATGTATATAAACTCAAAAGTAATAATAATGAATATAAGAATTGTCAGCACTAGGAACTTTTGAATCCGAATCTCTTAATAAAAAAAGTCTTTATGACTTAAAAATATTTACATTTAATTCTTTAAACTAACCATTTAATGGCACACCATTGCAATTAGGTAAATCATGCGTAAGTTAGATATAAAATCAGATAACATTTCTTTGAAACAACACATGTGGTAAATTATTAAAAAGCACTTTAGTTGAAATATTATTCAAAATGTAATTGGACATTGATTGCACGTTTTCCGACTCATCAATCAAAATACTAAGTGGCTATTGAAACGATATCTTCCACTGATGGATGATAATGGTTTATTAAGAACGGTAATTACTAGCGATGATTAATTCGAAAATTAAATGAGATAGTTGGTATTAGTTAAGGGAATCAAACTTGGATTTATACAAACAGGTAAAA
The DNA here is from genome assembly GCA_038502835.1 of Octonoba sinensis. Lineage (NCBI taxonomy): Eukaryota > Metazoa > Arthropoda > Arachnida > Araneae > Uloboridae > Octonoba > Octonoba sinensis. The sequence continues at coordinate 211,199,710 of CM076598.1, read as the reverse complement.
AAAGTTTGACTAATGACGCACTTTCGCATAAATTTAACTCTTTCTTGCTTTTTAGTTTTTAAGTGGATGTTCTTATTACGCAAAACATCATACTTTTTATATATTTGTATATTATTATATATTTGTATATTATTATATATTATTATATATTTGTATATTATTATATATTATTACATATTTGTATATTATTATTATATGTATTTTTATATTCTTAAAATTCAAGATACAATTTTTTGAGAAGTACTCGTTTGGAAAAATCCTACCATTTACTATAGCACATAGTAATTTTACCGTACTTTTCTTGAAATTTTAAAGTAATTAATGCATATATTGCAAGTTATATGCAAATACGCACCTGAATTTATAGCACGAGAATTGTTGTAAGGGGCATGCATCCAGTAATGATTAGAAAAAATGATAATGTAATGTTATTGTGAGCAATATTTTAAAAAGAAATCTCTTGTACTTTCTCAATTTTAGACTTTTTCAAAAATTTTTCTGAGAAATACTTCCCAAGCAATGTAGAATAAAAAGTTAGCGTGTAATTAATTGCCTGAAATTAAGCTGAATTTTATTTTATTATTTATTTGTTCATTTTTTTTTTGTTCATAATTAAAAAAAAAAAAGACAACACCATTTATGAACATAATGCTTACATTGAGCGTTATACGTATGTTCATACTACATATTTGAATGTAGTACACCGTTATGAACTAAATACCCTTAATAACATTAAATTGCCCTACGAAATTTCATCAGTTATTCTCTTGTCAAAATACAAATGAATTTTTTTATAAATGGAGAACACAAAGTTTCTTTTTTAAATCAAAAAGGGCTTTTGACGAATGTAAAAAGAACATTGTTCTGCATTTATGTCATCCAAAAACAATGTAGAAGAATTCCGAACAATGTGTTTAAATGTCGTTAGATATTTGAATCATGTGTAAGAATAATATTTATCTCCTCTCAACTAAATATACACCTGAAATGTACGGAGGTATTTTTTCCGGAAACGCATTGCGCTGCAAAAACATTAGACGCTAATTGTCTTTCCACTCACGCTACCCAGCCACCATAAAACTCGTATAATAAAAATATTTCTTAACTATTTCTCATAATGAAGGTCATTAATTTTTGCAGCGCAGAGATCCTGGAAACAAAAGAGCTTTATTCAAGCCCGAATCTAAATACCAAAAGAAAGAAAAATAAATAAAAAAACGATGCCACCCCCTACTAGAAAAACAAAAGCCTCAGGTTCTGTAATCTCAGAAGTAATAGATTTTCTCAGAGAAGTTTAAGATAATATTACGCCCCGCATATTTTTCCTGTTATTTGAAGAGTGTCGCCGTTTTAAGCAAACATGAAGCTATAAATCCAAGTATTCTTTTCATGCAAAGGAGTGGAAGTGTGTTTTACTTGTTCGCTCAGAGGATTTATTGTTCAATAAGCATTCCATCTGCTTCTGTATACGAGCCCAGGGTAACTTTGTATTCCTAGTATATTAACTAAAAAGTCTCATTTTTATTTTTGTTAGCTCCTCGCGAAACATTGAATGCTCTTGTAAGTGATTCTTTTTACGGGCTTGAATAATAAAAGAAAAACGAGGCATCTTTCACTGGCACTCATTGTAATAAAGTTGCTCATATTTTGTATTCGCACTAAACATTATAAATTCTGCCGTTTTTTATGTGCAATGAAGTAGATATAGCCAGGAATATTAGCTTTTTCCATCTATATAAATTTTCATTTCCTCAAACTTTTGTTTTATGCTTGTTTATGTATTCGCAAATCATCTGTTAAAAATGAGTTATTGAATTGTTGGGTTAAAGAACTACGATTACTTTATATTAAACCTTAGAAAGACCGTTTTCTTCTTAGGTATCGTATGGTAAAACATTTTTTTTTTTTGGTTTAGATTTGTTTCCAAAAGGCAATTCATATGTGACAGTGAAGAAAATTAACATGATTTTCACATCCCTCCTTTTTTAAGAGAGGGCGGTATGCACACATTTAAAAACTGATGCAATTAGTGGTAAATATACTTAAAACATCTATGCGAATTTCTTACAACGAAAGGGGATAAAATAGCCTACTGTAAACGTTTATAAATTTATGAGTTTGGTGGTAAGTAGACTTACCGCTGCCTTATTAAGTGATAAAAAGTAATTATTTTAGTAATTATATTTGCAGTAAAAGATAATATAAAAAGAAAGAAAGAAAAAAGAAGAGATAATAAAGGAAAGAAAAGAAGATTAGACCCGTCTCAAAAGCAATTAATTCATCTTATGTCATATCATATAAAACAATAATTCATAAGAAGTAATGAACTTGGTAGTTATATTTGTAAGAATTGGTTTCTCGTACAAGTGAATTATTTACTGAAAAAAAAAAAATCTTAGTAGTGCAGTTTTTGAATTATTTAATGCAAGTAAGCGGAACGATTTGTGATTTTTTTCCGATTAAAATACTCATGATCATGGTCTTTATTTCATTAAAAATATCACGCCCTAAATGCGCATCAATTAAAAACATAAACACGTTACAGCATAAAAGTATTACTTACTGCTCATTTCAAATGCAAAGAGAGAACTAATACTGTAATATTGTTAACCACTTAACATGCCAAATAAAAGCTAAATAATGTTTTAAATCGATAAACGAGAAAAATATAACATTACGTCAATTACAAATCATTTAAAAACTTATAAATCTTCATTTTTTTTATTTTTGAAAGCATTTTTTTAAAGAAGCCATCTTAAGTTTAATTTTCATTTTAGATATCCAAAAACCCCCTACTGAGTTATCAGTAACTACAAATGCGTCGTTATTTAACTTAAGCCATAGGCAAAAGTGAGTTCAAAGTTAACAAAACGGCAAAATCAAAATTAAATTTTCGAAACGAAGATTCTTCGAAATTTCGAGAAGTTTTGACAGACTCAAAAAGTTGCAGCTCAAGTAAAATATTTTCCTTTTCTCCCAAGCAAGCTCGAGTAAAAATTTAAAAAGAAATAAATAATGATTTATTTAAATCTGCATAAAAGCAATTTACCCGTAAACCCTGATTAAACAGTAAATCATTGCAGAGTGTTTTCCATTAATCTTTATTTCAAACTGCCTTAAATTTCACGAAATTCAAAATGATTTGCATAAAAATTTCATTATTTTTCGTAAAGTAAAGCTTTTGCTTGAAAAAGAAAAAAAAACTGTTATTGCTTTCTTAGTTGAAATCTGACTTAAGAAATTCAAATACTATCAAGAAATTAATCACAGAATTTCAGAAATATCGTAGTTACATCTTAGTATGATGAAAAGTATTCCATTAAAAGTTTCGGATAAAATTAAGTTTTTAAACTTTTCCCTTCAAAATATTTCAATGTGCAATAAAGTATTTTAGTATTGAAGATATCATGATATTTCCCACAACTACAACAAATTCAATTTATTCTTATTGTATTCGAGTGTATCATCCATGTGGGTTTAAAACTAATCCAATTATCTGACGGCTTTTCATTATTTATGAATCTGATTAGCAAGCATTACTGCTACCTTTGTCTACGTTTTCAAGCTAATATAACGGATAATAATTAAGTTTGTTTCGGTGAGCTTAATTGAACTTGGAGTTGTGTAATTATTTAGTTGCCCAATTCTACGTTTGTGAATGGTTTCTATGGAAGCTAGAAAACTGTAAGTTTTTATTGGCTGCATAAATTACCCGCTACATAAACTGTAAATATAAATGCTTGAAAGGATTATTTGGTTTTAGAGCTACTTTCTTGAAATTCAAGATTAACTAAAAGCATGGTAATTTTAAATAGCATGAGTGATTTTTTTCTCTTTTTTTTCCTTTTCATAATTTGTTACATACTGTTCAACGTCAATTTATCATATGATAATTTGAGTCGTGCTGATACGACTTAGCACGTGACATTTTCATTGCTCCTTTGTTCATCATTTCATATATTCATTGAAATACTAATTAATCACAATTTTTACTTTATTATAATTAAAAAAATAATTACTGCACTTTGAAAGGTAATATTTAATAAATAATTATACACATAGTGTAACACATTTTGCTTGTATTTAGCAAATATTCTCTTTAATTGGGAATCATAAAATGTGTCTCCCCCCCCCCCTTACGACGATTATTCGTTTTCAAAAGCATTTTTCTAAGAAATTGGCTGCATGAAAAATTTTAACACTAAATATTGTGTCTTAATTACGACGAGAGAATGTTCTTTGTACAATATGGGCAGTTCGACGTCATTTATTGCACAATATTTCATCGTACTTTTATTTCGATTCTCGTTGCTCCTCCATTTATCATGGCTTGAATTTATTACAGTACAAACTAACCGCAAAACACAGGTGTGTCACTAATTGTAAAATATTTATTCTGAAATAATACTTAAATTTACACTACTTTAATTTAATCATTGTCTTACAATACTAATGTTCAATATAAGCTCTAAGAGAAGTGGACCGTAATTCAATTTATGACAACAATAACTATTTTATCATCTCTATTGGGTGCATAAAGCAATTAATTCCAAATGGTACTGCATGGTGCATTGTAATTTTAAACAAAGGGGAGCTAAATGCTCATTCTATCGCAATTCACCTCTTACGGTGTTTATCCTTCGGTTCAACTTCCAACTGACGCTTCTTTTCAAAACACTTCTTTGCTTGCCACATATTTGGCGGCTTGGCGAGATTGTCACAGCACGTTGGCTCTTTTCTATACACGGCCGCAACAACCACCGACTGATATATCCGGACATTTTCCTTTAGCGATGGATAGAATTTAGAACAATAGTGCTCTACGAATCTTGGAAAAGTGCAAAAAAGTCTTGGAAAACCAACTGAACCAAGCACAAAAAACCCCACGAAACTGCTTAAAACACTTAATGCATTTGCCCGTGTCTGAAACGGGCGAAAGTTACCGGAAAGTTTGCCAATGCCCGTTGCTTTATTTTATTTCTAATGCCCGTCTGAGATCCCCGTTTACGTTTCGTTTGTATAACATATTTTGTTTATGTAACTTTTACCCCCCCCCCCTCCCTTGTCACCCTCCACAACCTGAAATTGCAAAGAATAACTTACACTATACTAGTTTTTCAGAAAAAAAAAAAAAAATTGTTCTTTAAGGGGTTAAAATTTTGACGAAAAATAACCGCTTAGGACACGCAGACATAAAAAGGCAGAATAAATGTATTTTAAAAAATAAAAAGTAAAAGCTTTCTAGTCAAAAATCCTCACTTTATAGTTATAATATTTCTTCGTTAGACTTTGAGCTGTGTATAATATAAATTTGCAAGAAATGCAGCCTATAAAATGAAAAATATAGGAATAGAATGTGAGTTTTTTTTTATTTAGAAGGCATTTGAGCGCATGCCAAAATTCACCAAGTCGTTAAAGCTCTTGGGGAAAGGCTAAAAGTTAAAGTAAAGAGACAAATATGTTTCGGATTTACGAAAATGAAATTGATTACATAATCCAGTTTTGCGGCGAAGAAGAAAATATTGTAAAATTGAGTTAAGAAAAATACATTTAACGAAAGACTTGAGCAAAAAAATAATGGCATATCGTGTGAAAACCTAGGCGTATTCAATTTGCAACATTTTGTTGAGAAAAATATGCTTAAGTCTAAAACATTTTAAGTTTAAATGCATTAGCTTACACTTGCGAGATTAGTGTTTGCAGTGATTAAATTTAGGATTAATTTATGCCCTTTATTCAGATAACTACATTGTTTTTAAGTAATTTTTTTGTCCGAAACTAGCTGGCCTTTGGCGATCAATTGGTTTACATAATGTATTGTGCCTGTAATATATATACATATATACATTTATATAGAGAAATCTCCTTAGAAAATGAAAAAAAGGGGCCGCTTGTCTCTAAAAAATGATGCTTTCTGTTTCGAGAGCACTTAAAGAATGTTTTAGATATCGGTTATTTTCAAATTCAGGGGGCGATGGGGAAACAAATGTCATTTATATAATACTTATTTAAATATATTGCTCGTAACTATTAAATTCCTAGTGCAGTTTCGCATCATTATAGCTCAGGTGCCGCCCTGTAGGGAGAAACTGACCGTCAAAAAACTCAAGTAGTAACGGCATCCGCGATAGTGTTGGCACATGAAGGAATGGTTGCCAGTTCCTGCGGAATGCAGTGGGTCTGCGAATGGTAAGGAAGCTATATGCAGTCCTTAAAAAAGGAAAAAAATATATATTGCTATATACAATATAAAAAATCCTGAGAAAGCACGGTTCACAAGAATATAAACTAAACGCATTATATCTTAAATAACATAATTTAAAAAATTACTCTTTCTCTTTCTTTACACACACACATTTTCACATTTACGATTTAAATATCTATAAATTCTTTACTATGATTTCCCAGAACAAATACTTTGAGCATCCATTAAAATCCATCTCATTTCCGCGTGACTGTTAATTAGTGATACATATTTGGTGTCATTTTTGACCATATTTGTTAAATAACTTCTTCGATCGTCTAATAGCCACCAAACTATTTGCAGCATTTGCATTCAACACAGAGGAATGGTATGGATTTTTAAACCCCTTCCAAAACAAAGAGCTAAACAAACATCAAAAAGAACAAGTGGGAACTGATACCAGTTCGGGTTAATATTTTCTAATTCGAAAGAAATATTAAAGTAAACCTTTTCGAAACAAAGAAATATTTTCACTCTAGATAGTAATTTAATTTTATGCATCTAAACTAGCAGCATCTATGTCTTTATCACTTGCGCTTTGTTGCCAAACAGGATTCAATTGGGAAAGAAACAGTTCACAACTATAAGCTTGTAAGATTCGGAGAAAATACCTCCCAACGAAACAACATTCATCCTACCTTTTTCTAATATTTTCTTTTCCTCACGATGATAAGAAAGTGCCAGATACTTATTAAAGGAAATCATCCAAACAAAACTGTGCTGCAAACGAAAAAAAAAAGTTCGGTGTTCTCGTTTTCTTTCCAGTATCCTTTCTTGTAGTTTCCCTCGTGTTCTGCTTTTTCAAATGCTGATGCAACCAGTTCCTCAGTTTTGATTATGAAAGTTTTACTTTTCGATTCAAGAGAGCTTTCTAGTCTAGATATTGCGATAAAACGCAGAAAATGAACGTTTGAAAAAGAATAAGGGGGAAAGGAGGCTTATTTTCGTTTTTCAACTTAAGGAAACATTGATGAATGTGAGGCTCTCAGTCGCTCCGTTTTTGAACTTGGTTACATTGCGTAGAGCTTTATTACTGTCTATGTAAGTATATAGTTTATGGAAATATGTACATCATTTTTATCGTAATCTTTTCAGACTTTGATTATGAGGTTAGGCTTAAAAGACTCAATATGTATAGTCCACGGCAAAGGAGAATAGAGTGGACATGCTCGGTTGTTTAAATTCATTAAAACAGGAAACGTTGATGGGCTGCAGATGTCCGCTGAAGGCAGAACCAGAGGTAATTGTTTTTAGCTTTTCAAATCTCCGGCTAATCTTGAAATTAGGAAAAATTACTACTTCAATAGGATTTTAGGCAGTTAGAACCGTTTACCGGAGGCAACTGTTAATTGCAGTGGGGTAAAAACGTTTAAGAAGGCTTTTGATGATCATTGGGGATTGCTAAATTGACTAGGACAAGCCTAGTTGGGCCCTGTGCCTGTTGCTGGTCGTCACATTTGTATTTGTATTTTATCAGTAGCATTATTTGCATTGTACGTAAGTTCGTAATTGAACTTTGTTACTAGAAACTTTCACAATCAACAATGTTGAGTTTACAAAGCACGATAGAAGCCCTAAAATTTCTTCTATAGCAAGGAAAATATTAAAAATAATATAGAGGGATAAAGGCACCATTTGCATTATAAAAAAATAATGCGAAGGAAAATTAGATTATTTAAGTACGTTGTTGCTGTAAATTGGGTAAATTTACATTGTGGTTCTGAACAAATTTTAAAAAATAATAAATATGCATGTTGGTTAATTTACAGAATTATTAAAATGCATAACTATTTGTACTCATGATTGTAAGAAAATAAATGCAATAAATTGCATTTAACCAATATACCTATAAACGTTAGATGAGACACTGTACAACCACGTTAGTTGTTATAAAGGCAGGTTCATCACAAAATACGTAAAATATAAATTCCTTCTACTCCATAGGATACGAAAAACTTTTAGGTGATGATGAATATGGTGAGGTTGGGGAAGCATTCCTAATGATTCAAACTTCGATGAAGAAATATTTAAACTCAGGCGCAAACGATTGTCAAAACTTTGAGCATAGGAAAAATAACTGTAAAAATTATTAGGGGTCAATCGCGCCTTCTCCTTTCAAGCTATCTCCTAAAAATATTTCTCCAAAAGCTCGCTCACGGGCAGCTCGATGAAAAGAAGATAAAGTTAATAGAGTAGGTTGCGAGAAAGTGGCGTAGACCAGCTTCTTAAATATACAATAATACACTAGAATAGTTTTAAAAAATTACTAATTTTTATTGAACAAATACTTATTCCCAAAAAATACTTTGGGTACTTGCGTACGTTTCATCATTAAAATTCTGCAAATATAACTGACTATTATTCGTAGTAGATGAAACTTTAAATGTGAAAAGTGGAACGATTTAGGCAACGCAACTTTATCACACATAATCACATTAACTGTCATTACTTTTTATTTTCGAAGCCCCAGTTAAATAATAGTTGTGGGGTATGCAACTGCGCAAAAAAAAAAAAAAAAAAATCGTAGTAGATGAAACTTTAAATGGTGAAGAGTGGAACGATTTATGCAACGAAACTTTATCACACGTAATCACATTAACTGTAATTACTTTTTATTTTAAAGCCCCAGTTAAATAATAGTTGTGGGTTTGCAACTGAGCAAAAAAAAAAAAAAAAAATCGTAGTAGCTGAAACTTTAAATGGTGAAAGGTGGAACGATTTAGGCAAAATCTCCTTTATCACGCATAATCACATTAACTTTCATTACATTTTATTCTAAAGCCCCAGTTAAATAATAGATGTGGGTGCGAAACGCTAACCACAGCCGTACCGTCTATAGCATCTGGGCCTTCACGGATTACCCCCCAGTATGAGGGGGCACGACTGCGGCGCTGTCCTCCTTGTCTTCCCACAAACTCTCTGACAAACTGACAACCAGCACCAGCCATAAGGGCTGGGCTGGCAGAGCTTTGCCGACCTGCTTTACCGACCCGGGGCCATAGTCATGCTACAAAGCAAGCCTTACGTCACCCGGATCGGATGTTGCTATTTTAGTCGCTTCTTACGACATGCATAGCTACATCGGCGCTATTCTATGCCCGCCACCGCAGGGCGTAATAGTTGTGGGTATGCAACTAGAGCTAAAAAAAGTTTGAGTCCGTTTTTTCTAAAATAATCTATATAGGAGAAGTCTTAGCGCAGAAGCACTGTTTGACATTAATGAAAAATTATAGTGATGGCACTTTGAAAGTAAGTATCAAACATAGAAAAGTGACTTCCTATGATTGATAATTTAACTATTTTTTTTTTCTTTTCAATACTGATTGAATTACTCAGCAAACATACTGGCTACATTTTTAACAATAATTTTAGAATTATAAATGTTCATTTTTTTATTAATAATGAAAGTATGTTTCATTTACCCTACCATTAAATTAATAAAGTAATACATTTCAAAATATTTTCAATTGGCATGAAATAAATTATTTGATAACAATCGAAATTCATTGTTCTTTAATAATAACAAGTGAAAGTTAAATTAATTGATGTGTAAATTCTATTGATAATAAAAAAAGGTTTTTCACGAAAATCACATGTCTGACAATTTTAAATTCCTTTTCTATTGTGCTTTTAAATGACTTCATGTAAATTCATAAGAAAAAAAATATTACGACTGGGTGACTTTCAAATTTCCGAGTTCTTTTATTAAATGGAGTTCAGTAAAAATCTTTTAGTTGCAAGTGTATATATTTTTTATGGGATTTTTTTGGGGAAAGGTTTTTACAAGTAGCAAAAGGCGTACTGGATCTTTTTGCAAATTATAAAAAAGTAGCAGAACTTGATTCATAATTTACACTCCAGTGCAAAATGAGCTTATGGTTAAATGCTTTCCGATCGGTAAAAAAAATGCGTATATATATATATATATATATCTTTCGGAATTCTAATAATGTATCAGAGTTTGCTTTTTCTTAACGGGGTTTTAACTGTTCAAATACGTTTTTCAAAAGTTTCTTTCTAAGTTTTCTTTTAGAAAGCACAGAAAATGTATTTCAAAAAAGAACTTTCAACAGTGCATCATATATGACAATTTTTCAAGCTTTTATCTACACATTTTTTTAACTTTACGGTTGGGGAGTGCTTAGTACCTTTAATATGTACTTAAAAGGTGATATTATTACGTATGACTTAGTCCATTTAATGTGTACGGATTATTTCTGGTTTTCGAAATTATTGTTCTTGGCGAATTGTGAGAAGTGGAGCATTCACAAATCACTTCTTCAACACTGCTGAAGGTTTGGTAGTCTGGTGGACGGGGCGTCGTTCTTCGAGCCGAAAGTTTTGGGGTTAGGAACCCGACCATGTACACTAGGGGATACGTGGATGTAAAATCCGTGGACTCTGACGTCCCGAGGCAGTTCCAATTGTAGCGAAGGCTGGAGACGTTTCCTCCCATTTAGTTTCCTGCCCAAAATGGGAGGTGCAGTTGTTGTGGCGCCATCTAGTGTCATCCGACTACAGCGTGTTAGGGTTAATGCTGGCCACCTATCATGTGATCCTTTACAGATGGCCAGGAAATCCCGTGGCTTTGAAAGGACGAATGCCGTCGAGGCAAGTACTTCCCGGTTACGGGGAAAAATACGGCATAAGTCATACATTTATACTTAAAAATGTAAATTCATTCTTAAGATATCTTTATTCATAAACATTTGTCGAAATTGCATAACTGTTCATACATTGCATTTGTGTTTGGGTTTGGAGGCAGTTTAAAACTGCTAAATGCAAAATTTTAAGATGACTGTTGCATTTTGTGAAGAAAAAAAAAAGTTCGTTCCATATATTTCATTTGTCCAAACACAAATTCTTCTGAATAATATTTCCTTTTGTATTTACTTAGTTGCTAATAGTATGCTAATATAACTATTTTTTGCCACAACAGCGAGATTTGACACTAAAACAAATATAGCGAGACGAAATTTTCCACTGAATTACAAAAGCGAATTCTTTGGAGCGTTGCTATTATTGAGTATTTAATTTTTGCAAGTATAATTCGTTAGTTTTAAACACTCCAACGTTCAAAATTAAACACACCTTGACGAAATTGAGCATAGTGTGACTAAAGACAAATGCTTTCATAATCTTTATTATGCACACATCTGAATTTAGATGTATATATTATTGTGAACTCAGTTTTGAAAGCGGAACTAATTATCTAATTACGTTGTGCTGAACAAAACGAGCAAAAAAAAAAAAAAAAAAGAAAATTATTCTCACTTTTACAACAATGTGGCTTTAACTACTAATAACAAAGACAGATGTATATATCGTAATACAGGCAAGTTGAAAGGAACAAAATAAAAAGTAATGATCAAAATACCATTTTCCAAAACTTATTATTGCTTTACAATGTATAGTAGCCGTTTTCTCAAAATAGAAACCTCCAAGTTAATTCATAATTAAAATCTTAATTGAAAATTCCTTCACCCCTAAGGTAGAGAGTATAGAATGCCTTATGTTTGTAGTTCACCCTAAAAAAATGATCAAATCTTTTGAGCTAGTCCAAACTTTCCCCTTTCTAGTTGCTTTCTAATAGGTTAATAAATGTGTTGCCTATCTTAAGCGCTCAGCTGCGTGTAAATTAATCGTTTCCATCTGATATCCATAAGGCCTGGGGGTAACCTTCCGTTAATCAGCCAACCAGACGTCTGACCGGAACAAGAGCTCGTTGCGTTCCCAATATCAATTTCCACCTCAGACTATTCTAACGCCGCGATTTATAACAAATGAACGCACCAACAGTTGGAAACTATTATCCGCTGCGGAGTTATCGCAATCCTCAAGGCTATGTTTCAAATTTAGGCGCTATGTTTATGTCGAAAGCCGATTCCTAAAGGGACGGACGGAGTTGATTGTTTGTAAAAGCGACGTTCTCGACTTTGGCTTTTATCAGCTAACAATTAGATTCTTTTTGAAAAGAGGCCCGTTAGATAGGCTAGCATGAAAAGGTCAAAATAATTTTCGAGTGCTCCGATTAATCGTGATCGTATTATACCGATGAAATACACGGATCATTAATCTGAATTGAATTTACGTCCTACGTGCCTTTGTGAGGTGGAGATAAGTTATGTTTATTAAAGTAATAAATAAACAAGTGATACTTTCGAGCAATGTTGAAAGATGATCTGCTTAATCTTTGAGAAATGTTCATGGGAATAAGGAGTTTATATTTGAATAGTTAGTTAGGAAGAAAGAAAAATATCAGTGCTTTGGAAGTAAATTATTATTTCAGTTCTTGAGAATAAGGGTGTACATGGGAGTAAGAAGTTTATATTTGAATAGCTAGTTAGGAAGAACGAAAATTATCAGTGCTTTAGAAGTAAATGATTATTTCAGTGCTTGAGAATAAGGATGTACATGGGAATAAGGAGTTTATGTTTAAATAGTTAGTTAGGAAGAAAGAAAAATATCAGTGTTTAAGAAGTAAATGAAGTTTTGTCCGTTCTTGAGTAAATGTTTAGTCTTTTACTTAAAACACGAAGAGAAGACTAAACATATGACATTTATAGTGGCGTACGCGGAATTTTTTCAAGGGGGGGGGGGGGTTCATAATGTTCTGAAACTACTAAAAGAAATTCGAGTATGTAATAAAGCACTATTATTTAGGGCTCAAGGGGGGTTTAAACCCCTACCTCCCCCCCTTGCGTACGCCACTGGACATTTCACAGTAACTGAATTTAGAAATAATAATTTCAAAATTAAATAATATTCACCTTTGGTGCTACTGAAGGCGAAAAATGGTAGTAGATTTGCTTCAAATTATTTTAGTGCATAAACATGTTATGCATAAGTAGAAATGTTTGATGCTTCGCCTCTTTACAGCGTATTTGATTGTATTCTATTCGTCGATTTATTGTGATTATTTTTTATCTGCTTATTTTACATTAAATGATATTAGAAAATATCCAATAGGCAATATTCATATGTGAATTATATAAAATAATAAAATAAAAGAACGTAAGTCTCATCCACACTTAATGAATAACTTTGAAGCAATAAATACCTGCTGATAAAATTAACGAGGTGCTGTACTTTAATTTAACAAGAAATGCAAAGTAAAAAGGGAAATGCAATAACGTTGCTTTTTCAAGGTTTTACCATTCCACCCGGCAGTATTTTTTCTCGTGGAAATGCATTATCACTATAAAATGCATTAATAAAAACCTACTCGCTTTAATAAAACCAGATCATTTAAAGTAGCTACAGAAGTGTGGAAATGAAACCTCGGTTTTGAAACTAGCTTTATAAAAATAATGCAATACCCAATGGTTAATTAAACTTCCAAGGACTAAAAAGTGCTTCGGTATTAATGTCTTTTATGGACTTCATATCAAACTGCATTAACATCATATATTAATGCTTTTTTTTTTATCAAAATAACAAATAGTGGAGCATAGAAATGAAAAATAAAATCAAAATGCATATATGAAAAAAAAATCATGCATAAGAAACTTTTTTTTACATTTTTTCCTAGCGAATGTGAATATCCAAAAGGAAAAAAAGTGTGTTTGAAAAGCTAACAATAAAATTATCTAGAGAAACCAATTTCTTTTTACCGAAAAAGCGCATTTGTACTTTTTGCTATTAATATTGTGACAAAAGGTGTTGCTGTGTTTTAAAAAAACGGAAATATATTACAATATTCGCATTTTCAAGGCATGATGAAATAAAAATGCCCGAATTTTTGTTAGTTTAAATATGGAAAAAGGAGGTACAATACATAGATTGTCTTTTATTATTTATGAGAAACTGAAATATAAAATGATATTTATTAGAAATATATTTAAATCTGGTTTTGATATTTTTTGAGATGCTTTTACTTGGTTATAACTTTTACTGCATCGGTAAATTACTTATATTAGCTTTCCTTTTTTGATAATGTATTCTACTGGAGGAAAACATTCCTTTTAAAATATTCAACTCTGTTTTACAATGCATTTAATGAATCATGTAAGCTTATTTTGCGTTTTAAGTATATTTTTGAATTTTTAATAATTGTTTCACAAAATATATTTCTGACGCTGATTTTTAAAGTTGACTGTTTTAAGTTAAATTTTATATAAAAATGATTAGTGTAATAACTGTAAAAAATATGCAGTATGCAAGTATTAAAAAATAAAATGTGTGCACGATTTTTTTATCGTTAAAAAAAATCTACTGACGAGAAGAAATAAACTAGACGGAAAAATAGAAACGGTAATAATAAAGAGACATAAAAATGTCAATTATATTCTTTCGCCATAGTAATGAAGACACATCTGAACTTTACAAAAAAAAAGTACCGAAGTTTACAAAAAAAAAAGTACCGAAGTTTATATAGTTCGAAGTGTTCAAGTTTCTTTCACCATATGTGGGGTACGCAAACTCTAGTGAAATCCTAGCTAATGTGGAACGAATTACTCGAACACATGGAGTGTGATACCTGCTTCGTCGGTGATCGCGAACCGATTTGAATGATTTCTTTGCTAGATGGCTGGTGCACTTAAAAAAAATTGAAACCGATATTTGTGTACGTATCTTCTATTGGCATAAAAGGTTGGGTAATTGGAAGTTAATTCTGATTTCACCAAAACTTGTTGAAACGACGTGTTTGGAAACTAACCTATGGCGGCTCAGTGGTAGGTGGTAGAGGACATTGATCCCATTAGGTTGCCTTAGGTTGCGTGCTCAAATCCTGCAAAACTGTAAGAATTTTTTTAACCCTGTGGGGCCTATTTTCAACTAATACGGTAACATTAATAAGAACAATCTTAGGTAGCCAGCAGAACGACATTATTTTTTGGTGGATCATAGTGCCATATTTTTTGCATTACATTAATTCCGGAAAAACTGGGGGTTCCGCGTCAGGTCTATAACTTGACCGGAACTTCTGCTTCTGCACCCTAGGGCCCTGGGTCTCGAAAACTGGGTTGGGCCCTGTAGGTCATGGCCCCCAAAAGGGCTGGCACGCCACTGAGTTTAGTTTTCTGTTTATTTTCGGAAACGTCCTATCTTTATTTTAACTGATACATACTGATTTAAATTTGACAATAACGTTTACAAAATGCATTATTAAAAAACTAATTAAATAACTACAATTTTCAAAACATTTCCAGGTACACATTTATGCAGTGCGCCATCCATGCAATGCACATTGATCTCTTTCATGATGATGCTGATTGAAAGCCCATTGCAACTGCGAAGAGTTTTGCATTTGTACTGCAGAAAATTGTTATGTATTGCACACTTATGTACTCATATCTATAAAGGGTGATTGTACAGTTTGGCATTCAGCTCTAACTCAATCTAATATTCACTAATTCATTTAATTTAAAATTATTGCCTAAATGTTTTGAACAAATTCTATATATTATATATATATAATATATAACATAGTTGCAAAATTTCAGTAACATAGAGCATGAACTTGATTTACTAATCATTATTTAATTCATATGTTAACTTCGAAATAAGTTTTTTTTCCTTTGCAGTTTGGAATTTTATACTTTTATTTTTTGCCTCGCCATATTTTATCCGTTGGGAATTTAAAGCAAATTACAAACTCAATTTCGATTCTGACACGGAGCAAATAAGACTTAAATAGTTAGTAATCAATTCTGCAATTAGACTGCTACGAATAAATTGGCTACATTAAAATGTTTGTCCTTAATGCTTATAGAAATACGTCATTCAGGAGTTTGGGAACCTAAATCAAAGATTAAAGTGTCACAGTTTCAACATATTTATTATTAATATATTAAACAGAATATAATACAACTAAAACAATGAGCCAGTCTTTTTTTTTTTGTGAGATTAAAATATGTTATTCCTCATAATATTCCAATCGAATGTAAGAAGCTCAATTTTGTTCTTCCGCATTGCGACTGGAAAAAAAAGGTAGCATTTAAGACCCATCTTGTATATGTCCTCCTTTTCTTCTGCTGCTCGCTACAAAAATGAAGAGTGACATTTCTGTGACAAGATGCACTATGTAACAAAATTCATATCTTAGAAGAAACATTGTTGGGACATTTAGTAAGGTCGTTGAGGCTTTTGGCTTTTCCCCACAAGGAAATTGTTCGAATAATCAAAGTTATTTTGTATTTAACGATTGTATGAAATAGTAAAACTGCCACTGTATTTTTCAACATTAAACAGATACTACACTAATAATACAGTTACTAATAATTTACTACATTCACAAATATAATACATATACTTCACTAATAATTTTAAACAGTTACTACACTAACAATTCAGTTACTAACAATTTACTACATTTACAACTATACTACAGTTACTACACTAATAATACAGTTACTAATAATGTACTACATTTACAACTATACTACAGTTACTACACTAATAATGCAGTTACTAATAATTTAATAATAATTTACTACATTTACTAATATACTACAGTTACTACACTAATAATTTTAAACAGAGTGGTTTTGGTTATTCAGTCGATTTTTTTGCATGTATAATAGTTTATGAGAGGTAGGAAGCTTAGTGGTTTGAGTGTCGGGATTAGGCCCATAGATTCTGGAGTTCGATCGTCGCCGCCACCAAATAGCTACCGACTACGTGCGGAATACTTGTTCGTTAAATCCCTGGATCCTATGGTCGGTCTCTACCAGTTACCGTGGGTTCCGGCTAGTGGAGAAAGTTTCCCCACCACTTCCGTTCTTTGCCAAAAATGTTGGAGTGGATGCTTGATGCTGCTATCTACCGGCTGGGGAGGAAGTCAACCTGCTGCCCATAAGGGCCATATGCAACGAACGAACCAAAGAAGGTATATTAGTTGAACGACAGATAACTAGAAATTTTGCGTTTTGCAAACTACAACTTACTGAAATCACTAATTTATGCTTCAAATCATTTTCCGTCAAAATAGCATTTAAAAATTCTACAAGTTATAAAGTAAAGCTTCTATAAGGTAATAATCAACACTTAGCATTGTATTAGATAAATATCAGAATGGAAGCCTTCCATA
Source organism: Octonoba sinensis (assembly GCA_038502835.1). Taxonomy (NCBI): domain Eukaryota; kingdom Metazoa; phylum Arthropoda; class Arachnida; order Araneae; family Uloboridae; genus Octonoba; species Octonoba sinensis. Next base: position 211,182,434 of record CM076598.1, on the reverse strand, counting down.
TTATTTTTACCTTTAGTTCCTCAAAAATGTGAAATTTATTGCAACTTGACTGAAATTTAAACATTGGGTGTCTTAAAACCTAGTTACATAATATGTTAAATTGTTGCATTGTTGTAGGCATGAAAACACAGGAAACAAAGTTATTTACATATTATTTTGCATTATCTCTCTCTCTCTCTATATATATATATATAGTGACAATGTGTTTATGTATGCAGATGCTTAGTAATATTACATATGTGAGAACATAGCTACGAAATGTGATAATTTTCGTTATTTACAATGATGCTGCGTCAAGCTTCCTTTCACTTGAACTAATTTTAATCTTTCAAAAATACTCAAATTTAAATGCAAATAAGAGAACGCTTTTTATGCATTTTGAAAATACAGTTAAAAATTAAAAAATTCACCCCCCCACCCCCGAAAACTACTTCATACATTTTGCATCTACCTAGACTTGAGCATTTGGTTTAACGCTTTATCTACCGACGGTACTTATAAGTGCCATTCTCTATAAGTTCCATCCCAGCAACCATTTTTACCAATATTCTGATGGTACTTTGCCGGGACAATCTTTACATTCCCCTTTTTCAGGATACATATCAGCAAAGGGTTTTATAAAGAGTATTTTAGCGAGGAAAGGAACATAGATAGTCTTGAAACCGATGCTGTGCTTTGAACTGCCATTTTGTTCAGATTTCTCCCTTAGAGTTTCGCTCCAGAAAAGTAGTAGTTCAATAATTAAGTCTCTGATTTTTTTTAATGTGTTAGTTAAGAACTTAGAAAACTATTTGACGAAATATTTTGATTAAAAAGTGTATGTAATTAATTTCACAAGGTAAATACTCTGTGGCACTTATTAACTGTAAAGAAATAAATACTTATAGACTGATCATTTTATTTATGCAAATCCCTTAGTTTTCAGTGTAAATACCTAGACAAACTATTTCTGTAAAAAAAAATTACTGCTGATCATAATGCGGTAGATAAAGGGTTAAAATACTAAATACCCAAGCACAGAAAAATAAGCAATTTTTCGATCAATTACATTTCATCACAGTCATTGAATTGCCAGTAAATCAAAAACTTTATTTCTAAAATAAACTAAGTTTCATTGTCTAGAGGTGTAAGGCTCTATCACACGCACCAGAGTAGTCTCCAGAAAATTCGTTAAATACTTGATTGATGAGTTTCTCAAACACAAATGCTTTCGAGTAAACAATCGTCGGCCAGCAAGTTACACAAGAAGGATCTTTGGTGATTAAATTAGCTGAGTGTACAGCTTGGAAGTGTGATTAAACTTATTCTCTGAAAGCCCGAGTTCTCCATTCAGCTTTAAGTAAGCATATAATTCCGAGAGCTGCTTCATGAAACTGATCAAATACTAATTACAACTGTTTAAAATTAACGATAAGACATTAATTTATAAAGTGAAAATTTGTGTCCTTAAAAACGGATTGAATATTTCAGCAGATCGTCTTTGATAAATATGCTGTAAAAACAGCTGAGCTGAGTGTGCTAAAATTTGTAAAGTTTGAATTAAATTGAAATTTTCAAAACATCCCGTACGAAATAATTAAGCTGATCAGTTTTTTTTTAATTATGGGCAAAAGAGGATAATAATTAATTGTATTTCTCACGGTTTCTACTGTTAACTTTAACTGAATACGCTCACCTCAAAAATTATCACTAAAACTGTTCTCGGTTACAATCGCAATAAAAAACCAGTCAAAAAAAGCTGATTTCATATTGGGATAGACCTCGTATGCTTAAATTACAGAAGTTATCATTACACTTAGTACGGCAGTCTGCAACCAGAGACTGAAACATGACCAAAACAAGTTTATTTCCGAAGTAGTGCCATACATAAAAAAAGAGATTATTTCCACTAAACGTGTTTGTAGCCTATAGTACTCAATTCCATTCACAATAAAAGGCAAGCTTAGTACTTTAAAAACACCAACATTTCTAAGTTCTTATTTAATCAAAAGTTCTTATTTAATCAAATTCTAAGTTCAATCGTTTAATAATTGTAAGAATAAATTTGAATTTATTCAAAAGTTAAACCAAAGTGCAGACAAGTCAATAATTAATAAGTTGGTTTATTCTACCGAACTAATACTTCTAGTCTTTTCTGGCAAGTGATACAAAAACGCTTTTAGTGCCTCACTGAGGAGAAACGCAAAAATCAGCCTACTAAACATTCTTTAAACGATTGTTTTCCATTTCGCATTGAAAAGAATATGAATCTAACATCTTCGCCAGGCAAACTGATCAAACACTAATTAACACTTTCCAAAATAGGTGCAAATAAATAACTTAGAAGGAGGCTAATTTGTTTTATAGCTTTGAAAGATGAAACACATTGTTTGTGTTGTTGAAAAAAATCAGAATTTGAAGCAGGACCATTAATTACTTCTAATCAAAATTTTGATTGCTTGGGAATTGAAAAGGGAAATTTTCTAACTCGCGACACTTGAAATATATACAGACTAACATCCGTACTTTACTACAATAGATCTTTCAAGTCTTAAAAAAAATCGCACCTTAGAAGTGTCAGACTTTTCTACTTCAAGCAGAAAGTAACTTTGAATATTTGCTTCAATTTTTCACAAAGGCAGTCAGGAGAAAGATTTCATTGATTTTTCTAAGTAGGGGCCAAGATTCGTTAATTATTCAAAACGTTAAATTTTTCGCCGTAAAATATGTGAGTGAGTACTAATTAACATTCAAACTTTGCGGTCTTCCTCTAAGATTTGAAACATGTTTTTCTCATCAATATTCTTGTGATTATCCAAGCTTCATAAAATATTCAAGATGTTTAACTTCAACAAGCAATGGGATGCTCTTTATTTTGGGGTTCTTCAATCCTACATTTAAAACGCCGTCTCTAAGTTTTATCAATTATAAATGATTGATACTACACATCTGTGTCGCGTACTGTTTAGCTGTAATTTTCTTTATCGTAAAATTAGTTTAAAGACGCAGGCATCAAATGAGTTAAAACTGGAAAATGGGCATATTTTATGCATAATGTTCGAACTTTAAAAAAAGCGGAAGCGATAGTAAGGAAGTATTTGGGGTCACGCGTGTATAATTATAAGTTAATGTATGCTATAAAAGTAATTGTCACGTATTTTAAGTGGTGATTTGAATAATGTTGCATATTGCTGTGATACACTGTTTAAACGTTTCGTAAAATTTATTTGAAGCAAACATTTGGCACAACAGCTTCGGTTCTTTTGAATCGCCTTAATATTTTCAAAAAAACACCTACCATCTATTTTCGTCGTCTCATTGTTTATTGATAAATATATATATATATATATATATTGACTAAAACATTAGTTAATATTTTATGGTTCCGAATCAACTAGTTCGGTATTTCAACATGAGTTTTAAACATTGCAATTTTATAGTGTGTTTCTTGACTAGACAATTGAAACAAAAACAACTATTGGGATTATGACACAAATATAATTTCCAAAGGTATAAGAACAACCACAGCTAATTACAAATTTAAGGTTATAATTACCGAAGATGTAAGACTAGCTACAGAAAATTACCAATTTAAGATTGTTTGTTGCTGTTTCGCTATTCACAATCCAATATCTACGGAATAGTGTCTCAATGTGAAAACTCGAATATCATTGTTTATTAATGTGAAGAAGATGCAGAAATTATGTGTGTAAAAAATGCAAAATTCGGTAACGAGGAATGCATTTCACGTTAAATATATATTTAGGAAAAACGATGGAAATATTAAGGCAAAAATTAAGCATAGAAATATCGCTATAAAAGGAAAGAAAAATAAAAATTAAATTTGAAAGTAGGAAATGCAGCGTATGACACTAATATTCTTTTTCCTATGTAAACAATAATTATTAATGGGCGTAAAACTGAAAACAATTTAAGGCTCTTGTGAAAGTATATAATTTATAACGGCGAAGGAGTTTTCAGAATCCTCAAAGGCTCAATAAATCATTTTTTTTCTTACGTAAGTAAAAAAAGAGCATCATTTATTCTACAACGAATTTACTTTCAACACACTATTTCTTGACGCTCCAGAGCAACATCAGCAAACGCTTTTGTGAGAAAATAGTTAATACGAGATAAAATTGATATGCGAACTAGATATCGATTTTCAATTTGTATGCTAAATCAAAGTAGCGGAGGTCAAACGGTGCATAATATTAAGCTATACTTTGGAAGCAGTTGACTGAATGCAATGCATGCAAGAAATGGGAAGTGTTTTGATACGCTCGACTTGCTTAAAAAAGATAAAGAAAATTATTTCTGAGAAAGTGTAAATGAGTAGTAAATGCTTTCACAAAGTGTAGCTTTTGTAATTTTTAGCATATAGTAATAGAAGCACCGGGGGAAGTGCGAGTTAACAGGCGCAGTGGGGTAATCTAGTGATATTTCTCTTCCGTTAAGTGCTGCTGTTTTGTGGTAATAATATGGACTACTTCTAAGTACACCAATAATGCTTTGCAGTCAGTTCTGAGAAAATGTAAATGAGTAGTAAATGCTTTCACAAAGTGTAGCTTTTGTAATTTTTAGCATATAGTATCAGAAGCACCGGGGGAAGTGCGAGTTAACCGGAGCAGTGGGGTAATCTAGTGATATTTCTCTCAGTTAAGTGCTGCTGTTTAGTGGTAATATTATGGATTACTTCTAAGTGCACCAATAATGCTTTACAGTCAGTTCTGATAAAATGTAAATGCTTTCACAAAGTGCAGCATTTGTAATTTTTAGCATATAGTAACAGAATCACCGGGGGAAGTGCGAGTTAACCGGAGCAGTGGGGTAATCTAGTGATATTTCTCTCAGTTAAGTGCTGCTGTTTAGTGGTAATAATATGGACTACTTCTAAGTGCACCAATAATGCTTTGCAGTCAGTTCTGATAAAATGTAAATGCTTTCACAAAGTGCAGCATTTGTAATTTTTAGCATATAGTAGCAGAAGCACCGGAGGAAGTGCGAGTTAACAGGAGCAGTGGGGTAATCTAGTGATATTTCTCTTACGTTAAGTGACGCTGTTTAGTGGTAATATTATGGACTACTTCTAAATACACTAATAATGCTTTGCAGTCCGTTTCGTCCAATTCCGCTTCATTCCGTTAGCTCTGAAGAAATCCGGTTTAGCGTTTTTATGAATTTACGCAGCTAAGTGATCAGAAATAGAAAGTGTGACTAAAATACTTTTTTTTTAAGTTGCAATCTCATTCTAATTGTAAAATGTTAGTTTTTACTTAAGTATAAAATTTTATTCATAAAAGGATAGAAAAGTTTTAGTTATTTATTTATTATATATTTTTTTTTTAGTTGCAGCATTTTAGTGGTGTGTTTGTGCATTAAATCATTATTCGTTTTGTTTGGATGCACAATAACAATGCGAATAACACAGAATATGTAAACATCCATTCCTAATTTACCTCAATGCAACTTTCAAGTTACTGAGAATGAGTGGAAATGTATTGTGCAAACAAAGTTTCAAAGTTTTGTGTATACATTTCCTGCGGTAAATTTTATTCCCAGTATTGATATCATATTTTTTAATTCCGAGAACACTTCAGATGAAAGCTAATTCACGCATACATAAAAGTTTTCACTTCAGTGATTTTCTAAAAGTAATAAAACATTGATCGGTGCGGAACTGATACATTTTGATACAAACTTAATAGAACGCTTTAGTATTGAACCATTTTTATCCCCTTATAATTAACCGACAAAATTACCCTATGTTTTAGTTTCCTAGCTTTAATTTTCAACACTTGAGAAACTTTGAAAACGTTCGTTTTCCGATACATTGACGAGCGTTCTATTAATAATGTTTTTTTATGCTGAAAATTTAAAATAGGAAAAAGATTGAGCGCTACAAATGAGTTTCTGAATTCATAAATCTAGCTTTAATGTTATGTTTGGTCTTTATATTAAAAATCGAGATGTAGGTTAAAAGCGTGATGAACATTACGTTTTTTGAGTGATAAATTGATAAAGGAATCTTTTTTTTTAATTGTCTTTATTTTATCATGAGGAGAAGCTTTAACCAAATAATTCTAGTTTAACTACTTTTTCTTAACATCGCGTTAGAAAGAAAAAATTTTGAGATAGCGATCTCGGTAAAAAAAAGTCCACGATATTTTTTATCTATTTATTTAATTTCTAATCCCGAAAACATTAGAAAGTAAGTGAAGATAATTAAATTATAACCCTTTTTGAAAAAAAAAAATGTAATAAAAACGATTATCTTCGTGCTAAAAATTAAAAATAAAAATCAATGTTAATGAGCACTAATTTACTAAATCATTGTTTCTGGGTTGCAAGAAGCCCTTTTTCCATGGACCTTTAAACTCTGGACGCAGCTACCGAGTTTTCCTCTTTGTTTTGTAAGTGACCAAGTAATAGACATCTGACCTTCCTATTCGTCCAATCAGCTTCATCAACGAGCTCAGCTTCATCCCATCTGCGAAGTTCCTTTCTACAGAAGAAAATGCTAGCTCATCAGCTACACCTAACGCTTCACTATCTCTTTCCAACTTGTTATGGTTTTTCAGGTCGTTACGTGAGCCTGAAATTATCCTTATCTAAGTGCTATACCCTCCGCCGAGTTGCGGTGTCTAGTTCTTCTATATCTATGCCCGTGCCCAATGCACAAAACGTTGTGAGTTTCCGAAGTTTAACAGCAATTACGAAAGAAAAATCTTTTGTGGCTGCTGCTTAGCGTTAAAAACGTAGAACTTTTTCTGAGTTTAAGATTCCTTGTATGGTGATCAGTGGATGTTAAAACCTTTCTTTTCATTGAAAAATACCTGTAACCCGGAAACAGTTATAAACAATAATTTAGCAATTTTGTGTTAACATTGAAAGTTATCAATGAAGTATGACAAAGCATGATAATTATAAACATAGAAATTGGTAAAATGTACGCAAATTCTTGGGGCTAAGTTATTTTTATACAACTCATAGAGCGCATATTTTAAACCATAATATTTGTGTTGAAACCTTACCGTAAAATATTAATTTTAAAATACTACGGTGTAATGAAAATAAAGATAGTTCAATAAAAGGAAAATTAACTTCTGACAAATATGCCGTTCCTCTACATATAAAATAGCTTACATTATATATATCAATTTTAATAACACTGTTTTAACTTAAACGATTTTGACTCACAAAGCTTTATTTGAAATAATTTTAGAACACAAGACGAAAGTTCCTTCTAAAACTTAAAACTTTTAAATGCGCCGTTTTAAAATAAGCAGCCATTGTAAGCAAAATGAGAAAATTCCTCAACGCGATTCAGAAACGTCATTCGCAGCTTTATATCAATAGTTAGATCTAAAAACAAATGATTATTAATGACACTTTCCTTTCTAAATTTATTTTAAAGCCTCGAAAGCATCTTCTTTGCACTCCAAAAGAATAAAAATTGAGGCAATTGCTGTTTCAAGTGTTCTTGAACGCACATTGCTGCGTTTCATCAAACTTCTAAATAATATTAATGTTGAGGCCTCAACTGTAATGATGAAAGATAACTTTCTGGAAAAGAGCTCTTATTAATTTTTATTATTATTTGAAATAAGGAAAATATTTTTCGTTTTTCAGTTTCAATTATTATCCTTCTCGCCTTCTGAAGACTTCTACAAAAAGGATTTTTCATCGGTTACAAATCATTCTGCTCATTTTATAAAGTAGTTGCCTATCGTTTTCATTTCCTTTTTCAAAAAGATTCTCCTTTTTCTTCAATTTCGAGGGATAAATTTAGCAATTGGTAACACATTTATTTTTACTGTATAAGCAATAAATCAAATATAACTTTAAACGCCGTTTCTGAGGTGGAATTTTAATGCTTTTGACTGTAGGAGAGGCTACTGTTTTCTTTATTTTTAAAAATTGAAGCAAAATAGCTTGAGTTTTCTGGAAGTTGAAGTTTTATTTTCGGTAACACAAGAGAACATTGATGGGGTAAAGCTCAAAAATGATGAACAATTTTGCACAAGTTATTTTTAAGAAACAAGATTGAATAACTACCCAATAAAACTCGGACACAGGATATATAAAATTTTCCTCCCTTTCGCATTCTTTTATTACTTCTATTGCTGTCAAACAGGAATGTCAGGATATTTGTTTCAGGAATGTTTCCCTTTTAGTTAAAAAATTTTTAGTAATCATTTTGCATCTCCCAGCGACTTGAAAGTAATGTATGGAAACAAATGAAGCTCTCTCGCATTTGAAATGTCAAACAGGTCTTATTACTTAATAGTTGGGTTTACTTCAGACATTGGGGAATATGTATGCAGTCATGTTTACTTTCAAGACAAATGTCGATATTAGTGTTGAGGTATTAGTTAACCTAAACATGAAGTTAAATTAATGGAAATGGAGTTTTCAATTTTTTAACAATTATGGCCATTATTGTCCGAAATATTAACTTTCACCTGCGAGAGACAATGCGAAATACTTATAGAATTACATTAGTGGTACAGCGACATGGTGTAGGAACACAACATTTCAATTTAATGTCACAGCGGAATTAAAAATTTATCATATGTTTAATAGCATTCAATTTGTTCAAAATTTGCCTGTAATAATTTCTGAAGAATTTCGGTAATTAATCAACATCAATAAAAATATTATTTACTCTTGCATCAGAAATGCTTCCGAAAAACTGTTCATCAACTATAAGGAGCTCATTTTGGTTGGGAGATTTGCTCCAATTGAAACATAATTAATTAATTAATAATATGAATTAATAAATTATGAACTGAAATACAAAGCACTGAACGTCGAAATTACAATTAAAATTACGAGAAATAAATAAATAAAAATAAAAATCTTCAAAGATCTCATATTTATCTAAAAAAACTATATTGCTGTTCCTAAAGTTCCCGATTTTAGTGCTTGAAGGTTAATTGAAAGTCAAATCAGACTAAAAGTCAAAATTACTAAATTTTTCGAAATTATACCTCATTTGAAAGTTATATTTATGTCAACATTTTTTGGTCACGTAAATTGCATTTTGCTAGTATGAATATTAACACGTTGACGGACACTTGCGTCTAGCCGTCAGAGCGAAGTTTACTATGCGGCATGACGGCAATCGCCGTCCAAAACGAAACGATCGTTTTTTTAGACACTACGGCTATAGCGGCACAAATAAGCATTTACCGGCGTATAAGTAGAAACCTAATGTCATGTTTTAAACAATTTTTTAGGTTGAGTTTCGTTTTCCACCTGTTACACGATTTGCAGCTTCAGTATGGACATGCTTGTGAAGGGAGTAGTGGGATCGTGTTTTCTCTTGAATTTATAGTTGTTATTGATACATTTAAAGCTATTCCTCCCGATCAGGATTACGGCGACCTTTGGATCTTGTCTGACAGCCGCAGTTCTCTCCACCATCTTAGTAACTGGCTCCTTGTGGACGACAAGATCAGCACCTCTATCCTGCTAAAATTAAAGTTCATTTCACTTAATCATGACGTTCACTTGCAATGGGTGCCTTCCCATGTGAATCTCCACAGGAATGAAATGGCTGATACTCTTGCTAAGGAGGGTTGCAGGATTTCAACGACTCCCTCTTCCACACTTTCCTTTTTGGAGTTGTACTCCCTGGAAAAATCAAAAATCTCGGAGGATTGGAAAACACCCCCAACCCATAATTGGTACAAATGATCAAAACCGGGTTTGTCCTTTGACCTCCCGGGCGACAGACGTACGCGAACAGTTATTCCAAGGCATGCTAGTGGTCACATCAAGTGCCTCACTTTCAACGAGGGCAGGAAAACCTTTGTCACCTGCACCAAGTGCCAAATTCATCAGGCTTCTCCAGACCACCTCTTGGGATGCATGGTACTCTCTAAGGAGGATCTCTATAGTAATCCTCTCCTTGTTTTCGACTCCCTTTTAGTCAACGAACTCTTGGATCTTGTCTGACTAAGTCAGACACTGAGGATAAGTAACAACACAACAACAAAGATTTTATTGTTTATACTTTTATCCACCAACCTCCTTCCCTGTTAGTACTGGGCCTTAGGGATGCCCTGACCCGGGGGCGAGGTAGTGGGGTTCACGGATTTTACATGCACGTATCCCCAACTGTACATGGTGGGCCTTCAGCGGTTATCGAACACGCGACCTTCCGATTGGAAGTCCGACATTCTGACCACTAGGCTGGTATTTACCGCTGACGCCATGATGGTTATAGCCGCAACCTAATTACAGGTGCTGAATTAATCAAAATTAAGTTTATTTAAGCAGAAAGAGTAAAACTATACTTCTAATATTCTAAAAATTACAAAACATCTAGTGTTAATTTTCGAACTTCACTTGTTCCTACTGTCCGTCAATGTGTTATTCGTAGTAAATATAGTAAACCCATTCAAACTGCTGTACTGTGTGGGAAAATTCTACCGACACTCCTCAGAATCCGGCATGATTAATTGAAGTAGTCTTCAAACAAGTTGCTTAATCATAATCTACCTCAAATTCGATCTCAAACTAATCTAGTCCAACAAGTCCAACATTACACAGCATACGAAAAGTTCAAGCTACAAGCATTCCTCGTAACCGAAGCAGTGTTTATCCTATACTCTAACGCTTAGCGGCTTGCTGCTGTCACTGGCGCAAAATTTATGTAAACAACGCAATATGCTAGAAATAGGACTCGGGATCCTTGAAACTCCCTTTACTCCACGGTGACCAATTCCTGATAAATGGAACCTGTCGTGTATACGTGGATAATTATCGAAATGCCGTGAATAATTGCTAATTGGGGGAAATGCACAAACTATGTTGGCAGAAGCTGGTAGCATGGAGCATTGTGTAGAATGTCATTTGAATTAAGCCACTTTTGATTGCGTCTCTTGTGAAATTGGTGATTTAAAAGCAATTTTCTGCAAAAACAGTTATTGAATAAGTGTTCGTTAAGGTTAAACGTATATGAAGGGTCCACTGGGAAAACGACCTAAGTCACATACTACTTTTTGCTTTGCTTTATGTTTTATTATAAATGAATATAAATTATGTATTATAAATATATGCATTATAAATTAGAATTTGGGTCTACGGAAAGTAGGCTCGTATAGTTAAAATTGACATTTATGTTATAAAATAATTGAATAAAACATAAAGCACATTTCAAAAAGTAGTATGTGAATTAGGTCGTTTTTACAGTGGACCCTTCATATATATATATATATATCGATGTGAAACATACAGGATAACCCTTGATCTAGATGCAGGTTCTGTGAGTAACGGACATTTTTAGATGCATAAACGTGTTTCGAAGTTATAGGAAAATTATTTTTCGGTGAAACAGAAAATGAAGTACATAAAAGAGAAATGTGTGCATATAGTTTAAACGCAAAATAAGAAGCCTAAATTAAATATATTCAGGTAACCATTGGGGCCGACAAACATAACGACAAACACGCATATATTTTATGTGGAACAATATTTGTCCTATTTATTTTTTATTACATTACTTGTTTTATTTGTTTCTGTTTAGTTCAAATAATATTAAATATCATTTGTTGAGTAAAATATTTGTAGCTTAGGACGTTACTTAAGTGCACCCATTCAGAAATTATTTGTCCTGTAGTGAACTGCATGAAATAAAATAATTTTTCCACTTCTAAATCCTTATATTTTACGCATATGTACTACTTATTAAATAAAACATATGAGCAAACCCGTTTTAAATGCGTTTCAGAAGCGAATACTTTTCTGAAAACTAAATAGATTGTATCAATGTTTATGCTAAATTATTTAAAAATTAATATTCTTAGTAATGCTCAAACAATTTTTTTCATATCTTTTTATATTAATCACAACTATAAAAGTATATATGTGACACTAATTGTAAACGTACACTTTTCAAAATATTAAAAATGCTACAGTATTAGAACTAACTTGTAAGTTTCATAATATTTAAAATTAAATCAGCGTAAGTAAGAAACGCTACATTATTTCCATTAATTGAAGAATTAAAAAAAAATAAAATAAACTAAATGTTATTAAACGGGGCAAAGATTAAGAATTCCGAGGAACTTGCATAAAACAATTTCTTACTTTTGAAGACACATCTTTATTGGCAATAACGCTAACTAATTTATCTATTTAACTGGAATGCAGTTCGATTGAAACGTGATAGTTTTTGACCTAACATCAAGCTGCACTTCAGAGGTAACTCCCCTCCCCCCCCCCAATGCCCATTATTAATCATTTCACAAAGGAGTTACATCAAGAAAATCAATATAAGCATTTGTTGATGCTTGTTTTTGAATTTATTGAAGCTAATCTAAGCATAACTTTGATATCTGTTTAAAAAACAGATAACGTAAATATTTAACTTCGAAATTGAGAAATTTAATCGAATAACTTATCCGTGGATTGTAAACACAGTACTTGATTTCATATTAAACTCGAGTACCTTAACACTGGAAATAAATTGGGGAAAAAGTGTAATGAACGTCATTTTATGGAATATATAAATAAAAGTCTACATCGTAGTTTTCTTACGTTTTTCTTTATTTTCCAACCTTACTAAAATTAAAATTAACATTTTTATATTTTTAGCAAACCTACATTTTTTTAATAACTTCAATATGTTTTAATGTCAATATTTTATCAAACGTTGAGTCGAGTTAAATCTATCATTAAACATATGTACTTATTCATTATTGAAAAGTTACTTTTATGAAAAAATGTCATAACAAAAAGAAAATCAGTTTTGATTTGGATAAAAGCAATATCAAAAATAAATATGCTCTGTCATTTTTCATTAAGGTCCACTTAACGCAATTACTAAGAAATGAAACTTCGAAGAATTGTTCTCATTTTATAAAAATCTTTTTTTAAAGAGCCGTATTCATAACCAGATTAATAAAGATGTCAGAAATATTTTTTTCGGTTTGGGTTACATTCTTTCAGAAATGACTATTTTATTTTTTATTTGAAATTAACGCCCCCCCCCCCCCCCCTTAAACGGCTTGCGCGAGTTTTAACGCGATAAAAAATAAATGAGAAAAATGTATCGGCTTTTTCACAATGCGTTTTTCAAACATTTTTGCCGAAAAAGCGTACCTAAGTTTTTGCGATTCACAAAAGGAAGTCTTTTAAAGAATCGAGTAAATTAGAAAAAAATAATATAATTATCTTCAGAAAAGAAAAATGTATTATTTTAAATATAAATACGAGTTTGATATTCATAGTCCAGACAATGGGAATCATAATTATTACAGGTCCTTTCCTTTTTTTTTCAAGCTTAGACATTGGGTAAGTATTAATATGTTCGGGCAGGGTGGCAACCGGGGTACCCTTGCTGGGGTACCTCCTAGCATTCAATGTATAGAAGATATAGGGTGAATAGGGATACATGTAACCAGGCTTTGGAATAGATCAACTTTGACCTCAAATTGCCAACTAGTTACTAATAATATAACTTTGAAATTTCTCCTGCGTAAGCTTGAACTAACAATATACGTTTTTTATATTTCAAAAGAAAATGTGTGTTTCGAGACTACACTGCCGCTGACACTCAAGGCAAAAACTTTGATTTATTATTTTTTCTTTTGAGAAATAAAAAAAAAATGCATATTGTTGGTTCACGTTTATGTATGATAAATTTCAGAGTTATTACTGCCCCTGACGCTAGGGCAAGGGGCCTTTTACAACAGGGCCCCATTTATTTAAGGATAGATTTTGGACAACCTGTTTATTGCATACGACTCCAAATTTGCAAATTTAATTCTGGTGAAAGAATATCGCATCCAAAATATAGAAACAAACATTACTGCAATTTTTCTGAAATATTTAAAAATAAAATTAGGTAGCAAAGCTTGTAATTAAAGGAGTCGGTTTTATGCATGCATTAAACTAACAAAAAGGGTATACCATTTAACATTTCCCCCCTTCGTTAAAATATATTATTTTTAGCGGAGAATTTATACACCTGGTAATTAAGAAATAATGAACATAACACAAAAGAAATGTGAAAATGCTTCGTGAAAGTGAATTAGGAGCTCATTAATGTTTGACAATATTTATCCTACCTCCGTGCATTCAGCATTAATTTTTATTTAAAACTGTTTCTGACATGTTATTGCAAAATTCCTAAATTAAGCATTCATACAAAACTTTTGCTAATAACGGCCGAGAAGTAGGTAATTTCCATTAAAATGATTATTTTTTAAAAATGAAATATGCATTTGTAAGTTCGCTTTGTTGAACTCTTACATGCATCATACTTTTTTAGATGTACTTGCTTAGCTCAAAAAGAGTAAGGACACACATTTAGCATTGATCTTGAAAACTACTCGTTCAATATGCTCTTAAAAATACGAGAAAGCTTTGTGTATAAGTTAATTTAGGTTAATATGCCTAAAAGGCATTACAGTGTTCCCTCGCCACTTCGCGCTTCATGTTTTGCGGCTTCACTGCTTCGCGAGTTTTTCCGAAATATTCATTAAAAATTAAAAATGAAACAATACAACCATGTCGGCAGCCACATTGAGGAAAGAATCGTTGTTTCATGTTGATGCGCGAGAGAGAAGGATCTCTGCATGCCAAACAAAGGGATGAATTGACTCAGAGTACATACCACGGGCTCTCAAAAGCTCCCACCAACACAAGACTCTTCGCCTCTCTCAGAAATCAATGTTGATTAATGTTTATTACTGTATATAACGTTTTGTAATTAACCTTATTAATTAGAACCGACACGTTTAAGTAATTACGTATACTGTTGTAATTTTTGTCTTAAATGTGTGAAGTATAAATACTGTTTACATATTTAAAGCATTCGTGTACCCGCATACACGAAAATTCTTAGGGGCAAATCCTACTTCGTGGTTTTTCAGTTTTCGCGGAAGTTTCTGGTCCCCATTAACCGTGAAAAATGAGGGATCACTGTACTATTAAACTTTGTCTGAAGACAGGAAGAATAATTTTATTTTATATTTTTGCTATGCAGACTAATCTGTTTAGTAGATTAATCAGTGCTTTCAAATATTTTACCTAATTAAGGAAGTATTATGTATATGTCAATGATAACTTACTAGATAAGCGGGAGGACATAATAAGTGGGGGAAAGAGGGAATGTTACGTGAAATAAAACAACTATTTTTAAAAATTTTTAAAAGCAAATTTAATTTAATAGTTAACATTGACGGTATCCGAATAACATGTCTGTTCATATTTGCTTTTTAAAAGATGCACTAAATACGAGTTGTTAAGTATAGTGTGTTATGATAGATTGTTTTGTGAAACAAATATAACAACCTGGATATTTATTAGAAAAACTCAACCTTTTAATCTTTTGTTAATAATTTTGTCATTATTTACGACGCAATACAGGGTTTTCGTAAAGTTTCAACTACCCTATATATTTTATAGTGCACTGACGATGAAAAGAGTAAATTGTTCAAAAAGAAAAAACAGCAAAAATATAGTCCGTTGTTCTTTTTACAAACTTCCCTTAAATTTCTGCTCCATAAGCAGAAAAACAAGAAATTCAAGAAAAACGTCTTCTTAAAAGCAATAACATGGTAAGCAATAAATATCTTTTATTAATGTAACAATATTTCACTTGAGCCAAAATGATTGATTTTTAACCTCATATAAAAACTTCCAAAATCACGCGAGACAATAAACTCGCTCTTTTCATAAAGCTTTTCCTTCGTTCACTTCGGCAATTTTCTGCCCCGATTTCAAATTCATTCAAAATTCTATCCTATTTTGTCCATTTATTTGCCCGGAATTCTACCAAGCATTTATATTTTGCCCCGCAATAAAAAATTGAAGCTCACGTTTTCTTTCTCTCGTTACTGCGTTCAAATCTTTTATGCCTTCCACGTCCATTACGCAATATAATTTACTTCGTCGTTTCATACTGCAGGTTGTTGTGTTTCCTTTATCATCAACAGCGCCTTTAATGATTATGTTCTCGGCAGATAGAATTGCTCGAATTTCAAACATTCCATTTATAAAAGGATCGTGAGGAAAAGTAGACATCATGTTCTACTATTCTTAAAGCTGCATGTAAAAGTAACAATTCTTATACATTGTATGTGTGTGTATAATACACATTTTAAAAGTACTTATAATCAAAACATATATTGAAAAAGAGAAAAGGAATTAAACCATAATCATGCTCAAATGCAACTATATAATAAAGAGAAAAAAAGGAAAATTTGAGTAGTAATCAAATAAAGCAACAATTAACCAGCACATTGGTTAGGAAAACACGTTATCTGTGGATATGCCCTTATTGAAAATACGATTAAAAAAATAATAAGGTTGCAGTAATAGTGAACCTCCTTTTTTTTTCACTTTGAACTGAATTTAAAGTACAATTTCAGTTATTTGAACTCTTTTGTTATTGCTTCATTATCTTTTTTGTGGGCTTCATTTTACCAGAAGCATGCTGGAAAAATGAAGCCCTCAGAATGAGTCGAAATGGCAGCAGTTCAACTTGAAGCTCGCTGAAGTCAAAGTTTTATAAACAAAAACAAAGTTTTAATAATCTTTGACAGCAGTCATTACAGAAATGTTTCTGTATATAATATTCGTTATATTCCAGTTAAAACGAATTTTCGATTATGTTGTTCTTTAATTATTTTACAAACAAATTTATTATTATAATACTTTTTTCCTTCGGATTCTTTAACAGTCACAAAAGCCAAAGGCACAATAACTTAGCATAATTTCCAAAACTATTTATACGGACCCTGAGTCTTATCCGTCTATCACATGGCCTTCTTTCTTATTAGAATACCTATAAAATTAACTGGAAAAGGAAAAAATATAAAAACGCTTTAATAATGTGTAAACATTTTCTGAAAAAGGCCTTCGGTTACTAAAGGGGAGGTGTTTCTCAATGAAATGGGCAATGCTGCAAAAATAATGGATAACACAAAATTTTTGATAATTTTTATATTGGAAAAATAGAAAATGAAGTTATACACGTCTTTATGAATGTCATAAACCATCTACCGAATTAATAATTAATGCGTATTAGTTTTGTCCTTTTGTCAACAATACTGGTAAAAGCACTAAAAATGCTCGAGCAAAGAAAAACAGATTAATTATTTGTGAGTTATCCCCTTAAGAAATCTAATTAAAAATAATTCTATTTTAAGTGAAATTGGGTTTTCCCCTGAAACAATAAAGAAAGATATGCAATATGTTTTGAATAGTCTTTTTGCTTTCTTTTTACTATGACATAGTTTATTGATAAAGAAAAACATAAATTAATTGGATAAATTAAGGAATAAAGTCAATATCTTTGGAAATAAGAAACTGGTAAAGTACTATGAGCTCAAAATGTAAGGAACACTAGAAAAAAAAAATAAAAATGAAAACAGCAGAAAAGGGCACAGGATTGACACAAATTAATTTTATACTATCGTACTTGCTGAAATGTGGACTGTGCGTGTCGTTAAGTTTTGACGTGTTATGAATGCCTTTAGAAGGAATAGTAATTTTAGTCGTTGAAATTCTACAGAATATTTCGTAAGTAATAAAACTTAATTTCAAAGGTAAAAACACTTCTAAATACATATAAAACAATTACAAAATAGAAAACTCCAAAATAGAAAGCAATATATTTACCAAAAACGCACCACAAACCACCTCGGAATCAGATGTCATTCATGGACAAAGCTACAACAGCGGTAGATATGGTAATGATGTAAATATAATATAAAATGAACAAAATAAAGCAGCTTTTAAAATATAGTATTTAATGTGTAAAAACCAGTTGCACCACCAATTTCAGTACCATCGAGTTTACACATTATAGTTTTTCCTTTTGTTCCAACACACTATTCTAAAAACTGATGGATATTTTAAGCCCATTCTGCTCTTTCGAAATAAAATATTTCTAAAAGCAATTTCATTCATGACATTTCAATAAATCACGAAAAGTACTTCGGAAGAATAAAAATTCATTTACGAGTTAAAGGCAAAATATAGAATTTTATATGCATTGACGGCTATTTTGTTACCCCGAATAACCTAAAAGTAATAAAAACATACGCATGCTCTTAACCCTCCCCTTTCAGAAATAAGAATAAAAAAAATGAACCTTCTACATTTCTATTCCTCTTTTCTATCGAGGAAAGACCCGTACACGAATTCAATTTTTCAGACAGAATTTGCTATCTTTATTCCTTTTTTTTGTCTTTAGTTCAATAAATTCGATTTCTTTCAAAGTTGGGAGTACCGGTAGGCTTGACGTTCTTTTCACACCTTTCATTACAGCCTAGATTGGTTTGGGGAAATCAAATTACAGGCATTCATAACGAGTTCTAATACTTGGAAGTATGCCGTCAAAGTTTGTCGCCAATAATAGGGTGATGTTGTTAAGCTGTCAAATGGGAAGCTTATTAGTAGAAAGAATTCGAATTGATTTATCTTATCTCCTCAACTTCTGTATTGTAGATTTCGCATGGTTAGTTTTCTTGTAAGTCGCCTAAACATGTATTGCTAGATGATGTGCTGCTGAAATATATAGAATTAAAATTTTTTGAAAAGAATACAGAATGCAAAATGTTTTGAAAAACACTTTTGTAAATGACACAGGGTGAACATTTTCAAAAAAAGTAACAAATTAATTATTCAATCTTCCTCGCCCTCAAATGTTGTGTTGCTGAACGTAGGGCAATGTTGTTAAGGTGGAAAAATGAAAGCTTATATATTAGTAAAATAAATTTATATTAATCTTTCAAGATTCTGTATTCTAGTTTTTAAAAATGGTCAATACTTTAAAATATCATATGTTCTAAAAAAAATTAAAACATTAACTATTTTTCCATTTATAGAATCAACAATTTCCAAGGTTAGGAAGTGTGTCTTAAAAAATATAAATTTCTCGCTATTTATGCTGACTATAATGTCAGGGAATTTTTGTCAATAAATTTCTAAAATAAATAAATAAATAAAACGCCGAAAACAAGGGATTTTCGCATTTTTTTTTCAAATATACTTTTTTAAAGAAAATAATAAGTAGAAGCTTTGATTTCTTGTAAATGTTCAATGATGATATCTTATACTATACCCAATTAAGTTTCAAGGAATTTTCTGAAAAACGTGGAAACAAGAATAGATTGTCTTCACTTTCAGAATGAAGCTCAGAACATCGTCTGCTCAAAGTTTTCATTTTACAAACACTAATCTTTTAATGCCTTTTATAACTGCACGAAATCGTTTTCGAATACTCTAAACATGCAAATTTAAATACAAATCCAGAATTGCATTTAGTATTTTCAATAAGGGTTTAAAACATAAATGCTCTAGCAGGTAGTGTAAATAGCAGAGTTTAAATATACTTATTATTTATGTTGTAATAGAGTGAAACAAATCTATTTCCTTCTATTCTACAGAGTTAGTTTTTTATTATGAATATTTCATGTGTAATATCCAATTTTATAGGAATTTACTAATTTTTTGAGTCTTAAGAAACTGTTATAAGGGACCGTTCATAAATGATGTCACGCTTTTTTCCGATATATTTGACCCCCCTCCCCCCTGTGTCACAAAATATCACACTTCAACGGACCCCCGCTCCACCCCTTTGTCACATGTCACGATATGTTGTATAAGCCATGTCACACTTCCTGTTACCCCCTCCCCTTGCCACACTTTTTCACAATTTCACGAACTCCCCCTCCCCCCTCGAAGCGTGACATCATTTATGAATGATCCCTAATGCACACGTTATTAAACAAATAACGCAGTGAGAAGCGAAGGGATGTAAGCGACCAAAAAACAATTCCGATAAAAACGCGTTCAAAGTTTGGATCTTATGGGACCTTTTATGTTTCTTTCTAAACCATATTGGGGGACAGCACCTGTTAGGGCTACCCCTAACATCTCTAGCCACAATAAAGAATAGTGCTTTCCCTATCATTTGCACTATATATCACCGCATTTTCAATTTTGTCACCTACACCAAAATGGTTCTAGGTGCTTAAAATGTAGTTCTGAGATTCAGCTTCTATACTGCCTTCAAGCAGATACTTTTATTTCTTTATTTTTAATTTTTTTTTTTTACAAAATAAAGAGACTATGTTTTTCCTTCATAATTTACTAATTTAATGACACTAAAATGAATTATGTTAATCTCAAGAAACGTGAGTTGACATTATCTAATGAAATTTAACAGTGTCACAAATGTATTGTTTGCACGTAAGAATGAAGTGCATTTTTATATACACGTTTCTCCTTTAATGAACTAATTCTCCATTGTACGTTGCTCATCCTTAAGACACAAACGTCGCTTGAAGTCACAAAACTGAATTAATAAAATGAATGTAACGATTTTAAAGTGACGACATTTCTCTTCATTAATATTTATTAACAAGTTAATGGAAATATTTTACTTGCAAGTGAAATATAGAGGTGTCTTTCTCATTAAAGCATCTGAATAATAAAAAGGCGTAAAGAGGGAATAAAGTTATAATTTCCTCGCCTCTAACTATATATACTTTAACAACCTACTAATAAAATAATATCGTTAAAAGGTATTCTCCATTCAAGATAGCTAACATAAAATGTTAAAGTGTCGTAATAGAATTCAATTTAGAACTCATTGGATGCAGATATTATAAAGCCACATACAACGTCATTTATTCTGTTTTTCCCATTTCAATTTACTTTTTAATTGAGGTAAATATTCGTTATAAAGGGGATAAAAAATGCAAACTATTAAAAAAAAAAACTTCGAATATGAGTGAGGAAATGATATAGAAAAAGGAAATTTTATACTTGATAAATTTGTTTGACACAGAAAAAATAGAGTTACTTTTCAGACATAGATTTTTAAGATATAAGTGTTTCCATTTATTTTTAATAATCTTTTTATTTCTCTTGCATTATTTTCTCTACACGCTCTGTTATCGAGATATATAGACCTATTTTTTCTCTCCAGATCTCAATATTTCAGTTCAGTATATTCCCAAAATGGATTACTTCTTTCGATTACCAATAAACTTTTTAGTGCTTCAAAAATGTTCATGAATAAAGTGGATACTTTTATAATGACAAAAAGGAAAGTCTTGCTTTAGGTTTAAAACACTTTACTTTACGGAATGTGAAATATTTTTTTATGGCTCAAACCGTTATTTCTCATTTTTTGGCTTCCCGTTATCTGACTTAATTAATAATAATAATAATAATAATAAAAAAACACTAATCGGCTCATTTTAGTTCATTGTCCCATACTGAACGATTCTAGACATAGGATCAGTTAGCTTAGTTTCCATAACCTATTTTATATTTCTCAATATTAACTAATAATAAAATAATTAGCAGGAAATTCCTCGCCAACGACGCTTAGCAAGGGCCTATATATCTTTGTACCTCAAGGGCAGATTAATGTAAGTCACATTATACGCATAAAAACTAAAAAGTATGATTTCGTCTCTAGTAACAAATCTCTTATATGAATAAGGCTACAAAACATGATTCTTTACATTAAAAAATATGTATGATTTATACTGTGTTGGTTAATTTTTGTACAACAATATATGAGTATAGCCATTTTTGGACTTACGTTAGTTGGGTTCTAAGGTACAGATTGGTGCATTACTTTTTTATCAATGCTTTTACGAGTTATATGTGGGTATGAAAACATAATAAAAGTTAAATAAGTACATTTTTGGTCAGGTAATTGTTTTTTTTTTTGAAAATAACATTAACACGATTACATTTTAAAAATAATAATAATAATTCGCTTTAGATATTTTACTGAAAAAATTTTAACTTGTGTGACATTAATATTTAAAATTTAATTACTACTCATTAACCAAATATGTGCTTCCTTTTTATGTTCTAAAACATATATTACCCAAGTTTTGAAAAACACTTCTGGATGAGCTTTGTTGTAAAGGAAGTCACAACTTTAGAAGTTTGAATCCCTTTTAACACCCTTGTAGCAAGTAATAAACTCTTGCAGAGGTTTCTTGAGATGGGAAAGTACTTTTTATTTATGCGAAAAGAAGTCTTCATTTTCCTTGCACACACTCGGAAATGTTTTTCGTTCGTGTATGTCAAGAACTTAATCTCAAAATATGTCATTTTAAATGTGACGATTTCAGTTTTTTTTTTTGACGGACGAACACGTAAAGCATAAATGAATGCATGGTATTTTATCTTTCTTGAGACTTTGTGTTTTGATTAAACGCAAGTAAAAACCAGTGACATGCTTTGAATGATTCATAGGAGCGTTATTTCATGGGGGGGCTGTTCATAAAGAGTAACAGTTTTTTTTTCTTTTGATTTACAAAAATCGGTATTCATAGTTTCCCTTTTTTTAAGTAGTGAGCAAGTAGCGGAATTGATTTTAGTTTTATATGCACCTGATAATTGACTCGAGTTTTCAGTTTATAAGGTGCGATTTTGCAAACAATTTAATTTTTCGATGCACCCCTGTATAAATATTAGTTTTGTACCGTTTCCGAAGTGTACTCGTATTTATACTGATTTAATATCACACATTGTATTCAAAAACTTTAACAAAAAAGGGAGGGGGGGGGAATTGCGTCTCAATGAAAAAATGCAAAAAAGTTTAAAATAAGGAACTTAATATTTTTCAACAATGAGGTGCAATGAAGAAAAGACTGACTTAGTTCTGATGAACAAAGTTTCACTGTTATCACTCCTCCCTCCCCTTCAGACATGCTATTCCATGGAAAGAAAATGTTCTTATTCTGCAAAATTACCACACGCAAACAATTATTGCGGCATTTTAAAAGATCAATTTTTATTAGTGGTATATAAACTCGAAGTAAAATTGTTATTAAATAAACCGTAATTTACATAAGTGTTTATTACTTTATAAAAAAACCAAGTGTGTGTGTTTCACAGGGTATTTAAATATTTGGTTTAAAATACTTACCTTTTACAAAATATTAATTTATTATTTATACTATCCCTATATAATAGTTTATAATATAAGACTATTCATCAAAAAAGTAAAAACAGCGAGAAATCATAATTAAAGTTATTAAATTAAAAAAACACACACACACACTTTATAGTCATAGGAAAAGAAGCCTTTCCCAAGAAGGAAGTGATGTTACGTGATTAATCTTCATGTTCCGTAGAAAAACAGAAATTTTAAATATAAACATTGATGACTGAATTCGTATTTTAATGTTCCACGCAAATGCATTTTTGGAAGAATATTTATCGATGGTAAAAGTATAAATTAAATATAAAGACACACTGTCATTCAGTGTTCTAGGAAAAAACGTTAAAAATTACATGCATTTTCCATTTGCATCCATATAAAACGTCTTATTTTTATTCATGCTTTTAAATCTGCTTTTGCTGCGTACGAAATTAATGGCATCTACTTTCAATATTTTATTCTTTTTTTCATCAAATTTTACACATGATTAGAGTGAAGTGAAGGTAAATCTCATTTTAATACTTAAATGTACTTTTTGAGGGATGCACTCCTTTTTATAAAAGAAATAAATTACTTCTCTGCTAAAAATATTGGCAAGACTCGTGCATTGAAAATTACATTTACTTTTGAATGAAACAATGTTACTCTCATAAATTCTCTTTTATTTTTTTGTTTTTTAAGTTTTTATCTTAAAGGTAAACGAGACGTAAAGAATTTATTACTGGAACTATAATTGCTATTTATAATAATGAAAATCACTTAAGATTAATGCAATTTATTTTGTAATTAGTAAGAAATAAAGTGAAATAATATTTTTTAATGTTCTAGTATGTCTGAGTCTAATTCGCGGAATTGGTTTATAATACATTTAAAGGGCACATACATACGAATATATATATACGTATACATATATATATGTGTGTGTGTGTGTGTTGATATTTCTGAAACGTACAAAAAACGGGAAGGGATGAAGCTTAGTAAACTACTGAATTTGCTAAAACAGTAAATTTAATAAATATTGAATTCGGACTGCTTTTAAAATTAAATGTAAAAAGGGGGGGGGGGAACAACATTGCTATTAACAGTATGCGCTGAGAAAACCTTTCACCATATTGTTACACTTTTGCTGGATGTTAGAAATCAGAGGTGGGTGCGGAGGACATTCAGGAACTTCATATATACACAAGTTTTATTACAAATAACAGGGACTACAGACACTAAGACATAACGTGACATAACGTGAAAAGCAACACAGCAAGAATACGGCTCTTTATGTAAGTTCTTGGGCGAATTTTACTTTAACCAATCACAGATTACAGTTTATTTGGAGTTCTCTACCAGGTCCGCCAAGGGATTAATGTAGATTTTCTGAGAGCTCCCGAGAAAGCTTCAAAAGTATTAGCCAATGAAAAGCAAGACACTTTTACTGAGTTTAAACTGTGGGAAAGCGATTACTCTCAACACTGGACATGCCATATCACCTTTGTATAATTTGTACTTTCTAAAAAACATATGATTACGTTGTCTGTCAGGTTTGAAACTTGAGAGAAATGCACGTGAAGTCTTCAAGTTAACGACGTTGGTTAAAAATGAAAAAGAAAAAAAACTTTAGTAGTAAGAGCACGCGCGACTGTAATGGCTGTTTCTTTCACTGTATCTGCTTTTTCTGACCTATCCTTATTCTCCGGAATTGATGGGCCATAAGAAATGCCTTCCGTCTGATAAGAACGGGCACATTATGTTATGAGTGTCTATCTTCTGTTCTGCCTACTAAACCAAAATCCTTGCGGTTCATAAGCAACTTATCTGAACGTCACTTTCCACATAAATGAAAGTGCTGCGTCTGTAAGATAACACAGAGCTGTAGGTGGAGCAAAAAACCTAACCAGTGCCTTTATGCCATACGATTACACGGTTTGATTTTCAGTCACTGACTATGCAATGCGAAGGTACACATGAATTACTTTACCTTTTCGCGCCTGTTTGCAGCTATAATTAGAATATTCTTTAATTAAAATATTCTTTACTAAACTAGAGGTTGAAAAAAATAGCAAAGCTTACTACATTAGAAAAACATGTTCAAAATGTAGCGCCTAAATTTGTAAGTAAAACAATTTTCGTTTCTATCGAAAATAAATGTTACTAGTCTCTGTTTTAGTTTATTCCCTCAATAATTATCACTAGCTGTAATTTTTTCTTCTTTTAAAAACCATTTGCCACTTAGTTAAATGTTTTGTGCTTGAAAATGTTAGAACTTATGATTATTTGAATTAGTATTATTTGGATTTTGTCCTTAGCGTGCATTGTTATAGACGGTGCATCGTAAATATGTTTCTGTGTTGAAATTTTTTAATCATCAATATATGATGATAATACTAAATATTAAACTTGTTATAAATCCACTCCTTGTAATTGGTAAAACATTACGGTGGTTCTATTCATCAAATTCGCTACTATTTGCTGCAAAGGGGTTTATTACTATATGGTTTAGAATAATAACAATAATAATAAGTTATATGTTTTTCATATATTTGCAAATATTAGCAGCCTTTAAGAAAAATAAAATCCAAATAGAATTTTTTTTAAATGTCTAAAACCGTTTCCGAATAGACATGCATTTATTTAGATTGATATGCGATAGTACAGTATTAAAACAAAGTAATGAGTAGTTAAAAGAGTCACCTGTGGTTGATGATTTTTAAAGGTTTTAGATACGATTTTTATAAAATTGGCAAGATTTAAAGCAAACATAACATAAATACATTTCCTGGTCATAACACCGCAAATGTATGACTGAACTGAATATTTGTTTGCAACCAAATGGCAACACACGATATAAAAGTATTGTCAAAAGATCATTTTCATTTTTTTTTTGTTTATACAAGTATTCTCAGCCAAACTCCCATAAACACGAAAAATAATAAATTTTGTGCTAAGTAAACCGTAATAAGAAAATTAACGTTAAGAAAGCACAAATAAGCATTAGAATGCACATTTTAATGTTTATTTGTGCTTTCTTAACGTGACATTTGTTAGTTATATTCCCATAAACACTTTTAGAAAATTAAATTTATTGAATAAAACTAAATTGTAAGAAAACCGAATTAATTACATGACATATTAGTTGCATTTATAATAAAGATAATATTTACATATTTTACGTTGAATTGCATTCAAAGTTATTTCAAATATTACTTATTTTAGCTATGAAATATTCGTACACAATATTTTCAAAGCATTAAAGTAATTTAATGTATGGCACAGCTAGTCCCATCTCTTCGAAAAATTTCCAACCATTTTGTAGGAGGCATTAAAAGCAACATGTTATATCTAATGAGAGTAGCAAAGGAAAACCTTTTAACGTGTGTTGTATGACAAAATTTCTGGTCAGCAGAAGTCTCCTCCATTATCATTCCTTTGTAAGTTGCAGACCACTAAATGGGAAGATATGCTTCGTGAGCTCATTAACGAACTGTTACTAATGACTTCTTAAGAATGCTTTTCATGAAAAAGAGTTTTCCTTTCAAACTTACATCACGATTCCCAAGTTTTAATCTATCAGAACTTCAATTAAACGAATTAAACATTTCTTCTGGGTCTCAGTTAATCCGTTTTTTGGGGAAATGGTTAGATTTAATGGGTTAACGCACGTGTAACAAAATCTAAGAAGATTGGCTTTGTCGATGGTATTTTTTGAAAAAAATTATCACTTAAAGGTATTTATAAAATATTACATTTTTAAGTCGTAAATTATTTCTTGCGCGTTCTGCTTTTGAGCAAGAAAGGCTAAGAAAATAGTTAGCAAGTTTCTTAATTGTTTATAGTAATATATGAAGTAAACCTTTTCATTGCAAACTGAGCATTACTAATGTATGCTGTACTTAGAGACATTTAGGGAGATGTAATTAGTTAAAGTTAGTGTAATTAATAATGTAGTTTTTGCCGTCTTTTCATAATCCTTTGTTATTTAGTGTTACGGGAGGAGCTCAAGTTGCAAGAAGAAAAATATTATATTTCATGCATGAATGTAAGTAATTTTACGTAGGAGTATTATACGTTTCGAAATTTTACTGAATATTAATGAAATTGCATTGTCATTTCATTAATATCCAGTGCACTGCCATTTTATATGCATTACTGCAAGTTGCTGTTTCAAACATAACCATTTATTTTTCGTAATACCATCTACCCCACAATGCCATTCTTAGGTTAAAAATAATAAGTGTAGAATTTATAACATTTTTGGAGACACATAACAATTACAGATAAATAATGCCTTCTTCCTTCCTCAAAACCATGTTTTGGCCGTGAAAGTACTATTTTCTTTGAAGCCTACCCCTTCTCACATGATATTCTATCCTTTATTTCCCCTTAAATTTGGTTCCATAAATCCTACGTTGTTGCCCCATTCCCAGTTCTGTAAATCACTATTCTGCCAGGCTTTAAATCACTTTGTCGCTGCTGTTTAAAGCTAGTCCTTGTTCTCTAAATCACTGCCTTGTTTCCTATCAAGTATCATCATCGTTTTCTGACCTGCTTTATATATATTTCCGCTCTTTTTACTCCATTCTCTATACGGGGAATGTTTTGCTTTAAATTGAGCGTTTATTTCTGGTAGAGATATCACAATTTTAGAAAACTCTCCTAGCAGCGGTTCATTGGTTTCTCAGAGACTTATAAGACTGGATTTCATAGCCTAATTTTTTTTAAATATACTTACACAATTTGAATTGCAATAAACTTTTAAGAAACATTTAAAATTAACATTTGTTGTAGGCAACAAAAAGCTTATTAACGCACCTGTTGTTGGTGTCATATAAATAAATTTAACAAGTAATAAATTTAGTTTTATTTAATACTGTGTATTGCTAAGACAGAGTGCGAGAAAAAAATTCGTCGATAAATATACTTGACTCTTGCTGCAGCAGTAGCGCAAGCTGCTCGAATAAGCTCTTTGTTCTGCAGTTTTACTTCAGTTTGTTTGTTTAGTTGCCTTTTACTGCAGTAGCGATAAACTGAAGTAGAAATGGACATGAATCTAACAATAATCGACCTGTCTAATGGCAAAAGTTCTCTCCCCCGAGTAACAATAGCTTCATATCAAACAAATCAATAATTATTATTTTTTTGAAATTTGAGGATTTATTGAAAATTAAGACTTGGTTTAGCTGTAACGCACGCAGTTCAAAAGTTTCAACCAGTCCCGAATTTATCCGAACAGCAAGTACAAAAAGCTCGTTTTTTTCCTTAATGAGAAACAGTTAATTACTTAGCTTTTTTTACTTCATCGTATTCTATTTCAACGAAATAAAGGCAAGTGTATTATTTGACTACATATCATTGTCACGTTTTTATTTAATTTTTTTCTCTCTATGAATAATATAAATTTTTCAATATTACATTAAACCTACTGTATAAAAAGTTATATTTTAACCTTTACCAAAAAAATGATGAAATTCAGTAGCAACTGACATTTGGTTCTGAAGTTGAGCCGCTATAATGGTTCCTAGTTTCACATTCATGGTGAAACTACACCATTTTAATGGTTGAACTTAGTACCAAATGCAGGTTGCAGCTAAATTTCACCATTTTCCTGGCCAAAGGTTGAACTAACATTTTTTAGTGTAACGTCCAACCCAAAGTGCATTACATTCTTACATTCGTTGGTATCTTCAACTAAAATTTTCAGAAAAAGAATGTGCACTTGGGGCTCTGATGTTGTTACACTGTAAAAAAATTTAATTCAACCTTTCACCGCGAAAATGTGAAATTTAACTGCAACTATCATTTGGTAATAAATTTAACCATTATAATGGGGTATTTTCGCCTACTTTCATTATGAATGTTAAATTAGGAACCATTTTGTGAATATTTGAACTAGAATATTATGCAGTGTATGCTCGGTTCTATGCACGACTTTTGATAGACAAATTTATGTTTGTTCATTCTGTTGCAGTTAAATGTATCAGAAGTAAACGTCAGAACAATTTTAAGAAACGAAAGAAAAAAGTATCAACGTTTCACGTCTAAATATCTCACAACTAAAATAAGTTAGATCATTTGATAAATTCCGGACTTAAAACCAATTAAATAATCACAAAAGAAATTAAGCCAAGAAAAATAACGCCGCTTTCCTTCAATACCCTAACTCTTTCAGCCGTATCATACTCCCGCATTCGTCTGTTTTTCCATATGTGATTCAAAGCATTGGGTATCTAGCTAGAAAATGGGAAAAAATCCCTCATGATTAATGCATTCAGGCTAGGTTCGAGGCATTGATAACGAGTTGTGATTAATGAAAATAATCAAGGCTTAATGTCCCTGATTTTTTTTTTCTTGCTATGGCCTTGATGGATGGAAATTCATGGCTAGCAAAATGAAAAATCTGCTTCTATTTCTTCGCTTAATTTTATTGTTTAGCTGTCAGCTGTAATTACTAGCGGCAACACGGGGAAACCCACGACTATGATATATATATTCATTAAAAAACTTTGTTGGATAAGATTGTTTTCTGCAGAGTTGCATGCTTAGATAAATATACTTTGTATTTTCAGTATTTCTGATAAATAAGAATTTTTTAATTTATTTATTTAAATTTACTTAAAAGCGTAGTAAGTACATTATATAGTTATTGTCAAGGAAGAAGAAAGGTAGTGGCCAGTATTTTTTTATTTAAATTTCAATAATTACAATGCTTTTTCTTTTTTGTTGTTAAAAGCGTTAATTCAAACTCTTGTTTGGTGTCAATACAACTTTTGTTTGATGAAAATACAAGTAATCAAGTCTATATAAGCAGTCCTTTTGTATATAATCAGTTATTAGGAATGGTGTGATTTGGATTAGTATCAGTTATATAGAAAAATATTATGCAAATAAATTATCCAAAAATATGATTATAAACCGATAAAAAATGTTACTTATGCATCTCGGTTAGCTGTAAAGGCATATCTAAATCCGCACACCTTATGACACATAAAATTTTAAGGATAAATTTAGTAATTTGCATTTACAACATTGAAGAGGAATAAAACATTTGAGGGAGAAAACTTGCCATAAAATTAAAATAAATAATAATAATAATAATAATAATTGCTTAAAACTACTTGAAATCTCCCAGGGATTTAAAAAATTTCCTTCCCCAAACCCACATTGCTTTTCTCTCCTTACATTTCTAGTTTTGACCATGTGAAATCCATCTTTCACAGAAGAAATAAATAACCAAGACAGAAACGAAATTTATTAAGAACACTTACAAAAAAGTTACACATTTTTCACAACGTGCATCATAATTGGTGCAAAAGTCAGGAAGCAGTTTTAAATTGCAATATACTCTTTTTTAAATGGAATCAAGATATATTATTGCTGTATTTGTCAACCTATGCAGAACTGCTCCAGCTACCGCTCTCTCCAATCCGCTATTAAGAGAAACTAAAAAATCGTTTTTTCTATGTATAAATTCAATAAAAGTCTAAATCATATGACAATATTTCATCTCAAGAGTTTTATACTAAATATATTATTTTAAGAAAAGTTGACTCGAAAAATTTAAAAAGGGAACAAAAATTGAATTTAGTCAATCATAAAAAAAAGGGGGATGAGTTTCAATATAAGTCTGAAATATATGACTCTAATTATAAACTTCCTTTCTCTTTAAATCATTACATTTCGCGTTTCTTATTTGTTATAATTTAATAATTTACATTTGGGGAAGCCGAAATTAAACGTCCCATATCACAAGATCCTCGTTTTAAAAGAAAGAAATATGAGGGCAAAGAAAATCTAATAATAACATGAAAAAAATTAAAGAATTTTATTCGATTCTTTTCTTTCCGAAAGTAACTTTTATCTTTATTAGATTTCTAATTAAAATCATAATAACAAAGAAAAATTCTGAAATCCTTTTATCTCTTAAAGTTTAACCGATGAAAAAGGACTCTGAAAGAGACTCGTTTAATAAGATTAATGCGTAATTGCTTCGTTTTAAAACAGTAGAGAAAAATTCAATTACAAGGAGTGCTTCATTAAAATGCCTCATTTATGATTATTAAACGTATATGTTTCGTAAGTAAACCGTAGTAGGACTAAAACCTTCCTTAATTAACGCCTTTTTTACTTCACTCCACTTCTTTATCTATCTATATATTTAGATCGAACATTTAAGCTACCACAATCGGCTTTTACAGAAATTAGTAACGCACTACAAGTGCTAGTTTTACTCTGCAATTCATGCCAGTAGACTACTTCCAGGCACTGATCGCACCCTCAGCCCCTTTTATCAGAAATATCTACTCTACATTCTCACTGCTCTCGGATTCCCAGGCAGCGATTCTCGCTGTTTCCAATTGTCTTCGGATCCCCGGATCTATGACTGTTGTGAAATGCAGACAAGTAGCATAAATCAGTTACCTTGCAGCGGATCCCATCCCACTGCGGTATTTCAGACAATGAAAAAGCAGATAAGCTGGCAAAAAAAGGGTTGCAAAATAAACCAGGTAAACTGCCACTCAATATCCTAGTCAGCATCAGCGAAAATAAATTATATCTTAATCAAGAACCATGCATCCTTAATTAAAGATCGTACAAGGGACCAGCTACGGGCGAACGCTCTTAAATCACTCCCTGACCATCCCAAGCGGAGTGCTGTGGCTGCATTTTGCTTGACGACTGGGCACAACTGCCTCTATGAACATCTTCACGAAATCAAAATTGTGAGCCAGCCCCCTCTGCAGTAGTGGCGTGACAATGAATGCAGACCATCTTCTCACCTACTCAGCCCTCCGATCTACAAACCTGGTTTCCAGTTACTGAGAGGCGCAATACTTTTTGAACAGACTGGCTAACTCATGAAATTTGTTTCAACCTAGTTTTTGGTGTTTTTGTGTATTGTGCTTAATTTAATTCTACTTCTGTTGTTTCCAATTTTAATTTTTGCGATTTTGTATCTATCCTCTTTGGATCTCTGTTAGTGCAATCTAATATGTTTGTCTTATGTACTGCCTGCTGCATTGGAAATAAAAAAAAAGCCTTCTCACCGCTATTTGGTCCGGTCATTCTAGTTCCTGATCAAGTAAAGTGCGAAACAGAAATCTTAAATTTGGCACGCTGACCAAGTAAGGAGTTGTCAACTTTTTATATCGAAAAATAATGTTATATAATATATGACCTCTAATTAACAAGCTGAGGGAGGAATAAAGGTCAAAATGTCATAGCTAATTACGGTATCCTTTTATCGTAGCTAATTACGATAAAAGCTCAGGGTGATAGGGTCAACGCCTGTCAAACCACTGTCCTATGAAAAACAACAGTTTGCAAATTTTCGCATCTTTTAAGGCTTCGTTCAGTGTCTTCACAGTGTGAAGTGGGACAAAAAGTGTTGCTGTCTATAGACTGAAACGAATGTCTTATAAAAAGGAACAAAGCATTGGACCGACCCAAAGAAAAAGTCATTGGATTGGTCTCTGAAGTTGCAGTTCAAACCTCGGATAATTACGCCATTGAATAATCTAGTCTTAACAATTGTACTGGCACATCCCAAAACTTCTGCTAAAGTTCAATGACTAGTCGGCTACGTATTTATAAATGATGTTGGTTAGTTATA
Source organism: Octonoba sinensis (assembly GCA_038502835.1). Taxonomy (NCBI): domain Eukaryota; kingdom Metazoa; phylum Arthropoda; class Arachnida; order Araneae; family Uloboridae; genus Octonoba; species Octonoba sinensis. Next base: position 211,149,915 of record CM076598.1, on the reverse strand, counting down.
TCCAGACTAGATCCACTCAGATGTAAGATTATCCATTTATGTGGAAATAGGCTCGATGCTTTGTAACAAATGTTATTCAACAATTGATCTTTGGAGAGCTGCTACTCCATCTAGTGTTTATCTTGCTAAACTTTTGTCCTGGCCATCTACCAAAAAAAGAAAAAAACCCTCAAACAGTGGCAAGTTTTTCATTTGATTTTGAGGCCAATTTATGTGTAATTCTCGGTGGTTTAAAAGCCAGAGTTCTATTGGTAAAATCAGAAAATCTTCGCTGCGTTAGGGCCACTGCTGCGACGAAAGATATTGGTCTAGAGTTCAAACATTCTCCAGAGCTATTTTCTTTTGAAAAAGGTAATTTTTAAGCACTTTGGCAAATCAATTTACAAAACATTGATTGTTTAGTAATGTTAGTATTTTTAAGCAATTTTAGTCCAGCATTTGAAACTTAAAACCGTTTAAGTAACAGTAGGTATCAGCTCAGAGCTTTAATATTTTTATCGTTATATTGTTTATATTCTCAATTTTACACGACATTTTTTTTTTTGACGAACTTCAACGTAGAGCGAAGAGAAACACTATTGCTGCAAAACACTGTATCTTTGTTTTTATTGTTTTCGTTGAAATTTTATCTTTTTTTGGTTAATTATTTATTGACTATCTGGATTTATGTAAAAATATAATAATTAAACACATTGATCACAATTATCGGTTATTTGATAATAAAGAAGTAATTAAAAATGTTTTGGATATGTTTTATAGCAATAATGATAGAACTATTTAACAACTATTTATTTTATTGCGAATCTTTTATTTTTATTTTTTACGACATTTTCTCTTAGACAGGGCAGTACTTAAAAATTAAGTGGTCATTTTTATAACGATGTACAGCTTTTATAATTAATGATATTGGTGTAGCAGAATATTATTATTAATGCTACTATTAGTATCTTTTCTTGTCAACAGAAACGCAAACACATAATAAAAATAATATTTATCATGAGCGTAATTTTAATGCTTGTTAATATTAATGTTTTAAGAAAATAATTAATCATCATTTTCAAACTTTTATGTGTTCGAAAAAAAAATCTAAAGCTTGCTTCTACAATATAAACTGGCGTAATAAATCCAAGCCAATAATGAAAAAAAAAAGATCTCTTATACTTTAAAACTTTAGCGATTACACATTGTTGCGTTTTCAACACACTGAATCATTTGTATTCGTCAAAGTTCGTGTCACGAGACCTGCAGCACGCAATACGGCACAATTATCGTGTTGAGGCCTTATCGAAATTAAAGGTTTACGTTAGTTTGTCTTTTCAATGGAAATTCGAGAGAGCGGTCAAAGTATGTAGGTTCAATGATTAAATCTAATACATTTCGACAAATGGGTTTTTATCGATTAGATTTAACTCTTGGTCTGTTTTAAATCTGGCAAGCGCACAACTTTATCCCGATTTTATCAGTTACTTGATTGAAAGTTTCCTTTTAACCCATACTCATGCTATTATTTTATCGAAAGTTGAAGCAAATTGAAGGGGGACAACTTTTTGGAAAAAACATGGACATGTGTTCAGAAAAGTAGTATTGCAAATTTGCCCCCAAAAAACAACTGAAGGAACATGACAACAAAATCAATTATTTACCCCTTTTCAACAAATTATAGTAAATAAATTCACATGCACTTTTATCTCAATGTGAGATACGTAATTGATACAAAGGTAACGTTTACCTTGTTATAATATAAACGATCAAATCGTAGAAGACTTTTAGTAATTATAATGTGAGCGATGCAATCGTTAAAGATTTTGAGCTATTATAATATAAACGATCAAATCATAGACGATTTTAAGTTTAATATGAACGATTAATACGTAGAAGAGTTTGAGTTAATGTATATAGATAATTCTCATTTTTAAATAAAAAACTAAAAATATGATAGTACGCAACTGTTTGAAAGTAATACGCCCTAATAACAATATTTATCTAAAAAAATTATAATAATGGTTAGATGGAAAAAAATCTCTGCTAAAACCATGGGCAGGTCAACGGCAGTATCTACACAAAATGAGTTTCGGAGATATTTGAAGACATGCGTTTTGACTTCCCACAAACGTACAAAAAACACTGAAATTTGAAGTAAGGTTATTTTATGTGTTGACATTGAAATATTTTTTCGGCTGTAGCTATTACTTTGATTTTTCATTCCCATAGAAGGCAAAAGCCGATAATGCTGTTTACCTTCCGTTCTGACAATTATTGTCATATACAGCAGGCTGGTAGTTGGAAGAAACTGCACAATTCGCTATTAAATGTCCATTAATTACGCCTCACGAAACGTATATAACGTAAAACAGATAGGTTGTTACGAAATATATTATTATGAAGAGCATACCTGCATCTTTATTTTTACTTAAAATATGCATAACTACCATGTATCCACCGGCATAAATTTAATATAAATAATAACTAATTTAAAAATACAATAGTAACATATTTTATTATTAAAAGCATAAATAAATACCATATATATATTTGATATAAGTGTAATATAAATAAATAATAATGTAAAAAATACAAATAATTTTTATATGCAGTACGAAAAACATATCAAATTGATATAAATTAAAAATAATATTAATTGCATAATACGTCAAATACGGGAAATATTTACTTAAATAAATGAATATAAGCTATAGTTAAATAACTTTTCAGAGTTCAGATTTTTCGAGTTTAATAAAATCACTGAAAAATAAAACACTTCGTGAGAAATTTGTTTATCTACTATATATTCTGATTTATCGTTGACTGGAAGAGGCCCTTAGAAAGCTCTCTCTGACATTACGGACACAATTTCTGAATAATGTCTCGTTTCCTCTTCAGTGGAATGCCTCTAGGTTCTGGACTGACGCGGTTATCACACGACAGGAATTACAGGCAAACGCAACCGTAATAGGAATCGTCAACTCTATCGGAAACCGGTTTTTCTACCTATTTCCACCAAGAGTTTCTTGAAAATGCTCATGTGCTATAGAAATTCACGGTTTCTTGAATTAGAAGCAATTCTCTATCTACGCTACAAAAAAATTGCCTCTAGAACGTTTGTTTTAAGGCAAATTGGGCAAGGACCAATCTTCTGGCTGGAATTTCGTGACGTCAATTCAACTTTCCAGTAAACATGGCGGCGATTTGAAGACTGGCGATAGAAGGATAAATGTTAAAAGGAAAGTGCGATTTCGAAATTAGTTTTTTTTTTGTTTAAATTTGTGAAATCACGCTGAAAAAACATTTGTAGGATGTAAAGTCGCTACTTTACTAGTGCAGGACATTGCAACGACTGTCTTATGATTAAATCGCTACCAAAATGCAAGTGCGTTTCAAGCGATAAATTTAGAGACAGTATGAGTACCGTTTTTTTTATTTTTTGTTTTTTCTTCATTTATATATCATGGACAACCATACTATAGAGTTGTCAGCAGTAATAGTCTAGGTGTCATACGTTGTTTTCTATTTTTGATAATTTTATACCTAATTCCACTTATTTTATTTTAATTAAATTTAAACTGAAGTCCCATTTTATAGTTCCTTAAAATTCGAAGTTTCATATTCAGTACATTGTGCACACCTCCCAAAAATCTCCGTCCGTGGCACTCGTACTTTATGTACACATCAGTTTTGTACAACTTTAAATGAACAGTTAGAGTCACAATGAAAAAAAAACTATTAATTATATTGATATTAGATGAGGCACAGAATACCAAATAATAATATTTTACCAAATTATGCTCCCCCGTAGTGACCAATAGAGTCACTACGGGGGACGGTGGAGGGGCCAGGGCACCCCGGGTGACACCCAAAATGAGATATAGAGTTTTAGAAAAAATACATTAACGTGGATTATACAATTTTACGGGTGCTATTTCAAGGTATCATAACTGAAAATAAATGTAGTTTAGTGAAAGTTATCCCAAATAAATAAAATGAAATTCCTAAAGTGTTTTTTAAGCACCTCTGAAAATAATCTAAACTACAAGTTTATACAACACACATTTCTTTCTTTTTCTTCTTTTTTTTTGGGGGGGGGGGGAGGGAAACCAAAAATTATTACCCCCCCCCCCCGGAGTGACACTTATGCTAGGAACGCCATTGCTTTAATACATTTCCATTCAAATTAAAGATCTTGTTATGAATAAACTCAATAGCATACAACTAGATACTAAAATTCGTAAAACATGTATAGCGTTTTAACAAAACTTTTTCAGATTTCATGAGAATGTATTGCATTATAATATAACAACAATTTGTGATCACACTTTTCTGAAATATTTAAGCAGGCAGAGCCGCCTTGAACTTATATTTTTGGGAGGGGAGGGTGATTTTTGATTTTCCGAATGAAACTTCGTATTTCACCGAATCGCGAAAATCAAACTTAATTAAACATGATCTTATTGAAAATAAGTGATCATTGTACACATAAAATAAAATTTGATGTCTTGCAATTCACAACTAGATAGTTGTCAGTCAAAAATGAAAAACTATTGTTATACCAAATGGTCAAATTTACCATGGTCTGTGAGAATTTGCGGAATAAGAACAATTTCTGGGAGGTCACAGTGACCTGCCGTGACCTTGCATGGGATTACCCCTGAATGCAGAAACCTACTTGTTTGAACGAAATATCAAGTATAAAAACTGTAAACAAATTCCCAACACGAGGATACAGATTAGAAAATGGTAGCTAGTTATGAGCAACCGTCCGAGAAACCGGTGGCAAACCTGTAGGAAACTCTCGATCGAAAATTAGCTCTCGAGATTGCCGATAGAACGAGGTGGAAGTTTTGTTTGCTTTAAAATTCCTGTCGTGTGATAACCGCTTGAGAGACGCGGCAGACATAAAGGTCTCCAGCTGAAAAATATTTTTTGGGGAAGTCAAATTCCTTGAACCGATGATGTTTATGATCCATTTTGTAGAAGAAATTCCGTGAACCTCGGCGAAACTCAAATTTTAACGATATTGTCTAAGTACGCCCGATACTTGGATTTCAGTTTCCGTTGGTTTTTGTTTTGCAGTGAAGTTCCGGAAGTCCTGTGCATTTATGCTGATAACGGCCATCTTGTTGCTAAAGGAAGGACAAACTTTTTCAAACTCTTGGAAATCAAAAACATTACCTCCTCGTCTCTTGTTCGACGCCATGTGCAATAGAATAAGCGCTCATAAAATTGTGCCTGGATTAAAAAATCTGAAGGAAAGTGTCTTGTCTTATCTTCCAACTATTTTCCACGGTAATCATGGTGGTAAATAGGCACCAATCTTTTTTTCGGGCCGTTCAGTTGTCTAGCCAGCAGCTGACCCCCCGTTATGCTCCCGTTATTAGTCTCTCCAGTTCCCAAGACTTGACGTAAGAGATAGCAATTCTTCTGCCTTTCGCCCAGAGAGAGCTTTATGATCAATGAGATGTTGCTCCTTTTTGTGTTGGCTACATTATGAATATTACTTACCATCCAAAAAACAACTACAGGTAATATTTAAAATTTTGGTATTTGGAACACCAAAACTGCAGAAAAAGAACTGCCTAACACTTTTGAAAACCTGCAAAAATATGTTTAAAACTACTGCAGAATGTTTTCTGCATATTTGGTGTTTCTTAACACCTTCAAACATCTATTTTTGCTTTTTGCAGTTTTCCTGCACATCCTAGGCTCAAAATGACTGTAAAATTTACTCTGCAATTTTAGGTTTCTAAATACCTTCAAAAATTTAATTAAAGTATCTGTAGAATTTGGAATATAATTTCCCCTCCTTGGTGTAGGTTTTTAACAAGATTGTAACAAAATGGAAACTTTGAATGAATTTATAATTGAACATAAAAAAAAGTTATGATAAAGAAATTGGTCACTATTATGAGACGATCAACGCAATTCAAACAATTAAGCATCCTAGGTATTAATATTTTCTGCTAAAGAATTCCAATAACGATCAAAAATGGAATCTTTTTAAAATACAATAAATGCTTCAGAAAACGTTAAAACTATTTCGCATAAGTCAAATCAATAGATAAATCGAAATCACACGAACAACGTCCAATACAATCAGTACATCTTATAATTAAATCGCAAAACCCGAAAATACGAAAAACACTTTGTACATGCTCTGTTTTCATGATTCCGGTTTAACACTGAACAAGGTATAAATGTGACAAAAATAGAAACAACGCCAAAATTTTCAATCAACAATTACCGTGAAAATTATTAATTTTGCTAAACTAACGCACTAACAAAGACCCGTTTTTGGCTGCTTTTTAGTAATGTCAAGAAAAATATCAGTGGTGTACTGCCGTGCTAAGCACAAAACTCGTATCTACACATTCGGCGAAATTAAGTTATTGCTGCCTAGTGGTTGTTTGTCATTTATTTTACCTAAATACAATGTTTTGTGGTCATATATGAATGGCAAGCATTTTTTTTTTAAATTCCATAAAAATGCTCTTTGAATCAATACATTGAAGGCGCAAAACGTTAATTGTCAATATCTCATGTTTAACTCAGAAACTTTCGATTAAATGAGAAATGCAATGCAAAATCATTTTATCAAGACATTTTAATACCGTGGTGAAACAATAATTCTTTTGGTGAATTGAAATTCAACTGCTTTTTTATAAAATGGGGGGAAAACCTCTACTCATGTAGCGCAATCAAATGTATAATGCAAAACAGCATTAAACGCTTTAATAGAAAATTAACAATAAAGCTTACATCAACCTCAGGCAAAGAAATTAGATTTCTGAGAAGTAACTCGGGTGCTAATTATTCTAGAGTTTAACAAATTCTACTGTTTGTGCACTGCAGTAGAGAATTACTGACCATAATGTCAGAAAGATGCAATTCCACGACTTAAAACGATTACTGTGCGGAATAATTGCACAATATACAATCATTAAAATATAATCGAACACATAACACTGAATAAACAATTCTAGAAATTGAATAAAGCAATATTGCGAAAATACATTCTTCATTGCTCTCCAGTAATAAAATCATCAGTGAAATCTCGAATGATTTACAACTTGTATTTGCGAAATATTGGTTCTTATGCAAAATTTTCAACTTCAATTTTTCAGAAGATGTATTAAACAAGAAATTTTAAATAAATTTTCAGCACTTTTGTATTTTTCTCCGATTTTTTCTCATCATCAAGTTATTTTTAAAACTTCTTTCCAGTATCATCAATCACAAGAGCACTTCTTTCTTTCCTTCCTACCACGTTTTGGAAATGGCTGCACAGCTGATAAATTATTAAAGCTTTACGTTTTGACGCAGCATGAAGGATCGTAATTTTTCGCTTTGTAATTTAAAGTTTAGCTTCGGTTTTGCCATTTAATATATGATGAACTGCATATCGGGAATTCTTTATTTTGTAGTTTAAAGAGGGCTGGTCTTACAAATACGGCAATGGGATATTCGCTTTTTGAACTTTGCTGGATATTCATGAATTTTTCGTTAGCCGCCTTCTAAGATTTATTTCTCTGTCTACAATTGCTCCGAATGAAGACTTTTATGCTGAAATCCCTTGCGTAAAATCCTCATCACCAAAGTGAGACAAATATTCGAGTTCATTCTTTCGTTTTGTCATTTTCTTTAATGAAAGTAAATTATGTTTTCCACACCGAGCATTTTGTAATGCACTCTGGAATGATGACTAAATAAGCAGTTCGAGTGTAAAAGGAAACTTAATTTAAAACGTGTTCATAACCAGCACATTCTCAACAACAGGCAAATAATGTGACAGAACACAAGAAACTGAAATCCTGTCTTTAAAGCAAAACCTTTTCAACAATGTATTAACATTGTGGATATTTGGAATTACGATGCTTAGAATTTAAATATTTCAACGAAACTGCATTTATTTGTTTCTCGATCTCTATGCTTTACGATGATCAAATAATCCGTTTCATTACGTAAATTTCTCAACGTTTTAAAAATTGGTAAAGGTATCGTAATTTATTGCACTGAAGATAAATTATTCATTAAGCTATGCCCATTAACTGTTTATTTAGAGCAGGGGTCCCCAACCCTATGCCCGCGGGCACCATGGCGCCCATAGATCGGTTTAGCTGCGCCCGGTGCTGGTACCCAAGGATAAAATATTTCAGTTTTCCATTTTAAACTAGAGAGCATTAAGAATCTAGAGTACATGAATAAAGGGCCATATAAATATGAATAACCCGATAATGATAAATGACAATTAATACCATAAAATCAAAATATAGATTACGACTTACAGATGAACACCTTGACGATTATAAGATAAATGATTAAGGGGACACGGGACCTTGAAATCATCAAATTTTCGAAATTTTTTTTTTTCATTGAAAGTATGAAGAAAATAATTGTCTATCTTGTGGTGTAAAATTTTTTTCGATACGATGATTTTTAACGATTTTATGACGTTTTTTCGAAAAAGTGGGCGGGGCTTGGGAGTGAGAGTTTTGACACTTTCACAGCTGTCAAGTTTGTTTACCTTCTGATTCTCTCGTATTTTTCTGAATTTTCCCCTCAGATTTTCGAATTTAATATTAAAAATATTTTAATTATTATATTTGAAGAGTTTGGCAACACTGCGTTAACTTTGACCGTGTTTCTTTGAACATTTTCGCATTTGTTTATGTTTATTTTTTGCCTAGTTTGCTATCATTTTCGAACTCGCATTAGATACTCCTTTTCTTGATTTTTTTTCTCGTTATATTGTTACATTTTGTTTTTTTATTGTTACATCATTGTTTTTTGCTGTTATCTTATCGTATTTTCGTTTTCCTTTTGTTTTTACTGTTGTTTTCAAAAATTTATTTTGGAAACTCAAACTATGGATTCCATCAATTCACGATGGCACAAGCCGAGGCCACACTCAACTAAGAGAAGAAAAAGTGCTATAGCAAATGCAAAAAAACGATGGAATAAAACAGCTGTTGCTTCTACAGTTTCAGCTGATGATACTGGGATATCTGACCTGAATGATTCCAGGACTGTGAAAAAATTAAAACTTTTCTCTGATATCTCAAACACTTGTGATGTGCCTTCATCTACCGCAACTTTATTTTATGATGAAATGTGGTCCCCTCTGGTAAAAGAACTCAAATGTTCTTCCTGTGAATCTCATAGTTTGAATGTAAAGAAAACAAACACAGAATATGGTTTAGCTGCAAAACTAAACATTTTCTGCGACTCCTGCAAAAAAGAGTATAGCAGTGTATTCTCCAGTCCACGTGAAGAAAACAGTAAAAAATTTGCAGTAAATAAAGATGCTGTTTCTGCTTTTCTCAGCTTTGGAAAAGGACATGCCGCACTGGAGAAATTTTCGGGACATATGGGCCTCAACGCAATGGACCGAAAGACATTCGATTCATATGTCTCACATTTGGCGGAGGAAAATGTAGCTTTTAAGGCTGATGTTTTGCAAAAATGCCGCGAAAAGGTGAGGGAGGAACATAAAAAAATTAGTGAAAGCGAGGAAAGTCCTGAAGAAGTTATTAACATTGGGGTGTCGTTCGATGGAACCTGGCAGAAGCGTGGGCATAGCTCCTTGTATGGCATTGGCTGTGTCATTGACATTATGACTGGCATTGTGCTGGACTTTGAAATTGTTTCAAAATACTGTCACCTATGTGAAGTAACAAAAAAGGAACTTGATGAGAGTTCGCCAGAATATCAAATATGGCATGAAGCACACAAGACATCTGGTTTATGTGAGAAAAATTATGATGGCTCATCGAACGCGATGGAAATGTATGCAGCAGAAATTTTGTGGCGTCAATCCATTAAAGTATGCAATATGCGTTATACGGTTCTGCTTTGTGATGGCGATTCAAAAACCTTTTCACATTTGAATGTATATGAAGGTTATGAAATTGAAAAAGAAGAGTGTGTAAACCACGTTGCAAAGAGACTTGGTACAGCGCTTCGAAATAAAGTGAAAGAACACAAAGTTAGAGGAGAAACATTGGGAGGCAAGCGTAAAGGACATCTCACTGATGCATTGATATCAAGGCTCACAAATTTTTATCGAAAAGCGATAACTTCTAATGCTCCTGATATCGATGCAATGAAAACCTCCATTCTTGCTTCACTTTACCATTGCTCATCGACAGATACCAAGCCCAAGCATTTCAAATGTCCACAAGGTGAAAGTTCTTGGTGCTTTTACAACCGAGCTAAAGCTCTTGGTCAAAAAGCTCCGAGTCATTCCAAAATGAAAGCTCCTCTCAATGATGAAATAGTCTCCAAAATCTTGCCGGTTTATCAGAGATTAGCTTGTGATGATTTGTTGAAGCGCTGTACCTCTGGGCAAACCCAAAATGCAAATGAAAGTTTGCATAGTGTTATCTGGCAGCTGTGCTCGAAAGATGTGTTTGTGTCAAAACGACGATTAGATATAGCAGCGACAAATGCCATAAGCCAATACAACATGGGAAGTGTTGCAGCCGCGTGCTTAAAAAATGATGCAGCCTATTTGAAAGTTGCAGAGAAAATTGATATTCGTCGCATCAATCAGAGTGTCAGACGACAGTCTTGTGTGTATAAGAAGGCTGCCAAACAAAAGAAATACAGTAAAAAAACTGCTGATAAAAAAATTAAAAAAACTGAAGGGGAAACATATAGTGCTGGGGCATTCTAATGCATGGAACATTTATATCTTTGAGCATTTCTGGAAAATATATTGCTTGTTTGTAAGCAGTGCAATGACAAAAAGAGTGTTATTCAGAACTTTTTACGAGCTTATAACTTTATTGAAACACACAATGGAATTCCTTCACTAAATGTTCAATAAGAATTCTGTAATTTCTTTTTACTGATAATAATACAATAGTTACAAAAAAAACATATAAATAATGCTGTTATGTGCTTTTTAAGGATGCTATCAAACTCTAAGTAATATTTAGTGCCATTTGCCCAAAATGAAATTTTTTTTCTCGATAAAACTTTGTACCCTTTTCTTCGCTACTTTAAAACCTGCACCTGCATTTCTTAATAATTTATCTAATATTTTTTTCGCTGTTTCATATAAGAATTTTAAATAAATTTTGGCACTACTTTTTGTGAAGCTATCCTTAAAAACAATTGTTAGAAGCTAATATCCTAGACACGTAATCAAATTTGCCGAAATCTTTGAGAATTGCTTTTTCATAGTAAAAATAAAGAATTATGCACCTGTTCTAATAATAATATAATAGTATTGACTATAAGAAGCATGTAAATAATATTATTATGCGTTTTAAGGATATCTTTACTCTTCGAGCCATATTTAGTACATTTATACAAAAAAATGCCTTTTTCTCCATAATTTTTTTTTTGTTATTTTCCAACTTTAACTTGAAGGCCGCGTCTGAATTTTTGAGTAATCAACCTACAACTTTTTGCATAGTTTTATATGACTATTAGAATTATTTTTTCGCATTACTTTTTATGAAACATGTATTAGGATTTTTTTAATACTGGTTTCATTGTAGTGAGAACCAAAGAATTTTGAAAAAAATATGGTCGAAACTAAAAAAAAAAAATTTCCCAGAAACTATTAAAATTAAACTGTTACAGTTTGCCAATAAGGGTTTACATTGTCATTATGTGTCCCCATGCAAATTTTTGTGCTGTTTGGTTGAAATTCCAGATGCGAGGCTCAATTTTTATGTTTTTCATATTTTTCATATTTCGCTATAATTTTGCAGTTTTTTTAGTCAAAATTATTTCTAATGAGCTTAAAATTTAAAATTTAGCATAAATACACAAAAGTAATTGTAACAAAAGTCTAAGTTAAGTATAAAATTTAAAAAAATAAAATTTCATTTTAAAGGTCCCGTGTCCCCTTAAAATGTTTTGTGCCAAAATGTAAGTCCAAAGATAGAACAACTTAAAAAAAACACAAATTCAATTGTTTTATCTTGTCTTGACTTACCTTGACGATTGCTTGCGAGCAGGGATTTCATCATATTCTCCCAATTAAGAAACTCTGGTTAGTGAAATGCAATGCAAATATCACTTTGACTGTATTTTATATATTTTATAAATAATTTTTATACTTCGTTTGTTTTGCAAGCAACTTAGTAATCATTTATTTTACACAAGAATATTAATACTAATTATATTCATATGTTAAATTAATTTTTGAAAATGAATTTTGTGTGCATTAAATGAAATGTGTATTATTAACTATGTCCACCAACTATAAATTTATCTTGGAAAAAATAAATGGTGCCCGCCATTCGACCGATATTCTGGTATGTACTCTTTGGTACAAAAAGGTTGCGATCCCCTGATTTAGAGGATGGGTTATCTCTACAATGTTGGACGCACTTGATATTTGAGTGAAGAGCAACACTGCAAAAAAAAAAAAAAAAAAAAAGAAAAAAACTCGAGAACTTTGCAGAATTACTGCAGTTTTCGGATGCCGTATTTCAAGTAAAGGATAAATCACATCTCTTGCTATACTGTTGAAAGAATTTCTACGTTTCATCTTCTGCACTACCTCGGGAATCTCGCTATAAATAATAAACAAGAGAACCTACTTTCGTCGAGTTCTGCTTCTTATCAAACTACAAATTTTCACTACTAAACAGAACAATTTCTTGTTCTTTGATAAATCCAATTTTTTTTATCAGCCATAACGGACAGTATTTCCGTCATTTTCCAAGAAGGCATATCCTGTACTTTTAAAATGAAAGTCAAATTTATAAGTAGCAGCGACCTAGAATCGTTTCTCCAATAGTTGTATTTATGGAAAATACATATAAAATAGGACTGTAGTGAACCAGGACAAACACATCCTGCTGTATATATTTTTGTTTGCCGTATTTTCTTTTGCATAAATGATTCACAGATCAATACAAGGTTTCAGTATATTACAATATAATGTTGAAACACCGAAGTAAACTATTTGTACATAATCATTTTTTCAAATGACGAAGAAATAAAATGAGGAAAAAAATAGATCATTAATGTGGTAATGATTTATTAGAACAAAATGATTAACCTTTTTGATTTAAATTGTACACTATATTCCTCTCTCTCTCTCTCTCTCTATATATATATATATATATATCTCCGCCATACCATCTGTAGTATATATATCCATAATACCATCTGTAGAAATATTAGCCGTTTCTGAAGCAGGTATTCTTTTCCCATCAGCTTGCCCTTAACGTTCCTCATGCAAGAATAAAGTGTTTAAAGAGTTCTTTGCATATAAAATTTAACAACGTATGCATTTATTGAATTTCACTTTCAGTGGTTGTTTTACTCGTATCGTACTCGTTGGGAACTAAAAGCACATGTTTACGAATAGCACATTAGGGACACATTGTATTCCACATTGCTCCAAGTGATTTCTAGGAAAAAACATGGGGAAGAAAATAGATTTAGCCGAACTTCAGAAGAGTCGAGCTAATTGAGACGATCCACTGAGAGTTCAGTGGGTAGGCTAGGATCGAGAAAACATCAACCGGAGTCGATGAAATGAGCGCAATTACGTCTGGATGATTCGCTCAGGAAAGCATCATTCAATAATCAGGTAATTGTGCTTTAGTGCTTAAGTTCTTTTCCCAAAAGCATGTTCAGAATACATTTGATAAAAATTAAAAAAAAAAGATGATTCGTATGTTTTCTGCTTAAAAAAAAGTTTTTGTTTCTAGCTGTATGTACGTATCGGTTAATTACTGGTATTATTTTTTTTTAAAGGGGGAAAGACTTTTTTTCCCACAATTGTTACGCCTTAGTTTGTTTCCGAAAATAAAGTTTCTATTCTAGATTAAAAGCAAAGCAATTTATGCGCTATGGGTTTACAATGTTTATTTCAAATAGGTTTTGCAAGTATTCGCCAGATTTACAAATTTTCCTCAAAGTAAACTATTTGGCAGCTTATTAAGCAGTTGTTTCACTGTCCTTTGATATTACGACAGTTTAAATGCATATACAATGTATATTACAATAGCATAGATACTTCAAACATATACATATGTTTAAAATTTTTATTTTATCTATACTGGTGTTTTATGAAAAAAATTAAAAATTCCATTTGAGAAAATTAATGACTACTCATTTGGAATTATCATGAGAAATTCACGGAAATGATTAAATTTGGTAAAATTTCATATCAAGCCTATAAATCGGTTCAAATTCTGGCAATATGTCAAATTTAAAAACAATAAAAGCCCAAGACACACAAAAATTAAATTATTCACAAAAGACAAAAAATAGTTGACGGTGTGGCTTATAAGTATGTTACAACTCATCTATTCTTGTTAAATGATCCTTTAGATTCTGCCAGGTGACTCTTGAATTGAGAGAGCTATCCAAAATAGTTTGAATTTAGGCCTGGAAATATGCAAACATCAATTCAATATGTAAATTTCAAATGCTGAACACATTTTTAGCATGTTCTGTCGCACATAATTTTAAGGCACAAAAATATATTCTTGTATGTTCTTTTCAAACTCAATGTATGGAAAGCTGTCGCTACGTAGATATCAGTTTTCAGACCCGAATCAACACTTTTATCTTTTGCGTAGTGCTTAAAATGTTGATTAATGCTCCTTTAGTTTGCTTTATAACGCATTCATTATAATTTTGTTAAAATAATGTTGTAAAATATTATGCAATAAAACATCGATAATTCAATTATCATGGTATATCATTGATTTGGAACGATACATACAACAAAACGATGTATGCGGGTAAGCATTAAGAAAGATAGTACCACTAAATTGCTAAAACAAGACGATATATATGGGAAAACGATAGATGCGGGAACGGTGGATCTACAATCAACTGTAATACAAATTATTTTAACACCATTTCAAAGTAATAGTACTAATGCTGACAACTAATAACACATCTGATAAATTCTTTTAATTAGACATGCAAGTATATTTATTCTGTAAGTTTTATATTCCCTATCGAAACAGAAATAAATGACTATTTTATTTCATCTTATTAATGATTTTGTTTGTATGTCGACAGGGTGGCGTAGTGGTAAGGCAGCAGGCCTCGTACGCTCAAGATCGCGGGTTCAAACCTAGCCCAAGTCGGTGGATTTTCAAGATGCAGAAAATCGTCTGCGCCCATGTCGTATGATTATGCGGCATGTAAAAGATCCCTTGAGTAGACATTTGGCTTGGATGCTCTCGGCTAAATTAAATTCCTAGTGCATATTGCATCAATGAGAGCTCAGGTACCGCCATCTAGTGGTAACTGAACGTCAAAATTCTCATGCGGCGAAGGTACCACACTCATTGTGGTGCCGCTGAAAGAGATGGTACCAATTACTGGGGAACGCACTAGGTCTGCAATGGTTAAGGACCAATACCGCAGCCCCATTAGAAAGAAAGAAAATGATTTTGTAAATAGCGCTTACATTAAAAAAGAACCGAGGTCAAGAAAAACTAGGAAAAATACTAGGGGATCAGTCATAAATGATGTCTCGCTTCGAGGGGGGAGGGGATTTCGTGGAATTGTGACACAGTGTGACAAGGGGGAGGGGTTAACAAGACATCCTGATGATGCAAACATAGCGTGACATATAACAGGGGGGGGGGGGGGTTTCCCTTGAAGTTTGACATTTTGTGAGAAAGGGAGGAGGGGGTCAAATATGTAGGGAAAAAGCGTGACATCATTTATGAATTTATGAACGGTCCCTAGGACAGAAAATGTGATCGTTACCCCCGTAATGTCTACAAGGGATCGCATAACCGTAAAACAGATATGTTCTACCTAACTGTCATTTAGAAACTTTATTTTCCATTTGAGTCTTCTTTTGTCCGCTTGCTAATCAATGTTTAAAACAATGCAACATATATTTTTTCCGGTAGGATATTTTCAATGCCTAGCATACAGATCGATGACCTGTGATTTAGAAACACCCTTTCACGAGTTAAAGAAGTATTTTTTATCCCGTTCTTGCTTTTAAAAAACATCGATTTATTCCCTCACGTACAGCAATAACATAAACGAATACGCAAAAAGTAATTATAAGAGATAGCTATCCAAAATATGTATGGTGGAACAACTCCCATAAGTTACATAAAACATTTATGCCCGTCTGATTTCATTGCTTTTAAACCTTGAAAACAAGAACTGTTCATAAATATTTGCTTTACAACTACCGTGGGATAATTTAAATGTTCATTAGCAAAAATGATCGCATATGTTATTTAGTCATTACTTTGAAACCATCCTTACAGTTAGAACTCCCGCTGGTTTTAAACAAGGCCACATGTCTTTAAGGCACTTAAATATTTTTCTTTTATCTTGCTTAAAATCTTTCAGAGATGTCAAAAGAGACGAATTAAAAATTCTTAATGGTTTATCAAGGAAAATAAGATACTAAATCCGCTAATCCTTACTTCAACTTAAGTGGCCATTTAAATCAACCAAGCACAAATTGCCCGTCTTAAATAGTCGAAGAAATTTATTCAAAGAAAAAGGGCACAAGATGATGAAAATTTACTTTATCATTTCGAGTTAGGTAGGATTATTTTTACATTGGATAACTCATCGGAACTAATTTCAGTCATAATATTTGATACTTAAAACCAAGAAATTGTCTGTGGATTAAAGTTTTCATTAATTTGATACTCACTATATTTCAGACTCAATTAAAATCTGACGTTGTTCTCTGATAGAAAATATCGCAAAGTAAGGAGAAAAGATTATATTAAAAAAAAGTCTCCAAAAGCATTTTCTCATTTTTATATTGCTTTGTAATTGGACTAATGATTCTCGAGGGATTATGAGATATAAGTTTTCTTAAAAGGACATTTTTTCTGCTAAAAAAAAGGTTGGGTTATTTTAAGAACTGAAACTAAATGCTAATTTCCAGCTTTCATACGGATTTCGAGATTTATCTGGTGTTGAAAATGATAATTAAGTCAAAATAGTCGTCAACATAGCTAAATAAATTGACATTAAAACAATTGCAATCATTCAGTTCTTTTTTTAATGATGATTTTAACAAAAAAAAACCTTATTTCATCAAGCATGATAGAAAATGAGCAAAATTACGTTGCGAAAACAATTACAATTCAAAGAAACATTTTTTCTTAAAATGTGACTTATGTGTGAATCACATATTAACTGTCAATTGTAAATTTTTATGATCAACGCAAGAAAAACTTATAATTCCATAGCATATATAATTCTTTTTTAATATGTTGCTTAAGATTTTAGAAAAGTGTTTCGAAACATAATGAAATACTTCAGCTTCGTGGTAAAATACTAAAGCTCATATCTTCATGTGCTGATGGAGGAGTTCCTTGCAACTCCAAATTGCATGTATTGCATTTTCAGAAAAATTTTTCTTCAATAATTTTATTTATTTATTTTTACTCGTTTCTGAATTTAGGTAAATGATTTTGCTTTTTACACAAATAGTTCCCATTCAAAATTGCAATGTAGCTAAAATTTGCAAATGGTGCTTTTACAAAATAGTTTTTAAAGTCTGGACAATTCGATTTTTCCATAAAACACAAGTATTGATACAATACAATACCTAGACATATGTTTATGTTCGTAATATATGTACGCCTATTTTCCATATGTATAACATGAACTTTAAAAGTTACCTTCTTTCAAACTTTAAAAGTCCTTTGTGTTATTGCGCACTCTACAGCAAAATCAACGCAACGTATGATTACGAAAATTGTCATAAAATTCTATATATCCTCATGGTAATACCAAACTGTTTGTTATAATATCGTCCTAATATTCTTTGAATTCAACAATTAAAAGATTAATCCTCCAGTATTTTCTTTACTCTGCAAGAGTGAGTTCTGGAGTTCAAGTGAAGATAATTATAGAAATTCCTCCGCGGATTAATGAAAACAACGTAGTTTTTGAAACGGTTCGGTCGCGCCATTCCATGCCTTGTGTTTATATATATATATATAAAACCAACTGGAATTCATTCTACTGATCCGAATATCCAATATTCATCCATCTTTATTTTGCTTAATTTGGTAAGTATCTATGAACTTTCTGGTTTTCGCTGTGTTGCTTTCCTCCGAGGCGTTTGCCTTTTCGCCAATCCTGCCAGAATTTGATGCTCCATTTGCTGAAATAGTTGCTTATTTTTTACATTTCAGCTTTACATTGCTTTTTACTGTACACAATAAAAGCATTTGATGTGCTAAAAACAAACACGCCACATGATACAGACCTAGATCGATCAATAAATTTACGTTTAGTGATAGATTGAAAGAATTTTCCTACCTAAGTCAATGTAGATATACATACGTGGAAAAAGACATAGGCTGAAATAAGTTTTATATCAGCTCAAAAGTGATTTAAAAGGGCAGCTTTCTTGGAATTATATTCGCCGCTATTTTAAGTCTTTGTACGGGCAAAGCCGTTGCGGGTACAGCTAGTTGTAATAAAAATTGGCATATTATCAAATGACATGAAACTACCGCTTAATAAAATACCAAATGTCATTTTACAACGCGGAATATTTGTAAATCTGGCGAATAGTTGCAAATTATATTATAGTATTGAATTTGATATAATAAAGTTGTGAATAACTAATTACATTAAACTATTGATTTTTTTGTTAGTGTCCTTCCATTACCACAATGCCTATAAATTATTTGATAATGGTCAAATGTTGTGCGAAAAAAATACCATAATAAGCATCTAAACATAATTAAGTTAAAATGCTTATCATTTAATGTTATTGGTTATGTTAGGTTCGAATCAATATTCAATGTTTTTACGAAATAAAAAATTCTACGTTGAAAAATGTCCTTCTCTCACCCAATTTTGAAATGAATTATTTCATATAAAGTTTTGATAAAATATATCCATAGATTACCTTAATTAAAAATAATGATGCATGATTTATTATTTTTTTTGTATGAAAGTTTGTTAAAAATCAACTCCAAAATGATTATAAAATCTCTGCAAAGGCACTTTAAAACAAAGTAAAAGCTATATAATAAAAAAATAGTTTTATCATTCTGATGAGTGGATCAATAATAATCAGATAAATAAATGCATGTCTTAATATTCATTTTAAAAAGCTTTTACTGAAGCATTATTTTATTACGTTCGATATCAAAGAACACATTTTTGTTTCTCGCGTACTACAATAGTTTTCATTTAAACAGCTCCCCAATACTCGAAAAAATGGCCTCTTTTCAAAGAATTTAATAGACCCTTCAGTGAATTGGGAAGAAACGTCTAACGCAAACTGGTACGTCACATATATGTCCCAAACAAAAGAAGCGACGTTATCTCTGTCAGACAATGTCCACAAGTGATTAATGTACCGCAATGGCTTAACTTCTTTTGATGGTTCGCCCATCCATGGTACGAACCTCGAATAACATCACTTTGCTTTTATGCAGGTTACTCCACTGTTTCGCTACTGTAAATAAGCCTTTCGAGTCCCTTTGGAAGAACTAGTGCAGTTCATTGTCGATAAAAATAGCGTATCAGGGTATAAAAGCGAAAGATTCATATTGAAATCTTGTTAAATCGAAATGCTTACGGATATTTTTTCCTGAAGTATATAAAAGGAAAAGGTTAAAGTCATCTCTCTTTCAGTGAAAGATATTTTTTATTTACTTCGGATAAGTTTAGTGCTTTTTTTGACATTGAAAAATTAGTAAGATAGCGAAATTTTTAATATAAACACAAAAGTATGTATTTCTCTTAAATAAAATAAAAAAAAACGTCTATGAAATATTTTTATCATGATAAGCAATTTTTGCATTATATGTGTTTTTATATGCTACAAAGTTTTCAAGATAAAAATATATATATAAACAGTAAAGTTAGTATTACTTTTTGAAATCTTTTGAAGAAAATGTTTCGGAAAAATGTTATGGGAATATAAAATGTATTTATGTTTCAACGCAAGGATTTATAGATTCAACAATAAACTTTTCGAGAGATTCAATCAAAAAGTGTCCCAGAATGTGTCTTTATCAAATACAGAAAATTTTCCTCTGTATAAATTTTAAAGTTATTTTAAAATATAGACATAAATTCACCTGATTTTCGAAGTACTTTTTAGGAATACCCCAAATTATATTTATTTATTTCTATATAGAAAATTAAAAGTAAAAATACATTCTGAATAATTTTGAAGTATTTTAGCACATCGTTGAAATGATGCAACTGTTATCGATTTCGAGATAAAAATTTTGTATTTAATAAAAAGTTCAGAAAGTATTTCAGCAAATGATTTTTCTTAAATAAATTCTACTTTGCGTTTTGGAAAACTGTTTATTCGTAGAAACAATAAAATTGTGCATGTGTTACAGGAGATTAACTATATGTTCAATATCCTAAAGCAAAATTATTCTTGCGGAGACCTTTGGATCAGGAGCGTATCAATTTAAAAATCATGGCGGGGGGGGGGGATAAAACAATTTCATTTTCAATTTATTAATATCAATTACAAAAAAACACTAAGTAATGAATATTTTTGTAGATCATTGAAATAAATTCACAGTTTTCCCAAAAATAACCGATTTTCCCGGTTTTTAATGGGAGGGGGAGTTAAACCCCCTGAGCCCTCCCCCCTTTCCTACGCGCCTGCTTTGGACCATGGTCGTTCCCTTTTATCCAAAGGTATCCGCAAAGAAAGTGGATGTAGAGACTTTTACCATTAGGCTGACGATGCATTCGTTAAGATTTAAGGCATCAACATGGATTATTTTACGCATTTTAGTAGAGAGTTTGCTTCTGGTATCTTAACCAACTTGCATACTACGCTCAAGTTCCTAATACCACAAATGGATTTCCAAAAATGTGTTCCCTCAATTTTAAAAGTAATCTTTCAGGCAAATTATTGCCCAGAAACATTTAGGCGTCCGTCTACTGCAAAGAAATAAACATTATGCCTACTATTCACTAGAAACAGAAGGGCAAAATTTCTAACTAAAACTCTATAAATATAAAAAAGAAGACATAATCATCTTGGAATGTTTATATTCACAAAAATTCCAATTCCACCCTTAGATCCTCCGCGAGTTTACCATTATGATCCATGGAAATGCATTAAATTGAAAGCAAGCATTAGAATTCGCTTCCCGTTCTCCGCCCTTAAAATTTTTGCATTTAAATTACATGCCGGGACAAAAGCAATAAAATTTGAAAAGCAAATAAGAGGAAAAATAAAGATTTCCATCTCTACAGTCTATGCTTTTCTACGCACACGTTTTCAAGCGGGCTTTGATCAGATCCATATGAATAAAAAAAGAGACAGCCTAAGAGTTTTTCTTTCTTTTCTTTTCTTCGAATTTATAAATTTAAAGCTCTGAAAAATCCGAAATACATATTTTAATATTCAATAAGTTTCATTGTTAGTCTCTGTTTCAGTATAGCTGTTTGCAGTTTAGGTATTTATACTACACTTTAAACAGACTAGCTAGTACTAAATCTGATTTAGTTTTGCCATAAAGTTTATGAATCTTCATTGCTGTTTGCATATCTATAACATTTTATTTAAAACTATTACATACTAAAATTTTTATAATAACTTTCAATATGCGTTATTTTTTGGACAATAGTGACTTATATAGGTAGGGTAGAGCATCTTATGATGATGAAGGGCAAGCTAAATGTATCCCACCTTATTTGTCTCGTATTACTATCATTTAAAAGTATAACTAACAGGTTCAGAACTTAAATGATAGTACATGTAATTTTAAAAATATTTTACAATTGTTTTGTTACAAATCTTAAATATAATTTAAACAGCAATTAATCTATTACACTAGACACTTCAATTTTAAATGTATACTTAATGCCTGGTTAAAAAAATAAATACCAGTCATAATTCAGCACGTGCTATAAGTATTCAAAGCCAACAACGTTTCATAGGAAGAAACTTTACGTTATATTACAATAAAATTATATATGCCACATGGGAAAAATATGGTAGTTTAAAAAAAAGGCCCCGTTACACTTTCCTTGTATTAAAAAGCAAAAGTTTCAAGTATTAAACGTAAGCTGCTAGTATTAAAAAAAGTGGTTTGACTCCTCAATGTATCACTATATGTTTACATTGCCTTCGGCTGCTATAATATTAGTTAGAACTCATTATATTAACTTCAAGCATAACGGCTGAACGTCAGAAGGATACAAAAATAATGCATCATTTGTATTTTTTCTTTCTTTTTAATGCAGTTATTGTGCCCAAAAATATGTTGGCTGTTGTAGACCAAATTGTTGAACTTACCAACAATTTTTCGTCAAATTAACAAATAAAAATCCGTAACAGTCCGGGATATACTTACAACGATAACTCCTTTGGCAGTCCAAAAGCGTTATGTCTTTCTACACACACAGATGCAAGTTATTACGTTCAAAGTGTAGCAGAACTAAAAGCATAAACCATGCACATTTACATATTTAGAATTTTTTGAAAAGTTAAAGTAAGCATGAAATGACGCAATATTTGGACATTCAAAACAAGAAATTTCCTATTTAACTATACAAAAAAATGTCAACCCACTAGCAGAAAAATCGCATTGATATTGCACAATAAGGGTGCTCTTCTATGATAGGCAAATCAATAGTTCACAAATAAGGGTTTGCTGGTCTTAAGTTACCGACCTAAAACCCCAATATGTGTTAGGAAGAGTTAGAAAGACGCGTTTTGACGTAAAAGTACATAAGATCAGCCAGAATATCCCGTCGTCTTAACAGATAAGGCAATGGATATTTGACGCAGTCAGTTGGACGAAACTGGAAGGTCCGCTTTACGTGGTCTCTTATCCTTGCAAAGCTAAGTGGAAAGCTCGGTAGCTCGGTCTAGATTTTAAAGGTCTATGGTGGTAACTCCCTTCATGTCAAAGATATGGTCATCCAGCATGATGGTGGCTGCAAACCACCCTGTATGAGTCATACAGACAAAAAACACGATGTCTCTCTATTATATTTGTACCGCGTGAATAAAGAGTTTAATTGCATTCAGGTAAACATATTAACGAAAACATTAAGTAATAAAATTTGTAATTGCATTTTTTTTCGAATGCTGTCCCAGTTGAAAACATATTCAAAGTGACAGAGTAACCTATCTTTTAAACGCAAAAAATAACAGATAACAAGCCACACAACAAACTAATCTGAGTAAAATAATTTAAGTGCAAAAACACCCTTAAAAATTACAGTATATATTTCTATGCATAGGCAACATATCCGCATAATTATAAAAAATAATATCGTCTCTATACGTAGCGATTTAAACATTAGCATCCATTAAAAATCTATTAACGGAGGTTAAGGAACGGAAAATACGAGTTTTTGAACTCAGAAAACTAAATCAATCAATAAGCAACAAATCTTAATATGCAAACCTTTTAAGATGCAGTATGGTATATCGTTGACTTTAATATTTTTTTTTTGCTCGAATCTCAAAGGAATTGGATCGCAGCTGACCTTTGCGCCGAGAAAGGACAAAATCAATCTAACCGATGTATTGATTGCTTCATCATAACTTATTAAGAACTTTTATGATACTCCGTACTTTAAATGAAAAACAGAGATGGGTTGATTTATTTTTCAAGATTACGAGCGCAGCTATAGTTTTATTGAAGTTGAGGGTTTACATTTTTGCCATGAACTCATTTATAATGAAAAATTGCACGGATAATTAATATATCAACGGCATTTTCATTTTAGATTGAAAAAATAAAAGTAAAAGTCGATAAATTTAAGGTTTTTTCTTACGTAAATGTAGTGTTAATGTAACTTAACTTAATAAGCTGCCATCTTTATGACAGAAAATTATAATCATGATGTTGAATCAACCTTACACAAATGGTAAAATTCAGCGTGGCAAGCGACAAATTTAAGAAGATGGACGAGATAACGTGTCTTCTACACTGGGCTTTTTTCATACATTCTTGCATCCTGCTCAGCGACTTATTTGTAGGATTTTATGCATCATAGTTATAAATAAAGTT
This sequence comes from Octonoba sinensis, assembly GCA_038502835.1. Lineage (NCBI taxonomy): Eukaryota > Metazoa > Arthropoda > Arachnida > Araneae > Uloboridae > Octonoba > Octonoba sinensis. Next base: position 211,125,964 of record CM076598.1, on the reverse strand, counting down.
ACCCTGTTAGACCTACGTAAAGCTCGTTCGCATAGATGCATATGAATGATCCTTGGTTGTGTTATATACATGTTGTACGAGCAAAGAGAAAATAAATTTATAATAGGGACACTTGTTCAAAATTTTACAATTAGAAAAGAACTGGCCACGGCAGAAAATGCATTTAAAAAAAGAGGAAAATACTTTGTTTCATTAGACTTCGTTCAATGCGCAAACACATGCTCAAAGTGTGTCAACAAAAATGCGAAGGAATTCTTCATCAATTGCAACAAGTTTTCAATGACGATTGCAATTTATGGGGAAGCATGAAGCCTGGCAGAAAAATGCGAACTATCCTTTCTTTTCTTTTTTCAATTGCAGATTACTTTTCCTAATTGTCTGTCTGACGTAAATACCCCGTTACAGTGATGTACGTTTATAAGAACGAGTTCTATATAGGTATAAACAGATAGCATAAACTTTAATAATAACAAACCTATACATCACTATAGGAGTAATTATTTATTGAAATTGATTATTGTTTCTGAAGTAAAATTTTAAAATAATAATTAATAAACGGACTAGCGCTTTGTTTTAATTTATGAGCTTATTTTCCCGCTATAGCAATTCTTAATGCAGAGAAGTGTGTTCTGAACTTGCGATATCTGCGTACACCTTCTGTGGGCTTTGTAATACTGACTGTCCTATTTACACACTAATAGCCATCAAAATATATTTATTCGATTTTTTTAGAGAATAGACAAAATAATAATGAGCGAAAAAAATTACATAATAAAAATATAAGTTGAAATTAAAAAAATGTTATCTCATATATAACATTTATAACGTAGTGAAAGATAAGGATAAAATTGTGTACTTTGAGATGACTTATCCACTTTACAAATACTTCTGTTAAAACTGCATATACATATTCGCTTAGCAATCAGACTTAAGCCTAAGTTACACATATTATGCTAATTTTTCAACAATCCGCCTGAAGCTAATTTAAGCTTTTCTTCTACCCTCAGGTCAGAAACCTTCTGGCGTGGATGTTGTATTATTGTAAAAGGGATCTCAGCCGTTCAATATTTTTGTTTAAGTCAGGAAAAGTGTTTTTCTGGTCCAATTGTAAATTCTTCAGTTTTTCTCAGTCAGACTTTTATAAACTCACGAAGAGAGGAAAATAAGTCAATGTCTCTATTATCAACTATCTTCTGTTGGAAATTTGATCTTGTAATAGTAGCGTTTACTTTATCTTAAATGTGAAACAGCGATGATCCTTTGCATTGCCCGGGGGAGTTGAAACAATTTATAGCAGAGACGTTTACTTAATATTTTCAGTCCGGTGCTTCGCGCAACCCCCTTCCATTATCTTCCCGTACCCCCAGGGGTACACATACCACACTTTTGGAAGCAATGGTGTAGAGCGTAAGACATATACGCCTCCACTGCCGCTAGAATGTGCTATAACATAAATTATAATATGTTTGTTTGGTTGATAAACCTCCTTTGTTAAAAAATAGTGCCCGCACAATTGCATATGTTTTAGGAATACAAGAGCATTTTTTTCAATGTAAAAAAAAAAAAAAAAAAAGTCGAACTAAAGAATTAACGAAAATACAAAAAGTACACATTAAAGCATTAAAAGATGGAAGAATAATAGAAAAAGGAAGTCAACCACACAAGCGAAGAGATAGGAGGCACGTCATTGCTATATTCTTTAAAATTTGGGAAGCTTTTTTAATGCTTTTATGTGAATCTACATAAATTGAATTTTTTTTTTTTTTTTAGAATTTCTAACAATGCTGAGAAATGCTTGATTTAAAAAACTGCTTCTTAACTTATATTTCGTTATCTTTCGCAAGATAGTTTAAAGAAATCGTTTAGTTAGTCCATAGAAGAAAGTCAGCTGCTGCAGAAAAGTAGAAAAGAGGCTAAAAAATAGGAGATGCAAAAGTTAAAAAAAAAAACATATTTCGTGAATCACTAGAGCAATCATGGGGGAAAGGGGATATGGCGGCCATGAATAGGCATATAATTCTTTCTACCCCAAGAAACTGTGTTTTAATCTTACTTTTCTGTTTCAGAAATTGAAGAATTAACGAATGACCTCAAATGTTGACTTTATTTGCAAGCTGTAATAATTCGAAAGAAAAAAAACGATTGAAGTTTGTGAAAATGCACTCGCAAATTATCATTCAAGAAAGTAACAATTATGTGTTTAAATGGAACATTCACTTATGAAACTGTCTTTGATGTTCACATGTTGTTTTGATATTCACATGTTGTTTTGTTTTCTTATAAAGCAGGATTCTTTATGCACATACCTTTAAAAAAATCAAACTTAAACATACGAATCTTAAAATGTCACAAAATAAATTTGCGCTTAGAAGAAAGAGTTTGTTCTACGAAAAATATTTTCTGTAAATCAGATTATATTTTCCTTCGTTCTCTTTTGCAATGAGTTGCTTTTTGGTTTACACGTGAATGAAACAAATAAGTTTCTCATAATTTTTTCTTCATTTAAAAAAAATCAGCACAATATAAATTCCCAAATTTCTACTTAATGTATGAAATGGATAAGGACGGCATATTTTGTTATAAAGCCATCTTTATTCTCAATAGTACTTGGTATTATGCATAAATTCATAGCTTGATTAGATTTTTTTTTTCCAATAAAATTTCGCTGTCTTCACATTTTTAGTACATTGTTTTCGGATAAGACTTTCGGAATTGCCTACATTCCGATTTGACCTTGAGTTTACTCTATGAACTGAACTGGCACTTTCTTTATTATGTAAACAAAAAAATGTATTGTAAAATATTTTTAAAAAACGAGCGTACAAAGGTGAAAAAAAAAATATGTTTGGTATTCTACGTCATAGGCAAAGGTGATGCGCTGTCTAGCTTCTCCTTGTAATCTGCTCTTGCCGCCCCGATGTGTACCTAATTTGTTTTACATACTATTTCATGAAAACAGTACACCTACATGGCATATTTTGAATAATAATATTTTGGATAACATTTAGTGCAGCGTTTCTCAACCTTTCAGTATTCGCGGCCCAGCTTTCAATCATAATTTTCATCGCGGCCCCCACTTACCATAAAATGTATACGACAATAATGTATATTGAGTACGGATTTTGTTTTGGAATTATTTTACCTAACTGCCAAAACAAGAGTTAAAAAGAGTAATTTAGTAATAAATCACTATTTGAATTTTGGGCAGGAGTAGAGGATGATTTTTCTGCGCTAAAAACAAGGACATTTCGCATTCTGTTACCATTTTCAACATCCTACTTTCGTAAAACTGGATTTTCTGCTGTGACTTCTTTCAAGACAAACTATAGATCTCTGCTAAATGTAGAAACAGAACTGAGAGTGGTTATTTCTAACAGTAAGCCTTCCTTCGAAAAACTTTGCTTTACAAGACAGGCACAAGGAAGTCACTAATAATTATTTAATTTGTTTTTAATTTAGTATGTTTTGATTGAGAAAGTTTCTATTCAGTAATTTGTTCTACTTTAATAGGTTGTTAGATATGTCGAAATGTATTTTGTTTTCTATGTGTATGTGTGCTTTCCTTTCAGTCAGTTAATCAATTTTTCAAAGTAATATTTTCTCTTGGATATTCGCGCCCCCCTTCTAGTGCGCTCGAGCCCCCCTACGGGGGCGCGCCCCACAGGTTGAGAATCGCTGAGTTTGTGTTTAGAACAAATATAAATGCCTTTTAGTACAAATTATTTCTTTTACTATTATTTTGTTTTTGCGGGAAATGCGTGGTGCGAGAAAAATTCTCACTTGCGAGGTCTCAGATTACTCATCTTGGCTCAAATTCTAAAGAGTTAACCAGTTGTTGCGAAGATTGTGCAAACACGTACTTAGTTTCACCGATGAAACGCAATGATTTGATTAATTTCTTCCAAGTCAGGCAATTTACGAAGACGCATGCTTAGTAACACCAACTACTCATGAAAATCCAGGGCTCGATTTGATTTCTCTAAACACGTTCTGAAACTTACGTAAACTCTTGCTGAGTCTGAAACTGTTTCACCATTCTTCGTAATTTAATGACATCATGATTATGAGTACTTTATTGAAAGTTAAATTTACATAAAAATTAGTGAATAAGGTTAAAAAGTCATTTCAAATACATTATACACCATGAATAGGTACAGATACGGCTTGAAAAGATATAAAGTGGAAAATAGAAAACAATAAATATTTAGACGGTTTGACATTAATGAAACTTGACGCTTTTTCATTCGATTTGAAGAACTACCATCTTAGTCTAATTAAATTAACTAATTAAAATGTTCGATTACTGTGAAATAAACTTTTGATAAAAAAAAATAATAAGGGTATATTAGAAACACTCTATTCATAGAATAAAAAAAAAACTTGATTTCAACCAGAAAAAAAAGAGAATTTATTTTGCATGTATACTTAAAACATTCAAATTATTTCGCGTTATTTGTTTGTTATAATTGAATCAAAACATCTCATTGTTATGATAAAGAAAACAAAACATTTTTTTTTTACCTTAAAAAGCATTAGATTTACATTTAGATGGTGTTATGAACAAGTTAAAGAAAACACAACTTACTGAAAATCCATGAATAATGCGTAATACCAAGAGTTTAATTGTTGCTTCCTAAAAAATGTATAGACCGCTATTCAAATGTCATTATTTCAAAGAAATCATAAAATTGCCAAAACAACTTGCAAAACTTTTTTTATATAGTTCAATACTATTCTAAAGTTTAAAGTAATTACGTTTCCCATTATAACACTTTTTTCATTCTTCAGGTACAAAATGCTTAGCTTGTTACTGTTTCTTTTTTGTTAAATATTTTACTTTCATTTATTTATTGACTGAAGTGCCGTGCGTAGCGCGAGATATCTTGAATATGGTATTTTTCCCACATTGTCGATGGTCCCTCTAAACATTCCCATCAGAATAAACACCAGTCTCTTTAAAAATACACATTTCATTAAGGACAACAGTCAAAAAAAAAACTCCATTTTAATATGAACAAACCATTTCCCAAAAATGCAAAGGAAATGTACTTTGGTATTTGGTAAGGTCGACATGTTTTCCTCTTTGATACGCGTTTATGAAAGAAATAAAAATTATCTCTACAAAAAATGGAAGAAGAAATTAAAGCATCATTTCACAAAGGCAAAGAAATCCGTACATTTAAGCTACAAAATGTTCCGTACTAAACAGTGCTGACATCTAAAATATAGTTTGAAGGAAAATAGAACAAAATTCAGTTCAATTGGAGTCAATTAAAGTAAAGCTCGAGTATGCCAGACATTTAATGATACAAAAAATTGCCAAATAGTCATTTTTATTTAAAAAAAAAGTTTATAAAAGAAATGAAATAAGTTAGATATGTAATAAAAAAAATTGGCAAATAGTCAATAAAAAATATGAAACAAATCACCTCAGTAAGATATAGAACCAATCTATGAATCGCAACTGATATAATGAGGGCATCAGTTCTTACACAACGTCAACAGTTCCCCTAAACCATGATAACAACTGCCCTGTAAAATCCCTTTTAGAATAAGGATATAAGTTACTGAATAACATCAACAGTATTTTTTAAAAATCACCATCTGAAATATCCCAAATGGGAAAAAAGGACAATAGGTCATAATAACCCCACGCCCAGTAGAATGTCGTTTTAAAAAAACCTCAGCTGGAAACTGTATCTGTTTAAAATACCCCTTGTTCAACTCAGTCCATAAATTGCATACAAAATTATTTCTGTTTTACGATAGTTCGAGTTATCGTTTAAAATTTGCTTATCAACAGCTAAAAGTTGTGTAACAGAGACAATGGCAATAATACAGATTTATTTAAAATCTAGACAACCCGAAGAAAAGCATGTCAAATATTGCAGACCAGTTACGAAAATAATTATCTTAGCAGTGGCAAAAATTTCTGAATGATACTCACGTTGCAAGAAAAATTGCAAAATATTACTTTGAATTTTATACGAATGAATTTGTTCAGCCTGACGAAAGTATCGAAACTGTTTTCGAAAATAATTTGTCAAATCCGAATATAATTGCTAAAATTTTTTAGTTAATTCATTTGCACCAGTACACATATTCCGCTTTATTAGTTCGTTTTTAGGGACACTGCAGCAGTAAATAATTATTTGTGCCTTCCTGATTTGGCACAGACGCTATTGAAATTTATTTTAGTTCAAAACCTTTAAGTGGCTTTAAAAAGCGAGCACTTTTAAAACGGGGAACGTCTAGAGAAATGTAAAGACGACGTGGAACTGTATTTTTTCTTCCTTTTTTACCGAATATCACCGGGCCTTTTAGTCTGCACAAATAAACTAAGTGGTAATGTATGCATAAATGTATTTAAAAAATAATAATAAATAAATACATAAAATAAAAACGTATTTCCATAGTTCGTTTATATTAGAACATAACTAAAACTCTATTGGAAATTCTAATTAATTGCAGCAGTCTGCCAAATGAGTTAGCTGAACTAAGTTATTCTTTTTTTTTAATACCTATCAATACTATTCTTCCCCCCCCCCCCCGTAATTATAACCCAAAAATGGATTGATTTAGAAAGTTAAAGGGAGAAAAAACTGTGGGAGTTCATAATAAAAAAACTATTTGCATACATTTTATGTTCTTCAGTGAGCAGTGAGTGCATAAATTTTAAGGCATGTGGCCGATGTGGCAAAGTACTAAATTCACGAACGTGCGCGAGCGTGACTGAATTAAACTTTCAAGAGAAAATCGATAGGAGGCGAAGTAGTGAAACATTTTTTTTTTCTTTCAAAAATAATATTCGCGAATGCAATTTTTTGACATTTTCAATGAATAATTCGTCGATTGCTTCAATTTGCTTCAAGATGGCAACAAACAAGAAGAAACTTACCACACAGGAGACATACCAACGGTGCGCACTAACTGCTTAACATATGTTATAAATACGTCCATTTAACAAATACAACCGTATCTTCAGAAGGAAAATATGAATTGTTATTGAACCTGGAGAAACGAAAATAAATAAATAAATAAGAAACGCCGTAAACATTGCTCGCTTCTTCATAAATTTTTATATGTTTTCTTAATACGTGAATCGCAACACATATATAACTTTGTAATATATGCAATCGAAACGGCTCTCATAACATTTGGCATCGTAACATTAACATCCAGTTTTTCTTCTTTGCTAAAAACATATGCGTTTCGTTAGATACTAAGACATTACTAAAACTTTGAACTGTGTTGAAAAACTACTATTTCGAATAAGACTTCCTCTAAAAACAAGATGGTAAAATATAAAAAAAAGACCCCCGAAGAGCTCCATAAAGATGAAAATTCTTCGTCTGCTCTTTCATAAAAGAAGAAAAAGAAATCTCTAGCCCCCCCCCCCCATCTCTGTTTTCAATAAATCTAATCGAAAACGGAAACTCCCCGCCGCTTTAGATGTTTGAATTATGGATTTGGAGAAAGCTTCCGAAAAAGTTACGTTGTTCATTTCCTACTCTATAAATGTTAATGAAATGCACAGGTACTACTATGTAGTGCAACTGCCTTTTCTTTTTTTCAAATTATACTCTTACTACCGTTTCTTCTATTTTTTCACTTTGTGATCTAGATTAAATCCTTCAAATAAATAATTTAAAATTTTATTTTTTTATGCACTGAATAAATAATTGTTTACGCTTGCATTGTTTCGTTAAGGTACCTTTTCGTACGTTGATATGAAACCTAAAAAAATGAAAGAGTGAGAGAAAAAAAACATTTCTGATGTGGTAAAAATAAACTTCCATACCTTTATAACCGGGAATGTCCTTTATCTTTCAAATATGTGAGGGATAAACAAAACAGGTATTGTGAAGATTAAAACAAAAAAGTTTTAAGAAATACAATAAAATCTGCGTAAATTGACCACTTGCGGTGCAGCACTTTAGTGGTCATCTTAGACAGGTGGTCAACTTATAGAGGGTGAGGTAGAGGGCGAAGGGATAATTCCGTTCTTGACAAAAGTGGTCAACTTTACAGGTTTTACAGTACAAATACAAACAGTACACCAACAACAGGCGCTAGGCCCAACAAGGTTGGTGAATAGATGAGCAATTCCTGCTTGACTTCTTCATGCTCCTCTTCCTCTTCTTCTTGTCCCTACTTTTATCTTGAACGCCCATTTGCATGAAAGAAAAAGAAAAAGCAGTATCAATTTGCATAAACTATTTGAACAAAAGCTAAGAGAGAAACATTATCAGATTTCACCTGGCTGCTCTCTTCACAATCCCCCAGTGACGATCCAAACCTTCCTTAAACGATTTAACATCCTTAGAATTAGCAATGTACGATGGCAAAGTGTTCCAATCGTCGACAACTCTATTGAAAAAGCAATGTTTTCTACACTCCCTCTTAAATAGTGATTTAAATAATTTCAATCCATTTCCCCGAGTCCTATTACTATGAGAAAATTGTAAACCTTCTGTTTCATTTAACTTTATAAACTACAAGTAGTTTATAAAGTCAAGTAGTCAAGTAGTACAACTTTATAAACTACAAGTACTACAATCTTTATTTTCACAAAATAAGGAAAGAAAAGGAGACTATAAATTAATATTATCGTTTTATATGAAGTAATTATTAATCGCTTAAATTTATGCATGTCTCTATAGTGACATGAAACGCAATTGTCTTTCATTTTTAAGATTTGTTGTTACTGTATGTTTAAAATTTTATTCCACGTCAACTTTTTAATTAAGAAACGTTTTAGCCCATTTGTATCAAAGCGCATATGCGAGCACTTTCTACAATTGTATTCCCCAATTTGAATGATGCGAATGGGTTAACTGATTAATTCAAACAAATATGCTTGGTACGCTATGCATTTAATCAAGCACTTCGTACGTAATCATCTACTGCTTTTTCCTTCTTCAGAAGCGCACTTTTGTCTTTCATTTGCATGATTGTAAACTAAACAATCCTTTTTTCGTAACGGGTTAAGATTTTAAAATAACAACTTTCTTCCTCTAATATCATAGTCATATTTTACAAATAATAATAATAATGACAGTAATTTGAAGACCTATATTAGTACGTAGTATTTTTGATTTGATCAAAGTTTATACAGTTTGTAGAACAAAAAATGTGATAAGCCTGGGAAACTTTCTACGTAATTGACTTACACTGAAATACTTTCAGCAAAATGCGTACAAAAATTATCAAAATATCATTTTAATGAGGTATATACTAAGTACCAAATTTCCTTCAAATTTAATTAATCATCGTACCAAAAAGATATACAGGGAATACGTTTTTCAGAACATCTTTATCAGTATCATGCTGTTTTAAAGGTCAACGTTTTTGAAACAATGAAAACGTACTTTTAGATGCTTTTTAAAGAACGTATACAGATATTTCTTCATGTAAAATGAAAGTTTTCGATAATGTATCATATAAGACTGGTTTGTTGTCTTCTTTAACCAAACAAAAACAATTTTACAAAAAGAAAAATATAACTATAATTTATTTTCAAACATAATTATATTCTGGCTTTTTCTTAGAAAACCAGCGAAATATGCGGTATTTTTATGATCTGCTGTGTTTATGGGATTGAATAATAAAGATTCTATCCTGCCGAAACTATTTCTTTGAAGTGTTGTTCTTAAGAGGTAGAACTTTGTTGTGACTTAAAACCGGACAAGACCAGAATAACTATATAATGTTTATAATGAATATTCCTTCTGCATAGGTTTCAAGTCTGATGACATACTTTTTACAATTAATCGATAGGCCACGGAAATGCAAAAATATTGAAAAACATAAATGTGCCTGTATATTTATGTGGTTATACCTTCTAATAACCTAGTAAAACTAGGTTTTCGTTTTTTGTGAGTTATATACATGCTAAATGTTTTGCATAACGTAAATAGTTGAGTCAATATATTCCCATGCCTATTAATAGTTATTTTCGTTCTTTTTGAGCTGCGTACAGTTTTTTAATGAGTTTGTGAGAAGGAAAATAAATGATGCCTCATAAGCATATATATTTATGATTATATATATATTATGCATATATAGTTGACTATATTTAAACAAGAGGTGTTTTGACCTCAAATCAGTATTATTTCTTTGAAAAGGTAAGGATTGTTGCATCAAGTATTAAAAAAATATTCAAGGAATTAGACGGGGACGAATGTTTTTATGCGTATCTATCAAGAACATGAGTTTGAAAAACGTACAAAAGAAAAAACCTAGCTACGATACATACTTTGGTGTTAAAAAAATGAAAAAGCTCTAGTACATATGTCCTTTGTCTACGTTTTGGATAGAATTCCATTTTCTTCACAAAGAATTCAAAGAAAAAATAATTTACAGAATATGACAGCCAGTGCATTCAAGTAATAAATAAGGCCACAACTGTGAAGGTAAGAAAACACAGCTTTTCGGTGAAGACAAAACGTAAGCTCTCTTTATCCTTTATGAGATTCTTACATGGAATTGTAGGCTAGAAAAAAATAATTTCGTTTACAGACTTTCTATTACTATTTTTCAGCACATTTTCAGACTAATCTTTTCAAAACTTTTTTTAAAAATGGGAAATATTTTACTGATTGTTATTCATCGGGACCTGCGATACATTTTTCTTGAAATGATTCCCATAATTCAGTGTAAACTTCCTTTATCAATTAATTATCTGAGTCAGAAGAACGTAGGTTGTTAACAGTTATGGTAGTATTTTTAGTTGAAAATTTGAACATACGCACACGCCTTATTTGACGTAATTTCTTGGAAAAACTACTCAAAAATATAGGTAATTTGTATGAAATTCCTAGAGATAAAGTTGTGTTTTTCTGGAGAAAACAAAGTTAAAGTAACAATTAAATCTAAAGTAATAATTAAAGAACATGACACTAACTTCTAACTACACTTCATTAGGAACAATTTTTGGAAAATGCAAGTGACAGAATATATTTGTAATGTTTCTTCAGACCGTAAAATACATTAGAAGAATTAATGTCAATGTATATTTGTAGTCAACTTTCTTCCACATTTGGTTATGAGTCACAGAAACACATAACGTGATTCAGATAGATTTTAATATGAATAAAAAATGAGAGTAAAAAGGGAAATAAATGTAGATACTAGTACTGCATATAAGTCGTCTATTACTTACACTGTTTATTTAATTGCTGAAAATTGTCTTTTTACGTTCTTGCAGAAAAAATAGTAGAAACTTGACTATTCGACAAATGTGGATGCTGCTGCGCAGGCATTTTTGATTTGCTCCTCTGACATTTTCATAAATATATTGCGAACTTTCTCTACAACGTTTTCTTTCTGTATTTCATGGGGAGAGGTAAGGTTTCTTGCTCTTGCGTCCCGAACGGGAAATATATTGTAGAAAAAGCATTTTTACTCTTATAAATCCTTTGGATGTTGGATCTATCGATACTTTCAGTAACTTGATTCAGAAGTTCTCAAGTATTCGAATAAACCTTTCGTTGTATAATATATTTTCATTTTAAATGTCTTCATGTTTTTTTCTTGCATAAATCCTTCTCTTGGAGTCTAATGAACTCCACATTTATTAGCTTACTAATGTCCTTGGTCTAGTAACAGTCAACAGCAATTCCATGAAAACATTTTCTTGAGTTTAACTGCTATATTTTCATAAAGAAGTTTTTAAATCGTTTTCGTTATCAAATTTTACAAAACTATTGACACAATGAATGTACTCGTACAAAAATCCAAATTAAATTGGTCGAAAATTGCATCAAGTTTTCGATTTTCTCGAGTTCAACTACTATATTTTCATACAGAATTTTTTATTTCGTTTACACTATCAAATTTCACGAAACTATTGAAACAATGAATGTATTAGTACAAAAAAAACATAATTAAATTGGTCGAAAATTGCATCAAATATGTCGAAAGATAACTTTTAATATAAAGTATATTTTAGAGTCAAAAATCTGGACGTTCAAGAAATAATCCGATTTAACCTTTTGAAAATGCGTTTTATGTTAAAGCGACGCAGTTCTTCTATTGCTTCAATACAAAGTGACCGAATCTTTTTCTTTTAAATAAATCATTTTATCTGAACAATTGAACATTTATTTCATAAATATTAAGCAGTTGTGCTCCTTTTTTTTCAGAAAAGCGTTTTCTTTACCGATTGGTAAAATGAACGCACTTGCACTCTTTGATGACAAAGTTCAAAGTAAAGAAAAGATGAGGAAATTAGGTTTCCAATGCATTCAAAGGAACAGATTACAATAATAAAAAATAATGCATTAAACGTATTTTCGCGATTTCTCGCAATTTCTTTGAGACATTATTCATTCCTCTGTTCTTAATAAGAACAAAGTAAAAGAATCAACATTCGCCACTCGTTTTTACGGGGGAGGAAAAAAAAGAACTGTTCTCTTCCTCTTTCTTAAACTGTTTGAAAGAAGATTATGAGGCATTTTTTCCGCTTATACTAACAAGAAATTTTCTTCTTCTTTTTGTGCACCTAGCGTGGATAAATAGAACTTTTTTTGCCTGGGAAATTTTTATTTTTGAATAATTAAATTAGCAATAAACTTTCGCAGAGTTACGCATAAAATTATTATTTATTAAATCTGAAGTTTTTCGTTGGGATTTTTTAGAAATGTGGGTATGACTTCATTTGTGTCAACGTATGTGTTAAATGTTTTGCCGACGAAATTGAAATTAAAACATAAATGCTAGAAAAATATTTTCTGAGAATGCGAAATATTCGGAAAGATTTAAAATGTTTATATCTTTCTTATTTTAACTCCTCCAACGTCATTAGTTGTTTTTTTTTTTTTTTTCATTAAAAATTGAGGAACGTAAAAAAATATTGCAAAAATACAGTTCTAGTGCTTTGTTAGTTCAGTTAAATTGATAGTTAATGTAAGTTTTCATGCATAAATATGTCTATTTCTTCTTTTTTTTTTTTTTTTTTTGAGATTCAATTTTATTTTTCAAAATTGTAGAATTTATAAACTCCGTCGATATATTCGAGCAGTTTGTTATTCTGTATTTTAACTAAAAGGAAATTTATATATGCACTTTTCTCAGATTTCAACCCAATTTATTCCCGAGTTCTTTTCTTCACTTAAATATATTGTATTTTATTCCTTGCTTTTCCGGCAGGGTGGCGTAGTGGTAAGGCGCAGGCCTCGTACGTCCAAGTTCGCAGGATAACACCTGTCCCAAGTCGGTGGATTTTCAAGATGCAGAAAATTCACAGCGTCCATGTCATATGATTATGCGGGCATGTTAAAGATCCCTTGAGTATACGTTTGGCGTGGATACTCTCGGTAAAATTAAAATTCCTAGTGCAGTCTGCATCAATTAAAGCTCGGGTGTCGACATCTAGGGAGACACTGAGCGTCAAAAATTCGCGGCAATTGTACCACACTCATTCTGGTGCCGCTGAAAGAGTTGGTACCAAACTCTGGGAGCGCACTTGGTCTGCAATGGTTAAGAACCAATTACGCAGCCCATTAGAAAAAATATATATATTCCTCTCTTTCTTCAAAATTTTACTTTTTTTACAAGTGTCTCGTGTTCTCAACCGAGTTCTTATCCTAGAAACTCCGAACGGGATGTGATAGAAAACCCTATTGGCGACTGTTTCTTTGGCGACAAAATAACCTCGCGAAAGAAGATTGTATGCGATATAATTACCACTATTATTAATTTATTAGAAAATATATTATTTTCTTTTTTTTTGTATTTTAACTGTTTATAACGTAACATTATTAAATTTTAATTTTTTACAAGTTTTTCATATTTTTAACTGATAACTTCTCAAAGAAATTCTGAAACAGATGTAATATAAGCTCCCAATGGAGACCGTTTGCTTGGCGCCAAAATAACTTCGCCAGAAATTGGGGAATATTATTTGTATTATTTTAGTACCATCAGTGATATCTGAGAATCGTAATAACTAACTAAATAACATCAAAGATTTAAGACCTAAACAAAAAAAAATCCTAACGAAATCCCCAAAACGTTGCTAGAATTCATATACCAGTGAAATCCCCTTATATTGAATTCCAAGGGCCCAGGAAAACATTTCGTTGTGACAGAATATTCGTTATTACGGAATAGCTTTATCCTATTGGCGTATAAAAAGCGATTGAACAATCAGACGGATATTTAGTTGTGTCGGTATTCGTTATAATGAGATTTCACTGAATCACCAATGGTGGTTACCATCTGCAAAGAAACATTTACATTTTAAGTTACATTGTGTTTGAAGGTTAAAAAAAAAGTATTAATAATAACATTTAAAATATACGTATTAAAAGAAATATTTCAAGTAATTCTATAAAATCATCTTTTCCTAAGAATAAAGTTGTTGAATTTTAATTTTTGAAATAAAATACATAAATTTGAGTCAGTTACACCACTTCCCATTTTACTTAAATTTCACAGTGATATAAATATGTTAGTCTCACAAATCCTTAGATCAAATGTAAAGGTTTAATCGCATCCAATTGTCTCCAGCAATCGAAATTTTACATCCACGTTCTATAATAAATGGTGTCGTTTGGAAGCGTATAGGAGTTTTACAGCCTTCTTCTGCACCGAATGGGCAAAGGGAAAGTGAATGGAATGAAACAGAAGTCGGCGCATGGAGCGTGATACAAAGTTATGTGCAAGAGTAAAGAAGTTCATTACTGGCAGGAAATTGTGGCAGTTTCAAAAGATCTTGAAATCTATGACAATCTTATGCGTAGTATTTGATAGCCTACTGATATTTAAAACGAACATTCAGTGGTTGATGTAACACGATCAAAATTAAAGCAATTACCTTTTTCGAAAGATCATGTATACGGACTATTTTTTTATGTTAAAGTATTTGTTATGGTAAAATGAGTAAAAGGAGTGTAAGAACTAGATAAATATTGTTGTAAATCAAACTAATTGGAAGAAGAGGAAAAGTTTATTTGTATCCTTCACAAATCGTTTGATTACTTCAAAATCGAGGGGAAAAATGGTAAGACCATAAATGTTTTTAAAGCTATTGAGTTTTTAAAATATTTAAAAGTTGCTTATTTTAAATTATGAATTAAGTACTGTTAAAATTTGAGAGTAAAAATAGCAATTACTAATGGGATTTTAAACCAGCTGAAATATTTTAAAATAATTGGTTCCTAGATTTTTTTCCTTATTTTCAAATGAATTTATTACTCTTATTGGTAAAATGTTGTCAAAAAATCCTTCCACACGTATATATTGCTTATATATGACAGAGGCAAACTTAGATTTTTTTTCTTTTCTTTTTTTAAGTTTTATTTACTGATTTTTCAAAAATGTTACTTATGTATTTATTTGTTTGTTTCTTAAATTTATTTTTATTTATTTATTTGTATTTCTCCCCTAAAAGTTTATTCATATTTGAAATTAAAAAATTAAATATATGATTTATTAGATCATATTTTATTCTGTTGCTTTATGGTTTGAATTCATATCCAAGTACGCGATTCAATTATTCAACAAAATCAGAAATTACTGCATTAAAAACAAAAAAGCACGTTTTTTGTTTTTAATTTAGTAATTGCATCAAAGGTAGCAATTTCCCCGAAAAAACAATTTTCTCCGTGAAAGCATACTATTATTGCATTCATATCTTGTTTATCCGCTGATGTATTTCAATAAGCAATTATATTTTCCGCCGAACCAACGAAAAAAATGCTTCGAAGTCGAGCAATTCTGGACGAGAAGGATGTGAAGAATGAAAAAGTGAGGTCCTACTCATAATAACTCCTCATCATGAAAGGACAGTTCTGACCCTGAGGCATATTATTCTGATCCTTATCAGTGAAGTCCGCAGCGCTACCATCTCCAAGAGGCTGGATATCGATTCTCAATATCACTGACTGTTGATTCCGCTCCTAGCCTATGTGCCCTGCTTGCACTTAACCTTTCGGTATTTTCTTCTTTTGGAAATATCTTCGAGTCAAATCGGAATTTCACTTCTTCTGACTAGTTTTTTTTTCTCTACCCATCAGAGGATTCCGGAAAATGGTTAAAAAACTCGGGGCAGGAGACCATGTGTCTCAGTTATTGTTAGACTTTTTCTTTGTGCACCTTGTGTCCTAAGAAATTCGATTCTATATTCTTTTTCTCGATTCTGAATACTACATAAAAATCACATTTACGTCTCTTTTTATTAATGCTTTCTCGGAAAATATTTTGGATTATCTAGTTTTAAAACTCTAAATTCGAGTTTAACTGAAACTTAGAGAAGGAATGGAAAAGCCGTGTGTAACTGAAATGCAAATCAATTACGCCAGTTCTACAATTCCACACACACGTAATGCATACTATAGTAGATATTTGACTTACTCTAAGCAATCAGAGATTTCTTATTGCTTTCAATATACTGACCTTGGAGTTGCTGATAACATTTTGTTTCACTGTTTTTTCATTCGCTGTGGGTGTTTTAGAGGAACCTTTAATTTTCTGACGATAAACTGAAAACGGAGAAGCAAGTATCGAACCTCTTACATCAGCGATTCTCAGCCTGTAGGGCGCGAGCACACGAGAAGGGGGGTGCGAGAATATCCAAGAGAAAACATTACTTTAAAAAATTGATTAACTGACTGAAAGGAAAGCACACATACACTTGGAAACAAAATACATTTTGACATATTTAATAACTTATTGAAGTAAAACAAATTACTGAATTAAAACTTTCTTAATCAAAACATACTAAATTAAAAACAAATTCAATAATTATTAGTAACTTCCTTGGGTCTGCCTTTCAAAGCAAAGTTTTTCGAAGGAAGGCTTAATATTATAAATAGCCACCCTCAGTTGTTTGTATATTTAGCCGAGATCTATAGTTTGTCTTCAAAGAAGCCACAGCAGAAAATCCAGTTTCAAAAAAGTTGTTGAGGATGTTGAAAATGGTAATAGAATGCGAACTGCCCTTGTTTTTAGTGCAGAAAAATCATTCTCTACTCCTGCCCAAAATTCAAATAGTGATTTATTACTAAATTAATTTTATTACTAAAATTATTTGTTTTTACTCTTGTTTTGGCAGTTAGTTAAAAATAATTCAAAAACAGAATCACATTATTGTTGTATACATTTTATGGTAAGGTGGGGGGGGGGGGCGCAATGAAAATTATGTTTGAAAATTGGGCCACGAATACTGAAAGGTTGGGAAATGCTGTCTTACATGCAACTAAAATCAACTTCATAGCAATCTGTCAGATAATGTTAAGTGTTGGATAGCTTAGGGGTGCTTATGTTATGTTCGTAATTCACTTAAAGAGGTGATATCGTAATTTACTTAAAAGAGCATTTCATGAGTTGAAATGAAATAAAATTAACGATTTTTTCCGTCTTGATAATGTGTGGCGGGACTATCTGCCCTACAGCGTTGCAATATTAACCGTTGAAATAAAAGTATGTAAATTTTCCTTATCCTTTGAACGAAATTAATTTACTAAACGAAATAAATTTCTATTTATTTCTTGCAAGTAATCTTTGAGTGCAAAAAGTTAAAAGTGTCTAAAACATACGCAAAGCTTTTAATTTGATTTCGTCACTGAATCATCGGTTGTATTTTTTTAAATCTTACATGTAAAAATCAAATAAATGATGAAGAAATATAGCAAAATAAGAAAATAGATCTTTAATAATTAATAGTAAAAATAAAATACGTAGAAGCAACCTATGTTCTTTGTAAAAAGCGGCATCGCATTATATTCACGTCTAAACAATATTTCCGAGTAAATGCATCGATAATGCAACAAACATTGAAAAAAAAAAAAAAAAAACCGCTTAGGTCTATTTTGTATAATTCGTTCATTCCACACTTTGATATAATTTCTTTCAAACATTAGTTTATATCTTTTATGCAAGACATTCAGTTTAAGACGTGTCTCGAATGGCGTCCCTTTCCTTTTAATATTGTTTCATACTTAATTTATCTAATTTAGTTGCCGTAACTAAAAACCTTAATTTAAAAATAACACATATTCTCAGTTTTACCAGTTTTGTGTTCAATAAATTTATCATTACAAAAACATTGGCACACTAATAAAAAAATTCTAAGCTTCAATAAGTAAGTTAGATCTGAACCATTCTTTAAGAAACCAAAACTTTTCCGTAATTGAAGTATTAAAGTCGCATTTAAGGATAACCGTAAATTGTAAAATAATTAAGCGTTATCTTTGGTCGAACAGACCTTTTCGTCTTTCATTTATTTCCTTTCATTTAACATTTCGATTAACCTCGATCATTCGTTAATGAATTCGTTATCAGCATTATACAGAGTATTCCTTTCCACAGAAGTTTAAAAGCTGAGCCCGCGTTGATTGCAAAGATGGAGTTCTTTCCGAAGGATTTTTCACTTTCCATAAATTTGGCTTCGATTTGGAAGAGTGATGCATTTTACGGGGATAATGTGACATTTATGACGTGGGAGATGCTAATTTGCGGAAATGTTCAAAGTTGAAATAATTAAATATAATTTCCCTTAAAATTTTTCGGGAAGCTAGAAGGATTATAATTGGTGCACTTTCTATTTCAAACGTTCAGGTGAATATACGAACTTATGCGAAATGTTTCAAATATTTTTCCGATTAGTTTTTCTGAGAAAACATTCTATATAAATGTTTCAGAAAGCGAAAATACATTTGCTTAACCGAACAGAATATTCTAACGGTTTGTGAAAATGCGAATTTTTAACAAGAAAAATATACAGTTATATTACATAACAGCTTGCAAATACGCCTAAAATAAAATGTGATATATATATGTGCATTTGGTAATAGGAGTTAAAGAAAACTTAAAGCTAAAATCGTATTTCATAAAACTAAAGCAATAGAGCAACTTTATTTATCTTTGTTGTAGAGCATGTACCTATTCAAAATTTGAAAGTACTGGTTAGTTTCTTGACCAATCATCAATATTGATACCATTTTTTTATTTATATCAATGATAATATTTGGTCAAAGTGCTGATGAATGTTTTAAGCTTAGATAAACAAGCTGATCATAAAGTTTGTTAAAAGCATTAAGAAAAGCTAAGATATCTGATTTAAAATAAATCGAAAGCTTAAAAAATGATCCGGTGAAGTGTACAATCAAAAAATGTTTGAAAATTGTACCGGAAACGTAATATTACTACAACACAAACATCACGCAGTTCTTTGAGCATCTTTTGGTTTTTCACACGAAATGGAAAGCTTTCCAACAACAACTGATACTAAGAAAAAAATTCTACCTTTGGGCGACAAATGAAATCAGATAAAAAGCAAATAAAATGAACTCTAAATAACAGCACAAAACGCAGACACGTGCTTCGGAATGCATCCATTTCAATGAAAGAAAGAAAAAAGTAAGGGAATATAAAATGCAGCAAAAATCTTGCCTTAGAGAAGAGGTTTACCAAAGATGAAAGTCACGTTAAAGAGAAGAATCGCGTGAACAGAAAATAACCCCGCCATGGTGCCACACCATCTATCACCGATGCAAGCCAGTAAAACGAATTAATCATTAATTTATTTTTCCGTTTTGGTAGATGGCGCCACTCGCTTGACTTTTTCTTTTTGGCAGGTTTATTCTCTTTGGCGGTACATTTGGTGTGTCTGTGCTTCCCTTGTTCGCTTTTTTACGGCATTAAAAAGGAATTCCTTTTAATTCCGAAACACTTGTCTGAATTTTGTACTGCTGCCTCATGCTTAATTACATTGCCGATACTACTTTATACATGAAATAATAAAATAAAAATAAAAAGTTCAAACGAAAAATTATCATAAAAAATACAAAGTTTTACCCTATTTTATGCGTCAGTTACCTAAGTAAACAATTGAACTTGTTCACCAGATTACTTTTATTTTCAGAACCAGACAATAAGTCAAAACAATGATATCAAAATATACTAAAACTGGACATGTCATTAAATTTGTAAACAAATGCATTTTCAACAGAAATATGTTTTAGGGCGTATGTGTGATTTAGAGATTTATTAGTAAGCGAAATATCATTGTTAAAATGACAGAAAATAAATTTATTTATTGAGAAGGTTGCAGTCCAGTGTTTTATTGCATGGAGAATTGGCCATTTTGAATATTTAATTATTATTATTATTTTTTTTCATGTTTCGTATATTTTTCAGCCATTAGACTGTTTGAGGTATGAAAATTTTTTTTATTTCAAATGGTGGCAATATTTTCACTTTGATGGGACACAAAACCTTTGGTTATTATAATGGATTTTAAGGCTTTTCCGAGCTACATAATATAAGTCAAAATATATTTCACTAAAATGCATACGAGATAACGAAACGACAATGTAACCAAAAAAATCAAATGAAACACTTCTAATTCCTTTTTCAAAATTAATTATAAGAGTGTCCATAAGTATAGAAACGCAATTAAATCCAAAATCAATATCACAAAATCAATTTATTAAGAGTATTAAAGATGTTCTCCTTCCTAGTTTCATAAAATAAATTAAATCCTTTCAAATTAGACCTTTTTTTTTTCCTCTGAATATCCTATCGAATGTGGTAGTGATGCTACCTTTTTTAAATGTATGATGAAACATTTCTGACCTTTTCCCATTTGATCAAGGTTTTAAAAGAGAGAGCCAAACTCAACTTGCACGAGAAAAAGAAAGAGAAGTGCGTTGAATTGCTCGGAAAATCGAAGCACGCCCTTCTTTCTATCAAAAATGTTATTACCTTAACACGTGAAAAAGTTCTATTTGGCTCCTACTAATTCTTTTAGTGAGGTCAGTCTTTTTCCTTTTTCCAATTTTCCGTTCCTTTTCGCACTTCTTAAGACCACTCGTCATAGAAAGATCCCAGATTTTTAACGACGAGTTGGAATGAAAAGGGGGGTAGATACAAATATTCATTCTAAGTAATAATGTTTTTTTATCCGAGACGTTTGAAAACGTTTCAGGGTAAATAGAAAGAAAATACACAATATACATTATTAATGTAGAGTAAAAGACACACACACACACACATATATATATGTATAATATATGGAATGGGAAACAAAAATACCAAAATCAACACAATTGTGTTAATGAATGAATTTTTACATTTTTTTTTCTTGAATTAATATATTTTTTTCATTAATTTTTGAGCTGAAACCATTACATGTACCCAAAAATGCTCCTGTTGCGTCTTGTTTTTTAGTTAATACTTGCGATCCTTTTTTGCAAATATAATAAATGGCGGCTTTTTTTGAGAATATTAATGCATCAAGGTGGGATTGTTTTATGGTTTAAACAAACCGTTTACAGGAGTACAGTATGACTCAAGCAAGATGAATCCTGACCTTATGGAGTTAATTTCTTTTTCGGCTGAGAACAAACTTCAAAGAGGAGAAATTCTTATGTTTTCATCTTGTGACAACATAAGAATTTATCCTCTTTGAAGCTGTTCTCCCCCCGAAAAAGAAATTAACTCTCAAAAAGTCAGGAGTCATCTCATAAGGTGAAGGTCAGGAGCTCATAACCATTGTATATTATTAACCATATCATAACCATTGTATATTATTGCTATTGGCAAGGTAAAACTATTTTCCTTACACCTATTATAACAAATGGAGTCGCTTAATCATTTGCCCACCGGCTTTACAAGTTATTAAAGTCAAACTATGGTTGTGCTCTAAAACGTTTTTTAGACTTTCCATTGTACTCTTTTTTTTTTTTTTTTTTTTTTTTTTTAGTCAACGAATTGATGTGAACCTGAAACTGGACTTTATTTCTTTTATTTTTAAAATCAATAGTTATGCTTCATTGTATTTTAGATAACTCAGACGAATGAAACGCATCTGAAAAAAAAAAAAAAAAAAAGTAGATATTAATGTGCAAATGAAAACAAAAGTTTCCGAGAAAATGTAGCAAAATTTTTATAGCACCCTGTATTATTAAAAGATTAATTCCTAAAAATCATTAAAAACAAATAATTGGTTATGCATTTTTTCCCAATAATAATAAGATTTTATTCAATGCGCGTGCTAAAAATAAAAGCAAAATAAACCCCGCTCAAGATTATTTAGAACAGGTAGGAAATTTACCCCTAAATTATATTTCTCTGGGTATCAAAGTTTTGGAAACAATAACTCTGCTTAAAAATAAAAATGACTTGAATTGCTGTCTTTTTGTCTAAAAGAAGTACAAAAATCAGCTTTCCCCTGCATACAGCGTAGTTCTTCATTCGCAGAAACTAAATTGTGATCCAATACACATCTGTTTGAACATAGATGTCTTACAAAATCTCCAGCTCAAAATATCCCATTCCAACAATTTCGGTGAACAACCGTTACTTAAATTCACAACAGACTTCACGTGAGTTTGATCCCACTCGTTCTGAAGCATCACGTGAATTACGTATTGGTTAATTATGATTTGGTACCGGAAAACAGTCTTGCTAATTACCAGCCTTGCAATTTGTAGCGGATCCCTTCATTGCCCGTTAGCAAATAGCACGGCAAGTGATGCTCGGCGCGCGAGACTAATTAAAAGTTCCTAACGAAGCCTTTCCTTGTGAAACTAAAACTAAACCTCGCTTCTATTCATCTCGTTAACTCTGAAAACTCTACTAGTTGGGGACAAAGTGCCAAATCTGTTTAGGGAGCAACATTTTGATTAAACGAGCTTGATTTCGCTCCGTATATATTCATGTCGCCCCGTTCTGGGCAATTATAATTTCTGACACAGTTATTTCAGATAGGGCTATAAGAATGCAGCGAAACTAAAATTTTCTCTTACTTTTCAAATGGAAATTATGGACTGGGAATGGAAATTTCTTCCCTTTCTTGAAAGGAACAGATGGTGTTACTACTGAGAAACACGAAAGACTGTGTTGTCTAATCTCTGCTTCTTGAAGTTTATATTAAGGACTTTGAAGCTACTTATGAGAATTTAAATATTAGTACAAAGTTTCACTCTTGCAGCATGAAATTAATTTGTGCGAAAAAAAAAAATATGATTTTGTATTTTAGTAAAGCATTGATTTATCAGTTATGTCTGGTTTGATTTCCGATGCCCATTTGAATAAGCTATGCATGATGATTAAATATCAAATAATTAGTTGTTTTCTTTTTACCTATTTTGTGGAAAAAATAAAAATAAATAAGTTAATATTGGTTGCATGTAGAAGTTTTAGAGATAACATAGAGTTAAATTGAAAGGAAGGCTGAGTAGACAGTCACACGTAATTACTACGTTTTTCAAGAAGTGTACATTTCTTCGTGAATGATTCAGAAATGTTTCAGGGAAGACTTTTTTTTTACAACGAACTATTACTCTATTTATCAAACAAAAGGGAAACTGCATACTGCACTACTTCAAAATGATATACAAACATGCTGTTTAAAATGTTTGAACCGCAAAGTATCCAAAAATATACGAATTTGGGAAGTAAGAATAAGATTATTAATTGCTTTTTGCTCTGCGCAAAATAATTGCAAAACAATGTTTTTTAGAAGAGTATAGAAAGGATCATTAATAATGTTTCAATTTAGAAAAAACTTAGTTTCGCAAGAAAATTAATCAGTTAGTCTGATGAAATATAACATATAAAAATATTTTAATCATTATTATTCTTTCCTAAACAAAGTGTAAGCAAATATATTAAGATGAGAAAAGACTAGTGATTCCGTATTATTTTAACGATAATCCTTGCGAACTTTTTTCGAAAGGAAAGTTTTTAAGTGTAATAGTAAAACACTATATTTCATTTTATTTTTGTCAAACGAACTTAAAAAATGTTAAACGAAAAAAAATGGTTAAAATTTTTTTTAAACGAAAAAAAATGTTTACAATATGCAAAATTTAAAAAAAAAGTAAAGTAATGATTTGAAGGAAAACAACAAGAAAATCGATAAATTGTAGGGCAAATGCACAGAAAAAAGATTCTTTCTAAAATATTGTAAACAAATATTTAACACGTTTTATTGAAATACTAAAACCATTTGCATACATAAATTTGCAACGTGTTAGATAATTATACATAGAGTTTAAAATTGAATCTTTTTATTCAAAAAGGTAACATCTCTGTTTTGAAAATAAAAGAACACTCAGCATTAATTTATTAATTTTTATGGCATAATTAATCAAAAACCGTTTAAATTTACCAACATGGCATTGTTATTACCTACTAAAATAAAATAGTAAAAGATCAGACCCGTAAAATTTTCCAACTTTTCATAAGCCAGTTTTCTCTATCTGCTGAAAAAAAATTGTTTTAAGAGTTGTTACCTTATCAGAATAAACGATTCAATTATATTTTAGATTTACTTTACAATGTTCGCTGATATATTTAGAGTACAAAATTTTAACTAAAAAGTTATACACAGTTTTTGTAATACACTTACGAAAAACAATAGTTTAGTTAACTATTCAGCATTTTTACAGTTTGGTAAAATATACAACTTCTGCGTAACTTCTTAAATTTAACCTCTAACCAACACTTTTTGATCTTTGAAAACACTGTAACAGTTAAATAAATCTAATTTATTTCATTTAACGGCTCAAAAAAGTCTTAAAAATAAGACTTTATAAGAAAAAGAGCATTAAAATTCCAAAAAGATTCACATTTTGAGGGAAATGAAAACATTACTATGCTTTTTTTAAAGGCTACTGTCTTTTTAATGCACGTTTATTTAAGAAAATAAATATGGTCAGTTCTTACAAATAGATTTCAAAATTTTATTTGCCTATGCATCACGAAAAGCGCAATATTTACAGGTTTTTGGTATCGTAGTTTGGTCACGTACCTTGCCAGAGGAAAATGCATCATTGGCTAGAAAACACTTCCGACGCTGGAAAGTTCGCCCATAAGGGATATTACTTAGGCACTCGAAACAAAAAGGAATTTAAAATGCTACAGACAATCGTAAGTAAGGAAAACACAGCCAAGGTTATGCATAGCAAAGTTCACCGTACTTGGTATTCTACTAGTACTTGGGAAAAATAACTTTTAACAGCAGCAACGAAATCGTGAAATTTAGCTTCAATTGAGTTATTACAGCTAACAGTGTCCAAGCTAAATAATATATTTAGAAACTAAAAACCCTTTCCTAATAGTTTTTTGTTATTAGTTTTAATGATACCCTTTATTATTAGTTTTAATATACCCTTTTCGAAGGTTAATACTCCCTCACTCATTCATTTATTCACGTATTTATTCACTCATTAGTTAATTCACTATTCATTTAGAAATGTCCTTAAAAATCCAGATCCAAAAAAATCATGGAAAAGTAGGTTCGTTTAGTTCAGGATGACATAGTATCTGTACATATTCCACGTCATAAGATATTCGTGATAAAGTTTCTTCCAAACAAATCCGTCTCTCACGTCATTTTTTATATGGGATTAAAATTTCAACGTAGTCGCTAATGTTAAACATTTGTTGAACTGTTCAAAACGGGACGAAAAATTGTTCTAATCAAAAAAGAAAATCTAGAAATGAGATGTTCTCGTTTAGATCTTTCGAATGCAAGGGAAGAAAAAAAAATCTCCCGAGAAGAACAGTTTCCTCAAAAGTTATAGAGGAGGGGGGGGGGGGGCAGACACACATTTTCCCCATCGCAGAACCCTTATTTCAACTTTTTTATTTTTCAATCTTTTTTCAATAACTACACATTTTTTACGATACATTAAGGCCTATACATGTTGAAGAATATACTTAACCCCTATAAATGCTTACTATAAATACTATCTGGATGTTTGTAACATATTATTATAAGTTTGTCCGTTAGAAAATAAATTGCACATTAAAGGAACTCTTAGGGGAAAAAATACTAGTCATAGATAGCTCTACTCGTACTATACGAATATAGTTGCACACATTTTGAAAATTTGTTATTAGTAAATATATAACCTATTTTTAACGCGTTAAATAGTGATGCGTAATATCTACTCCTACATGTAATACTTTTAAAAATCATCTAAAGATATATATACAGTCTGTTGAGTTGGTGATAAGTTCAAGATAAACCCTAGCAATTTAAAATTGTTATAATCATGTATCATTGGTTTCCCGCAACCATAGCTTGTTGAATGTTGAGTTTCGCTTTGAAGATGACACAGAGAAACCTCAGAAACTGAGTAAACCCAATAAGTTTGAAATACGATGTAAAACCAGTGTGGATTATACAAAAAAGGCAAACACAGATCTCCATGGAAAAAAAATGCAAATTTTAGCTCCAGACTGAAGTAGGGATTTCCAAAGCATTTAAATTGTTTTTGTGTTTATGGTAATTTTCTTCTTTTACACCTATGCAGGGTTTTGTCCTGAGTTTCTTTCCTGCACCAAGTTTTTAAACCTTTATAATTCATACTAATTGAAAAATAACTCTAGTTAGTATATGTAAAAAGCAGTACAAATTACGCTTATTTACTCCGTTTTAATTCCCTTCATTAATGCCCATATAAATCAATAACAATACATTGAAAAAATATTACCCTATTCCTTCGCATCAACCCGCGTTCCAGTAAAATCGAGGGAGGGCAAGTTTGGCACTCGATGCGTTGGTCCCGTCTTGTTGTAAAATACGATGGCATGTGTAAACTTGATAAATTGTAATGTTAAACGCAAAATAAGCAAACTAAAGAAAATATACGTTCATTCATGTAATAAAAATGCCTTTGAAAACATACCCATATTCATGAATAATGCTCAGAATGGTAACCATAGTTAACATTAACCTGAATAGTAACTTTTGTTGTCCAAGGAATAAAATTGTATAACATCAAAATATTCGACACTCTCCTCTTGGTCAAAACATTTTTACCGCATGTAAGCAAAAATATCTGCCCACAACTGTCGCATGAGGCTTGAAAACTTCTCTACTCCTCTGAAATTCCTAATTTTATTCTTTAAAGGCCACTAGCACTAGTTTTACTTCCGGAGAAGCCTATATCGGTTTCAGTGTGAGTGAGCAATTCAAGACACGTCTACATTTGCATTTTTATTTGCGATGTTCACAATGCTCCATTTACTAGACTGAAGTTCAGCCTTTATTTCTATAGACTTTGTCGTCTTTTTTACATAAAATTCAACTTTCGACCATTTATGCTGAACGAGCTGTATAAAATATGAATAAAAATATTTCATATCCGAGAAAAATGAATTAGATACTCTTATGCGTTTAAGCCCTTCTTGTCAGAAATTAAGATGCTTGGAAAAAAATCGAACTCATTAAACAATAAGAATGGAGTTAAAGTTATGTTTTATGCGTCATAATTTATTTACTTCGTTTAATTAACAGCATCATTTCTAAATAGAAGTTTAAATGTCCGCAGTGGACCCGTCGGTAGAAGCTCGGTTCCCACAGCTCACCGAAAGTGAAGCAACATTGACTGAGGTCAGTGTTTGGGAGGGTGACAACCTCTCGCGGCTGGTTGCTGTATTGTCCGTGTACGCTAAAGGGAGCTGGTGCACGTTAAATAGGTCGTGGCTCCAATGTCCTTCAAGTGAAACGATACCTCTGGGGGTGCCAATCCCAGGTGGCGGCCTCTCATCTGTTAGCTGGTTCAAAAATTAAGAGACCTTTCAAAGGGGCGGAAATCGGACTCCTGCCTATAAGGGCTCCGTTAGACTCAGGAGCAGCGTACCCATTCTTCCTCGCCACGCGCGAGGACTCAACAACAATAAATTTAAATTAATCTCATTTTGGAACAAACTATTTTACTTACCCCCGTGTAAATTTTTAAAATCAATGTCCCAGAAAATAACTATATTTTTTAATTACCATGAATACAGTTGGGGAAGTGTTCCGAAATACGAGGGTAATTTAAAAATTACCTACACTTTTCATTCTGCAGTTTTATTAATTAAAGATAGGTGACGGCTGCATGAGCATGCGTTGACATGGTGTACCTGTGATTCTGTGTTCGGAGTGTAATCACGATCGCATCAGTTGTCAATCTACTACAGCATATGCGTGTCAGCTCCGCCATAAGACTTTACCAAAGAAAAGCAAGAAGCAGTCGTCACATTTTTGTGGTGTTGAGGGATTCAGATGGTGTTGAGGGTGCTAAAATGTACTATATACTTTTGTCACAATGCGGAAAAAGTGCTTTGTCCCGTAAAAATCTGTTTTTGTGAATCGAAATGTTTAAAAGTGGCCGCAAGAGCGTAACACAAAAAGAGGGAGCTGGGTTGCCAACCTCGACACTGTCAACAACATTCAGCAGGCTCAAGATATGGTTACAGAAGATAGGTGAGTTACCAAATATGATGCCGCATCTTTTCTGAACATCAATCACGGGTTTGCATATTAGAGTATCCACGAAAAACTCAAATTCAGGAAGAGTGTGCGCGATGGGTCACGGACATGCCTCACAGAAGACACTGCTCATAATACCATATAAAATCAAAACCTTTTGCTTTGAGACACTGGAACACCATCCCTACATTTCAGACCTTGCTCCTTCAGACTTCCATCTCTTAGAACCACTCAAGGAGGCTTTGAGAGGTCGTTGATTTGCCTAAACTAATACAGACTTTGGTGTGCGGAGTGTCTTCACGAACAACTGAAAACCTTCACATGGGAAGACATACAGAATCTTGTGGCAATTTTAAAAGACTGTTGTTCTTATCCTGATTTTTTTTTTTTTTTTTTTGTAACTTTGTACAGAACAGAGTTTTCAACATGTGTCACATGACTTAAATCTTTCTCCGCCAGGGAATGACACAATATTCAAGAAATCCCGTTCAAAGCCGAGAGATGCAACCTACTTATTAATAAATATTTACAATAGTCACTTAGACATAGTAACTTAGACATTGCAGATAATTCCTCATCTATCCATCCCCCATCTATGCATATTTAGTACTCTGAAGAAGTACTTCTTAATAATGTTCTTAAATTTTCATTTTTTAAACCTTATTTTGTTGTTCTTCATGACTTCTACTTATAAAAAGATATCTTTAGCAGTGCAATAAATTTCACTTCTGTGGTTTTGAATATTATTTTTAACACTTGATATTTTAAGCTTATTTACAAATTTAGGCATCAAACATCACATCTTGAGATGGTATTTAAAGTTTCATAAGGGATTATACATATTTTTTTTAATTTTATTTATTAAGCAGTTTTTGTAACAAATGCTTTTCCCCAGATGGTTTCGTTTAACCTCATTTTCCTATAAGTCAAGCATTCTTGACAAATGACTACCGATTTTGCTTCTGCATTACTTCAATTTTTCACTGAACCGCTGAAAAGAAGAAAAAGTTTATGGTCTAAATGTCGGTACTTATCATGGAAAGGATGAATCTTCGGAAGGAAGGATAATCCAATTCCATCAATCCTTGTCTGCGAACGATAGCGAATGTAATGTGTCCGATGAAGTTGCTACAGAAAAAGCACTTGACTTAAAAAATGAAAAACAAAGATTATCTGAAACGCAATTACAAGTCTCAAAGCACCAAGAACTATTATTTATACATGATGTACGATTTCACGGCGGTGGCTTTCTTTTGATTCGTGTTAATGCCTGCTCATTTGAGCAAGAGCAGAGGAATAAAGTAGCCGTGTGAATTATGGGTAAGAATAAACAGCTGTAAAAATATATGCATTTGGTTTTGTTGAACATTTATTATGCTTCGAATTAAGCTTTCTAATGCCATGTCAAGTTTTCCAAGCATGTTTTACATAAGTGCTGTTTTACTTTTCAAGTTGGAGTGGAATTATGGATGACGTTGTTATACCAGGCAGATGCAAATCGGGAATTTAGAGTAGGATTTAACAGCAGAATAAGGGAGAGTTAATTCTAAATAAAAAACATATACATTTGAGGAGCAATTCTCAATCCTTAAAATGCAAAGCATTTTTACCTGTATATTTTATTGAATATTTTTGCTACTTGAAGGTTATTGATTACTTTAAAATATTATAAATTGCTTACATTATATATAGTTTGTAGCATAAAAAAATAAAGAAAAAAAGGCAATTGTAACAAAGTACACGCTGAAAAATAAAAAGCGAAATTAACGGTTTTAAACAATGATTTTTGTTTTATGATAAACAAGACAAATATTTATTAAACTACTGAATAGGAACATGAATGTACACCCACCATTCTTCCACACCCTCTGACCCTCCTGGATATTTCCAAAGTATACTCCACTAATGCATACACATCACATTGCTGAACAAATGTAACACGGAGAAACTCATTATTTAGATACTATTTATTTGGTATAGATCCATTTCAAATTTAATTATGATTATTGAAAATGCATTACTCATTAAATGCACCAAATTTTATAATTGGACCACCGTATTAGATTGTAATCAGAAGGGATTCAGATTCACCTTACTGGCTTTTGTATTACAGTAATTATATCTATCATTCCGTAATTGATACAAAGAGAATTATGCTATCTACTTTCATAATCCATCCAAGGATCCTTAATATCCCATCTAATTTAAGGATAGTCATTCCAGTTGGTGAATCGAGTCTCTAAAAGCTTTTAAGTTGGATTAATGTTAAGGTATTGGATGGCTGAAGGCTTGCTTTGGATCAAATTACGATCTTAACTGATATGAAATGTTTAGACTCGAAGTCATCTTTATTATATTGAATGGAGTTTTTTAATCAGTTAATACTAGTGAATATGAGAAGGGATCAAGTGCTTATTTTATGGATCTTTTCGTAGATTTTAAGATATAGGAGTAAATAAGGTAATTTTTTTTACGTTTTAACTTTTACCTTTCAATTAATTTAGAAAATTAATTTCAAAATGCTTAGCTTTTATGCTACGCATTTTGTTCCCTTTTTGTGTTTGTGTTTCCTATTACGTTATATATATATATATATAAAGGACACAATAGTTTCAGACAGGAAAAAAAAAACTAAATATTCGTTACATATTATCCATCTTTGTAATGTACTTCGCATTAATATATTTTTCTTGCTACATATATTTCAAATTAAAAATAAAGGATCCAATCTGTAATTTACAATCATACCACAAAGAAAGCATTGTTGCTAAAAGATATGTTTAAACAATGTCTATATTTTTAAATACTTCGTCAAATTGAATTTTTTATCTGCAAAAAAATTAAAAAATTACCTAATATACGTCTAGGATATTTAATAATAAACCAGTCAAAAATATTAGTGCGAATAATAAAAGCTAGGTAGATATTTGTACTCATTATAAAACTAAGAAAACTCGAATAATGCATTGAATTGTGACATTTAACAAATTCCAAACTAGTTTGCTTTTTATTTATAGGCAATTATCAGAGTATTTGAGTATTTTTGAAATACTCAAGCAAAGCTGATTGATTCCCCATAAAGTGTTCAGAATTTAGCATGTACCATTAAGTTTAAAATCGGTCATTGGGGAAAATGAGATCGTATAACACTTGCTTTTTGGTATTTATACTACTTTTATGCATGTTTTACAAATAAAATCGATCCCAATTATCGAAGCTGAGTTTTAATGCATTTTATATTGCGTATTATATACCAACGGTAGAAGTCCTCCCCCAAAAGGAATCAGAAATCCGATATACGACCGTTTTTTAAGAAATACGGAATCCGACCGGCCACAGTACGGGTTGACAAATACATATATATCCGGAACGACAAATGTAATTCTTGATATTCAATTAATTAGTATGTTTTGAAAACATATATTTGTAGATATAATAAACATAAAAATGCCTATGCATTTGGAAGCAGTGACGGAAGCGAGCATTACAGCCGGATATTCAGTACAGATTCGTCAGACATGGGACACTGGATATCCATTATGCATCAAATTTAATATCCGGTGTATCCCAAATCCTGAGCGTAGCACCCTCGGAAGAAAACTCTTGGGTGCTCTATTGTATGTAGAACTCTTATGCATATGTACAATAAACCCTATACATTTTATTTCTTATCTTCTCCTACGCTTAAGTAATCAAAAATATTTTCTTACAAAACTTATATTTCTTATATTTATTTAATTAGAATAATGTTATTTTCTTTTAATGGTCCAAATACGATTCTTCATTTTTTAAACAATGAGGTTCGAATGAGGAATGCCTTTAGATTAATCTTTTAAACTTGTAACTTTGCAACTTTTTAAAAATCTTTATCGAGAAAAATATTAATAAAATGCATTTCAAATATTCCGGCATATTAACGAATTAGAAACACATTTGATTGCTCGGAAGAACGAAAAAGAAGTAAAATCAAATTTGAAACTTTTTCCCTCTAATTGTTGAATTTCTGTTACCATTGGAGTGGTTACGTCTTTCATGTACTTGCTTTAAAAAACTTATTTTCTTTGAAAATATTTCTTTTTTTGTATTCATTTTGCAATATTATAATCCATTAAAGTAAACGGAAAAGTAATTATTTTCCCCAGTTTTTGTTTCGTTTAATTTCATTTATCTAGACTTTTAAAAATTATAAATGCCTCTAAAATGTGAAACACGGAGCGCTCCGAAACTAATTACTTAAAAAAGTGCACATGGGGAGGAATATGCATTCGTAAGATTCGCATCAAAAATGTTTTCTCAATAATTCATTCGTTTTTCTTTCCTGTATACTCTAAATCTTTATCAAAGGCTTTTTAATTTTCTTTGTTTACAGCTTTGGACTGCGTGCAGGCTTTTGCAATTATCATTTAGAACAAAGTTTTTGAGGTCGTATTTTGATTAACATAATAAATCATTTATTGCTGGAAGTGACCCAGTACTATTTTGAACTTGGTGATGAACAAAAGTGGGAACTGAATCACGTAATACTCATTAATCACGGAACTCTGATTGAATTCAAAGTTTTTTGATTATGATGTATCTTATAAATTCAAGTCATAATCGTAGAAAAAGAATAGGTTAAAAATTCTCGCATCTCATATAATAAAGCCCATTGCACTATCATTTAGATTTTACTGCTGCAAAAATTACATTTTTAGTTTGTGACTTTATTTTAATATTTTTTTCCGACACATTAAATAGTTTTTATCTTTACAAATTGCAAAGCTATTAGAACATTCAGTAAGAATTTCTGATTTTTTTTAACCTAAAGAACTTGTAACGCGATTACTTTCTTATTCATTAGATACGGTAATGGAGCTTATTTTATTGACTAGTACAAAAAAATAGTGTCTTACAAACATTTAGTTTTAGATATATTCTAAATTGTTGACCGGGAAATTTTGCTTGATAAGCTTCATTTTTTTTTTTTTTTTTTTTCCTACTGAGAAAATATTTCCCTTATTCTATGCCGGCTTAATTTCTAATGCATCTTGAATTAATTTACCGAAAAATATTTTATACTTAGTGAATATAGCTTCTAACTAAATAAACTGGATCCTTAAGTTCTACAAAAATATGCATATTTCTCGCAACATAGTTTAGTACACACACAATTTTACGTATATAAAAACATACCACCATTCCGACTTTAAATACAATCGTAGCAGTTACACATTTTTTTTTTCATTAGCTTCGATCTCTTCTTCTATTTAAAAAATAATTTAGCAGAAGATATCTTGTCGGCCACTGCTTTGAACAATATCTTGCAGTTTTAAGATATTTGGCATTTAATACAAATGCGATTTTTTTTTTTGCATTTTTTTTTACTTTTTAATGACTATTTTTCATAACGTACGAAATCGTTATGCAAGAATAGAAATGAAAATTAACGTAGGTAACATACAACTTAAAAGAAATAAAGCAGGAAAAAAAAATCATGAAGTGTGCTAAGGAATTAGTGAAGCGTGAGTAATAAAAAAATTTACACTTCGTTTTGTGTACTACTCAAATCGATTCTACTATGTGCTTCACGAATGTAGATCTTTACTAAACAGCTAGTGCACCACAACTTGTTTTATTTCAACATAGTAAATGCATTTATTTTATGATGATGATGATGAAAAAAATTGAAATTCTTCTAACAAGTGCAAAATAAAATCTGTCTTTATAATATAACATTTACTATCATAACTACTCAAATCTACTAAGTCTGATGAAAATTTGACACCCATCTGCTTTGATGACTATCTCTCTATTCAATCAATATTATGCCATAGAGCTCTGTTTTTATGACACGTCAATTTTGCAGCAAGGGGTTTTAAATTCCCCTTATAATTTACATAACTGCAACGGTTTGCTTATACAACCATCCCTCGAAAAAAGAAAAACACCGTCGGGGAGTTCTAAGTATGATGCTAAGATTTAAAATCAACGTTCTAAAATCGCTTATAATTTTCCCCATCGTACTCTCTTTTGCATAAAAATGTATCTTCAAACATGTTGTAAATTATGTTTTGGCGAGAAAAAAAATATTTAAAAAAAAGAGCCGTTACTTTGATGTTTCGTTCCCAAATTCCGCTGTCATCGCCTTTTTGAAAGTACATTTCAGTTAAATATTCAGACTATGCAATGGAGTAAAAGTGCTTTTCTTAAGGATCGAGTTTGAACTATAACTCCAACATTGTCATTTGACATTTATTGCCCATTCACTTCTTTGCTATATCGCCTTCTGGATCTTTATTTATTTGATATTTTCCGCCGCTGTGCGTACCGCTAAGATAACGGAAGTACTCAGAAAGTGGCCTGCTGTAATAGCCCTGAACTGTCAGATGAAATAAATGGTAATTGTTCGGCCCTCGTGTATTTCCCAAGTTTTTATTTACCAAGTCTTAAAATGTCTTGTGAGCGTTCTTGATTTTATGGAAGTTGGAGCGAAAAGAAAATATGTTTCTTGATACATTTTTAGCTTTCAGATGTGACTGTCTATTATAAAACAAATCAAACTTTATTTAAAAGCACTAAAAATAAGAACTTAAAGATCTAAGTTTTAAAACCTTCTCAAATCAAATTTTAAAATATAAGCTTTTAATTGCGAATCAAAAGCTTTAGGTGGAATAGTAATGCTTTTCTGTAAAATTCTTAAAGCGCCAAAAGAAATCTTGGCAGATATAGCACCTCTAAAATTTAGAAAAATTCAGGCTTTAAGTAAAAAAATAGAAATTCTTCAACAGCAACAAAAATTCCGTCGCTCAAGTGTTGCTTCTGAGGACTACCTATTGAAAACTGCGCAACCGCAGATATTCATTCTTGGTAATTTCTTGCTGTTATTCACTGTCTGTTTGCTTTGTAGCTTACCTAAATATGACTGTTTTTAATTATGCTCTTTACTTATAAAGTATAAGAGTTCAAGAGAAATTAGTAAAATGTGTTTTTTTTTTTTTAAATTTTTAATAGAAATATTCTGCTTTCAAAATGGCAAGAAATACGATGCCTTATTAATATGTCTTCTATTTATTATATATACTGGAAATTTCATTTTTTAAGGAAGAAAAGTGGTTTTAAACTATTTATCTGCGTATCGTGTAATTATAAAATTTGAGTTGAACTACATTTATGGGTTGATTTGTGACTCGGAACTAAAGGTTAGCGTTGAAACAGATAGTTGTAAAATGTATTTCAAATAAGTATGCGTAACTTACATAAGTTTAATCAAAAATGTAATTTAACGAAATAATAGGGACATAGAAATCAATTTACGAATACCGCTTTAAGTTTCTCCGTAATTGCTTACAATAAATCAAGAATGAATTATAAGTTGATTAATATGAATTATAAGTTGTTAAATGTGTTGTTAGAACGGTTCAATAGCCTTACGCAAAAAAAAAAAAAATCTTCAGGGATTTTTTACCATGTATTTATTGTTATTCCCGGGAAGAAAAAGCTAATTCTTCAGTAAATCAATCATATTTCAACTAGCATTAATCTAGTTAAACCTTAACAAAAGCTTCAGAATAGCTTCCTTTTTAGCAGTTATTCTTTCTCACCGTTAAATTATGTTTCCTCTTTGCAACAATTAATATTCATCAATTAATTAAACTGAATAATACAAACACTTTTATTAATGACAACTGTCACTG
Organism: Octonoba sinensis; assembly: GCA_038502835.1. NCBI lineage: Eukaryota > Metazoa > Arthropoda > Arachnida > Araneae > Uloboridae > Octonoba > Octonoba sinensis. The sequence goes on along the minus strand of CM076598.1, from coordinate 211,090,069 downwards.
AATCAAACGAAATATGCACAGATTCTAGAGTTTCGACAAAATAATTCAAATTAAAATTTAATCTCCAAGCACTTTTCCTCTCAGATCCTATACATACAAGTCTGTCATGAAAGAACAATGGATAATAAAGCATTCTTGTGCAATTCGGATGTAAGTAGTTGCATGTGCACCTGTTTCTTCAGGCACGAAAACTCTTTCCTGACGTCTTTACAGGAAGTAAGAAGCTTCGTGCTTTCAATACTTGTTGAGTTTTATGATGGATTTTCTGGAAGACAATCCTTTTTATGCCTAGCAAGGAAATAGCAAGGGATTGACTATTTTGGTGTTAAGAAATTTGAGGTCTTTGTATTTTGTTGATCAAAAGTCGTGCAGAAGTGGAATTTCGGCTATGAAAACATATTTTCACTGTTCAAGTAGATTTCTGACATAGCATGCAAATTTAATTGTTTACACATACGTATGTTGTTGAAATATAAACCGAAAATATAATGCGCCATCTTAATACATACATTGCTTGAAACTATGAGTATTTTGATGTATTTCAGTTTGCAATACACCATGCGTTTACTCCCTACAAAATTCTTTATTACACGAAACTTATTTTTTGTTAAATTGTATTTCCTTTTTTTCTCTTTATGTCTCTTTTTACAAGTAAAAAATCCCTTTTATCCTCTCTTTTTTACTTGGTTTTGCAGTAACTTGTTTCATTAGTTCATGCACAGCCGTCTTTCGTTTGTAGTTGCTATACAGCTTTTTTATAGGTAGGTAGTTTATAGGCAAATGCATGTAACTTTTAAGGCGAAATATTTATACAATTAAAAAATTTTGTTTTTAAAATTAATATATTTTGTATATTCTTTGACATATTGTTCTTTTTTGGAGTTGATTTTTCATTTTAATCTGTCTTAAAAGTTGTGCTCTGGTAAAAATATTTCCGTAAAATTGACTAACAGAATATTTCTTAAACTTTTTTTTCCCGGTTTGACATGTATAAAATAAGAAATCTAATTCACTCGATAAATTAAAAAAAAAAAAAAAAACGATGGGTGCTCTTTTTTCTTCAACACCAGTGTGGGAGAATAAATTCGTTAATGTGCTAACAGGTATGGTACGAAAACCCATTACAACAGATACACATCATTAAATATTATCTTGTTATCAATTATTAAACATTATTTATTAACGTTCATAAAATAATGGGGCTGAGAGTAGACAAGAATTTATTACTTTGAATATTTTCATGTAATTAATCTAACATAGTTTATTGGTTCAAAAGAACCATAAATCATTTTGCGAAAGCAGAAATGCAATTATGGTAGAGTAATTTTATTTTAGACCACTAATGTATGCATCAAAGTTTATCGTGTCATGTTCATGTACATTTTAAGTATAAATTGCTCTTTATGTATCAGTAATCTTAGATTTTAATTTTGAGAAAGTATACAAGTACGTAATGCAATTAATTTCAATATTGTACTCTTATCCTATGCTAAAATATTTGTTATGAAATACCTTTGATATCGTTTATTAGAATCGATATCTTACTTCATTGTTTTTGTCAATCAATACAGCGGATCTGTGTTTTCACACTCTAAACTATCATCATATAAACTAATTCGGCATGAATGACTGGTTATTGTGTTATAGTGTAGACTGCAGGCAACATACTGTTCGGTTGTTGTTTTTGTAGCTTTTTTCTGAATAATTTTAAAAAATTATGAATACGTGTATTTTTATATCTTTTGCTGCTATCTCTAATACAAAATATGACCGACATTTGAAAAAACAAGAAGTTCCGTCTAGAACTATACGAGCCTACTTTCCCGTATACACCGAATTCAAATTTATAATCTAGCTATCTCTCTCTCTCTGTCTTTCTCGTTTAGCTTTAGTTCTTAATTGCTTCAAATATACCTTTTTCAACGGTTAATACATATTCATTCAATCATTAATTTATTAAGTCATTCATGTATTTATTCACTCATTTATTCATTCATTCTTTTGCTTATTCATTTAATCATTCATTAATTCAAAAATATTCTTGAAAGTCCCGAACAAAAAATTTCATAGAAAAATAGGCTCGTCAGTTCTGGATGAACTTTCCATTTGTACATGTTCTACGTCATAAGAGCTTTCCGATAAAGTTTGTTCCAAGCAAATCGGTCCGTTAGATCAGGAGTTATACAGAATTTAAATTTCCCCGTAGGCGGTATGTTCATTTTTTTTGAACTGTTCAATAATGAACAAAAATTGTTCAAATCAATATTTCACGCCAAGAACTTCTTCCAGTGAGCTTGTTCATGGGAACTCATATCTTGTATCCAGAGTTTACATAATTTGCTTCATTTTCACCCATAGGCGCTAATGTTAAATTTTTTTGAACTGTTCAAAATTGAACAAAAAATCGTTCAAATCAAAAGTAAAATATGGCAATGAGATGTCCTCGCCGAGATCTTTCGAATGCAAAAAGAATTTTTCCAATCGGACAATTCGTTCAAAAGTTATTAGGGGGGGGGGGACAGACCGACAGACAGACAGACCGACCGACACTTTTTCCCCATCTCAAAACCCTACTTTCAAATTTTTTATTTTTAAATCTTTATTTAATTACTTAATTTATTTTTGACTTTTCTTGATTTTTAACGATATTTTCACGATACATTAAGCCTTCTTTCATGCTTTATTATTATTTTTTTTTACTTTTACGGGAAAGTAGGCTAAAAACGGGCAAACAATATTTAAAACAACTTAATGAACAATCCTTAAATATGTGTATTTTATTCTTTTCTATCTCGAAAAAAAATCAGATAAATCCGAGAGGGTAAGCGTTTTGTCTAACGTTTCTTAATTTTTTTTGATGCGTGGAACCTTTTTTAAAGTCGACACCTGCCGTAGAGTCGATTGTTTTCTGCAATATTAGGGTTTTACTATAAAATTCTCCCCCTGTACTTGTCAACCCTTAAGAAGCTCTATCATCATCAATGAATTTCCTGCGTTAAACTGTTTGTTCCACGGAGGTGATACCACATGACCGCTGCTCTAGATATTATAAATATACAATTCTCCCAATAACCGGAAATGCACATCAAATCAAAGAGATATTTATCAGGTAGAACAGTAAAGTTTTATGAATAAATAATAAACATATAATAATTTCAGAAAAATATTCTCACCGAAAAAAAAAAAACATCTAAGTTAATAATCTGTAAAATAAAAATAGTATTTACTATAGAATCAAATTGTTTGTGAAAAATGCTTATTTATATGCAACATAATCATCGTCAAAACAATAGTTTTAACGAAACTGGAAAAAAGAGCGCCAGCCTTTAATATATATATGAAGCGCAGATGATAAATACATTAAAACAAAGAAAGAAGGTTTAAATTACATTTGTGTTTACATAAATTTTTAACGGAGATTGCAAATCTAGCGATGCCTCACTCAAAATGCCAGAGAAATGCTCTGATTATTAGTCATTTTCATTATAGAAACAATTGTGTAGATGGCAGCCCGATGCAGTTTTCTAGGAGTAAGTAATTCGGAATAAGCTTTCGGCGACAAACAGACACTTAAGCGGCTTACGGATAAGAAATTGACTATCTGAATTACTAAATGAACGCGAGGGTTGCTGTTTTAATTTCGAAGATGTTGCAGGTTTTCCTAAACTTGTTCTTGAATGCAAAGGTAAAAATGCAAGTTTCATGAAATCCTTGATATATATTCGTGGAACCCCAGGGTGCCACGGAACACAATTTAAGAAAAATACTTTTATTTGCATGGCTTCTTATGTACACCTTTAAAATTATTTAAGTAACTTGGATAGGTTTTATCTAACTTTTACGAAGGAGAGGTTAAAATAATATTTTTACTTCAAACGAAAAAAAAAAGTGAATACGAGAAACTTTTCTGAATGTGATTGCTTTTGAACCAAAAAGCTTAGGCTTCGATTCACATCCCTATGATGTTTTTTTTTTCCTTTTTATTTAAAGGAAACACTTTCCCAGCTTTCTTCAGCTGCAGTCCAATGTGAATTCATGTTGCAAAGGAACTGAATGTCTTGTCTGCACGCCTTTGTTTCCGTTGTGGCCTTATAAGAATTCGTTAAGACTATTGTGCGGCTGTTAAGGTTTTCTTAAGGGGAGACAATCACCCTTCAGCCTTTGGAATCTGTTCCCCGTAATTAGGCTCTGGGGAAACTAGAGTTCATCCGAATTTATTCTTTCTCTTTCTCCACTTTCTTTACCTACAGAGTGAGAGAAAAAAAGATTTTTACTGGTACTTATATGTAAGCCAGAAGCATCATTAGGAGAATGCAAAAGCGTACATTATTTTTTTTCGCTTTCTGCTTCAGCGATTTTCCTGCGTTTGTTTTTCTTTAATGTTTTTGCTCCAAACTCGAAACCAGAGTGTTTCACGTATGGAAGGTTTGATATAAAAATATTCGACGCATGTAAATAAACTTTTTATTTCGAGGCATTTTTCTCCAGAAAGACGCATAAAAACTTATTCTTCTTATACATTTTAAATCGTATTTTGCTGCTGAAGCTTTTTTCTCTCTGTTCAGGCAATTTTCATGTCAGGTTTTGGAGAAGAATTCCGTGTTATGAATTAGTTATCGATTTTCCAGAATAGAATATAATTTCTTTCCATTTCTTTTATTTTGTTAAATTTTTGACATTCAGAATAAATCGCAAATTACACCTTATGCAATGCATAAAATCCGTTCATATTTTAAGCGATTTTTTTAACGTTTAGAGAAGCTAAATATGAATATACGGATGCAGAAAAACATTGTACGTTTTATGGATACTAATGACGTGTTTCAAAAATTCTACAGATAATGTATGCCTAAAGACAAAACAAATATTATTTATACTTTTATTTAAAATCCCTTTCAAAATTAATCTAAATGAAACTGAATTTATTCTGCATTATCTACTTTGTTCACGAGATGGTTGAACTAAGACTGATATGAAGCAAATTTTACCTTAAAAAACGGTTTCTAAATAAAAAGACAGCAAGGGTTTGAGTTTTATTAAAATATGAAAAAAAAATGCTTAGCAAACCTTAAATTTTACTGCTCTAAGTTTCCATTTTTACTCTACCTTTTATAATTTTTCCCATTACTTTCTCATAACAAGTACAGTAACACCTGTAAAGTTGACCACTTTGTAAGTAGACCACTCTTGTCAGGAATGGAATTAGCCCTACACCATCTACTTTACCCTCAATAAGTTGACCACTAAAGTGCGGCACTGCAAGTGGTCAACTTACAGAGGTTTCACTAAACTATGTTTGCTTAGATCTTTACCATAAGTACTAGGTTTCTTAGTGTTAACGATTTGTGCTAAGAGTGATTTTCCAGCTGTTTTTTTGATTAGTCATAGAGTTCAACTAAAGCTTTAAGCCAATAGATTGACATCGCGTACTTATTCAGGAAAGGAACCTAGTGATTTCTTCTGTTTCCATTTTATATGCAAGCTCAGTTTTGTTCGGCCCATTATATGGATTCGCCATTAAATAAGAAAATTACTTCTAACAAATGGAAAAATGTCTGAAATGTGCTACAGATGTAGATCATTGTTTACGTTTTAGTCTGTATTTAAGAAAATAGAAAAACGGATTCAAAAACGTCATCAACGTCATTTTTTAAACTCTGTTATCAAGCCCCGTAAACTGTGGTTAACTATAATTGGCTCTTTATAACTCAGTAACTCCGCCTTCGTATTGACGGATTGGCGGTTTCTACTGCGTCAGTAAAAGTATCTATCAGTCAACACAAGGATGGGTTAACCCTGTAATGCCCAATTTTTTATCGTCGTCCGCCGCGAGGCGGAGTTGGGAATTAGAGGCTTAAAAACATAAATAAATTTCCGTTATGGCTAACTGAATGCATTTTTTAAAAGCTACAATAAATACGTAGTAATAAAATCAATGTTCACGCATTAATAATTTGCTTTAATGTTGAAATACGTTTTGTTGTAACCGAACCTATGCCACATACTTCATTTATTTTTCGTAGCAAAAAAAAAAGACGATTTTACAGTCTTAAAAATTACTAATGTTCAGATTTCTTAAATGTGAAATGGTTTCATAAAACATATCCCTGCAGTTAACTACTAATTTTATTTTCATAATTACTAAACTAGTTATTTTAACAAACCATAATTTTGTAACAACGCCTCGTCTTATTAGGTATGCTAAATACTAATAACGTTGCTTTTAAGTTCAATTGTTCTGCTGCGTTACTATTGTTTCTGAGATTTTTTAATAGTAATAATAATATCATATTTTTGCATTAGTACTAAACAGATTGTTTCTAAAATCTAAAATTGGCTTACCAGTAAATCATAAATATCCACTTAACTAAATTTACAGTAAAAATCTTTCTATAAGGGACAAAACATACCATCTCATCGTGATACAAACGGTTTTACAGGCTTACTAGCCTATAATTTGCATACATATATGAATTACCTTTAATGTGTCTGTTTTTCTGAGGCTTATTTTTAATGTAAAAAGAAATAGCTTCTTGTTAATAAGAATATATATATCTAAATTATCCGAGGGGAGGGGAAAATAAACCCTTTGAAATTTTAAAACTGATGCCCTCTATTTTCTTCAGTTTTTAACAGAAATGAAATAAGCGATTTTTTTTTTCGCAACCAGTGTTGATCAGACAATTGTTTTCGGATATTATGTTTCAAACTCTGATGACTTTCCATTTTACATTGCTAATACCAAAAACATCCTTCAGAAAATGTTCCCGGAAGAATTGTTGCAATTGCTTCTGGAAGACAATAAACTCAGTTCAAATTGTGCCCATAGAAGCGATTACTTCTATTAGATTGATTCGTATGGACCAAGGCACGGCTTGATGGAAAATAGCACTGGTTCAACCTGAGTTTAGGATATCGGCAGAAATTTAAAATCGAATTTTGTCCCCGATTTAGTTAAGCCTCTTTTCAATTTCTTTTCCAGGTTCTTGCATGACGAAAGTAGTTTAGTTGGAAGATTCATGTTCTCGCAGTTTGGAAGTAGTTCGGAATACCATTGCCATTTGTTACTAAAACTTTAAATGGTTTTGAAATGAATCTCTTCTATTTCTTGCACTTTTGATATCTGTTTTGCTACTACTTACTTCATTTCCGCGAAGTTAGCAGTTAGCAATATTCTTTGAAACTTGATCTTTCACAGAATTTAATCATGAGGCGCAAAGTTTATATGCATTTATTTTACTTTTCACAAAAAAAAAAAAAAAATGAACTTAAGGGGACTCGGCACTAAAAATCGGACAAAATCTCGATTTTCGGATTTTTGCTCCAAATTATACTTTATATATTAGAGAACGTTTCTGCAAAGTTTCAAAGTCCCACGTACACTCTAAGGTATCTTATTTTTTATTTTATATGAGCATTTTAACACTTTATTTTACCTAACCAAAAACTTCAAATGGCTTTTTCTCAGCCTCTCTTTTTTGCATACTATGCAATAGTCAAAATGCTAAAGCTTTTTCAAATATGTATCTATTCACTTGAAATTTTTATTGCTTGTTCCAAATGTTTAACTAAATGTAGCCTAGTATGGAATTTTTGATGAATTTATTAGAAATTATTTTAAAGCAATTTAACTGTAAAAAATCTTGCAATACCGAGATTTTTCTCAGATTTTTCAGTTTTAATTTTTTTTTCAAGAACTAATAAAGACATCAAAAATTCCATATTACAAAGTGAGGAGTATAGTTTATTCTTTCTTGTAAAAAACATCCAGGCAAAAATATCCCATTTTAAAAAAAGAGTAGCGTTTTTAAAAAAATTAAATTTTGTAATTTTTTTTTAAATTTTGAATTTTTTGAACTATTTTTTTATGTTTTTCTTCTATAACACATCAAGTTTGAGTCATAAACATACATTACCAGTCAATACACCTTGAATTATGTTCAGTTTGAGAAGGTGGAGTTTTAGGTGCCGAGTCCCCTTAATCATAAAAAAAATTTGGTTTTCATCTCAAAAAAAAAAAAAAAAAAAAGAAAAAGAAAAAAACGCTATACCTAGCATTCAGACCCGTAGGAATTTCGTCATATATTTTGATTCTGTTATTTATTTATTTACAAACATGGAGATAACTATTTAAAGTGATCAGTTGTTTAACGAAATTGTTTTTTAAACACATTTTTATGATAATATGCTTTGGTTTCATTTTTTTATTGCAATAATAAACTTATGTTTGTGAAAATTGCAATGACACAAAGGGATCAAATAAAAAAAAAATATTTATACCAAAGGTACGTTATAAGAGAAACAAACGATCACAATTTTAAAGCAATGCAACCGTGATAAGCGGTAAAAATAAGCATTTTGTGAAAACTTCACACGTTACAATAAGAGCCTCAACATGTCGTGGTTTCAACTTTAAAATTTTGTCACCTCGTTTTTCGCACTGGAACTCGCTATACAAAAAACGTTAAAAAACCAAGATTATAAATCGGCTAAAATTCAAAGCATCCTTTGGGTATTTGTACAATTAAAACTTACAGTTTGCTATATCATTTTCAAAAAAAAATTCCATTCGTACTTATGTTAGACGACAAATTAAAGAAAAATACGATTTTAATTGACATTCCTCCTTTTCTTTTTAAAAAATACTAAAGAAGCACGAAATTTGGTTGCATCAATAAACAAGGAGTCCTACCAGTAGCTAAATCTTTAAAATAAGTTATCTATCTATAGAAAGTTGCAGATTTTTAATTAGAAATTTCGCGACAAATTATTCGCACTAAAATGTATTCATGTTAAAAAAAGGAAAAGAGAAAACGAAATAAAATAAGTAACTCAATAAATAATAATAAATCTGTACTGACGCTACTATTTTGAAAACTTACGTATTGCAAAACAAAATGGGTAGTGTAACAGATACATGTGGGGCAAGAGTAAATATTTGCGCTTATTGTTACAAACACACGCACACAGATCTTGTTCTTAAAAAAATGAGTCACAATAGCACGAAATCTCCCTGAAAGAAACATGAGATAAGACAGAACGAGAAAGAGAAAAATCTGTTGCAGTTGTTACGCATTCAGGCAATCGTTGAGAGGAAAACTTGTACGTTTCCGTCATCATTATCATTTTTCAAAGTCTTCTAGAGCCTCAAGGCTGATGGAACATAATTTTTTTTTCACGTTCAAACCGATTTGCTTTCTGTTCTATGTACCCTCCATTATGCGAGGCCTGCATTCATGAAGCAAAAATGCAGTTGTTAACTACGAATGAGTTTTCTTCAATGCATTTTTTTTTACAAATATGTATTATGATGCGTGCACAATGTATAATAACGGCAAAATCTTTACAGTATGTTTTTATGAAAATTTATGTATAAAAAATGAATTTTTAGAACGCATTATGAAATTAAAATATTAAATGTACGTATATGTTTTTATTAAAAAAAATTAAATTTTAACGTAAGTACTGGTAAAGAAAATAAATTTTGAGTATTTAAGCTTAGCTTTTAAGTGTGCATTATTAAGGAAATTTAAAAGTTCTTGTTGCTTTATTATATGTAAAAAAAAGACATTTTCAGATAGTACTTATCTATAGCAAATTATTACATTGGAAAAATTAAAAATCAGCAATTTTTGACGGCGTGGGTTTTTTTCCGTTTTGTTAAAACAAAAAGATAGAAAGGATTTACTTAACCTTGTAAGATAAATATTAAAAAACCGACTATTACTTATGAGCAAACAAATTTCTTACAAATATTGAACAGAAAAAAATCTTTTGTTATCACGTTTTTTTTAAATTAATCATTTGTGGTTCATTTTTGGTTTCACGAGAAGCATACATAAATTATACAAGAAAAAAGTAAAAGAAAGTTTTGAAAATTCAATCGAACTGAAATTTTGTATCTCGTATATAATTACAAATTGTGTCAATACATACTCAATGCTTAAAACACGTCTGTCTTAGAACAAATATTGGACGTTTTGATATTTTAAAACGAATTACAATAAATTCCTGAGAGAACAATAGCTTTTCCTGAAACTTAACTCGTTCTTATCACGTCAAAAATATTTCTATTAAATAGAATCGTCAAACATTGAAAAATCGATTTATTTTTTGCAGTATCTGCAAACTGTGTAAATAGCAAAACATGTAAAATAATAATTTATTTTAATTGCTTATTTGTGCTTTCGTAACGTGAAATTATTTTTTATTACAACAAAATATGTATTTGTGAAACGGCACAATTTGTTATAAAAGTTAAAGTAGTTTTGTTCATTTTAAAAGGCATGTTCCGTATTTAGTTGAGAACTACGACTCTGAGAACAATGGTTTTTATACAAAACTATTTGTAGAAAATGAGTCAGCAATGAATTTTTTTAAATGCTAGACTTGTATTATTCATTGAAAAGAGATATATTTAACCGTTGGTTTAAACAATAAATTTAAGGTTTTTCATCAATTTTTTAAATGAATATTGGCATAAAAATTAACAGTTAAAAGTGTAAAATATTTGAGATTTTGTATGTTATTTTCATGCTGTGCATTTTGAAGTGTATTTTTTTTAAAATCAGATAATCTTATTTTACTATGCGAGACTCATAATTTCATTGCAAAGCAAAAATATTATCTTTATTTCAGAGCAATTAAATGTCTGGAACCATCACTTTGTACGAAAACAAAAGCATTTGTGTAAAAATGATTCAGAAAAACAAAAAAACGTATGAAAAATTTGTGGGCTACTACTTTCATGCATCATAAACATGACAAGAGCTTATCAAATTATAATTAGTTCATAATACAGAGTGGGGCAAAAGTAAATGACACGGATTTGAAGGGTTTTAAAAAAATAACTAATACAGTTTGATACTTAAAACTGTTTTTAAATTTTGATCTCTACATAATCCCATTTTTTTACGTTAAGTTTTGAGTACCACTTCAGCAAGATGGCGGGCTTCAGCACCAATACACTGATCCAGTCCAATTCTGAAGTTTTGGGAAACTTTTCTGTACATTTCAAGGTGTATGACGGATACTTCCTCGATAATTCGGTCCTTCAGCTCTTCTAAAGTTTGAGAAACTTTCTTCTTCAAATAACCCCACAAAAAAGCTTCTGGACCGTAACATTACGCGGGATATTGAAATGCACACAAAGATGCAGTCTATTCTCTCTGCGTTGAAAAATAGACTGCATCAGTGTATTGCTGCAGAAGACCGCCATCTTGCTGAAGTAGTATTCAAAACTTAATGTAAAAAATGGGGTTATATACAGATCAAAATATAAAAAAGTTAAGTCTCAAACTGTATGAGTTTTTTTTTATACCCCTTCAAAACTCGGTCATTACTTTTGCCCCACCGTGTATAATAGTTATTTCTTTTTAAAAAATGATAAATACTATTGTTAAATTAAAAACTTGATTTAAATTTTAATTTTTATCATGGATAAGAAAACTGCAAAAATTAGTCTTAAAATACTTTTAGGTTTTAACGTCATTTTATTATATTTTACACAATGAATCATGCACTGATGCCATACACAATTTGCTCTTAGCGAAAGAACGCTGTTGCTTCTTTCAAAAATAAATGTGTTCCTTACATCGTAGAGAATTCAAATTCTGAAACAATCCTTTTTCTTTGGAGGAGTAAGAAAAAAAGGCGGGAAAAAAGCTGATGTGAACATCGCAAAATAAACCTCCTCAAATATGCGAACAGACCCCCCCCCCCCCTCCCCTAGTGAAGATTTAGGCATGACTTAGAAGCATCTTCTGAAAACCGTCGTTTGAGGGACCAGATGCGCTAGTCGCCGAGAGGCGCGATTTCAAGATTTATTGCTTTACCGGCAAATTTAGCGAAAACGGAAAGAACTTTTTCAGATAAACACCTCAGTCTCTTGCTGCTGAGCCTTTGGGCGGACGCGGCATTCCCTCCACGGCCAAGCATTCTGAAGTCGAAGATACGTGAGATGCTTGGCTTTCCCTTTCTTCCCTAACAGCTCTGAAACGTATTTTAAAACAAAATTGGACTCGGGAAGGATTTCCATTCCGAAATTATTTTTGCAGTTTGCACTGAGCATACTTGATTTGTTTTATTACCTGCATTTCTTCAAATGGTTGAAGTAGTTGACAAAACATCATTATTTTGCAGACCGCAAACAGAGATAGGATGAAATTGGAGATATCATTTCTAATTAGACCAGTGACGCGACAAACAATTATAAGCAGAGAGAAAAAATATGTACGCAATACCACATCCCTTTATCGATTCAGGTTTAGTTCATGCGCAAATTATTTTAGATATCATTCCTGGAAATATATGATATAAGCTTTGACTAATGCTGAGGGTTTAACCACAACATATATTTTGTCCTGAAATGCTAATTAAAAAACGTTAAGCGATGCTGACATATTTAATGATGAAACTGGTATATGTGGATGCAGTCTAAACTTTGAAGTTTGAGGGAAAAGTAAAATAATTGCTGTAATAATTTTCTTAGGAACAATAAAATAGCTCGCACTTTATTGTAGAACCAACAAGCACATGCAAAATCGAAATTTACATCAGAGTTCATGAAGAGTAACGTTTTAAAGTATATTGGCACTCATCATGCCAAAGATTTGTTTTGCTCATAGACTAATAATAAACATAGACTGCGTTTTCCTTTGCACGACATGTAGAAACTGACTGTTGGCATAACAAAGAACTTCGTAGTCACGAGAAAAAAAAGTGCCTCTTTTTTGTGCATTTGGTGACTCTAAGTTACTTCTGTTAAACTACATTTTGAGAAACGTCATTGTTGAAAGACCACTCAGCTGAAAGATAATTGTTCAGCTTATCAAGTGGTTATGTGATCGTAGTCAAACGTTTTCATGTTGGCAGCCTAAAGGCAATCAGTCTCATGTTATCTTTAGTGTATGGTTCATTATTTTACTTTTATAAAATTTTTGTTTGACTATATATTTTTTATGCAGAAAAACTAGATGATATGTTTAGGCGTAGCTAGCTCATCGTAGCTGGACAATTCTTGTTCCAAAAATCAATTAATAAGAAAATAGAATGTCATAATAATATCTTAGGTGTTAAAGTGATTAACTATGAAGGAATTAATAATAACTACTCCTCTTGAGTCAACCAATTTGATAAATTTCCTTCTCCGCCATGTACTATTTGAAAGTTAATACTTAGTTATTTTCTGTGGGACAATTTAATCAACTTTCAGAAGAAGATGAACTCAATTTCAAACTTGCTTCAAAGAATAAGTTTAAGAAGAAAATACTAATTACATAAGCAAAATATAGTAATTTACTTGAATTACTCATTAAATAAAACTTGAAATTATTTATTTACTGTGAAGATGATTAAATATGGTAGAAGACATTAGATAAAATTTTACTTACTGCAGAATTAGTTATTAATTATTATAATATTGTTATGTAAGTTTAATTAACTAATAAACTTAGTATATAAATTAAAGTCAAAGATTTTGTTTCTTTCAAGCAATGTATAACAGCTTGGAGCGAAAGATCGAAATGTGAATAAATGAATGTACAGGTGCAATATTTTAATATTGTAGCATGCATGAAAAATTTTCCCGTTTTCAATTAATTTAGTCCGGTGCCCCAAGACTCTTAATAATGTCATAATGTGCTAAAAATCTATTTTTATGCAAATGTCGAATTAAAAATTATAAATAAAAATTGGTTATCGAATTGATTTATAGAGAAACAAGTACAGGTCTTGTAAACCTTCAAAATGTACGAATAATTTGAATTTACACTTATATCCCATTTCCATAAACATGTCAAGTTTTCATATATTTTAAAGATCTTGGAAGTTCCAGAAGATATGTGTGGATTTCAATTTGAGAATCTGTGTAAGCTACTATGCCTATCACACAACATTTCCAATATACACCAAAAGTAATTTCGAAAACTTCCTTATAACTTTTGTTAAAGCTCTTGGGGCACTGGAAGATATTAGTGGATTTTAACTTTTAAAAAAAAGTTGTAAACTATTAGTTCTAAAACCAAACTTTCCTGTGCTCAAAGTTTTTTAATTTTGAAAAAAAAGTTTTTTTCGTCCTACACGTTTTGCTTCATCATAGTTTATAAACTGTATTGAATCATGGATTTAATATTGAGCTTTGATTTATCAACCTTTTTTCATTAATTTAACCGCTGCATACAGCTTTGCGAAGGCACAATATCAAAAACTTTTATTACTGTAAATACCCTCATTCTTAATATATTATTAATTATCTAAAGAAATGAGCTTCGCTATGCCACAAAACACAAATAATAGCATTTTCTAGTCAACATACACTGTCATAATCAGTGAATGGTTTGATTGGCAGTATCCATGAAATAAATAGGATGGGCTGGAGGATCTTGCAAGGAATATAGATTGACTTTTCCGTTAGAGTAATATTAAAGAGTTTCCCGAAGGCTTTATGATAAAGATAGAAGATTCCATCCGAACGGAATCATACGCTCTTGATAGACAATTCATAGGAGAGATAATTCATCAATAGACCACAGACGTGGATATGCATACAAAGGCCTAAGCAAATCAATAACTAAAGTATTAAGTTGCAAGAAATTATTGCCAGATTGTTTGCTAGAATGTATTTATCAGCTTAAATATGCATGCCATTTTTTTTTTTTTTTTTAAGTTTTGTAAAATGTTCGCAATTATCAACATGAAAGCATTAAATGCTGTATTTTGTCCCATGTATTGAAATGTACATAACTTAAGAATCATTATTAGTCGACATTAGAATGGAATATAGAAGCTATTTTACACTGTACAGAAATGTACATAATAATATATAATCGTGTAAAAATTACATTAAATTAGATTATGTATTATTAGTTATGCATTAGTGTATTAAAATAGTACATTGCTTTAGGATATTCAATCATGGCGTCATGATATTCATTATATATACAGTTCTTTATTACAACTAGCATCCAAAATGTTAAAATTCAACGCTCTGAAATTTCATCAAGCGGTCAAGATAAATGTTTATGACTTAAAAATTCTTAATTTACGCAAAAATACATAATTGAATAACTAAATTTGGGGTTTCCATTTCTTAAACTTCACACTGAAATCAAAACTGAAATTTTATGCTGGCCACGCGCTTCTAAATGGATTTAATGAAAAAGATGGAGTTTTTCATTTCTTAAACTTCACATTGAAATCAAAAATGAAATTTGATGCTGGCCACGCATTTCGAAATGGATGTAAAGAAAAAGATGGAGAGTAAATATCGCCTGTGACTCAAACTCAATAATCTTTTGTTTTTCATCGGAAGAAAAACAAAATCCTTGAACAAAAATCATTACTTTTATTACGATCTACTTTCAGTCGATAAATACTCTTGATTATTAGATTTCTTCTTAGTGTTTCCACTAATCTGATTTATTGCCGAATGTTGAATAGTGCTTGTCTACAACATTTCTGAAATGGTTCCTGATACTCCATCAACTTGATACATCTTTCTCAGCTATAACAGTTAAGACGTAACAACGTTTCTTTTTTATTTCACTTTATTCTCACTTGCAGTAAAAAAAATTACTCTTTTAAATCAGATCTTTTTTGTATCCCTTCTTTCCGAGCTATTTTCCGCGAAACTACACAGAAAGTCATTTCATTTTTATTTCGATTCAAACGTCAAAAAACACTCAAATCTTATCGAAAGCTTTTAGAGAATTTTTCTTCTCCCCGTCAACCATAATCTTAAAAAAATGGGTCGGCGAAATTTTCGGGATTGGGCATCGCTGTAATCACTAGTTTCTCTGGCCTTTCCCAAAAGCGATCTTGCCCCAAAAAAAGAAACACGAGGTCAGATGTTTTCGCTTGGGCATTGCCTTTTTCCGAGGATTTCTTTTCCTGTACTAGGATTCTCAAGGGTACAATCGACGAGAGTTCGAAATAGCCTACATTAGTTGTGACAGGAAATCGCTAACGTGCCGCCTACCCAACTTGCTCATTCAGCTTAGATGGCCTCCTTGAGCCATGGAAATAGCCAAGAGTCGACGACTTGAGTACTACTTGATCGGCTATTCAGAAATGCGCTTTTTCTCTGTTTATTAGCAATTTCTGCGAGTTCTTCAACTTGTATATGAGTTTCAATTTAGTTTTGCTAAAACAAATATTCCACTTTTAACTTAATAAATATTTAAAAATATAAGTTTCAAAATTTTGCTTATGAGATAAGGATACACAATCGGTCTCTCAGTCTCTCTACTCTTTGGTCTGTGTGTTTGTCTTGAATTGAAAACTTAAAAATTATATTTAACATTTGCGTTAGCAGGCAAAACGCGAACATATACACCGAAAAATAACAAAAAGTTTTTTTTGCATGAAAAATGCAAAACAAATGCTAAGTGTTTTTAAGAGCTTGCTTAAGAATATCATTCTTGGTGTTTTGTTCAATGAGACAAATTTCTTGATAACCTACTTTCAACTTACAAAATTTTAATTTGTGAAGAATTTTGAATTTTGCGTGAAAACGAAAAGGTCACATTTTTATACAGAAATAAATGTTAAGACTTAAGTAATCTTAATTGTTAATATTTTTGCCTTTAAAAAGTAAAATAAAACGTATATTGCTTATAAATTTTGCAAAAGATTTCAGACACTTGTTTAAGCTTGGAAGGCTTCGTCAAGACAGGCCGCTTGGAACACTTCTTTCAATGCAGGAAAAGTGAACTTCTAAATGAAAAAAACATCCAACCGAAGCGAGCAGATTCTTCATCTAGAAGCACTAGGGTTTTCACCTAGAATCTCACTTCTTCTGCACTGATAAAATGGGTTCCATATAACTTTGAAACACGTGTCGTCTTTGCGAAATGGGTGCCAAATACGAGGCAGAGTCAAGAGAAAAACCGGACAACTGCTATAGAAGATCCTAAACCTCTCTTATTACGATCAGACCCTTTACATGCACGTGAACTCTCCCGACATCAGTTGGTATTGGTCCCGCGAAAGCACGTGACCCAGCAGTGCGATACGAGAGTTGCAAAATATGGAGTGCACCAAAGAACAGTGATCCTTTTCCTACACAGCTAAGGCACAACCGATAGAAATCCTTCGAAGCATTTGGGCACAATATGGGGTTGTATGTTTATTGCAAACTGAGGGTGTACGAATGATGGAAGAAATTCAGAAGCAGTACGCTATTGAAATTTTGGGAGGGCGTGTTTTCGGGGGCTTTCGGGAGATCAATTGTTCAGCTTATTTGAGCGCTTCATTTTGAGGGTCCCGTAATTTAGGAGGGAGTGCGCCATTGTCCTGAGGAGGCTTGGCATCCCTGAGTATAGACACATTGCCTCATAGATGACATTTTAATGCAGTTACGGATCAGTCAGAAAACGGTTCACTCCACACAGCTCTTGTTTGATACACACCAAAAGAGGTGGCCTCCACATTGGAAACTCCCGTAGCGTGCTGCTGGGTCACGTGGTGTCGCTGGAGAATGCTAATTCATGACGGGAGAGTCCACGCGCATGCGTACCGGGTGTGATTGTAATAATTTTATATTTGGGATCATTCATAAATGTCACGCTTCGAGGGGGGAGGAGGGGTTCGTGAAATTGTGACAAGGAGTGGGAAGGGGGGTAACAAGAAGTGTGACATCAGGCTTATACAACATAGCGTGACATGTGAAAAAGGGGCAGGGGGATCCATTGAAGTGTGACATTTTGTGACAAAGGGGGAGGGAGGTCAAATATATCGGGAAAAAGCGTAACATCATTTATGAACGCTCCTTTTTCTAAAGAAGCTTTCCGGTTTTCGTTTGACTCAGCCTCGCAAACATTTTATTTCACTTTTGGACTTGTAGTACACGTTTGCAACTTACTTTTTGCTTTGTTTGTCAAGGTTAAATAACAAATAAATTTGATAATATGAGAAAAAGACCTAAGTATCCGGAGCATTGTTGTGGTAAAATTATAAATTGTTTCTAATTCATTAAATGAATACATTTAATCTGCTTTTTACATCGTTTTAAAGTTCAAAACTTAAAAAAAAAAAGAAATCAAATGTTCAGCATCCACAGACGTTCCGCAGCAAATAAAAACTCGTGTACGAATTATTTCAGTTGCTTGCCTAAATCGAGTTTGCCAAATGTGTATATGTTATTGTCATGCTTTCGTAAGTAGACAAAAGCGCTTCCAAAATTACAAGAAATTTTTTCTTTTTTCTCCGGATGAACTTTATTCTCATCTTTCTTCGGGAGATATACAACGACATTTATTGGTAGCTCAAGTTCACGCATCAACTAACGTGATGAGAAAGACTACTTCCTTCTGCGGCAAGCTTTGTGCAATTTCATCCATATTTTTCCTAACCAATCAATAGAAGATACATCTCCGAAAATGTCCAACTCCTGGGTTATGCCCGATACATTACGAACTTTTTCTTTCTTTGTCGCGAAAAGATCTGCAACTGGAATTGTCATAAGATTCAATATACAAATGGATCTTCAATAGAAACTAATACCTAATTGTCGATAAGACATTCTTTTGTAAAACAAAACGTTTACGACTCTTTTTTTTTTTGAAATAGTTGCCTAATTTTCTTTTGCAACGTAACTAACCTTAGTACAGTGAATGATAATAAAAAGCTGGAACACGGACTCAAACCCCGCAGAAACGTTTTTTTACTTAGTAAAAAAGCATAAAAAATATTTTTTGCATAATTAACGTCCCCGAATTAAGTTACGGAAGTATCAATTAATTAATATGTTTTTTGTCGTTAGCAGAATAGAAGAATTGTATAGAATTAAAAAGACATAAATTACGAAAACATTTTGGCCTTTAAAATTTCACCTATAGATAGTAATCTGGTTTACATACCAAAAATAGTTTGATTAGCAACTCTATGCTTTATTTGCTTCTTTTATAATTAAAATGAAATAACAAATATAATTTTAACTGCCTTCTATTACACCTTAGAATTAAAAATTTGAAATTTATTAAAATAGCTAGCATAAAAAAGTACTATTTTAAAATTTATATCAACTGTTATCACTTTAAAGTGGTTTAATGCTATATATTAAATTTACAGTAAGGAACATATTAAAATAGTCGCACAAAAGCTGCAAAAGCCCTTCAGCTAATTATTGCCGCTAATTAGAACTTCTGATTAGTTATTTCTTGGCATTAGAAAGTTATTAAATCGCCTGTTTAGTACTGTAACAATTTGCAGTTTCAAAAATAATTTTTACTGTTTTTTACATCGATTGTTTTCAGATACATCTCAAACCAGTAATTTTGTACTTTTACCAGAACGCCTACGGTAACGCCTTCATTCATTATTTAGTACCTAATGCATCAGACACTGCGATACAGTTGAAATACTTGGAAGTGTTTTTTAAATAGTGTGTAGATTAGGAAGAAAATTTAGATGTTTAAAAGAGAAATTTTGCAAAATCATTCAACTATCGTTACCCCCATTTCACACAAAAACAGTTAATTTAAGTTATAAAAATAAAGCTAGAGAATATAAGCTCATTCGAAGTTTTAAAACGACTCGGTTCGAATCATGCAACGCAATAAATTAAAAATCAATTCATGCTTCCGTCTTTGAAAAATAAATAAATCTTGTTTGACAGAAAACATTATCCTTGTTCTTAAATGATTGTTTAAAGAAAAAGAAAAGTTCAACGCATACAGCATCAAATAAAAATCTCCAAACAGTCAATGCCTCTTTGTTTTGTCATCAAATTCCAGTCACCAAAATGCCACGACGCGGATATATTTTTTAATGGTTTCCGCGAACCATCCCAGTAACAACATTTCGGAAACATGGCAGAGGCATTACCTTTCAACACTGGTACCGCTCGCACGTGCTTGGTCAATAAGAACAAATGGTATTTCTTTTGATTTGGGAGGATTTGGACATTAGTCTGGAGAGCCGGGAATCAAATACGTGAGATTTTTAGATACCAATGACCCGACGGTCAAATGGCTATAAATGTTTTACTTCGCAGAAGAACATAAAAGACTGAATTGATCGGCAAAAAAGGCATATTCTGTGGTTTATTTGGTACAATGATCTTTAAGGAAGGTAATGCAGAAGGAAAAATACAAATACTCAGGACTGTCTCGTAAAAGGAGACAAGGGGCATAAAACAACGGTGATGAATAAAAGTAATGAACAAGGACTGATGTTGGTTTCTAAAATGAATTTAATGATTCTTTTTTGGGAAACAAACTGATAATTCACTTCTTTATATAAGTAGCCGAAATATTAGCAAAACTGCAAAAAATGTATGTTCATTTAGTCTTTTATTTTCTTAATTTTTTTTTTGGTTGACCAATGTGGATTTCGGCACACAATTAATAACTATTTATTTGTAACTCTGTACTGTTAATTTGTTGCCCCTCATCATTATAAAAGCAATTCTTAGCTAGGAAGTTTAAGATGGGAACAAATCAAAATTAACAATAAATATAATTAAGTACTGATTTTTTCCCTTGTACTTTAATATTAATTTATTTCTCTTTGTTGCCGTAATTTTACGAAAGTACGGGAAATTTTGCCTAACTGTTAACTTAACGAACAATTGATTTAGATTATTGTAAAAATATTAATTTAATTTTAATTGTTAATTTTCCGCGGCCAGATAACATCATCTTTAACCATGTATGCGTCTGATATTTTTCTGAAAATTATGTTGCTGGGGCAACTCTTGTTAATTTTTGCTAGTATTGCATTACATTATATATATATATAACATCTGGCTATGTCACAACTTTATTTTGTAGATTGCTGTCCATTTGTAAAGTCAGTCGTAACCAAATTCAATTAACCTTTAGTTTATTTACAGCTTCTACATCGTAACTGACCACATTCCAAATCACCAAGAGGAAACACAAAACATAAAATCTATTTACACCAAGTATATATTACGAATCACACAAAAACCCACTAAAATTAGTTTCTTTTCCCCTACATAATTTTTTGAGGTCTCCGTCACGTGATACCGTGATATTTTAACTATTGGCTTGGAGCTGCAAAAAATATCTGAGTCTCAAGTTATATAATTTTTTTCACGCCTTGAAAAAAGGGGAAGGGAAAAGGGAAATATATAAAGTGCCTACAATTGTCTGTAGATCACTTTAGTTTTTGTGTTTTTAAATCAAAACTGAATTTAAAAAGGGGTTTTAAAGATTTATTTGGTTTTTAATGTTTATATATATATATATATATATATATATATATATGAATATGTCTTTTTACAACTTCAGGTAATTAGAATTACAATGATTAATATATCGAGCCCGTTTCGAAACAAAGACACGGAGGGTAAAATGTTTCCCCATCAGTTCTCCATACCTTAAGCACGCAAATGTTACGTTTAGGAAGATGCTTGCTTCATGGCTCCAGGCAGGGAGTAGTGAGAATTTATGGGTCACGTGGCTAGGCGATGAAAGTGATTTATTTAGCTGAATAATTTGACGTTGCAATGCTATTCAAATTCACATATGAGCGGAAATGAATATTCATTGTGGAGGTTAAACGAAAAGCAACCAGTCTACGAATTTCATTGAAATAAGTATTATTTGGGGGAATAGTTTACACTACATCAGCGAAAATAGGATAGAATATTCTTCAGCAGGTTACATGGTATAGATTCAATTATTCTAGGTTAGGAAAGCAACGTGGTATAGGAATTATCATCGTTTATTCATGCGTTTTAACTATGTTGAGCAACATATTAAATTATGCTTATTTTTTCCCATACTAGAAATTTTTTTCCTAATCCATATATATTTCTAGAGCTCATTAGAAATTGTTGCTAATTATCTTATTTAAAAGTGTTTTGAAGCTGTCATCTAAATATCATTACATATTTTATGTTACTTAAAAAGATAACGAATATTTGTTGTTTGTTGTCAATGAAATAAAAACTATATATTTTTTATGCTGCTTAGAAAGCCGATTAGAAATAGTTATTGGTTAATATTATTTAATTTAAAATTTTGGAAGATATGCGCAACACATTTTATAACAGACTAATGTCAATTTTGTAACAGTTTTAATTAAAAGTGTATGTTTCTTTTATTAAAAAAAGGGGAATATGAGCTTATTTTAAAGAGAAAAACAATCTGTAAACTATATATAATTTATGGACTCGCTTCAAATTTCGTCAGTAAGATGCCATTAAATGACTGGCATTGAAATGTGATAATCCTTCACGCTTTATACGCTCATAGCAGTTAACATGTATTAAACTATCTTTTGTCTATTCACAGAAGGATACTGTACATCATTGCTTCATGTATCCATAATCTTGCGTTAAGACGCAAGTCCTAAGGAAATGAAAAAAAAAGAAGACTAGCATTGACAAGTAATATTCCTATAATTTAAAAGCCCCAGATGCACGCGAGTTCCGGTACTCGTTAAAAATACCACTTCTACTTCCGTTGTAAACCCAGTGATTCTGCGCAGGAACAGGATTAGACATATGTTCCGTACGAATCTTAAAATCAAGTACATTAAAAAATATTTTTTGACTTAACCTGGTAAGTGACAAAATTTAGTAGTACATTCTACAATAGCTTTATAAAAGATTTTATTAGCATTCGTAGCTAAACCCTTAATTAACTTGTATGAGTTTTATTTTTTTCTTTTTTTCGCCTCGATTTCAGTGTAGCTAGCAACCTAAAATGTCCTAAATAATGCAGTTCATTATGACGCTAATAAATATAAAGAAAGCAGTTTAATTTATCTTAAAGTATTCAATGCTTTTACTTCGTGTTTTATTAACACAAATTTCATATTTAAAACACAAAGCAGAAAAAATATAATGCAGTGTTTACTTTATTAAGGTAAAGCGTATCAAAAATTGTTCAAATATAAATAGCGTTTTTTCAACAATAAATATTAACTTTTCGGCACTGTCAAATTCGTTACTCTCTACTGATGAAAGTTCCGTGTTGATAACTTTACAAATATCTAGTCTAGCTAAAATTAACTTCTCCCTTTCTTTCACTTTCATTTCCGTGTAAATAGACCTTAGCTACTGAGCTGTAACATCCACGTTTCTCATGCGTATATGACGAATAACCTTCAAACACGACAGTAATATTGATGTTCCGCCCCCAATCACATGCATTCATCGTATTGGGCAGAATAGGATTGGGCTCTGGGGAATGATTACACACGAAATAAAGTAAGAAAGAACACAACGATCTAAAGAAAGTAGGCTTCCAGTGTTTCTCGAAAAATCTTCCGTTTGTTTTCTGGGTTTCATTTTTCCTTCGCAGGGTACATTTTTTGGACCTGAATCTCGATTCACAATTTCGCTTTCCTGGAAAAGAAATCAATGCCATTCTGGAAAAAGAAATCTTTGAGTCTTTGTTTTCTTTCCGCTGCCAGATAGCAGAGTTCTTCAGAGCCGCTCTGTTATTTTGACGAAAGAGTTGTTCTGAACTTAAAAGTTAATAAGTTTTGCCAATGCGTCAAAGCACGCAATATTTCCCCACATTTACTGCAGCTTTATTTTTATTACTTTAGCGATATTGTTTCCTTCACAAGAGCCTGGAGTATACGCAATGAAGTTACCTGCAGTATATTTCTTTATTCTCAGAAATATAAATATTCGTGACTTGTTATTATTTTCAACTTAAAGTAAAGCGATTTCTTTCAATTTCTGAGATTAATGTGCACTCTGCTTATGTTGTAATATTGCGATATTATGATCTAATATTACAAAACTACCAGTAAAACAGAATAAATACTGTTTCTTCGAGCTACGTACTTAATTTCAAATGTTTCACTTTTTAACGAAATCGCATCGAATACTCGTAGCTTGATAGTATTAATATGGTTCAGAAAATCTTGTCATGGATTTTCTAACCCATATTGACTCAACCCTTTCGCTTAATTCCCAGTAAATCTCGTTATTCAACCCTTTCACGTAATTTCCAGTAACCATACACCATACAACGTTTTGATAGTTGAAATCTTCCAATAGGTGTTATGGTGGTAACGGTCGTAATTTTCGTCCCATACTTTACATAGTAAATCACTTTGTTTTAGAAGTACTCTTTTCCGGCAAAGTTGTCTTTAACAACGTAGGTCAATTTCGTTCTATTTAAAGCTATTGATTAATTTTGTACATGATTTCATTTTATGTTAACATTTTTATATAGAAACAAATAGAATCGTATTTTATCAATTTACTCATGTTTAAATTTTCTACGCATTTAAAAATTAATCTGGCTTTTTAGAGTTTCATTTCTAATATTACCATGTTACTAGATATGTTTAAATAGCTTGCTAAGTATTCTGGGGGGGGGGGGAGGGGGCGGAAGAACGAAGTTGGCTGAACATGCTCGAAAGAGTACAGTGTTAGTTATTTATTTTGGCTTAAAAATGTTCGAAAGAGCACAGTGTTAGTTATTTTATTCAGTCGAACCCGCTTAATGGAATATCGGTTAAAAGAATATCCCGCTTAATGCAATAAACTCGCCATGTACCAAACCATAGTGTACTGCTGCTGTGATCCTGGATTATGGAATATCCGGCTAATAAGAATATTTTTTCGTGGCAGATTGGCTATTCCATTAAGCGAGTGCATTTTTAAAAGTTAATTTAATTATTTTTTTAAAAAAATTTTTTAAATATATTCTTTTATCTTCTGAGATATTATTGCGGGCTCATGGCACATGGCAGAAATTACAAATACAACATTGCACTTGCCCTATGTAAGAATGTACAAGAAGCATAAAATCGGTTACAACCAGAACTTAAAATATGATATACTACACATAAAATATTTATATTGAATAACTCATTAAGATATTTTTTACGTACATTGAATAATAGTCTTAATAATATATACTAAATTTATATTTCGAATCACTACAATAAACTAACAGCTTTTTGTTGTTATAAATAATATTATAATACACTGAACATGAATGTAACAGCAACACGAAATTTCTTGCTCATAAATTGTATTTTGAGCTTAGAACCAAGCAAAAACTAATTTATAACAAAAATAGTTAAACAACAACATAAGGTTTATATTACTTTAGTCATAAGAGTACCGAGGAAAATATGGCAATGAGATACTCTATACATTGCTAAAATAAAAGGCGGCGTTACTTATATAATGCAAAAAAAAAAAGTTATATATTGCTTTTAAGAAACAGACGGAACTCCTATGAATTCCTGTTTTCCTCCGAGAATCCGTTGTGGGACGTCATAGAAATATTATAAATTTCGAGATAACTCCATAGAGTCGAATAAGAAACTGTCTCTGTTTACAACACTGAAGTTCTTTCAGAACATTGCTTTGTGGAAAGGATATTTGGAGAAAATGATTTTCATACATTTTTCATGAACATAAGATACAGATGTCGGAAAAACTCGCTATTACTTCACTTGCCACTGTCAGTAAAAACTCGAAATGACAGAATTGCAGGAGGCCGAAAAAATGTTGCTAATTGGAGGAAAAAGGCATTTTAAAATACAACGTGGCACATGGCTTAAAGACTGGTGGTAACAAGTAGTATTGTTTTGGGGGTAATAACTACCAAAAAGTTTTTTAAAAACTTTGTTGTTACTTACACTGTTAAAAAAAACCTGAATTTTCAGATTGTTTTTTGACTGATTTTACCGGAAGATTTCCGTAGTGCTTCAATACATGGTTTTTCCTTCCAAAAACGGAAATATCACGTACTGAAAATACGAGAACGGAACTTTTCCGTTTTTCGGTTGCTGTATTTTCACAACCTGATTAGGATTAACGGATAAAGAAGAAATGTAACTTCTGTCAAATCTCGGGAAAATATTATCAGAAACGGAATATTTCCGGCAACTCTGCTGCCGTACTTTTTCCTTTATTTTTAGGAGAGTTTTTTTTTACAGTGTATGGAAAACAACGGCACAAGTAATCAAAGTGATTCGATCAAAACATTATAAAAAGGAAAATATAATTTAACGGGTTTCCATGAAAAGCACCAGAAAGTTAAAGTTCACAAAATCCTCACAATACCAATACTTTTGTTTTACTAACACACTTCTATCTTTTGATTATTAAGGAAATGTTTTTGTTCTTATCGTTCTGTAATTTCATCATGAATAATTAAAAATCATTATGTTAGAGTTAAACACAACATATTAACTAATTATGTTTAGTAACAAAATAATAGATTTATGTTCGTATTTCTCATATTGCATTTCTAACACATACGATTAATAGCTTAAGCTGATTATTGAACCTAGTGCTTAATATGTGCAATTCATGAAGGAGAGATTAGTCATAAATAGGCAAAATATGCTCTAGTCAATGTATCCACGATTATAATGCGTGATTAATTAAGGTGGATGTTTGTAGAATTTGACATTCATTCGACCAACTACATTACATTTCTGTGTCCAACAATTTATATTGGAGTCAAACTCACATTCTAAACTTATATATCTCAAGTTATCCATAGAAGCCATTTAAACTGCTATAAATAGACATTGTTTTGATTAATGTTAGTTTATGTACCTGGTATAGATGTCCCCTTTGATCCGTTTCCTGATTACAGCACTGCCATACTCTGTGTAACGGGACAATCTTCTTGGACGAACTTAGTATTTAAAACTGATCTTACAATAAGATAAGACTTCAGAACATCAAAACATAGTAATTAATATGTTGACTAGATATATCATCTCAGTTAATGAAATTTAATAATCGTGTTGGTTTTTTCTAAATATAAGTTGCTATTTTAACAAAAATTAAATTCATATCAAAATTTGTAACAACTTTGATTGCAAAATTGTTTTTACAATAAGATACGACTTCAGAACATCAAAATATAGTAATTAATATGTTGACTAGATATATCATCTCAGTTAATAAAATTTAATAATCGTGTTGGTTTTTTCTAAATATAAGTTGCTATTTTAACAAAAATTAAATTCATATCAAAATTTGTAACAACTTTGATTGTAAAATTGTTTTTACAATAAGATACGACTTCAGAACATCAAAACATAGTAATTAATATGTTGACTAGATATATCATCTCAGTTAATAAAAGTTAATAATCGTGTTGGTTTTTTCTAAATATAAGTTGCTATTTTAACAAAAATTAAATTCATATCAAAATTTGTAACAACTTTGATTGTAAAATTGTTTTTACAATAAGATAAGACTTCAGAACATCAAAATATAGTAATTAATATGTTGACTAGATATATCATCTCTGTTAATGAAATTTAATAATCGTGTTGGTTTTTTCTAAATATAAGTTGCTATTTTAACAAAAAATAAACTCGTATTAAACTTCGTAACAGCTTTGATTGTAAAACTGTTTTTACAAACATGTAATGAAGCTGGGCAGAGTAATCGAAATATTTTGCTCTTGTTGGAACTCGAACAACTTATGGTGTTTTTAAGGATAAAAAAAAAGAGGCGCTGTGTAAAAATGCCCCGAATGCCATTGGATTTTATGTTGGAATGAAAATAAAGGGGAAAAAACTTTTTTTCTTAACTTGAAATTACTACTAAGTCCTATAACTGACATATTTTCGGACAGAAATCGTTCCAAAAAGTTATTAATGCCACTAAACTTCAAAATACTATATGTGACTCTACTGTCATTACTAGATAAATCGTTGTTGATCAGATTATTCCACTACATTAGTGGATTCACCAGTGCTGCAACTGCTCGAGGTTACGTTCGAAAAGAATTAAAGAGTGAACGGGCCTGTAATGGATTTTTATTTTTAAAATAAATTCAGTGCTGTTTTGAGCATTTCGATGAAAAACGCAATTTAATTCCCTTAAAAACTTAGTAATTTCTTTTTAGTAAGGGATTTATGATGGCCACCAATTTGTGTTACGTAAAATTCATATGCAAGACAAATGCTTTGCGCTAAATATGAGTTAAAGGGAAAAAAAGTAAATAAAGCAGAAATTGTCAGAACAAATAACACAAATACACTGTAAAAACCTCCTGTAAAATGTATGTTTCTAAACCGGCAGCTGGGTTGGTTGGGTAAAACCGTAAAATTTACGAAGTAAATCCGTAGAGGCAACGGTTTTTTACCGTAAAAAACCGTGGCGTCTATGGATTTATTTCGTAACTTTTACGGTTTTCCACAACCAACCCATCTTCCGGATTAAAACCATAAATTTTATGGGATTTGTTTTTACAGTGAAGCTATTTTGAGGCTACAATGGAGTATCTTCATCGGTGCAAGAAAGAAGTGCTCAACACACAACTAGAACGTTGTGAGTGAACAGGTGTGATGAAATGTTTAATCACAACTTTCTAGTTGAGCACTTCTTTCCAGCACTGATGAAGATGCTCCATTGTAATCCCGAAATAGCTATTTGTATTATTTGTTTTCACAATTTGTGCTTTATTTACGTTGGTCTTTTCCTTGTATTCAAAATTCATGTGCTTCCGCACCCAAGCTTTTTTAATGAATACCATGCTCAAGAAAGCAATAATCTATCGGAAGATAATATGAAACAAAATTCTGTATATTTTAAGTATGCATATATATTTAACTATACTTTAATTATAGATACCTTAGGAAGGAAAAAATAAACAAATAATTACGTTTCTTACAAGTTGTTTATTGTTATCTTAAAGATGACGTTAATTGTTGATAACATGAATATCGCCGTGTTTCTTTTAAAGTGAAATAAATACTGCTTAATTTATTCTTACAAAGTGCCTGGAAGAGCTCTAGAATAAATTTTCAATAAGGAGGACGGCAAGCTTTAAGCACCTACTAAACAAGCACTGAGGAGAAACTTTTCAGGTACAGGAAAATACGGGATTTAACAACCAATGCTATTAAATGTATGCAAGCATTGCTTGAAAATGTATGCAACGAAAAATATAAAATGTATGCAAACATAAAAACTTATTATTAGGCATATATTTAAGTGCTCAGAGTTTTAGTGCTTATAACAGAACTGAATATTTTAGTGCTTATAACAGAACTGAATAAAAAAATTTTATTCATTCACAAAACAAAAGGCAAATTTATTGAATTGTCTTTGGTGACTTTAGTCGCAAATTTGATACAAGCTTTTGAAACATAAAAGCAGTAAACATCAAACTAAATTACTTCTCAAATAGTTTGTCTATTTCTTCCTTTACATTTCCGTTCAAATTTCTGATCAATATCTTATACTACTAACAACAAAAGTACTCTTCTTTGATCTATATCTAAATCGCACTACAGTCTTCCCTGTAAACGAATTCCTTTTTTCCATTCCTAGAAATTACCAGTCTGAATCTTTTTACCGCAAAGAGCAGCTTCAATCCAAACGGCAGCCCCAGTTTATAATATGTATCATATTGCTAACAAAACATGCGTTATTCAATGTAAATATCAAACAAACTTTACAGAAAAAAAAAGAAACATTCCATTTTCAAGCCATGTGCTTTATGTCCAAACAATTTTATTGAGAAAACCTCCATGGAAACCATTGTGGAATATAAAAAAATATTTTTCTTTCGTTTATCTAAAATAAACCAACTGTGCGTCCCCCATTTCATATTTGATTCCAATATCTGATTCAGTTAGGGCAAAAAATGCTGTATTTGTTTCTTGATTGATTCTATAGCTTCAACTTTCCGATAAGAACTGATATTAAAATAAAAGATATTTTGTCTTTTTTTAATCATGTGGGTTTGCTCCGAAATAAATTTATTTTTCATTTCGATTCTCTTGCCAAAAAATAATGCAAATATCAGAACAATACGTATTTTATTTTTCATTAAACGTTAAACTACTTATTAAATGAAGAAATTTTCGGCCGAAATTGCGTTTTATTTGATTTTCTGCGATTTTTTTTGTGTTGCTACGAAAATAACCTCTGTGTTGAATTATAGTTGGAATGTATAATTTATTCAATGAGTATATAAAGGTGTTTTCTTTTTTGGTTCATTCTATTTTCTTCAATTTTCTAATAAAAAATGTAAAAAAAAAATCAACTCAAATGTTTTCCAAATATAAGTTTTACATTATTACAAACAAAATAAAATAAGTTACGAATGAATGTGTTTTCATATTCTTCAGTGAAAGTGACATTGTGTCCGCTTGTTACTTCTATTTTTTAAAATGCTAGAAAGAGCGTCCCAATTTTCCTTTTATTTGGGTGTCATTATAAAAAGTAATTCTTGAGAGTAGAAACAATCTTTTCAAATAAAAGCATGAAAAGGGAATGTTATAGTAACATAATAATCCAAAAAGTATAAAATGAGAAGTCAGATTGTTTGTCCAGTAAAATGTCAAAAAAAAAAAAAAAAATACTATTTAAGCTAACAATGTCTAATATGCTGTAATAGAAAATAATTTCACGTTAAGAAAGCTCAAATAAGCATTAAAATGCAGACATATGTTTCGGGGTTGCTTGGAATCCCTTTTTCAATGCGACAGGGAGCTTCTAGATGCAAAACATCCAAATGACGCGAATCCAGTTCCAATATCTGATTCAGTTAGGGCGAAAAATGCTGTTTTTGTTTCTTGATTGATTCTATAGCTTCAACTTTCCAATAAGAACTGATATTGAAATAAAATATTTTTTTGTCTTTTTTTAATCATGCAGGATTAAAAAAGACAAATTTGCGTCATTCGGATGTTTTGCATCTAGAAGCTCTCTGTCGCAAATTGATTCTAAGCAATCCCGAAAAATATGTCTGCATTTTAATATTTATTTGTGCTTTCTTAACGTGAAAATATTTTTTTTTTGCAGTTTACTTAGCACAAAGTTTATTTTTTTATTATAATGTCTAATATAGCATAAAGCCAGATAATAAGTGGAATGTGTGACGAAATTATTTTGCTTCGAATCAACGTTTCGTAAGTTAGTTAATTTGCATTAGCGTTCTGAACTTTAGATTAAACTGAAAGTTAGTGTTTGTATTTGTTGTATCTTTTAGGTGGTTGAGTGGCATATTTATATACATATGATGAAACTGTTATTATAACACAAACACATTTATTACTGCACACTTATCACACAATATATAATTAATAATTTTGATTTAGATATATTTTGATATACATGTTAAATTGGAATCTAACATTTCTTTTAGAACGTTCATACGAACGATGCGTAGTTGATGAGAGTGGCTCGATTGTCAACTGTTTCTAGCCGTTGCCATTTAGACTTTTATAATCATCATAGTTGAAAATATAATAGTATTTCTAATGTATTCAATAATAATAGGGTGGCACGAACATTTTTATTTCTATTTTCTTTACAGGAGCAGGAGTGCAGAAAGATAAAATTTATGTATATGTAGTATGTTTTACAAATATATTGAAAAATGTAACTGGTCTATCAGTCGCAATGAGGAGAGATTATCGCTGATTGAAATATATAAACAAAAACTGTTGTCAAAAAATTCACTCCAACTTCTAAAATGTGCCAGAGTGGGAAACGTTACTTACAATTTATATATATTTTTTTTACTCTTTAACGTGTGTCTGTAGGGGGTTTACTCTAACGCGTTTATCCTAAAATATAGCTTAATTATCATTTTTGCAGAAATCTAAATTTAAAAGTACTTTCTGAAAAATACAAAACCTGTAAAAATGTATAACTTGCTTTTGTTGTAAACATTTTATTTATTTATTTTTACGTCTTTTCCACAAAGCAAATATTTTAATTTAAAATATACTTTACATATTCATATTCACTCATGAAGAAAATGGGATTTTATGTATGATTTAGATCAATTGAATGTTATTAAAGTATAACTTTAAATATTTTTCCTTCGTTCAAATAATTTCACCTTTGGTCCTTTCTTTTTTTATCGATTCTAAATAAAAACATGGCAAATAAAAATCTTCAATTAAGAAAAAAATAGAATTAAAAAAGTTTTAACTTATACTGATTATTGCTGAAATATTTCCGTTAAAAGCATCGAGTCGTATCGCTCTCTCGAAGAATAAATATTTATGTTTCTATAAGTAAGCGTAATTAATTACCCCTGCTCTCTGAAGCATTAATAAATAATGACAATTTTAATTAACGGAGCAAAGTTCTAATGAAGAGACTAATATTAATTTTCAACTGTCCATGTTTTGAGGCAATTTAATGCATTAATACATGAGACAATCTCAATCTGTACTTTTCTATTTAGTGATTTTATTAAATTTAATAACAACATAAAACTGAAAAGTTTTTTTAACTACCCAGCACTAGCATGTGTTTTAATTAATATATATATTTTTAAATTAAATCTAATTGCAAATAAATAAATGTCATTCTTTCGTAAGTATATTTCGTAATAGATTTTTTTTTTTTTTGAAAAAGGATATATGTACCACAACGCTTCCACGGAAATCAATATTTTATGCATAATCAATTAATTTATTACTAATTTATAGGAACTTTACCTGATTTTTTTTAAATGTTGTATCCTGTAAAAATGATGCACTTCTTAATTCTTAACAAATAATGACCTACTTCCTAATATTAGAAAGCCTCATAATCCTTTCTTTTATTCATAAAACGAATTTCGCAGACACCCATTGTGTGACACCCATTTCCACTCATTCCGTTAATCGAAAAAATAATTTAAAAAAAATTAAACGCAAGGTATTTTGAAAGTGAAGTAAGCTAAAAAGCAACGAATTAAGGCACAAAAATTAAATGCAAAAAAAAAGCAGATGGTTTCGGAATTACTTGGAATTCGTTTTTCAATGCAAGCAAGATTAGAGCACGGAAAGCAAAGAATACAAGATTCCCGCCAAATACAAAAAGGCGAACAAGTGGCGCCATCTACTAACAATGCACGAAAGCAAAAACGAAAAAATAAAATTAAAAAATAAAAGAAAAATCAATCTTGAGGAAAGTAAGGAATTGGCAAGATATCATTATCTAAATTAGAGCTATTGCTTAGAATATGAAAAGTCTGAAAAAATCGAGATCACACGGACATGACACTTTTTGAATGATGTTACTGTATGAAAAAATCATAAGTCTGGTTGTAATTCCAACAATGTTGAGCAATACTTATTTTTTACAGCTGTTGCTTCAATGAAATGAAGCAACTGTTCATTGAACTGCTTCTAAAAATTCAAGTAGTAGTATACTTATGAACGTCTGTTTGTTAAAAGAAAGTTTGAGATCATGACGATTAGCCGCATTAATTAAATAAATGAGGATTATACATGCATAATGAAAAATATAAAGTATTGAAACTAGATATGACGCGTCTCATAGTATTAATTTTAAAGTTTTAGTTATGCAGTTTCATCATGTTGATTTATCATACAAGGTGGAGATTTTTGGTAACAACTATGAGAGTATTCATTATATTAACACATTATGAGCGAGCGACGTAGCACGCGCAACTATGTTGCTTAGCGGGCTAAGTTGACTAAGTTAAAAAATGTTCTACAAAATACACCAATTTATGCATTATATGAAACATTATTTATTCCCTTGTGCGACTTAAAAGTGGAAAAGTGGTGATTTTAAACGGGTACAAATATCAACCCCGCTTTTAAACGGCAATGCACAAAACGGGTACTAGTACCTGGCCCCGCTTATAGGTAGCAATCCGTGAAACAGGTACAAATACCCGCGCCCGCTCATGATGTGTTAACCCATTAAGCGCCAATGTTCCCATTTTGGGAACATGCTATAACTTTTAGTTGTTAATTTTTTTTTACAAAATCAAACGAAATAGGTTAGATACCCT
This sequence comes from Octonoba sinensis, assembly GCA_038502835.1. Lineage (NCBI taxonomy): Eukaryota > Metazoa > Arthropoda > Arachnida > Araneae > Uloboridae > Octonoba > Octonoba sinensis. Next base: position 211,056,374 of record CM076598.1, on the reverse strand, counting down.
CTGTACATTAGAAAAAAACAATTACTTATTAAAAAAAAAATGTTGGAACATTTTTTTTAAATAAGTAATTGCAGCGGCGTACAAATAAGTAGCGGCGTACAAATAAGTAGCGGCGTATAAATAAGTAGCGGCGTTTAATGGGTTAATTACTTGGTTACAATGTGAGCAAAACAAATCTGACAGGTTACTAGATAACATTCTTGACATGGAGCCTGTAATCTTTCCGTTACTTGACACATTTCCCACCAAATGAACTTGTTTCTTTTCAGCATTACTAACGAATCGGCCTGATTTTCTGATTTGAATTTATGTTGCATATTGGTCACTATGCATTGAAATATAAACTTTATGAACTTTGTATAAGGTACAATTGGTACGCACTCTTGGCCATTCGTATTTCAAAAAAGCAGTATTTTTGAAAGAGTTTTTTGACGAATTAAAGGGTTATTGTTTCACATCAATACAAACCTTTATATATAGAATTCAAGTTTGTTGCAATCATTCAGGGGGACATTAAACCATGAGGATTAACTTTGATCTACGTCATATTTTTTAGTATATTTGACTTTAAAAAAACCTAGAAGGTCCAGTGCTGCACTCGGCTAGCTAGGTTATAAATCACTTTTCTAATATTAATTTTACGAAATAAAGTTGGAGCACTACGCAGTAATTCTGAAATCACTGCCACTGCTTGGAATCTATTTTTCAATGCTGGTTTGAAGATGTGGAAACCCTTGAAATTGTGGAAATTCTTTAACTCGTTCTACGCACTGTTATCAATTATAGAAACCCTGTGATGTTGTGGAATAAAAAACATTAAATATTAAGAAATATTATTATTTTTTTTGGTTCAAACTGGCACAACTATAATCCTTTTATTCAAACAATTATTCTTTAAAATCCCTTTTTGACGTGGCTCAAATTTACCCAAAATAGTTGTGTATTATTTCTTAATATTTGTTGATTATACAACGCTTTATGAGTTTTTCATATTTTAATCTCTCATATTTTATTAGTGGTTGTGTATTATACCAGTAAGCACATTATCGCTATTAAAATATGAGTGCTGCTGTTAAAAATAAATAAATTAAGTATCAAAATTACCCTGATTGATTGTACTGAAAAATAAAAAAATGACTACAGTTTAAAAGACCTATTCCAAAAATATTGCAAATGATATTTTGAAAACCGGAACGCCTTCCTCAGCCGTTTAAAGGACATTTTAAATTAGCGCAAAATCAGTATTTCATAAATAAAACACGCCAGTATTAAAATATTCAAGTGTATTTCCTTACGCGGACCCAATATTTAACCTTTAAAGTCACAAAAATAGAGTACCGGAAACACAAAGTAAGCACCTAATCGAACCGATCTTTTCGAATACATTACAAGTAAAACTCCGAAAAGTTAAAACGCATTGTAACAAAGCTCCGTGTCGTGTATTTAAATAACTTCAACAAACATCTTTAAAAGACACTTGAAAGCTACAGTTAATCATTTTTACTCGGTGAATTTTCTTAGATTAAAGTGCGGGTAACGGTTTGCTAGGAATAGTTGAAACGAATGCTATTTCTCGCTTAAACTAATACTGGGTTTGAACTTTTCCTCAATGAGGGGATTAAAGCGTACGTCTTCTTGCTCCTCCAGAGAAGAGAGCTTAGCTTCAGTGCATGACGATTGTTAATGGATTTAAGGGGATTATCTAACGCGATTGAATGTTTCTGGCAGGTCGCTTCAGCTGAGATATTTCGGGGAATTAGAAGGATTTACTCGAGGAGACCCCCTCCCATTGCACGCGGAGTTGATGCAAGTAGTTGAGCGTGATATCCTCCAATTATTGGAGTATTTTTCCTAAATGAAACCTTGATTGCTTTTTAGCCGTAAAAGAGGCAGAAGAAACGCCTGGATAGTAATGGAATAAGTACTTAGCGCTTTGTTTTGGTCGAAAAGTAGTTATGGGCTCTTAATAAATGTAATTTCTTGTAAGATCACTTTTTTCTGGACATAGTCTGAATATATTTTTAGTAACAAATACAGAAGTTATACTGTAATTAATTGAAACTACTTTCATTTTTATTTATTTAGTATTCAACATTTAACATTTAGGCATTTTTATTTATGGTACTGTTTCAAATTCTATCAAATATGTAAATCACTTGATTTAAAGATAGTTGTAACATTTACAATTTAAAATATATGTAATATTTTTTTAAAGGAATTGAACATAAATATTTTTTTACTGTATAATCATTGATATTGTAGTTGTCTCTTTATTCGTGCATGTTTTTTTAATTACATTTATTCATTATTGTTTTAAGTGGTGTTTCACAAAGTTCAGTTTTACGGCCAGTATAGTTTATTAGTTTCATTTATGATGTTAGTGAGAGGATTTCTGTAAACGTCAATATGATTGCTGATGAGGTCAAATTTATGGGGATTGTTGACAATGAAGAAGGCGTGAATCAGCTTCAAGAAGACTTAGATCAGTTTTCTAGGTGAGCAGTTAAGTGGGGAATATCCTTAAAAGTAGGGTAATGTCAAGTGCTTTTTTTTTTTTGGTCTTGGAAATAAATTGCAAGTTTTTATTTACAAGGATCAGTCATTAGTGAAGCTGACGCAGTTGTTGATTTAGGGACATTTATTAAAAATGTTAAGTTTAATTAGCAAGGCAGCATAGCAAGTAACAAAGCTAACAGAATTCTTGGGTTCATCAATAGGTCTATTTCAAATAAAACTAAGGAAATTATTCTGCCGCTATACGGGAGTTTGCCAAGGCCTCATTTGGAGTGTGCTGTTCAGTTTGTCTCCATACCAATATAAAGATATTACCTTATTGGAAATGATTCAAAAAAGGGTTACTGGTTGGTAAGTGGTCTCTCAGACTTTGATGGGGAGGTCAGGCTTAAAAAGCTCAATATGTACAGTCACCAGCAGAAAAGAGTGAGAGAAGACATGGCTCTGTTCTTTAAATTTATTAAAATGAAGGATGTGGATGTACTACGTTTTTGCACAGAATGCAAAACCAGAGGTCAATGTTTTAAAATTATTCAAATCTCAGGCTACTCTTGAAATTAGGAAAAATTATTACTTCAATAGGGTTGCAGGCACTTGGAGTAGTTTACCAGAAGCGATTGTTACTTTCAGCGGGGTAAAAAGCTTTAATTTGATCTTTACTAGGAATCGTTAAATTGACTAGGACCAGCTTAGCTGGGCCCAGAGCCTGTTGGTGGCCGTCTCATTTGTATTTTTTGTTTTTGCACGTTAACAATTTTTGTGATATTATTAAATTTGGAAAGTTTATCATTCATCTACTGCATAAACTTTGCATTTTGTTTAAGTTTTTGTTCATAAACCTTTTGATTTACTTTGTGTCCTTTGACACAATATTGATTTATTTCTAAAACATGCAAAATACTAGACTCCGCCCATACAAAATTAATTTTTAAAGCGAGAAGCACGCATAGATGCCCTCAGAAATATGGCTTGAAAGCGTTTCCCGATTTAATATTTAAAAATCTATCAGAAAAGACAGGTTAGATTGCTAAACCGCCAAATAAATAGACATCGTATTATGAAACATTCTTCAAGAACTATACTGTTTAATATGATTTCAGGCATCTTAATGATATATTTATGTTACTATACGCTTATCTTTCCAGAAAGCAATTTTTTAAATACATTATCTAATGCAATATGCTACTCTCTATACTTTGTACCAGTTTCCTTTCATGTCGGTCATTAACTATGAAAAGGCTTCATTTTCTACGTGGAGGTTAATTTTCAATTCCTATTCCGCAGCATTTTTACCACTCCACAAAAGCCATCTCCTACATGAAACGAGCGGTGTTTTGTGTATAGCTCAGCTACGCAGATGCTTTTGGTCTATTTGGATCGGAAACTCTGATGCCTTTATAGAATAATAATGCATTTCAGGCAAAATGGATAGATAATATGATAATCATCTTTACTTTGTAGAGAGGATGTTTCTAATGCATATTTGAATACACACAAATACCATAGAGAGAAAATGAGTTCTAATACCCATCTTGTATGAGCAAAGTACATCAATGTTTGTAAAGTATAAATGTAATGCATGTAAATTTAATGGACTTTCCTTTCATCTCAGGTTACACCAGTTGGCATGGTATGAATTTTTATTTTTTAATTACTTTGTACAATTTAAAAAAGCGCGCTAAATTGGTAATGGAAGTCAAAAGTTACGAAAGTAAGATTGAACGAAAGAATGTCTTGTTTTACATATTTTTATTCACTTACTATTTTCGCGTAACAGCCGAAAAGTAAAATTATTGACTGATTACAAGAACAATAAATGTAAAAATATGCAAATAGCGCATGAGAAATAATTGAGTGCCGTTTGTTATTTTTTTTAAAAGAAGAAACAGTGTTTTACAATGTACACAGCGTCTACAACAGTAACAATGTTTTAAAATACATTTTTAAACGCTAAAAGGCTAGCGTACGTTTTTGCATACTATTATGCATATCAGATACGTAAAATAACGGGTTTTTTTTAAATCTTTATGACCAGAGCAATTAAAGAAACGAAATAAATAATTAAAAAAAAGACAACTAGGAGAAAATTTGCAATAAATATAATATCGTTATTGTTTTTAACATTTTTGATTCCTTGCTTGAGATGTTTAAAAATTAATAAATAAATAATTAAATAAATAAATAAATGAAAGTACGAGGTAGTGTAAAGTAACTCCCTTGATTTTCCCTTTAAACTTGAGATTTCGTTCTACTAAAACATCATTCTCTTCTTATGAATTAGATGCTGTTCAAGTATGAACACATATTTTTTGCGTAACATAAAAATGCAAAACATTAATTTTTTTAATAATTGTCAAAACATGTCCCTATGTCTGACAGATAAGTAAATACTGACTAGGGCAAACAATTTATTTTTTCTGGAACTTATTTAAAATTTGTAAAAAACCTAAGTGTTCGCGAATAATCGGGGGCCTCGAGCGAATGTTTACATAAGTGAAATGAATTATAAGGTGCACATATGCAAAAGATAAAATCTTATACAATAATATAGTAAAATATACCATACCGTTATAAATCCTATATTCCGTGTGGAAAAGTGATTGAAAGTTATATGTGTGTGTTCAGGTGTGCAGTATACCCACGAAATCTATAAATACGAGGGGCAATGAAAAGTCAAGAATGCAGAGGGTAAAAATAAAGCACAAACATTGAAGCGGTCTGAAAAACACCCAGAGGCGTATTTCCCGTATCCTTTCAAAAAAAGCAAAAGGGGCTCTTCTAGCATTCAAATGGGCCGAAAAAGGCATCTTAAAAAATAGGCAGAGGGAAAAAAGAACGAAAGTCATAGCGACGAGACAGTAGCGTCTTTTTAGAAAGGGGGGAACCTTTCTGTTACAAACAAGGGTAAATGGAATATTCGCAAGTTTCCCGCGACAAAGGCCGAGAAGAATATATGGGGAGATAAAACTTCTAAAAACAAGCAAAGGAGCGGAAACACTTTCGCAGAGGCGTTTAGATTGTTTTTCCTTGAAATATGGGAGCAAACGTTTGGGGTAAAATATTATTTCCGCAAATGTGCACGCATCTTCTTCTTCCAAAAAAAAAAATAAACTTAATGTTTCTAAGCTTTCTTTCTTTTGAAACTTTTTTGTCTTTAAGCGAGAATATAGATCTCCGAGATACCATGAACCAGGCTAAGGTAAAGATATATAGGGAAAATACATGGAACATTTAAGGCTAATCTGAAAAATACACAATCACGAGGTGTATATTGAGCACATTTACTGGCGTTCGGTTTTAAAAAAATATGCAACCCAGAAAAATATTTTTGTTCTGATGTAAAAACTTTTACCAAATGAATTGAGTTGGTTCTCTTATAAATAATATGTTGTTAAGCGTATTGCATACGTCAGAACACGCCTAAATGTCATTAATATAACAATTCGTTTTTAGACATTAAATGACGATTTCTTCAGCTTTTTTATATTTTCTCTCGTAGCAACTGCTGTGATTAGGTAGAACTGATAATTAAGCGATTAGTTTCTTCGTGAAAAGTTAGCCTGGCTGTTAAAACGGTGACGACTGAAATGGATGCATTGATTTTCAGTAAGTAGATTGATTAGACATACACAACTCTTTCTTTATAAATGTAAAATATTTTCTCACCGTTTATGCAAGGTTCTACATATAGTGCTACTCATTTGCGTTGGATAAAAATTTGTCCGATTGGTTTTATTTTTTTATTGAATGCCATATGTCATGTAGGATTTATGTATGAAAAAGAAGTGTGATTTCAGCAGGATGGTGCGACCGTGGCATGTACTGACATTCAACAAAAAATGCCAATTTTGTAAAACAATATTTTTCTGTAATCTCGGAAATGCCGATGAACAGATCTTGCACGATTTGAAGAAATAATACGATTTTCCCCTTGGGACGGTTAATTTCAAGGATCATCCAAAGAAACAAAAAACATTTTATAAACTTAAAAAGTACCATTACACAGAAAATATAATTTTTTTTCTGCGTGTGACAACTAATATATTTCATTAAAAAAAAGGTAATGGTAAAAACATGTTTGCTTAATAAATAACTTTCGCATACTATGATTTTTTAAGCAATTTTATCCCATCAGCTTTTTTGTAATCCTTTTTTAATGATATTTTGAGCTGCCATGCGCAAAACATGAGGTGTCTTTTCATGGAGTGGCCGATAAAACTTCATAAGTTTCTTATGATCACAAGATATATGTGTATGCAATATTTGATTGAAGTCAATGCAATAAATACGTTGATTTTCTCATTAATGGTAACTTTTAGTTGCTATAAAGTAAAATGTTAGTGTTTTAATCTTATCACATATAAAAGAGTTTCAAACTATTGAAAAGATTTATTTTATATTAAACTTCACTTATTATATAACTACATATATTAACGTTTTTCGAAAAAAAAATTGCATGTTTGCAGTATGGTTTTTAATCAGTAAATAAAATATCGTTACTAACCCAGTAGTAAATCTAATAGGAAGCTTCATACTAACTGGAGTTATTATTTTATGCAGTTCACCAAACTAGCAAAAAAAAATGAAAGTCCTTGAAAGCAAATACCAAAGAATATTGCTTCCAACAGATGGCTCAATTTTGCTTCGCTTCAATAAGCAGAAGAAATTAGTCTCGGTATTCTTCATAACGAATTAAAAAATACCGAAATTAATTTTCGTGTAATAAATGCTAAATTCAACCTAAACACATATATTTTATATAAGGACCTTACTTGATTATCGAGTGCGGTGGAATGGCATTTGGCTGGTGGTATTTTTCTTTCGCTCTTTCAACAGAAAAATATCCTCAAACAAATGTTATCCAAGCTGTCAAAAACATCTGTTTTCTAATGTGAATGTGTCTGAGTAATACACTTTTTCGTCACAGACATTACTTATTCTATAATGAGAGTAGAATTTTTGAAATTTCTTGGTCGTTTATCTTTTTGTTTGAAGCAATTTCAGAAGATTAAATAGTATGGTTAAACCACGCTCCTACTGTTAACCAGATTTTGGTGTCACTTATCATAAATGCAACGTAATAGATTAAAAAGAGCTTTTTTATATATTTTAAATTGTACCAATTTTAACTGTTTAGTAGATTAAAAATATTGTCTGTTACCCTCATAATGATTTAGCTCAAAATTATTAGCATAGAATGACAATATTGTTCTGGCCGAATTAAGTTGTCTGTTACGCAAATAAACGATCATGTGATACACAACTGTAAATGTAGTATTTAAACACTACTTTAACACTTAAATGTAATTTTTTGAGCATCAAGTATAAAAATAGGTTAACATTGACAGATACAACGTGTTTGGATAGAAATTCGTAATTTTCAAAAATGTGTTTTGGAGTTAAAAGCAAATCATTTTTCAGTTAGACGTAACTGACATATACGAGAAACGCATATTTTACCGTATTTCTCTGAATTGAACCTAATGGAGACAATTCATACAGCGTTATAGGTCACGTGATAGCGATGTAAGCGCTGTAAACAAAGGAAGCTGTAGTATCGTTTTACTTCGAGTTCGACCAATCTAATTAAAACTAGGCCTAAATAAAATTCTACGTTATTAAAAACTAGGACTAAATAAAGTTCTACGTTATATAAAATTAACATTAAATAAAACACTATAACTATTGTAATAATTAATAAATTTATTTTGTAATGATTAAATTAAAAGTAAATTACTTGGTTTATAATCAGAGAAAGCTATGAAAATAGTCTAATTTTAAGATAGCTAATTTTGCTTCGTGAACTCCACGTAGAACTCAATTAAAAATTTGGTAAACAAATCAGCGATCACCGTGATTACGTGACGCGATGAATTTCTTCCATTGCCCATCTAAGAAATTCGTTATGAAAAATATTTTGTACTGTTGTTAAAGCTTTTCTGACACTTAAAAATCACTGTGATGCGTTGGAAGCAGACCAAGCGACCAACTACCTTGTGCATTTACGTTTGACTAAACAGGCCGAGCCGCATGGCCCCTGTGGATAGCTAGTCGATATACAACTTTATGTGGGATCAAAACCACTGGGATACGATAGCAGAAAGTGCTATATCGATCAATAACATTCACGCCTTAGCCGGGATTTGAATGTAGCTCTCGACGCGGAAGTCTTCGGTTTTACCACTGGGCGGCATGGTATTGCGACCCAAGCCTGCATTCTAAACCTTTCTACAGTTGGCTTACTGACAGCTTATCACGCCTTCATTTTATTCTAAATGGGCTTACGAAAATCCTGTATATGATACACGTTTTTTTTTTTCTATTCATATACAATTTGTTATTTAATTTATATATTTTAAATTTATACAAATAATTTGTTACCAGTTTTTTAATGTGTACATTTTTTACGGAAAAGGGGGGGGGCAATGGAAGGTAATACAATGAATTAAACAAGAACCACGATGCAGGGAAAAACACCCTAATTGAATAGTTATTTTATTCTTTGTTAGAATTGTACTAATATATTAACTGATTATTCGTCGGATTAAAATTATTTTCCTTTCAAACGTTTTATTTTTCAGAATGTATTATCCTATTAATACAACAAAACTCATTTCGTGTGCTGCAACAACTAACTTTGAAATTTGAATCACAACTATTCAAAGCAGCGAGATGAAATGAAACGTTAATATTCTATCTGATGGTCGTCGAGTCTTGGTTTTACACCCCAATACTTGCCTACAGCGGTTTTCTAATGTTTAAATTCTGCTTTCTGTTGCTTAGAGATGCTGACAAGTATGCTGCTAAAATGAGATGGAAAATTCCATTCGTTGTTAAATTAAAACGCTTAGATTTGTAAAATTCATGCCATTTTGGGGGGAATATTTCTGCTGTGTATATTGAACGTAAATGTTTGCAACTGATGTTAATTATTATCCCCTCAAGCATTCCATGTTACTGAACAACATTTAAAACATCTCATGTTATAATATTTATACGGCTTATGTTTCTGTTGTTCTGCTTAATTAATTATTATATTTGTTTAAAAGTCAGAGTACGTCAATGAAACGAAGTTTTCGGCTTTGTGTGTGTGTGTGTGTCTAGGTCGTTCAATCAATGTATTATCACAAGCGAAAATAATTAAACCCGCAAATACTTCAAGGTTGGTTATATATGAATAATTATATAAACTTATACCAATATTATTAGCCATTACTTCCGAACATTTTTTTTAGAGAAGTTGACTATCTTAAAGCCAACTAGCTGGGTTTTAATAATTAGACTTCAACTCAGCAGCTGTGTGTTCAGATAATCAATTTATACAAATAATAACATTGAGCTTCCATCTTAATGATATTTTTTCTCGTATCCGATAAAAAAAATGATGTTCTGAAAAATAGCTGAATTATATGTCAAAACTTGTGTATTGTAGTAATACAGATAAATAGTAATGGGGGAGACATAGATGATGCTCTAAATAAAAAGAAAACAAACAATTGATTTACTAGAGCAAACTAAAAAACTTTAAATAATTTAAATATTCAAATTCACGTTCGTTTCGTAATTTTCAAAAGCTGTTTAGTAATTGTAAAGTTTTTATTAATGTAATTATTTTTAATAAATAATATTAAATAAGTTTCCAAAGCTAACTAACTCATGATAATATATTTTTCTTTATAATGTCGTGATTCTCAATTTACTTAAGTCTTTTCAGTACTGCTAAATAACAAAGCGCATTGGAAATAAATGTATATAGTTGGAAAATTCTACATATCTATACATCAAGTGTTCTTTCTTAGAATTTGTTTTAATATAATACATAGGAATAGGGGAATAATTTAATGAATTGAAAGATGGGATAAGATTTTTGCTTTTCTGTTGAAGTTCAATTTTTATTTAATTATATTTTTTTCTCGGATGATTAAATACTTGATTTTTTATATCTAACACATAGTTTTGTTTTCAATCACTATTCATGGTAAAGAACACACAATTTGTTTATAAATTGCTTTGATACGGTAAGAAGAAACGATATGCTGTAACACAATGAACAATATTTTAATGTTGCCCGATACCCATGCATTGGTACCCATTTTGATGGTACCCGTACCACTCGGTGCCCCTTTGTCACCGCCACCGAGCCTCTTGTGGTATTAACCACCTGAATTTAGGACTGATAAGCGCGTTCTGTTTCTGCATGAGCACTCCAAGGTTGGAAGTACGACTTTAAGTCCAATAATAGAGAATGTATTTGGTAGATTCCGGATGAAACCACCACAAGCCCGTCATCTCCTTTTCTGACTTACGACTGAAAGAGATGAAATATCTCCAGCCACCAGTACCTTCGGAACTGCCTAGGCACTTCGGGGTCCACGTATTTCACATGATCAAATCTCCACGTTTACATGACTTAGAACCAACCTCGCGGGTCACTTCCAAACACCAATTCGTCTTGTTCGATGTCCGACGTAATACCCTCTGTACCTCCGCTGTTACACAAAATATAAAGCGAGTTCTCTAAGCTACCACAAACTCGCAATTTACTGTATGGAGGCTAAAGTCGCTTATTCCTTAAAACTGCGTCAGAAAAGTACTCAGTGAAAAAAAAGGAAATTAGAAGTTGGCCAGTTCTTTAATAAGGTAACAGTATACAATAGCACATAAATTAAGAGGAGGGGGATATAAATCGTAAAACGAAACAGTGCGCTGTAAACCTATTGAATTTTTAAATGCCTCACACCATTTTAACTTAACATGCTTATATATAGAATTTAAAACGTTTTTTGCTTTAATATCAACTTCTACAAGAGTGCACGCATTTTTAATTGCGTAAGTTAACCAATTGCTTGTCATATAAATAAGTACTTATGAAAGTAAACAATATCCGTGTCTAAATGTCTTCTTCTTTAGTTTAAACGAGAAGAAATAACAAGACCAATCCCTACCTTAAACCGGAAATATCGTGGCCCGTCACCTAGCGGTTTCTGTACTCCGTCACCAATGTGTTTAACTAGTAAATATTGAATGGACCAGTAACTCCATTCAAACATTTTTGACAGGAATTTGTATTATCCAGCCTAAAACTACAAAACCAATGTATACCTAATGTGTATGTTTCTTATACATAGTTTTAAGGCTCCAGCTCGCAAATGTAAAACCATATTAAAACATTTAGGTGTTGCTTACACATAGGTTTGAAGTTTGGCTCGCGAATGTAAAACCATGTTAAAAATAGCTTGAATCTGGATCCTGATCAATGCATTATTTTCCGGCTATGTCACTTTAATTCCGGGGAACATATATGTAACTCTATATTCAAAAATCATGTTGAAAAAAATAGAGGTAAGTGTAATAATAAATCGCATGAAATATTTATGCATTTTATACACACATATTACACACATACATGGTCTCTTTGACTGCGAACTACAAATTTCATTTCCGGAAGGATATCGAATATCAATCTGTAATTTGTAATTTAGTTTATTCATTATATTACATTTCAGATAAACCAATAAGCAAAAATAATGAAAACAGAAGTGAAAAAGCACGCTAGCAATTTACATTATTAGATTAGAATCTTGATCTTTTAATAAAATTTAATGGCTCAAAGTATAGAGCGAGTTCGTTTGAATACAATTTAAAAACTGAAAGAAAAGCTTTTATTAGTTAAAAATCACTGCACGAAACTTTTCAAATGATTATTTTTTGTATGACTCCTTTTGCCGCTCATTTCATTTAAAATTTCTACATTCCTCTAAGGATTGGATTTTTATTCCTGTTTCTTTGAGAGTTAAATTAACCTTAAAAGTGAAACCCTCCTTGGGATTAAAATTAAACTGGGTTTCCAAAAAAAAAAAACAAGCAAGAAAAACTTAAAAAAGCTGCAGAGTTTGATTTGAGCAGCAATTCTTTTTTCCCCTTTGATTTATTTATTTTTTATTTATTTTTTTTCGCAGCGTGAAAGGGGCAATCACTAAATGATGCTTTTGCAGCTTTTGGAGTCAAAATGTCCTGGTTTGTGTTTTTTATTTTATTTGGAAAGGGTAAGAGTTAAAGATTCACATGGCACATTTTCACAGATGGTTGATGTCTTTAAAAACTATCTTAAGGAAAAAAAATGCTAGCACAGGAAAACTATTGCAAAAGTTTGATTTTAGAACGCCATTGGTGTTTAAAATATAATTCTTTTTTATCTTTGAATATTTTTTTCGGTGTTATGTCTCTGCGTCTGCTGAGAAAAGTTCAATACATTAAATATCTTTATTTTATCTTCCTGAATCGAAAAAACATACCCATAATACGCTTACGTACTATTATTCTTCTCAAAAAAAGGCATATTGAATATACGAACGCAATCACGCCGAAGTTTTTATTTTAAATCAGAGCCATACTTTTGCTAAATAATTTTTTCATAGTTTTTCCGGATGTTCAAAGTTTTAGATTCAACGACATATTCCTTGTTAAAAGCGCTTCGTCTAGCTAAATAAATTACTTTCAACTTGCATGAGTTGCTTGAAAAATGGATTTCATATGCAATAGATCGTGGCGACCTTTGAATAAACAGCATATTTATGTATAGGAACACAATTATAAAGTTTAACCAACTTTAGTCTTTACATTTTTGTTACGATTTCTTTCATGTAGTTTAACAAATAAAGATAATTAATTCGACAATTCAAATTACACGTATTTATTTGTTTATTTATTTATTTATTTCTGTGCGCGTTGCTTAAATTTTACTTGAAGTGTGTGTGGGTTTTATATTTATTTATTTATTATTTTTTTTGAATGTCCTCGAAATAATTAAACGATTAATAGTTTAATAATAAAAGACCCATATATTCCAGAACACAAGTAAAACTTTTCAACAGTTTTTAAGAGTAAATATTAGAATGAAGTCAGCAAGTCTCATCGACAGAAGTCTTAAATGTGAATACACAAGCGGAAAATATTTTTGCCAAAATGTAGCAAAAAAAAAAAAAAAAAAAAAAAAAGAAAGAGAAAGAACATAGTAGCATCAATCCATGATGTCATCCCACAATGCATATATTCAAATGAAGATGAGCCAACTGTAGTTTTATTAAAGTAAAAGGGGAAAAAAAAGGTTAAAAGTTTCACGTTTTGAGCTTGCAACCTTTGTTCAATATTTTACTTCCTGCACAGCGCGCAGGCGCAAAAACCCGAGTTGTTGTTAACGCCAATGGTGATCCACATGTGTAAAAAAATACATACATTCTATGCTTTTACTGCAAAAATTTACAGAAAATTGCGTTTGGTTTTGGATCTGTTTGGCGTTTATCAAATATATTAATTCATACGTTGATTTTAAAGCTCTTTTGAATGGATTATGTCTTTAGAATTCCGCGAGTTATCATCAAAATTGAACTTTACACCATATGATAATCGGAAACAACATAGTACAAATGTTATGGTTACCTGAGTTAAATAGAACGGCATTATCTAATTTAGCATTATTTAGCTGCATAAAGTCTTTTAAACACAATTTCAGTACATTTCTGTGTTTGACAGGAGTTAAAAACCTGTTTATTTTTTTAAACACGAGATTAAAAATAGAATCCCCATCCCACCACCGGAATAATAAAGACTACTAAGACTCATAAAAAAAAAGCAAAACAAAAATTTACACATTTGCATATTTGTAAATGTTTAATACCCCCCTCCCCTTTTTATAATGTAACGGGCCCCTTGTTTTATAGTTGAGCTATCGTTCATTCTCTGTGACAAATATTCGATGTTTTTTTTAAAATCTTATATAATATTTGTTTATGGTGGTATAGCACCCGTATAAAACAATTATATAGCATTACCATGATTTCAAGCATATTTTTTTTCATTCATCTTTACAATTGTAATTGAAGGGTCCACTGGAAAAACGATCAAAGTCACATACTATTTGATAAACTTTGACTTTGTGTTTTATTCATTCATTTTATAACATAAATGTTAATTTTAACTATACGAGCCTACTTGCCCGGAACACCCAAAATTCAAATTTATAATACATAATTTATAATAAAACATAAAGCAAAGTTCATCAAGTAGTATGTGACTTAGGTCGTTTTTCCAGTAGACCCTTCAATTCTAAATTCTCCTTTTAAAACATTTTTTATCGGTTTTAATATTTTACTTTAAGTACAATTAAGAAGAATGCACTCGAAATCAATTCAAGTAACAAAGATTATATCTGGATTCGTCAAAACCACATAAGTCTGCAGTTAGTGCAAAAGCAAATCATTTTCTTATCACCAGTTAACAAATTCAAGTATATTACTGAGATCGCAGCAAAAGCAGTTAAAGAGATAACGAGAATAGCATATTAACGGGTCTTTATCAGCTAAGACAGTGATAAGGGTTGAGATAAAACAGAAAGAAAAGATCATTTCAATTTATTTGTTTGAAATACTTTTCTGTTATCTTAATGATGCTAAGATACCCACGTCTGTAACTTTCGATTTAATTTACCGTTTTATTTCCGCTCTCCTGTTAAATTAAGCTGTCACTGAAGGTAAGGCTTGTGGGAGGGTTGTTCCATGATTTAAAGGTCATTTACCAAAACGACGAGACCCCATTTTAGTTCCAATTGGAGTTAGAGGTAATAAATATGTTAAATTAAGTGATTTTATCTCTCGTAAATCGTCCGGTTTCTTTGTATAATACGATGGCAATAGAATTATAAAATATCAGCTTTATCTTGATAGATAAAAAAATTAATAATTGAAAGCCGATAATTGTAAAGGAAATAAATTAGTTTTTTGTTGGGAGCTTTCATCAGGACGAATTATGACTTTTTTTTTTTATCGTTTTCACAAACTAATGCAACTGCACGAAAATTAGTTCGTTTAAAAATAATAAGATCCTATACTTAAGTGGAGATTTTATAAATACAAGATCAAATCATTTAAACTCAATACTAAGTACATACTTAGATATCTACAAAAACTACAAGAAATCGAAATACCTGAAGGGCAAAAGATTTTATCATAATAAAAGCACTAGTTTTGATAGTTGTTTATTTTAAATGTTTGAAAAAATTATTTTTTTTGTGTGTGTGTATTTAACTAAAATTTACCATAATTGATGAAATCCGCCATTTTTAAGCGTAATATAAAACAATAACTAATGTTCTATTTTAGTATTTTAAATAATTTTATTTTTTAAACATTTTTTTGCCTGTTTAGGGTTGTTAGAATTACAAAAGACATTTATTAACATAATTAAATTAAGTTCCAGAAATGAATGGATGACCATCACAATGCTTAAAATTTAAATAAACTGAACTAAGAAAATTTACGGTTTCCTGCTAATTATAATGTACGTTAAGAGAGATCTATTGTTCTAAAATTTAATTTCGCTTACTGCTTAAGTTTAATCAGGAAATGATTCATTTTCATCTGCTTCAATATTTTGTTCCAATAGTTATTTTTACCTGTAGGATATTCTCTCGCTCTCACTGTAATTGAAATGAAATACTTTTTAAATTTATTTATTTTAATTCTTTCATTGTTTATATTTGGAACATGTATGTGAACATGTTTAGGGGTCAGAGACTCCAAAGGGGTTGAGCATAAACAGCCTTCTCATGATACACTTCTGCATAAGGTTCCAAGCTTACATTCAATCATAATCTCACATTTAAGCTGTTTCATCTCTCCTCATAAACGTCCATCAGTTCCTTTTATCCTCCGAAAAGCCTCTTCGTTGGCGAATCTCCGACATTTTCCGAGGAGTGCCGAGGAGCTCGCTCGGAACCCCATGAATCATTTCCTGATACCATTTGGTAAGTCACTGTGAACGAAACTCCTACCTAATTCTTTGTTTCCTTTTGTGTGTTTGGCAGGCGGAAGAGAAAGCGGCCCAGTTCCTGTAATCGTATTCATCCACGGAGAATCTTACGAATGGAATGCTGGAAACCCGTACGACGGAAGCGTTCTGGCCAGCTATGGGAAAGTTGTTGTGGTCACTGTCAATTTCCGTCTGGGAGTCTTGGGTAAGTCTGCTGTCTAATTTGTCTTCCTTTGATGCCATTTTTCTGGAAATCTCCTTACATTGTTGGAGCCATTTATCGCAGGATTTCTCTCCGAGTCCGCTAAACCCTTTTGATACTTTCAATAATAGGTTAGCTATAATCGAGAACTCCCGGATTCATGGTTCCCTTGAAAAGAGCCCTGCTGGTAAAAACCGGAAAGGATATCATAACTCATAGGTCAAATTGAGTGGAATGCCGGGTGGAACTAAGGTTAACCCTCTCACAAGCGTATGAAGATATTCACTTAGCGAGCATGTTTTTTTTTTATTTATTGTATGAAGCATGTTTCGAAACAGACTCAAATATCTCTTCATACAAAGTACGTGGAATATAGACAGGAAGCTTTAAAAATGCTTTCTTTAGGAAAAGGGATTTACTTTGAAACCAAGAAAATAAATTAATGGAGACATAATACAGAATAAATGTTACAACATGTATGCTTGTTTACCGATTGCATATTTACGTTGGAATGGCAGAAAAAAATATTTTGGTTTGTACTAAACTGAAAATTGTGATTTTAACGTCTACGTTATATTAAATGTCACACTCTAAAAAATTCTAGTTCAACCTTTTACCAAAAAAAAAATGGAAAAAATGGTGCAATTTAGCTGCAACAACTAATCTGATACTAAATTGAATCGTTATAATTATTCAACTTTTGCACCAACTGTTGGTTGCAGCTAAATGTCACCACTTTTTTTTTTTTTTTGTTTAAAAGTTGAGTTTGAATTTTGTACAGTGTGTGATGAACTTTTCGAGACAAAATGTGAGCAAAATGCACAACGAACGTAAGGAAAACAGAAGTCGTGTAAAAACTGCATCAAACAAGTTCTTCGAGGCTACAACGGATCCTGTTCATCAGTACAAAGCAATTCGATGTGGAACAGTAAAGTTGTTGACCCACGTGTTGTTGCGCGTTGAACGTTTGAATACATTATCATGTTATGTATTATGATAAATGGATTTTTCTCAGCCATAGAAAATAAGTCCACAAAAACTAAAAAATCGAAAAGAGAGCTATATATATATATATATATATATAATGTTTAATGTTTTGCACCAATATATATATACATAATATATATATATATACATATATTGGTGCAAAACATTAAACATTTTATAATTTCATCCTTATTCCCGTGGAAATTGGTGAATGCCGACTAGGCAAGTGCTTCCACATTGGAAACAACAACTTCATCCTCACCGAAGGAAAAAAATCTGATAACTTTAAAAGTATAATTTTTGTTCAAAATCTGAATTTAAAAAATTAACAGAGAAATTCAATAAAATTTTAAACGTCATCTTAATTTTGCTTTCAAATGTTCCTTTTATTTTTAAAATATTAATGCTGCGGAGTTAAAGCTGTTGTAGAATGCAACAGTCTACAAAAGAACAGTCTACAGAACAAAAAATATATTCCTGTGCATAAAAAAAACAAAAAAAACAGCTCTTACACAAATCAGTTCACAAAAATCTTGATGATTCTACATCAGAAAATCTTTCAATATCCAACTCCGTCACAGCTAAAATAAATGTAAAAAATATATAGCGTTATATACTATTGCTTATCCGAATTCAAAATAATACTACTGCAATGAAATTTGGATAAAATTTAAAATGTGTACCGCGGAAAACATACAGATATATATATATATATATATATATGAACTTGAAAAGTTTGTCTGATTCCTATAAAAAAAATCCAGGTAAGAAAATGCATATGACAACATGCATTGCATGTAAATCATTTCATTCAATTATTTGCTTCGTAGTTCTTTTCATTTTCTATCATAATAGATTTCACCATTCACAGAAAATAAGCATATTTAGTACTCGGGCGTATTTAGAAAAATAATGTACAAAAATTATGAAAAAATTAAAAACAGGAAAAAAAGTTTTTTATGAAATATTTAGTATAATTTAAAAAAATATATATTTTCTTAACAATTTGTTGTAGCCTACTGTTATAAAGTGAATATCGATTATTCTATAAACGCTATGTCTTTGAATTTTATAATTCTCCCTAGTTTATTTCAGCCTTTCCTCTTTGATGCCTTGTTTTTTTTTAACCACTAGCTATGACCTCTATTTGCAACATGGGTACCGATGTTTAACAAATATGCAATACCGCCCAAACTAATATTTACCTCGTTTCTTAAGCGGAAAAGAGTCTTCTTGTATCCTTCCTCCAAAAAAGAAGCGCCGCCTCCATCCTCTGCGAGTTTAATCAATGCGCGGTAACAAGGTCAAATGATCGCGTTAAAACTTTAGTTTTCCACTTGCTCCAGGGGACTTGCAAAGAAAGGGGTGTTGCAGGGATGGTGGAGCATTCGAGTACCAACCTTGTTCTGGAGCGAAAAGAGGAACAAAGTGAATCGTTTTCAGTTATCAAAATAAGTAAAACATAGCAATTGAGATGGAGCGTTCGATTTCCGATTTGGCGACATTCTACAACTAGATTTAAAATCAATGGATTTCGATCGAGCCGAAGTAAAGTTTAATTAAATTTTGTTGTCAATTGAGAATGAGCAAAATCCGCAAGAATATAAAGGGAGAAAAAATATATGGCATTTATTTCCCTCCCCGCTTTTGTTCATACCTTTTGTGAGCCGGTAATCGAAGAAATAATTTCTAGCTAAGCAAAGCGCTATATTTTTGCGTTTATTTTAAATATCGTATTCCATTATGGGGTTACTTGTTTACATTATTTTTATCAACTGGTTCTTCGAAGAAAAACTTCAAACTTCATGACAAGTAAAATGAGTTATAACTCAATAAACTTCAGGTTTTATAGATCTGTTTCAGCTATGAAGCTGATATTTTAAGCAAAAATTGTTCAGTGTATGCTTTATTTTTTGAGCAAACAAACTTATAAATACATTGTGAAAATATTTTCTTAAGGGTTTTCATTAACTTTCGTTGTTTTTATAATTTGCGGTATTTTATTGTTTAAAGAGGCATATTAAAGTATCCCACTTTTTTGTTGAATTAATTCTTTATAATATTACCGTATTTTTGAATGTATTGCTATGCAGGTTGAACTGGCTCAAAATATAAATTAAATAATAATTTAAAATCAATATATAGCGGTTTATAGTTTGAAACAGATCTACACTTTGAAAAAATCACTTTACTTCTTAAATTGTTTTCGGATTCAACCTTTTGTCGCAAGAAATACGCTTGATACAACTATCTTTTATGCAACTTAACTTTGGAGGATTAAATACATATTTTTCAAGAGGGGTCTTCATCTATAATGTAGAATCTTACTGGTGTCAGTATTTTGCTCACGGCGCTTAGATGTTATTCTCGTGCCTTCGCGCGCGGCGAGGAAGAATGGGGACGTTGATCCTGTGTCTAACGGGGCCCTTGTAGGCAGGAGTCCGATTTCCACCCCTTTGAAAGGTCTCTTAATTTTTAGAACCAGACGAGAGAACGTCACCTGGGATTGGAACCCTCAGAGGTGTTGTTTCACTTGGAGGACATTGGAACCATGACCAATTTGACGTGCACCAGTTCCCTTCAGCGTTCACGGTCTGAAGCAGCCAGCCGCCGAGAGGTTGTCACCCTCCCAAACACTGACCTCAGTCAATGTTGCTTCACTTTCGGTGAGTGAACCGAGCTTATACTGAGTGGTCCACTGCGGGATCGAGGATTAATTGAGGAATTTGCTCTTATAAAACAATCAGAGGATGTTCTGTTGGATTCAGAAGCATTTTATGACTATTCGATTTGTGTACACTTAGCGGTATAATGCATTTATATTTTATCTATTGAATGCAATAGCTTTTTAATATAATCTGCAATGAGATTTTCTGAAAGGTTAACTACAACTAGAATTTATTCAGTTTTAATTTTCTATTATAGTTCTGCCCGTTTTTTAATGGAGAAACACAATGCTGAAATTAGTAAAGATTCAAAAATTTTCGAACATTAAATGAAACATCTTCTTGGGTAATCGGCTATGTGTGATGCTTCAAATAAAGCGCCGATGACATTTACAAGCTGCTTAGAATAGCAATATTTTTCTTTAAATAGTACGAAATCGGAAACTGTTGATGTAAGAAAATACAGCTCCAATATTGATAACATTAAGTACAATATGTTTTTTGGTGATAGGATATGTGATAATACTTGAGAGGGAACACAGTCAAAAGAAACTTACAAACTGGCTTAAATCCAGAATCGCATGTACAAAGCAAGTTGAGACATAAATTAAGAGATAATTAAAGTATTTTCCAAAATATTTTCGCCTTCTGCATACAGAAATATTTCATACTTTAAAAAGCGAGATTTTCTTGCAAAGAAACTAGTCATGTCGTATCTCTGCGCTTGAAAATTTTAAAATTTTCAAACTGATTTTCTAGTTTCCTAAAGCTACTGCTTCATTGGATCTACTACGTATCTTAAAAATTTATGAGTTGAATATTTGCTTAGAAAATGTGTACTGAAAAATGCTCGTATTTAAAACACAACATGCATCAGATAAATGAAAATATCTTTACAACTCTATTATTCGTCAACAATGAGTTTCATATTGCAGCGAAATCTCTCTTACATTAATTATTAAACACTCGCTTTCTCGGAAGAAGTCAGTAAACACTGCAATTCTTCCGAAATAATTCCGGTAATTTCATAAAATTTTATTCATCGCATGTTTTTCGTTATTTTCTGCTGAAAGCATTGCTTTTATAAATGCACTTATACTTTGAGTTCATTTGACTAAGTTTCATATTTCAAAATAAGGTAAAAGGACGTTACTATAAACTAATGAAATTTTAAAATCAGGAAACTACAAATTAGTTAGTAAACTACAAAACGGTTAAAACAATTTAGGATTTTGAAAATTTAAAATATAAAGTGCCATGCTGTCTACCGTTCCCCTCGACAATCGACATCTTTAACAATAAATGTTTGCAAAGTATCTAAATTCAAATCGACACATTTGAAAATTTGAAGCCTCTAAACTTGATAATAGATGAATTCTGAATGTTAATGAAAAAACAAGATTTTATAGCAAACCGATATGTTCATTGCATATTCAGTAAGAGCCATGAATCCCTCTATTTTTATTATTTATTTGTTTATGTATCTCTCCCCGATAATGGGTAGTACAGAATAAGGTACCATTAAGGGCACAAAGTTAATATCATTGTTGGCTTCTGGATAGAAAGTTATTGTTCATTATGATTGCATAGCATCCCTGGGAGTTATCATTTAATTTTTTTAATAAGGAATGGATATTAAGTTCTTTAGCCGAAATCTTCAATTGCATATTTATGTTTTTAATAACGTCTGGAGATAACTCATTGAAGGTTGGAACCATTTAACATTTCGTATTTAAGTAAAACTCACATTATGTAAAGCGCATCAGCTTTGGACTTACTAAAGCATTGATTACATGCATAAGTATTTTGATGAAAATGCGATGTTGTATTTCGTCTATCAAAAGCAGACTCCTATAATCCTTGGAAAGGCTGTATATTTCAACGCTAACTGCAGATTTTATAATGATTGTCTTAAAAAAACTTAAGTTTACAGTTTATGTATGTTAAATGGGGTAGAAATCTTCCCCTCAAAAAGCTAAGGACTCAAGTTGATGTAGAAGTACTAACGATTGGCATACACTATCGATTGAAATTCAAGAAGATGCGTTTCTATCTAAACATTTATTTCTCAATAACAAAGAATAAACGGTTAAAATAGCTTATTGTTTCTTTCAAATGTAAATAACTGGTAGAGTTTATAGTGAAGAGGAACAAAAGCGGTTGATTCGATATTTATGAAAATTTAAACAAAACTGCAGAATTATCGGTAGAGCCTCACAGCAAAACATGACAATATCAATACGATTTCAAAAGGAAAAAAAGCAAGATCTACTGCAAGAAATAACGAGCCCATTTTGTAATCTAGAAGTCGATTTCGAGCTCCCGGTTCGTACATATTGCAGTTGCAAAATCACTATAAAAATCAAACAACTCTGTCATTCTTCCCGTGGCTCGGAATACAGAACATTATCCCAACCGCAGCAACAACATTACATTCAAACGAAAGAATCCGTGTTGCAAAGAGCACTGAAACAAATTGCATTTCCCTGATTTATTAGGATGCGAGTGAATGTAAAAGTTGCCGGTGCGAGCGCGACAGGCGATTTTAGAATCTTTCACCGACCCGATGGTCCTAGCATGCCTGCCACTTTTAAAAAACGGCACCACCTCCCTCAAGCATTGAACAATTCATTCCCGAAATAAGAAAAAAGGGGAGAAAAATATAAGAATAAAACAGAACAGTCTTTGAGATTTGGAAGCGATTCGGCCCTTAGATTGATGGTAGTTGAAACAAAATTACATCCTTGGAAGGACACGTTCGTTATAAATGTCCCCTCAATCCTGCCAACCATTTACGGTAATGGGTTCGAATGCTTTGCAGCCCAAATGGCGACTCATCTGTCTTTGTCTGGCAACGCGACTTGACTTACCGCTGATATTATCTCCCTAATGGAAGATCTTCTTCACACTTCTTTGTAACCGCACCTGAGAACGATGATGAAGATCGGTGATCCGAAAATACAGCTTGCCCTAAAAAATACCACGCGTTCTATCCTTTGTTCCGTAGGGCTAAATATTTATGCAACCGTCTTTTGCAGCCGAGTGCTTTTCGAGAGATAAGGAAACATCGCAATAGAGGAGAACACGACCCACTGGGTGTATTAAGATTTAATGTCTACGAAATAAATGTGATGATATCATTTTCAGACTATACATGTTTTACAGGATAACATTACATTGAAATACACTCTTTAAAGACGGTTTTAGGCGCAGTTCTTAAGAATGTATAGGTTGGAAATGAAATAGTAATGCCATACGGGTAAGGTTTTAATATTGGGATTTTTGTCCCTTTCTTTCTTTTTTTTGCGGGGGGGGGGGGGGGAAGCAAAAAAAAAATCTTCAGAAATTCAGCATTCTTCTTTTTGTTCCGTTTTTTCCTCTAATGTCACCTCATATTGTTTTAATCATTGGAGAGAAGAAAATACATTTGAAAAGAAAAATTCATTACAAATAAATATATAATATTAATCTAACTGAAAAGTAATAGATAAATTCGATTTTTTTTAAAAAGATTTAATACATAATTTTCACTTTCGGATTTTGTTTATGTTCTTGGAGAAAGTATTGTGACTTAGACTAAATATATATGTAAATTTTAAGAGGAAAAAAAGCCCGCGTATATAGCGGAGATAAATCTTCGCTATGTACGCCCAAAATTTCCGCGTATATACAGCATAGTTATGTGCATTTGTTAACTGAAAAAAGATCGTTTCAACAATACCCTGAACAATACATTTGGAATTGCTAGATTTCACCCCGGCTTTTCTGTGTTGTTTGAGACCGACAAAATGCACTAGAGCGTACATTTTGTGTGTACGCTATGGTGTTCTACTATACAGATAAATTTTTAATGAATATTGCAATCAAATGAATATTGCAATCATGCAAATTTGACTCCTTCCTAGTTAAAGTTTTTATGATATTTGTATCATACGTATGATTCTGGAAAACGAAAGTAATAAT
This sequence comes from Octonoba sinensis, assembly GCA_038502835.1. NCBI lineage: Eukaryota > Metazoa > Arthropoda > Arachnida > Araneae > Uloboridae > Octonoba > Octonoba sinensis. The sequence goes on along the minus strand of CM076598.1, from coordinate 211,032,236 downwards.
AAGAAAAAAACTAAACAGTACGAGCGTTGCATCTAACCGATTCCTAATAAATAATAATATTTCACCGAGACTGCAAACTTACAGATTTTCAACTATCAGACACATTTATTAATTTACTTGAAATGTAACCACAACTCATGCTTTCAAACCCACAACATTTGCTTGAATATTTATCGATCTTTTAATTCATTTCAAATACAGCAGGCTTAAATTCATCAAATATATTAATGCTTAGAAGTATTAAAACCTTGGTACATGGAATTGATCTACGTGTAGTTGACAAGGGCATTTAAAAACTGTATAAGGAGAGTCATATAAAATCATTTATCTAAACTCCAAATACGTTATGGATGAAAAGATTCTCTTCGAAGGTTTCCGAGACGTTTGAATATTTGAGATTTTCTTAGTATTGGAATTCGATGCTTAAATATGAAAATGTAATTCACCTATCGCTGAAAGAGTATCACTATGCGAAGATAAGAAAACCATTAAAGGAGTAGATTTTTGTAGAAAAGAGATCGAAGCAATGGAATTAATGTATTTTTAAATTGAGGGAAATACGTGCTGGTCTTTTAGTTGAAATTGAAATCAGAGAATGGACATTTTTTTGCTCAAATAGCTAATGGATTCTTCTTGTTGGCATCCAACTGTATCTGGAAACTGACGCTTGTTTATTTTCTTTCAGATAATCATGATGCATTTCATGTGTCTTGCATTTCTTAGGAATGATTAGTACATCATATATAAGAAAGTTTTCTTGAATCATTATCAAATTGCGAAATGCTAGATCATTATAAAAGCTTCGTATTAATGCCTTATACTTCAATATACAGTACTAACAAAGAATTGCATACTTATAAGTTGAAGATACTGGATGAATGCTTGTTAAAGTTTTAATGTCTTTGTTAATATTTTATTGTTTGACCCTACATATAGTTTAATAGATCTCTTAAACAAAAAGGAAGTTAACAATACGGATTTGTAATAACATTTTTTAATGAAATACTTAACCTTCAACACATACACTGAGTACATAGTTTTACAGTTTTGGTTTATTTTTAGGGATTTGTCTACAGATGGTCCTATTGCATGCATATATAAAATTTCCTGCACTTTCTTGATTTTTAGCGGTACAGAGTAGAAATTCGAATTAAGTCTTTTAGAAGGGATTGCTCATAACATTTATATGTACATTTTTATCAATCTTTTAATGCCTACAACTTTGACAATAACAAAAGAAAAGAAAATTACTTTTATTGGTACAACTAAAACATTGTAATACACCTCCTAGTTTTATGAGCTGAAAATTATCTATTGCTCATGCTTTTGCTTTATTGTCAAAAAAACCCTGTAATTGCTTTGTAGATTTATCGCTGTTTACTTGTTGTACTTTTCTTTTACTTCCTCTGAAATCGACCACATAAGTAATACAGAAAACAAGCAGACGCTCCCGGTAACTAAAGCAATAATTCAAGACAGAAAAAAAATCTTTTCGGAATCAGGAGTTATTGTAATGAGCATGTTAGAGATCATTAAGCTAAGCCTAGAACTGTTGGTAGCATATAAAACATAATAAGTACGGATTATATGTCTAGAGTTATCTGGAGTCATAGCTGATCTGAAATATTACTGATAAGAAAATGGCATAAAGACTGCCTTCAGAGTTTATGATATAAGGTATTATGTAATTTAAAGAACAAAAAAATCAGATGATATTTTGTTCCTCTAATACATATTAGTTTAATCTTAGTTGAATCTATTTAATCGATTTTTAGCGCCATAAATGAGTTAGGAATAGTTTTATAAGCATTAGCGTTTTTACTGTCTGTCATGGTACTAATAGTTGTTCATTCGTTTTAAAAAATTGCTAAAGTCTGAATTTTCTTATTCTTGTTTGTAATGCTTCTATTAGATGTTTAAACATGGTATTATTCATGAGCGACTCCTATATAGTTATGAGTTACAGTACTAAAATTACAATTTTCAGACGCTTTAGGCAAATTGCTTTTAATAATAGGTATTTAATGCAGGGTTTAACCGTGACCTGTAATTACTCGCACTTCTTAGATAAGCTAGTTCGATTAATTTCTTTTCTATGCTGCTAAAGTTTAAAGGTGTTTCTCTGAAGATTAAAATGCCATTCAATTTCTTCGTAAGAAAACCCTTAAATATTTTTGTTCCTACTCGAAAAACCAACTACCAAGTGCATTCTACTGGAATAAATCTAAACATCGTTTAGCATTGGCTACGAAAACATATGTGTGAGCACTCATGTTGATGGTGGATGTCTTGAAAACTCATGGAGATGCTAAATGTTTTAAACACTCATGATTACAGTGGATGCATTGAACACTAGGGTGGAACGAAAAAATAAACCAACTGTCATAATCAACCTATAACGTTCAAGATTGAGTCTAAAATTACTGAACTATTCATCACGGAAGCATCAAACTGAAATTTAAAATAAATGGGGCTTTTTTCTCCTACGTAAAAAAAAATCAATTCGTAAAAATCAGTTTGCTGCAAAAAATAATTACATAAGCACATTTTTATCAAAGTTCTAATTAGCTTGAATAAACAAAGAAAACCCATGAAAAACTAAACGCATGAAACGATGTCATAATTGCAAAATCACGAAGCGTTGTTCCTTTTAAATTTCTCAAAAAAAAAAAAAAAAAAAAAAGTACTATTTAAAAATAGTACCCGGTAATGACAAATAATTAAAATTATACTAAACTGAAATAGATAAAACCATAATCTGTTGTTTTTGTTGCTTGTGCCAGCTCGAAAATCCAAGCTCCCCTCGCAGGGCGACTAAGAAGTAATATGAGCGGGCGACGTAGCATGCGCAACAATGTTGCGTAGCGAGCTAAGTGGATTAAGTTGACTAAGTTAAAAAAAATGTTCTAACAAAACACACCAATTCATACATTATATGAAACATTATTATTTCCCTTGTGTGACTTAAAAATGGTGATTTTAAACGGGTACAAATACCAGCCCCGCTTTTAAACTGCAATGCACGAAACGCGTACTAATACCTGCCTCCCCGCTCATAATGTGTTAAGGTAGGAAAAAAGAGTGCCTGCCAAATATTAATGAGCACCTCTAGGGTGAATGTCCGAGTTGGCTCCAAGGGGTCTCCTAATTTTGAACCAGCTTCTAGATGAGAAACCGTCAGCTAAGTCACCCCAGAGGTTTCATTTTGAACTTGAAGGACATTGGAGCCACGACTGATTTTACGTGCATCAGCTCCACGGTCTCAGAACAATCAGTCGCAAGACGTGGTCTCCCTCCCAAACACTGACTATGACCATGTTGCTTCACTTTCAGTGTTATGTGGGAACTCTGCTTAAAAGACTGTTCCAATGCGGGACAGACCATAGTCTAATATCTACTGTTTAATAATTTTTAAACATTGAGAAGATAATAAACTTCAGATGTGTTATACCTCTTCCCAAGCTCAACTATCTTATACGAAACGGCCCATAAATACGGGTACTTGCAATGCATAGGATATGAAAAAAAATATATTTTTATACACCCAAAAAAAATCCTATAACATAAATAACTGTTTGTGAACAATATCGAGCAAGACTACAGTATGAATTAAAATATTTGTTCGCATCAGGTTCTTTCTAAATATCTGTCAACACATTGTCATGTCTTGTAAGGGGATGTTGTTTAGATAGGGGGCAGGGGACACAAATTTGTCTGCTCTGTAATTACTGGGTTAGAACCTTCTAATTCAAGTCCTTAAACTGCACCACTTAGAAAAATATCTCCGACTCTTTTTAATTATGTCATCCGAAGAAGGCGAAAACTTCTTCCCCGTTCTTTTATTATTATTATAAAATAAAAATAACAGTAAAAAACAAGAAGTTTAAATTTTCTTCGTTTTCTAAAGCGCCGTGACGAATATCGAGTTATATATTTTACACGGAGAGGACTTCGATACATATTTAATACAATGTTTTCTAGAAACAGTTGTAAATATTTAATAAGGTGCTCCAGCAAGAGAGAAGTTTTCTGTTTGGAAACAAAACGATTTAAAATTTATACAATTCACAAGCCTCTTTGTTGCTTTGTAAAGCTGTCACTTTAGTTAAAATTTCCAACCACAAAAGATAAAAACTTCGAGGTTTTAGTTAAGCCAAAAATTGGACATTAGCTTCTCTCTCTCCTTTTGGAATAAATCTTTATTTATTAATTTATTTACGTATTTATTTATTTTAAGCTATGTTCTTCAAAACAATTAAAATGTCTGAGATTGAAAAAATATACTTATCAACTTCGTTTTCAAAAGTAAAATGCAGTGTAAGTTTATTGTTCTGTTTTCAAGGGCACTGTTCTGACAAAAATATTATTTTAAAGTAACTTTCAAAGGAGCAACGCAGCAACACAAAAAGGACACAGGTAAAAAGACGTAGCAACTAGTAAGTTAAGATTGACTTAAAATAAATGCAATTCTAATGTCCTTTAATAAGACATTTGAATTGTAACCTTTGATAATATTTTCTTTTTTTTTTCAATTGCAATTTAAGGCAATTTCATCCCATTCGTATATAAAAATAAAACTACTTGAAGCAAATAGACAGCACAATGCAATGATAAAATATACCGTCCGAGCTACAGAGTTAAACAGAATGTGAAAATATATTTTTTTATTTCACTTTTATTTTAATTTCTAATTTCATTTACTAGGATTTTTTTATCAACTTCATTCCTACTAAATTCGTTAAATCTCAAAGAACAATTATCTAATTTTCCGAAAAAATAGCTACATCTCTTTCATACGATATTTCAAAAGCTTCCACTATCAAAATCTAATGCTATGAATATAGAAAGCGTGGGAAATTTTACCGTAAAATGTTATTGTCAATGCAGGTAAACAATGCGGCACCTCGATTGATTACGAGTATGGCGAGAAGTTTAATAAGTTATTCCAAGCGCATCTACCTACCAATGTCCTCACGAACAATAATCCTTCAAAATTGATAGTTGAGGTTGAAGAATTAAGCAGCATTTATTTTGATGTATTATCTTGCAAGGATAAATTAATTTTCATATTGCTTTTGACGGTACAGTGTAAGGTAAGAAGTACTTTGCTTTTAGTAAATAAAAATTACATTCATTTTGTTTAGTTTTAAGTAAAAGTTATAAGCAAAACATTTAAGCTGTTGTAAGTTTTTTACTTCTTTCAGAATAGTTTTGTTTATTATTTCAGGAGCCATTTTAACGTGATTATTAAATAACGTGTTTTAATTAATAACATGTTTTCCAATTATTGATCAAAACTGGTTACTTAAAAAGTCTCAGTTCTGTTCTACATTTCAAATGTTATTAGCGAGAGGTAATGGAAGAACTGCAATTATCTGAAAATGTCGTTTATAAATATGCGATAGCTGCCATGCATTTAATAAGCATTACTTTGTGGAAAAAAATACGAAGGTGTAACTGCCACATGATCAGACGATTCGAATTCTGCAAAGGTCTGTCTTCCGCGTTCCTCATCCAAATGTTGAATTAATACAGGTTTAAATGACTTCTGTAAAGGGGCTGAGTTGGATAAGAAATATTTGGGCTTAATTTGCGTTGAATGTACTATTATTATTTTAAAGACAATTTCTTCTGATGCGTTTAATTTCCTATTCGGAATGGTTATTATAGACATGGAGGCCTATGCAGTGCATATCGCTCATCAATTTTTATAGCTCCACTTAAGCGACGAATAATTCACCAGAACGTTTTTTTTTTTTTTTTTTTTTTTTTTTTTGAGGTATTTACCAATAGCCCATGTTTTCTGTCACCTTCCGTGTTTAAAAGTATTTAAAGAAATTTTAATGCTGATTTAAAAAGAAAAAAAAATAAATCAATGACAGTATAAAATCTTGTCTATACTTGTGTTAGTAATACAAGGTTGTTTCGAACATTCTTTTAAATAAATAACTGTATAATAATTTTTTTCAAACATAACTAAACTGGCTACAATTTGCAACACCTATTTCTTGAATATTAACAACTCTTCCCAAAAACGAGCATCTTTATTTAACCCAAAGAATTACTTCCCCTGAAAAAAATTAACATAAGACGTGGCATTACTCTTAAAAAACTTGTTAAATTTAGCAAGAAGACTTGAAATAAGTAATCCTGTTTCGCGTCTGAAATAATTCCTTTTCAGAGAAACTACGCCGAAGGGTCACTTTTTCAATGACATTTGTTCCTGAACACAAGTGCAACGGAAAAAACAAGATTTCTATTAAAAGAGCAAAAAAGACGTTAAACTATAGATTTGTCTGAAGACGACTGGCAAAAACACATAATGCAGAAGTCGTTAAGAAAACGAGATATCCATATAAAAAAAGTGTTCTTTTTTTGGTAAACACCGAAAGATAATTTTGTGGCCTGGAAGCTATGTGTAGCTAGCATAAATTTTGCTTTTATTGATGCATAAATAATAAAAACATTTCCATGTTTCTCAGTTTATTAGTTTTTCTCTTAATTCTTAATGACTAATAGAGTTTCTTCATGCCTTAAGATATTCCAAAAAAAAAAAAATCCATGATGACTTCTTTTTTCATTCTTTCTTTTTGCTTTGTTTTTTAAAGTTGTGAACCGATTAAAGTTGTTGCAAAAGCAATGCAATTTTCTCATGCTTAATGGATTTTACAATCTTAAAAATAAGCTTTAATAAACTCTTTTTGAAGTATTTTTAGGCTAGTGTAGAGAAGTGTCACAAAAATGTAGCTAATAATTATCATATTTAAAACCGTATAAACATAAAGTAAGAATACGAGTGTAACTGCATTGTTACATGCAAATATGAACAAGTACAATTTTCACATATTTTTAATTTTTGCTTTTAAAGTGTTTTCCTATTAACTTCTTTAAAAGCTTCATATTTTAGTCGTATCATTTATGTATTTGTTCTTTATAGCATAAATGCATTGTTTTCCTTTTTTTCTTCCTACCTTATAACCCCTTGTAACCCTTAACCATTATATTATGTATATATGTACAGTCAGACATCAATATAAGGTCACCCTTCTTTAGTCCCATCTCATTGAATATCAAATGTGTATGAATCGGTTATAAGGTCAGCCCGCTTATAAGGTCCTTGTCGTGAGGTCCTTTTCGTGAGGTCCTGCCTGAAGGTTAACGTTATATCAAGGTCTGACTGTATATAGTTTTAAAGAGGGATACCCAACTGTCCTATTTTTTTTCTTTATTTTAAATCTAAACTTCCTTACTAAAGTTTTACTTCCTTACTAAAGTCTTCTACGCTACGAATGTCTACAAAATCATATTCAATATTGTTACATTTTTGAAGGAAGAAAAAAAAAAAAAATACAATGTTATGATAACTCTGAAAGACGAATATTCTTATCAGCAGAATTCAATTGCATGTGAATACCGCTCCCTCAGGATACCGGAAACATATCCAAATCACAACATACTGAAATAATATATTTCTGGATACGAATGATAATAAAATATTTCCTATTCAGCTTGGTATAGCAAGTTAAAAGCGGAAAAAGCTCTTTGTAGACGAAGAAAAATCCAAGTATTATCCGACAAGAGCAATGTATTGTACTTTTGCAAAAGGGGATACTCCCTCAACTAAATGATTGGATTTCCCCCATGAACATAACATTCAGATTCGAAATACAACGGCGGGCCATATTCGAAGGAGGAGAGAAAGGCGAAACAATTCGGGATAAGGCCAAAGTATATCGCAACTGGACAGGATTTTGAGTTGTTTAAAAAGAAAATAGGGAAAGCGATCGCCGCAAAAGGAACAAGAAAAAGGAAAATCTCCCTTTTCATCGTTTTAAAAGATGAATCGCAGCACACTGAACAAAAAGCCAAGCAATTTGTTCATTGAAGTAGTATTGAAAAGTATATGTAACTTAGCTCTGATAGTGGTATAAAGAAGTAAGCGGTTTAATTAAATTCGGAAGATTGGAAAAAAGAAGATTGATATTGTCAAGAATTCTTTCATCTTCAAGAATATTTGAATTAATGCTGTGCGCTGATGAAACGTTTTAATCTCAAATGTTTATTTTTTGTCTTTTTGGCAGGGCAATTTTGATTTTATAAAGGTATACTAGCATTTCCTTAACCCTATGGCTGTGCATACGCTGTCAAAGCATACGCTATTATGACCCCATGCTATAATTTACAGCATTAATATGAATCAATGGAGGTAATTTACTGCTTTAGGGACTCATGAGCGATCATCGTTGTCACGTGATATCCGCTCTTTGTTTACTAAGATTTTCAATTAAGTTCTACGTGGAGTTCACTAGGCAAAATTAATTATCTTAAAATTAATTAGACTATTTTCACAGCTTTTTTTCTGATTATAACCCAGTATTTGCATTTAATTTAATCATTATAAAAGAAATTTATTTTGTTTTACAATAGTTACAGTGTTTTATTTAGTGTTAATTTTATGTTATGTAGAAGAACTTTATTTAGGCCTAATTTTTAATTATATTTGTCGAACTCAAAGTAAAGCGATGCTACGGCTTCCTTTGTTTACATTGCTTTAATCACTGCCACGTGACCAATGACGTTGCTTGAATTGCCTCCATAATTTTAAAAGTTAATCTGCATTCTTTTAATTGTATTGAAAGGCACCAATGCTTATTCTGAAGTTTTCTTTGTCAATTTTATTTACTTTGCCAGGGCCGTGTTGTTTTCTGAAGTACACTTCTGCTTTTGACTAACAGTTGAAAGTCACCGTGTTATGGCCGACTTAAAAACCGGAGAAATGTTTTCAAATGGTTTTCATAAATTACAAGCTTATACCGTTACTAAAACATGCACCAAAAGTAAAGGCGAATGAAATAGTATTAGTTTGAAAATTCATAATTAGTGTTTTAGGAAGATAAGTGTTAGCTTTAGGTTTCTGAATAAAAGCATCAGTTTATTAATGTAGTTTTGAATGTACGCAGTTTTTTTCTAAATGATCGGGAGAAAAACATGTTAGTTACATTGTCCGATCCTCATCAGTAAATGTCGCTAAACAGTCCGAACTGAACCATATGATATTTTAAGAGTTACAGTGCCATAGTTTGATGAACAAAAGCATGTTAATTAAATTAGACCAAATTTAGTCAAAAAAAATATATACATAATTTTTTATTTTTCAATTTTTAACTCGAAGTAAAATTAAGTGATATTCAATCCTGAATAATCCTTTTTTATTTATGAAAAAAAAAGCAAAATCTTAATTTATAGTTTAATTTTTGCTTCGTGAAAAACATGCACGGTAGTATCTTTAATCATAAAGTAGTTATAATAAGAACAAGAGTAATAATAAGAAAAAAAATCGGAACTGAAGAAAGTTTTTCGACATATGTTTTTGCGAGTGAAATGTATACAAGGTTTTATGACTTTAAAATTTTTGAAAATTTTAGTATGTGAAATAGGTTAATTTAAAATTAATTTTTACTTTTGTTATTGAAAATAATTGAAATTTCACAATTATCATTAAAATAACTTTTTTTTCGATTTTTAGATATTAACTATAACTTGAAAGAGTTAACTTAACAGAAAATAATGTTTTTTCTCGTACATTCAAAGTATCTATTGTTAAAACTAAATCATATGTGCTAAGAAGATAAACTTGCAAGCAATGTTTTTAACTTTGTTTTAATATTTTAAAGAAAATGTAAGATATTGATTAGTTAGATTAAGCAGCTTGCAATAAATCAGGAAAGTTTCTATTTATGCTTAAATAAACCGAATTTGTTTATAACTGAAATTTAGAGCACGAGCAAAATACAGGAAATCAAAAGAATGAGTTTTTTTTTTCTTTTACTTCAAAATTTGTTTCGCAGCTTAAAATGTTAGAGTGGAAGATTTTTCAGTCAAACTATTCTTAGCATGAGAATTGATTGCGAGAATAAGTAATGTTTATTATTATTATTTTTAATAATCTCCATAAAATAATCTTAAAAACATAAAGGGAGGGACATTAAAACCATCACATTTCCTAAATTAAAAACATGTAAGATTTTGAAATTTTTTTATTGTATAATTAAACCAGGGTTCACGCTGGGGAAAAATACAAGGTGGGATTTTCCTTCTTGACCAAAATTTTAAGTGGGATTTTTAAAGTTTAAGCCCAAAAAAATTTTTTTTTGAGTGGGATTTCAAAAAATATTGCGGGAATCGCGCGATCGCGTGGCCTAGCGCGAACCCTGCAGTTAATTAACTATTTTACTGGTACTTTGAAGTGTGACGTTCTCACAAAAAATCCTTTAACAGCTGAGAGGAAAAGTTATTTTAACAACAACCCAGATCATGTTCCGAGCCTGCCTTGAATAACTTTTTAAGGCTTACAAAATTGGCAACAGTAGTCTTCACCGGTATATACTTGAATGTGAAGCAATCAGTGCAATTGATTTTTCTACGTTTTCGGATTTCCCTTTAAACATTTTCTTTATTTTTCCTAAAATTCAATTTTCTTTAACAGAACTTTGAGGGCAGTTAATCATTTTTATCCCTAACAGTTTGCTAAAGTTCAAATATACTACCCTCTTTTTCTTTGAGAGAGAGTATAGGGTTACAATGTTGTCATGTTTTGATTTAATTGATAGTAAAATTTGTCAATCATCAGTTAGTTTGATTTTTTTTTTTTTTTGAAATACATCGCCTTTTTGATATCTTAGTTTCACACATTTGCTACCAGACAATTTATCTATTTGTATATTTACGTCTTAAATTTGATTTTCGGGGAAAATACTTTGTTTTTGGTTTTTATGCACGGTAATGTTGATTTATAAAAGTTAAGTTATTTACTGGTAAAATGTTTTCAAAATATTTTGATATGTCATCAAAAACACACATTTACACTTTGCACGCAAAAATATAATTTTATTCCAAATTTAACTTTTTCAAGGTTGCGAAATTTTCCAAAAAGCGGGGGTGGGGGAGGTCTTTTAATGATGGTAAAATTTAAATTTCAATACCAGCAGTCGACCACAAAATTTATTCAAGTAAAATTCTACAAATGTTCTTTTGAATTTTAATTTTTCCAAAATCTTTAACAAATATCAACAAATTACCATATTTAATCAATGATTTAGTTTCTGCTTCTGTTTTCTCTTAAGTTTGGGATTAGTTTTCGCGATTTATACTTTTTCCAGTCTCTCTGATTAAAAATGCTCTTTTCATAATTTTTTCCGCATGTTTTTATATGCCATCAGCTTTTAAGCTGAATTTTGCAAACATTTCGAATTTATTTCCAACTTTCGATTTAGATATTTGCTTCTCATATTTCTGTTACCTGGAGCTGAACGGTGTTTCTTGTTAATGTTTAACACAGATCGAACAATTTAGGTTAATTAAATTGTATTCTGAAGCCTTTTTTTCTTTACACTAGAACAGTATGTCTTAAATTGGGTTCCGCGCATCCCTGTGGTTTCACAGGAATCACTTCACTCAAAGGTTCTATGAAAATTGCATTCCTTCTTTTCATAACTTCCAAGAAAAACATTCGAAAAGTGCATCGTAACTTTATTGAGTACTAAAAGGTAAAAGAAAAAATAAGTAAGAGCTGGTACTAATATTTTTTTCCCTTTTCCGTTCGAAAATCCTTTTATTTTTAATTTTGTTTCAGGGCGAATATGAGGTGACTTAAGAACGAAGTAATCCGGGGTGCGTTTTTTTTTTGGGGGGGGGGGGGAGATAGAACTTTTGACAATTTGCGTTCCGAACACTCCCAACCCTAAAGAGAGTATGAGAAGCGGAAATAGTTGAAATAGAGGAGACATTTATCGAGACTTTATTTATGAAATAGAGGAGACTATCTATCGTTTTATTATATCATCTATAAGTTTATTATCTTAATTAATATTATTTAAATTTATTAATTAAGATAAATTTATTATAATAATAATATAAATAAATTTATTATCTTACTTAATTTATTTATATTATTATTAGAGGAGAAATGTTCGAGCACCTAAGAGGTTCGATTGAAGCTTTTAAGCAATATTTTCTAAATGCACAGCAGAAAAAATATCAAAATAATTTGTGGATTAAAACTCCTTTCATAGTCAATGTTCGACTTTCGACTATGTCAGTGAAAGAACTCGAAGCTTTTGAAGAAATGACACACTCTCTAAAACGCATGCTCAAATCTCACGAAACTTTCGTCGTATTTAACGAAATGGCTTCGTGAAAAATGCTCCGAGGAAACCTTTCGTCAAATTGTCGAAATTTGTGTAGTAACTTTTTAAAGTCACGTGATCGCACGAGGAAAGAACCGTCAAAAATGAGAGCTCTATTTCTGAGAGGCATACGTTTCATCTTTTTAACAAAGATGAATCTTCTGCCTATGATGCAAAAAGTCCATGTTGGTATTTTTACAATTTTAAAATATGTGCAAAACGGTATTTTTTGACAAAAAATAAATACTGAAATGGACTTGATGCTGAACCTGACACGATAATTCAATTTGTATCCAATATATCTTTCAATAATAAAAATCAGTATTATTCTTATCATTAAAGTTTACATAATATAAAACTTTAAAAGTTTAATTAATAGAGTAATTTTAAGACCTTTTATGCTTAGTGCTTACTTTTGAAACTTTTTGAAGATAAGTATTTTGAAACAATTTTGCAATTCTTATTGAAACCATTTCCAGTATGCAACATTAAAAACATTCTATTGAAAATAACAGGGAATCCGACATTAAAAGGGATTCGACTTGTCAAAGAACTTAAAAACTGAACTAAAATGAAGTTTTTTATCTTATGGATTTTCACTTAATAGTTATGTCTGTTCCATTGCTTCTAATAATTATTTTTAATCAACTATTCGTTTAAGAGCTGCAAGTATGCTTCTGCACTTAATATTTAATGTTGCTTATAGTTAAATTATAATGCATTAAGATTTAATTTGACAGAACATCATCTTGGCTTCTAAAGCAGATGCTTTGTTCATGTTAAACATTTTTCAAAAGAAAATGCAACTGAATTGACATATTTTTGAGTCATTGAAAAGAAAAAAAAAAGAAAAACAATACTAGTTATAATATAAAGAAATAAATACAATGATATTTTACATTATCAAAATCACTTCTCTTTAAAATTAAGTAGTCTGGTACACTTCAAGCCTGAAAAGTTTTAACATTCAAACACTCATCCTGGCAACATAATCTCATTAAATTTAAGTGCAGGGCTGTTTTATTTCCCTGTGTTTAGTTTTGGTTATAACATTCATTCACTAAATCTAACAAAAATACAAAAAAATGTATTTTAAATCATATTTTTAGAAATGTTGCTCAAAGAAAACATATTCCTCTCTGCTTGTTTTTACTGTTTCAAAGCTTTAAATTTTGCCCATTGAAAATTGTCTAACTGTTCTAAAACATCATTAATATGATTTACAATAAACACTCACACATTATTTTGACAATTCTACGGAAATAGTTATTTTCACAAAATTCTATTTTAATTATAAATTATATAAATTTAAAGACAAAGATGATTATTTTGTGAAAATATTGATATTTTTGTTTTTATTCTTAAGTTTCGTAATTAACGTTCTCAAATTAATTATTTTATGTATCAGAAGTTAAACATTCTTGCACATTAAAATGTGATAAATTCAATGGAAGAGCTTACTATTTAAAATCTGTTATTAGACAATAGATAGTTCTTTGGTAAATACGCTGTTTAAAATTATTGGTACACTCCATCCTTTCCTTTTTATTCCCCACACCAGTGTTTAAACAGCGATGAATTATTGCTGAGAAGTAGGAAGTCATATTTTGCAGACATATTCTGTGATTTCTTTTAATAATTTTGACAATTTGTTACAAAACACCAAGGATTGTTAACGATTATTGGCGATTTATCGGGAATTCTGTGTATAGACAATGAAGCATCATAGTATTCTTTTTTTAAAGCATAATATGGTACTTCATTATTTATTACTTACAGCTGTTTTCTTATTGACAGATAAGTATGGATATATTTTATTTAAAAGAAAATTGACAGAGGATTTAAATTGAAAAAGCAGTATGTGATGGTGTCAGTAATGTTTCCACCATGACACGTATGTTGACCAGAAATAGAAAATAGCCTTTTCGAAGTTAACTGTGCTTTATATCTAGTTCAAAATGTAATTAAATAGTAAGAAATTCGAAAAGATCAAAGCGACCAATACAGGGATATGACCTTCCACTGCTTTTGATTATGACGGTAAAATTATTCTTATTGCATCATTATTTTCAGATTATTGTCTTCAATGGACTTAATTGAAACAACAATTAGTTTAAGCTTATCTTGAATATGATTTGATTGCTCTTCCATTATTTGTGGTGATTATCTTGCTGTTTATATTGGCGTTCCACTGTTCGGTACCGAATTATTTACGTTATCTTATTTTTTTAATTATAATTAGATACATTTACATGTAGTCATATATCATTTTAATAGAATTTCTACTTTTATTAAACTTAATTTAACCAACAAGTGGGAGATATATTAATTTCCACTCTATGTGACTTTTTGTCCACATAAAATAACTCTAAATATTATTTCTTTAGGATTCTTGCCTTTAATGGAAGGTTCTGCTCGTGGAAACTACGGATTAACTGATCAAGTAGCTGCATTGCATTGGATTCAGGAGAACATAGCAGAATTCGGGGGCGATCCAAAAAACGTCACTCTTTTAGGGCATGGTCACGGTGCTGCTTGTGTTAATTTTCTTGTGCTATCTCCGATGGCAAAAGGTAACTATTAACTCCGTTCAATATTTCGTTATTTTTAAAATAAATTAAACATTACAAAAAAATAAAAACACTAATGTTAAGCGTGTAATTTATGCTCAATCAATGTAAATTTATTCACATTTTAGAGTTCAATGCTTTTCCAGTGTATTAATTTTAATGAACGATATAAAACAATGCTAGTGATTTCTCCTGAATGCTCAATTTAATGACGGCAATAAAACAATTATCAATGATCCGCAGAACGGATATTAGGAATGTAACTCATTTTATCCACTCTACAATTAGCTACGTTTAAGTAAATTCCTTAAATTTCACATCCCACAAAATATTAAGAACAGCTGCTATTAGACTGATCTGAAATACAAAATCCATAATCACATTTTTGGTTATACTAATGACCAAGTAAAAATCTTTAATCAATTACAAATTTATTATCTATAAAAATAGGCAAACCAAGAGCTTCGTGGACATAATTTTAAGTGAAATTTCTAAAAGGGATATTTGTGGGCAGATGAACATATTATTAGCTTTTTCAAACACATATTTTTTTTTCTCTTGCCTTCCAAAGAAACTATATTCAGTAATGCGAAAGGCAATTGAAAAAGTTGAGTTGTAAAGGACCACAGATACCAGATAGAATATAGCAGCAAAAAAAATTGAAATTTTCTGAAGCAAACAAAAACCTTTACGGCTATTTTCCCAGATTCAGTTATTGATCCCATAATATGTACTTCCACTTCATTTATGAGCAGGTTCTAAATGAAAAATCAAGTTTTAACCTAATATCAGTCCACCGAAAAAAAATCACTTCCATCAATATTCCGACATTCAGAATTAACAATTTTCTTGAACCTTTCAAAATCTGAAAAAAACTATAAATAACCGCCATAATAAAATCATCCAAGATTAATTATCCACCTCTCTAAAGACGAAAACCAAGTTTTAATTAAAAACAGGACCAAACTAATCACGAATTCCCCGTTGAGAAGAAATTATAATAGTAACTCCTTTGCATACCTCGTCTCTATAATTAGCCAAGTTTAAGTAAAATCCTTATGTTTCGTAGCGTAATAGCAAACCTATTTTATGCGTCTAACTCTTCTTATCAGTCCCTCCATCCTTCCACTGCACTGATCAATACATTGTTTGATATTCTTGCTTTAGTTGAATGTCAACAACTCTAAGAGACGGTTACGTGACTCTTTCCTAGAAAGGGTAATCAACGGCATTGACTGTTCTCCAGACTATCTTCAGCTGAATCCGTTAGTGGAGATGAAAGCTAGCCTTTTCAGAGGCACCGTTTATTCAGTTAGATCAGATAAAATTGTTATCTTCTTTTGGATCCCTTTTTGATTTTATAATGAAAGGGATAAGACGGCTTTGAAAGCTGGTGCAGGGAGTTGCTCAGAATACTTTTATATGCATGTTTAGTTAAACAAAAAGTATCTAAGGAAAAATCTAATTTTTTTCTCTCTTCTGAAATGCAGTATTTTGAATATTTGCGTGAACTAAATTCAATATTATTTGATACATAATGTGCAAAATATGAAGCAATATGAACTAAAAATCATAAAAGGAGCAATTATGGTTTAAAATATGCAGTTACGTATTTACTTTTAAGTTAAACAATCAAGTAAGTACAAGGGATTTTTATCCTCAAACAAAAAAAAATAATGATAAAACTTGTATTTCAATTTGTACTCATAATGTTAAGCAAACAAGACAAAGAATTTTCCTGAACGTATCAAGCAAACATTTTCTTTTAGTTAAAATGTTAGATACATAAACGTAAATTGAATTGAATAAGGTATTTTTAAACAAACAATAATGTGACTATGAATGGATAAAATATTTTGCCTTTAGTTTTGCAAAGAGATGTACTCACAATGTTGATGAGATTCAAATTTGGTTTACCAAAAAGCGTTCCAATTATATTTCCAGGGTTAATTTTCAAAATTTGTAACGCCCCTACAGAAAGGATTTTGTAAATCAATAGCATCATGCGTGATCTTCCTAGTTTGTGTATTTTGATAAATGGTGCAAACAAAGTAAATATCAAGTGGACTGAGATTACCTACCGTTTTTAAAAATACAGAAAAAAAAATCCCGAACGATTTGAGTTCAAAACGTTCTTTGTATAGCTTAAATCCTTAAATAAAAAAGCAAGATTTAAACTCCAAATGCTGACACATCAATTAAAAAAAAAAACATAATTATTTCGTGCTTAAGGTAATTGAAAAGCAGATGCCATAACATTTCTATGATGAATAGGAGAAGTAATAGCCTTCTTATTGTATATATGTACTTGGAAAAATACGCAATGCCGAATCAAGACTAAATGAAACTACAGTGAATGAAATCTGCTAATATAAATTGAAACAAAACAAATGAATAAAATTAATGCCAGTAAATAATTTTACACCACCCTTAGATTAACGCACCAGCTCAGTAATTGATGTAAATATAAGTTATAGATTAAGCTGGAATAATAAAAGGATACGACTGAAATAATACAGTCGAGAGCTTGTATTTTAAGACCAAAACGTATGATTGTTTGTGCTTGTTATAAACAAACGATACTTTCATTAAATTTTTAAGTACGCACCATAAGTGCATTCAAGAAAATAAAGTTATTTCAGTAGCTAGTTTAGCAAAATCCGATTTTTATTCCCACTACACAAATACTTTAAAAATATTTAAAACGGAATTACCAGATAATTGTTGTTCGTTTAGCTTTCTGTAAAAACACATAATTCTAGACATCCGTTCTAAATAACTTCAATAATAATTTTCTTACATTTTTGAGAATAAATCGCCAAAAGGTATTAAGTTTATTTTAAAAGCGCCATCTCTCTCTCTTGTCTAGTAAGTTGTATATATTTCTCTTCCAAGCAATTAATGCTCAATTCTTAAGACACTTTAAACTAGGCAGGAGAAGGTTCTCGTATTATTTCGTAAAAAAAAATGGCTCGAAATAATTTATAGCAGAAGCGCTTGTGCCGAAAGAATTTTTATCAGTATTAGCTCCTCATTCAGACGAAATTACCCTCAAAACTATAATAATAAATCTGAGGTTCGAACGACAAAGATCTAAATAAGGACAATTCAAATAGCAGGCTTTTTCTGAAGATGCAAGTCGGAAATAATGGCTTTTAGGAAGTCAAGATTAATCAAGTAAACTAATGAATACGTACTTGAGGTTAATGTTGCTTTCCGTTATTATGCGAGCAATAATGGAAAATTACTCTTAAAATTAAGACAAAAGTACGCTATTTAGCACCTTTACTAAATAAAATGCCATTATGGCTGTCTCTTTCCACGATTTTGTTAAATTCTTTACTGTTCCATAGAAAATGCATCGAGAGAGTACTGTATTTTAGAGCTGGATGTGATTTCATTTTCGCAAATTTGTTAGAAAGAAAATGAAGAGGGAAAAAAGTTTAGGTTTTACTGTTAATGTAAGCAAAATAATAATAATACAAGAAAATAAAAAAAAAATAAATATTTTAAAAAACAACTACTTTTTTTTAAATAAAATTAGCATCCCATTTAGTTAATATTTATTTTTTAATATTAGAGTATCAAGTTGGCATTCAGAATTGAGTACAGCTATGCTTGAAAAAAGTAAATCATTTCACCAAAGCTTTGTTAAAGCTATATTTTGACTTAATATAACACTGCTCATACTAAACATGAACGCGATTTTACGTCAATGGTAAGAAATGTCGTTCATAGTACTGATTCCCATGTTAGAAATTCAGATCGTTTTATAACTGTTAAAGTTAAAAAAGAATATGTAATACATTTGTCATCAATTGAAATAAAAGCTGGCTATTTTTTAAACGCAACATTTTACTCTACAACTGTTTGTTACAGCGCGTTATCATACCATAAAAAATAAAAATATCGATTAAAAAGTTGATCTTTTTCTGTGAATGAAAATATCTAAATTAAATTTTTTAATACGTAAACAGGCTTTTTTACAGATTTGGTTATAAAATTAAAATGCGGAATTATCTTGACGTAAACAGAACCAATGAATTTGCCACAGTTCATTTTAATAAATTAGATTTTTATTTATTTTTTCCCATGCCAGTTTTTTTAAAGAAATGTCCCACCATTATTGTTTGCATTATAAGAAATCAAATTTGAAATTACCTTTGAAACACACACATAAAAATTACTTTCTTTAGTCTTAGCTCTATGATAAATTTGTAAAATTAATTCTACGATGACAGAATGAATATTACAGATTTAAACTTCAAAATGAAATCTAAATTTTACGTCCCACCACCAAAAATTTGCAACATTTTAAACAGTACATATCAATAAGCTCTTACCTAGGATCTAAGAATTATGGAATCTCAAATTAAAGGAGACAGCTGCAGATAATGATAGACCGTCTGCTTAAGCTCTTCCGTGGAGAATAAATCCAAGAAAGTTGTATCAAATGGTTTATTTCGATATAATTATTTTCTACATTTAGATTCAATTGTGCTATATATGTGATGACTAGCATTTTCAAAATTCTTTGGGGACATGTTATCTTAATTATTTTCTTCCAATTTTATTTATTCATTATTATTTATTATTTTTTTGCAGTAGATGTATTACATAATTTAATTACGCTACATTCATTTCACAAATATTTAAAATGAACTAGAATATGTCTTTTAACCTTCTAGATGCAGAGTTAAAAATAGTTTAATTAAAAAATAAAACATCGACTCTTGGCAAAATAATGCATCAAAATCAACTCAACTCTTCTGGCATTTGACTAAAAAATAATTTTAAAAATAAAATTAAAAATAAATTCAATTTTCAATGACAAAACCTTTTCCTTAGTCACTAATAAGCCGACATTTAGATTTCAATTTCGTTTTAAAACCTTAAATAATATATTCATTTTTTTTTTTTTTCATATTCCTGATTCTTAAGCTTATAAAAACCAGAAGTAATTTCACATAATCAGATTGCGTTACTTAAAGCCACCAAAATTCTAACGAAAATTTATTCTAACGAAAATGCAAATGCATTTCTTTCGATTTCATTTTATATTACCTGAGGTTCCCTCTAATGCATTATTATAAAAAAAAAAGAAGAAAGCATAAACATTGAAATCTTTCCAACAGGGCCCATATATCACGCGGATAACATTCAAGACAGACATTCATTTGTTTTCTTCCTACTTACAAGACACTCTATTTCTTCTTACTTTCGAACTAAAAACACAGGAGCTCCTGCAATTCTTTCTTCAGAGATGTGATACATTATAGCAGGTAACATGAATTCTTCGACTTGATTGAGTTCACAAGTATTTCCTGCATCTTTCTCCGCAAGGTCTTTTAATATTAAAAAGTGGTAGTAATATACCTTGATATGATCAGTTTTAAACATTTCTAAATTATGTTTATCGCTGAAGAAGATTAATCTTCCATTACCATTGCAAGAGATAAAAATGTAATTTATGGAAATATTTATGGGTTGATTATTTTTTTGAGGTAGTAAGTTTTTTTACGCATTAAATGAATGTATTATATTAAACTATTGCATTACGATTACTATTCTGAAGTAACAATTTTTGCACGCCCTACATTAATATATTATTTTAAAGTATTGCATAAAAATCAGAGAAAAGTTACTGATTAACGTGTGTTAAACTTATTTGCAATTAGACGAATATTTTAAAGTAACTAACTTGGGTATCAATTATTTGACGTGTATATAACAAATAAAATTAAACTTATATTGTGTATTTATCATGAAATAGTTGCATTTATTTATTGTTTCGCTACAAATCACTTATATTCTGGTCTAAACTTGGGAAAGAAAGTTTCATTAAAATGTTTGTCATTATGCTAATCAATATAAATTGAAGTTACATTACAATATGTTCGGCACTTATCAATCTTTGTACCGAAACTTAAGTGTAAGAACTTTTACTTTGTATTTAGAAAAATTATAAAATAAATCGAAACTAAATAGTAGATCAGAATTCAAGTAATTTGTAAGGGCTCATAAGAAGGCGTAATAAAATAGCATTTGTAGGTTCCAATCTATTTCCTGCAGGTCTCTTTCATCGAGCCATCATGATGAGCGGATCGGCACTAAGCCCTTGGGCAATAGCGCGTGACGCTAATTTATATGCGCGTCAAATTGCAAGGACCCTTGGTTGCCCAACAGCCAAACCGGCCGCTCTTCTCGAATGTCTTCGTCAACGATCCGCAACAGATATTTTAAGGGTCCAAGTCACTGTTCCTATGTTTCTGACAGCATTTGGGCCAACCATTGATGGCATCGTTATTCAGAGTGAGCCCGCTTCGATGATGGAAGATTTAGCCGATGAACAGCAATTTGGAATGTTTGATCTGATGTTCGGCGTCACAAAAGTCGAATCTTACTCTCACATATCGGAAAAAGAAGAGAAAGTTGGAATTGATATTCAGCGTAGAGATAAACTTTTAAGAACTCTAGTTAGAAATATCTTTAATTATCATCTGCAAGAGATATTTCTTACTATAGTCAACGAGTACACAGATTGGACTAAAGCTGTCCAACATGATATTAATGTGCTAGATGGTACTCTAGATGCATTAGGAGACGCTCTTGTCGTGGCTCCTATAATAAAATCTGCTAATTACCATTCAATGAGTCCACGAAAAGCATATTTTTATGTTTTTAATTATCAAGTTGAAGATGGTAAGTATCCACAAAGACAAGGATGTTTACCAGGAGAAGATCTTCAACTTGTTTTTGGAGCTCCTCTGATAAGTAGTCTAGGGCATTTCTCTAAAAATTACACTCAAAGTGAAGTACAATTATCTGAAGCAGTGATGACATATTGGGTGAACTTCGCTAGAAATGGGTAAGTAAACATTGATTTTAAGTAACTTCTTAACAAATGTGTCCAGCTTCAATCCTTCTCATATCAACTGAAATATGCTTCATAACTGAATATTAGAAATTATAACTTAGAAATTTAAGGGAACAATACGTTTATTTTAAACAAAAACTTCATGTCTTCAGAAACATCTGTAAGAAAAATAGTCTTTATATTTTCCTCCTTAATTGCTGACGTTCAAATTTATTATTATTTTTTTGTCCCATGAATATTATTGCAACGATTTATGAGCAGTATATGTTTAGGATCAACTTGTATATTAAGGTATACGTTATACGTATCCCAGTTATAGTTAAGAAAACAACAGTGATAAATAGACGAGGATGCAAGTAAAAAAAAAATGTTGATTATCTGCTGTACAATAATAATATTATCTCATTCATTCTGATGTCAACAGCATCCAAGAACATGAGCTTGTAAAGCCAAACATAGTATATAGGGTTAGTTATTGCCATTTTTCTTGCCGATATCAATAGAAAACTCTTGACATGAACTATCCACTAGATACATATCATGTTTGGAATACTAAGTAGATATCTGTCAACGAAGAACATTGATTGCTGTCATGGATTAGATTTATATCGAAGTTTTTTTCCGATTACTCTGCAAAAGGTATTTGTCATTTTACCCAAGAACACGTCTAAATGCACGTCAAAAACATGTTCACCATAACAGCAAATTAGATGAATTGTTGAAACGTATATTGTTTAGTTCAGAAGTTTTATTGCGCTGATATTTGTTTTCGTAAAAGGGAATATAATACAGAGTTATTACAGGTTATATGAAATCACAGTTATCGCGTTTTTAAGCTTAACTTCCATTTCAGCAAAAACATAAAAATCGTCTACATTTTCTCAATATTTCAATAATTACAAAATAGTAACGGTATTAATAATAATAATAACTAGTTCAATCCTTCGCTTAAATTTTAAAAAGGGAAAACACTCAATTCGTCTTAAGTTGAGAAGAAATACAAATACAACCATATTTTTAAAATTTTATATAACAAAATTATATATTGATGCCTTCCCTGCTACTTCTACTTCCACTTCACACTGCCTTTATTATTATTGGTTTACAGTTAATTCTTAGGCTATATAAGCTTTGTTTTTGTTGTTTTGTCTGCTTCATTTGGATGTGTTGCATCTAGAAGCTCCCTGTCGCATTGAATAAGGGATTCCAAGCAATCCCGAAACATATGTCTGCGTTTTAATGCTCATTTCGGCTTTAAATTAACGTGAAATTATATTTCTTTTACACCGAATTATGTTTTAATTCGGCACAAAATTAGAAAGTAGAGAAACACTCTAAATATTGGCTAATAGAGAATATATTAGCTTCATTACCTCTAAGCATTTGGCTTTACAAGCTCACTTGCACGAATTGCAACAATCACATAATTTTCGATAGACTCAGACAAATTTAAAACTAAATATAAGCAGAAGCTATTTATTTAACAAAGCTGCCTTTGCCTCAATTATATATTTCTTTGTAAGACCAAAAACCTATCCCTTACAAATTAATAAATACTTCACTTTCGGTATAAACCATATTCACTTGTCATTTACTTAATTAGCAATTACAGACCTTTATCTCAAAGAAAGTAAAAGCAATTATTTATAAATGATTCATTGGGTTATTCATCCATCTATGATACCCCATGCAGATCTTCCAAAAAATATAAAAATGACGAAGTAAACGAAACTCAAGTTTCACACATTTTTATAGTGATTAATTTTTCTTATGATTTTCTTGACGCCTGCTAAAGCATTAAATAGCGATAAGACTTTATTAACTGAAACGACTAACTTCCCCAAGTGATTGGAACTCATAAATTAAGTCAATATCGAAGAGAAAATAAAATATTATGATTCAAGATAGCAACATATTACTAAACTGAAAGAACAAATATGTTTTGTTTATGCTATTACTTTCAAGGATCTTCAGTGAAATAAGAAACAGAATTGCCAAGCTGATAAAATAATAAGGCACCATAATTTAATTTATTAATTAATGTCAAGATACGAATAATTTCTGAAATATCGGAAATAAATCACTTTTGCGCTCCATTATGCCTAGATGGATTTTTGACATCATTAGTTTAGTGTAGAAAGGATTAAAAAAAACAATTTCCTGACTCCAAATGAATGTTTCTTTTAAATAGAAGTATTCATTAATGTATGAGTTTAGTATAATTTTTCTACGTATTTAAACGGTATTATTTTGCTGAAATTGTCATTGTGTGCACAATTCTATTCTAGATAATAACTAATCTATTCTTTCTTGATTTTTGTTGTTTTTAACCGAAAGCGAAATATAAAAACACCGAAAACAGAACCGACTTGGGGCTTAGAAAACCTTTCAAACACCGCAGCTGCATTTCATTTGTGCGGCAATATTAAAAGATTGCGGCATTTAATTCTTTATAAGTGACCTCTCTTTTAAATAATGCATTCCTTTGTTAAAAATTTTAACTATGATATTTCTAAAGCAGAGCTATTGGACAAAGAAATATTTATTTTAAAACAATGCATAGAGTTAGTTAAAAAATTATAACTCAAATGCTCTTGAGATTTGTAAAAGCGAGGTTTTTAGAGCTCCAAACACTTTTACTTTTTTTTTTCACTATCAAAGTAATTACAATATATAGATAAATTATAAGAATATTTGATAGAAGTTGTAAATCTTTTTAAACTTTTGTGTTCATTTTGTTTTCTAATTGACTGATTTATTTAACGCAGTAAAAAGTAACTTAATTGGCATTAAAAAAATAAAGAAATAATTATTCACCTAAAAACATACAACATTTACACAACTTTCCTCAAGGTTTCAATCATACTTTTCATTGAACGATATTTTTATGCACTATTACTCACATTTTGTCGGTGAGATTAAGAAGTTTCGTCTCAAGAACTTATAGGAAACAGCTTATTTAAGCATTTCTATGGCCGATAAGGGTGAGAAATGTATTGTACCTTAAACATAGCAGATTATTTTGCAACATTTTCAAAAGTCCGCCGGGTTATATACAGTAAATGAGGACGTTTTATTTAAAATATACCAATTACGCTTTGAATATTCGGTATTATTTTATTTTAAAAGAAGCAATACTTTACTTACTACCACTACTAATCTACTTAAACAAATATAACTTGGGACACGTCATTTCGTTATAAAAAATGTCCGCTTAGCAAACTACTTTTATAATTTAAAGGCGTTAAGCATTCAAATAAACGCTATGATCGAGTAATATCGATTACAGTTAAGATCACAACCTTTGGTTCATTAAATGTAAAAGTTACTAAGCAAAGTACTGATAAAAGTAATTTCAATTTCGTGGAAATTACTTTGAAAACATTATCTCAAACATTCATTAAAAATTAATATAAATGTTGATAACATGTTATGTATATCTCACGCATCAAGTATTAACTATTTGGTCAGTTTATTTATAAAATTATGAACCGTATATACTAAATGGTGTACTGTATTTTATATAATTATACGTAAAAGTTAAAACAAGAAAAAAAAAAGAATTACTGTGTCAAAAAAGCAATGAACATTTTTGCTGCGGAACTCTTTCTGAGAACATAGCACAGTTATGCCTGTAAGATATTAAAATAATTAAAGCGATTGATAATAAGAGATATGCGTAAGCAATATGACATATCTTATGAATTTAATATTTGTCATTCAGCGACCCTAATGGTACACCGCCGCCAGAGAGAAGTGCTCAAGATAAATCGAAAGGGAGATTTGACAGGACGTTATGGCCAGAATATGAAGCTGTCCATCAAAGGTACATGATGCTAGGTAAGTACTTTTCTTCCTTTAGTAGAGGACGTACTTGCGAAACCTTATGTAATGTTGAAAGACAATTACTTGGCTTTAACGGAAAAATCCCTTAAAGTTAATGACAATGCTCGCGAAGTAATAAAATCATTCTTTATATCTATAAATAAGGTTTATTATGAAAACCTCAAATTAATTAATTTTAAGACCTTAAACCTTAATTTAGTTGAACTTATGACCAGTTAAAAAAGGTTAATCGTCGCAAACTGATAAAATTACGTTATTGAAATAAAATATTTATGAATAAAAAATGGTCTGCCGGTAATTGCGTTTTTACTTTTAAATGTATAAAAAGAAAGTAAAGATCTAATAACAATCCTAAAACAAAGCTTAAGAAACTAAGTGATGTATGTGCACAGTTATGTCTAGTTATCTTTCAAGGAACCAAATTTCAAAATGATCAATTGAAAAACTAACTTGGATTTAAAGTAATAATTCTTTTTCAGTAAATTTTTCAAAATCTGAAGTTTTCTCAAACTGAAGGAGAGAACTGTCTAAGTTCGTTGCTCCAAATGATGCAATTCAAAAGTTTCTAATCTTATATCGACGTAATCTTAAAACTCACACACATCTATCTATCTATCTATCTATATATATATATATGTGTTTGTGTGATTTAATACAACGTGCGTATTTTTAAAGTATTTAATTAAATCTTATAATTCATGGCGGATATTAATATCAATTATATTTGCAATTATTTTTATTGTAATCTTAATGTGTGACTAAGAGTCTGGCCAACTGCTGTTGTGGCACCCAACGTCGTAGCGAATCGTTCTTCAGTTACGATCAGGGCTAATGAGTATGTATATATATACCCCAGAGTTGAACTCTCTTAGATAGCAAATACTGAAATTTAATGTTCTCAGTTCAAGCACCTTTTTTAAAAATGATTTCTGTTTTGGTTCAAAACAGTAACGGCTATGTGCAAGCAAATCATACAGTACCTGAAGGCATATTTGTAGGTTAACTTAGCAAATGGGGAAATCATAAAAAAAAAAAAAAAATGTTTGAATCGAGTCCCAAAACTTTAGTGTTTGCTAATTTGATAGTTACGACAGTTTGTTTCTGGGGTATGTATATTATGTTGAATACGCATATATTATGTTGAATGTTTAAGCTATAAAATATTAGACTCCAGACATGCTTTCGTAATTTGACCAAACGCGACGGGAAAAGACTTTTTTTGACTGGTAATCAAATCAAAAAAGGAAGATAAATTTTTGCTTTACGTACTTCAGTTTTAACGCGTTCGTTGACGACCACGCGCCAGCGCGTGATGTCAACCGCTTGCCAGATTGCCAACCAGGTGCGAGAGTTTACAGCGTTGTGTTAAGTGATGTCTCATTTAGCCAGTCATAAGCTCGCGCGAATGAATCTGCGTATCGTCAAATGCTCTCCGCTGCAGTGGGCATCTCAGGTGTGTTTACTGCGTAACGATTCATCCCCAAGTGACCGTCAGCGAGCGTTAGAGACTAAAGCGTGGTGTGAGTGATGTCTCAGTAACCAACCACCCGTTCGCGGGCGGGAAGGCTCCGCCTTTGTGTCAATCTGCTTCGATCCGCACTGTATGTTAGGTGTATCTCCTGATGCTACGTAATGTAAAGGTTCGTCCTTAAAGTGACCGGCAGCGAACGTGTTAAAGATTTCATGGTTTTAGATTTTTTTTTTAAATTTTAAAATACTTAAAACTTCTTTTAAAGGGACAACATTTTTCCATTGCTAAACTTAGTTTACAATAACTTTATTGCATCAAGAGTACAGCAAACAGAAACCTTCAAAAGCACAAATTCCTTTCAAACAGATCACTAACTATTTTGAAATGCAAAAGCTTCCCTTCAAGATAGGAGTACTACACAGAATTAAACGTTATTTTTGGCGAGATCCAGTCAAGTGACCTTGTGAACCGCCAAGTAGTTTTTCACCTAAGATATAAATTATAACATTAAACGGATACATAAACTCCGCTGCCGGGTCTGTGTGCACGCTATAAAATTAGCAACTATTAAGCACGAGGGTCAAATTCATTATAGCTTAAAAAATTTAACATAAAAACTTATTATTTATGCATATATAGATATATATGTTTGAGAGGAGCGGTTTCTTTCATTTTTTTTCAAAGGAATTGTTTTTACGCAAGCGCGTAGTTTTCATATTAGTAATCATTGAATGTCTTCTGGCTTTGGAACGAAAATAGCTTAAAATTTTGAGAACCTTACAATTTTATTTGATTTTTATGCCACTTTTGATTTTTTTTCTTTGCTCCAGCTCGTAAAAGTTGAAAGATATAAGTGTGCAAGATCAGTGTCAATTGAATTGTTTATTACAAAAAGGTAACGACTCTTAAAACATTATTTTTTCGAGAGACAAAAAAAAAATAAGGTTTATGCACAGTTGGAAAATTTTACGGGTCTGATCTTTTACTATTTTATCTTAGCAGGTAATAGCAATGCAATATTGGTAAATTAAAACGATTGGTTATTAATTATACCATAAAAATTAATACTGATTGCAGTTTCTTTTTTTTTTTTTCAAAACGGAAATGTTACCATTTCAAAAGAAACGATTCTATTTCTGAGTGCATAATTTTGTATGCGTTACTAAATAGGGTTCTCTTTCTACGTTTGATTGATTTCTAAAATTAAAACAACAACAAAAGTTGACATTGCTCAAACTTATTCAGGGGGCAATTGTATCTCCATCCAAGTGGTATATAAATGCTTCAGGAAGCAACGCACTGTCTTGAAGCTCCACGCAAACCAGCGTAAAGATTTCTACCGATTAATTCTGCACTACGAGAGTACCACTCTTTATTACCGATTTTACTACGGCACCACATCCCCCTAAAATGTACCGAAACCAATATCACACTTTTCGTAGCACTTTGGCAGAGCAGGTAACGTGTATCTGATATGTGTATTGATCCATCACATTAGAATCACGTGTTTTTCAAAACTCCTTGCTGATGCCAGTTTGCATCTCTGGATGTTCTTTTCTACTGTAATTTGGCCTTTTAGACAGTGAAAGTCCAGTTCTTCCAGCTTACTAGCAGCAAGTAAATGGACATTTTTGACTTGGCTCTTCCAGCTTACTAGCAGCAAGTAAATGGACATTTTTGACTTGGCAATCCCATCAACGGTTGTTTCTTCTTATCTTACCTTTTTTTTATATAATGTCGTTGTGTGTCACGCCGTATTCAAGAAAACTACTTGCTACTGTTGTCGTAGGTTGTTAAGATATTTTACATTCTGTTGCTCCCACTAGCTAGAAATAGAAGGCGGATTGCCGCGATACATTTTTAACCTTTATTAAACAGTGTAAAAATCTGTATTTATACTTTTCGTATCTTCATCAGCCATTTCCACTCTAGAACAGAAAGAAAATCGTAAATATTAAAATTCCCTAGAAGTTTTAAAACTTGTAAAATTTATAGCTAATTTGTATACTTAAGCCCTAAAGTAAAACCAGAATAAATAAGTTGATTTACTTTAAATTTGTTATGTCTACTTCTGATATCATTTCATAATTATACCATACTAGCTCGGAAATAATTTCTGTTAAAAAAACCGCTTTTCCCTAACATACATATATTTATTGTTTTCTTCATCTTGGTTTATAGAAAAAAACAATGAATAGTATTAGCGTTAAATGTCTCCCGTAGCATTTTCTAGTTTATCCTTCCTAGAGAGCTTCTGTTAAAATGGTCCCACAATTTTTGTGTTTCCGATATCTTTATTTCAGGAATCAAGCCGAAAGTTCGTGACCATTATCACGCCCACCGTTTATCATTTTGGTTGCATTTGTTCCCCCAACTGCACACGGCTAGTTCTGTCAACGTATCTCCAGAACATCATTTGCTAGATGATCATGACAATCTCCAATCATATGACGGCGCTGTTCGTCAAGTTCCGTTTTCTTTACAAAGAACTCCTGGTGACGCTGCCACAGTGGCATCTCCTATAGCAACCACTACACCGTGGAGTGGGGCTGGAGGAAAACTAAGTATCATTTTAAGTACTATTAACCCTAGTTTCCCATCTTCAACCGAAATAGTAACTGTATCCCCTACAACTGCAAATAAGACAGACTCATTAGCTGTGGTGATGACTAATGAACAGTTCAGTGCCGCGTTGAGTGTCACAATAGCAGTAGGAGCATCTCTTTTAGTTTTAAATATACTAATTTTTGTTGGAATTTACTATCAGAGAGATCGAAGTCGAGCGGAAGACCTACAAAAGAGAATGTTTGAGGTAAGTTACTTCTTTCTTTTTAAGATTTGACTACCATTAATAGACTTATTTATTTTTCCTATTTAGACTCTTTAAGAATAAAGAAGATCAGAGGATGGACAACAATGTGCGCATGTTTCCAGAGCAGTTTATGTTTTCACAAGCTGCTAGATTACGAATTCTGCTGTTTGAAAACTGTGATGCACCGTTACGCATTATTCGATGCCAAATATCCGACTCCAGTTGTGTACCAATGCATAGTAGCTGCCTACGAGCATTTATCAACTGTTTTCTTAACTAATAGAGTTTGTGAATGATTACAATGCAAATTCTTCTAGCCTTGACATTATCTAGGATGCAAAGAATAGCAAATTCCTGTTAGGAAAAAGCAATTTTCTTCTGAGATCAAAGATGGATGGGAGGGAAATAGAAGTCTTCCGTCAAACTAATGAAAACAACAATATCTCGAACTTTCTGTACCTAAACAACTTTCCTTTTTTCAGGTCTTGAGTGAATTCAATCGACGAAAGCTATTTGTCCTGCATTTTTATAAAAGTATTTGGGTCAAGGTCTTCATTATCCAACCCTTTTTAATCCCATCTTTCATTCCTTCAATATCCTTGGAGCATAAACACTAGAGGAAAATGTCACTGATCATCAATTAATCTTAAATGTAGATATATAACTAGTAATTAACGGGGTATTCTACATTTTAAAATGCGTCTAGTAGTGCGATACGCTGCTGCAGATTTCCCTGATACCATTCATTATCTTGCAAAATGCTGTGGGCATACTGTCTTAGGTTTCAAAAGTGTCTAGTTTAAAATTCTACAAAACATATCCTGAGTTTGTTAAACTAACAAGCTTTACAGCTGAAAGTTTCCCCTTTGGTGTAAATTGAAAGAACTTTTACCATCTAAATTTTGTTTCCTGATTTACATTTGAATGTTATATTTCTACATTTTGTGCCACTTAAGCTTAGCCTTTAGTTACAATATTACAATGCTGCCTTTTTTGAGCTTAATATATTTTCGTAAATTTGAAAACCTTAATAGCAGTAAAATGAAAGCTGTTGTTTTAATGGCACTTAAATAAAACACTCCATTAGAATATCAAAACCAGTTAAACAGAATCCAATGAATTTATTAGATTATAAAAAATACCAATTGTTATGACATGTTTATTATTTGCGCATTTATTGCAAAACTTTTATTACTTTGCACATCGAAAATGGTACCTACACAATGGTATGCTTCGAGGAAAATAAGTTTAAACTTTTTAGCGATATAACGTCTACTTTTTGCCTTATTACTATCAGTTCTTACTGACGACATTAATAAATAACGGTTCAATTTTCGTACAGACACAATAACTAACATTCCTAAGTTATTTTATAACACGCTACGCATAAACTATTTTCCAAGCACATTGTGAAACAGGCAACAAATCATTTTTACTGTTTAACCGTTAGTTGTAACGCCTTAAATAAAGCATTGATGGTACAGCAATGGCTTGGAATCTGACGTGGCCTAAAACTAATGATCGTTATAAAACTACTCTTTGTCGCTATCATCACTACTTAAATTGTAATCTTTAGCGAAGAATATTTGCTCTTTCTCCGACTATGACTTTAAGATTTCCTTCACACTAGGTTCAAAATAAAGACAAGCTGGCAGCATTCCAACTGCTTGCAAATGATCGATGCGAGAGGGTGATCAAGAGCTCCCCTAGTTTGTATTCATTTTTCAAAGCTTGACAGTATACGATGACTTTGTTCGCGCAAAATGAGTGCTTAGAACACTTTCTTCTCTTTCTACCACTAGAAACAAAACTTTTTAAATAGCATTCCTTTTCGGTCCTGTCATTATCGTATTTAAAAGTTTCGAGAGGATTTTATTTCTCAAGGATTACAAACTGCGAAATATTTCTTACTTTATGTATTTATTTTTTCGAGTAATTAAAATCGGGTTATTGAGATTTTAAAGATCGTTCCGCTTTTCAGCTGATAGCTAAATGCAATTTTTTAGCACATGTAAAAAAGGAAAATCTTCCATTTTTTAATTAAAAACTTTAAATAGTATTTACTGTAAGACAAATTATCAAAAATGAGTTATGCGAAAATATGAGTACGAAGAAAAAAACAATGTAAATAAAGCACAAATTGTCAAAACAATAATGCAAAAAGTTGCGTTATTGTTTTGACAATTTGTGCTTTATTTAGATTGCTTTCTAATCGTACTAATATAATTTACTGTATTTAATACACTATAAAACCAAAAGTTTTCAAGTCCACTTTTTTTTCAAATTTATAAAGAAAGACATGCCAGCATGTTTTGGAACTTCCGTCACATAAAAGACATGCTTCCCTTCAAACTTCCCAGCAAAAATGTCACCACACGTGCATTTAAGAGACCAGCAACAAATTGAAGAACATAGCAGATGTTTAGTATCGTCCTGTCTCGTAAAAATTCTGTAAATTTCACAGAAGAAATATCATGCTATGTTCAATATTTCTATCAATTTTCATAAAACTAGCACGCATATTCACTAAGTTATAATCATTTGTTACCAGAATTCCAATGTCCCAGCCTGTTTTTCTGCCTATAGCACTCAGAATATTAGACGGAATCTAACCAAACTTACAGGAAATTTGAGAACCCACAAGAGAGCAAACATCATGCTAAAATTCGAAATTACAAACCAATCTTAGATAAATTATGAGCATTTAAAGGATCTAATTTTGTACTGCGCATGCGAAAGGTAGTGAGTTTTTACGTTTCTTACCTTTATATCCAAGTATATAAGGCAATCAATAAAAAATATCGACGGAATATCTTGAAAATTCACATAAATGTCATACTAAAGATAATTTTACACAGCTGCACATTTCAGAAAAGGTGGAATCTAATAAAAGACTTTCCTTTCATCATAAAAAAGGGAAATAGTTCAGCATATTAAGTCTTAACTTCTATACGTCTGGAAATGCACCTTTTTATATTTTCATAATAGCGTAGCACAACCAAATATATATATTTCACCAGCAAATATTTCAAAAAAGTAAAGTGCAGAAATGAATGCGTCCGCTTTAATGATAATACCACAGAGTAGTGTCTTTGCCACTAATTGCACAAAAGACAACAATGCCGCCAAAGCATGCAAAGTGCTTTAAAGAATTTATTCCGTTGCGCTCCCACGGATTCACAAGACAGCCATTTAAACTGCTATTTACTAATCTTGAGTGACAAAAGCAATTCCGCAAATTAGTTTCGCATCTCCTGGAAACGGAGTGTCTGAGGAGAGTTTTGCCAGTTTACAAGGATGTTTGCTTAATTGACGGCTTCAGGGTTCAAATGAAATTTAACAATGAAAATTATACGCTCGGGCTAGACTCTGTTATAGTTCTGATGTTGTAATTAGAAAAAGCAATGGGTGTACTTTAAAATAATGGCTTTCGCAGCTGAAAAATTCAAGTATCTCATGGAAATTAATTAATGTACGTCAAATACACTCGCTGGTTACTTACTGAAGTATTTGAACAGCGTAAGTTAATTTTAATATAATCTTTTTAAAAAAGTATAATGGTATTTTGATTATCCGATTCTTGAGTCACATTTCAAAATAAATAAATTAATTCATAAATAAAAATAACGCTAATAAAATTAAGTACTTTAAAACTAGACGTTATTCACTAGCATTATCGAAACTCTACTTCATAACTCAACCTGTGTAAAAGTGACATTTTCATTACCATGAAAGTTAAGCAGATCACGATAACAAAGCAAGAAACAAACGAAATGGGAAATGTTTTTTTTTTCTCTTTTTAAAGGGGGCTACGTATTGCTCCTCAACCATTGTAGACCTAGTCCGTTCCCTTAAGATCAGTACCCTCTATTTCAGCGGCACCGCAATGAGTGTGGTACCATCGCTACATGAGAATTGTTGACGTCCAATTTCTTCACCTAAATGTGGAAGCACCTGGACTCTGATGATGCGAAATTGCAGTAGGAATTTAACTTGGCCGAGAATATCCAATCTAAAAGGGTACTCAAAGAATCTTTGAATAATCATACGACAGGGGCGCATATGATTTTCTGCATCTTCAAACATCCACCGACGCGTCCAGGTTTGAACTTGCGATCTAGAGAGTACAAATACCGCTCCTTACCACGACACCATCTTAAAATGAAGCCTACATAGTAATGGCATATACCATGTCATTTATGACTTTTGAAATTTTTGTCATAGTAAAAAACTGTATAGGTTGATGAATTTTAGGAATTTGTTTCAATGATCTGGCATTTTTTATTTCTGTAAATTTTGCGCACTTGAAGCTTTGCATTTATTTTAGCTTTGAAACCATCTAGCGACATAAGGGCCAAATTTTACTCATGCCACCTCTTATCCCATTAGGCAAAAATTCTGTTCATTCTCTTGCTTAGCTCACAAGATAAGTTAAATGGAGCTAAATAAAGTATGTAGCGTACTATTAAAAATATTTGAGATTCTAAATTAGAAATATTTTTTGTTTCACTTGCATAACGAAACCTTAAAATGTTAATCACTCATATTTTTGAGTCATGTAATCTATAATATTAACCGACTTTCTAAAACGGATCGTTTAATTTACCACCTTTCTGAAAATGATTAATATTTTTCGACTTTTAACGAAAATTTAATATTATTTTACACACCTATAAAATATCTTAGAAGGATCTATAATATAGTTATTTACAAAAGGTTTCTTTTGATCTTAAATAACCTACTATCATTATAATGCACCATTAAAAACATATATTACAAGATTTTTTATTTATACAAACCATTCAGTTTTAGAAATATTTCAGCATCGGCATCAGTAATAGAGGCAATTACAGACAAAATTTTTACCCTTTATTCATTTAATTCAACCGTTAGGAGCTTAATTTTCCCCTTCATTACCTTTAATCGCTAGCGGAAATAACATATTTTGCACTTCATTTTCTTAAGTCATTTATAAATGAGCTGTTATTTTTGCATTTTGCTGTTTTCAATCACTAAAAAAAGTTGTGATTTATATTTTTTATTTCCTAGTTGCGTTACAAATGATATAGTAGGATTTTATGTACTGAGAAATGTAAAAAAAAACTGCTTGGTATACCTCAACTATTTCTACATTGTTATAAATTAAATAGCAAATTTTTTAATGAAAATTAGACACAAAGGGAAATATGTATGTCTAAAGTAAACGATTTTTACAGTACTCTGACGGGTTTAGACATGAAAAGGGAACATGATTAGCTGTGAAAATAATAAAAAATTACAGTATTCGGTATGACCTACTTTAAAATAAAACATTTAAAGTTCAGAGGAAGACTGCTCAAAGTTCAGACAAGTTTGGTGTGGTTTAAATATAGAAATGTTTCCTGTGGGAGTAATGAAAGGTATAAAGAGTTTTAAAAAATAAGAAACGAAATTGTAGTCGTCAAAATTGGATTAACAAATTAATAATAATAAAAAATATAATTGTATTACCATTGTAGAAAATTACGTGTAGTTTGGATTTGTGTTAATGAACCTTTCTCTTTATAAGAAATACTGCTTTTTCTTAATCCACCCTGAATTTTTAAAGCGGACATAAGATCAAAAAGGTTACTTCTCCCGCTCTGCACTTCTACATATGTTTTTAAAAATGATCTCTGAAGTCGTTTATGAGCAGCAACATTAAAATTCCATTCGCTCAACAATCTATGCAAAATAGTCCCCTAAATTTCTACGGAAATATTGCTATTCATGGCCAAGGTTTAAAGGGTAACAGCAAAACAAACATAGAAATACTTAAATTAGTTTTCATTTTTATTCGATTCATCATTTTAGACGAAGAACGATTGATTTAAATTGTTATACAATATGAAATAGAGTGGATAATATAATTATGGGTATTACAGAAATACGGGCAGTGAACCGGAGCTGCACGCAACGTAACTACAACTTCTACGTTATGTAAGAGTGTCTAGTAAATATTCATAAAACCACTCATTTCTCTAAGGTGCTAAGACCTTTAGTTTTATACTTACTTGAAGTAGTGTTTTTAAAAGTTTATACCTTCAGCAATTTTTTGTTTCATTAACTATGAAATGAACAATTCTATGTTTTACAGCAATTGTTCAATTTGTAAAATGTTTTATTGTATTGTTCCTTGTACAGCAGAATAATGTAGATGCTCAGGTTCACTCGCAAGTCGCTCATGTCAAGTCGGTATCTCTGAGAGCACCTCCCCCCTCACCAGTGTGTACCACAATGCAGCAGCAGGAACTGACTCTTCATCCACCCCCTCAGCACCACCATCATTCCCACAAAGCACCACCAAAGCCCTGTGTGGTGCCCACCCCACCGCAGCTTCAACCAAGGGAGAGCTTAGTCGATGCACAGCCCTTGCTCAACCAAGTAGGCGGCAGTGCTGCGGCCAACAGAACGCCAGTTCATCAGTATTCACAGAATGCCCAAGTTCATTATCCTCATAATCACCAAGAGATCAATTTGTAAAGAATTTCTCTTTGAAGATGTTGAGATTGTTGGATATCAGTGAACTCAAGTGAGGTTAGTATAATAGGTCTGTTTCTTGTGTATATGTTATCCGCTTTTTTGTAATTTTCCCGACTTCTAATGTACAGTTTTTAGTTGTAAAAACCTTTAGGTCCTTCCTTTCATCAATCTAGGTGTATAAGCTTCAACATGTACTCTCCTATAAGGATAATTTAGTTCAAAAGTCATTAAATAAGTCCTTAAATAGAATAAAACTGGGAAAAGTCATAAAACAGCTTTGCGCTTAATTATTATTGGAATCACTGGACAATTAATATCAACACAAAGGTCTAGATTGTTAACCAACAAGTAGAAATCTATATTATTGGTAGAAGGTAAACTTTTACCACAAGTGAACTTACCTTTCTAACTAATAATCATATAGGATTCGGAAAAACATTAGTAAAAAATTAGAAATAAGTTTAAAAAAAAAAACCCTTATCTGAAATTAATTAAAACGCAGAATTTTGAATCAAGACAACTTTTTATAGTAATAACACATTAAAATTGTTCAGACTACGGCTATATGTGTTTGACATGTGAATCATTCCCATTTAGATATTTGAAATTCTAGCTTAAAATAAGGATAATCATATAAATTGTTCGCTGTAGCACTTATGCTTTACATTTCGAGTTAAACAAAAATGTATATTACCACTAATTACTTGTGAAGACTGTTTTACCCTACAAGTTACAACGCATTATATAAATAAATGTCAGCGTTTTACTTTAGCAAGTAAGGTATTTTTTCCAATTAAAACCAAAAAAAAAAAAAAAAATACAATA
Source organism: Octonoba sinensis (assembly GCA_038502835.1). Classification (NCBI taxonomy): domain Eukaryota; kingdom Metazoa; phylum Arthropoda; class Arachnida; order Araneae; family Uloboridae; genus Octonoba; species Octonoba sinensis. The sequence continues at coordinate 210,995,149 of CM076598.1, read as the reverse complement.
TATAACAAATAAATAAAATAAGAAGCAAAAAAATAATAAAATACATAAATAAATAAATAACCGCGTGGTAAAAACAAGGTACGTTTATACGTTGCAAAAATATTTAACAAGGCAGAAAAGGGAAAGTAAGACATTACTTACATTTTGATGCCTGTAATGATGGATACTAAAAAAAAGTTCGTTTTACTTGGTCATAGTTAGATGGTAATTCACATCCTTCTAAACTTATTGAAGTTTAAAGCTATAGATAAAAAAGCAGTTATCACTCGAAGTACAATACTTTGGAACAAAAATACTTAAAAGGAAATATAGAAGAGAATTCGAATGACAATTGCAAGATTTGTTAAGACATGTTTTTCTTTTGTATTCATTCAAATCTGAAATATTAGGAGTTCTTCGTATAAAAGAGGGAAAATATAGCTATGTCCGACTGTTAATGTTGAAAAAGTTTTATTTTTATGACATTTTTAACAGCTTATCTATTGCGCTATTCATTGGGAGAAATACTGGACTATGGATCCCCGTAATTAATCCCAGTGATATAACTGTAGCTGACACTAATGACTATGTGTATTTTCTGGCAGACTGCCATTGAAGCCCGGCAATTTCTAGAAAAGTAGAGTGACAGCTTTCTACTAAACAATGCAATAGAAGAACATGATCCAAAGCGCTTCTTCCGATTTAATTTCAAGGAGAAGATTTTTTTTTCTTTAATTTTATTTTTCATTAAAAGACTCTTACGAATCAAAGGCCAAAGACTATCAGTAAGGTCGCAACTGGAGCTCAAAATAATGGTCAGTTTTTGACTGTTATTCAATGTGAGCAACAAGATTGAAAGAAAAAAAGAAATTTGTAACGTCATGGTGTTTTTCCTAAAAGGAGTATTTTTATAAGGCGTAGATTTTAGAAAGATAAATTTTCTATATACACACATTTCTTTAGTTATTTATTTAAATTGCGTTTCGTTAAATACGAAACAAATGTTTATACAATAGCATGTGTTACATTCCCTTATGCATACATAGGAAAAAATTCTCCTTTTCATGCATGCGTCAAGGGAAAAAAATAGTTGGAAGCAAATTGATATTAGATTCATCGCTGTCACATTTCTTCTTTAGAATTGCGATTCCTTTTTTGAATTATGATTACTTGTTACATTTAACATTAACAAATGACGTGTATAAGCAATATAATGTTTGTTCTGGAACTAAATTTTGAAGTATGTGTTATATTTAAATATTTTTAAAAGACAAAAAATTCTAAAGATAATAATTTTTTTGTTCAATAGATTAATTTACCTTATATATTTCTTTACTGTCTTAGCCTTATTAATTGAACATATAAATAAAACTTGTTCCAGAAGCGCAAAAAATTCAAAACTCAAAATCAGTTTAAATCTGTAACATTTTTAGCCGGCTTTATTTATACATAAAACAAAAACACATTATAATAATCATATATATATATATATATACACACATATATATATAATAGAAAAAGTATGCCAGAAATGAAATCGCATTAAAAAACGTAATTTCATTTTTGTTTTCTCCCTTTTGATTATTTTCAGTAATGTAACGAGGCTCAAAAAAAAAAAAAAAAATGATTTTCCTAAAACGAATGCATCGGAAAACTGCAAAAATACTATTTTTCTGATTATCAGTCGCATTTATCTAAAATATCCGGCTTGTGTCAAGCAACTTAACCTCATCTTCTTTGACAGAAAAAGAAAATTTGCAACGAAGATTGATTGCATATTTGGTATTTACGGACACTGAAAGATTTGTGTACTTGCTTTCTATTCACTCTATTCTCGGGAAAAGCGGAACAAATAGTTTTAACACCCTTGCATTTCCGGTATATTTAATTTCTACTTACTTTCGCACTTCCTTTCAGAAATTTCAAATTGCTGAAAGAAGGTGACATTGAACAAGTAAATTTATCCTTTTTTCTCTAGTCAATCAATAGCCTCTTTTATCCAAATAGTGATGGAGATTTTTCTGATCAATTGCTGTAATTTATCACTTGCAAAATAAATAACTTAATGTTCAGTCTCCGTTGTTATTCAGCTGGGAAAAAATGATAGAAATAACTTTGTAGTTCTAAGCGCTTTCGTTATTAGTTTCTTCATGGAAAGAGAAACATAATACCGTGCAATTTCCAGTAAAAATAAATAAATACAAAATATAACAAAAAAAAGGAAACATTCATTTCTCGGGCTAGCTTCTGAGCTTCAATGTTCCTTTAGAACAAAATTCTGATGTAGAAATTTAGCTTCATTTTCAGAATTTTTATATATCCTTCTGAAAATTATAAAATTAGTTTGAATAGTTTTCACCAAAACGCAAAGAAAATTGTAATATATCAGTAGTAAGGGAAACATTCCCGTTCGATGACTTTGTTTAGTGAGGTTTCGCCTTCTATTTCTCGCTAACGTGATAATTTCGGGTTGGAGTGTTTAAAATTTCAAAATAAAAAAAAATCAAAAATTAAAAATGAATATACATATTATTCACACACATATTTTCATATAATTTTCAGAAATAAAAAATAGGCACTTTTATGACCTTTTTCTTGAAATTTACCCGACCGTTAAGGGGTTAGTAATAAATCCAATCAAGAGAGTATTATTCTTAAGAAATAGTTTCTATTTTATGTTTTAAACAACATCGGAAATCAAAGAATAATAGAAAGTTAGCAGTAGTATAGTCGTGCTCCTCACGCAGTACTTTTGTATAAAACTTTACGGTGTAATAGGGCTTTTTCTTAACGCGAAATTTCCAGCGCAAAGAAATTCAAAAGCTTCATTTTACTATATAGTATGTATACTCAAGTATCTATGGCGATTTTTTAAATCTATGTTTAGTTCTTCAAAGAAACATGAGAAAATTATACCACTGCGTTTAAATGAAAAATATCATGGTTCTTTTTATAACAAATACCATAATGTCCCTGATCTTTTTCAATCTTTTACTCCAACAGAAACTTTTCATGAAGTAAATATTTCATTTTAACAATTTCGTCATTTTTTCTCATTTAACATCACTTCACGAGAGAAAAATTTAATCAATTTTGAAAACCTCTTAAGCGCAGGATCTAATTCAAAAAGTAAGCAATTTTTCAATCTCGGCTATTTAAATAGTTGGAGTTCCGCCAACTTTTCCCATACTAATGGAAGGGTGTTCCTACTATTTCATATCCGTTTAGAAATTTAAACGTATTTGGTTTTTGTACAATGATATCAAATCTTTTGAAAATGACTTAAATATATGCGTTTTACGTCGTTAAGATAAATTACACCTTCAATGTGCTGAATCCTGGTTTGTTGAAAGAGATACTTTTTCAAGCGAGAAGTAGCAAATACGACATTCATTTGGCGTCCATTTTTCTAATTTAGTACACTGTTAAAAAGAAAGACAGAAAAAAGAACTAGTTTATTATTTGTTGTAAAATCCCAACTTCAATTTTAATTTTATGCATGTTACATAAACGCGTACTACATGAGATAAAGAAAAAAAATCGTAAACTATAAAGCCTTCCATGAATTCTTAGACCCCCAGCCCCCCACTTAACAAAATCAAATAAACTAAGCTGTAACCAGGATTGTCAATTATAATACAATTTCTACTCTTGTGTTTTTCAACTAGTTATACTAACGGAAAAATCTAAGAGATGGTATCCTTCTTGGTCAACGTCTGTTGATAGTACTTCAGCTAACATTGCCTCAATAGATAGATTGGTCGTTGTGGTCCAAATCTACAGTTTTTAACGATTACTAGCTGATGGGGATAACCCTTGGTAATTTTCATGTAGGGTTACGTCTTTAGATTTCGTCCGTATAGATAGTGTTTACTGTTTTAGCACTCAAAACCTTTTTACCACACAGAGCCTGAGAACTATTATTCACATTACAAAGTGAACAAGCTATGTATAATAAAATACAAAATATAATAAAATGTGATGTGTAATAAATGTGATGCGTAGATATGTACAATAAAAAATGAACAATCTATGTATAATAAAACACAAAGTGAAGACCTTTTAGACACATAACAAAGTGAACAAGCAGTTAAGACTGCTTTTTTTGATGTAGAGAAACTCGTCAGCTGATAGCAGCTAATAATCATTCTCTTACTACGTATATGCTCTCATAAGTACATAAGAGTGAAATAAATCATCGCTTAGACGTACTGCAAACCCTCACGAATCTCATATTTGAAGTAAATTAAATTTTGTACTTTCCCCTTAAGTGGATGGTTAAATTGTACTGCCATTTTTCTAGAATAGTCTAATTTCACTTTATAATGTGTCTAATAGTTCTCAGACACCCTGTGCGATAAAAACGTTCAAACTGCTTAAAACAGTAAACACTTTAACAGTATGAGAGACATTTATTGCTTTTATAAAATTCGATTTAAAACTTCGTCTGCATGACGCTGTCCGTAAATATATTAATTCTTTTTTTAGAATGAAAGCTTAAACGCGAACTTTATTTCAGTAAGTTCCACCCATCCAGATCTTAGATAATGAAATTCCACAACCGTTCCCGTATCTAAAAATTATCTAATACGTCTCTCCTAATTAGACTAAATTTTCCTATTCCTTTTTCGAAACTCCGTATCCTTATTACTTCGAATTAGGAAGTAAATATACTAATTGTTTCTTTTGAAATTACATTTTCTGATTGTCTTAAGGAGCTAGAACTTTTGTGGCTATTTTACAAATATGTGGGTTAACCGCGATTTTTTTAAAGTGCAGATTTTTATTTTTGTTTATGTTTCAAATAATTCTTGTTTCAGAACTTACACATTTGAATTAAAGAAGAAAAGCATTAACCGAGATAAAATTCACTGTTCTATTGAAACATGAAACACGCTGAATTTAGAATGTTAAAGGGAAAAAAATCAACACATAAAAAGTAATATGTTGTTAAAATAACTTATGCGTATCAAAAAACAAATGGTTAGGTAAATTTTGTTCATTATCCTTTTCATACCCCAGAACTGAGCACAAACGATTTTGACGCAATGTTTTGGTTCTATTATTTAAAAAGTTATTTTTTTGTAAATTAAATTTTTAATTTTAATTAATAATTAGTTTAAATAATAATTACCGATTTCCATGTTTTTCATGTTTAAACGATGTAAACTAACTGTTGCTTAATTTCAAACACAATTGGGTGCTTTAGCTTTCAAATTGCACAAACAGCAGTGAATAAACATTATTTTAAAAGGTACCTAGTTGGGTACAGAAAGTCACAAGAGGTTAGGTCTCCTTCAATATTTTTATGAGTCACTTTGAATATGTCTAAATAGAATTTTAAGAGCATGTGTTTTGTTACTTTAGATTCTTACATATTTTATGAATATTTCTTGAACATATGAAACATATTTCGCCACATCAACACAATTTAAAATATGGCTGATAATTTCCAGATATACAACGGAATTAAATTTTCCTAAATAAGGCCTGGCGCAAATGCGGCTAGGAATATAAATCTAGGCAAGTGCTTCCAGCTATCTACCAATTCTCAACACGTCATCTCTTCTCCGCCCTTGTTGAAACAGCTGGATAACGACTTCTCGAGATTCAACTGTACAATGTTTCGAATTCCCTGCCCATTGTTTCATGGAAATAGGAGAGGCGACATTTGAATGCCCCCAGTTGAACGAGATTTGGTCAGCCGCGTGCACAGTTGATGAATTAAACCAGGCTGGAAGAACCTGCATGACTTGCTGAATGAGAGGTTATGTTTGTGTGAGATGAGGAAAGACGTGGACGGAATCAAAGAGCTCTGTTATTAGTTCCCAATATATCGCCGAATTAAAATGTGTGAAAGGTTTTATCAGTAAAACTCGAGGGACGAATTGTTTGTGTATCAGTGAGAGAAATGTTGTTATTAGCAAACAAATGCGGCGTATCTAACACTAAAGTACTAACACACTTTATTATTGCTAGTTGTAAACTTGTAATAGTAAAGTAATTCTAAATTTGTGTTAGAAATGTACGTTATTTATTAGTATAGTAGAGTAAAGATAATCCGAAATAATTGGGACTTAACACTTTTCGGATTAACAAAGTTTTCTCTACTAAGCGAAATCATTCAAAAAATGAAAATTTAACAATTAAACAAATAATGTAGTTCAGTAATAACTAAATTTGTTGCACTGTCTTAACTTTGAATTTTCCTCTTTTTTCTTAGAAATTATAATTTTATTGCAGCTTTAGTTTTATATGAGTCAAAGAGTAAAAAAAAAAAAAAAATACCCTGTCAAAATTGTACTCTGAGTTCGGTATCGGATTACGCAGTCTTTCGGACTACCTAATGGCGAATTATAGGCACTCAACTACTATATTTTCAATAACATTTTTTATTTAAAAGCTAATGCATTTTACATTGTACTACTGAATTAAAATTATACTTTTTAGTGAGACGAGAAACGCTTAAAAATCTTTATTATGTGTAGTTAATTCTCAATGTGTCGACTAATTTCCCTATTTGATATATTTCTTATAAGTTACGCATAATAACTTTTGTGTAATGACGCAGAAAACCAACACAAAGCTTGTTTGCCATGTGGCCTAACAATCTGATTCTACGAAAAAAAGGAACTAAAGTAGTCTTATTTCTCTCTCTGAACCCTTCGCTTAACTGAAAATAAAATATTGAATACATTTTAACGAATGTTCAAAATGCCATATTTGTATTATTACTTTTCAAACGTAAAAATATAATAATAATAATCATTTATTATCGAAGTATTCGAAGAAAATTTTTAATATAGCTATTAGATATTACTGACGTAAATAAATATTATATTATAAAAGTTTTGGAAAACATGAAGCCTGTCAAACATGCAAAAAAAAAAAAAAAAAAAAACTTGTTTTATATATCTTTACTATAAAGGTTATTACTACCATTCACTTTTCCTTTTTCTTTCAGGATCTGCAAGAAACTGCAGTGCAGTTTAATGTCCCGTAAAGTTACATGTTGCACTAATAGTGTCAAAAGAGCTGGATTGCTTGGATAAAATGCTATAAACTTCAATCTTCCAGGAATAAGAGCTCAAAATGGGTGTCCTCAAGATATCAAACACTGTTTATGCGTGATACGTTTTGAAAGTTATTGTATGTTATTAAACGTTAGAGCTCTCAACAGAAGATATATTAATATATTGATTTATGGGACTTGTTCGTCAATTCATTTCGATCAAACCCAAAACTCTGTGAAAGAGTTAGATATTATTTCAATGTTATTTGAATACCTTTTAAGGTGTTTTTAAGTTTACAACTAAAGCGTTTTTTTATTATGAAATGCTTTAGACGTACGGAATGGCGGAAATGAACATTCGCTGGATCCGACGCCATGGATTATTTTCCGGTTTTCCACAATGGTATTTTTTGCGCAATGATGAATTGCATACTTTAATTTATTTTCCTTACTTATGTTAAAGATTTCGGGAACGTAAATTGAGGCAGTGAGAAGCGAAGGGGTGTAAGTGACAAAATTGAAAATTTGGAAATAACTGGTGAAAATGATAGGGAGAGCACCATTCTATATTGTGACAAGAAATGTTAGTGATTGCTCCAACAGGTGCTCCGCTTCAACATGTCTTAGAAAAAAAATAACATTAAAGAACTCAGAAGATCTTTACTTTGAAAGCGTTTTTCTCAGTATCGTTTTTTGGTCACTTACATCCCTTTGCTTCTCACATCAATTGTCTTTATCTGAGCCTGGAAATCATACTGCATTTGGATTGGACGTTTACATACGTAAGTAAAAAGTTCCACAGTTACGTATGTTCGTTTTTACTTCAAGTAATATAAATTTTCCAACAATTACATCGGTAGGGAACTTCCTATTATGATTTGCTGGTTATCATCCGCGTCTTTCACGATCTTCTTTTATTTTACAATTATTTGCGATGTAGAAAAATAAACTCTTATTGAAAGAGTACATCAAAAGTTCGTTATCATCAAAATGATCAATCCGTGCCCAAATTATCTTCAAAAAGTTGCAGTTTCAAATGCAAATGATTTAAATAAATAAAAAAGCCATTTATTTGCCATATGTTTAAAGATATTTTCAAAATATAAAAGTGCTTTAATTATTAAAAATGGTTCAAAATCATTTTTTTGCTCCTTTTTATGTATTTTCAGAAAATGTACGGATTATCGGCTTATTTCACTCATCCGCGGCTGTACCATTGGGAAAAATGGTTTTTTTCTGCATTGAGACAGAGAGATTTGGCAAAATATTTAAACTGGTGCACTTTACAGTAGTATTGACTTTTCAATTTATTTTACCAGTTTAATAAGTTGATTACTTTATCAGTTGAATTTAAAATTTAATTGAAAATTCAAATGTATACACTTTATAAAGATGTACTACCTTTGTAAAGTGCATTATATTTGGTAAATTTGTGATAAAAACTCGAAGTTTCAGTTAATGTTCTGAAGCTATTACGAGAAACTTTAAACTCTTAACAACGTAATAACTATATAGTATATTATATATTACGTAAGTTATTACCAAAGAATGTTATTTATTCCGGCTTGTTGAATCCATACTGCAGTGTGGTTTGATGCGTATTGTATGAAGTGTGTGTGTCACCTAACAGTTTGACATAAATTAATTACACAGTGAAATGTAATTTTTACCATTTTTTCTCTGATACGTTCCGGTAATGATAAGTAAAAAACAATTTCGTCAGTTTTGAGGAACTATATTACTCACGGACACCTTCGATAAATATGCAAGTCCATATACTTTTTTTCCTGACATTAAAGCTAAGAAAACTTTTTTTACATGTAAATTCAAGTTTTGGTCTTGAATTCTCAGTTTTTCATCTAGTGTAATTACTGACACCCACCCCCCCAAATAACAATATAGAATTGATATGGAAAATATTGACGCAAACCGTTTTATTTGCTATGCTTTGCTCTTACACAGCATGGAAGAACAATATTTCAAAAACGTCTCATTGCGGATTTACTTACACCTTCCGTAAATCTAAATTGGTTTCAATTCATAAATGGAATTAATAAAGTTCAAACGAAACTTCTCTTCACACTTTAACAGCAACAAAAATTGTGTTTCTCAAGTTCAGCTGCGGCGCCCTGAGTTTTCATCAGTCTTTTATTTGTACACATCGTGTGCATCTGTATGAAGTTGCTTCCTGTATGAAGTCAGCGTTAATATTTTGTAAATGTACCAGGTACCCATATTTTTTAAACATTTCGTTTTTATTTATTTATTTATGTCGCATTTTTACTATTATTTTAAATGTTTTAAAAAGCTTTAATTTAAAAAAAACTTGATAAGCTGAGAGGTATCACACACACACACTATGATCTTTGTGTTTATTACATGCTTTTGAACGCAACTTTGTCATAAAAATATGTGACGTTTTGAATCATCTGGGTGATTCAGATGCAAAGGCGCTCGTCGAATGTTTATAGAGGGAACGGCCCGAGAAAGGATTAAAATTCATTTAAAAAGAGCTCACTACTTTCAGTGGATGTTAATTGGCAATAAGATAGTGGATACTGTCCATTTATTTATTTATTTTTGTTATTTCCTAAACACTCTTGCAATTTTTCCCATTAGATAAACTAATTGCCCTTTCCGATGAAAGAACCTATCCTCTTAGCTTCGTTACGGGCGCCTTTACATATATATTTTTACTCTAATGTTATGAAGTATTGAAGATTATATCAGAAAGTATAACAAGTTCTTGATTTCAAGTCTATCATTTTAACCGTTCAAGGAAAAAGCTTATCAATCAAGTGCGAATCAACTGGAAATGATAAGGATATGTGATGAAAAAACTATATATTTTGAAGGTGCTTTGCTTCGGTCAGAGTATGTTGTAAATTGTTGAAAGATGAATTTGTGATTTCTCTATTGCAGTGTATGATGTTGCGAAATGTTTCAGTCATGTTTACATGTTGCACGATATCAGTTATTATCTAATAGTATGTACTATGGTGCAATATTAAGAATTTTAATTTTCAAGGACTTTTACTGCTGTTAATTATTTGGAAATATGGACAGACAGAATGTCTCGTGCCATTTTAAGTTCGATTTTTGAAGCTTTTGTGTTCATCAGAGCTACATACTGTTTTATAACCTACAGTAGTGATGAGGGGCATGCGTTGATTTATAAGAAGACTAATGATGTATTATTCACACTGCTGAAGAAGGTTTTTTTGTACATCATGACTTTTGATTTGTCAAAAATGTGAAAATGTGGATTTTTATGTGGATGGATAAATAAAGATAATTATTAAAATGACAATTGTGTTTTTTATTGTGCCTCAGTTTTCCTTCAAACATCACACGTTAAACACATGAAGAAATGACAGATCATTTGAATTACATAGGGGTGGTTGTTTCCCGGGCTAGGCAGGGTCGTCTCAGCCTTTCATCCCTTCAGTGGGGTCGATAAAATGAGGACCAAGTATGCTTGGGAACTAACACTGGGGGTTCTGCGCTAGGCCGACCACTTGACCGGGACACCTGCTAATGCACCCCAGGGCCCTTGTCTCGAAAGCTGAGATGGGCACAGTAGGCCATGGCCCCCCAATGGGCTGTCGCGCCAATGAACTAGTTAGGGTTGGTTGTAAATTTATGTGCTCAACGTAAGATCAAGTGAGTTGTGTAAGAGCTTGTAAAATATCAGGAATTAGTAAAGATAACTAAACAGCCAGAAAGGGAACTGAACGCCAATATTTCCAGGGTAACGGAGGGGGAAGAATTTCCCTTCCCTTCACTCTCAGGTCAAACAGTGGAAGGTGGCGTATTTGTGGTGGCACCAAGCGGTGCCATACGAATACATAATCTGCGCTTGAGTAAGTCGTACTTCCACCCTTGTAGTGCTCATTAAACGCGGGAGAAGCTTCTTCTCTGCCTTAATTCCTAGTCGCTCTGCGAGGGGGATCTTGAATATACAAGTGGCATCGTCAACAGTAACAAACATGGAACGTGCTAGTTAAAGAACTGCTGACAGAATTACCACAACAGGTAGAATCACTACAGCAGGAAAAAAAAAAAGGCAGTGGAAATTCATCAAGAAGTTGTTTAATAACCATTAACACGAACACAAAGATTTTGACTGAAACAAATGACACTTTTACTCTCAGATGGCATCTGTTTTTTTATAACTCGAGGCATCTACTGGTGCTTAACAACGTTATTTTTGGACACACATTTCTTGACGAAAAAGGTTTGTTTTAATCCCCCACCCCCTTTAAAATTCTGCAAAATATTTTTCTGAGAATTTTGTATGTCAGAACATGAAGACGTGGAGCTCGCTGGAGCTGCAGCGACAAAGGAGCCGATTTAGTAAATTACTTTTTTTTTGCATTCCATTTTCCACCTACATGGACCTACTAGTCACGCATATTTTACGATAAATCACATTTTTTTAATTATGCCTTGACATTTTCACTTCAGAAAGTTGACTATTGATACTATTGAATAATTTTCGGTAAGTTGCTATTTTGCTTTCTAAAATCAGATTATTATTTTTTTTGTTAATAAATCGAAGAAGTATTACTATTCTGATTTTTAAGAAGATGGGTACCATGATGCATTGTCGCTACACCAGAAGTAATAAAACATTTTTATTATCTATTTTTGTTTTAAATTACAATATTTGTTCTAGTTATTTCAAAATTTTTGATTAAAGTAATTCATTTCCAAATTGCAAAATTCTTCAATAATTAAATAAATAAAACTGACCTGGCTTTTTAATAATTATAATTTTTGAGTTGCTCAATTTAGACATATAGCTTGCCTAATTCCATCGCTTAAAACGTTTTAGAAAATGAGGACCATTATTACATACTAAATCATGGTATCTAAGTCAGCAAAGGAAATTGATGAAACATTTCACTAAGTCAGATACTACTACTTTTGAAAAATTTAGAACAGGAAGAGATTAATTTTTTTATCTTCAATATTTTAAAACTTTTTTAAGGATGAACACTTATTATATTAATGAATGAATAAATATTTTTCACTTACCGTGTAAAAAATAGAAAGTGCCTGCATTTTAGCTTTTTATCTATAATTTTTCCCTTTTTTCCCCGCGTTAAACATATTCACATTTTTAAGCTGGTTGTATAAATAGAAAACTGCTCCTGCTTTTTCTGAAAATTTTCATTAGTTTGGTTTTAGCACCTTAACTGGGAATAATATTTTTGTATACATTATAAAATGAAAATTACTAGATTCTTACTCAAAAGAGTAAAAAAAAAGTCTAACATTAAAGATTTTTTCTTTTTTTTATATAACGGATCTAAAAATGAAAACGCAAAAGTGAACATCAGCAACAGGCTCTTTGCCTAGCAAGATCACAGTCAATTTATAAGTTCCTAATGAACATCAAGAGAGTTCCTAATTTTTTCATCATTGCAAGCACGTTACTAGTTTTAGAAATTCAGAAAATAGTTTCTGCTAAAATTAAGAAAATTTTCTTTTATGACATGCCCAAACAGAACACAAACTCTTTTTTTTTTAAATTTTTATGAGTGATATTAAATAACGTAATATTGCATTTTTAATTTTAATCATAGTAACTACTTCATAAAGAGCTGAAAATAATTTCAAAAAAAAAAAAGATAAGAAATGTAAGAAAGGGAAAAAAAGAAAAAATAAAGAAACAGGGCGGAAAAAGCTTATCAGGCGATCAAATCGAATTTTAGGAAAACATCGGGTGCGTGAAAAAAGTTCGACGTAATAGCATTTTTAATTTATTCATCAAACACCAACGTTTCTTACAAAGATCAGTTTTTAGGGTTTTTTCTTCTCAGATTAACAAGGTTAATTTCAACAAATTTGGAGCATAAAAGATTCGTTCATAATGTAAAGGATTTTTTTTTCTGAGTGAAAGGAACTGACTGTCCAGTGGTCTTAAAAAAAAAAAACAATCAATCTTACACTAAAAACTAAAAAAGGTTAATGAAAACAATATATAAATTATAGATATGGTAACATTATTAGTGTTTTAATATGAAACTACTTTCTCTAGTCAATAATTTACGTAAACCTAACAGTAAAACATTTTAGTATCTTTACGAAACTAAAATAAAACGAATTATCTGCAAAAAAGGTCTTGAATTGTTTACACGTAATTAATTGTTAAAAATGACTATATATTTTAAAGATTTCATATAAGAATTAACTTGACTAATTCATCGGTTAGCCAGATTTTACACATAGATAACATCAGATCAAATAACACGAATAGTAACAGGAAAAAAGACCCAACCAAAGAATCTAAATTACTCATAACTTGAAGTTATGCATTTTACAAAAATGTTTCCCGTTTAGCTTTTAATACGTTAAATAATGACAAATTATTTAACGCATCCATTGATGATATATGTTTTAAAAAAAAACAGTAAAATTAATGTTGACACACTTGTTATTCACAGGAATTACATTCTATGAGGGTGGTAGCCCTTCTAGAAAGGAATGAAGTTACATTAAAACATCCTGTCAAGACCCCTCCCCCCCCAAAAAAAAAAAAAAAAAATCAACCTGTCAAATGCCTGACATGTGTTGCCTGTTTGTAAGCCAAGTTTGATATCATTACAAATGACACTCAAATTTATAAGAAATAACCAACATATTTTCAACTTACCCAACATCTATTTTGAATTCTGAAATACCGTTCAAGTCCTTTTCTTGCGCAGAGAAAATTTTGTGCACATTGAACTCAGAAAATTTTAAACATGAAGCAACATAAATGAAAATGTACTCGTACATCCTTAAATTTTAATTTTCACGACAATTCCTTACGTTATTTCTGAAAAAATAAGTACTTATACAAGCATGATGTTTCTTTGAAAACATTGTTAATTACTTTTAAATGGTATTTATTTTTATTAATTTAGGTAATTTTTTTTATTGCTTGTTTGATGTCAATAACCGATAACATTATTCCTCAGCAAATGTTATTCGAGAAATATGCGCTTTGGATATAATAAAAGTTATTTTCACATAAAAAGGTCAATTTTACTGTGTAAGCATTGAAATTCAAATGGGAAAAAACAATTAATGATGTTTGGTAGTATCATAACAGTTAAAAAGACAGAAAATGTAAAGCATGTTTGTTTGTCGGTATATTATTTTCCTACGATTATTTACAAAATATTTACTTACTTTACAAATTATTTACTATATTTATTGATGTTTTGAAGCACATGGCTGAAAAGAATTCGTAAAAAATGAAATATATATAATTGGGGTGTTACGAAGTTTGACTTTTTTTGGGAAGCCTTTTGAAATTGTAATAGCCAATTACATAAGTAAATATTTTTCTCCGTGTTAATAATAGTGTAATCTCACTTTCACTGTAACCCTTTCCCAAACATGTATGCAAATGTATCGAGTGTAATCTGATAGGGTGACCTTGGAAACAACCAAACTGTATAAATACCCGACGCATTTTTTGAATAAAGACTCTCTTTTGCGATCCACACGTGCCTTTGGTTTCTGTCTTTCAGCAGAGCGTGGTTATTTTGTGTTTGTGTGGGATCGGTGCTTTTGTTTACGCGATGGAGCAGAATTTAAACTTTGGTATTGCTCCTTTGGATGGGTCCAATTACGTACTCTGGGCCAGGCGCGTTAAGGCCGTTTTCTCCGCAAAGGAGTTGGATAACTTTTTGAATGAAGAATTGACGGCGGCAGCCACACCTGCGGAGCGGATTAAGGCGAGCAAAGTTTATGCTCTTCTTCTGTCTTTGCTAGGGGACGAAGTGCTCGCTTCTCTTCAAAATGAAACTACAGCATGCCAGGTTTGGCAGAAATTGGAAAAAACGTACGTCCAGAAAGGAGCGGTAAATCAAATTCTCGCTCGGAAGAGACTGGCTACTTTAAAGAAAACGCAGTGACTATGAGACACCATATTGATGAAGTGACTCGTTTGGTATGGGATTTGAGACTCGCTGGTGTAACAGTGGACGATACGGATATCATTGTTTACATTTTGATGTCCCTCCCAACGGAATACGAGGCGGTCAGAGTTGCTCTTGAAAATCAACCTAGTGGCAATCTGACCGTCGACTTTGTTACTCAGCGGCTTTTGGATGCGGAACTTCTTGCGAAAAACTTCAAAGGCTCCGATGATAGTTCCAGAGATGAAGGTGTTGCTTTTCCTGCCCGTAAAGACTTCTTCTGCTTCAACTGTAAAAAGAAAGGCCACACTGCCAAGTATTGCCGGAGGAAGAAAGCTTGCTTCAAGTGCGGAAAGCTGGGGCATATGAAGAAAGATTGCAGGGTGGCCGTTTCTTCCTCAGGGAGAAGTGCTGCGGTGGCTGTGTCGTTTGTTGCTGGGAATGCAGGCAAGGATTGTTTTATAATAGACTCCGGTGCGACCTCTCACATGTGCTCTGTGAGAGAGTGGTTTTCAGAACTAAAATCATCTAGTGGATTGATCAAGTGCGCTTCAAAAGATTCAAACCTAAAAATTGAAGGTGTAGGTAGCATTACAGGGACTACTTCCTATGGTAAGGAAGTAACTTTGAAAGATGTTCTTTTTATACCAGAACTCAATGGACAGCTCATTTCCGTTCAGAGAATTGAAAGTGCTGGATTTACTGTAGAGTTTAAAGATAGTACTGTTACACTCAGCCAAGAGGACACAGATGGTTTTGTTTTGGGGCACAAAAGTGCCTCAGGACTATACATTGCTGGTTTTGTACCAGTTAATGGCAGTGTTTACTTGGCATCTGACTTGTGGCATAGAAGGCTGGGGCACCCTGGCGATGATGTCCTTCTAAGAATGGGACTACCAAGTCCGAAGGACTTTTGTGACGTGTGCCCCCTAGCCAAACAGACTGCCACTCCGATCGGTAAAACACCGAGCAAAAGAGAATCAGAGCCTTTAAGGCGGATTCATACTGACGTATGTGGACCTGTAACTCCAGAAACCTTTGAGGTGAGAGGTATTTTATGACTTTAATTGATGATTTTAGTAGATTTATGGAAATAAGATTGTTAAAAAGTAAACGTGAAGTAATTGAAGAGTTAAAATGTTTTCTTAAATTGAACCCTACTGTGAAAAATGTACGATGTGATAATGCTAAAGAATATTTGTGTAAGGAATTATCTGTGTATGCTAAGGATACTGGTGTTTTAATTGAACCTTCTCCTCCTTATACCCCTGCATTAAATGGGGTTGCAGAAAGGGCAAATAGAACCTTGTTAGATAAAGGGCGGGCAATGCTTTTTGAATATTCCTTGTCAGAAAAGTTTTAGGGTTTTGCAGTTTTGACTGCAGCTTACATAGAAAACAGGTTACCAAATAGTTCAATTGAGTTTTTATCCCCTTACTTCATGAAATATGGTAAAGAACCGGATTTGAGTAACATGCATGTGTTTGGGTGTGATACTTATATGTCAATACATTCCTCACAAAGAAAGAAACTTGACCCTAAAAGTAAGAAAATGATTTTTGTAGGTTATTCTCCTGTTGGTTATAGATTAATGGACCCTGAAACTAAGAGAATTACTGTATCTAGAAATGTAAAATTTAATGAAACTAACGTAACTAGTACTAATAAAGTAGAAATAGCCGAGGATACGAGTGATTTAAGTTCTAATGATGAATATTTATGTGATAAAACTGATCAAATAGAACCTAGAAGGTCTGCAAGGGTATCCAAAGAACCGGTTAGGTATCCTAATCCTGAATGCTATGGGGCTATGCTAGCTAATGAATCTTTAACTTATGATGACATTGCATCACTTTCAAACAATGAGCAGGCACTCTGGAAAGAAGCAATGGATGAAGAAATGTTAAGTATGAAAAGAAATGATGTATGGGAACTTGAAAATTTACCCCTGGATAGGAAATCTATATCTTGTAAGTGGGTCTTAAACAAAAAGAGAAATGGTAAATATAAAGCTAGATTAGTGGCTAGGGGCTTCTCACAAATTGAAGGGTTTGATTATACTGACACATATTCCCCTGTCATTAGTATGCCTGTTTTAAGATTGGTTTTAGCATTATCATTAAAAGAGAATTTTATTGTATTTATTTTGGATGTAAAGACTGCTTTTCTAAATGGTGATCTTTTGGAAGAAATATTTATGGATCAACCTAAAGGTTATGATGACAATAGTGGACGTAAATGCAAGTTAAATAAAAGCTTGTATGGCTTAAAACAAGCTCCACGTCAATGGTTTTTGAAATTATCAGAATATCTTATTAAATTAAATTTTGTGCAACTGTTAAATGAACCTTGTATATTTGTTAGATTTACTGATCAAAAGAAAATAATTTTAGCTTTGTATGTTGATGACTGTTTGGTTGCCGGTAATGATGTAACTGAAATTAATTGGGTCATATCAACTTTGTCAGACAAATTTAAAATGTCAAAATTTGAAAATGCTAATGAGTTTTTGGGTATTAGATTAGAATTTAACACTGGAATATTGTTGTTAGATCAAGAATCATATATTTTGAAATTATTGCGTAGGTTTAATATGTCAGATTGTAAACCTAGTGTTTTGCCTATCGATGTTAAGGCTACCGTAGCTGATTTTGAAACGGGAGAAAATTTTTCAGGACCTTATCGGGAACTGGTAGGATCACTTTTGTACTTAGCTTACGTTACTAGACCTGATATTTTATTTGCTGTAAATTGTTTTAGTCAACTTCAGGAACATCCCACTGAAGCGGGATGGAGGGGATTAAAGAGAGTTTTAGGGTATTTAAAGGGTACTAGTAATTATAAAATTCTATACAGTAACAACAGGTCGGAATGTGATATGCAAATGTTTGTAGATGCTGATTGGGGGGCAGACCCTAATAATAGGAAATAAGTTTCTGGTTGTATTATAAAATTTTGTGATATGCCTATATTTTGGTCCTGTGTAAAACAGAAATGTGTGGCTCTCTCTTCAACAGAGGCAGAAATTTTGCCCATGTGTAAAGGTATTAAAGGATTGTTATGGTTGTATAAAGTTGCCGCTGAAATTACAAATGTAGATGCTCTTATTATATTTGAAGACAATCAATCCTCTATTAAATGTGTTAAAAATGAAAATTTTAATGGGAGGCTAAAACATATTGACATAAAGTTAAAATTCCTTCGTGAAGTAATAAAAGAAAATAATATTAAAATTGAATATGTACCAACTGAAAAACAAATTGCTGATGTGCTTACAAAAGGACTGCCTAAATCTAAATTCACTGAATTATTGTCTTTTTTTGGTTTCAAAGTGTATTAGTTTAATTTTTGTTCTTTAAGTTGTGTAAATGTGAGATTAAGGGCGAGTGTTAATAATAGTGTAATCTCACTTTCACTGTAACCCTTTCTCAAACATGTATGCAAATGTATGGAGTGTAATCTGATAGGGTGACCTTTTTTTTGGGTGACAACCAAACTGTATAAATACCCGACGCATTTTTTGAATAAAGACTCTCTTTTGCGATCCACACGTGCCTTTGGTTTCTGTCTTTCACTCCGCAAGAAAAAATGCACTTGAAATCAGCTACGTCACAGTTCTTTGAGAATTTAATTGAAATCCAATAAATCGCTTTAATCTCAAAAACTAAGTGTAGCAATTCTGAAATTAAGGGGTATTTTTCGGTGAAAAACATTTGCTTTGCTTCGCGTACAAATAAAACGCTATTTTCTGTAATATTTGATTGTCATGTTAAGCTAACCTCATTAAATTAGCGTGCGTTAAGCTTTCAACGAAATAATTGCCTCCAAAATCGCTGATGAAGGCAATTTTATCGTCCACTGTCTTAAAACTAGCTGTGTAATTTAGTCAGCATTGAATTTTTTATAGGAATTATAAGCACTTAGAGCTAACATTTTTAAATGTCGTTTCGATAATAATTCGCTAGAGACATTACACCACGAAAACAATACGTAAATGTGCAGGTAGTAAAAAAAACAAAAAGGAGTTTCTAATACAAAATATAAAATATAAAAATTAAAAAAAAAAAAAACTTTTTTCTTGCGCACTAAAAAGACGATCGTAGCGCCGCTTTTGAATTTTGGTGGCAATTTCCGGAACTAATCACTATATTTAATTTTATTTTATTGGAAATACTTCAGAAACTCATCAAATAATGATAAAAGTGGTAGAATATTGCATTGCCATCTGGTTCTGAGCTATATGTAAAGTTTCAGAACAATAGCTTATCGGGAAATGGTCGAAAATTTGATTGCAAAATTCCACGGACAGACAAGAAAGCGAGTTAAGAAAAACGTTGTAAAAAAGGATCTGCTTGCGCTTCGAAATAAAATCTACAAGAATATTTTTTAAAACTATGTTATAATATTTTTTATGAACCTACTGAGCTTCAAAGAATTAATTGCCACCAAAATAGCAGAGTCAGGTAGATTTACGCACTGTATATCGAATAGTTTACACAATATTTTGTATTTTTTGTTCAAATAGAAAACAACAATTCATTTATTAATTGAATTTTTCAGACTACCTTTGAAAAAATATTCACTACACACGTGATGCGTACAAAATAAATAAAAAAAATAATTACAGTTGCGAAAATAGTAAACATTTTCAATCGAACGGTTAGGGAGATTTTCTGCTATTGACACATCAAAACCATTGCTTATACAACAGTAAAATCGGTAATTTAGTGTTTTTCAAATAGAAAGAATATGAACCAAAAATGTCATTTATCACGATTTACTCCTGCGCTCTGTCTACAAAGACGAAGTATCGAAAGCGGAGTTCAATTACAGCTTATTAGTGACAGAGCTTCTGTCGCTGTTGCTTAGAGTCTGAAAGCTAGTTTAAAGAATTGTCAGAATTTTGTAAAACTGGAGGTAATAAGCAAAAATGACGTATCATTTGCACGGTTTAGTGAACTACTAGGAATGATTTAAAGAGAAATCGTAGAAAATGTGTAAATTATTATTATTTACTTATTATTTTTTATCTTCACCAAACAAAAAACAAAACATTTAAAGTAAATACAAAGAAACAATTAACAGAGTGAAATCATGTTTTAGAAATATTCTCATAAACCATTTCAGAAAATTCTTATACTGGAGTATATGTCGGTCAACTTTGTTTGCAATTTCTAAAACTATTTTTCATTAAAATTTTAGCAGTGTACAATACAAAAGAATCAATTTTATATTATCATGCAATTTTTTTTGTAATAAATTAAATGTAAAATACAGCTTTCAGTTGTGTATTTTCAACTGCAAACGCCTTATTAAGCATAATTAAAAAATATATAAACGCAAATAACTGGATGGTAAAGAGTAGTGTTATTTAAAAAAATATTACGTAGTTAGATCCTTATATATGTGTGTATGTAAATGTATAATTTATACATAAGAAATACAATTTCCCAAATTTCCCCATCTGTTTTTCTCAAATTTTCTGCAATGCGTTTTGAATTTAGACCTTAAAGTGGCATTTTTGAAAACAGTAAAGCAAACGTACTGTAATCTAAATGACTCAAACGCAGATACACATAAAATAATTCAATAGAAGCTTGTAAAAAAATATCTTATTTCAGACAATGTACAAAAGAAAGTCATGGAGCAACACAGATATTCTTACAAGCTGAATTTACGATGAGGATATCAGAGAAGAAAAAGATAGATACCGCTTTGGTGGTTATTGCTTAGTGTGGTGAATTATTTAAATAAATCCCATTTGGCGTGAAAATTTGGAACATGTGTTTTATGTTTTCGAGTTTTCATGAAATTCAGTTCACTACATTTGAATGCATTCCATTTAAAGTAGCAATATTTAGCAAAAAAGAAAAAGGAGTAGCAATTTATTTTTTTGCCTATTTATCGATTTTCATACGAACACACACAAAATGCTAGTATCGCTTTTATCTTTTCTTCCAAAAGATGGTTTTATGAACAATCTTAAAATTGCTGATAATGCTACTCAATAGTTGCTCTTTAATATCCAAAATTGATAGGGTTTTTCCCCTTCAAATAATTTTGAGCATCTCCCCCCCCCCCCTTTTCCAACGGGCTGCGGTTGGCTGACCACTAGTGCGTTCGTTCTCCCAGAGGTTGGCACCCTCTCTTTCAACGGCACCACAATGATTGTGGTACAATCACCGCGTTAGAATTTTGACGTCCAGTTTCTTTACCTGAATTGAAAATATTTGGACTCTGTTGATACGAAATCGCACTAGAAATTTTAATTTAGCGGGTGTCAAAAGGCTACGCAGGGGATTTTTTTTTACATGCCGCATAACCATATGGTATGGGCGCAGATGATTTTCTGCATTTCTCAAATCCACCGACACTACCAGAATCGAACCTGCGAACTTTAAAGTAGGAAGGCTGCGCCTTACCGTGACGCTACCATGCTGCCTGAGCATACATATATCAAGGGTTTTAAAACATTTATTTTATTTTCTATTAAACTTTAGAATAAAATATTAAATAAATAACAAAAAACAAAAACGTGTGAATTATATCTCCTCAATTAAATTTGCACGTAAAATTAAGTCCATTATTCAACAGCGGATAACTGCGGAAACTCTAGAAATTTAAGAAAACCAAAAGCATATAGTATTTGAATATACAGCATTAACACACTAGGTGATTGCTTAATGTATGCTTTAACTTTGGCTTAAAAGTAAATTTATGCTGGTATTTACATATTAACGTGAATCTCATTGTATATATGCTTAAAAAATAAAGAAATTGTTTATTGGGAATGGATTTTGAATCAATATATTTTAGACTTAGTTTCGTTTAAAAAAAACAACGATTAGGTAAAATTATAGCAGGTAGCTTAAGACTACGTGGACTGCAGTGTCGAAAATTTGCCAAACGGTATTAAGTATGCATACACTGTATTAATTATTATTAGATATCAAATTTAAATTTATAATACTAAACTTTTTATTATATAAGTACTGTTTTCTTTCCCGAAATGTTTGCGAATGAGCGAACCCATAACTTGAGCTGCTGAAGCTTGTTTGTATTTTAATTTTTGCAGCAAATAAAATGATTTTCGACAATATACAGTAAATTTAGACCAAAGATGGATTTGGATCCAATCAAAAACTGAAATTTCAATTTGAATGCCGTTTATTTATCAATAAATCTTTCTTCTCCTGTTGAAAAGAAAGATTTATTAATAAATAAACGAGCGCTTTGTGTGGTGCAGATGGGCGAATGGTTAGAGAGCAAGGTTGGCATGCCATACAACCGGGTTCGATTCCCGCAAGCTTCGTTTACGATTTCTATGCCTGGGAGATTCTACTCCTCGAAATGGTTCAAAAACAGTAAAAATTTTGTTTTGAAACCATTTTTAAATGGTTATAAAACCGTAAACTTTTGTATTTACGTTTTTTTAACCAAGCTGATTGGAAATGGTTAGGTCCCGTAAAGATAAAAAAAATGTTCCAAACCATAAATTTAACGGTGAATTAGATGGACAGACTGCTGCCGGTCATTTAACCGTAATTTCATGATGAAATTTCTAACAGTGTACCAACTTTTTACGCCAACTTTTTGTGGGGTATTTTTTCTTACATGAGTGAAAACTGACAAAATTTTAAGTTTGTACATGAAGAACTAAAAAAAAAAAAAAAATAGTGTCCACTTGAAATTTTAACATGAGTTTCACTTTGATTTTATTCTAAAAACTATTTATATTACATCTTGTAACCGATTAATAGGTATTATTAATCGATCACCAGTGTTTTATTGAACGGATGAACGGATATTACATTGTTTGGTAAGTTGTTTTGTAAGAAGAAGAAAAAAAACTTACAAAAACAAAATTTTGAGTTGTGATACTGTGAAATAAAAAGTGAAGATTTGCAAAGTTTAAACCTATAACGCAGAGTTACTCATATCATGTATTACTCATTTTTGACGCGGAATATCTTGAAATGAATAAGAGAAAGTTTCATTATCAGAAAATTATGCATTATAAAATTTAAAGTTCAGCCAGAAATAAGATCACGAGTTTCATAGCTGACGAATAAATATTTTTCTATTATAGAAAATGAATTAAAAATAAATGTTGGTTCTCATATACCTTTGTGACGAAACGTTTAATTCTTAAAAGGTGGTTTTATTAAAACTTATACATAGAAAAACATATTTCATGCTACATTACCTAATCACAGTAAAATAACAACCAAATAAATACATATGACCGCCATGAGGATAAATATATCTTGTTTACCTATGGGGCGTGCTCTTAAAATGATAAAATAGATAAATCTCTGAAGCCTTGCGTTTAAAATTACATTTTTCAAAATCCGAAATTATTTTCGTTAAGTATTCATTGTTTCAGATTTGAAAGGAAGAAACATACTTGCTCAAGTTCTCTTAATGAAGATGGCTTTTTCTCGAATGCTCACTAACATATTGAACATTTAAATTCTTTTGCGAACATGTGAAGCTTTCTTAATGAATTCAATTTATTCATTCAAACAAGCAATTTGCGGTAAAGCAAACAATTTACTGCGAGAAAAAAAATGCCTTAAGCAGAATAAACCGAAG
Organism: Octonoba sinensis; assembly: GCA_038502835.1. NCBI lineage: Eukaryota > Metazoa > Arthropoda > Arachnida > Araneae > Uloboridae > Octonoba > Octonoba sinensis. Next base: position 210,971,647 of record CM076598.1, on the reverse strand, counting down.
ACATCCACAAAGTGTAATATTGATCTCAGTTATGTTAAAACGCTCGGATTTCATTATAAGACTTTTTATGTGCGGTGTTCCTAAAACGCTCTCGACTTGCTATACGCTCTATTTTAATTGTTTGCATTAGTAGTATATAATCTAATTAAATTAATGTTATTAATTTTCAGATCTCACGTCCTTCGTGCCAAAACTAATGAAATTAGCTATAAATAAAAACCAGAATATATCGTAAAAATAATATATATTTTTATAGGCATGGATTTTAATAAGTTATAAAAATGTAGGTAGGAATTAAGCAGTTAACTCTTTCAGAGTGAGCTTTTTTAAAGAACGCGTTAAGTTTTCTTCATTTGAGGTACAGCTTTGTAACATGTCCAATATCGATCGAACAAAATTTCAGTCTTTTTCAATAAAATATTTATGACTTGTCCCGTTTTGCAGATGCGACACAAAACATTTCGATGTTATGATTAATATTTGGTTCAAATAAAAAGATTTTTTCTTGCATTCAATCCGTGTGATACATCTATAAAATATATACTGAAAAGGACATTTAAGTCAAGTGTTTTTTTTTAATAATATAAGGGTTTTTACTACACTTTTTTGTTCGCCCGATATGATTGAAAAAATAAAGCAAAGGAAGACTATTCTTCTTGAAATTATTAGATATTATTTTTATAGACAGCCTATGTCAGACCTCCACCCCATAAATATAACTCCCGGCTTATTGTGCCAAATACGAAAATCATACTATCAGTAGACGTTTTAACTAGTTCCTTCTTTCTCAACAGCTTGTGGTATTGGTGTGGGTCTCAACAACCTGTGGATTCACCAAACCCCACCCCATAAATATAACCCCGGCTTATTGTGCCAAATACGAGAAGCATACTATCAGTAGACGTTTTAACTAATTCCCATCTTTCTCAACAACCTGTGGTATCGTCATTGCTTTGAATCAGTCATTTCTGAGTAGTGCTTGAGCATTTGTTCTTTTGTACTATACAATTTTTGAAATGTTACTTTAAAGCATCATCACTTCATTTCCAAACAGGTAAGAATTATTACACATTTAACTAGTATGTAGTAGAAGAAAGGAATTTTATGATTATGAGTCTGTTCGTAACACTTCACAACTGACAAAACCACGCTATCCAAAGTGCTTGTTTTTCCGAAGTCGGACGCTCGCCCTATGCTTTCCAAACTAGGACTCCTCCTTTTCGTGTGTTCTTTGCATTATCCAGCCGCATATTAAAAAAATTGAATTATGCAATGAAATTAAGTATGTATCATACCAGTAGTAGATTAGTATATTCCATCTGTACAATTTTCTTAAGTGTACAGATGGACTATACTAATCAGTGAAAAGGACTACACTGTTAGAAATTTCATCATAAAATTACGGTTAAATGACCGGAAGCAGTCTGTCCATCTAATTCACCGTTAAATTTACGGTTTGGAACATTTTTCTATCTTTACGGGACCTAACCATTTCCAATCAGCTTGGTTAAAAATCCCTAAATACAAAAGTTTACGGTTTTATAACCATTTAAAAATGGTTTCAAAACAAATTTTTTACCGTTTTTGAACCATTTCGAGGCGTAGTATCTTCGAGACGTAGAAACCGTAAACGAAGCTTGCGGGAATCGAACCCGGGTGTATGGCATACCAACCTTGCTTGCTAGCCATTCGGTCATCTACACCACGTGAAACGGCGGTTTATTTATCAATAAATCTTTTCCAACAGGCAAACTGCCTTAAAATTGAGATTTCAGTTTTTGATTGGATCCAAAGTCATTTTTAGTCTAAATTTACTGTATATTGACGAAAATCATTTTATTTGCTGCAAAAATTAAAATACAAACAAGCTTCAGTAGCTCAAATTATGGGTTCGCTCATTCGCAAACAGTTCGTTAATCCGATGCCTCCAATTTTTGATTGACGTGTGTATGTGTTTCCATTTAGTAACCACTGCTTAAGCCATTTTTTTTCCTTCTTTTTTTATACACACATGCAGATTTGTACTGATAAATCTTTGTTCATATTTTAAAACAACGTACGACCGGTAAGGTTTCGCAACCAAGATGGACGCCAGATTCTTATTGGGCGCTTGAAAATTATGGTTAGTTAAACGTTATTTAGGATAAACAGAGAATAAACGGTTTTTTTCGCAATCTGCGGTTTGAGTACCATCTTTTTAATGGTTATTCAACTGTTGTAATTAAATATGCTAAAATAACAATCAAATAAATGGTTATTTTACTATTTTCTTACGGAACATTTTAACAGTGTACGGCAGGGATGGACAACCTTTTATGAGAGAGGATAAGAAAACAAAGAAAAAGTGCCATGCGGGCTTAGGTAGCCTTTTAAGCTTTAAGATTAGTACATCCGGTAAATCCGAAGATTATTTGTTCTAGCTGCCTTTCTGTAACTAATATGGATAATATACGGTTAATATTTGCAAAGAACATATAAAGGAGCTTCGCCTTGTCAACTCGTTTATGGAAAAAACACTTACATGCCTTTTAAAATTATTCTTAGTCTGACTAATTAGGTTTCTTTGTGTTTAGAATAAAACCATGTCTGACAATAGAAAGAGGAATAAGAAAAAATGCAGTTGGTTATCAGAATCCATGGCAAAAGCTAAAGGAGCCGTGATTTAGAAAAGTATCAAATGGAGAAAGGTAGTTAAAACATTCTATTTTCAATTCGAGTTCTTTAATGTATAAACATAAAAAATAAATGTATAACGTTTTATTTTTTAAAGTGTTGACAATTTGTTTCAAAGAGTGGAGGGATCCTAATTTGAAACACTTTTCTAAAAACATCATTTCCCCCACTTTTGATTAAATTAAATAAGCTAATTACATTTTTTACAAAGCTTACGACTGTGGGAATCTTAAGCAGCTAAACTTTGCATGTTTTATTCCAGGACAAGCTATTTTATTTTAAATATTTACAAAGTTGTAGAAAGAAAACAAATTGGGGGTCCGACTTTGGTGCACTTCTTCTATTCATGTTTTTTTAAACATTTGAGCAATTATCAATCCTAAAGCTCTAAAGAGTAAATTTAAAAAAAAATGATGACCATAGCTTGAACGTCATGTTGCGCCCGTTAAATTTAATATCCGGTATACCGGACACTACGTCCAAAAGGACTAAAAGTAGTATTTTAAAAGAAAAGATGTTGATTGGATTTAGTTGGGCCCTATTAAAGGAATTCGTGATAAAACTATATTTTTAATTTGCAATTTTTTTTAATTTATGCACCCCTTCTCCCCTGATGGTAAAGTTTTGAACTATTTTCTTACTGCAGCTCTGTTTTCCCTGGTCCACGTAATTGCGAGATACACATTGAATATGTTTTCCCATATACATTGAATTTGTATATTTAAAGTTTTAGTGAGATTTGTCTATTAGAATGAGCCCTACTTAGGTTCAAACAAGGTAACTTTAATTAAAATCACCTTGTATAATGTCAAATTGCTCTTTCAAGGAAAGTTTAAACACCCATTAATGCATTTAAGCAACAAACAACTTCGTAACATTATGTTAATTAATGATGGTATCAAACATTTGCCCAATCTATTTTTTCAGTTTTTCATTACTGCAGGCAACGCGCCATTCCATCACTGTTGCTTTAATTTTCTACATAAACATTTTGAAAAAATGTAATATCCTTAAACCCTTGTATTTTGTTTTTTCTTTATTATTTGTCATCTAAGTAAATAAATAAATCCTGAAATACTTGTTTTTTTTTATATTTTTGTCTCGAATCCTAAAAATCAAATCAATTTTCATGAGTGATATAGGGTCAAAAACATGGGTACTTTTCTTGCCTAGAACAATGTCACACAGCTGAAACATCCCGAATTGTAATGAGGGAAGAAATTATTCGAAGTTAAAATTCTTTGCCAAATAAAAAATTGCTTGTAAACATACAAAAGAAGTATAATGCGTAGATGTTTTTTTTCTCTTTAAGAGTTAATTTTAACAGGTAAAAGTGTGAGATGAAAAACAGAAGTATTTCGTTAAGAACTTTTTAATTTTTTTGGGTGATGCTAATTACGTATGATTAAATGATATATTTCATAGATTTACAATTGAAAACACAATACATACTTTGATTAATGTTTCAAATGTATAAGGTATTAAAATATGTACAGGGTAAAAATCTTATTAGTTCTTCGGTTAAAAATTTGAAATGTCATTCAGTTAACGCAATATAGCCTATTTGAATAGAGTTACCCATTTAAGCGTTGCGTGGGATAGTCATGTTTCACTGGAAAATAGATGATTTGTTGACGAGTAATGAATACAAATTTCGATTTCACAGAAGCTTTCAACTATTGCTTTCATGTTTTCAAAAAGCTGTTTACACAAGAAGCATTAATGAGATTTCATTGAATATAATGGTGCGGGGATACAAAGTCATACCGTGCCTTGATAAGCTTCTGACTCGAATATTTGCACGTGTGTGAATTTAGTGGTATCAGTAGAAAGTCCACAATAAGCAGTACATAATAAACATTCTATTTAATGTACATTTTAGACGAACATATTAAAATATCGGAGTGAACCAATTAAACTTATTTATAACGCGCTGCTTGAATGTAATGTGAAAAAAACTATAGTACCTGAAAGCAGTTAAAACTCAAAATTAAAATAAGAGTACTTATGCAGATTAATTAGAAATGGGAAGAACATTCACATAATTTATATATGAAACTATTTAAATCAATGTGTCGAATTAATAATTTCATATTATTCTGGTCTCACTTTTGTTTAAAGTACTAGTGTTTATATCTTTACTGTTCTTCTTATTGCTAATTTATTTATTTTCCATTAGTGCTCAAATGACAACAATTTTAAGACAGATGGATTAAAACAAAAGTATAGCACACAAAAAGTAAAAATTAAATAGAAAAATAATAGCCGATTCAATACATATACTTTCAAATGTTTGAAATATAACATTTTTACAGTAGAGAACTTCTTAACTACGTTGCGTAACACACAATTTCTGAACTACGTTGCGCAAAAGTTTAAAACAGCATGCCTATCAAACAGGTGCAAGAGAAATTGTTTTCTTAATACATAAAACTTTGTCAAAACGTCAAGATAAAGACCTTACTTTTCTATGCTTTGTGATAAAAATAATTTCATGTTTTTTATATATACACATGTAAAGGAGGTTTCATGCGCGAAATATTGGTATTAACTAGGGTGGACCATACTTCTGAGAGTCAATTTAAAGCCGCAAATCCAAAGATATAAAGGAAACGCAAACCCAAGGACAGTTTTCGGACGCCAGAAAAAAGTTTCGGGGACGTCTTTAGGGACATAACAAGCCAATACATTAGCACTTCTATTATGAAAAAAATACTCTCATTAATGTATTTCAAATAGTATCAAAAAATATTTCTGAATAATGTATGCAAATTTTCTTTGTTAATTGCCTGTTAGAAAATGTAATATTAAGGCAATAATTTGATACTTGCGAAAATGTTACCTAAAATTTTATAAAATACTATCTTAAAGTTATAAATTTTAAACCTAGAAGGAATTTGGAGAGAAAGAATAGACATATTTCAATTTGGAGACTTCACGGGTCCCCAAGTAGTTTAAGTGTTTTGGAAGACAAAGCATCAAAATATACAATTTTTTGGGGGACCCTCCCCGTAATCCGACGATGTATCGTTGTTACGGTGAATCTCCGAAATCGGAGAATGTCGACAATCACCATCTATCAGACCGGTGATTGTCGGCATTCTCCAATTTCGGACATATGCCGTAACATCGTCACCCTACATTAACCCACATATCCCCAACGGTGTTCCATATTTCCTAGGTCAAGGTTAAAGTAAATAGACGGCTTTTATGTCCTAACCAGGAGAAATCATAGTTTCAAAGAGAGCACCTTCTAGGATCGGGTTGTTGTGATTTTCCGGAATGAATACTTTAATTATTCATAACATTGCAAAATCAATTTCTGAACTAGGCAATTTTCAATTCAAGTGAAAACTAAAAATTCTTTAACATTAAAGCTACTTAGAACTAAGCTTAAGTGCACCAATCAAAATGAAAGTTATTATCCAAGATACTCTAAAATGATTCTTTTCTGTTGGAAAGCTATTCGAGAAACATAAGCCTTTTATGCTATAAACCGCTTTCATAATCGATACAAACCTTTTTTATTTCTTTCTGAACCAGATCAATCACGCAATTAAATACATCGGAAACCTGTAAGGTAATAAAAAAGATGCTTTTAATTAACTAATGATCTATTCTTTCCTGAAGATTGAATGGATTTTCGAGACTCAGAAATGGGAGCTCATAATTTTGATTGGTTAGCACAGCTGCTCGGCTTTGTGATTTATATTGGTGATCGATAACGTAGACAGAAATCTTCATAATCCACCGGCAGTTGCAAACATTACAATCTATAAGTTCAAACCACTTTGCCTCCAGACTCATTTTTTCCCCTTCCTTTTTAGTTCATTCTATTTTTCTTATTCGGGGAGTGTTTTCATGTTTTCCTTCTATATGTTAACTTCTGGGATCTCAAACTTTCTATAACACTAAAAGAGACAAAACATTTAAAATCAGAAAAAGTTCTCACGTGTTTCCTTGCAAGAATTTACTCCTTGTGTCAAATTTTTAGAAGATATATGAAGTAAGAGGAAACTGGAAGCATTTTTGCTAAAACGAACTCGGTGTCGCAAAGCATAGCGGGTAAATTAATCTATGAAAACAAAACTTAAGATAAACAACTAATTATGTTTTATAAATACTGTATTATTGTTGAAATAAAATATGTTTGACATACGAAAAATTATTGCTGTAAATAGTGTCATCATAACATGATCTACTAGCCCATGGTTTGAATCTTAAATATACCGAACTTTGCTTATATTTTTCTCGACATAATGTGTTATACTTGATTTGGTATTCCATTGACTTTGCCCATTTTTATTTTTGAATATTTTTTAATGTATATTTTGTTGTATTTTACTAAGCTTTTTTTTTAGTGGAATTGCTGCTAAGAATCTTTTTTTTCAGTATAATAGAATAATTCGCGTAATTATCCCAATTTTCATTTGCATATTTGGCTAAGATGAAACACTTAGGTATCAAAACTTTCTTCAACTAGGCTGCAAATAGTGTAGCATATGCATCAGCTTGCACTTCATACGTATATATATGCTACACAAGGACAGTCCAAGACAAAAGAAAAAAATAGTTCGCATCATTTGCGAATAATTTAAAGAACCGAAAATTTGTGTAAAAATAAATAAGTAAATAGATGCTGAACTTGTCAAACTTAAGAATTAGTGCCGTCATCGGGGTAGTAACAGCATTGAAATCACAACAGTTCACCTAGTTAAATATATCCTAAGCAATTTACCTCTTTTTTACAAACTAAAATAGAATACACCAAATGTTGTAATATAGCTGCAAATAAAAAGAGGAAGATAGCATGTTATAATAACCTGCGACAAAAATACTGAAAGAAAAAAAATAGTAGAGAACTTACAATGGCAAAATACTAGACGTTACGTCAGACAAATATGTAGCGTCTTAATGAGGCATCTTATACTCTTTTAAATAAAACGAAACTGCGTTACGATAGCTACCAATTAAGGGACATTGTAAAGCTTGTCAAACCAGATTCTGAAACTTTTATTTTTTGAGTAGTTTTTGAAACATCAAACTATACATATAAAGTTAAAAATCAGTTTTATGCGAGAAAATTCATTGTATAAATGATATAAATATTATCACTAATTCTCCTGATCGAATAACGTCACCAAATATAAGACTGCAATTTTTATTGTTACGCATTTACATCAAAACTGAATTGAAGTATTCGAAAAAAAAAAAACTCCTTAAAAAACGGTTTTTAATGAAGCTTTATTTTAGTCATATCGTGACTTTTGCTTAGTGTCCCGATGTTAAAAACATGTTCGTATTGATAAATATTTCCTTGTAACACGTATATGAAATATATTTTTGTATTATTTACTTGAACAAGTTGCATTCCTTATTTAATGTTTCCGACAAAAGTGAACATTTTTACATCTTACAACAATGTAGTCAACGCATTCTTAAGATCTTATATGAAAGTGAATTATATGTCCTCCTAACTATTAACCTCTTCATTCCAAGTGTACCCAATTGGGTACATTTTAAAATACTGTTTATTAACTATTGTTTGTACAATTTGAAAGCTAAAACACCCAATTGTTTTTGAAATTAATCAACAGATAGTTTACTTCGTTTTAAACATGGAAATTATGCATTAATTATTATTTAAACTAAGTATTAATAAATTTTTTAAAAAAATTAGTTATTTTGTTTTGTAATCATTTTTTAAATCAGAGAAGCACAAAATTGCGTCAAAATTGTTCGTGCTCAGTTCTGGGGTCTGAAGAGAATACAGGATAATTTTAAATATTAATATAATTTATATACATATGAGTATTACCATTGCTACAATAATGTACTTGTATCTTCAGTCTACGCCTTTTCTATAAGGAGAAAATGGTTAATACATTTAAATCTTCTGACTATTATATTCTCCCTACTTACGGAATCATCCCCATCATCATCATTAGCTTCTAAATTATATCAACTGCGTGACACAAGCAACCTCCATAATGTTATAAATCTAGGTAGAGTCGGCGCAGAATCGTTAAAGGGGATTGTTTAGGGTAGAAGTTTACCAGCAGAACAAGGAAAATGTCTTCTGTTTTGCAGGATTACCGCATCTCGAATCGCGGAATGGAAGCACAAGGGACCTATTGTTGAGCTTTAGCAAACACTATTTTAAACAAATGCTTTGCGGAGCAGTATCGCATAAACTTGTCTATTATGCAAATATAATAAGCTAGAATGACATAGACTTCTACAAAATATTAATTTTCATTGGGGTAAAAGAGCTTCAGTCTAGGGAAATTAAAACGGACAAATTTTTAACAAAGATAGGGGTGCTAAATGCGTGGTTGAGCTGTTGCGATATTCATAATTAAGTACAACTCTCTCTTTGGGAGCTATTAAAAATTCTGAAAACATTTCTAGTCGAGTCTAAAGTAATATTAAATTGAATGTATGTAACTTGAATATTTATATTTCATGAATTATAAAATTCAGATTTTTGAGTATTATCAAGAAATTGTTTAAACACTAGATACATGTTTGTTGTCCGGTTACATCATTGCTTTATCCCGGTTTTTATGTGCAATCTTTTTAAAAATTTTGATAAAAGATTATTTGCTGAGAAGAAAGCAATATTTTTGCTATTCTAAACACAATACATTTTTACTAAGTAAAAACACAAATATGAATGATGAACGAGCATCGACAGCATGGCTTTCATTATTTCAAATTATAGGTACCGGATTAGTTTAAATTATAGGTACCTCCTTTCAGTTTGGAAAAAAAAAGACTTGTTCGTTTGTGAATTTGTTAAAAATTAATTTTTATTTAAGTAGAAGAGAAATATTTACGTGTGTTTTCATTTTGCAACATTTTCTTCTGCCCACGTGTGTATTCTCGCCCCTTCGACTCTCCCAGTCTTCCTGTCATGTTCTCCTCTTCTGTTTCGGAACTTCACACACACGTGTGCATAGCCGGTGTCCAGTCTGCCTTTTCCTCCAACCTCCACAGCAGCCTTCTATGCCCACGTGTGTATTCTTGCCCCTTCGCCTCTCCCAGTCTTCCGGTCATCCTCTCTTCTAGTCAGACCTTTCCTCCAACCTCCACAGCAGCCTTCTATGCCCAGGTGTGTATTCTCGCCCTTTCGCCTCTCCCAGTCTTCCTTTCTTCTTCTGCTTCGGAACTTCACACACACGTGTGCGTAGCCGGTGTCCAGTCTGCCTTTTCCTCCAACCTCCACAGCAGCCTTCTATGCCCACGTGTGTATTCTTGCCCCTTCGCCTCTCCCAGTCTTCCACTCATCCTCTCTTCTAGTCAGACTTTTCCTCCAACCTCCACAGCAGCCTTCTATGTCCAGGTGTGTATTCTCGCCCTTTCTCCTCTCCCAGTCTTCCTTTCTTCTTCTGTTTTGGAACTTCACACACACGTGTGCATAGCCGGTGTCCAGTCTGCCTTTTCCTCCAACCTCCACAGCAGCCTTCTATGCCCACGTGTGTATTCTTGCCCCTTCGCCTCTCCCAGTCTTCCGGTCATCCTCTCTTCTAGTCAGACTTTTCCTCCAACCTCCACAGCAGCCTTCCATGCCCAGGTGTGTATTCTCGCCCTTTCGCCTCTCCCAGTCTTCCTCTGTTTCGGAACTTCACACACACGTGTGCATAGCCGGTGTCCAGTCTGCCTTTTCCTCCAACCTCCACAGCAGCCTTCTATGCCCACGTGTGTATTCTTGCCCCTTCGCCTCTCCCAGTCTTTCGGTCATCCTCTCTTCTAGTCAGACTTTTCCTCCAACCTCCACAGCATCCTTCCATGCCCAGGTGTGTATTCTCACCCTTTCGCCTCTCCCAGTCTTCCTCTCTTCTTTTGTTTCGGAACTTCACACACACCTGTGCATAGCCGGGGTCCGGAAAATAAAGTAAATAATAATGGAAGGGAAGTCCGGAAAATAAGAGTGTACTTATTACACAAGTATAGAATATACGATGAAGTACTTTTATCACTTTATAATATGAATTACCACTGTATATGCAATTATTTTCAAAATCCGTCTTCCATAATTTAAAAATTATTATAATAAAGGTTATTTAACTACTTATTAATATACTTAGCTTAAATTTTAAAAGAGTGCTATTAAGGAGCATAATTTTACTTAACACCTTCGGCCCTGACGTCTTAGTATTAAAACACATATTTGTACTACTCTATGTTCCTCATTTTCAAAAATTTTAACCTCAAAACCTAGTATCTTACTGCATGTAAGAATTTAAATACACCGCACCCTCAGAAACGCATGCTCACGAAACTTTCGTCGTATTTGAAGAAACGGCTTCGTGAAAAATGCTCCGAGTAAACTTTTCGTCAAGTTGACGAAATTTGTTTCGTCATATATTTGACGAAATGAATTTAGTTAAAAATTAAAAATAGTTTGTTATATACGTTTCGTCAAAAACAACCAAATTTTAGTCACTTGTTTTGTCGTCTATTTGACGAAATACATTTCGTCAAAATAACTAAATTTTCGTCATATCGGTTTTTTTATTAACGAGTCTTTACATTTCGTCACTTTGTATTTCAATTTCATGAAAAACGAAAAAAAAAAAAGGTTAGTCATTTTGATTCGTTAATCATCATAATAAATTTCATACATTTACATACGTTTAATTAAATTTCGTTATTTTGGGCTCGTCATGGAACCTTTACTGAAATCTTGAATTTAGTTTTTTAGGGGGCAATTTGATATTTCTAGCAATTTGAGGCTTCAAACAATTACACTGAAAATTTTCGGTTTTTTGAGTTGCGGCATTTATTGTTAACATATCTATCATTCATTTTAAATAAATGTTATAAAGGTGACAAACAAAAAAAAGCATATTGAAAAATATTTTACACATTTTTTATTATTTGTACACAAGAACTTTCAAACATTTTCTATAATAGAAGCATGCTATATTATATACGTTTAAATTTCTTTTATTTTAGCTTAAATGTAACACAAATTTCTAACAACATTTTATTTAAACATTATTACTTTCCAAACACTCCAAAAAGTTAGCTTTACTTCCAAATTAAGCATTTTGTTGACACATAAAAGCAAATAATTTATTATTATTAATATTTTCACTCCATAATCCTGAAAGCAATGAATTATCAATTTGTCTAAATTCTGTTTACACATTCATTCAGAAAATTGTTCAATTAATTTTTAAAACTTAGTTTCATTGAGTTGGTTATATGTATGGATGAATTGGTCACACGAAGAATTACTTTTTAAGGGTTTTAAAACCTGAAAAAATATATTCACATTTAAAAGAAAGAAAAGCAAAATAATAATAAAATTTGACATTTATTACGTTGGTGAATATTTTTTATTGCTCATATGTAACATTACAGCAAATCTGAAATTATGATATAAGCATATAAATTGATAGGAACATGTATAGATCACAAAACTCACGTTTGAAAATTAAGAGAGGAATTCAAACCATAAATTAGGGTAAAAGCATGCTCATGATTAAGAAAATTCTTCAGAGTCTCAGGACTCTTTAAAAACATAACTGTACATACAAAAAATTAACTGATATTCAAAAATATTATAAACCCTAAAAAAATAAATTACAAATCTGAAACTTTTACCATAGAACAAGGATATATATATAAGATATTTTCTTCCCATATTTTGACATGAATATGCAGTTTTTCCACCATTTTTCAAAGTTTAAAACTAAGATTTTAATTCGAGCTCAAGAAAACGTATCATGAAAAGAAAGGGAAAACGGCATGCGAAATATTCCCTTAGTTTTCTAACCTGCAAAGGTACAAGGATTTTTGTGACGTACTTAATCACAGGAAGAATTGTTTAACAGTGAGGTAAATCTTAATTACTAGAAACAGCATTATTAATAGGTATGTACGTCAAAACGCTATAATCTAAGTAATTATTTGATTCAACTTACTTATTAGCTTAGTGGAGATTAACTGAAAATACTTAAAAGCCTAATAACTGGCTTGATCTGCTCGTCTTTAGCGAAATTAAGCCGAGGTTAAGAAAGTTTTCTAATTTACAGCACGTAGTGCTAAATGAACTCTTAAAGTGTTCAAGGATAAAAATTATTCCATGAAGTGTAGAAACTATTTTGCATAAATTAACTCACTAAACACCTCAGCCTAAAACGGGAACGTGATTAGAACTTCAAAGTATCTTAGCTCACTAGAATGTAGTTTATGATGAGCCTTCATAAATACACATTTTCGCCAAAAACTGAGTCATCAAACGATTTTTTTTGTCTATTGACGATATTTCTTTAAAAAAACATTATGTGATGTGCTAAAAAAATATTACTTATGCGTGGAATATTTTCGTTTGACAAAAAATTTTATTTCACAGCATTGTTGATGTAAACGTTAAGTTATAAGATATATTGTAATTAACCTATACTACAAAAAACTACGTGCGTGATTTCTCATTTTAACAAACATTATATAACGTTATAGAATCAGAAACGATTTCATGGGGAAGTACGTTTATCATACAACTTTTTTTTTCTTACTAACAATTGTACTTTTTGGGAATTTTTAACCGATCACAACAATTATAAATCTTCTATATTTTATATAGAAAATTATTCTTAATGCATTTACAAACGCCATGTATCTGTAGTGTGATTAGTACCCAAGTAGTAGAAGGGACGCTAGATCCAAATGCATCCTCAGCCATTAAAAAACTTATTGCAAAAAAAAAAAAAGAGAAAAGACTATTCTCTTAGAATTTGAGATAAAACTTCAGAAAGTAAAACATTGTTAGCGCTATGTAGCAGTAGCTTATTCTAGTATTTCTATGTAGCTTATCTAGATATGCACTATACACTTCAGAAACGACCTAAGGTCTGAAAGTCAAGGCTTCGAGAAGCAATATAGGCACAGTGGCAAATGAACTTTTTCATTTTTGATGTTAAAAACATTTTTCACAGCTATACATATACAAGATACATAAAAAAATCTTTTTTCGATCACAAATAAAGTCTATTTTACTAAATATGGATTTACAAATTTTACTTAATATGAATTTAGAAAATATATGTTTAGACAGGTCATAAGGAAAAAAAAACAATTTTATTTATTAAAATTCAGGACACGGAAATTGAATCTTTGAATTATAAATAAAACTTATGTAACTTTTGTTCTAGACTTTAAAAACAAAAAATTGTAACACAAGGGGCATCTTTGACTGTGTGCAATTAAAAATATTTTAATAAATATCTCAATAAACATGCAACATTTCTTAATAAAACTTGATACATAATATATCTTTTATATGTAGAGCTGACACAAAAAAAAATAATTATGTTTTCGTCATCAAAAATAAAAAAGTTTAAGTTTCACTGTCTCCTTAAGAAATAAAATTCTGGTACTATGCCAAACTCAGCAATTATTCACTTTTATTTTATTAGAGTTTTTTTTAAACCCGCTCATAAAACGATGTCTGGCTTATTCAGCTACATTTTGACGTGAGAAGGCAGTTTGCACAGTCGGAAGAAAGTCGTTCTAGAGCTGCTTTCTATTGCAGATCAAAAACACAGGCAAGCGAAGCAGAAAAAATTGTTGGCCATTCCCATAAAAATATGGCAACACAGAAAATTTTGTATGCATTCCCATAAAAATATGGCAGCACAGAAAATTTGATATCCATTCCTAGAAGATTGTGGTAACACAGAAAATTGTTGCCAATTCTCAGAAAGTTATGTTTGGACCTGTAAGCCGGAACAGGTTCTTTGTCTTATCCTTGATGAAGATGAAGAAAGTCGTTAAGCCCGTTTAAAAAAATAAATATTGCGCTAACTCTTTACATAAATCGTGTTTTCTTATGGGTTTTTTTTTTTTTTTTGAGTTGAAAAATACACGTGTTTAAGTATACGAATAAATATTTTGATAAACAAAAGACGCATACATTCGTCGCATGTTGTTAACACTTCAAAATAGCTTGTTAAGCGATGCACCCATTGGTTGCATAAGTAATAGAAGTCTTCCGCAAATTATCAAAACATATGTTTTTTTTTTTTTAAGTTCTTTCTTCCATTCGCTAATAGGACGTACTCGGAAGCAATTAAGTGTGAACACTGCTGGTTTTTAGGCAGTGATTTTATGTCAAACGTTGGAACCCAATCTTTCATCCTTAATTTTTTTTTCATTCATCACCCCTTTTTTCCCCCAGAATCTATGAGACTAATGTCAAATGGCAAATAATATGGTAAGTACCACGAGAAAATACGGCTGTATTTTTATACGGGGAATGTATTATGACAATTCTGCTTCAAAACTAACCTGCAATATATATGGGAGGGCAAGTTTTACTCGAGCGAGCTTGTATTACTTCTACGATGCTATTTATTTTTAAATCTTCGATGGTGATGGTTTCATGCATTGTTCAGCCAAACAAAAATTAATACAAAAATCAAAAATGTTATTTTTTAATCACAGGTATAAAAAGAATCATCAAATTAAATATTAATCCATAGAAAAAATAGTATTTTTACTAAGGCAAAATTTTTGAACACAGATGGACGCTTATTATATAAATACACGGAAAATATTAAAAATAAAAGTTCTTAGTTTTTAAGCAGAAACATGAAATTAAAATCAATGACAAAATATGACAATGCTTATTTGAAACAGACGTCATTAAAAAAAAAAAAAAAACTTTCTCAGCTAAAGAAATTCTCAACAAAATAAAAAAATATATTCGTTTTTTATTCACGTGTTCTTTATCTCCCGAAAGAAATCAACCCCAAATGTCCCGAATATTCAGAGACCTTACGCGGAATTACATCGAAGAAAAAAATGTTTTATTTTCACTGTTTTCAGTTGAATAGGGAATAGTTAACTCAGCAAACGCAACGATCTATCTTCTATAAGTCGTGACACCCCCAACTGTGAACTCAAAAAAGATGTTTTCGCCTGAGTGTGGCAAGGCAGTCAAAAACTCGTAACAAATGACTTAGAATCCTTCGCCAGGCAGATACTCGGAAGAGAATGCGATAGAAAAACAGAAGAAAAAATATTTATCGTTTTAAAAAGAAGATTTGTCTTAGAAAAAAAAACTTTCTGAGAAAGCCTTGATTTTAAGCAGGAAAAACAAAAGCTAGCACAACAATGGTTTAAAAAATGCAATAAGTTAGTTACGTGCCCGTTTAGCGGAGTAATTAAGCTATGAAAAAAAACTTTTTTTTTATATATGGTAAAGCCGGTACAAAAGAGGCACAACGCTGTGTATGTTTTCGTCTTGTCGTATCCCAGTTAGCGCACCCACTAAAATCTACGATGCTTTATAGTTTGTAAAATATATGATTTTGGAGAAATACATAAAGTTTTGAAAATAATGACTAGCAAATTATTGAATGTTTTATTTTAAAAAGGTAGCAACCCTTAAAAACATTTTTTTTCAGGAGATAGAATAAACCGACTTATGAAAATTTGAAAAACGGTCCAGGTTGAGATCTTTTACCATTGCATCTTGATAGATATTAGCTATGCTATTGAATATAGCTTAGCTATGCTAGTTAATTTAAAAGGATTTTTGAGTAATTAAGGTAAAGTGCTTTAAAGCTGACGCTCTCAAATAAAAATACATTTAAAGTATTACTAATTGCCTAAAAAATTAAAATTATATTTTCTTTTTTTAATGGTATCACTTCTTAAATATAATTGGAATTGGTAATACTTTGTTTTTTTTATATGAGGGTGTGAGCTTTAGGAACCGTTTTTTTTTGTGTCGGCGTTAGGGCACTTTACTTTAAGCCATAAAATTAATAAATCAATATTCTCTTAACAAAATAAAGATGTAACTTTTCGAAATAAACGGTTGCATTAAATGGTAAGAAACATCTGACTGGTTCATGCGGGAGAATTTGTACTTTTTCTCGCTGCTAGACGGTGCCCGTAGTCAAACGCTTTAGAATACTACTTGAATATATTAACATTTTATTTTCAGCTTATTTTGAAAGTAGATCGGATAATGTTGTTTGTCACTTTGAGGACGACGCAGATTTTTGCTACCTGCAAGCTTTTTAATTTCTCAGCAAAAAAGTTATTTTTAACCACATGAAGTTTTTTTCATCTAACAAAACTGTTATGAGACCAGCTGATATAAGCCACCAGTGCTCCACGCCGCCAGATGAACCATTCATGTGTTAGTCACCAGTAGTACACGCCGCCTGATGAACCATTCGTGTGTGAGTCACTAGTGGTACACGCCGCCAGCTGAACCATTCGTGTGTGAGTCACTAGTGGTACACGCCGCCAGATGAACCATTCGTGTGTGAGCCACCAGTGGTACACGCGGTACTCAACGTTTTAAAAATATGTTTAGTAAATTTTTTAACTCAGTTATTTTGTTAGTGAACCATTTGGACCATCTTGAAACGCTTTCATTTCTTATTCAACTGTTAATCTTAAAGCACTAAGTAAAATATTTCCTCATTCAGAAAAGAAAAATTCAGAGTAAAATGCTTAATTACTTATTTCTGTTGTAGGACATTTTTACCATATTCACAAAAAACAGATCAACATTATTTCCAAAATAAACGAGCGTTATTTTGAACCAAACACTTTCCTTTCCGCTCTAACTCTAAAATTCACTGAAAAATATAACTCTCAAATCTGAATTTAAAAGCGATTATTTCTCCAAAATATATCGCGCCAGATATATAGGTGCATTAATTTCTAACAACTGATCCAAGCAGTCATTTAAGTTCTGTTGTTAACTTCAGATGTTTTGTTGGGAGAAATCGATGATACTTATAGAAAAATCGATATAAATCATCCCTCACGTCAACTGCCATCAGCAGGAGGATTGATGCTGCTCTTGAAGTTCAGTCGTCCGAATTCATCTGGCGAATGGATTACATAATGGATTCTAGATAACGTCTAGCATTGTATCAACTACAAAAGGATAATCGCTATATTGTGCAGCTAAAAAAATAGTTGTTGAATCATTAGTTATGTATTGTCACTGAAAGTTTTATTTTAATACTTCACTGCATGGAAAGTCAAGTTTGGTACAGAATAAACTTTAAATGTTTTATAATGTATAAGCGTTATATTTATCCACATTGAATATGAGACAAGAACACCATTCCTCTTTTTGATACATAAGTGACAATTTTTTTACTGCTAATATAAAATGAAGATAATCTTAAAGAACATATTTATATCAGTTTAGTTTTCGATAGGAGCAAATTCATAAAACTAATAAATAATAGGCTTCATTCAAAAAAGAAAGAGCCTTACAGTTTATAATGCATAGCCATATATATTTAACTATATTAAATATGAGATAATAACTTTTTTACATATATTTTTTCCATAAGTGACATTTTTACTGCTAAGATAAAGCGAAAGTTTTCGAAGATATTTCAAAAGAAACATATTTCTATCAGTTGCCTTGTTTCTGATATAAACAGGCTCAGAAAACTGGAAGTTCAGGATATTAATCTAGAATACGTTTCGATCAAACTACTTCAAATAAACCACTTTACATTTTATAATTCATAGTCATCCACATTGAAGAAAATACAACGAAATCTCTCTCTTTTTGAGACGTGACAATATTTTACTGCTAATATAAAGCGACAGTTCTTAAACATATTTTTAAAGCTAATCTTTATTAAAATTCTATATTTTCTGATATGAACTTTCATAAAACTATAAGTTAAGAACACTTATCAAGAATACGTTTCCCCCGTCCAAAAGACATTAAAGAAACCATTTTATAGTTTCTACCGTCAAGTAGTTTGAATTATTTTTATTAATATTTAGAGACTTATTTTAAATCTTTAAAAGATATCGCTAAAATAAATCTTATAAATTCAAAAACCAATAGAACACACATACATTTTCCATACATCAATAGTATTCAAAAAAAAAGTTTCGCGGCACTTAAATTCACTACCACTAAAAGAGTGAATACGAGTTTTGTACAGCGGATTTAAAATTTCTGGGTACATAAGAGATCTCGCTTAAATGTTAAATGCCAGCAATATTCTAAAGTAAAATTTAAGCTATCATTAGACATTTTAAATTTATTACACGATCTTGAAATTTCAAAAGAATGCTCTTGCAAACATGAGCAACACGTTGTTCGTTTACATCAGGTTTTAGAATGATATTTGCAAGCAAAAAAAATGCAGCAATAAGTAATTTATACTAAGATCAAGTTTTAAGAAACACTGCTTTTCGCGAAAAAAGCACGCATTATTGTTCTCAATTGCCCTAGATATTTCGCTACAGCAAGTATTGATAATCTCATTCGCTTAACCCCTTATCCTGCGGACAACGGGATAGAACTGAACAAAAACAACTTTTTGTTGTTATTTCATTTACTCCCTGTGTCCCAAATTAATTGCTAGACTTAGATCGAAAATTTTGTCCCAAATTAGTCGCTACATTTAGATCGAAAATTTTGCCCCAAACTAGTTGCTATATTTTAAGTAGGTGGAGTCTTGGAGTAGGAATGTAATCGCAAAGCTATGCAATAAATTCCTTAAATATCAATTAAAGTTGTTTTATTTGCAAATTAAAGTTACAACAACTTGGTATTTTCGTACTCATATTTTACTTTTCGCAAATGTAGCACTTATTTTAGGACACATTTTTCGAAACAAATTTACACACGCTCTTAAGCTACACCCCATTTTGGTAAAGACTCTAGAAAATCTACTGGTTTAACCAAAATCCCCTTATAAATCTATTTTTTGGAATGATTGGTAAGCAAACGTTTTTAATTGATTGCATAGCACCCGGAAATCTCTGAAAAATGTTTAAACACATTCATAAAATCATCAGTATGAATAATGGGGACGTTTCAGCGTCGTCTGCTAGATCACGTGATCTCGGTATGCTCTAGTAAGCACGCAAGCACGCTAGCTTGTGCAACATGGCGAATGCTAACATGATGTTAGATTTAAATGATCATCCGTTACAAATAGCAAATTTCAATACATTAAGTATATTAAACTACAGGAAAAAGTTTTGCTCTTCTGAACAAATATCCACACAGTTCTTGGATGAACAATCCAAAGGTTACAAAATGTTTTCGGAAGGTTTCGTCAAGAACGTAAAATTTGAAGAGCATGCCACACATTTCAACATCATAGCCAATGTGAAAGCAGAAATGAAAAAAACACATGTTTATACAGTGGATTTAGACGTGTCAAAAAACGATTGTCAGGTATGTATATATATTTATTAATTTTTGTAATGAGTATTTTGTTATATTATACATTATATTGGAGGTAATGCGATAATCAGTTTGGTCCAAACAATCATGTAGTGCATGGGAGTTAATCGGTAGCTAATATTTAATGCATTTTTATGTGAATTAATACTTTTAAGTATACTGTCAAAACGCTGTCCTCATTTTCCAGTAGAAGCCTCTGGTCTAGTTATCAAGTCAAATATACTGTCCATAATAGTTTATAGTTGTTAAAGTGCTAAATTTCCTTAAAATAATAATAGTTTAGTTTCATTTTTAGTGTGTCATATTTTTTCCCAATGTTGAGCAAAACTGTATTACAAAAGATTTAATCTTTTCAAGAAGAAATGTATATAGTTATGGTTTTATGAATTTCAAATTTTATAAGCAATGCTGCAAAATGTGGAAATTAGCACCATATTTAATTAAATTTTAAAAATCAATCTTGATATTTGGTGACTTTCATTGACTCTATCTCACCCTAAATATCACTTTCACACAGAAAATTAACAAAGTTCTATAGTTAAAATGTTTACTTTTGTTCACTCAATATAAGCTGTAAAAATGTTGTAGATAAAGAGTATTTATAAAGCCACTTACGAACAGGCAGAAAACCCTTTCTCAGACGTTATTTTTACTGTGAAAATAGGTGACAAATTACAGAAAAATATAGAAATCAGGACATATTAATAGTATTTTCATTTTAATTCTGAATTTAGCTTAATGTACTTTTTTTCTTTTATTTATCTCTAATAAATCTCTTTCTAAAGTCCTCCTTTTGGACACGGCCTTGCTTTAAGCATTTCTCCATCTTTTAATTCTGGTTTTAAGACATTTATCCTCAATAAAAATGTGTGTAGGAAAATGTTCATATTTAGAAAATTAATGTGCATAAAGTAAAAAAAATACTGACACTTGTTTCAGAGTTACAAGATAATATATGTTTTTTTACATTGTAAAAAATGATGCAAGCTATTTTTTCAGCAAAACTTTAAAAACCATTTCATGATTTAAAAATAATTCATGCCAAGAACTGCAATTGGTAAATTTTTAAAATAATGTCCTGGATGGATATTCTCAGAGGCGTAGCTGGGGGGGGGGGGGGGCAAGGAGAGACTGCTGTGCCCGGGCGCAGCATCAAGGGGCGCCAAATTACTGCTAATTTATTTTATTTCTAAATGCGAAAAGAAAATTATTTGATTTGAAAAGGTGTGAATATGTTCGACAAAAAAGTGGGAGCACCACAACTCATATCGGGAATGACCAATGTAGCACAGGAGTGCGTGGGAAATCAGACAAATAACTTTGGGAAGCCAAAGTGTCCCATTTTTCCTTTTAAAGTGAATGGTCGCTAATAGCATTTCCTTTAGAAGCTTCCCTAGGCCCCCAGGGGCACAGGGGGTGAGAGCGCTGAAAACCATAGCTACGCCTCTTGATATTCTAAATAAAGCAAGTTATATGATAAATCTTGAGTTTGTACTCATTTTGTATGATGTACATAAAATAACTTTTCGTTTAATGTTTGATATCTCAACTTATTAAATTTTCCCCTAGACTTTGAGCTAGCCAGATTTGACTGAATATCAATTTTTATACTTAACTTGTTGGCATGTGGTTTGTTGTACAAAAGCAATTATTAACAACTTTTCATCATTCTGTTAAATGCTCATTTAACTTTTTTTTCTCCCTCAGATGCTTAATGCATGCTGCAGTTGTCCTGTAGGAGCTGCTCCTACATTATGCAAGCATTTTTTCAGCTCTTGCCTCTTGCTGGAAGATTATGCCAAAAACGAGATGTATGCAGCCCCAACAGAAAAACTGCAGATGTGGAACCACCCTGCGAAGAAGAAGTTCTCCCCCAAAAAATCTGCAGATGTTTTTATACCAAAATATCCTCCAACTTGCCAAAAGCAGTTGTACCCCGTAAATTTTTCTGCGTTAAATTCAATGAAATGTAATATGCCAATTTTTCATGTTTTAACCAATTCTAACGAAATCATTTTTTCAAAGAGTATATGTCTGCCTGCCATGCCATATGCTGGTAGACCTCTTAAAAATAAAAATTTATCTTTGACTATCGAGGAAATTTTATTTCTCGAAGAAAAAAAAGTCAAACAATCATGGGAATATTCTCTTTTAGAGAAAGAGACATATCTCCAATCCCAACTATGGCATAGAGCGTAAATTAAGATGCACTGCATCAAATTTTTACGCTATTGCTCATAGGAGGGGTAACTTTTCAGAGTTGGCGAACCAAATTAAAAATCCACCTGACATCTCTCATTTGCCTTCTATTCAATGGGGGACAAAAATGGAGCCTATTGTCAGGAACATAGTACGTCATAAATTTTCTGACCGAATTGTTCGTCAAACGGGGTTGGTTGTTAATTCTCGTTTCCCTTACTTGGCCTGCTCACCAGATGGACTAATCTTCTGTAGTGACACAGGACCAATGGTATTAGAAATCAAGTGTTGTTATAACCCGTTAAATAATTCCTTGGAAGAATTGTGTTCAAGAAGCAATTTTTGTCTGGAATTTAATAACGACAAATATACTTTAAAACATAACCATGTTAAAAACATAACCAGTATTATGTTCAAATTCAAAGCCAAATGGCAATATGTTATGTAAAAAAATGCTTGTTTGTTTTTTTATATGGGAAGAATAAAATCCACTATGAAGAAATTGATTTTGATGCTTCATTGTGGCAAAATATTTTTCCAACAATAACAAACTTTTACTTTGATCATTACTTGAAATTGCTTGTTTAAATGCATGTATCCTAGTGCTATTCTAATAAAATAGCGTAATTTTATTTAGTATATTTATTTTATTATTTAATTATAACATGAAACTTTTTTATCCCATATATAATATATATATATATATATGAGGAGCAAACATTCAAACCGTGTTTTCTCTAAAAAAAAAAAAAAATTAAAATTGCTGGTTTTTCTTTGAACTCCTCATTAACTGGTACAAAAGTATGTTGTTATTTGTAACCAAAACAAGATTAATGCTTGTTTTGGTTACAAATAACAACATACTTTTGTACCAGTTAATGAGGAGTTCAAAGAAAAACCAGTAATTTTAATTTTTTTAAAGAGAAAACACAGTTTTGACTGTTTGCTCCTCACATATATATGCATAAAAAATATATATATAGTATATATATATACATATTTTATGCCTCTCCCCAAGTCCTGCTATGCTACCTCAGCATGGTGGGAGGGTGGCACTGGACGGGGTGGGTGAAGTACGTCAGGAGAGTAATCTCCTGGTAGGAAGGCCACCCCATTTTGTTCAGCTAAAGGCTAGCAGGCACCCTAGATGTCAGCCCATGTGAGTCCCTCTCAAAAGTGAAGCTGCTTCTTGCCGTTACCATGGCATTAGAGTCTCTGAGAGGCAATTGTTCGATGAGGACGTGGTTCTCGACTTAATCATGCGATATGATGTCTTGGACTTGGTTTAGTCAATCTAGGTTAAGACGGATGCAACGAAAACATATTTTATGCATATAAAATGTAATAATATTATAAGAGGGATAATATTAACAGGCTGGCTTCTGTCCAAAATTGAAAATGGGGAAAAAATATTTGCAGATGCAGAACATTCAAAGCATGTTCTCTAAAACAACATAAAGCCTGGTAATGTTTGCTTACATCTGTATCAAGATAATTTTATCAGTGCTCTAGATTGTAGATGCATTGTATTAATATATTTAAGATGTTCCTGTTTAACATTTTTTCTTCTTAAGAAATGGTCTTAAGAAGAAATAAGGTCTGCAAGCCTCTTCCTTGAATTTATTGGTTAATGAATGGGAAACTTGCTATTCAGAAAGTATAATCCCTGCCGAATATTACTAAAGCTGGTGTAATATTGAAAGAAAGATTAAAGTAATCAATTAGTCAAAAGAGAAAATAGTATCTTTGACAGATTAATTCTTGTATGTAACCAAAGCAAAAAAGGAAGATATTTTACCCTATATCTAAATTAGAAAAATTTCTAATTCATGTACATTCAATAAGGTATTACAGTTACACCATCATTATTTCAATATGAAACAACTATAATTTTAAAATGTGATTTATGCTTGTTATTGGTTTTACTTTGTTATCAATATACGTTTTTATTAATTTAAAATATTGTTTAAGTAAATTAAAATGTTTACAAAATAATGTTTTAAAATCAATTATGTGTTAGCTTTAACCTTTTAACTGTTATGCCCGAGACTATCTCAGGCACAGCACTGGTGTTCCAAAATGAGTGGCAGCCGCCTCAAGCGAATATGCAGTGGCTAAAAAACCTTAAAATTTTTATGCATGTAATTCAAAATATCAATTTTTAACTACTAAGTATATTTCATTTTGTACTAACTAAACATTTAATTTTTGCAATCAAACAAATTGACAATATATGCACCTAAATCAAAATAACTTGACAATTAAAGGGTTAAAGGCTGAAATCCTAAAAGGAATGTGAGTCACACTCAACATAATTAATTACCTTGAAATCAATGTCCTTTTTGTGTGCATAAGTCGGAGAATACCCAAGAAAAAGATATGTATATTTTTTAAGAGGTGCATTTTGGTAGATTCCATTTCAAAATTAATTCAATGTTGTTACTATTTACAAATTGCTTCTTAGAGTATTCTTTTCAAAGAATATAAACAATGTATTCTCGATAATTTTGAAAATTTGATTTGTACATTTATGTCATGAAATAAATATTCACTAGTTTTATTTCTTGCTTTTAATGTTTACTTGTCCTTAAGCAGTTATGAACCAATTATTGTTAAGTACACAGTAACAAAGAATTTAAATATTGCTTAATTCAAGGGTTGTTAAACCTTTCCAAGTTGTGGCACTTTTGGTGTGGCCTCAGAGGATATAGAATAAAAAAAAAACAGCAGTAAAGACCTAAAAGCAAAAGTATTATAATGTGTTTAGAACTAAATTATTTACATTCATATTAATACAATTTTGATAAGCTGTTCTTCTGCATCTGTATATCGCTTCAAACAGTAAAAAACAATATTTTATTGTTAGATGATATTGCATTTATGTGGAACAACTGTTCATTTATTTAAAAAAAACAACATTTCAAAAATAGAAGTTTATTTCAATATTGAGGTTTCACAATATGAACAGTAATCAATTAAATGAAAATTTTAAAATATAAATAAAAACTCATAATGTATAAAAATTCCATTTATTAAAGGCTTTGAAAATTAGTTTTCAAATTGAAATTTTTAACATACTTATTTTCAGGGTTAAAAAAAAAGGGAGGGAGGAAGTAAAATTCTAATAAGATATTAAATATACAAGCTTGTAATCAATTAAACATATGTAAAGCATTGATTCAATTATTATTATTAGATTATAAATAACCGATATTCAGGAATTTTTAATTTAAATGATTGTTTCACGTGACGTCACAGGTCACATGGTTTCAGTATCACAGAGGTCATCACATCTTGCATAAAAAGTGTTTAAATAGCGTGAAATTCTATGAGATTATAATTTAATTTCTTTCAAATAATTCAGGGAAATTCGTTTGGCTGCTGCTGTTCAAAGAAGTCTGCCCATGAGGAAAAGTATTTTTTCACGGATTTCCGTTCAAAAATGAAAAATTACGGCAGGACTGGACCGTGAAAATGAAGAAACGGGTTTTGCACCAAGTCGAAGCAAAAAGCGGCATTCCAAAGAGGACTGTTTTAGGTACCAGCCCCTAGTGGAAAAAATCACAAAACTGGTATCAAAATGATACTGAACTTGTCGACCGAGGCCCACACCCAAAAGAAACCCAACGGTGCATTCTGCGCCCTACTAGCAGAATTTTCTGTATCAAGTTTAAGTCGAAATTTATCTGCGGCACCAAATGTTATGGAGCCAAATTTACAATCATAAAAAATTGCAGACTATGCATTTTAAAATAGTTGACAGACAACAAAGATAAATGTAGACAATAAATAATTATAAATACTAGGCGTCCCGACGCTGCGCAAGCTTAAATACAACACAGAATTGAAATTCTTTATTATCTATCCATACACAGACATACAGACCCGGACCCATATTAATAAGCAATGGCCTGCACGCAAGCCTAAATAAGAGCAACAGTCCTTAAAAATCATAGATTAATTAAGTACAATGCTCTCAAAAAGTAGGGGTTTTTTGGCGTTCAATTTTTGTTAAGAAACCGATGTTCGCCCAGCGCTGCACAAGCTTAAACACAACACGGCATTGAAATTCTTTATTATCTATACATACACAGACATACAAACCCGGACCGCTGTTAATAACAATTGTTCAAAAAATTCGCATTAGAATAAAGACAATTAATTATCCCTTTCAATTTTCGGAAAAATTTTTCTTACCAATCTGTAAAAAAAAGTAATGAATATCAACTCAGAAATATTAAATAAAATCTAAATAAATGCTAAAGTAAAATTAAATAATATGTAGTTGAAAGTCAGAATGTAAATAAATGTCGAAAAACTAAATGCACAGAAACTCAAAAAGGTAATTAACAGGTAGTAAAATAAAGTGTACTTAATAAATAAACATATAATAATTTCGGAAAAAATGTTCTTACCAATCAGAGAGACTAAAGTACAATTACTTCTTGACAAATAATGTCAAATTAAAGCTACGGATAGCCCTTGCTCATTATAACACACCTGTAATATTATAATTGTGATGCCATAATACTGCTTAGAATGTAGGTTAATGGACTAAAACAGTTGTTCAATATTCATCAGTTTTTTGTTTCAATTAAATAATTTTCAAGACATGAAGCAGTTGTGGCACTCATAGTAGAAAGCCCATCCACCACGACAAGGTGGTACCACATCGGATGAGAAAAATCGGTTTTTAATTGTCCTGAGGCCAAAAACCGTGTCAAAAGCAATTGATATCGGTTTTTAACTGTCCAGAGACCAGAAACCGCATAAAAAGCAAGTGATATCGGTTTTTAATTGTCCACAGGCCAAAAACCGCATAAAAAGCAAGTGATATCGGTTTTTAATTATCCACAGGCCAAAAACCGCATAAAAAGCAAGTGATATCGGTTTTTAGCTGTCCACAGGCCAAAAACCGCATAAAAAGCAAGTGATATCGGTTTTTAATTGTCCACAGGCCAAAAACCGCATAAAAAGCAAGAGATATTGGTAAAAATTATTTTATTTCTATTAACGGTTTTGAAAAATTCGTAAAAAAAGTTGCAATAAAAAAGACTTTGTTGACCTCCACTAAACTGCTGGAATCAATTGGACCTTTAAAATATCTGAAATTTTTAATTCTAGATATAGCTCTTTCGACATGGACTCGCAAATTTGAGACATTTTTCTTCTCAGTACGTTCTTCTACTGAGAACTGTATCTTGTTCTTGAGATAATGGGGCATAAGAACATTGCACTTCTTTGTCGCAAGCTCCTTATGGATCGTAAAGCCCCTGTCATCAAGTACGTCATCATTTTCAAGTCTGGCCAACAAACCACTGCGGAGAAACAACTCTTTATCCGAAATGCTTCCACACCACAAGTCGGAAATAAATGACACAGCACCAGAAGGAGTGATACCAACTAGTGCTTTTAGAGTGTTCCTGTTCTTGTAATGGCTAAAGCTTAGCTGTTGATGCCTTGGGTTTGAAGGCTTTTGTATAGCTAGCTCAGTACAATCCAGGATCACTCTACAGTTAGGGTATCTAAGGGCAAACGCTTGTGGCATGTACTCCTTTATTTGTGCTTTGCTTGGCCAAATGTCAATTTGCTTTAATTTTAAATATATGACATCAATGATGCCACTTAAAATACGTGAAATTGTGCTTTTTGACACATTGAAAAGGACTGCCAAAAAGTCCAGAGTGAGTCCAGAACGAAGCCGAACTAAAAATAAAAAAAACTGCTCCTCTGGCGCAATTCCCCGGTTGCACACTTCTTGCAAGTTTAAAAATTGAAAAACCATATGAAACATTTCTGGTGAAAATCCAGTAATGGAATGGAAGGCAGCACCTTCGTTCAGCAGACGATGTAGAGATAATTCTCTGACTTTCAGGACCGCTATCTCCTGGCTTTGCAGATTAATGTGCTGTAGCAGAGATGATATAGTGTCGACATCAGTCTGCACAGCTTTTTCACAATTTTCATCTTCATCAATCACTGTTGTAGCGGAAACAGATTCCCTGGAAAAAATAAAGTAGTGTAAACATGGTATTTTTAACGAACATTTTAAATGATTATGTATTAAATTTTTCATATTTCAAAACCAGTGGCAAAGATTTAGGGGGGGGGGGTTGATAATTCAAAATGAAATCACAAAATATAACCAATGATGATATGTTTTCGACTGCCACAACAGTACAATTAGAAGTGGAATGACTGTGAAAAATAAACATTTTGAGCCTTTTAAGCCAGAAGAAATAACAAAGGAGTGTTGCGAATAAATATAACATAGTAAAAACCAGGGCTGTGGAGTTCTCCCCCGCTCCCCAGAAATTTTAAAAGGACTGACCAGACTTCTTAGGTCTTGCTTTTTCCCCCTCAGTGCTTGCTATGAATTTTATTAAAATCCAAATCATTGGTTATGTTTACACATTCAGACTTTACCCCACAATATAAAAAACAATATTTTAGTCACACACAGTCAATCACAATTCAGCATTAGGATAATCGGCTGTTTCCAAATTATAATAGCAGCCAGAACCATGTAGCATTAAGTCTTTGGGGTTACAATATGCAGCTAAATTCATTGATCTCCAGTTTTTGTGAAGTAAAGTGTTTCTGCAAAATTAAATAGCAGTGTATGCTTTCTTCTATGCGTTAGAAAAAATGTCAAAAATGATAAAATACTTTAGTTTGCGCATTACATGTATCCATAGCAAAGGTGAAAAGTACTCTTGACAAGAAAAATATATGTATATTCCCTTACATGCAAAAAAGTTGAAGATTAAATTTTCAATTACTTATTTAAATGTGTTATTGTAACATTTAAACTACTTAAAACTAGTTGTTACAGTTTGATGTTTATATGATTTATGTTCAAACCACAGCCAGAAAGTGGAAATTGCAAACAATTTTTTTTTATTTCCAGAGAGTATTATTTACTTCATTTATTTATTTGCAGTAATATATTGACTCAACAATAGAATAATGCAAATCTTTATTTGTATTAATAAGCTTATCCCAGTCATGCATTAGCGTTTAAGTTAAATACCCTTCAAGTTGACTAATTTTTAAATCCCTTATCAAAGTTAAACACCCTTTTAATTGTTATTTAAATACTCTAATAGCATGTAGGACATTGTTTATTAAAAATCAATCTAGAAAAATGCACTTGTAATATATGTTAATCTATGTATATGGGGGGGGGGGGGTGAGTGTAAATGTATTTATGCACACATTGGTACGTTTATAAATTTATGGAATAGTGAACGTTAAATGAAGATTCTTAGAGACAAATAATTTCAATAGTCTATATAAAATCGATATCGGGTTTAATATAATAAATGGATAACCAACCAACGAAGACATAAAACGAAAATAGAATAGTATTTCTGAAATGAAACAATTATAACAAGAGTTTAATCTATCAAACATGCATATGATAGAGATAATGTGTTACTTACTTAAACTCATAAGAAGTCCTTTTTCTTTTACAGTGACTTTATTGAAAGAAAATATAGTCGGTACAGCATCTTCCTTCAAAAATCTTTTATTTGTGAAGGGCTGGTATCTAAAACAGTCCTCTTCAAAATGCTGCGAACAAAGTTTTGTACTTTGGCTTGGTGCAAACCCCTGTCTCCTGATTTTTACCATCCATTCTTTCAGTAACTTTTCATTTTTCAAGGGAAATCCGTGGAAAGAAACTTTTTCCCGTTGGCAGACTTCCTTGTTTGATGTGTTTGAACAGCCAATAGCTGAACAAAACGAAGGCATTTCAATATATTACGAGAAAAAAAATTAAATTATAATAGATCACGAACCACTTAACACTATTTACATGGACTTTCCAAGCAAGACGAGATCACGTGATACCGAGAACATGTGACCTGTGACGGCATGTGAAACAACCCCATTCAAAAAATTTGCTTAAAATTAAACAACTAATTTGGGACGGATATAGTATTATTTTAGTAACCCTGTGGTCATGAACAAATATAAATATATATTTTAAATTTGAGACAATAAAAATTATTCATAATATAATAACACATTATTCTTAGTGCTTTAATGATCTAAGTGCTGACTTAGAACGAAATTTATGTTATAACGTGAGAGGTTGTTGGCTAAATTAAGTTGTTAAGAGGTTTAAACACATCTTAAACATAAATTCGCAAATGGCAAATAAGGCTTTTGTTATAAATATTACGAAAGCTAAATTTCCAATTTTAAGTATACTGCATTTTTTTAATATGAAAAAAAAAAGTTGACTCTGCGGTCAAGAAGGTTTAAGCTATTAATATCGTTTTAAGCAAAACAAAGGAATAGTTTTGAATGAATTTTGCCTCATCGAACAGAATTTGACCTGCGTTCCTTTGATCGGGAAGCGCCATCTGAGTTTGGTAATGAATGATACTGCAAATTATCATTGCGCATAGTAATGCCATATTCGATGCGTATTCTACCGATAATGATGCCTATATATATGCATGGTGTTTGAAATAAGGTACGCTGACGCCCTAAAATTAACAAATATGTAAATACGTTGTAGTGTTTAATTTAAATATTTGAAAATCAGTATTCTTTATCAAGAAAATATTTTAGTCAAATAAGCAGTTGATGCATATTTATTTCAATTTCAGTTCTCTTTCTGATTAGTGTTTCCCCTGAATGATATAGTTGCATTTCGTATAAAATTGCTTTCAATAGCGATAGACTATTTAGAAATATATACTCACCAACTCCGATGCCAGTTTTATACCACAAGTTTCATTTTCAAGCGTGCAACTCACGTAATATATGTTTACAATCTGTTACATCCCTTTTTAGTGAAAATTTTAGACAACACAGATGGTAAAATCGTATAATAACCTAATTTAAAGTTTATTTTGGAGTAGGTAAAGCTATAAGCATGACAATTATAACATTAATGATAGTAGGAAAAAATCTAACAATATATTACTATACTGTCCTAAGATGTGAAAAAGGAGTACTTCAATTTTATTAAAGCATTTATTTTTCAACTGACCTAAGATACAGACATACGCTATAATTAGACATATTATTTAGTAACATAAAGTAGCAATAAAAATATGAATGTCGAGGAACAAAATAATTATTAGAGAAGTGGGAAACACATTTATAAATATATTCATACCCAAAAATCAACTTTTTGTAATCCGAAAATCTTGCTTAGGAGGACATTATTTGTGGTGAACCCAACTATCTGTAATTACCGTCTCAAGAATGGGACTGTTCTTAAAATGGCTATCATTTCTATAATTATGGACAAAAATTCTTTTCTGGAGTTGTTATCTATTCATAAAGGATGTTCCTTTAAAGTTGAAGTCACAAGTGGGACACATTAGTAACATTGTGCAATTAAGAATTTGGAAGAATTTTTTGGTTTCATTTTATGCTGCTTCGTGATGTCCAGGAGAAAAGGAAAGTCAGAATCGTTATTTTTCCCTGTGTATGAATAATTTTTCTTTGATCCCCTGTACTTCTTGAGACACGTATTTTTCACTTTTCCTCATATTTCGAGCACCCCAAAATTTTGGAGACATTTAGTTTTTTTTTTTCTTAAATAATTTTAGAACCTTTGAGTTTACTCATTTATTGCTATTTTTCCCTTTTCTTTATTAGTTTCGAGAATTTTTTTATTGCAGATTTAAGCAAACTTATCTTTGCGCATCAGTGGGAAAGGTCCAAAACCTTTTCTTCCCTTTTCTTAATAAAAATATCTAATAAACAATAGATTTTACAAATAAAAAAACAGCAAACAAACAAGCTCTTTTAGATTCACTTACGACGGAAATAAAAAACCAAAACTGCTGACATGAAGATTTTATTGCACGATAAAATATACATATACACACAAATATTCCACAAGCTCAAATGCGTTGAAATGAAATTATTATGGTCCTTTACCTTACACAAAAGAATCTTTAGTACTATAATTTGCCACAATTTACCTTTATTTCACTAATAAATGCAAATACTTACAGGATAAACTCATAATTTCTCCTAATAAGTGTTTAATCATGCATTCATCATTATTGTAAACTTGTTTCATATACTAAACTTTAGATTTGGGGCTCGAATAAATTAAGGATAATTATTGCACA
Source organism: Octonoba sinensis (assembly GCA_038502835.1). NCBI lineage: Eukaryota > Metazoa > Arthropoda > Arachnida > Araneae > Uloboridae > Octonoba > Octonoba sinensis. Next base: position 210,939,457 of record CM076598.1, on the reverse strand, counting down.
GAGTTCTGAATAATTGTATGTCTTGAATTCGTTAGCATGAAATGAAATGTGACTTTCCACAAACTTTTTTACTATTCTAAATGAGCAATATTCTTCTAAACAGTTGAATAACTGATTAGAAAAATATTACTCATTGAATAACTAATTCCGGCACACAGATATTTTAATGGCAGTGGAAATATGACTGTTTTTAGGGTTAATGCAAAACTATAAAGGTATAATTTTTCTCTTCATAGTTTTTTTAAAGTATCTAAGAAACTAAATTTCCATTCAGCACTTTACTTGAAGCAAAAAAGCATTTTTTTTTTTTTTTGCGTTTTTCCTAATCTAAATTTTTCACTGTATGAAAAATGAAATAATAAAAGTAATCTGCACAGATTTTTTTTTCCGCTATATCTATCTAAAGTATATATTTTTCAAATAACTGGCAACTTTAAGTGGTCAGGAACTCCAATAAGAATGGATTTGTTCATATTCCTATATTTTAGCACTCAATTTAGCACTAGTCGTATGTATCTCACCACTAACAATAAGCACAAATTACGCGTTTCGTATTGTTTTATGAAACTAAATTTAATAAACAGTGTACCACTCTTCATACGCTTTTTTCAAATTCATTTTATTGTCATGGCCCCAAGTTTCTGATTTGACCATGAACAAAACAAAACCCAGCAACAGTATGATGCACCTTATTAAAATTTTGCAATATAGTTTCTGTCAAAATACACTATCTTCTCCATATGCTGATGTCACACCCCTAGCAGCTGCTTTTTTTTAGGATTATATTTGCATATTTCCCACAAAATTTCCTGATCCATCCCTTCTCCTTTAGAAAGTAAGAAGTGATGAAAGTAGTTAAAATAAAAGAGGCAGCATTTTTGTCATATGATTGGCCCTTGAATGTAATTTTAAAGGAAATTTCCAATTAAAGTCTTAACTTCTTCAGTTTCATTCATTGTATATTTATAGTTTTTCGCAAACCTGCTCATAATTACGTTTAAATTGTAGTCTGCTACGAATAATTTTATTTATCTAACGCTTGATTCAGTGTCATTCAATATGTTTTACTAACCTAACGTCAAACTTGAATTGAAACGTAGCTGAGATTGAAGTTTCCGATTGTGAGGACAACAATAATTATTGATTGGTACATGCATTGGTACTTTTAATCTGAGGTAATTTCAAGTTGCATATTTTAAAGATAAAACTGTCAACGATATATTAGTGTAAGGTTCAATTATTAAATACTCTGTGTCCATTCTTTCCCAAACTCTACAAACAGTCCATCTTAATTATCTTTTTTGTTTTGCCCAAATATTCATTACTAAAAGAAAATTTAAGTATGTTAGTGTACTTTTCGGGACATTTTTCGGGTTGTTAGAACACCACTAGCAAAGCAAACATCCACGCAAAGTTTTCTTGCGCTTCTAGTTTTTCCTTAAAGGTTTATTTTTATAGAAATACCAAGAATTAACACATATCACTCGATTATCATTAACTACTAGGAGCAAATAAACTGCCTAGGAATGCACTTTGCTTCGATGATATATAAAGAAAGCTAAATTTGGTGTATTTTTAAATAAATGTCATCTTCAAATTTCATCTTTGATTACAGGCAATGAAATTCCTGTATCATGGGTTATCAGACATTGATTGATCATCGTCATAGAACGAAACCCTCCGTATGTTTTAACTTCAATATGTTTTGTCTCCGAAAAACCTCTTTGTTATCTTAAATCAGGAAACACTTCACAAAGCACACTACGCAGTGATAAGCGGAAAAAAAAAAAAAAAATCAGCCTAGACTTTTAAACGAGGAAAAAAAAAGAGCCCACACGAACCCGTACGAGATAGGCAAGTTTTTTTAAGACACTTAAGGCCCGAAGATGAGGCCAGGTATTCTAAAGAATAATTAACGAGCTCAGAGAACTTTTGAGGTTTAAGTTAAAGTTTCATAAAGGGGCATTTTTTAAAACTCCAACTAAAAGAAGTAAATTCTGAATATAAATGATGGTGTCTGCAAACTTTAATACTGTAGTTTTTTCGTCGTCCTCTTTAAAGCGCATAAAGCTTCAGGTAAAAAAATCATCAAGGAATTCCTAATTTAAGTTCTTTTTTAATGCGCAAATATGTTCTAACCCATATTTGCATTTAATACATTATTTTACTCTTCAGTAGATACAAACGATATTTAATTCCAGCCGAAATTTAATTGCATTTTTATTTCATGAAGTGAAACATGTAAGAAACTCAAATAAAAAAAAAAAACTTAGCAAATGAGCAAAGCATGCTTAATGCTTTTACAATAAAAATAGAAACAGTGTATTGTTTTCTAAAAAAAGGGAGGAAACAAACATGAAACATTAATAATATTTTGACAGTTTTCATTCCTTATAGGCATCCAGTTTTGTAATGGATACAACATTAATTTTTGTTTTAAAAATTGTTTTTAAACAGATACGAAATGCACTAATTATATTTGTACACGCATTTATAAATAAAAGAGAAATATTATGCGATTTCAAACATAGCAGAATAGCATAAGAAATAAAAAGTACGCTTTTATATTTCGCTTATGTCTTTTTTCCGTATTTCGAAGGTTAAGGAAACATTTTTGGATATATATTTTTACTGCATTTCGCTCAAATTGTCAACATAAAATGCGTATTTTGTAATGTAAATTTTTTCCCGAACACCTAATTACATGAACCTAATTACATGAATTTTTGTTTCTATATGCTGCATATTTTTTACACGTTGAGTTAAAATTATAATAATAATAAGTTGACCTTTATTCCTACTATATTTTTTCTTTATAATCATAGAAACAACATAATAAAAAAAATGCACTACTTATTTTACAACACTACGAATTTTAGTGGTTACATTGCGCCAAAATATTCATTGCAACTGAAACTGCATGTCCGCTTATCCCAGGTTACATATTCATGACTAAAGAATGGATTAAAATCGTACATCTGCTCCAAGAATATTAATATTCTGCCAATTTTTTTTACAGAAACAGTTTTTTCCCCGCGGTGTTTTATTTTTTTAGTTTGTAACTGCATCAGTATTTACTTCCTTTACAAACAATTAGCCAATACCAATTGTTTATGTAAATATTGGGTGGTTTTGTATTGCACGGGTGAATTTAGGAACACAAATCTGTGTTTTGGAAATCACTTCTATTTTAAAACTTAAGAAAAAAATCCTTCAATAAAGGAAGAGCTACAAAAAATATTTCAACGAATCCACGTAAAATATTCCATTCCATTTTAACACAACGTATTCTTTTAAAAAATAAAATCAATGTCAACAAATGATCAACCATATTACCCACCTAAGCAAACTCGAGCTTTAAATCAAATATATATTAACGGTTTCGCACAAATGATCATATCCAAGCCAAAGCTCTAACGCAACTTTACAAATACCGTAAGACCGATCAGCATTCAAAAGCTTTTACCGGGTTTCCGTCTTCGCTGTTTACATTGCGAGGATGACATTAGCTCCATGAAAGCAGTACATAGAAGCCCATTCAGTAATTCACTAACTTACATCACTGTGGTTTCTTTCTTTTACACTATTAGATCCGCAACGATTTTCCGGTTGGCTTTAAAATTGAGAGGCAGTGCATTTACTCCTTTTTGTTATTTGGTGTTTTGCACATAGTTTTATCTGTCTTTTTATGTGCGTGTAGTTTAACTGGTATAAAATAAAAAATGTAATTAGTTAGAATTAATTTAGGTACGTCATGCTGAAAATATGTGTTATGAATATTTTATGTTCTTCCGCATTTCCCTCGAAATAAAGCTGCGATTGTCTAAAGAAAGATATGTTGTTTTGCCAATTTATATTATTTTCAATACAATAGATATACCGAATAACGCTAATCACAATCGCAGAGTTATAGCATAATTTTTGAATTCAAACTAACCAAAACAGCAATGACTAACATACAAACTTGTGGAAAAAATATCAAGTTTATAAATAAATTGTCTAAAGTACCATAAGCCAACTTCGAAAAATATGTTATAATAAACATCAAAGCTACATCTCCGATCGATTTAATGAGTCAGTTTGACAGACATGTTTACCTACATTAAACTAAAAAATGAAACTTTTTTTTTTTCTTTTCATTGAAATAAAATACGGATTTACAGCAAATCAAAACATTTGATTTGAGGTGTAGTCTTTAATAGTAACGGGGTTTTCAATAGTAGTTTTAAGGTTCATACGATTTTAACATTTCAATAAAGACAATTTTAGCTTTTTTTAATTTTTTTTTGTCGACAGGGTGGCGTAGTAGTAAGGCGCAAGCCTCGTACACCCAAGATCGCAGGTTCAAACCTGGCCCAAGTCGGTGGATTTTCAAGATGCAGATTATCGTCAGCGCCCATGTCGTATGATTATGCGGCATGTAAAAGATCCCTTGAGTAGACATTAGGCGTGGATGCTTCTCGGCTAAATTAAATTCCTAGTGCAGTTTGCATCAATGAGAGCTCAGGTGCCGCCATCTAGGCGTAACTGAGCTTCCAAATTCTCAAGTAGTAATGGCATCCGCCGATAGTGGTACTCCTTGAAAGAATGGATGCCGGTTTCCGGGGAATGCACTAGGTCTGCAAAGGTTAGTGACCATACGCAGCCCCATTAGAAAGAAAAAGCATGTAGTTTTATTATTCAGCTTGTTATCCAAATTTCAAAAACACGCACTTCGTAATTAGCTAATAATAAGAAAACGCATAACAAATATGTTCATGCGTTTCGTCTAACACAAGGTAAGTCACGCCATCTCGTGCCTTTTCAAGCAAAAATATCATCAGGATTTAAAAAAAGAGACAAAAAAATGTTAAAGTAGAGGTTGTTTACAGACGTTTCTGCAAGAAGAAACACTGATGCACGACATTTGCTAAGATGTAAGACTAAGTAATTTAAAGTGAAGCAATTCATGTTTTCAAATCGATATTTTCCTTATTGACGCGCTGACTGCCGACACGCTGACTGCCAGCTTTGTTTTTAGTTTACGGATCTCCAGACAATAGTTTAATTACAATAGTTTAATTACAACATATTGTACAAAACATTTTATTAAGGAAAAAATTACTAACTTTCTATGAATGTATTGAAAAATGAAAAAAGCCGGCATCAACGAGACAACTTGTAATTCGGTCTCTCAACAAGTTCACTTACTACGAGTTACCTCGTAGGTTGGCAGTCAACGTGTTAATAAAAAATACGTAGTTTAAGGAAAAAGAAGTAATTCATGAAGCCCTACACTGAAAAGTTTAAAGTTGGTGTCACAGTTTTAGAAACTATCTGTCAAAGCACGTGAAAAAAGAGGCTTCGAATAAGTTGTATGCAAAAAGGTTTTGATTTCATTTTCTCTAAATACATTTTTCTTCCCAAAATGTATAACGCTCTGGTGGTTCTGGACGAACTTCTCGTTAATAAATGACTTTTCTTACATTTCTGGACATCGTACATCCATGATGGTAGCATCACGAGAAGTTTCAAAGTTTTATAGTTCAGATGTCGAAAAAAAGAAAGGGAAACGTTTCGAAACCGTTAAAAAATTCTTTTGTTTTTAAAACTTTGATTTTTTCCCCCGTATTTTTGAAGAAACTCGCGTGTATTTCCGTACTTTTCTTATTGGTAGCAAAGAGGGAAGAGATAAAGTATTTTTAACATTTTCAGTTTGATTTATCTCGCTTTGAGGCTAGAAAAATGGTCTGATTTGGAACAGAAGCAAAGAGTCAGAAATTCTCAAGAATTTCTTTAAGTGGAAATGAAGGTAATACATTATTTGAGGTCATTCCAAACCAAGTACAAAAGTATGTGTACTACAGGGACAATTGTACATTAAAAAACGATTATAAATAAATAATTAAATACGAAATAACGTAAATGTACAGCAATATTTAAAATTTCAGGTGCTGACATATGCATTGTAATTACACATCTAGTGCGTCTTCCCACAAGTCACACAAAAAAATATAGAAAAGTTTCAGAAAAATTTTGAGTAGGTGGATTTTACTAATTGAATGAAAACTCGATGACAACCCCTGAAGCAAAGTAATTGAAATTTCGCAGTAAAATAGCTAGTTATCAAACATTAAAAGAGCAAATAAGGAACATATATCTAAATATAGTGCTCTGACCTAATAATAAGAAATAACGTAAATGTACAGCAATATTTAAAATTTCAGGTTCTGACATATGTATTGTAATTACACATCTAGTGCGTCTTCCCACAAGTCACACCAAAAAATATAGAAACTTTTTAGAAAACTTTTGAGTAGGTGGATTTTACTAATTGAATGAAAACTCGGTGACAACGCCTGAAGCAAAGCAAATGAAATTTCTCAGTAAAATAGCAAGTTATCAAACATTAAAAGAGCAAATTAGGAACATATATCTAAATATAGTCCTCTGGCCTAATTAGGATGTAATTAAAACTGTAAAGCTAAAGTTTTGCCTTTTTCTCGGAAGAATGGTATTAAAATATTTCTGGAATGTAAAGTTTACAACTTCGAATGGAACTTTTACTGAGAGGTCTTGTGATAAAAGATTATGGAAGCTTTGACATATTTTTAGAAAATTTCAAAAAAGTACAAAAACTAATATTTCTCTGAACATAAATAGAAACATTGGAATAAAACTGTGAGAATTTGTTGACTATAAAATAAATTTCAATATTTATTTTAAAAAGAAGATAAAAAGGAATTTTCAGCCTTGAAAAATTTTTAAATAAAAAAAAAAGAACTTTCTTATAAAATGAGTAAACATTAAACAAAATGTTTAAGGGTACCAAAAAGACGATTTTTGCGAAAAAAATCGATGTTTTTTTATTCTATATTTAAAAAGAAAAAAAGATTCAAGATTTAAAAAAATTTTTGGTTTTTGTTTCTACGATACATATAAACGAAGTTACACGCAATGCAATTAACCAGAAGTCGCATCGCAATAAAGCACCGAAAGTGGGATTTAAATACGTTTTCGTTATTTTGGTTCACGACAGATCTTATAACTTGAAGTTTCATACCCATTACTGTGATTTTTTAAAGTATTGTTTTACACATTTCTATCTATGTTTTGAACTAAAATCTAAGCTCTTTGTCAGTATTTAAAACTGTTACAGACATTTATTGGTAAAATATTGTGTTTTTTTCGGGGTTAAACGTATGAATTTCTACAAAATTGCTATATTTTTCTCAAATTTGGACCTATTATAAAACTTTTAGTTCAGAACACAGTTAAGTAATATATAAACATATATCATCAGGGATTTTAAAACATATCGAGTTAAAATAAGTATCGAGTGTTTGGCGGCAACTAAAATTTGCCTATTTTTGCTAAAATTTCCCAAATTTTCAAAATTTTATAAAATTGTAGTTATTTTGTTTGTTTTTTTAATTTTAGTTACTTTTCAACTGAAAAAATATGCATTTAGTAATTATTTCATTGTTTTGAAAAAAAAAAAAAAGCCTCCGAACGTTGGCAGACCCCTTAAAACGTGATGTTAGTTCAGATAAGAAGGACAAGAAGCAATTATCACACCGGTGTTTTTTAAAGTGAAACATAACCTAATAAGGGGCTGATGGCACCCTTCTCTCTTAAGCAGAAACTACGTAAATAAAGAAGAATTTAGGTTGTGCTACATATTTTTTAAAGAATTTTGTATCAAACAATCTTAAAATAATCATATATGTTTATACAAGCAAGACAATTGATGCATAAAATATACCATTTTTCAAAATTTATAACCAAGTCAACTAGTTAATAATAACGTTAAAACTAATTTTAATTTGTAATATTTTAGTCATAAGTAGACGTTAACCAGCCAAAAAAATACAGTTATCAACAACAACGGTATATCAATATTAGCGTGGATAAAAATAGTTATAGCATTCGAAAACTTAATGACAAAAGTCTGTTGGTTATAAATTAAAGAGATAAACATATAAGGGCCATTCCATGAAAACAGGTACATGGGTGGTCAATTTTAAAATCATACTTATGTGGATGATAAATGTCAAATTTTATGTTTTGAGTAAGAAATCAAAGTTTATCATTTCTGGATTGGCAACACAGTACTCTAAAGATGGTTGATTTGTGCAAGCAAGTTCATTGAGTTTTCGAACGAATTTTGCATGATTGGTTTTGGATAAAAGAAATCAACTGTAACTCCTGATGTCAACTTTATAGGTAAGTCTAAAAGTTAATTATTTTATTTTATTAAACTTTAAGATCTAGGAGATATCTCTATAGCTATACTAGCACCCACATAGAGCTTATTTTTCGTGTCCCGCACGTGACGAAAAAGGTGAATATTTTCATTCAGGTTAAAAATGAAGCGCATTTATTTTGTGTAAATGTCATTTCTAAAGCAGATTAATGTAGTACACATATCCTATGCTAGTTCTATATTTTAAAGTTACTGTTACTTGTAAAAAAAATCCAAAAACAAAACTGTCCCGCACGTGACGCATTACATGTAGGAAACACAACTCCAATTTCTAAATGTTGATAAGAATTTTATTTCAACATAACTTGAAATCTTTACTGGTTTTTTGTTTTAAAATTGTGTTACTCTAAAAAAAATAAATTATAAATTTTCTCATATTTTTGATAGTTTTTGCTAAATTATGTATTTAATAGAGCATACATTTCTAAAATTTTACATTTTTATTACAGAATGCCCTACCATTTCAAGGATCATTTATGTTTCAGAACAGATTACTCAAGTCATAAAGAAAGACAAATAAGAATAAGCTAGTTTAAAATATTCATAATAAATTATAAAGCAACTACATTTTTTATCGATGAGTTGTTTGGAAGATCATTATTTTTGATTTTCTTCAATATTTGATACAACATCGTAACAACATAGCTTAAACATTATGAGATTTATTTTAGAAAGTCTATTTAGAATTAGAGATGAATTATATTTCCCTTTTATGACTTTTTGCACAACAACTTTAAATAATTTTTAACTTTTCAACATTAATAAAATTTGATTTTTATTGAACAGAAATGGATAATGGAAGGATCTAAATTAAGTGCTGAAAGAGTGAAAAAGATCGGAGAAAAAAAAGTCCACATTTCCAAAAGGAAGAATATAAAAGGACAAATGGACTGAATAAATGAGGAAAGACTATATGACTAAAGCCGAAAAAGAGAAACAAAAGCTCTAATACTACAAGTGGCCAGAGCACCCTTATAGAATTCCCTATGTCTTTAAAGATGTTTTAAGAAAGATATCAGCTCCCGCTTTATCTAACAGAAAATTTTTAAAATTTTGAAAAAATAATAAAACTTTTTTTTCATTTAGTCTAATTCTAATTAAAATTTTATATATTTCTCGGAATGATCAATTTGCGCATATATTCTATTAAAACTAATGCTTTGTGTTTCAAAGTGTATAACCAATACATTGTTTGATGTTTTCATTTAATTTCCAACATTCTGAAAACATGTATTACATAAGCATTTGCAATATGTCCCGCACGTGACAACTGTGTCCCGCACGTTACACGATACATTATAATTTTTTTCAACTATTAAAATTATTATTTCTCAAAACTTTAGATATGTTTTATTTCAATTGGAGCCTTGACTTTCAATTCCTATATTTTGTTTTGTCACTGCATTTTTAATAGAGCAGAAATTCTAGTTGATTCATAATGAAAATTAAGAGAGGTTGACTTTAAGTGTCCCGCACGTGACACATTAAGATTAATTTTATTTTAAACTATAAAAAAGATTTCTGAAAGATAAGTACGTGTCAAAAGCATCTTTGCACCATAAGTAACGATTAAAAAATGCAATTGCTTCCACTTGTTTAAAATCTTCTGCTCTATGACAAAATTTTGGTAAAACTTTTGAGTTCATTTGTCCCGCACGTGACGGTGGAATGGCCCATAAGCTAATTGTTTCCAAATGAATCTTTGATTTCACAAAGTAAGTTGTCTCTTAATTTTTTTTGCATCTGAATGATCATTTGTAGAGTATGAATGTCGAATTAAGATGAAAGTATTAGACGATTTTAAAGCACAATTAAATTTATCATGTTCGTAAACATTACTCTGCTATATTTTTGTTTCAAAAATTAATGTATCAGTTCATATGAAAAGCTATAGAATCCACTTTATTTAGAACAGAAGCATTAACAACATTTCACACATTTTATTTGCTTCTTTACATTTGCATATAATGATCCCTTTAATATGTAAGCTTCTTTTAAAAACAATGCTTGCATTGCTATCTCCCGCTTCATGGAGATAAAATAAAGATATTTCTTAATAGTAGTTATGCAAAAGCAAGGGTTAAAATATATATATATGTATTTTGATTTAAAATATCTATAAATAATTTCAAATGCTTACCAGTCTCGCAGAACCCCAGAAACAAAGTCTTCTCATTAAAACAATTCTTATTACTTAATAAAATCCAAGGAGTTCTGCTTACACTTTTGATATATTCAAATGAGGCAAGCTATTTTAAAACACACAAGACTCTCTCACACCTAATATCTTGTAAATTTCTGTATTTAAAAACAAAATGTATATTGGAGATAAATTCCAATTCCAGTCTTTAACACAAGGTGTTATTTGAATCAGCTGGTCTTCAACCTCTAATTCTTCTACAACAACATACGAATTTTTCTTCCTTTTTGCATTTATAACTCATGCGCCGAAGAACCCCTTTTCAATGTTACAATATCATACATTTTAAACTTCCTAGTTAAATCCAATCACTACAGCCGAAGATCACCACGGCCAAGCTCTTACTGCCAACGTTTAAAAAAGTGCGCTTCCTCTCATAAGGATCCGTGAAACCGGAAGCATCAGGTTTTATACCACCTCAGACGTCATAGTCGAAGTTGTTGTTCCTAAACCTATAACACCTCGTATTATAAGTTATATTATTATTATTACTAAATACATAATTAGGAATTCGTTCTCTCAATATTATTTTCTATTCGTTTGAAGTTAACGTGTTACGCTCCATGGCATATTCGAGTTAACCATAAATACTTTTCTAAAAATATACATAATTATACTTTGCTCATGTATCCTTAAAAATAATTGTAGGGTATACTCTTAAATTCATATCTTTAATAGCTAAAGAAGATTTTTAACAACAAAGAAATTGTCTAGTTATCCCTCCATTTTTTTCTTTTTTCCACAGTTCCTGCACTCGCCTTGTCGGCACTCGTCCTTCCGTCATCAAAACAAGGTATACATTTTCTTGCCTAAAAATATACTCTAAAGTATTCATTCCATATTCGTCAGAGTTTTTATATTCAGCCTGATACTCGACCTAATCGAATTAGAATGACAACCACCACATTCTGTCAATGTCCGAGTATTGTACTTCCTAAAATATTCCAAACTAAAACAATATCAAGCAATATAAATTTCGTCGCTGCCTCAAGCCCAGAAGATGTTTTTAAAAGCTACTAAATGCAGAAAATAAAAAAAGTTGTTGAAATCTACCAAATTGCAAATGCTGCCGACATGAATTTAAAAAAAAAAACGGTCTTTTCCCCAGACATGAGAGCAATCATGTCCAATTAACAATATTAAAAATAAATTGAGCATAAAATTGGAAAAATTTATCAGAAAACAATAAAACATGTAACATCCTTAAAAATAGGACAATGTTAGATATTAGGTTGATTTTTACAAAAAGCAAAGTAAAAAAAAAAAAATCATTACGAACTCGACAGATAAAAATTAGAAGTGGCACAAGTTTATAATGCAGGAAAGTTCAAATTAAAGTTAAACATTAGCACTTTTAACTACGTGTTAACCTGGATAGCAAAACTTGCATGTTTAGTCATAATTCTTTTGCGTGTAAACAAAGCAAAACTTAAAATCTCATGGAACCTTAAGCTAATGGCTAAACTTGTTGCAAAAGAAATATACCTTTCAACTAAGAAAACAAATTTTCTTATTTATTTACAGCTCTCAGTTTCACACAAAACTCGTAAAAAGAGTAGTTTTATGTACCTGTAAATGTTTGCTCTATTCTTTATAATCTAAATTTTTATTGCAACTTTAAGGGGAAAATATTTCCTGTCATACTTTAAATAATTTTCAACGTTTAATCACATAAGAAATATTACATGTTCCTTGGGTCTAAAGCACCATCTATCAAACCAGTGTTGAGCCCATTTTACAGAAGGATAATAGGTCTTCTTTTCTGGATAAAAAATGAATTCAATTAACAAGATTAATATAGGTAAGAATTACTCCAAAATGAAATCTGTTTTTGAAAATCCATTACTCAAGCTCGTGATCACTTTATTTCTAAGTAGTTTGATGAAAACTTAGAAAAGTAATTAAGAAAAGCAGCCTTTTGACAAAACTTTGCATGAAATCACTTCACGAAATAAACGTTTTTTGTTGTCGTTGTTGTTTTACCTATGCCATCGGGGCTAACAATTTCTTTCTATCCGATAGAATATTGAAATTTTAAATATGATTTTGTTTTTTATTTCCAAGTTTATCAATTGACATAAATGAAAAGTGTCCAAAGCTCTTAATTAAACTGGTTTCTGTGAAATTTATTCCAGTCTTAAATCTAGAAAATAGATCAGTAAATATTGCAGGATTGCTATGCTAGAATTGCATTTGAGTTGAACTAACACAAAACTCAAGATACCATCGCGCAATATCTTAAGTATTAATCTAATTCCGTTTTTATTAACAATAAAAAGTGACTTGCAAAAGATTTCTGCGTTTAGTCAACTATACGTTACGAGACCACGCATTAATTTTCTGAAATATCCACCCACAATTTATCCATTACAAAGCAACGCAGTTAAGAAAATAACTCAAAATTTGGACGTTCTCTAAATTCTAAACTAACGTTAAGTTGGCTTGTGATACATGCAGACAATCGGAATTTTTGACATAAAAATAAAGCATATGGTGAATTTCATAGTAACCGACGTTACAAAAATAAATTTTAAAACACATCATAAGATATCTTATGAAAATATAGTACTACAAAAAAGGACTCTCAAAATAGTTAAAAAATTACACAAGCTAGCGGGGAAAAAAAAATATCCAATAGTAAAACAGTTTATTCAACTTAAAATGTATATTTCAGTCAAGTACACAGTTACCTTAACATGCTGGGAAATCAAAAACCTTCTGATGGGAACTTTTTGCTCAGCACATCAAAGTCATTCGCCAAAAAAACAAAAGAAAAAAAAGCAAGAAAAAAGTTAGAAACTACTTCTGAAAAAGAGAGATAAAATATGGCACTTCACTTAGGATTCCTCTATCATGCTACGAAGCAGAACGAAAAAGAAACGGGATATTCTTTTGAATATTTTGAAAACGGTGGGGGTGTTTCAGATGTTAAAAAACTGTCGACAAATTTTCACTACCGAAAAGACTTGTGGTTGTCAAGTATAAAATGCGTTCTTTTATTCAGTTTAATATGCGTTTGCATTGGATCAGTTTTGGTACTTTCAGTTTAAAATACCTGCTACGTACTTTTCATTCAAGTTTGTTGAACGTATAAAGAAAAAATGACTATCACTGATGCAGTCATATTGTCTATTGTTGGTGAAAAAAATTAAAAATTTCTTAAATTACGTTTAAGCACTTAAAGTTATCGGAAATTACAATTAATTTAAAAACCACACATAAATATTCATATGGTAAGTAGAACTTTGCGCGGAATTAATACTTGCGTTATTAAAACATGAACAAGCAAATATTTAGGCTGAAAAAATACATGAAGTGTTTCAGTTTTACGGAATACGTTTCTTAGAAGAATAGATTCTTCAGAAGAAAAGTTTAAAAACTAATCAATCTTCAATTTTCCAATACCTTCAAAATTTAATACTTAAAAAGGCAGTTACCTGAAAACTGATAATATTTTTTGTTTCTAACCCCCTTCTATTTCATTGGGTAACAAAAGGTTTCCCTTATGACCCTGTGAAATTTTCATTCAAAACATGTTATAATTGCTTTCGCAAGTCGAACAAAAGCGACGCGAGAATTTGCGTCAGATACCAGGAAAACGCTGTTGTTTTTATTTTATATATCCAGAAGCATACTTTAGAAAACATATCAATGCTTCCACAGCAGGTGCAGTAGCATACCTTGTTGAACTTTAAAATAAATCAGTAACACTTCTGGTCTCCCAAAAATGTTGTTGCCAGAACTTTTCAGGTTTCCTGCAAATTAACGGCCTCGTGCAAATTAAAAATTAGAAAGCACTTTGGTAATTTGTTTTTACCATCTGTATTTTTTGCCGCGTTCAGTCACAACGCCTTTAGTTTCCAAGTAATTTGCCAGAAATACCTTCCTCTTTGTAAACATGTTTAGCTTTAAGAACTGACCGTTTGGGAAGGCTTCTCTCATGAACTTTTTTGACTTCTTTTACTGCAACAAAAATTACATTTTTTCGAGCAATGTCACAGAAAAAAAAGGTATTTTATTCCCCCTGTTTTTCCCGTTTGGACATATAACTTCTTTCGTATAAATGTCCGTATTAATTCGTTGCTAAATAAAATAAAAAATATGTTTCACAAAAATGCGTTAAAGAAAGTGAACTTTGCAAATATGAAAATATGTTTTACAGTTACAATTTAATCGACAGTTAATGCATTAAATAAAAAATGATATACTACCGTTTACACGACTTACGAGCCTAACTTTGTTTCAGTAAAATAAAACCTTCTTGTTTTATTTGAATTATGTTTTATAAGACTTATAGATTTAAGCACTCTTTCTTTGGATTTATGGTATACGCTGCAATATTATATATCAGTCGTCTAGATTCAAAAGCAGATACATCCACTTTTTTTCGAGTTCAACTTTTTACTCGTTCTAATAGTTTAAAATAATCTTCATATGGTGTTAGTTTAATTTTCTAAAGCAGCTACATCATGCTAAAAAGTGTGTTTGAAATGTGCCGGTGAGTTACATCGGCACATTCTTGGCCTGCCATCGCCCAAGCTTGTCAGCTCTTCTTTATTTCCCTCCAAATATCTTCCAAGGAAAAATTATACTTGGGTTAAAATTTCAGCAACTTAAAAGTCTATCCCAATGCTCTTAGCTAGAAATTCGAATTTCTTAGATATTAGTTTTTTGCCAGCCGTGAAAAATTTTCTAATAATGGATGTAGCTGGTTTTGAAACTAGACGACTCATTTAACCCCTTAAAGCACGAATTGTTTCCTGGAAAACTAGTATAGTGTAAGTTATTCTTTGCAATTTCAGGTTGTGGAGGGAGACTAGGGAGCATGGGGTGGGGTAAAAGTTACATAAATAAAATATATTATACAAACAAAGTGTGAACGGATCTCAGACGGGCATAACGCACGGGAATGGGTAAACTTTTCGGTAACTTTCGCCCGTGTCAGACACGGGCAAATGCGTTAAGTGGTTAAACACACTGTATTCTAACCGAGTGCTGAATTTTCCAGAAGTGTAAACTTTTTTCCACGTGGTATACTTCCAATGTTATTTCATAATCTTATTATTAAAATAATAAAAACTTTCTAAACGACGTGAAATATTTGACACAATATTTTTAGTTACAATGATCATTTAGAAGCTATCAATGGAGGCATTTCACCGCTAGAGAGACTCATGAGCGATCATCGTTGTCACGTGATATCCGCTCTTTGTTTACTAAGATTTTCAATTGAGTTCTACGTGGAATTCACTAGGCAAAACTAAATATCTTAAAATTAATTAGACTATTTTCACAGCTTTTTCTGATTATAACCCATTATTTACATTTAATTTAATCATTATACAAGAAATTTATTAATTATTACAATAGTCATAGTATTTTATTTAGTATTAATTTTATGTAATGTATAACTTTATTTAGGCCTTGATTTTAATTAGATTTTTCGAACTCGAAGTAAAGCGATGCTACGGCTTCCTTTGTTTACATTGCTTTAATCACTGCCACGTGACCAATGACGTTGCTTGAATTGCCTCCATTTCCCATCAATGCAATGTGACGCTATACAAGTCAGCGTTATATCGATAGTCAAGTCAAATGCATTAAGCACCACGTCCATGTGTCATTTTATTGATAGAATCTTTTAAGCTGAGGGTAGATGCATCGAACTACTTATATTTCATTTTCGTAAATGGCCTCTCAATAACATCCGACCAATATCCATTTTCTTCAAAATACGGTGCAAATGGCTTAAAAGCTGATCCATACTTAGCTCTTTCTACCCCATGACCATTTTTCTTTTAGTCGCTACTAACAATCCTCAACGGTTAATTACAATTGAAAACTTACATGTTTTCTCTTTTTTAAACGCTATCCATCACGCTAAGATCAGAAGTCTATTTTGAAAGTGATTTACGATTGCATTTTTCCACCTAGAAAATTAATTCGAAAGCTGAGGTTAAAACGTTGGAATTACTTCGGATTTATTTTGTAAGACATGCGTAGATTTACCAAGCAAATCAAAATACAGTAAAAAAAAAGTAAATAAAACTTATATCGGTGTAGATTTTTTTTCTTCTAAAAAATACACAAAATAAAGCTCAAGCG
Source organism: Octonoba sinensis (assembly GCA_038502835.1). Taxonomy (NCBI): domain Eukaryota; kingdom Metazoa; phylum Arthropoda; class Arachnida; order Araneae; family Uloboridae; genus Octonoba; species Octonoba sinensis. The sequence continues at coordinate 210,922,907 of CM076598.1, read as the reverse complement.
AAGGAAAAATCTTTCAACTAGAAACTCAAAGCGAACTATGTGTTCTTTTGCCGCAGAGTGGGATTTAGTTCACATACCCTCAAGTACACTCTAATTTTGTACAAAATTTTCTCTAAATTTGTCTAGGAATCTGAAACAGACAATTAAACAAACGTAGTGTTAACTAACCATATTTCTTATGTATAGGATGGTTATAATTGAAATTGACCCTGCTTAGACCGATGTAAAATTCGTTGTAACAGACGTATGGCATACAAACATGGTTTATATACGATCATTGGAACAAGAGGAAATTAAATCTGCAAATAAGAAAGACATAATTCAGATTTTTATTAGTGGATTCTTGCTTCTCTATGAATTGCAATTAAAATTCTTCGTTTCCAAAAGTTCGCTAATGTGCTGCAAATGTGAAAGACCTTCGCAATGCTGTTAAATCCATTATCTTTCGTGTTTAACATGTGATTGGCGAAAGTAGCATGCACATTCAACATATTCTAGGATATTTCCCCTCTCCTATGCTATGTTTTTTTTCATGCACCTTATTTTAAGTTGTACATTTTAGAAAGATTTATATATTTATATATATATATACATGGATAGATACCACAGTCGGCGAAGTATTATTGCAGCCCTACAAAGCGACGAAGGTGGGGAGTGCAGAAATGTTATTTTATCTTTAGTCGATGCAATTTTAGAGTGATGGCATAGGCAATGGTGGGCATTCAGTCTCATTTCATTCAAACCAGTGTAAGTTGACCACTTGTGGTACACCACTTAAGTGCTTAACTTAGACAGGTGGTCAACTTACAGAGGATGAAGTTTTTTTTTTTCTTTTGTCATTTCTTACACTATGCATTTATTCATTTGTAACTGAGTAAAATATAGCTTCATATATTCACTTTATCAAAAAAAAGTAATTAGCTTTTTTTAAAATTATCTAAGACATCATTAGAGAAATTGAGCCTGAATGACTTAAAATGTATCCCATTCATCTTTAAAGTACTCATTGTTAAAACAAAGATAAATCTCTTATTAATTATGAAAGTTAATTATTTGATGGTAAAGATTTCTAAAAAATATATAATTTTTCCAAATGGCTACAGGAAACGTATTTAAAGAACAAAAAAGTGTTTATAGTAGTTTCCTCATGTGGTAAACTTACAAAGAAGTTTAGGTAAATTTCATATTGATGTTTCATCCATCCAGTCAAATACTGGTCCAACATTAGAATAAAAACCATCCTGGAGAAGTTATTTTATTTTTTTAATCTTCACAAAAACAGATAAACAAATAAATATAGTAATAATTTGGCGGTCCACTTACAAAGGGTTTTCTATAATACTTCCACTCAAATTTTGCGTACAAAAATGGTCAATAGAGATAGGTGGTCAAATTAGGTGTTCAAGTTACAAAGGTTTCCCTACATTATAAAATATATGGCTAATTCCGTTTCTAACATAAGTGGTCAGTTTACAAAGGTGGTCAACTTACAGGTTTTACTGTACTATTATTGGAATCTTATGATTATGTTTACATTTGCTTACACATTGCGATTAGAGCAGTAACGTTAATTGAATCTTGAGCAAGTTTTTCTGAAAATAGATTTGTGTTCAGTCAATGCACATAATTAATCTAGTACTTTTAATTGGTACCATTACGTACATTGTGTACACAATACTTAAGAGCTCAAGCAGTAGGTCAAAGGAAAATTCTTCAAACTCTGATTCAAAAGATCCAAAGAGTTAGGCAATAAAAGCCGAAACGTATCCCACACAGTTTAAAATCCGGTTCAATAAAAGTTACATTTATCTGAATAATACTGAACTAATTAAACAAAGAGAAAAGCATTATTGAATTTGCTCACTACAGCAGAAACAAATGAAGTCTTTAAGATTTCATATTGTGGCAATTAATTGGAATTTTCTGCCTTTTAGAGTTTTGTATGCCGGTGACAGTTTCTTGCTGTAAAATTAATTTTGATTGCCGCATTTTATTCGCCCCAATACGCCATTCATATGGTTTTATGACCATTTTTTTACGCTAGTAGATAATGCATAAGATTTAAATGCACAGTGGATTGCCCCCTTCTTTTCAAAGCTTAGAGAAAGATAATTTTAAATACGAGAAATTTTTTATAAGAGATAGCTTTTAAAAACTTATCTAGTAAGTATTAAGTACTCAGTTCTTTTCCTTGTATTGAATTCATCGTTTTGTCTTAAAACGTTTTTTAGAATAATTTATAATAAAAATCATCTAAAGATAGTTTCCGTCAGTTTATATGAAAATTGGGTAATTGTAAACAATTATTTTACAGTATTGAAATAATTTAACTTTATTACTTACAATTTTCCTTTTTATTTAGAAAAACCCTTAGTGCCTCTACGATCTTATAGCTTTTAAATTATCATAACCACGGCCTCAAAAGTACAAAAGAGGAAATTGCTAAGAGGTTTTAAAATATTTTCTAATTTACAAGCGATATTGCTCAACGTAATTTTTAAAATGAATTGTTACCTTACTTTTAAGACAAAAGGAAATTTTGAATCTTAATTATCAAAACATTTCAAAGTCTTAATTTTCCGAATGTTAAGATTTAAAAATCGCTACTTTACCAGGAAATAATAGATCTGAACATATATCTGTTCAATTTTATATCATTTTCAAACGGAATCGGCAAGTATGAGCACGTTCATTATCTTCTAAGTCTGGATTCTTTATGTTTAAAGCTTATGAAAATATCCATTTATTTTCCATCTGTTTAGTTTTTAAAGTAAAAGTGATCTACAATAAATACAAAAAATAAATAAGAAATAATATTACTTAAAAAATAATAACATATTTAACCGGAACATTATTCGGTTTAATGTTACATAACTGCAAAATCTTTTCACAATAAGCACACTTAATATAACTTTAAACTCAAAGTTATTTACTATTGCAACTTGTGAATGCTTGCATATATTATCCACCGATTTAATAATAAATACACACATCTATCGATTCAATTTTATAACATTTTCCAGCGAAATCAGTTAACAATGAGCACACTTACTATAACTTCAAAATCGAGAATATATTTGATGACTCATATATAAATTACGAAAAATCAACTTAAGTACCTTTTCATTACAGAATACAAATAAATTTAGTTCACTATAATTACGAGTTTAGTGTCTTAAAAGCGATTACAAGAGGTAATCTGAGAAGAAATCAAATTAAAAGAAGGTATTTTTAATGCTTGCGAGAATCATTAATCACACGAAAGTATTGAAGGTTTTTCTTTTCCCTTAAACAATGTTCATGCAAACAAACCCAACTTAAGTATTACGCCATTTTAAGCATAGGAAAATTTATTTGTTTTCTTGCAAGCTTTAACGTCAAATATTTCTCCTTGTGTTTTAACGATCCTCAACTGTTAATTACGTGAGAAAAATTACACGTTCAAAGGTTCTAAAATGCCATTTAACAAATCCGGCATGATCCCGTTTCAAAACGTGATAAACGAGCTGGATTTTCTTCCGGACGTTTGTTCGAGACTAAGAGATTAATACCGATATTACTCAGAGGTATACACTAGATACATTGAAAACGTGCGTACATAAATATTATGAGTCTAATTAGAAAATATGAACAATTTATGTATGGCGAAAAAAGTGCCATCTAAAATATTTACTTCTAAGATGTGTAGTTTTTCAGTTGAAAGAAAAGAAAAAGGGTTTACCTTTTATGTTACAAAATTGTAAAAATTATCCGCTTTAAAAAGATGTTAAACTTTCCGTTCTTTGTGTAACTAAATGACGTTTGGGACCGTTCATAAATGATGTCTCGATTTTTTCCAATATATTTGACCCCTCCCCCCCCCCTTTGTCACATGTCACGTTCTGCTGTATAAACCTGATGTCACAATTCTTGTTACCCCCTCCCCTCCTTTTGTCACAATTTCACGACCCCGCCCCCACTCGAAGCATGACATTTATGAGTGATACCTTTGTAAAAATTTATTATTACTTTATATTAATGATGTATACTTTTTCAGTACGAATTTTGTAGGAAATTTCGAAATTCTTAATTTTTTTTTTGTCAGATTTAAGACAAATTTCAGATTTGAATCCTAGCGTTACTACCATTTATTGATCTGCCTCCAGTATCGAGTCCAGCTCGCCTGAACCCTGGCTCTGATTCTCAGACAGAAGAAGGAAGTTCAAGAATTTTGCAACACGAGTATTTTGCAACATTACTGTGGCTAATTGGTTCCAAGAAACGTTTGATTTGCTAATGTTTATAGTGTTTCGGCATTTGGAAATGCGCAAAGGAATTATATGCTAATTAGCAAACGATTTCCTTTACACGGAATTCTTAAGATATTTTCTTTTTATTTAACAATTTAAATGTTTTATTCACTTAAAGATACTTATCGATATGCTTTTAAAACCCGTAGTTGAAAAAGTGGAGTCTTTTATTATTTCCGCTCAGAAACAGTGATCAACGATAAATTTAGCATTTTAGTCGTTCAGTTCTTCGGATTTTATGTTTTTTTTCTTCATTTTTATTCATAATAAGCAATAATTAATTTCACTTTGAATACAAAATTGAATGTAAATGGCTTAAATGTCAAAAACAATGTATTTAATGCCTATCCTTAATGTTTTACTCAAACAGGAAATGTTATGTCTAATTAGACTCGAGTTCAGCTAACAATAAAAACGTATTTTTATTTACCAGAAAAACAGCAACAAAAACGGAAATATCAACAAGGCCAACAAGTTAGTTATTAAACAATGAAATCTAATGAAAAAAAAATATCTGTAAAACATAGACAATAACAACTGAAATCTGAAACAAATTTCGTGAATATTCAACAATCATGCTGGTTTTAGACCAGAAGCATTTGTAACAAAATCCATTACGATGATTTGAACTTCCGCTCTGTGTCTGCATGAGATGTTGAAAGCAAGGGGAAATCGCAGGGCCTAAGTGCCAGAAGTTTTTGCGCCGTTGCTTTCCTTCCCATACCATCTTGAAGTTTACTCTGATACAACGGAGTTATGTTTAAACTAGAAAGCCCGGCGGTGATACGAAATGACCGCTGTTCTAGATATTATAAATACTAATGCAAACAAATGATTATCTTCCCCCTGACACGCTCAATTTGCGTTCAGCTGAAAATTCAGTTTAAAATATGTCGGAATAAAATCGGGAAAAATATTTAAATTTTCGCAACCCTGTAATGCCCTTTTTTTTATTGTTTTGTTTTTTGTTTAAAAAAATAAAAAATATATATATTATTTTCTTCCGCCTTGAGGCGGAGTTGGGTATTAGAGGGTTAAATACCATGATAATTGAATTAAAACAATGATAACTGCATGTATAGTATCAGTGTATATGGACTATTTGAATGCCGTGGCAACTTCACCCCATTGGCTAGTACAGTTACGCAAGCAACCAATAAGCTATAGGCGACAAACAGACACTTAAGCCGCTTATATATAAGATACAGGTTTTACTTCCCCAGAGAAGCTTATTATGCACGTTGGCTAAACTTAGAAAGTGGAAATAACCTTTAGATTTCACTGACATAATATAAATGATTGCATACACCTTTGAAAATAAGAAATTACATTTATAACATGTGCACGATTCCAAGAAAATAGTTTCTTATTACTATTATTCTTTTTACTTCGCAAAATGTTTAGATCAAAATTTTCAACAGAGTTATGCTTTTAAAATATTTAAAGAGGCCTCGCTTCAATTGCTTTATTGCGTGTAGAACAGCATGCAACATTCCAATAAATGCTCCTGAAACGAAGTTGCATATAAGCTTTAAACTAGTTATCAAAGTCATAACATTTTATTTTTATTATGGTTTTAAGGGTTTGACTGAACTTAATGTTGCAGTAGAAAACGTCTGCACTTTGGAAAAGACATTATTTTAAGACAGACTTCGTGCTTAGGGAATTGAACTAAAATGAGATTTTAGAAACTAAATTTATTTTCGGATAATATTTTGAGTACACCGTTTCGTTTTCTCAGTTAACTCAATACGCAAAATCTAATATATATTTGAACTAAGAATATGAAGAGTTAAATATACATATATATACAGACACATATATATGTATATACATATATATCATTAAAAACTAATAATTCTTTCTAATCCCTTTTTAAATTGAGTTTCGATTTTAAAACACAAAAACTAAAGTGACCTACAGACAATTGTAGGCACTTTATATACGTTCCCTTCAGTTTCCCCTTTTGTTCATGGCGGGAAAGAAATTTTATAACTTGAGCCCCAAGTAATTTTTGCAGAAATCCAGCCAATAGTAAAAATCTTGCATGATCACGTGACCTTCGGCTCAAAAGATTATTAAGAGAGAAAAAACTAATTTTTGCGCTATTTAGCATGTATTTTGTGGGCTTCCTAAGCTGTAAATAGTTGTGTATAATATTTGCGTATTCTTCGTTGGTGTTTCGTCTTTTTTTGAATTGGATTGGGTTTATTTACCATGTAGACGCTGGAAATAAAATAATGCTATGCTTAATGGATTTCGTCCACGATTCTTTTACAGACTGACAGCATAGATAAAATGAAGTGGTGATCATAACTGGATATTATATATATATACTTTTAAGATTACACTTGTTCTATTGCGTATGTTTCTAATAGGTTCATTAACTGTAATTTCTATTAAGTTTCATAAATTGTAACTGAAATAGTTTTCTAAAACTAAGAAAATGATAATGTTCACTAAAGATACGTGCGGAACCATATTCTGGTAGTAGTAGTAGGCTCAGAAAATATGGCTTTCTACGTCACTAAAACGTTAATTTAGGCAAATTAAATAGACTTCTGTGATCATAAAACGCACACAAAATGATACTTTTGGAAAAGTTTAAACTGTCCATAAGCATTTCAAGTATATTTCTGTTTTATTCAGTTTACTTAAAAAGAAAAAAAAATAACGCAATGTTTAAGAACCAAAGGACTGACTGATTTGTTTTTATAAAAAACGAAAGTTTGATTAATTGCGTATATTACACTCATATATAATAAATAATTTTATTTGAAAGACAGCTGAAAATTGTTTCAAAAAGTAAATACAAGGTATTTCTTACGAGTGTGAGAAACACATTGTTTCTGAATGCAATAAGTAATAACCCTTTTTAGCCTACTTTCCCGTAAAAGTAAAAAAAAATAATATTAAAGCATGAAAGGAGGCTTAATGTATCGTGAAAATATCGTTAAAAATCAAGAAAAGTCAAAAATAAGTGAAGTAATTAAATAAAGATTGAAAAATAAAAAATTTGAAAGTAGGGTATTGAGATGGGGAAAAAGTGTGTCTGTCGGTCTGTCTGTCTGTCGGTCTGTCCCCCCCCCCCCCTAATAACTTTTGAACGAATTGTCCGATTGGAAAAATTCTTTTTGCATTCGAAAGATCTCGGCGAGGACATCTCATTTCTATATTTTACTTTTTGATTTGAACAATTTTTTGTTCAATTTTGAACAGTTCAAAAAATTTTAACATTAGCGCCTATGGACAAAATTGAAGCAAATTCTGTAAACTCTGGGCACAAGAGCCAAGTTCCTATTGCAAGCTTATTGAAAGGAGTTCTCGGCGTGAAATATTGATTTGAACAGTTTTTGTTCATTTTTGAACAGTTCAAAAAATTAACACAGAGCTTACGGGGAAATTTCAACCCTATACAAATCCTGATCTAACGGACCGATTTGCTTGGAACAAACTTTATCGGAAAGCTCTTATAACGTAGAACATGTAGAAATAGAAAGTTTATCCAGAACTTACGAGCCTATTTTGCTATGAAATTTTTTGATCGGGATTTTCAAGGATATTTCTCAGTGACTCAATGAGTGAAATAATGAATGAATGAATAAATTAAAGAGTGAAAGAATAAATCAATGAATAAATGAATGAGGAAAAGAATTAATGAATAAATTATTGAATAAATGAAAATATAAATAAATGAGTGAATAAATACATGAATGCGTAAATGAATGAATAAACACTTGAATGAGGTAACGAATGAATGAATAAATGCATGGCTGAATAAATGAAAGAATGAATGAGTGAGTGAATGAATATGTATTATCCGTTGAAAAAGGTATATTTTCAATAATTAGAACTAAAGATAAATAAGAAAGAGAGAGAAAGAGATAGCTAGATTATAAATTTGAATTTGGTGTATACGGGAAAGTAGGCTCGTATAGTTCTAGACGGAACTTCTTGTTAAAAATAAAATCAACATTGAAACATCCCTTTTACTTAAACTTAAATTTACTGATGTCGTAGGAAAGTGAAATAACGATATTCTTACGAATAAAAATTTTCATTTTGGCGAATTTCAGTGTATGATATGCTGTCAACACAAAATGATGTCATATGTGTCATCATTGTCATATGTGGTATTTTTTTGTTTCTCAAATTTCAGTGGGTTAGATCTTAAGTTGTAGGGGATGTTTCAAGGTCAATCTCGAACTAGATGAGAAACTCTCAATTTTTAAAAGGAAATGCAGTTAAAGTTTCACGATACAGTTGTCCGAAGGGAACATAATCGCAAAATATGTCTGCAAACTACAGTTTTTGCTTCCTTCACCAGGGTACTTGAAAGTATCTCGTAGAAAACTTCGGCAATATCATACATATTTGGACTGCAACATACACTTTGTTTTATTGATTAAGAGCTAATTTATAATTTTGACATTTTGATCTACATTATTAGGAAAACTGTGAAGACAATATGTAAGCTGGCAATAGATAACTATATAGTAGAAAATGAAATATTAATAGCGACTACTGCATTTTAATGCATCATATGGGTTGCGTAGTAAGTACTAGTTTACATTTGCACGAAGAAAGTCGTCTGCGCTCATGCCGTATGATTATGCGACATGTAAAAGATCCCTTGAGTAGACATTTGGCTTGGTTGCTCTCTGCTAAATTAAATTTCTAGTACAGTTTGCATTAATGAGAGCTCGATTGCCACTATCTAGGGTAACTGAGCGCCCAAATTCTCAAGTGGTAATGGCATCCGCCGATAGTGATACTACTTGAAAGAATGGATGTCGGTTTCCGGGGAATGCACTAGGTCTTCAAAGGTTAGTGACCATACGCAGCCCCATTAGAAAAAAAACATTTTTTACCATGAGCCCCCCCCCCCCCCCCAATTTTAGAAATGCATTGAACTTATGTTTTTATGTATTTTGTTGTTTTTACCACTAATATAAACTGATAATATACCCTTTGCTCCCCCCTTCTCTAAAATTTTGAAATGACGGGACTGTCGAACATATTAGCTAATTTACCTGCAATAAATGTGCATAATGTTACTAGATCATGAGCCTCCTGCCTTATTGTATTTAAAAAGACGTTTAGCACACCTTTGTATTTCTTCTTCTGCTAAATGTATTTCTCACATTTGATTCATGCTTCGTAAAGTTTATAATTTAGTAATCGAATTCTTAACGAAAACTAGACATTTGCTTTGGTTTGTCGAACCTTTTACGCAACACGTGTGTCGCCATTTTCACATCTGAGACACCTTTTCAGCTAATCAAGCATCATATGTCTAAAACACACGTCCTGCCTACAGAAAACTGTGACAAAAATATACTGTAATTGTAAAGTGCAACACATTATGTTGCTGTTTGATACCTAGTTTATTCATATCGTTAAAAATAATTGTATTGATTGGATTTTTAATATTGATTAGTTTGATCTGGAATTTGCGCAGGGAGGAATACACATGTTCGTGTAGTTAATTTTCTCCCTAAAAAGTTGCCATTCGTAATTTACATCTAATGCAAATACTATTTTTTAAAACTAAGTCACAAATATTTTTATAAAAGCTAACGATGACTTAGATTTGAGGCCAAAACAAAACCTTTATTCGGCATTCATCTTATGTTAGAATGCTCGTTGTGTCGTTTTTCGGTTTAGTCATGCTGAAATATAATATTTTAAGTGCTTTTAGAAATACATTAACTAAATATTTCAAGTTTCATAAAAACATAGTCGTCTAGACATGTTTTTTTCCCAATAAAACAAGCCTTTATTAGAGCTTAAGAAACTCATCAGCTTTTTGTAAATACAAATATTGATTGTCAATAGACCATGCTCAAAATGTTCAAGTATTTGTGATTTAAACTTTATAAACCTACCTGAAGTAGTTCATAAATTGTTTCAGCGAAAACCTATGCCAGCACATTTTTTTTTAAACTTAGACGTTCTTTTCTATGCATTTTGTCTCGATGTTTACATTATCCATTAAAGGATCGTATGCACAAAGGACAATAACGATTCTTAAAAAGTCGCTCTTTGAGTATTGATATTGCTTGTATAAAAAGCTTTCTTTTTATGGAAAATGTTAAAAAGAAGTCCAGACTTCGAAATTGCAAAAAAAAAAAAAAAAATAATAAAATACATTCAAATCTTTTACCATTACTTATATTCTACCATTAAATGAAGTACAGTGAAACCCGATTGAGTTGACCACTTGCGGTGCACCACTTCAGAGGTCAACTTAGACAGGTGGTCAACTTATAGAGGATGGATATTTTTCTTTCTGTCATTTCTTAAACTCTGCATTTATTAATGTGTAACTAAGTAAAATATAGCTTCATGTAATAACGTTACTTTAAAATAGTAATTATGTTTTTTTTTTACAATTATCTAAAATATCATTAGAGAAATCTTACAATGTATCCCATACAACTTTAAAAGTAAAGTACTTATTGTTTAAACAAAGATACCCAGAGGCAAGTTTTCCGTGGTGTAGCATTTCGAAGAAAAAACATCACTTTTTTTCGACCCACCCTAATGCACATTCAACATATTCTGGGATTTTTCCCCCTCCTATGCTGTGTTTTTTTCTTCATGCACCTTATTTTAAGTTGTACGTTTTAGAAAGATATATATATATATATAAATGGATAGATATAACAGTCGGCGAAGTATTATTGCAGCCCTAGAAAGCGACGAAGGTGAAGAATGCAGAAGTGTTATTTTATCTTTAGTCCCCGCAATTTTAGAGTAATAGCATAGGCAATGGTGGACATTCAGTCTCATTTCATTCAAACCGGTGTTTGAATGAAATGAGACTGAAGTGTGTACCACAAGTGGGTGTAAGTTGACCACTTGTGGTACACACTTCAGGGCTCAACTTAGACAGGTGGTCAACTTATAGAGGATGAAGATTTTTTTTATTTTTGCCATTTCTTACACTATGCATTTGTTCATTTGTAACTTAGTAAAAATATAGCTTCATATATTCATGTTGTTAAAAAAAGTAATTAGCTTTTTTCCTACGATTATCTAACACATCATTAGAGAAATTGATTCTGAATGACTTACAATGTATCCCATACAACTTTAAAGTACTTATTGTTAAAACAAAGATAAATGCATTATTAATTATGTAAGTTAATTATTTGATAGTGAAAATTTCCTAAAAATACATAATTTTTCAAAATGGCTATAAGAAACTTTTTTTAAGAATAAAAGAGTGCTCAAAGTAGTTTTCTCATATGGTAAACTTACAAAGAAGTTTAGGCGATCTTAGTATCGATATTTTATCCATCCAGACAAATACTAGTCCAACATTATAGCATAAAAATATCCTGAAGAAGTTATTTTAGTTTTTTTTTTTATCTTTACGAAATCATAAACAAATAAATGTAGCAATAATTTGGCGGTCAACTTACTACTTAATTACTGTTTTATAATACTAATATACGACTAATTCCCATTCTTGACAAAGGTGGTCAACTTTACAGGTTTTACTGTACCTTGATTCTGTTTCATTCCTTTGTAATTTTTTAATCGCAAGAAATCCAATACATTAGTGGAAAAATAATTTTTAATAGCTTACTTTGCCTGAGCAACCAGAGGAGATTCAAAGCGAAGTATGTTTAAACCGTGAATTTCTCAACGAATCAACGCGGTGAAAAACCATACCATAGGTTTTTCGAAGAGATCTTAAGGAAAATTGGAAACAGAAAAATGGCATTTTTTCCTCCTGATAAAGGTTGCCTCAATCATATCCCAGCTGGTTGATTAGGAGCAACTAAACAACCATAAGGTAGTATTTTTTTTATTTTTTTATATTAGAAAAAAATAGTTTTTTTATTATTGTGTAATAGTTTTTTTATTATTAAAATAGTTTTTTTTATTATTGTGTTTTCACAGAAGGCGCGTGGATGGGTTGCTTTTGAGAGAGATGGGGTCCATTTTTTGCAGAAGTTCGTATGGGGTCGTATTTATTAAGGTCAGACAATTCCGTATATTATTATACGAATTATATTAGACAACAGTTATTGCCCCGGGCTAAATACAACCGCCCATAGTTTGTTGTGTCTAGTAGAATGTATTCTAAGTTTTAATGTTACTGAACTATGTTGCAAATCCAAGTTATATATTTGGGTGCATCTAGTATAAGTATTATCTGGTATGATAGTATTTCCATAACCATAAGTTTCCAAGATTCAAACTCAATTGAACACCTGTGGTTTTTCGTTGGCAAAAAAAATAAAAAATCACAATGGAGAATGAGTCCGTGGTCTAAAACACTTTTAACACGTTCGCTGCCGGTCACTTTAAGGAGGAACTTTTACATTACGTAGTATCAGGAGACACACCCAACATACAATGCGGACAGAAGCATATTGAAACAAAGGCGAAGCCTTCCCTCCCGCGACCGGTGGCTGGTTACTGAGACATCACTCACACCATGCTTTAGTCTCTAACGCTCGCTGACGGTCACTTGGGGATGAATCTTTACGCAGTAAACACACCTGAAATACCCCACTGCAGCGGAGATTTTTTCGCGCGAGCTTGTGGCTGGCTAACTGAGACATCACTTAACACAACGCTGTAAACTCTCGCACAGGGTTGGCACTGTGGCAAGAGATTGACTTCCCGCGTTGGCGCGTGGTCGGCAGCGAACGTGTTAAGCTGGTTTGTTTGGTTGGCTATTTTAAGTTTTATGGCAGAAGAACAAACGTTGGCTATACTGCTCCAAACATTTTTTTTTTTACCAGCCTTATTTGATGTACATATTATGAGGATTGCTTTTAAAAGTGCAGTTATGATCTAAAATATATTTCAATCTAAACAATAGTGCGAAAATCTGAACACTTTTGAGAAACACTTAAGAAGAGCACTTTTAAGCACTTTCAGGAAAAAAGAGCCTTCAGGTCCAATTATTTTACAGTAAAACTTCTTCTAACGGACACCCCTCTAATTCGAGCAGTTTTTTTTTTTTTTTTGTTCCCCACCAACAAAGCATTAAGCCTAAAAAAAACACTTTTGTGGACTTTTTTTTTTCTTTTTATATTTCCATCATAAAATAAAAAACTTTCACCAAACTCAAATTTACCAAACATTAAGAACAGCTTAGATAATTAAATTTGAACAATATTTAAACACGAAACTCGTTCAGAGAAGTGTCAAAATGTTTGAAAAAATAACAATACCAGAGTTTATCAACTATCTGTATTCCGGGGTACATATCCGGGAGTCGTTGTCAAACTTGAAAACTAGTTCTGACGCCTTTTGTAATAGAAATCAGAACAATGCAGATTAAACAGACATATATTTTTAATTTTATCTTCCAGCAATAGCCTCTATCAATAAGTAGAGCCTCTTTATCACTTCGTTCAGAAATCAATATTTGTCATTGTCCCTTAGAAATGAGGATTTATTGCTTTTCACCAAAACTGAATAGTACAGCGTTGAATAGGGGAAAAAAATTCCATTTTATGACGCATTTATTACATTTGAAAGGTTAACCTTTTATGTATGCGTGCATTATTTATTACTATAAAATAAGTATTATTTGCAAAATTTATCTCTTGGGCTAATGTTATTCAGATGAAGAAAATGTGCATTGATTTTTTAATGCATTCAAATAAAATCATAAAATAAGATCTCCTTTCTCTTTTTGCACGCTTTCGTGAGGAAAATTATTTATTCATGAAATTGTAAGCCCTATATTATGAACCACTGAATAATTTGCATGCATAATATTCCTTATTCAGAATGCTTCGGTCCAACAGATAAGTACGAGAAATTCGATCCACAGGATTAAATTTATTACACTTCGATTTCGAAAAGATAACAGCCACCGCTTTATCTACTGCTGCCAAGTATAGCATTAATAACATTGAATAAACTCTTGGAAGATTTATCCTTTTCGTAAAATGTAAATTTCATGAAAATCCTTGAATGATCTATCTAGTCTTTGCTCGCTTAACTCAAGAAGTAAGATTCTACTTTAAGACGTTTTTAATGTATTTTAAAGTGACTTGCTTTCTGTTTAGAATCTCTAGCGTTCCTAACATTGCGAAAAGAGTCATTAATAGGGATTAGCCACAATTGTCAGGTCAGAAAATTGTTTTAATGATTTAAATCTTGACTTGTTTACTGTTTTACCTTCCCCCAATTGAGGGTTTGTTAAAATTTGTGAAAAGAGAGGTCATAAAGGAAATATATATGTATATATTTTACAAAACGTTTTTGGAATAACCCTTTTTATTGGTATTTTATGTAATTTAATTAAAATTTTAATGATCATTTTAAATGAAGAGATATTAAAAATAATTTGAAAATGTATTATTAAAAATAATTTTAAAAAATACAATATCATAATGCAGGTGAAAGCTAATGTAATGTACAAGATGGTTGTAAACCAAACTTCCCACGAAATAACACTTTGCAGCTGTAACAGGTGGGTGGATTGTTACCAATTTTTTAAAGGTGGACTATATCCGACATGAGTTCAGGGGATTAAAAAATTTAAAAAAAAAAAAAGAAGTTCAAAAATATTCACTGTCGTTTTCCCTAAACACCTTCGCTTTAGAGGGGAAAATCAGTTGGTTTGACGTAGAAAATGAGCAAGACGAAATGTCTAAACGAATTTGGATCATAACGATGAAAATAAAAACGGGCCTGTAGTTATGTCCTCGAACCGTCATTCTTGTTAGTAATTATTTTAGAGTGTCTAAGTGGACATATTTTATTTACATTTTTTTTAAATCCTTGACCGCATCCTGTGCATTGTCCATTTGCGAAATTTGGCCACAATTCGCCCATCAGTTTTAACAGCAGGGCCTTATTAATAGGTGAAGTTGAACAATGACTAATACATATATATATTGCGTGTGTGTGTATATATATATACAGATAGAGAGTTGGTCGATCTCACTAAATTTAATGAACTACACTATTGAAACTAACGAATTTAAATGTGTAAATGTGATAATATATTTAAAAACTTATTCATAGAATATAAAGTAAAAATTGCAATCATCAATATTAAATAAAATCTTTCTTAGCAAGGCACAAAAGAAAAAAATGCAAATTTGTTTTTTTTAAGAAGAGTAATTAGAATTTCATATTTCCCCCCCCCCCCCGATGGTGTTTACCAGAGTTTATTCTCAATCTATCTGACATTGAATTAGCACTAAAAACTTTTATTATGCTTGCTCTGTCGTGGTTTAAGTTTGGGACAAGCTTTTTCAGGGAAACTAAGCTGAGCCTTTTCAAATAGCCGGGCAACGACGATCAATGAAATATTTGCTTAGTTAATAAATTTATACCTTTTTATCACATTTCTTAAAATTATGAATAAAAGCTTCAACTAGTTTCCCCATAGATATTACTTGTTTTCATTTCTTGTAGCAACGGCAGCTTTAAGCTTTTCCGTCAGTTTGGTTTCAGTTTTTCGTTTCGATCATGCCGAAGCCTTAGCTCGGAGATTTATTTCTTAAATCTTTCTTAGTAATCTGATTTTGTTTACTAACTTTCCCTTTTTTCTACGTTTTTTTCGC
This sequence comes from Octonoba sinensis, assembly GCA_038502835.1. Classification (NCBI taxonomy): domain Eukaryota; kingdom Metazoa; phylum Arthropoda; class Arachnida; order Araneae; family Uloboridae; genus Octonoba; species Octonoba sinensis. The sequence continues at coordinate 210,907,063 of CM076598.1, read as the reverse complement.
TCTCCCTTTAATTGAAATTCACTTCCCTTTCCGCTTCAACGTATGTCGTTCACTTTCCAATTTCAATCTTTTAATTTAATTATGCATAACTCTAGTTACCACTTCTTAAAAAAATCATCTGCTGCTCTTAAAGAAGATTAATTATGAACTGTTTAATTGATAATTAAAAGAATACTTCATTCAGCACTATTGATTATTTACAGGATGAGAAATTTTTCATTTTTATTTGTTCTACAGAAATTTAAGATAATTATACAAAATTGACTTCTTCGAAAAACACACAGACACACAGTTGGGATAAAGCTACTGTATGTATTATACTGTAAACTGTAAGCGACGTTCCGATCGATAGCTGTTTTTGTAAGTTCTTTATAAATGAATGTAGATATAATATTGGAAAAATAATTAAATTAATTAACTAAATTCGTAATAATAAAAAAATATACATTGGACCACAGTGTTTTATTTTTATGTTATTATCCCGAATGCCAAAAATCAAATCCAAGGACAGAGGGTTAATACTTTAACCTCTTCAGACCCCAGAACTAGTCACAAACAATTTTGACGCAATTGTTTGGTTCTCTGATTTAAAAAATGATTACAAAACAAAATAACTAAATTTTTTTATATATATTTTAATTAATAATTAGTTTAAATAATAATTAATGCCCAATTTCCATGTTTAAAACGAAGTATACTATGTGTTGATTAATTTCAAAAACAATTGGGTGTTCTAGCTTTCAAATTGCACAAACAGTAGTTAGTAAATAGTATTTTAAAACGTACCCAATTGGGTACACTTGGAATGAAGAGGTTATGACTCACAAAAGAGTACGCTTTGGCGACAATTTATTTTGTCGCCACAGTTTAATTTCAAATTACGTTCGATCAGGAAAAAAATGTAAGAAAAATTATTGCACAATAAATATATCGCATGTATTAAGACCACTTCTGGTCAAATACATTAACCCAGTAGTAATAAACTATGTCTTCATCAGCGACTTTAAAAAAGGAAACTGAAAGTGACTAATATTTACGACGAAATAAGGATTTCTTCAGCATCGATACCAGATGTGACTTCGCCAAATCTCGACTCATTTTCCTTTCCGTCTTTTCCATTTTACAAAGTTTTCTTGATTAAAGTGTTTCAGGATAGAAGTTTCATGCATTCCAAAAATAACTGATGGAATTTGAAACAATTCGCGGAGGAAAATAACCCCGAAAGAATTTCTTTCCCTTCTTTGAGGAAATAGGAATAAAAAGGAAATAAGATAGAAATTTCGATACGATTTACTGAAATGAGATGACTCAGTTTAAGTATTTTTCGGAGAACTTTCTCAAGTTAGAGAATCTTTACTTGTTCCTTGTTTGGGGGTATTATAAACCCTCTTACTATTGCGTTGCGGAGACAAAATTGAAAATATATTATTTAGTTCCGTGCGTAATTATAAAACAAACATATATATATTTATATATTTTTTATGGAATATGTTTTTAAAGATAAATTTCCAACTACTTCCCATTCATAGAAAAAAAAGAGAGTTTAGACTTTGATATTACGGTATACATTCGCGATGATAATTACAGACACATGTTTCAATAAAAGAAACAATCCAATCTTATGCATAGCATTAAAATAAAACTAAATTCGAATTTCATAGATATTAATAATGTATCCTATTTTTCATTTGTTTGCTGCAATATTTTTCATTTTCTGAAATCTACAGGTTTTTCTTTCAGCCAAATATTTGAAATACAGTTGACGCTTGACCTTTCGAACACTTTGGGACCACGAAAGATGTTCCTACAATTCAAAGTGTTCGTAAATTTGAGGTTCGTAAATACGAGCGTCAACTGTATGGAGAAAACTATGTTTTACATTATTTTCTTTCACTTGAATTATTTTAAGTGGCTTAAAACGTTTCATAAAATATAAACTATCAGTAAAAGTATTAAATATAAAATTTTGCAATGAAATTTGAAATGATAAAAGAAAAAAAAAATGGATGTTTCACAATACTGACATAGGGGCTACTAATACTAAAGATAATTGCTTTTTTTTTTGTTTAATACACTTTATGTAGCCATTTAATAGACTCTGCGTCACAAGATAATATTTCCATTAAATTAACAAATCGCATACGTCTTTTTTTTTCCTTGGGAATTGTTACTAGGACTACGAAATATCAGAGTGCTTTCTGATTTCCCATCTCAGCGTAAAACTCCGCAGCATGATTCTCTCATTTGCAAATAGTATGCAGAAGGGTTCTAACGAGTTATAATGATTGCATTTACTATTAATAACGCACAATTACGTCAATAAAATAGAATATGCAAATAGTTAATGTATTCATAAAAAAAATCACGTAGTTCCTACCGTATTTAATTGATAAATCATAAAACATTTAACCATAACTGAAAACATTAGTTTTTATTTTAATAGAAATGAAAAGCTTGTACTCTGTTACACCAAATAAACATCAATTATAATCTTAAATATGCATTTACCCAATTAATTATAATACGTAAACGCACAGTTTATACATTTCAGTCTTTTTTACAAGTAATCTTGAAAATAAAGTAAAAAGAAATTTAAGAAAAAAATACATACGGTTCGATTGTTGTGTATGTAATTTTCTTAAAATAATTAAATTTCTGAAATGAGTGTATTTCATTTTTTTTTTTTGTTATCTCGAACAAAAAAAAATCAAATAAATCCCTTTATGAGTGATAGAGGGTTAAGACAAATATATGTATATATATTTTTAAAAAAAAACTAAGTTTAATTAAAAAATATATGTATTGTAAAAAAATTGATCGGTATAAAATAAAATATTAACGTTGTCATTACAAAAACCTTAATTTGCATGCAAAAGTTCAGTTAATTTTACAATTCTTACAAATAAATAAGTCAAACTAAAGTTATGTGATTAGAAATGAGAAAAATGAAACGTAAAAAGCTAATGGATTTATTGTGCATTTGTTTTTCTAAAAAGCTTTTGAAAATCATAAAACAGGTGACTTTAAGTAGCAATAAGTTGTAGAAACCGACCAATAAGAAATCAAGGAAGTTTTGAATTGCAATCCCTAAATAATAGAAATTGTAGCACAAATTTTGAACTATGATAAATTATAAATAAATACAAAAAACAACTATTTAACAAGAATGATTTATGCTCTTGCGATGTAATCAATACTGTTACTAAAGAGTAACAATAATTCGTTGTATTTAAGATACAATATCTTGCGTAGCACTTTACATTCGACATGAAATACAGGCGTAATATAAGCAGGAAATAAGTCCAAATTAAAACTACGCTACCAAACAGTCGCATAGTTTTGGGGGTACAACGTATAGACCATACCATAGATATGTTGGTATACCTAAAAGAACTTAAACATTGTTTCTAACTCAAACAGTCCGACTAATGAAGTTGCACAAATAATGTAATGTGCTTATTATATTTCACACAGCTAAATTAAAAAGCTAACTTGACTAAATTAAAAAATTTATATTAAATTCGCCTATTTCTAGTATGGAATTATGTGTACTCACCTAAACAAACACAAAAGTTCAATTGGCCATTCTGCAGCCCTTTGATGGCTAACAGCGGACGAATGGTTTAAACTCAGAGTTTCAAAATGCCTTAAGCAAAATAAACGGATAAACGCCTTAGGAAACAACAACACTGCTGTTTTGCCTTGAATGTTATCATTGATGATCAACATATTGGTAAACATATTCACTTTGCTTTAAATTTCATACTCCGCAAATTTTTAATAGTTTCGTTACCTGCTGCCTTCATCTCTAACGAAGATGCGACTGATCGAAAACGTAATGTGGCCACTCCCCATTCAACCGATTACGACGGAGATTCAATATCGTACATCTGACACGTTGGAAGGAGGAAGTCTTGGAAGTTTACAACTAATGTTAGAATGGTGCGAAAATCAAAACACACAAATTAATGAATATAATTTAATATAAGGGGAAGTTTTTATAGCACACAATGCTTCTAACAAGCATTGTTCCCTATTCCTTAGATAAATATGACTCTTTGTAAAGCATTTTAAACCAGATGACCAACCACTTCTGTCTTTTTCAGGCTAATCTGGTCGAGCTCGTAGTGCCTCTATGAATTAGTGGAGGATCTACAGATTAAAATGATCTCAGAGAACTGCTAGGATACGAGTGGAATAAGGGAAATGTCGATCGAACATCCATGACCGTGCCAAGAGGGGCCTCAGTGGCTGAACGCTTACAGCCAATTCCCTCTGCCTGCCTGCGCGCAGTGACGAGGTCGTGGGTTCTATTCCCACCTTGCCCCGGGTGTATTCTTGTAATTTCCTTCTTTGTATTGTAATATTCTATTGTACTGTCTTGTTCTATCAAACATAATGGATGAGAGTTTGAGGCATATCCATTGAGAAAAGCAAATAAACTCGAAAAGTATATATACCCTGCAATGGTCGTAAACAAACAAACAAACCATGCCAGGATTCTCTTATCGTTCCTTTAACACTTTCTATAGCATTCTAACACAAAACACCTTACCTTCCATGGACTTTTAGTTCTTAACTGGTGACCACCAGGCACCTCTATGGAACGCTTAGAGACCTACAGCTTTAAGCGAAATCCGAATCACTAAGCAATCATCGGAATAAGCAAGATATCAATCGAACATCCACGCCCATGCCGGGTTTCGAGCAGGAACACCAATGGCAAAGGAGTAACGTTCTTTACCACATATGCCACGGAGGTAGCACTTTTTTCTCTAGGCACTGCTAAAAACAGTGATTTGGATGGGTTTTGTAAAAATTACAAACATCCAGTCCGTTTCATACAGAAAGATTGTTTTTTCAACATAGTGCTCACTTGCCCCCCGTAGGATAACTGAAAGTGATTCGCGTGATGCGTAGGAGAAAACCAGGAAAACTAACTATAGGCAAGTAGATGAGAGTTAGACTGTTTATGACAATATTACCATTTTACTTCACTTCTTCGTTTCTCAAACAACAAGTCCAAGACCGAGATTTGAACTCGTGGACCTTGTAATTTTCGCTCGAAAATCCCTGGGTACGAGTAGAGCGGGTACTTGAGTGTACAATTTCAGGGTTTGCAGCGTCAGAGAGGAGTGTCCGAAATGCTGCTTTGAAACATCAGAAATGAAAAGGAGAGAGCAGCATTGTGCCGCAAAAAATTGTGTAATATATTGCGTACAGACGTTACGGAGGTCCCGCAGTGGACCAGTTGGTAGAAGCTCAGTTCCCAAAGATCCCCGAATGTGAAGCAGCATTGACCGAGGTCAGTGTTTGAAGGGCGACCACCTCTCGCGACTGATTCGCTCCGGGACCGTGGACGTTAATGGGAGCTGGTGCACGTAAAATCCGTCGTCACTCCAATGTCTTCCAAGTGAAACGATACCTCTGGGAGGTGCCAACCTACGTGATGGTCTCTTATCTGGAAGCTGGTTCAAAGTTAGGTCATCTAACAGAGGCAAGGCGCATCGTGAGCAGACCTCTTAATATGATGCTAGAATCATCTAGAATAGAATAAGTGTTTCGGAGTGACTGGGCTTCGCTTCTATAATGTGAAAGGTTTTGAGCTAGAGCATGCAAGCAGTAGTAATAGTAAAGATTGTTCCCCAGTTCTCCAAACTTTAATGAACTGGAAATGAGTTACTTGTAGCCCGAACATATGGGTTCAATCACACTTAGTTTCAGCGCAAAGTGGTTCCACTTTCAATGCAAGAGAAAAAAAATGCATATATACATCTAGATCTAATCTTATGTAATAAATAAATTAGTCTTGCTTTTATTTTACAGAGCCATAAAACGAAATAAAACAAGTAGCAACTTTATGTAACGGTAGCAGAAAATGCTAAGAAAATATGCTTCACATTTGGATACTAAATACTATTTCTTCGAAAATGTGTGCGGAAGTGCTTAACTACATATTGGTGATATACAATGATGCATCAAACTTGCGTTAGTCAATTTGATAGCACGTTACTTCTTTTAGTACAGGTAAGCTGCAAAGCAAAATCGGTTCTAATTTTTCCAATGTTTCAATAAAACAAGTTTAAAATTTACAATAAGAAAAATTTAAATGTCTGTTATCACCGAAATTAATTCATATCAACTCAGCTATTTTTTTAACCAGTTTGCTTCCCATTTTTCCCATTATTGAGCTCAGTTTTGAATAGTTTAGGAAGAAATGTAAGCAAACCTTACTTGTGGGACGTGAAATGGAGTGATTGTTGGTAACAAATTGTCAAATTGTTGCGACAGTGAGCTGTCTGTTGGAGTTTTCTTAGTTTTTTCTAATAAATGTGCAAATGCGATGCAGTCACACTTAGATGCCCCAAACAGCTTCCCCAAATGTTCTTTGCGTCAAAAAGTATTGAACGAGAAACAAGCTTTCTGGGAAATCTTGGGCGGAAACACTAAGTTTACAAGGGCTAATCTCCTTGGCAGCTAACCAGTAGTGCCTTGAGGGGAAAAAAGGTCTTAAAATTTATTTAAAAAAATATCCTTTATTTAATCCTGAAGTGCAAAAAAAAAATCAAAATAACTAATCAAATGAAAAAAAAAGGTGAAATATTAATTATTTTCCCAAATATAAAAAGAGTTTTATGATGGAATTGTTTACAGAAAAAGTTTTACATTCCTCTTCAGCAGTCAGACTCCTTAATATTGAAATATGGCACATGTGAAAACTTGAACAGTTGATTATTATTTTAGATTGAAACGGACTTATTGAAACAGTTGACTTAGGTTATAAACATAAACAATTAAATTTTAATCGTCCATATTTTGAAAGTCTTTATTCTTCAATGTTTAAAATGCTTCTAAAGTTTCAAAACTGATGTATTAGGTCTTGAGTATACTTAGAAACGGTGTCGAATAGTGAGATATAGTAAAATATTTTAGTGCGGACTACTAATTTTGATGAAGTTGGTGGAGAGTCTTTTCTTACTACCTAATAAAATGCTAAAAGAACTATGCAATTAAAATATTAATAAATTATTACAATTTAAACAAAACTACATCATGAGTTTACCCGTTGTTAATAAATTTGTACCTGAGAGGCATAGTATCTTAAGTCCATTTGTAGATTTTTTGAATGTTTACACTTAATGGACATACAGAGTACCAACGACTAAGCTACATGAGGGTTCCGAACTTTTAAAGCACCCATTGGACATTTTTATTCTAAGGTTCGCACGGAAAAGTCTGGTGTTGTAGTACTAAAAATACTTATGTTTTAACGGTCATCCGTTAAACTGAAAAATTGGAATAGGTAACTATGGATCTCAGGTACATAAATGAAATCTTGTGCACATAATGTGTAATATTATTAAATATATTTCATGTTTCATGCAGTTAGAATTTTAATTAACGTACTGCTTTTTAGCACAATATATGGAATTACTTCTAGTATGCTATTTTTAGCTACAGGTACGTTATCCCGCGCAATCCTATCTCTCCGATTGCGACATTTTTGAATATATTTGATTTAAATGCGCTTAAAAAGTTTTAAAATACGAGGAAAAATGCTTCGGTTCTGAAATAAAAATTTTCTATGCAAAAATGAAAGTAAGATAAACGTAGAAGAAAAAGAATAGAACGAATAAAATATGATATTTTCTTTAGATGTGTCTCTTATGGAAAGAAGGACACAAAAGGAGAAAAGAATTCTATTCCATATTTTAAAAACAAATTTTTTAAGTTGAAAAACTTTCAGCAATTTTTCATCGCTCCAGATCTTCATGGCCATCAAGAATCTATTTATTTGTAGATTTCGTTTTCTTTTCGTTGCATTAGTATTTGCATCTCAAGACATATCTTGCCGACGGCTCAAAAAAGTTTTGAGTTTTGATATGTATTGTTTAAAAGTATTTAAGCATTTCATTCATTTTAATTAAAAGTTTTTAGTTTTTAGGACTTTACAGCTTTCAATTTACCGTTTCAAAGGAATGTTAAATTTCAATTTACCATCGCTCTTGGTATTTCTATGGTACGATGCAGACTGCATGTTCTAAAGTAGATTTTACACATTTTTAAACACTAAAAAATGATTCAACTCAAATTGCTTCTTTTCGCTATACAAATAGATACTTTATGTCAATATTTTAAGTTTTAATAAATATCAGGCCTCGTAATGAAAAGTTAGCTACATTTTATATTTATTGACCTTATTATAAAAGATAAATTTTAAAATTTGACTTAGATTGCTTTAACTTTACTTCGAATCAAGTTCATAACTTCGGTAGCTGAGAAATAAACCACAACATTTCCCTATCCCTTTCTTGAACTACCTTCTGCAAAAAGTAAAAAATTAATAAATAAGATAAATAGAAATGAATTCATTAAAGAAAATACGTCCGTTACGTAAAAAATTGCCCAAATGCAAGTTTTAAACGAATTAAATTACTTAATTCAGCAAATGCTCAAAAAATAGTTTATAGGATGAGGAAAATGCATGTTAGTCTACGTAAGCCCCCTCCCCATAATAAGTTTATATGTATTGGAACTTAATTTTTATTTTTCTTGGAACCTATTTTAGTTTATTCCTTCGAATTAAGAATTTGAATTTCTAGTAACAAACATCGCTATTTAACTACAAATTGATATTTTAGGTAGAAATATTAACTTTCTAGAAATCATGACCGTTTAAATTTTTATATGGTTCTTGTTTTAAAAAAAATCTCAAGAATAAAGACTGCTTCCTGAATTTAACCATCGTTAACAGTAAATTACATGAGAAAAATGGCACATTCTGTTGCTCCAACACAACATTTATCAAGGCCATTCTTAGCACATATTAGAAAGTGATAAACGGTTGTAATTTCTTTTCGACTATTAGCTTACTTTGTGAGATAAATATTCGCATAGATTTCTCGTCTCTTCTTATTTTATCTTAATTTTATGCACCATTAGTTGGCAACAAGAATGACTTAGAATGAGGTTTTCATTTTTCTCACGATCGAGCTTTACTGAGTCATCGGGCTTCCAAAAAAGCTTGCTGATGCTTTTTTACAAAGAAAAAAATATTCTGAAGATCCGCTCTACTAAAAATTCAAAAAAGACATTTTCTAAAAGAAAAAAACATTACACAGCACATCAGTGAAAATTAGTAGTAAAATGTGACATTTAAAACGAATATCTTTGAAATGTTATATAGTATATTGATTTTCTGACGCATAATGTTTTTCAGTATCATAAAAAAATAATGCGCGGACAACATCGGTGAATGTCAAGTAACTTTTGAGCTTAAGGGTGACCCCAAAGCCAACGGCGTCGTAATGGACTGTTTCTAAGGTTATTAGATGATCAGTGAAGACGTATCTCTTGGACAGCGCAATCAGCAAATCACGAACGTCTGAGGGAAAGTTACTTTCAATGCTGCAATAAAAAAGGCCAATCAGTCAATACGAGGGTGTGGTTAGTAACTTAAGTAGAACCAATGACACGCTCTCATAGGTTTCGTCGCTGTTGTTTTGTGGGTCTGAATGTACCTTAACTGGTAGCGAAATCAACAAATCAGGATAATCTATGTGAAAGTCAATTTTAATGACGATATAAAAGCCCGAAGGGGCCGTATATAAATGACGTCACGCTTTTTTCCCATATATTTGACCCCCCTCCCCCCTTTGTCACAATATGTCACACTTCAGCGGACCCCCCTCCCCCCTTTGTCACGCGTAACGCTATGTTGCATAATGCATGATGTCACACTTCTTGTTACCTCCTCCCCTCCCCTTGTCATACTTCGTCACAATTTCACGAAGCCCCCTCCCCCCCCCTCGAAGTGTAACATCATTTATGAATAATCCCGAATCAGCCAATAGGAAGGTGTGGTCATTAATTTATGTAGCAACATTGAAGAGCCCTGAAATGATTTGTTTATGTTGCGTGTATGGGCACCCTTACAGAAACAAGTCTGTTAAAATTTAGTTCGCAAAACTTTATATTCCTCTTGCAAAATGTTTTCAGTGGTCAAATACTACATATATTTTAGTTACACATTATTTACTTTTACACAACATAATGTGCTAAAAAAGTAAAACCGTAATTTTTAAGATTGCACAAAAGTGTAGCTAAGCTAAACTCATAAGTGTTTAAGTAAAAGAAAAGTCATTCTAAAATGTTAAATGAGATCTAGGCGTCCTTGAAGACTCTCTGGATGATAAAATGTTCTAAACCAGCGTTTCTCAACCTTACATTATTCACGGCCCAATTTTCTATCATAATTTTCGTCGCCCCCCCCCCCCCACTCACCATAAAATGTGTACAACAGTACATACAGAATCAATACCCAATACTGTATATTGAGTACTGATTCTGTTTATGAATTATTTTTAACTAACTGCCAAAACAAGAGTAAAAACGAGTTATTTAGCAATAAAATTAATTTAGTAATAAATCACAATTTCAATTTTGGGCAGGAGTAGGATGATTTTTTCTGCACTAAAAACAAGAGCATTTCGCATTCTATTACCATTTTCAACATCTTACTTTTGTAAAACTGGGTTTTCTGCTCTGGCTTCTTTGAAGACAAACTATAGATCTCGGCTAAATATAGAAACAATTCGAAAAACTTTGCTTTCAAAGACAGGCCCAAGGAAGTCACTAATAATTATTAAATTTGTTTTTAACTTAGTATGTTTTGATTGAGAAAGTTTTAATTTAGTATTTTTTTTACTTTAATAAGTTATTAAATATATCGAAAAATATTTTGTTTTCTATGTTTACGTGTGCTTCCTTTCAGTCAGTTAATCAATTTTTTAAAGTAATATTTTCTCTTGGATATTCTCGCGCCCCCCCCTCAAGGGGGGCGTGAGAATATCATGCTGTTCTAAACTGTTCTTGTTGTACCATATAAAAATTCACAAGTCGCTCGTTGTTTAGTACTTTTAGCATTTTAAAAATACACAAACATTTGCAACATATTTAACTTTCGGAACATGAATTTCCGAAAATTGGTTTTGAACAAAACTTTCCACTTCTACTCATTTTTAATTTCGTTGCGGTGAAGCAGTAAGCTTTTACATGATATCAACGTTTTGAAACCTCAATTATCGTCTTCACGACACCATGCTGCGTATTTTGACAGCTTAATAACGATAGGCGAAATGAAATTCCAAAATTTCATTACATCCGACTCCTATGCAGAAGCTAAGTGAAAAATGATGGATGCTTCTTACAAAGCACTTTTTTTTTTTACAAAATATTTCTTTTTCTTTTCTTTATATTTTTTATTTTTCTAAATGTTTAACTTATTTTTCACATGTCGTTTCGTTTTAGATACGTGTAGAGTTCAATTAAAAAATAAGCGCATTTACAGACAAGATATAAAGTAGGAAGTTTTGTATATGTTTAAAGTTTGTGAGCAACAAATAAAGTCCTTTAGTTATTTTTAAAACAGTACCTCAACTTTCTAGGAACATCTCCTGAACAAGAACTCGTTTAATTAAATGAATGTGTTTTTGAGCAGTATCGTTTGTTCATTTCGTTGCGTAGCAGTTCCATCTTTTGATGCATTGCAGGAAGTGTGTAGGATAATTCGAAGAGAGATGCCACAGCCGGATGGATTCGAGGTTTTTCATTTGTAACGTGAGCACAATTATGTTAATAGGAAAAAAAATCGTAACGCAAAAGCAAGGCTGAATTTGTTGAAATATGTCGTGGTGAAACTAGAGAGCCGTAACAATTATTTTAATAGGAATAACGTAAAAGACCACCTCTCCTTACCAGTAATTACGTATGCACCAGAAAATGAAAAGGAGATATCCCCACTATGTATGGTATAGGAACAGATGCATCGCTGTATAAAAAAATAAATTAAATAATGCACTGTATGTAGCGTGCTTTTTAACGTATGATATACATAGTGTTAATTTAATTTATGAAATCTTAATTTATTACATATGCGTGTTATTAAATTAGTTCATGTAAAGTTAATTAATTTAAATTATACAGTACAGTGTTGCTTAATTAATTGTATATAAAGTAGCATATAATAACATAAATGTGTGAAAATTAAAATTTTAGTTGAATGTGTCTTCTTAAATCGTGTTTTCTTGCACTCTCTTAGGCTCATACAATTAGGCCATTAAGTAACGGTGGGATTAGTAACGGTGTGATTAATTATATAGTACTTATATAATTAATCACAAAAACTTCTTCATACACTTACTACTTTGAATGAATAAACAAGCCACTTAATTTACTGCTTTGAGTACTGAATGTAGACGATTTACAAAAGGAAAAGTTTTGGAGAAAAGCGAGGATGTTGGAATGCAGAAAAAAAATCTAGCGAAACAATTAAAATAATTAAACCAAGCGATATAGATGCAAATCAGTACTTACTTAAAATGCTTTAAAAATTGCTATGAAAGCAGTCAATTATTGATTTCTTTAAATGCAATAAAACCATTGAATTGTAAAAAGCGGATGCACGAAAGTTTTACTACGTTATGGGTTAAACACGTGATATTTGTGCATAAAACTCTAAAATTAAAAGTTTAAAGATGCAATTTTAATTTTATGTTACATCTTCAAAGTTTAACAGTAGATTATAACTTATCTTTTTTTGTTACTTTCAAACCTTCAAGATTTATATTTATGCTTAGTGTTACTTTCAAAATTTAAAAATATACCTTAATTTGATGTTCTATCCAAAGTTTAAAGGTGGTAAATATTTGTTTGTGTTCTTTTATGGTAATAAACGTACAAAATGTTCCGTGTCTGCTATTCTAATTGACTTATTTTCGCTGGGCATCACTCCCTCTTGATTAGGACAACTCACATCACATGTAGGGTGAGATGACCAAATCTGATCTTGCAAATTTTCTCCTGCTTTTCAAAAGTAAACATTCAAAACGTAAATTGAGTTATATATTACATATAAACTATGTTACATAAAACTCTTTCTAGCAGAATTTCCAGTGGTAATGTTGATAACTTAAAATTTGACAGTCACTTCTTTTATGGTGTGAAACTCTCCTCGAATTACCCTAAGATTATTGTTTACTGGTAATGGTAGTTAAAGTCATTGTCACAAACCGTTGGAATTAGTAGATCAATTTTAAGAAGGGAGGGTAGGATGTAAGATGGAGGCACTCTAGGCATGTACTCTTTTAAATATTAAACGTACTATTATTTTTATGGTCGTCCAACTTGTTCTATAATTTATTACTCTATAATTCATTTGTTTTATAGTTTTTTATGTAGTAGTCCAATTAAATTAGTGGTACAATATAAGAAAATATATTCTTAATTTAGATCACTTTTTTTCTTTTAATATTACTTTCTTACATGCATAAATGTTGTTTACTTAAATCGTTCTTATGGTGTCTTACTTTTGAAATAATTGCTTAACTTCACTTTTCGCAATACAGTATCCTTATTCTAAGGAGTCCGGTGAACTTCTCCGACGTGAATCAGCATTAAGGGAAGCGGGATTGCCTAACATACTTTCCTACAAAAATCACTTTCAAATTTAAGTAAATTAGCTTCTTTGGGATTAATATTAGTAATTAAATGTAAGAAGTAAATTCGTACACGTGCCTGAAAAGTCAATCAATATTTCTTCGAACCATTTCTAAGGTAATGGTATCTATTTTAAAAAAAAAACTGTTTTTCTAAAAATCATCAGCATTTAGTAATTAACACTCAAAAAGTATTAAAATATTTCTTAACTTCCTGTTTCTTCCGCAGAACGTTGGTTGCATCATGCTGTTTATATTTACGCTTAGACTTTAATACGACACAATATTTTCCTAGACAACCAATTTTAGGTTTTTGTCCTTAAATCGATTATTTTAACGATCGGTTCAATATACGATAATTTCTTTCGAGCTTGTTGTCATAGAAATAGCTTTGAACTTTTTGTTTTCATCTTTACTGAGAATACGTATTTATCCCTTTCAGTTTGGAAAAACAAACGGGTTTGTTTATCAAAACTTCTAGAAATAATAAACATGTTAAAGAAACACGTGTGTTGCATGCAAAAATTAAAAAAATTTTAATGTGCAATTTATAATCAGAACTTATTGTTGTTTCAAATGCATTTCTTTTCTTGATTAGGAAAAAGGTTTCCACTTTATTTTTTTTTCTTAAATTTCAGAGATATTAATATATTTAATTTATCATAAATAGCATCTAAATCACGGAATAAGTGAATCGGCATTTTTTTGTGTAACATATAAAGTAAAACCGGTAGAGTTAGCGCTCAATCAGGAAACATGATAAGAAAGAACGAAAGCGTTAGTTTTTTGGCAACACAATTTGGTGAATGTTATAGCCTACATTTCTTCCGTATGCATTTCGATCACTATTTCCTTGTTATGCTGTAATTTAAAACGACATCAGACATAAAATCAACCCACCTCTTTTTCGCTTCTCTCCTTATAGGGCGGGTGATATTACGCACATGGGGGGGGGGGGGTTTGATAATAATTATATCATATTAACAATAACAGCAAGTAAGTTGTCAAAATAGCTGATAAAACGTTTGTTTAAAAAGTATATTGCAGTACTCTTATCACAATGAAAATCAGAGGAACAGTAATGACAATTCAGACCCTTACAATTGGAGAGCCCGCAATGAAAACGACATTGTATTGCTGCATTTTCAGAGAAAAAGCTTATGAATTAACTGGTAAGCCTGGCGGTCAGACGAAATGACCGCTGTTCTAGACATTATAAATATACAATTCTCCACGTAACCGGAAATGCACATCAAATCCAAGATATATTTATCAGGTAGAACAGTAAAGTTTAATGAATAAATAATAAACATATAATAATTTCGGAAAAAATATTCTTACCGAACAAAAAAAAAAAAAAAACAGCTAAGTTATAATAATCTGTAAAATAAAAATTAGTATTTACTATATAATCAAATTGTTTGTAAAAATATTTATTTATATTCAACATAATTATCGTCAAAACAATAGTTTTAACGAAACTGGAAAAAAGAGAGCTGCCACTTTAATATATATAAAAATCGCAGACGATAAATAAATTAAAACAGAGAAAGAAGGATTAAATTAAATATGCGTTTAAATTAAGTTGTAACGGAGATTGCAAATCTAGCGATGCCTTACTCAAAATGCTAGATAAATGTTCTGATTATTAGTCGTTTTCGTTATCGAAACAATTGTGTAGATGGCAGCACGGTGCAGTTTTCTCGGAGTACGAAATTCGGAATAAGTTATCGGCGACAGACATTCAAGCGGCTTATATATAAGTAAACACTATTATGTTGTATCTGTACAGCTACTTCAAGTATCGATGCACTCACACCTCCCCATCTCTCCAAAAATCCAAGTGCGCCATCTCACCTGGTTTCACCTTAATTCTTAAAGAACCAAGTCAATTAAAAATTGATAACATTTGCCATTTTGTGGCAAGATACGAATATAACGTACTTCACGCACATAGCGTACCAAAGTTTTTTTTTTGCTTCCGTGAATAACTTAAATAAAATATGACATGCTAAAGATTGTGTAAATACGGATTTGCACACAGAAATGTCATACCTTCTCCATACTTTGAAAATGTCAACAACAAACTTAAGAATTTTAATGTTTAGGTAAAAGATTATGCATAAAAATACAAAAATTTGTTTTGTAATTAATTTTACAATCAATGTTGCTGGAGAGATTTCCAAATTAAGTGCAAAATCATATATTTCTCCCCCAGCGCGCAACTGTTTCCGTTTGTTGTCAAATGATTTGTTCACTAACAAGCCTCGAACAAATTCTTTTACGTGCTAGCAAAATCCCGAACGGCATTAAAATCTGAATCGGAACTTTAATTAGATGAAATACAATTAAGAATTCGAAAACGCAAAACTCTATTCTGTTGTTTCAAGAGGAATTTTTTACTAGAATGGAATAGAAAAATATATTCATAGCGTTTTGAGAAGTCTCTTGGGCAGTTAGACGCTAGTTCATTTGTCTATTATATTCACTTCAAATTACTCAGTAATTCAGTTATTTTTCATTTAATCTATGATTTGTTTTGTCGTAAATGATTTATGTACTTGTGGGCTTCTTGTTTGATAGCTTACGAAATCTGCAGTCACGAATCAAATGAAATGCGATAAATATTTTGAGTAAACAATAATAAAAAGAAATACCTTTTATACTATAAAAGGCTGCATTTATTGCGAATACCTTAGCTGCAGTAATAAAATTAAATGTTTCAAAAATGTTATAACTTTTGTGAAACAAGTTTACATTTTTATTTCATTTGTTTTGGAAAATAATTATGTTTTCCTAAGCCCTAGAAACAGCTTATGGTAATGGTAACCACGCGGTACTTATTGGTTATATGTCCTACCGTTTCTTTTTTTTTTTTTTTGCTCACAAACAACGCCAAATGAAACTTAAACGAAGAAATTTTATATTAGCTTAAATTTTACGCGCTGATTTTCTTTCATTAAAACTTGTACTATGCACCACGTGTTTCAGACGTATACCATGTTGAATAATTTGCGCGCAATAAGAAGCAAAGAGCGCCTCACACCGTTCAGATTCCTATCTAACTAACTTTATGTGAAGGAGCGTACCCGGACCCGATGTTCACATAAATTCTAACTGCCATAACCCAGCAATGGTCACCGGAAATTAAACTGTATGATAGATTATGTTAAAATATTATATTTTATTTTTGTTCCTTGCATTTTTATTGAATTAATCTTATAAAGTTTATGTCTTTATTCAGCAACATAAAGTACTCGTAATTCACGTTAGCGACACTTCGAAAACCGCCGTCAAGATAGGGCGCATAACCGATAAGTATCAATTACGCTGTAAAAAATGGTCTTTTCTTGCTAGTACCCGGTAGAATTCGCATATTTTCGAATCACATGTATGTAATTATATTCATGATACATTTTCAGGTTGTGATAAGGAAAACCAAGATAGATTGAGCAGTCGGATGGAGGATGCACTTGAATTTTAGGAGGGAAGGGAGAGGAGTGAACTCACCGTGACTTCAAGTTTAGCTGTAAAGTAACAACAACTACTTGTTCATAAGTTTTTTTCTTCTGCCCGTCTGTGAGATAGAGTCGTCTTCATAGTTGGCTTTCGTACGGGCTTGAAATTTCATTAGTATTCCTGATGTTCTCATGGCGATAGGAGTATTGCAAGATACTTTTGATTAAAAGTTTTTTCACTAACCCACTAACCTTAAGTTACTGTGCAAACGCTTACAACTTTTTATAGAAACGAATATTTAAAAAAAATAGTCTGCGCAATCTCTCTTACCAAAATGGAAGACTTGGCGCATTGTATACATTACATCCATCTCATTGATAATGTTACCTGTTGAAAATCACATGTAACAGATAAAATGGGTGAATTTTGAGAAAACGTTTAAGAAAACATACGTAGTATCTTAAACTAAGTATGTATTGAATAATTTTTAACAACGGATAAATCTTGCCAATAAACTAATTTGCTAATACTTACTTATTCTAGTTTTAACTAACTAAGAAGCATATATTTTAAAATTTTAAACTTTTTATTGCTTAAGTGAATCTTTGTTTTACATACTATTATCAAAAATTATCTGCTAGTCCACCCTGGCTATAGTTGGAACTGCCACGAGTCGGATTTCAGCAAAACGAATTGTGTCTAGTTAACTTGGTTGCTGTAAAAACGAAATACAGATGTTTGCCTTGAATGTAGTGATGATGACGGTAACACGTGATTTATTTTAGCTTTCCATAATGTGGAAAACAAGTCAGTGTAAATTTTCCTGAAGTTTGATTCCCCTAAAATTCGCTCTTAACAGCATCTATAAACGTTTAAAAAACATAACTTAAGTTATCATTATTGTTGATCATGTTTTCGAATAGTGCGACGACTCTCCCGGTTTTACCTTATATATATATATATATATATATATATATATATATATATATAGAAGGTAAATCGGAGTTAGTCGCCACACTTAAGGAATTTTTCAATTAGTACATTGGAAAGGGAAATAACAACATCATGAAAAAATTATACTTTATTTTCAATGTTTAATTTGCTAAGTATACAAGTTAATTCTCTTCTCAACATTAAAATTACTGAGAAATTTAATGTTAAAGAAAGTTATTCAATTGCAGCATGTTCCCCCATATATATATAGGGAAGATGCCACCAGTTATAGGGTAAATACGGTGCTATGGCCGCTTCTACTTGCATCGCATGTGTAACATATTGCGTAACTCACTTATATTGCTGATATCTTATTAGAATAACAATTACGTTTATAAACTTTAAATATGAGGAACGGAATATTATAAAGGGGTTACTTATCACGTTAAATTCTCACGAGATCCAAAAATAACGCCGATTAAAACGATTAATTCACATAAATTCACAAGCCAAACTTAATATCAAACCATACTCTTCACACAAGGGGTTCAGTTCTGAAATCTATCGATACCTAAAAGTACTATTAAACTTCCGTCTTTCTCCAACTTACATCTTCCCCCGACTTACCTTATACAGGTACATACTTGACTTGGCTAAATAGAATGGGGGAGTAAGTTTTAAAATGTCTATACCAAGAAGCATAGTGGTAAAACCACACTTTTGTAAATATTGTCTGTGTTTTAAAGTATAAATAAACATCGGTTTTGATCTACACCTTGTCTGATCATAAAAAAATTCTTAAAAAACACCATTTGTATAATGTATATTGAAAGTATAAGGCTCTGAGCAGAAAAGGAAACTTTGGAAGCTAAACACTTTGACTATTTTCTAAACTTTTTAAAAATACGAAAGCTGGAAACAACACTAGCCAAAGAAAAATAAGTTTTTTAATTTTTACCTCATTTCTTAACCGTTTTTAGTGCTGCCACAACCTTAATATTAAAAAATTAAAAAAAAATAATAATCTAGAAATCCTTGCGACCTCTATAATAAAATATTTTCTAAGGATAATATTGAATTTTGTAGCACGTCGTATTTTTTAAAGTAATTTACTTAATAAAAAAGATGGTTTTTAAATTAGATGTTAATCTACCTAATAAAAAGATGAAGAGTTTTTCCTCCTTACATGAATCTTATATTTCTAGAAGGATTGGGACTCCCTTCATGCCCGAACGTGACCCACTGGGAGTCGCGACTCTCACATTGAGAAATGATGACATATTATAATATGTTTAATTAATATTTTAGCAGTGTATTACTTCTCTCTTCTGCTGTATCAATTTTTATTACTAAATAAAGCTATAATTAAATGTAGAAAATTACTAACACGTAAAGATAACTCCACCAAGAACTTTTTATGTCTTCTCGTTTAAATATTTCATTTTCACAAACAAAGCTGCTTTCTTAATACTAGCAGTGAATTTTATAACACTGAATTAATCATAAGAAAACATTTCCTCAGCAACCAATTTACAAACTTAAATTTTACCTCGCCGGTCTAAAAGCTCTTATGAACGCTATGTATTTACATTACTGAGATGCTGCATAATTTAAAGTATTATTGCATTAAGTAAGATGAAACCTCAAACTTCAAATATGACTTAATACCAGACTAATACGTTTAACATTAAACTCGTATTTGAAATTTCAACGAAACCTCAAAGACATTGAAGTTTATAGAGAAAAGAGCATATCTTGAGAGCAATCCTTTTAAATTAAATTTCGTACTGGTTGCTTTTGTTGTGGAAGGCTCTAGAAATTTGCCTTTTGCACGTGCAGCAGGATCTTATGCTCTCTGAAGTGGGTTCTGTAATTTGTTAATTAAACATGATTTTGCTTCAGTAATACTCAGTGTGACTCAATCTAAAATATTTTTTAAAAATTATTCTCAGGTGATATGTAACTAGGTTTTGAACAGAAGAGAAGGAAGTGAATGAAACGGGTCATGAATGAATGAAAATGACTTAAGAATAGTAATATTCGTTATTATTTTTTTCTGCAACCACTTATCTTTTTGCGCATGATTGAGAAGAATTTCGCTATGAAATATAACAATTTCATGCGTGTAAATATTGAGTACCATGCTGCTAGTTAAATGATGTCTGATCAAAATATCCCCATTTTGTTTTACATCAACCCTGTTCAAAAATATTTTTATTCTTTGTTTATTTTCTTTTTTTAATATTTGACGCCTATTAATTTTTTTCAACTAAATTTCATCATCGAGAAAGTTTCTTTTGTGTATAAATTTAAACAAAATTAAAGAAGCGACTATCGATTTACTCAAAATTAGAATTTTGTAGAAAATTATTCGGACACATAGTATAGCAAAGATCTGAAGTTTCCAAACGCAATACTTTAAAATGAAATGACTTACGGTTCCTTACGGAATAACGAGGTATAAATAACACTCTAAATGTAAATACTGAATGCTTACAAATGGCAGTAAGTATCATCTACGGTTCGAGTGCATTTCAAAGATAAAGTTCTTTAAAATTTTTATTTTTAATTCCAACATAAAAACGTGTTATGCATCAATTAACCAATTTATTCATAAATAACTAGTAACAACAAAAAGCAACAATAGGACGATTGCTGCAGTGTGAAAAATATGATGACTTATAATATTGAAAAGAAAAAAAGAAGTGACGAGAGAAATGCACCATAAACAATAAGAAACCCTATTCCACAAACCTATAACTCCGCGCAAAACCAATTTTTTTATTTCATTATATATTTAAATCCCCAATAATTACATTTAAAGGCACGAAAATGTTTTTGAATATGTAATTACTTTCCCATATTCCACCATTATAATATATATATATATATATATAATGTGAGTAAAATTTTTATTGGTAGGTATCGTAGAACTAGTCTTCATATAAAAAAGCAGTTTTTTAAATGTATATTATGAAATATAGTTATAATCCTTGTTGCAACTGATTACTTATCATAACTTGATGCAGCTGCTGTAGTTATATGTGGACAATTGTAATGTCAAAACGTCTCAATAATCATTCCTCTTTTATTCTCTCTCTCTACCAACAAGTCCCTTTTAAGCACTTCCAAATTAAAACCCTCAAGGAATGCAAACAACCCCCAAATGATGCTTTTAAACGACACTTATTATCTGATGTCTTTTCGCAAGGAAAACTGTGAGCTTTTACAAGCCTCAAACAGCGCGCCCACTGCTTCAGACGCTGCTTGTCTCTCTCTCACTCATTCTCTTTATCTGGATACTTCTAATCAACACAAAGACTTAGACCCCAATCCGAAGCTTTTTAAGTGAAGCAGAGAAGCATTATGTGCGAGATAGCAAAGAGTTAAGAGTAAGATTTTTATTATTAAATCACATCATCAACTAGAGCAGGAGGCTGCTCTTTACATTCACAAAGAAATAATTGGGCCTCCAGTTTCTGGTATGCTGTGGTGTGCTTGATAAAATGGAGATAAAGTAGCTTAATTACGTGAATAATACGCGTCATATAATTACTAAGAGGATTCACCACTTCTCTTTTATCTTTCTGCTAAAAGTGTTTCTAAAGCTTCTCCATTTACGCTTTTCCGTATTGTTTGAGGATTTTTTTAAACAAAAAATTTCATTATCGTAGATTTGTTAAATGATTTAAGTTTATTACAAACATGGCATGTACTTTTTTGAGGAAAATCTATATTTTCTGTATTGCTAAATGTAGCTCGACACCTTTTTTTTTGTGGGGGGGGGGGGATATTTATCTTGCAAATAGTTATCGAGGTAAATGATTTTAGGCTTTAAAGCTGAAACAAGTGATTGTCGAATAAATTTCCGTTTTTCTTGAATCCTAGTAATTAGATCACCCTCTTTGGATAACATAATGAAAAATGCAACTATGCTCATTACAAAAATAAAGAAAAAAATAAGCCTCTGCACTACTGTCTGTTTCTAGAGGTTTTAAAGAGGTACATATTTACTTTATATTTAGTAATGAAATGAGCAGTAAATAAGGGTTCCTTTATTTCTCTGACAATCATAGAGATTATTTTTACAAATGCCAAAATTTTCTTTAAATACTAAAAAAATGATTTGTAATTTTTGTTAATGTTTTTTTTCTGTCAAACCAAAAAAATAACTGATTTCATAAACCATTTGTGTGCCCCTCCCCCCCCCCCCCAAAAAAAAAGAAACCTCCTCTTCAACGATGCCTACTATCATTTTTAACGTATTGCAATTATATGCTATGAATAATTCAAAAAATAGTTGCGAAATTGGGATCAAGTACATATTTTTACCGAGAGAGAAGCAAATAAGACTTAACAAGTAGCTCAGTAGTTTTTTCCCCCAAAGCTTTCAGTCATAAACATACATATCCCATATTTAAAAAAGCTTTGCCGAGTCAACTAATATTACAAAAAATAATGATATAATACCGGCAGCTTAAAAAAAAGCAATATTTTTAGCTGCGTAAAGGCATTTAACCATTCCAAATATTCTTCAGTTAAAGAGTAACTGTTCAAAATGCCCATTTTATTGTGATAAAAGTTTAAAATACGTATATGAATATATGACTGTTAAATTGTTGATAACCATGATTTTGAAAATGGAGAAATTCAACTTTTCTCAATTTTATATTTTATTTGTTGAAAGAGTAACTGAAAACGATTTTATCAGCTATGAACATGATATGGCCGAGATATAATATTTTAATCAGATTTATTATTGTAAACAAGTTATTTCCAGTATATTTTTGAAATAATATTATATCAAGTCATTTCTAAATGGTACAGTAAATGCTTAAAATATTACTCAACCATTTAATCCCTGCATTTTGGGGTTAAACACCAAACGTTTAACGATTAAATTAATTTTCCAAAGGAAAAACACCCCTCTACACTGTAAAAAATACAGAAAGGAAACTGAGAGTGTTTCTTTCAATTTATCAAGAACTTCTTTCGAATCAAATCATCAAGTTTTTTGACAACAGTTTCTCAATAAAATTTTTATTTATCCGCACTCTGTACAGTTACAGAGAAAGATCTGTTCAGTTACGTAAAACCGAACATCTGAGCGTGTGACTACCACATTAAAAATTGTAACCAAATGCATTATTAAACACTTGAGATCTGTGTTGTCATTAAATGCAATAAATACTGCTGGCGTGCGCTTTATTACCAGCTCAATCTTAGCCCTAACAATCGGCTGCCAATCCATCCAGCTCCGGAGGCATCTTTGGTCGAGTGGCTTGACGCTTAGGAACCACAACAGCGTAGACTCATGCGAACTCACTTTTGACTTTGTGCACCAGAAATATTGATTTAGCGTACTCACATATGGCGTTCCTACATTGGCACATTATATGTTGCAATCAATTTACATAATATTTTTTATTCTCTTTGATTTCCTTTTTCGAAGATTTTGTAGTTCTATAGTTTAGTTCTACGTAATTTTACGTCAGGAGATTTTCATGTATTTTTGGAGGCAGAAAATACAATGGAATCGTAGTAAAAAATTAATTTTGCAAAATTAATGTTGATACACAGGAAAATGAGCTGATTTTGTTCTGCTGTTCATAAAAACTTCAGAGTGAGAAAAAAAATCAATAACAAAATAAAGAATTTTCATTAATTCAAGTTTAAGTAAACTTGAATTAATAATCATTTCATTCAATCAATTTAGATTGGAATTGAATTAGGTAAAAAGTTAATTCTGGATAGCCTCCTAAATAAAATTTCAGATACTTATAAATTTCGAAAAATGTGACATCAAGAAAATAACATAATGCCTAGAAAAAGGCTACCCCATTCCTAAAGTTTAAAACCAAAAATACATTTTCATTTTAATCTTCTTCACTAAATAAATATCATTCCAATTTTAATCAGATAAAAAATAACAATATTTTTATAACTAAAACTTCTCACAAAACTGCTTTGCTTACATTCTAGCCGTATAAAATATTCCCCAATTTGTGCCTATTTCTGCCATTCCTAATTATTTGCATTCATATGAATTCTGAATAAAATCCGTAATTTATTCATTTTCCGCGTAATGCTGTTGGAACATTGAAACATTGAGGAAATATTTTGCATTATACTGGCTAGTTAAACGCATGAAATTAGTAAGAAATATCGCTCATCTACAATTTTTTGCAACAATCAATAATATTAATTCTTATTTGATGTTTACAGTAAGTAAAAAATAACTATTTTTTGTACAAATACCCCTGATGCCGGTACAGCAATAGATAGAATATAACACTATAAGACACTATCGAAAATTTGAACTTGCTTTACAAATTCAAAAGTGACGACCAGCAACAGGCACCGGGCTCAGCTAGGCTGGTCCTAGTCAATTCAACAATGTCCAAGGAACATCAAGAGCCCTCTTAAAACCTTTTGCCCCACTGCAAGCAACAGTAGATTCCGGTAAGCTATTCCAGGGGCCTATAACCCTATTGTAGTAGAAATTTGTCTTAATTTCAAAGTTAGCCTGAGACTTGAAAAGCTTAAAACAATGACCTCTGGTTGCACCTTCTGTGCAAAAATGCACTCCTCAACATTTTCCATTTTAAGGAATTTAAATAACAAATAACTTAATCATGTCCCCTCTAACTCTCCTTTGTTTAAGACTACATGTTCAGCCTTGTAAGCCTGACCTCATAATCTAGCCATTTACATGGGTCCAAAATCAACCACAAGCAGCAGGGAAATCTTGAAAATAGCCGTAGGGTTGGAGGGGAATGCAACACTGCTTTTGAAAATTTCGAAATGATTTTGTCACAATAAATACCAGTGATACACATTTCGTTAAATGTTTAGTAAGACAACAGAATACTTTGCTTTTTAGGAGGAAGTTTAATGTGAAGTTTGTGTTTCATCATTATTTCAACATGGCACCTTAATTCCCAGGAAAATCGTAAAAAGCATACATGACAAAGAGTTGCAAATGTGCAATTAAATAAATAATGTGTCATTAATGTATCAAAAACATAAGTATGGCAGCTTTAGTTCATGAGATATTCTCCTTCTTTCTCTTTTTATGCAATTCAAAAATAAAAACCACATAAAAAGAATTTAAAGCACTAACAACTTTGTCTCCGTGTTTTTCCTTTCTTACACAGCTAGAAATTTTTAATGATTGAAATTAATTATCAATGGACTTCTAAATTAATGCCGTACTCTACTGCCTCGTAATTTATTTTTTTTAAAGATTAGACAGTTTAGCAAACGAAGAAATGTCGCTTGGAGCTGAATATTTGATGAATCCATGTCTCAAAAATAAGGAAAAAACAACGAAAAAGAAAAACGTTTTTTGGTTCTTAATCTGTATTTCTTTCCGTAATTGATTGAAAATACATTTTTGTAAATGTAGGCTGTAACTTCGCTTTTTTTTATGTTTCCAGGAGCAGTATATGAATAAAAAGTACATGGGTGAGAACTAGTTCGTACGTGTTTATTAAAAAATACGCTATTTATTCAATTCTGCAAGAAAGTTTTTTTGTGAAATTAGAAGAAAAAAATGTTTCTAAAAGTCCATTTATGTGACACAATAAACATTTCTGGTTGAAACAATATTTTGACAAAAGAGTTATTTTTTTAAAATTCTATTGTTTTCCAGTATCTAGTAGTGTAAAAAATCGAAATCTAAAATTTCAACCCAGTATTATTTGTGTATGTGAAGGTATTTTCAATTGATTCATTTTTAGTTTATCGCTTTAATTTATTGATACTTTAAAAAATGCTAACTATATTTTGTTTTTAAATACTATAGACTATTACATGCAACACGTATGTTTTTCTAAGCATTGATTCAATGATTTTCGTTTTATTTTGAAATATAAACCAAAACGGCAAGTAGTAACAAGGTACATTAGCCAGGATGTTTGTATTATTGTCATTAAAGCACACTATCGTAACAAACACTAGTTTATTATAAATTGCAAAATATTTACGCTTATGTATTATATTTATGCTTCTGCAATTACATTTGCAAAATATAAAAAAAAATCTTTAAATTTATTTGTCTCTTGTATTTATCAGCAATATATTGATACATTGCTAGGGAAGGCATAAATTCATGAAAGTAATAAATCATACAGATAATAACTTTATTTACAAATTAAGTTTTAAATTTGGATACAATTCACTGCCAGTGCCCGTCATGTTTCAGATATGCTCTACTGGCAAAACATCTGGCCCAGATATTGCGCAGCTTGTTGCAACCTTTTCCGCTGGTACATGGGAAACATATTGCAATATCAGTAATAATAGTTAACGTTCCTACGAGCAATACAACTTACGGTACGATTGAAGAAAATCAGCTTTCTCCGAAACCCCCAGCCTATACAACAAAAACAAAACAGATGTTGTGATTATGTGCCGCTCAGGAAACAGTCTTTGATCACTGACTTTACATCTTTTTGCGATTGTCCATATTTGTCACTTCCGAAGGGGCTTCAAGTATCATTTCGCCCTTTAATTTCAACAGAAAAGTCAAATTTCGGGGTTTTACACTGATGTCACAACCTTTGCTTGCACTTAGAAACTTATGGTCACATTTTTAATGGTTAAAATCGCACTAGCTGCTACAACTTTTAAAGACAGACAAAAACGTTTGAATTAATGCATTAATACAATTGTTTCTATATACTTACGTAGTGGTTCCAACCATTTTTCTCCATCAGAACCCTTTTGAACATCCGTTGTGTGTAACAGGTAAGAAAACAAAAAGGAAGCAGTTTTACGTTCAACATTTCTGAACTTCTAGCGCAAAACCACGATAAATACTTTTACTTTCAGGTCCTAATGGCAGCTACGTGAATCTTTGAGTTCGTGGTTGTACAATGCACAAGAAATCCGAAATTGCGTTTTACGTTTCAAGAACATCATTAATTAATCATAAGAAAGGAAATTTTCACGAATCTCTTGAAACGATAACGAGCATTTGTTAAAAAGTCACTAAGAAAGTCTCCGGATATTTTTATACTTAAGATATAACATGATCTGCAAAATTTATCAGTGCATCGAGTGTAAAACATGATACATGATTAGGTTAAAACATTTTACAATTAAACCCATCTTTTCTGATCAGTATTCACTCTGCTTTGTGTTGTTTGAATATACTCAGTTCTTTTAAAATTTAGAAGAGATTGACGGCAGCAGAAACTTTCAATTCCAATGCTTTTTGGTTTGTATTTTGTGTAAAATCTTCATCCACGTTACCTTTATGCAGGGTTTACTGGTCTCTTTTTCTAAACTTCTATTATTGTTTTTTAAATGCTCCTCATTGACAATGTAACTTCAAAACTCTTTTTGTAAGTAAAGAATCAAGTTTTCAAAGGATGTGTTGTCCCTAAATAAGGGTAATTGGAGGAGCGAGAGCCTACCATAAAAGAAATGGCTGTCAATTTTTAATTATCAAGAATATCAGTCAAAATTATGCCAGGAGGAAAGTTGTATTCCATTGTTTAAATATATGCACCTCAATTTAATGTGATTTTTTTAAACTTTTGACCTAAAAAAGAAACTTTGCAACATCGCATTTGGTCATCGCACCCGACAAGCGAACAGAGATGCCTCAGTAAAATAGATGTGAGCCCCGCGAAAATAAGTCAACTAAAATAGAAAACGCGAATTTTGTACGTTTATTACCATAAAAGAACATTTTAAAAATATTTGCCCCTTGAAACTTTGAAAAGAACACAAAAAAATAAAGGAACATTTCTTAGTTTTGAAAATAACATTAAAAGTACAGTTACACCTTTGAACTTTCAAAGTAACATAAGAAATGAAATTATACCCTACATTTAAACTTCGAAGGTGAAACATAAATATAAAATATCCACCTTAAATTTTTAATTTTAACCCTTCTTTCATTAAGTTGCGTATTTCATGAATCATAAGATAACCTTCATCCATTCATTTTTTTACAATCAATGCTTTCAAACCAGGCAATAGTTGACGTGTTTTTAAAACAATTTTTACGGCATTCCAAATAAGTACTGGCTACCATCTATATCTCATGCCCTTATCCTCTTAATTGCTTCTGTTATGTTTTCTTCAAGCCAACACCCGCTAGTTTCTCCAGAACTTTTCCTTTTATAAACCCTCTGGATTCAGCACTCAAAACGGCAAATTTAGTGAATTTATTGTTCACACAAAAGAATCAGTACATGAGAAAGTTGTTATGTTAAATAATGTGAGTATTATACGGTTTATATTATGGTTAATTGTCTGAAAATTGACCTATAGTAATCTAAGAAACGGTGATTAAAGAAGAGCCGTTCAACTAAGCTTGTATGTTTTACAGACTTATATAATGTCACCCTGCACTGCTTTATGTACTTTAAATTAATCACCACTATACATATAATTTAAATTAAGTAAATATGTAGAACAGAAGTTCCTAAGCTATTAAATATTGCAACCCACTTGTTTAGAACTCCGTTTGTAGCGGCCCACTTCATTTGAAACGCAGCTTTTCAGACAACTGCTTAGATATTAAAAATAGAAAAGAAAGAAAAAAAAGCATATTTGGTTTGCTAAATACGATTCTGACGAACATCATATTTTGTATCTAATAGAGAATTTAAGATGTCAAATAACGACTTCTACATGGAACAGGAGGGTGGGGGATATTTATCAAGTATTGACTACAAAAATTAAATGTTTCATGATTTGTTCCTTTTATTTTACACTTAAATCTCAATTTCCGCAGCTTAAAAAAATGCGGAACTTCTCCCTGTTTTATAACTTTTATTTTCAAAAGTAATTTTAGACACTTTATTAGCGATAAAACTAAATTCTAGTGCCCATTAAAGTACCGCGACCCACTAAAAATCGATCCAAAACCCACCAGCGGGTCGCGACTAATAGTTTGGGAAACGCTGACGTTAAATAAATTAAGTTACACTGCATATGCAATAAATTAACAATCTGCTCAAACTAAACTAAAGCTATATGTACATAATAAACTAAAAAGCATTCTGTGTATAACAAATTAAGTAACAATGATTACAAAACTGAATTTATCGAAATCTATAAAAATGTGGTAAAGCATTTGTCCCCACGTCATGCATAGCGGGGCATCTCTTCTTTTTCTCGTCTGAAGCATCTGCTCTTTTTTTGTTGCGAATAGATTCGCCATTACGTTATTCCTATTAAAACAACGATTAAGACTGTCTGGTTTTACCACGCGATATTATAATAAAATCAATTTTTCTTTCACGTTACGATTTGTGTCATATTGACAGAATTACTTGTGCTCCCGTTACAAATTAAAAACCCCGAATTTTCACTTGAGTCAAAATCATAGATCACTTAACAAAATTCTTCAATATCTTGGGTTCTTCTGCTACAAAAACCAAACATATCACACCATGCAGCATTCCGCTTAAGTGTGAATAATACACATATTTTGTGTTGCACTGTTAGAAATTTCATCATGAAATTACGGTTAAATGACCGGCAGCAGTCTGTCCATCTTATTCACCGTTAAATTTACGGTTTGGAACATTTTTCTATCTTTAAGGGACCTAACCATTTCCAATTAACTTGGTTAAGAAGCCGTAAATACAAAGTTTATGGTTTTAAAACCATTTAAAAATGGTTTCAAAACAAAATTTTCACCGTTTTTGAACCATTTCGAGGCATAGAATCTTCGAGGCGTAGAAACCGTAAGCAAAGCTTTCAGGAATCGAACCCCGAATGCGTGGTGTACAAATCTTGCTCTCTATCCACTCGGCCACCGTCATCACGTAAAGCGGACGCTTATTTATCAATAAATCTTCTTTTCCAACAGGCAAACAGCCTTAAATTGAGATTTCAGTTTTTGATTGGATCTAAATTTATTTTTGGTCTAAATTTACTGTATATTAACGGAAATTATTTTATTTGCTGCAAAAATTAAAATACAAACAAGCTTCAGCAGCTCAAATTATGGGTTCGCTCATTCGCAAACAGTTTGGGAATCCGATGTCTCCAATTTTTGATTTACTTGTGTATGTGTTTCTATTTAGTAGCCACTGCTTAAGCCACTTTTCTTTTCTTCTTTTTTTATATACACATGCAGATTTTAACTGATAAATCCGTATTCCTATTTTAAAACAACGTACGACCGGTAAGGTTTCGCAACCAAGATGGATGCCCGATTCTTATTGAGCGCTTGTAAATTACGGTTAGTTAAGTGTTCTTTAGGATAAACAGAGAATAAACGATTTTTTTCGCAATCAGTGGTTTGAATACCATCTTTTTAATGGTTATTCAACTGTTGATAGTAAAATAACAATCAAATAAATGGTTATTTTACTATTTTCTTACGGAAATTTTTAACAGTGTTCCCTCTTTGATATTCTGACGTAAACATACCAAATGGGGCAGTTCTTCTAGCATAAATCCAGACTTTAACTGCATGATTCCATAATTAATTATTCTAGAACATATAATAATATCCTCTCAGAAACGTGGTTGTCGTAAACTACACTCATTTACCCAGCAGCACTTAAAAAATTTTAAAGGGTTTCAAATAAAAAGGATGAAATTCATTAGCTAAATTTTTCTCTAGATGTTGAGAACTGTATGGCAGCAATAAATAAGAAATCATTAAAAAGGTACAGCGAGAAATAATAATATTATTTATTAAGAATTACGTTTTTGCCTAAAGCAATGCTATAATTAGCAAAGGAATAGCTTTTACCTCCGTAAAAATATTTTCTACTAATTAATAATTCATCTGTAACTTGTGAAAACAATCTCATTTTTATAAAGTAGTAGTTAAATATTCAAAACATTTCTTGCAAGGTACTTTTACCTTTGTTTTCTTTATTATTAATACTTCGTCGTTCGTTAAAATATATTTTGTAGCAAACGAAAAATGTTAATATTTTAAGATAAATGCTGAAATTTGATTATTAACATGACTGACTATAATAATATATGTACACCAAGTGCATTTCTCGACATATCGCTTATAGAAATGAACAGTGTCATATCTGCAAAATGGACACGTTTCAAGAGAGGCGTTTGCACATTTTACAATTTGTTTTATTTTATTGCCTTATTTGTTTCAATGATTATTACAATCGATTTTGTTCAGAAAATAGTTATTTTTCTAGTTTCCTCTCACGTGGTGGATGTTAATGATACCAAAAAAAAAATAAAATAACTATAAAAAGTAGTTATTACAGTGTTGCACCAAAAAAATAAAGTTGCCTTCTAGCCTTAGTTTTTGAACATTTTCTCAAGATCAGTATTCCCAATGTAAAGAGCGCAAAAATCTAAACATTTTGATATAAAAACCAAAAAAAAAAAAAAACCGATATTATGAAGATATGACACTGTTCATTTCTATAAGCGATATTTCTAGAACCGTTAATAAGTTTAGACATTGAACAACAGGGGGGGGGGGTGCTATGGGGTATCACAACAACGATTATCGATATAAGAGTGATCCAGAAATGGGGGGAGCGCAATTGATACTTACTTACTACATATCTATTTCTAAGCTTGATTGTTAAAAAAAATGTAATATTTTACATAATCTAGATATTGTACACGTGAAAAATGTAAGGTCCATGACTTTTGATCAGCAACGAGATCAGCACTAATCCTTTCAGAAGCATTATTCATGCTCCCATGAGCCGTTTATTTTAAAGGTGGGACAAGTTCATTTTTTGTTATTGTGGGATATTTTCAGTTTTGTATTTCAGTATTGGTAGAACTCCGTTATTACATTATTCAAGGGACCGTAATATTTTTGACACTATAACCAAGTGACACTATAGGCAATAAACGTTGAAGTGTATGGGCACATGAGACGGACCAGAATATCTTGACGTTATTGCAGATTTGTCATTTTAATTAGTTCTCTATAACTAACTTTAACTTACAATGATGTTTAACGCTAAAACTTATATCTCCCAAATGCTACAGTTCGGTTTTTTTTTTGCTATAAATTGATTACATATGAAACAATCATAATATGTTTTATCTATAAAAAGGTTAAAAAGGTTTTTTTTTCAAGAATGGACTTATTCTTACTTTTAAAAGAGACGGTTCATGTGAGGCAGTGAGAAGTAAAGAATGTAAGTTACACTGTAAAAAATTCTAGTTCAACTTTCACCAAAAACATGGAAAAAATGGTGAAATTTGGCTGCAACCAACATTTGGGATAAAAGTTGAACCCTTATAATGGTGAAGTTTCACCTAGTTTCACCATAAGTGGGAAAGAAGGAACCATTATAATGGTTCAACTTTTATCCCAAATGTTGATTGCAGCTAAATTTCACCATTTTTTTGGTGAAAGGATGAACTAGAATTTCTTACAGTGTACCAAAGAACCATTCT
Organism: Octonoba sinensis; assembly: GCA_038502835.1. Taxonomy (NCBI): domain Eukaryota; kingdom Metazoa; phylum Arthropoda; class Arachnida; order Araneae; family Uloboridae; genus Octonoba; species Octonoba sinensis. The sequence goes on along the minus strand of CM076598.1, from coordinate 210,874,796 downwards.
GAGTAAAACGCGTTCAAAGTTTGTATCTTCAGGGACCTTTTATGTTTTTTTGTTAGCTAAATACATTGCTGTGGAGCAACTGTTAGAGCTATTGCATCTCTTGGTGCTTTATCTACCATTTGCACTTATCTCAAAATTTTCAATTTTGTCACTTACACCTCATTGCTTCTAGATGCCTCAAGTGTAAAGTAGCTGTCCATGTAATACTTTTATAGATTATTACTTATTTACAACAGGTCTATAAACAACAGGTAACTTATTTTTCTTAGCAATATCAGGATTTTATCCCACATTTGAGGCAAAATGAATTTTAAAATGACGTACTTAATACAAATTTCATTTTGCCACACTTTGCAGAAGAGCATCTGTATTTTAATAGCCTCATGTATGATGCACGGAAAAGTTGTCAACATGTTGTTGAATCATGTGCAGCAGTGATGTTGAAAAAAAAAAAAAAAAATCTACAAATGCTTTGCGTGCGTGTCTATGAGAAATATATTAGTTTCATTTTTGTTTATTTTTAAACTGACGTTTAGGAACTGACTTTTGTTGATAATTATCTGTAAAAGTACTATTTGATTTTTATTTTACATCAAAAATCAAAAAGAGGAATATAGGACGAACCTTTCCAAATACAGCATTATAAAACAGCTTTACTTTATACCTATAAATTCTTCAATCTTCATTCGCTGTAAACACGTTTAAATCTTGCTTCTCTTAAATTAGCATGATTAATTTGAAATAAAATTCTACTGATGTTTTACTTAAAACAAACAGCAAAGTTTAATGTTCCTAGTGTCATTAAATCCACCAGGAATCAATGTTTGCAAATTTGCAATAGCGTGAAGATTTATTCAGAGAACTGCTAGATTGGCAGAAAGAGAAAATTTAATGCCCAAAAGGAAAATTAAAATGGTAGCAGCTCTCAAAATGAAGTTGAGAATTCCATCCCTCATTTTGAAAGGTCTTCGCGGCTGAAATAATGGACGGAATACGTAACGAAATTCTTGCCAGTCGAAACAAAACACCCAAGAAATTTTCTCTTCGGAGATTCTGAAGTCGCACAGATCACAAAATAATGCTCGGTATGCAAATCTAAAGTGCAAAGCATGCGAGATGCATCCGCAAAAGAATTCGGTGGTCTAACCAATTTCCTGAACGCGTTTTGCTTAATAAAGAAAGGCTTAGCTGGATTTGTGGTTAAATTTAAGAAGAATGCCGATATAAAATGTTTGTTTCATGTAATTCTCTTATTTCAGAAACTAAGATTAATTTATTATTTTTCCGATATTGCATTCTAATTTATTTTGTGATGTAGTGCGCATTGCACTATTAATCCATAAGTTAGAAATTGTGCACTCTACTAACAAAAGTTTCATAAAGTATAATCAGTAAAAAAACGAATGTTCTTATAGTGCAAGAGTTTGTGCGGTTGCAATTTTGTGTTGCATTTGCATTGGGTTTTCTCATTTAGTTTTTCCACAGTAAGGTAAAGGTTTTGTTCCCTAATATAAGACATAAAACAACTCCATTTGTAATAAATCCAATTTACTTTAAATAATATATTATTTCTGTTTCAAATGAAATATATTTGTACATTTAGATATATTGTTCTGAATGTTGGGTTTTTGTGTAAAGCATAACATTTAGCTTTTATTTTTATTTTTTTTAAATATTGAAGGATAATATGTTTAGTGGGGAATTAGGTGTAGGACGGAATTTTAATGAATATTTTTAACATATAAAGAAGAAATATATTTTATTTATTTTGAGGTTATTTTAGAGATATATTGGAAGAACAATTACAGAAATTGTCAAACATTTTTTTTTTTTTGAAAAATCCCGGAGATATCAGCTGTTGCACACTGTAAGTCGCAACCCGAATCGGCAGTTTGCGTACATCCTGGGAGGTTACAATTTTTATCTGAAATCATTTTTTTAAAAATTTACTTCTTTTATAAGTGTATCTTCTAGTTGAACTAAAATCATCACAAAAAATTGAATATTTTTTTTTTTTTAGAACGGGAAAGTTAAGAATGATTTTTAACCCTGTTTTTTTTGTTGTTCTTCTTTTACAATAAAAAAGTAAAAATAAAGATATACTTATGATTCTAGTTCAACTAGAGCGTATATATATAACGAAAATGTGTGCTGAATTTGATAAGGATTGATCAAAAACGCTGCGAGCTAGAGTGTACGCAAATTCGAAAAACGTAGCTTCGAGAAAAACGCGTTTGAAAAAAAAGAGTGATAGTGAAGGTAAATTTAGGGCAGTAATTGAATCATTTTTTAAATACTTATAGAAACTAATACTTATAGAAATTTCTACCCGAGGTCTCAATTGTTAAAAGAAATAAAGGGACATCTCCTAACGTTCTTCTGTCTCTCTAATACAATTCAGGTCATTCATGAATGAGGGACTACCTGCTCAACCGCTCGAAAAGAGGCGCTCACTCAAATCCTTATTACTTTTAAATAACTTTGAATTTTGCTTCGAAATTTTCAGGGTATATACTTAAATAGTTGTATAATCGATTTATGAAGATTTTTTTTTTATATATTTTTTGAGACCTGCACACGTATTTCCCCCATTAAACAGAATGCAAACTCACTGCCGTCAAGTAAGGTATTCTTACTGGCTCTGGTCTCCAGGATGTTTCAGACTAAAATTTCGCTTCATAAGTCTCAGGATTCATTTGATAATTGAAAAAAAAAACATAACCGTTCTATATTTCAGTGCCAATAGATTTTGCATGGGAAAAAGTTACTGCTAAAATTCTGTGTGTAAATTCTATTTACATTCAAATCATGAGCACACAGTTTAGAAAATTAAAATCCTTGGGGGAAAACTATCTAAATCCATATTTTGCCAAATTGAGTTTTCAGTACATTAATACAGTATTATGGGCAGAATACATATGCGATATCATTTAGGGAAGAAAAGCGCAGACGACCCACGCATTGATGACGATTATGACGAGCAAACAGAATCAAAATCCAGAAGAAGAAAACTTCAAAACGAAATTCTGAGAATTCAGAGACTAATGACTTGTGTAAGACTTATGTAAGACTAAGGACTATAATCGTTTTTTCCCAGAAGCCCTTCAAATAATAAATTAATTGTGTTATCAACATTTTGAAAAATAATTTTATAAAGATTAAAAAATGCAAGAACTTCAGAAAAAAGGCTTTCTTTTCAGTTTAAAAAAAATGTTTCTTTTTAAGAGAAAATATAGGCTCTCTAGATACGTTCAAATATATAAACTGAGGAAAAGGAAATTGTATTCCTTTAGACATCCAAGAACAAAATATAAAAACGCATAAACAAAAAACTGTTAGTTCATGTTAGCTAAAATCTATTTCTCTTTGGATTAGATTTCAAATTACTTTCCAAGAAACCCTTTTTTTTACTGAGCGTGATTGTTTTATTTTTAGACGCACATGGTCAGTACTTACTTTTTCCACCAGATGTTTTTAATCGTTATTTGCTTCGCAATTCTTTCAAAAATTTTCTATCCCTCTTAGGCGTGCTATTCAAGCCGAAGAAAGCTTTCTCCGAATTCAGAACTTTAGATACGAGTTATCAAAACATAATTTTCACAAACTTTTCAAAAGTGCTTAACCTCTCGTTAACCTTGTGCAATAAAACGAACGCAGAAAGTAAGAGCTAAACGTAAAAGTTCATTGAACTTCAAACATCTTAAATTAATCTTCAAAACACACGTCGTAAAGATTTATAGAAATTAAATAAGTTTGATTTTAGCACAAATAGCTTTTTAACTATACATTTGCTTAAAAAATGTTACTAATTTGTATATTGCTGAAATTAAATTTCTAACAAAATGGTGGACGAATTACGTTTGCATTATTCCAATGAATGCATGAATACAGCCACTTTAATAGACTAATGTGCTTCTTGCAAGGAGGAAAACATGTTTCATGATATGTAGAGAGGGTGCAAAGGAAACATTTTTACTGTAAAATATTATAACAATTTTGAGTTTAAAATATTAAAAAAAAAATCGTATTAAAGGATGTTTTGAACTTAATTATTTTTATTCATGGATGAGAATTCAAAACCAGTATCTTGTAAAACACTTTACCCTTCCATATGTTTTGTTAAACCACGTATCATTAGCAAGGATGGCTCCCAATATGCTCCTCCAAAAAAAAAATCAAGCGCAACTTTTCCTTAAACATAAAAAAGTTAAAAATAAATGGATCTAATATAAATATATTTGATAGTTGGATAGATTAACTATTAGTTTTAAAGAACACTCTTCATTTTGACATGCTGAATTCTTATTACTTTTTAAAGCTTATTTTCCAAACAATAAGTTAATCTGATTTTTTTGAAAAGAAAATGAATGATTTTCGAAACATAAATATTATTTAAAACAACTTTCAAACCTCTTATTCATTTTCAAAACTGCAAGTTGTGTAGTAACAAAATATTATTACATATATTGTCTTAAGCATAAAATCTGATTTTGAAGATTTAATTTCAATTTCCGCGTTCCAATGAGGAAACAGATCAGATGATTAATAATGTATCGGCTGGTACATACTCCACATTTTAAACTGGAATTTTTATTTTATACGAAGACCCCTATAAAAGCGAACAGTCCTCAAAACATATTCATTTTGCCGTTTGGAAATTGATATTCTGCTGTGGAATCTGTCTTGCTATAATATTGATCATAGTATTCCTGAGAGAGGAAGAAACTGCAAAATAATCTGAATTCAGTCATGTCTTGCTGAAGAATAACCATAAATAAATTGAAACAGCATGAAACTATAATAATAAAAACTCCTTCGTGATTAGGCTAAAAATATGTTATATTAACTAAACCTTGAATATTAAAAACCCCGGAGAAGGTTAGAGTTTCAAATGCAGCATTGTCGCTATGCATACGTTAAAAAGAAGTATAGTCTAAAATGATAATGTCTTTCATAAAATATGTAGTACGAGAAGCTTTTGAAGAACATGTTTGTGTCTGAAGGAACGTTGCGTTAAACCTAGTTTAAATAATAATCGGTGTGAATATTTCTTGTATAAATTATGGAATAAAATTGTCTTGTTTCACGCTCATGAAATGATGAAACCGAAAAAGTGTTGCCAAGATTTAGAACCATTGCATTTTATGTATAAAGAAAAAAGTATGCTTCTTATTAATAACAATGTTTATAAATATTTTTACCCTATGTAATGCGATTGAACCTTTGCTAGTAATTACAGACAACTTTAATCTATAAGCAACTGCTCTGCAATTTAATAGTTAATAAATAATTATATTTATTTATGAATATCGTATGTCTTCTCTCAGGTACAATAAGCAACGTGTTTGCATCTAAAGGGGTCTTAAAGCACCTCTTAGTATCTGCTCCGTTTTGTAACAACCACTCTACAAATCAAATGTAAGATTTACATTTAAATTCTATTTATTTTACAAATCATGCATGTATATACCCAAAACATAAATTCGCAGTTTCTCTTCTTTTTCTGCATTCAGTTCTTTTAGTTGAATTGAAATCTTACCTTAGTTTTTGCACACATCTTCGGTAACATTTATATGCTTATATTAGAATTATATTTATGTATATTAGAATTATATATATGTATATTTTTGTGCACAGACAACGAATTAATTGGTATAGTACTTTTATATTTAATTCCCTTAAATTATATGAAAGTATTGCTCACTTTTTGAATACATCCTCAGTATCATTTCTATACATGGATTAAGACCAGTAAAATATTGAGTAATGAAATGTTTTACTTTGCATAATGACTGAAGATTTAATTTATTCAAAAACTAAAGGCACCCTTGAACTTAAGTCAAAAATATGTATTTCATTAAAAAAGTTTTTATTATCAAATATTTTTAAGTCATGTCTAAAAGGGAATCTGACTAAATTACTAAACAGTCTTTCTCCGGGCATACTTGATGTTTATTTTAATAAATTAAACATAAAATAACAACACCGCCAGTAAGCATTTAAAATTTGACAGTATTTTCTTACTTTAATAAAAATTCAAGACTCATAGCCTCTCGTTTCAATATCTTTTTTTCCATTCCGTTACCGAATAATTTTGAAAACATTACGTTAAAATGTGTTAAGATGAAGATTAATAAAGATGAGCTTTGAAAGAAAAATATTCAGCTCATTACATGCCTCATTAATAACTGTCGGAAGATTAGGTAGTTGTAAGGAAACGCATAATTTCTCCAAGTTAAGCATACGGAAAGAAAGAGAATCTGTGTTCCCTGAGATATGCTGGAATTTAAAACTGTTTACTTTAGCTTGTTCATTTGACATGGCCTGCGTATTATCGAGCAATTTATTCGGCACAAATTAATTTATGTAATAAATTATTTACTTATGTGTCGCAACCTTTTTTTGCTTAGTCTTACATTTCTTATCATCAAATTTTCTCTTGTGAGTCTTATTTTTAGCTCCGTTTGTATAAACTTAATTGCAATGGTTTTGCTTAAAGCGGCTGAAAAATGACTGCAAAAGTTAGCAGCGTAAATAAAATATTTGTATGATAGAATTTATGTGCCCGCATAAGAGCCAAGCAATTTTAAATTTCCTACCTGAGGTTGTTTTATCAGGGTTTCTTTCTCCTCTTCCCCTGTGGATAAACAAAAAAACAAGAAGTTCATCTTAAGCTACACGAGCCTACATTCTCGTAAACAGTAGCATAAAATTGACAATTTAGCTATCTTTTATATATTTTTATAATTTAGCCTTCTTTTTTAATTACTTCATATACATCTTTTTCATCAGTTATTACATGCTCATTCACTCATTCATTCACGCGTTCATTCATTCATTCATTCACTCACTCATTCATTCACTCATTCATTTATTCATTCACTCACTCATTCATATATTCATTCACTCATTCATTTATTCATTCACTCACTCATTCATTTTTTCATTCACTCACTCACTCATATAATCATTCACTCATTCATTCACGTATTCATATATTCATTTCACTCATTCATTCACTTATTCATATATTCATTCAATCATTCATTTATTCACTCACTCATTTATTCATTCAATTCTTCTTAACTTATTTATTCAATCTTTCATTCAGAAATATTCTTTAAAATTCAGGTCAAAAAGTGTCCGGAGAAAATAGGCTCGTTTAGTTCTGGATGAATTTTGTATCTATACGTATTCCACGTTTTAAGCGCTTTCCGATAAAGTTTGTTCCAAGCAAATCCGTCTATTAGAGCAGGATATATGCAGGATTCAAATTTCTCCTTAGGTGCTAATGTTAATTTTTTTTGAACTGTTCAACATTGAACAAAAATTTTTAAAATAAAAAAAATATTTCGCTCCAATAGCATCTGATAAAGCGTTTCTGAACTTTTACATTATGTAGAGGGTTTACATACTTCGCTTCTTATATCCCCATAGGCGGTAATGTTAACACTTTTTGAACCGTTTAAAATTGTTCAAGTCACAAAATTAAATATGGAAATGAGATGTCCTCGCCGAGATCGTTTAAATGAAAAAAAAAAGCGCTATGAATACGATGATTTAAGATGCAATCTTTGACAAATTTGGTTTTATGTTAAATATAAAGCGTAGAGTAAATTCCCTCTTAAATTATTTTCTGGGACTAATAACTAAATTTTCTGGCAATTAAACTGAAAAACTGAAAACTATTTTTTTTTCTTTTCAGACACTGTCACGATTTTATTATTTCAATTTTTAAAACATAGGCAAAGATGTTTTTAGGAATAAGTTAATTAGAATAGACACAAAAGAGCCATCAGTTCATTTTGGTCTCTCTATGTGTCCATATTTTCAGGTATTGTTTAATTAAGTTTACTCATTAACTAGCCTTGATTGCAGGCCCTTTTTCTTTTGAATTTACCTTTTATTTATTTGTATATTCAAACTTCTTCTTGCATGAAACACCATTAAAAATACCAGTAGAAAATTGTAACTCAAATATGGAACTTTCCAATGTGCTGCAGAGTAATGGTGCAGAAGTCGTACGAAAAAATACTACTATGACATAAGCGTTCGAAAACTAAAATTATACTACCAAATATTACTACCAACAAAACACTTTTAGCTTATTCTTCACAAAGAAAACCAGTTGATATATTTTTTTTCGTTTTCTACCTGTTTTACTACTTAAAAAAACAGGTACAAGTTCATAATAAATATACATTCCGCACAACTTTGAAACAAATTACATTGTGCATAAAAGTTGGGTTTTTAGATGCTATTTTGTTATCCTTATTCGTATCTATAATTTTACATGCATATATAATATTTATGTAAATATATAGATAAAAATAAGCAAAATAAGACACCCACACATGCAAATACTGTGTAAGTTGACCACTTGCAGTGCAGCACTTGAGTGGTCAATTTAGACACGTGGTCAACTTTACAGGTTGAGGAAGAGGGTGAAGGGCTAGTTCCGTTCCTGACAAAAGTGGTCAACTTAGACAGGTGAACAACTTACAAAGGTGGTCAACTTTACAGGTTGAGGAAGAGGGTGAAGGGCTGATTCCGTTCCTGACAAAAGTGGTCAACTTTGACAGGTAATCAACTTAGACAGGTGATCAACTTACAAAGGTGGTCAACTTTACAGGTTGAGGAAGAGGGTGAAGGGCTAATCCCGTTCCTGACAAAAGTGGTCAACTTTGACAGGTGATCAACTTACAAAGGTGGACAACTTTACAGGTTTGTTTTTTAGTTAGAAGTACGTAGTTTCTTTCCTTTATATGGAAAAAATAATGAACACTTTTTTCTTTCAAATGACAGCAAGAAATTTTCAGAAGCAGGATTTTCTAAGACGATGTCTTCATAATGACATATATATTATGATATTTCTAAGGTGTGGATGGTATGCTTAATTACATTTTATGCTACTAAAGGACGCCATTTTCTTAGAAATGTCATCCAGAAATGTGCTACGCAAAAATGACAATAATACCACCTTTATTCACGCTTTTCTTCGAAGGTAGACGCATTTTAAGACAAGACAAAGGAAAATCGAACCATTCTCTCCATAAAGAAAAGCCATAAAATCTTATTCGTAAACTCCATTTTCATTGACAGTATGTTGCACTGACGTTAATGCTAAGAATTAACATTTCATAATATTTCTCACTCCAGTAAACTTTTTCTCTAAGATGAGCACTGAAAGGGAAAATTCAGGAACGAAACAGAATTATTTATTTGATATCTATATATTGTTACATTTTTATATGCTACGAGCGAAAGTGGAATGTGTCGTATAGTTTTTTATCTAAGCGATGAAAAATGTTAGAAATATTCGAATTTATTGATATCAATTGCTAAAAAACTATTTTTCAAAAAAAGCTTATATATATATATATATATATATATATATATATAGATATAAATGACTGAAAATCATGTTTAATGATCATTAGTGTTTTTTAGCTGTTTTTATCTAAGGTAAAGCGTGGGCGCACAATTGGAAAACATAATAAAATAGACTGAAAATGTCAATTTTTTGCCAAACCTTTGGTGAATGTTATAGACCACGGTTCTTCTGTATGAATTTTCCTCATTATTTTGCGTTACGTTATAGTTAAAAGCGATAGCTGGTATAGAACTAAGACACCTAATTTTCGCTTTTCTCCTTATAGGGCGGGTGAGATTGCGCACATGGGTGGTTCACGCCCATGCGGAATGGCTTTCGATAAAAAGTAGATTATATTAATTATAACTTCAAGTAAATTGTCTCAATATTTGAAAAAGCATTTGCTTAAAAAGTATCTTACATAACAATGAAAATCAAAAAAGCAGTAATGAAAATTTGAGACTACACTTGGAGAGCCCAAACTGTAAAAACGACGTTGTGTCAAACATTTTGGGAGAAAAAACTTATGAATTTAGATAGACACTGTCCAGGGTTCACACTGGGGAAAAATACAAGGTGGGATTTTCCTACTTGACCAAAATTTTAAGTGGGATTTTTAAAGTTTAAGCCTAAAAAAATTTTTTTTTCAGTGGGATTTCAAAAAATATTGCGGGAATCGCGCGATCGCGCGGCCTAGCGCGAACCCTGCACTGTGTTGTGGTGGCTGTACAGCTACCTGAAATCGCCAGCGCCCTCACACATCCCCCCCCCCAAAATGTCACATGCGCCATCTTACTGACCGCGCAAATCTCACCAAGTTTTACCTTATAGTTAAGTTAGTGTAGCAGAAATTTCTTATAATAAGCACACACATAATTGCATATATTTACTAGTTTAAGTTAAGTCATTAATAGGATCCGTAATGAGTTTCTAATATTTAGCTCCAAACTTGTTTATATTCATTCACTTTCGCCTTGAATAGCAATGTTATTTCTTAAGTCATGGTACAACTTCTAACTGATTGACAGGGTGTTTGTTCTACTAATATTGGTAAAAATCAGACCGAAAAATTTGATCAATTCGTTCAGTACATTTTGCCCTTCTTTCCAATAACGGTGGAACACAACGCCCTTCTACATTAACAACGGATATATTAATGTACACACCTACTAGCAGAAATTGCAAAACAAATATTGTACACACGATTCTATTACAAAACTATTTATACATGAATTAACCTCCCTCAGTTATAATACCAAGTATGTCTCGCTCAATTTTAGTTTAAAGAAAGAAAAAAAAACTCACTGTTACCCTTAAATTTTATAACTCTACAAGTTTGACCATTTTTTCTTATTATGCTACATTATATTAGAAGTACAAATTATGTCAAAACCCAAAGCCTTCTTTGTGAGCCCAACGCTTGGTGTGCATGTATTAACATTTGACTTAGCGTACTTTTACACAAAGCTCTTTTTTTTCATATTTGAGAAGGAGAAAATACGCTTCATTAAAGTTAAGCAAGAGAGCAGCCTGAAGCCATATTCTAACGTCTCGAGAGATTTCCTAAAGATCCAACTTCGGCAAATGAAGTTCGAGCAAATCAAAGTTTGTAAATTATGAGTGCCTCTAAGAAACAAAAAAATGAAAACGTTTGTCACAGTAAAGATACTGTAAAGGCAAAAATAATCAAAACTTTCAATGGCTAAAAATAATTCTCAAAACGTAGATTTTTTTTTTTTTTATTTTAGTGCCAGAGATAAAAAATACTCTTCAGTGATGATTACAAAAATAAAGCAAACGGTATTTTACTCTATTATGTTCTCTGCTACTGAACTTGGATTACGTTGGTTAAGTTTAGTGACATTTTAATGTTCTGTCACAGATTTAAAAAAATATTTTTCAGGGTTAATAAATCAGGGTTAAGTATTATCAGAGATTAAAAAAAAAAAAAAATACTTTTTTCGCAGACGATTCTAAAAATAAGGCGAACAGTATTTTATTCTTCCATTTTTTCTGCTACTGAACTTATATTACATTGGGTAAGTTCATTGATATTTTAATGCTAATTATTTTATGTTATGTATAATACAATCTTATAGTAACTTACACGGTTATGTATTAAGTACTGTAAGTAACAATTGTTTTGAAGTGAAAATTTATTGTAACAATGCATTATTTCTTAAGTAAATGACAGGTAAATAGAGTTTTATTATTAAGTAAATATGAGATGCGCAGTTCATTAGAATGCAGCTAAAAATTTGCAGAATGTATGTTACTTTAATTGGCGCTGTGTTTACAATTAAAATACCGTAAGCTGGGGTGACATTGGCCCAAATCTGAAGATTTTTAAAGTTTTATCAGCTCCATATTTTTTGACATTAATTATATTAATTTTTAATGTATCTTACTGCGTAAACAAACTTTATATCATTAAATTAAAACCATATTGAGACCTCATAATCATTTTGCAATGTTACACTGAATTTTTTTAATGTTTCGGCTAAAGTTGCCTTGAATTGGGGAAACATTGTCCCATACTTTTAAACCGTATAAAGCCTATGCTTAGTATTGGTTGGGCTAAAGTTAGACAAGATAAAATTACCACCAGACATAATAGTTTGTTGTTTTGCCTGCTTTTACTTCAAAAACATTCCTGAAACGGTGAGAAATTGGAATAAATGAAACAAACTTCATTTTAGTGAAAAAAAATTGTATTGTATAACGAAAATCCATTTCAACTACAGAGAACCCATAGTCTGACATTTTTATTAAATGTTGTTCGACAACATGCTCCTCTTCATCACTAAAGATTCTTGCACGTCCTACACTTTTTGTATGACTCCCTTTAAGTTTGTTTTTTTATTGTAGACCTAGGTATATTATGCCTTTTTTCTGCAGCTCTTTGGGTTAAGGCACCAGACCTAATAGCCTCTAAACACTCATTTAACACTTCTGGTTTGTAATTAGCGTAATTTCTTGTTCCAAGAGGTTTTATCCGATTTCTCGGCATTTTTCCTGCAACAAAATCCAAAAATTAGTGCTTACAATAATAAGAAAAATATTTTAAGTGGTTGTGTCTAACAAACTGCTTATAAAATACTACCTACTCAAGTTTTATATCGAAAATATGTGCCTTGGGGTAACTTTGGTAGAGTCACCATCTTGGGCCAAAGTTACCCCAACTCTGGGCCAAAGTTGTCATGAAATAGTAAAATCGAATTATTTTATAAACAGCAAAGGTAACAGCATTATTACACCAAAAATACTTGAAACAATTGAATATATAATATTATTATGCACTTACCTACTAGTAGCTCTTCAAGAATTAGCGTTCACAAGTAAAAGTTGGGAGACAACAAATTTCATCAATTCCTCAAAGTGAAAATGGAGCAGCACTGGAGTGATGGTGAAATATGGAATTAAACCTCCACTTCATCAACAGTCAAGCCAGTGGTGCTACCTATCCAGTGAGGCATAAACTAGGTCGATAATTCATCATATGATTACAATACAGCACAAAAAAACTTTTTCTAACTTTGGGCCAATGTTACCCTTAAAGGGCCAATCTTACCCCAGCTGACGGTAATCAAGAAAACCAACTGCAAAATTAGATACACGTAATATTAAGATTTTATGTGCATTGTAGCTTACACGGAATGTCAAAACATTGTTTCTTTTTTTAGCAATTTCACAGAATAAAATCTCTAATTGTGCTCGTATTAGTAGTACCGAGGTAGTCCTTTACCAGGATACTAAAGTAATGTAATTAACATATGAAAAACTACTCCGGCACAAATAAAGCCATTTTAGTGTCTTACTAAAAGTAGAACAAAGCCAAAAACATTCAGTTCCTGTTCGTTAAAACCATTTAACATTATCTTTAAACAATTATTCTAAATCATAAGAATAGTTATAAAATTATTTTTAAGATGCATAAAACTGCGTTCTATATTATTTTGGAGATAATACTCAAGTTATATATATCCAGAAATAAAAACGCTGTTTTAGGGTTATATATCATTTCTAAATGTCAGTCAATCACATTTTCAGTCAATAATTATATATTGCATTGTAAAATATCTTTTATTTCAGCGTATTGTAAAATCTTTAAAATGTTTTTATGTGTTTACCATTGTTTTGTTTTTAAGCTAAATAGCCGTCTACTTCAAATTTATTTTAGTGCTAATGAGCAACAAGAAAAATACAAGCCAATTTTTACTATAGTGTTTTTTTTTTATTTAGTTTAGTTTTTTATTAGCTGTTATTCAACTTTCCTAAGTGTACTAAGTTCCTGGACTGAATAAATGTTTTGTTGCAAAATATGTTCTTGACATTAGTATTTACGAGGTTACCTTTCTTGTGATATTTGCGACAAACAACGCTTTTCTAAGAAGTTAGCCATCAGCCATCAACATTCTATGGCAGCAAGGCCGACATTAATAACACTCGAGCATTCAATTAAAACGAAAGAAAACTTCGAATTCATTTAGAGCTCTTGACGTGCACTTAGTTGCTGATAGCCGAGACAAATGTTACAGTTTCTCTTTTGGAAAATCCATTTAAAGGAATGAAGAGAAGTTAATGAAATTCTTTCACTCTTAGCAACCGAGATAATTTTCATCTGAAGCATTTGTTCCTTCTGAAAATGCATGGTATCTGCAAGCAGAAGAATTTCTCTAGCAGCGAAAGGGCAGCAATTTATGTCTTCGCATTATATGCAAGTGATGTAAAGGGATGTTTAGTCTGCATTTTCGTACTGCGATTTCTGCGAGGTATGACATAACAGACTTAATTGATTAAAAACAGTAACTGGATTACTGTACAACACAGTAAAACTATTACACACTAAAAAACCCTTACTTCTACTCAAAATTCTAGTTATAATTTTAGTAACGTAAAAATCATTTTCTTAGTAATTATTCAGTACATAACTTGTAAATGCAACTGAAACACATTTTGTTTAAACTATATTTAAAATTCAAATTATCTCATTACAACATCTAATAAAATTTACGAACTGACACAACAATTTGTACGTATTTAAGCACTATGTATACATAACGCAACCTTATTAAATTGTTTAGACCTATATTGGTTGTTTTTTATTACAGTATTTACTTATGTTTTATGCATAAATATTTCTTTTTCTGTGGTAGTTATGAATTTCCAAAAAAATAAATTTATTGCCAAAAATATCAAGAATAAAGTTGGGAACTGTTCCATAGCAAAACGATCTCTCTAATTTTTAAGAAAAACATAATTTGTTAAAATGTTGTTGATAAACGAAGTAACTAATTTATGGCAATTAACAACCTATAAACATTAAATGCATAAATAATAATTTACCAAACGGTTGCCTGTCATAAAGCTCTAACAAAGTAAGTTTGATAATGCCGTTAAATATTTTCAAGCTAATTATATGAATGAAAGATCGTTTAGTTCTGGACGATATGTGCTAATGTTATGATAATTTGTGTATGACCTTCAAATGAACGAAGGTTAGTTTTGAGTAAGTTAAATAGAAAACTTTGAAGTTTAATATACTAAAAATAAACGCGCATTTCAAGAAAAATATGTAATTTAATTAAAGAAATACTGCAATATATGCATATAACTAATTGCAAGAAAGATAATCTGAAAGAAAAATAAAGCTATGCAAAAAAACGAGGACATGGATTAAATTGGAAAATATATTGTAAATCAATATTTTGCATTCTTACAGAATCTCATGATTTCTCTCTCGAAAAGAGAAGCAAAAAAATTAAACAAAAACCCTTTGATATTGCAAAAAGTATAGTTTCAATCATGATTCGAGTTGTTTTTGTTCAGGTTTTGAGTCACGAATAATAAAGAAAAAGTCGTTGAAAATATTTTTTTGTATTTTCCTTTTTTGAGTCTCCTGTGAAGTGGATTTTCAAGGAGTCAAAACAAATTCCTGGAGATGTCCTTCGCAAAAACATACACAAAATAGTCCTTTTCTTTTAAGTTAAGATGAACAGAAAATTGTGCCACAGAAAAAGAACCATTTTTCCAATGCATAAAAACGGCATACATATTCAACAATATTTTTCAAAGTTTTATTTTATTGATTATTTTATTCTGATATTAGTGTTCCAATTTTTTTTGTCACTGGCATATGAATAATAATGCTTTTTCAAGAATACAATAAAATCCTTCATACTTGAAATTTCTTAAAGTGTTTACAATGGAAGTTTTGATGGAAGTATGCTAAATTATTCTGATATTACATATAAAGTAATTAATTATAGTCGTCACTGAAGAGAGTGCTGTGTAGTTTCAACTTAGGGTTTGGGCACTGCTATTAATATCCTCCATATATGTTTAAGAAATATGAAAGAAAAAATAATTTGAGTTTAATTATGATTATTAACGACTGAAGATAGGTCATTTTGACAATTTAGTTGTATTTGTTAATAATTTAATCAATCTGCTTATTCTCGAAAGCAATCTCTCCTTCCCTATAAAAGACATGCGACAAAAAGCTGTCTTAGTTTATTCCAGCAGTTGTTCTGAATTATAGCGTAACAACAAAAAAGAGAAACGCATGCACAAGGAATGTACGCTACATTGTCAGAAAATCGACATTTTCATTAGTTTTTTATAATGTTTCTGAATTGTGCCCCAACTGTCAAAGTTTTACCTTATTTTTAGATTGAAAACACTTGTTTTTTTACAAAATGAATGTACTTACAATATTTGCTATATTTTTGTATTTTAGTATTGTATTAATGTACAATAATAGTATCTAGTACCCAAAATTTTATGTTTAGCTTATTGTTGCTAAATATTGAGAAAATAATTTATTTTCGAGAATTAGTCCATGCCATCACTGACACTTAACTAAGTATAATGTACAGTACATGGTGAGTGATGCAATTTATTCAATACATTACCTACATAATTCTTCCTTCGTGATTGAAAAATATTTCTTCTATTAAATAACGTATTTAAAACATTATTCTACTAGTGGTTTCTATTTTTATATCCTTATTTATTTTGAATGATAAATCCCCAGTAATTATGCAGGAAATTAGCTCTTGTTTTTATTCATTGATGTAGGAAATCAATCTAATGCATTGATTTTCTCAGAAAAAAACCATACATTTATATAGTACGAAGGTTGTAGTGTAAAATGCAGTGTTTCACAGAAGGAACTCCCTTTTTTATATAATATATTGTGTCACTTCTTTAATACTACTTGACAATCGATTAAGCCTGACGACTTTTGAGAAAAAAGTAAATATAGTGACTTTTTTTATTGTATTTATTTTTATTTTTTATTTACTTTTGTTATGAAAAAATATACATTTATTCAAAATATTCCATTATTACCAACTTAAAATTCACAGAAGAATGTTAGAAAACAGCTCTATTTTTCTACCTTAATTTTTACTTCATATTCTAAACTAGAATGAGCAACAGGCATCAAGATATACAACGGAAAGCAACATTTTAAAAACTAACTCTGCTTTTGCGTTCGAAACGTTAAAATATTACGTTTTGAAGGGTATGACTGATTTGTTGAACCAAAGAAGTAATGAGAACAAACTTCAATTTTATCTCTCAGCCCAAACACTGACGCAATTTCTGTGCCTAGGCCACAAAATTAGAGACTGAAAAGGAAAAGCAAGCCGAGTCACTTTAGTTGTCCCAGGTTACTGGAGTCAGGAACTCATTTAGATAAGTTCTAACAAGGGATACCCGACACAGATAAAACTAATCCTCCTTGAAAAACTACCTGCATCAAAGAACTAACACTCAATAGTCGTAAAAAGTCTGATCTTGTCTTCAGGAGAACTCACAGAAAAAGAACTTAAGCGCTTGGACAAGTTTTTACGACAAGATTGCCGTGTCAGTTACATGGAAAAGATTTAGGATCACTTGCTGTACCTGAAGAGTAAATATGGCTTTATTTACAGAGTGAAATCCGAGTTTTAATTGTGCACGAACTTTTTTTTGTCTAAAGTAAGACACCTTAGTGCTAAACATACGAATGTTTTTATTCACCAACAATCGAAACAATCATGGCTAAAGTTTTTGCGTTAGAGAATGGCAAAAATTGTCTAATTCTTCGCTACGATAACATTTTTGAGCTTTGCTAAGCATTTGAGCGATTTTTTTGGAAAAAAATAGTAGGGCAGAAATATTTAAAGAGTATATGTAAGTGGTTCTGCTGGCCCAATTCATTTGCGACAATTAAATGCGTTAAAAGCTTGAAAAAGATGTGAGCATGTGTTATCTTCTCGGATTAAGTTGGGATACTATAAAAATGGCTAGACATAAAGTGATATTTCCAACTCTTCTCATCAACTTTTCAAATTAAGATTAAGAAAACAGATACACACTTCTTTCAATAACATCTGCTATACATAAAGGCATCATTTTCTATATTAAAAAACAGACAAAGTAAATGAGCATCAGCAAAATTAATATATTTTTCGCTTGCATTTAAGCCCTTCCGCTATCAAAGGATTTTGTTTTTTTTTATCTCATGATTGATAACATGCAACAAAAAATATCATTGCAAAAAACTTGTTTTTTTTCCCCTTTCTGTTTCACCTAATACATCGTAGCCCTTATCTTTTGTACTCCGGTCATTTTAATCGATAGATTTTCCAATAATATGATTTATTTATTTTTTATTTCCACTATTTTTAAGCAACTAGAAAAGAATTTATTTATCATTAACGCCAGGTAATAATGCCTTGTTTGTCATATTAAAAATATTTCAGGAATAAACCTATTTTGTTTTATATAATAAGAAGGAGCACATGAGTCTGATATAATAAAAATTACGCGAGTCTAAATCAAGTTTTCGAATAAAGTACGCAATTAAATTACTTCAGACGACAAAGAAAAAATCCAACTTCCAGTGTTATAATGTTTGTCACGGACCTCCTAAACACTCGCTTTTAAAATATGAAATGTGTTAATATACATTATATATACAGTCGACGCTCGATATAACGACCATTTGCGTCCCACAGAAAAAGGTCTTTATATCGAGTAGTCGCTATAAGAGGTAGAATTTTCTAAAATAAAAATTTACATGCATCATGCATGTTCAGTAGTTCCATTAAAATTGGTAATTTTTCAAAGATTCCAACTGAACGCTTAAATTATTTTTTATCATTGGAATTATAAATAAAATTATCAGGGCAAAATATGAAACAGATTTTAAAGTAGAAAATTTAGGGGGGAAAATTACATACACGTTTCTAGAAGTAGAACTTCTGAGGTGACATGACACCTGGCACAACAGCAAGACTCCTCTTATTTCGGAGAATCGACCATTGAAAAAGCATGCGATTCAAACGACCAACTACTAATACATCTGTCAACCCTTTTTCCTAAGAAATCCGGAAATTCCCCGTTTCCTCCCCCTCTATTCTTTCCGAGTCTTTCCCTACTGTGATGAGATAATTCCCCCCATTAAACACATATTACCCCACCCCTGTCATAGTTGGACTGAACACTGAAGACTCCATGCAGCCTGTCCGTAAAAAACCAAGGTCATTTAAAGTTAAAAATTTAGAAACATACTCTATTTGGAAATATACCGGAAAGAGTGCAAACTAAATGCGGTCGCTGTATTGGATTAGACGTTACAAAACGGTCGTTATACAGAAAGCAAATTAACATATACTTTATAGGGATAAAGTTGGGACTTTTCCCACTGGTCGTTATAATGGAATGGTCTTTATAATGTGTGGTCGTTATAACGAGCGTCGACACTGCATATATATATATATATATATATTATACACAGTGTGTCAAAAAATTTCAAGACTAGGTTTATAAAATGAAATAAAAACTAGTAGTTATATATTGTTAAGTATTTTTATTCAAAATAAGCTCCTTCGGCTTCAATACATTTGTTACAGCGATATAATTGGTTTAGTATTAGCATACTAATTTATTAGCAGTCGATTGGAATGCCTGTTCCAACTCACATTGTGGGACTGCCTCCAAAACTCGCGTCGAAGCTGTTTGTATAGCGTCAATGTCACCAAAGTATAAAAAAAGTAAACACATGAACTGAGGTGTAGGCAGTGGATCAGCTGATAGTTAAGGAGTTTCACGAATGCTCGATAACACAGATATCCCCACTGTAAGCTTAGTTCCAGCTGTAGTCTTAAAACTTCTTTGACACAGACTTCCGACGCAAGCTTTGTAGGCAGTAACACAATGTGAGCTGGAACAAGCATTCGAATCGTTGTTACAAATGTATTGACGCCGAAGGAGTTTATTTTGAATAAAAATATTTTTAAAAGTATAATTACCAGTTTTTATCTTGTTTTAATAAACTTAGTCTTTAAATTCTTTGGCACACTGTATATATATATATATATATATTATGTTTTTATCTCTCTCAATCTGTGTGTAGCACAGCCCCGATAAAATGTGAAAAAGTTACAGCACTTTCGTACTCCATTTATGATCATTTCTTCTCGTATCAGACATACCCTTATGTTGTCTTAACCAGAAAAAATGTTTTTACATATATTACTTGTTTTGCTAAATTTCATGAAAATGTAAATTAGTAAAAGGTGCATTCCAGTGTTAACAATAAAAATAAAAAATATTTGCTAAATTACATCATTATTAATTAAATTTAACGCAATTAAACTGCACATATGGACAAACTATGACAAATTGCTGATTTGAATACAAATGTAACAAAAGAAAAATGACAAAATCAATAAACCGTAAATTTATTCGTTTTGTTCTTTATTTGAAAAAGTCGCAAAGATATCAATGAAAACATTTAAACCCATGTGCACTACAACGGTTTAATGGCATTGTATTATTTTTTTTTAAACTTAACATAAAACAAATAACATTAGCTTTCATCCAACGCAACAGTTATTTCTCTGAAATATATTGAATTGTTCCTAAACATTTTTTTTTTCATAAAAATGATAAAAACCGTATAAAGAATGAGTAGGAAAAAATTACCCGTATTGAAATTATTTCTATAACACAAAATAAAACGGAAATTGTTAGATCTTTGTAAATGACATTCGTTTGGCAAAAAACAAAAATGTTAAAAAAATGTAAAACAAAGAAGCTAAAAAATCGTTTTTAGATACAGTTCAGAAAAAGAGTAATACTTAGTAGCTATCGGAAATCCTTTGGGTACTGCTCTCATGTTGACACTTAATGTATCGATGTCAAAAGCATTTTTATAATGTCATGCCTTAACCTACTCAGTTTTCTCTGTTATTTTTCCCTCGGTGAAAGAAAGCAAAATGAAACGTATGATTTGTAGACGCCCTCAAAAATATTATTATTTAGGGAAGTGTTATAAGAAGACATATTTATTTGAATCACGATTTTATATACGGAGTTAAATAACAAAATATCGAAATTCTTCAATTTAAATTCTGTGTGAGTATTTGATTAATAAAAAATCAGCGGAAGATAAGATGCTATATTTCTATGAGTGTCTGATAAATAAATAAAACATAGCTGTACTAGTATATGAGAGGATATTTATGATATTTTATCTTTATAAGAAACTAACAGTACCCGCTCTGGCGTTGCTCGTGGTAATATTAATAAGATTAAATCCAATGCGAAATCTTCAAAGAAGACGTACATTTAACTAAGCCAAAAATAAGCTTTTACTTCAAAAAAAAATCATAAAGTAAAGAAAGAAAAAAAATATTATTAAAAGAGAGTAAACAAATATTGAGGAAATTAAAATTATAAATTAGTAAACAGATTTTTGAAAAAAATCTTCTTGTCTTATCACAGAAAATTGGTTAAACTATGCTATGGTGAAAATAAACTGAAAAATTTTAGGCCAAATCTAGATGAAGCTAAAATTATAGTTTATTATTTGTACCAAATTCCGGATTTTTAAGCTGCGAAATTAATTCTGGAAGAAATTCAGATATTAAAAAAAATAATAATAAAACGAAGTGTGTCACAATGCCAACCTGGTCTCCTTAGGCAGAAGTTCAGCAAAAATCCGTATGAATATGCGAAAGATTTCATTTATTAAGAAGAATAATTTTCCTTTTCTCACAGCGATAATATATGTAAGGTTTTTTATGAATATTTTAGTTATTTTTACTGCACAAAATTAGCTAAATATGATTTCTAACGTTGAAATATCACATTTAAGCATTTACATTTCGTACAAACACTTTGCTTGATTCAAAATAAAAAAAAGCTTACGTTAATTCTCTAATTACTACAGAAAATGTGTATTTCTTTTTCCTTAAAATATTATGTATTCACATATATATAGTGCGAATTTAAATCTATGTCATTTGACCAATTTTCAATAATATTTTAAGCATATTATTCTATTACTAGTGCCCAAAAAACATGTTTTTGAACATTTGATATTTTACGTAATGTAATAACGCAATAAAATAAATAAATAAATGCCTTTAATTCATATTTTGAGATAAAACACAGAAATGCATCTAGCTATTTCTCAAAACTTCTTTTGCTGTAAAAATGTATATAAACTGAGTTACGTTCAAAACCTAGCCATTCGTTCATAAATATTCACTTTCCCTGCCTCTAAGGAAAAGTATTAAAAAAATAAGACACAAAACTGCTAAATGTGATCTCCTGGGAGCTAGACTCATGTTGGGAGCACTTAAACTATTAATGCTGAGAGAATTTTTACGGTCTCTTCACTAATCTATCGGGGTTTTTTCCCCTCTTTCATTGCAGAAAAACACAAGGAAAAAAATAACAGGCCGAAAGACCAAAGAAATACAATCAAGATGATCAGCCCCGAAGAATAGCCAATAAGAAAAGTGACGTGAAGAAATGATGAATAATTTCTTCCTGTAGTGATTGAGGAAAGACTAAATTGTACAAGAAGACAAGTAATCGAAGTTATGCT
This sequence comes from Octonoba sinensis, assembly GCA_038502835.1. NCBI lineage: Eukaryota > Metazoa > Arthropoda > Arachnida > Araneae > Uloboridae > Octonoba > Octonoba sinensis. The sequence continues at coordinate 210,852,531 of CM076598.1, read as the reverse complement.
CGGGTAGAGGTCACTGATTGTGGATGATCGTCAAAATAGACAAATCTGGAAAGCATTACGTAGCGCTGCTGAGGGTAGGATAGATATAAATGTAGGCGCACAACTGGGATTTCTTTGTCACATTAAAGTAGAAGAAAGGATTAAAAGAGATAAAAAGAAAATTTAATTTTAAATTCAGATTTATCATATTTAATATATATGCTATCAATCCCTTAACGGTCAAAAAACGGTCATAAAAGTGCCTATTTTTTAACCCTGAAAATTATATAAAAATATGTGTATGAACAATATATATATATATATATATATTTATTTATTTAATTTTTGATTTGTTTTTATTTTAAAATTTTAAACACTCCAGACCGTCATTTTCACGGGAGCGAGAACTAGAATGCGAAACCTCAGTTCGTCATTTTCACGGGAGCGAGAACTAGAATGCGAAATCTCAGTTCGTCATTTTCACGGGAGCGACAAGGGAAGGGGGTAATTTTTTCAAACATTTTAGTATTTTAATCAGAAGAACTCACAACAGAATGCATATTTTATTAGATATTCATTTACAACAAAACCAATTTTAATATTTTTCAGTAGCATTTCTTATTGAAATTCATACAACATCTTTCTTTTTTTATTTATTTTTTTCAGTAACATATTTAAAGTTCGAAGAAACAAAGTACTTTGACTTGATTCCTGCAATAAATTTTAATGCAATATAATAACAATAAAACAAACAAAGGCAGCTTAGGATGACGTCAGTGACAGGAAGGATGAACGGTATGTTAATTTCATGGCACATTGATAGTTAGCAGTTAACCTACCAGAGCGGTCAAACCACAGCTTTTGAGAATTGAAATTTTTTATTAAATTCGCAGTTTCCATTATTCTTGAATTTATTGCAAGACTTTTTCTACAATATATATATATATATATATTGTAAAAAATCTTATATTTTTCTTTATTAAGGTATATGAGAAAAATATAACCATTGAATTCAAGATTGCGCAAGTTTGAATTTTTTTTCCCCTCACAAGGAAAAAATAGTGCCTAAATCATTGAAAAAAATACATTTATTATTAAACTGAGAAAGATGAAATAAAATATAATTTTAAGCAATTTTGGGAAATACATTTTATTTTCGGTTTTCGAAATGCGTTATGTTCAACGTTACTTAAACGACGCAATTTAGTGCACTTAAATCTCTCTTCTGCAATGCCATTGAAATCTCCTAAAAGCTCTTTTCTGCTACGGTTTCATTTCGAGTTGCTATAGTAACAGTACAGTTTAAAACTTTTATTTATTTTAAATAATGTATAATATCCATATGATTTTTAAGAGTATATTACTTATAAGTCTGAAGAGTGAAGGAAATGGGATTTGAAGTAGAAGTGATTTTGACAAGGACGCCTTAAAACCACTTTCAGTGTTTATGTTTGTCTGGAGAAAAAGCTAAGCGATGGAAGTCGGTATACTTAATCCCTCTTCTTTGACTCCATTGCAATATCTTATAAGTTCCTGTTCAAATCCGGTTTTGAAAAAAAAAAACTTAAGTTTTAATTATGTTTTGATGGAGAAAAAGAAAGGAAGGATTGGAAACTCTAAAGAACTTTTTTTTTGCTGTTAAAAGCATACTTTCTTTCCTTTTCGACGAAATAAAACAAAGAACAGTAAAAAAGAAGATTTGTCGCGTACAGAGGAAGATTTACAGCTCAATTTGGCTTCGGAATATCTTTCAAATACCATCTTCCTTCTGTTCACCTGGGGCTTTGACGGGATTCCAATATGTTCCCCTTTTGTGTAACGTGGAAAACATGGAAGCAATAGGGAAGTATCTTCGCCTACCCTTGCAGTCCATACTATTTTTCATTTATGTTCTTCTGAACTCAACTTCTTTTTTTTCTTTTCGAGATCCCTGCGCCAGGAGATGAAATTGTGAGAAATAGCGAAAAGCACATTAAAGATTTTCATTTTAGATTTTTCCCCCTTCCGATTTGCCACTGCAATTACGTCTTAAAATATCATCCCTTCGAGAGAAGAAAGTTCCTAAAAATGTTCAAGAAACCATTTAAAATGTCATGGAAAAAAATGTCTAGTGTTTTTATCTTAATCAGCATAAAAACAGTCGCCTGCACTCGAAGATGCTTGTTATAAATAGATTGACATTTTGGGAAATGTTGCTTTTACTTTTTATGTAACATGTAAAGAAAGTGCTTCTTTAGAAAATCACTAGAAATATTTTTTTGTTGTTTAATAATGAAGATCGGGTAAAATGAATGTAACGGGTCACTAAAAGTAGAGCAATGTCAGTATAAACACGAGTGAAATATTAGTTATTCTAGTAAAAAGTATATTTTATAATTGTTTATCTTTTGATCAAGGACATTGCAATTTCTTCTTTAACTTGGTGCACAGTATTTGTGATCATAAAACTTGAAATAGATCAATGGTTTTTAGCTATGATAAATAAGCCGAATATGTGATGGGTATGTTTTTTTTCTTCTTTTGTTTCTGTTTACATGTATCCAAAGCACTTTTTTAGGATGGTCCTGTACAAAATGACTCGAAAATGTCAAACTTGACTCTAGAAAAATACGCACTTTTAATTATTATTCAGGCCTGAAAAGGAGAGATGGTTTTGGGTCTATTTTAACATTTTAAAAGTTGGTAATAAGTGGTGATTGGTGTTTAAAATCAAGAGATAAGCATGATTATAGGATTATTATTAATTTCATTATTAATAACAATCCTATTTTTTCATAATTTGTTGCCATTGCACTATTTTTTATTATTTTCTTTTTTTCTAAAATCATAGATTTGAGTTTTGCAATCTTTAATTTTTGTTCCTCCTATATACAGAATGATAAGTTTATGTGATAGATTTGTATACAGAAAACAGCGATGTCAATCTGAAAATCGTACCTAACTCGCAGAGTTTTTAAGAATAAAATTTCGGACAGGAAAGTTTGATGCGGACAAATGAAATACCAACCAGGAATTGACTAGAATAGTTTTCAACAACAATGCCAACAAGACAAATGAAAGAACGAATTGGTAAATAAATAAATTCTCTAAAGTAGAGAGAAAGAAAAGGAACAGAAAAAAAAGTCTAAAACACAAAACAAGAAAATGAAAAGAGCTTTTCGAAAGAGCAAAACTAACCTGACATAAAAAAGGAGATTTCAAAACAAATCAGGAAAATCGATGAGAGGTTTTTTTTTACTTTTTTTAAGGTCAGATGTTCATATAAATAAGTTGTGATGATGTTCTTGCGCTCTAGTTCTAATTTAATATAAACGTTTTCTTTAACAATTTTACGAATTATTATGACACATATTGTTATAAGTTTAACTATGGTGTCGTAATTCTCTAAGGTAAAATTGCCTTACAAAATGAGCTTTAAAGGGGATTTTTAATTAATGCATTTTTTTTATTTCGTCAAACGCATCGTTTAAATGAGAAGTAACTGGATATTTTATTGCAAATTTTCAAATCGCCATCTTTTTCTTGGATTAAAAACAAATTATTTTTATTTGTTACTTTTACGGGCTATCTGAATTTATAGAAACAGTAAAATACTTTTAATTCATGTGATTCCTTCTATTTCGTATAAATTTAAAAATATACAATTTCCAAACGATATACTGATGTACACATGACCGCAATATGATATTTTATATTTTGATTTGTTCAAGTTTTTACTCTTATATACCAAATATTTCTCGATAATCTCGAAACTAAAACAAATATTTATAACAAAAATGTAAATAGTGGGAAATATTTTACAATACAAAATAAACACTCGCTTGTGCAAGTATTTTCTAAACATAGTTGAGTAATTCACGCTACGAATTTTTAATTTTAAATTTAAATTCTTCATATCTTAGATTTACACTTTGTTTCTATATTCCAACATGATGGAACAGGCTTGGTTTCAAAAAACCTTTCCATCTCTACGGATAACCCTAAATCTCCATTAAATTATTTAAATTTTTTAACATTTCACATAATGAATGATACATGTTGCAACAATAATAATTAAAGCTGGGGTTTTTTAAACACATTTTTAAAATTTAACCCAAAAAGTAATTTTTAATGAAATTTGAAAAAATATTGTTCCGTTTTCTGGATTAGTGGTAGTTTCCATTATAACTACTATATATAAAAACGACGTAAGCATACGTATATAGATAGACGAATATACAGTTTTATTAATTAATTATTTATTTATTTATTTATTTTACTTATTTTTTTATTTTTTTATATGTTGAAATCTCAAACTGTTTTTCATACCCTAACACATATTTTTAATCATATCTAAGGGTCAGAAATAAAATGTTATAAAGTCATTATTTCATGACGTTTTTCATTTACCATCAATAAACAATACCACTCAATCGAATTGAAAATCAAAATGGAAGTAAATGTACTTCCATGATATTAAATTTTATTGAATTCCTTTAAAATAATAAAATTCTTATTTACTGTGAATACTATTTTAAAATAAATATAATATATTTTACACGAAAACAAAAACTGTTATAACTTGAATAAACTCAAGAAGAAAAAAAATTCAGTTTTGTTGAAGATTACATGAAATCAGCATTTGAAGTTGGGGAAAACGCCTGAAGCTTGAATGACATAAAGTGATAGAAACTAGTTACAAGATAAAGAAGAATTGTTAGGAAGTTGGCTCCCTGATGATTATCAAACAAGATCATTATAGGATCTTTTCCCTTAATGATGGATTTCATTTTTAGTATTTTATGTCACTGCAATTCCTCAAAAGACAGGACAGAGCCTGAGGCTTTGAATTTACCGCCCCTCTCCGAAAAAAAAAATGTATGTAACTGAGGATTACAACGAAGGAAAGTATTAATGTGAGCAGAAGCATACATAAGTTCTTGCATAAAGTAGGATGCGAAAAAACTGGTTTTCCATGCTTAAAATGTCCCCAATGTTAATGATCAGGAATATTGAAAAAATTAGCATGTCTTCTCTTCATCATTAATTTTGAATTAAGGTTTTCTAAGTGTAATTCAAACTGATATCAAATTTTAATACTATGACTATTTTATTGTGATGTAATGAATATTTTTGTTTCTAAAAAATAACTCTATTAGAAAGTTTTTCACAGATACGCTGCATCAGTTGACATTTTATTAGGTATTTATTATTCTGCTATGTGTTGATGCGAATTTCAATCTTTATCTCTACTACCAATAAAGTACAATGTTCGGATGTGCGTGTCTTTTCGCGGTCTACATGAGAGATCATTGGACCTAAAGCTACCAAACTTGCCACATATATTCTTTAGACCCTGAGAATGTGCCCCTCGGACCCACTTTTTCAAAATACAATTTTGTTCTTACATTTTGGCGAAACATTTTCGCTATTACATTTTGGCGAAATTAAATTATTACCACCAGATATCTTTTTTTGCTACTTATTTCTACTAATACTATAGTACAATGTTCGTGATCTGTCTGAGTCAGCATTCGCCCTGATACCCAAGGTGTCAAAACGCACTAGCAGTACCCCTAGTTGTGATGGTCGCGTGTTTAATATGAGTATTTAAATAAGATATTTTCAAAATTATTTACGCAATAATCCTAACCCAGAAGAATGTTTAAACATTTATGTAAAAATCGAGAAGTTAATTAAAGACTCTAAATGTACTTATTCGAAATCTACTCCTGTTGAAAAAAATCAACTTTATGAATTAGTTAACCTGAAATTCGTAGCATATTCCATTAATGAGAAGCATTTATTCTTAATCAGAACCTCGAGGAAATAAAACTTAACGAAAATGCTCATATGGAAGAATTAAATCTAATACGATTTAATTTAAGGAAGAGTAAATTAAGGAAAATTGTAATGTCGGTTCTCAAACTGATATTACTATACCTTTTTTAACTAAAAATGAAGTTACTTCTTCTGCTACTATTGTTGATAAAAACTGTACTTCACAATTAATTATCGAAACCAAAGCTATTCCGAGCACAAAGTTTAAAATTATTAATAAACGGAAAAAGAAGAAGAACACTATTAAAAAATGTTCTTAAAAACTTCTTAATGACTATAAAAATCTGAGAATTGAATCACAATGTGATTCAAGTAACGACTTTGATGTTGAATCAACAATGATTATGTCTTGGGCTAGCACTGATGGTAAATCTAATAATAATAATAAATTGAAGGTAAATCTAATAATAATAATAAATTGAAGGTGAATCTAATAATAATAATAAATTGAAGGTAAATCTAATTTTAAGTTGCAATAACGTAAAAAAATGAGATTGTTGATATATATGGGATTGACAACATCGAAGAACCCGAGAGAAAACTATTTTTTTTAATAATCTAACTTCTGAAAGTATGGTTAGTAAAATTTTTCAATATGGAAAACGCGTGGGCAAATTCCCTATCTTGGAACCACATAGGAAGGTCGCCAATCATCTTGATGAAAATAACATTGGGAATGACACTCTAACGTCTGAAAAAAATGTCAAAGCGATTATTACAGGGTTCTTTTGAACGCCTCTTAGGAATTTGTATGAAAATAATTTAACAAAAAAGTGTAAAAGTTTCTCTCATGAACTATTTGTTGCCTTTGCATATAATTCATCTAAAAATGTTAAAATAAATAATGAGGTTTGGAAAGTTGACCAATTCGGGAACTTGAAGATCAACACTTCTTCTTCTTTAAGATCTTTTAGACATCGTAATAATTTGAATCAACCATGGAAATGTTAAATGTATTTTCGTTCCTCATGCAAATGCAAGACTACCAGCTTGTGCCATATACTCAGGAGCTCATAAATCCTTCAATTGCGATTACGATAAAAATCTGCCTCCAAAATGCATTGATAACACCGCGTACTATTCTAAATGTCTAAGCCGCTCATTTTCAAGGAAAATTTGGAAAAAAAAATCTTACTTGTGTCACTAAACACTGATAGAAGATTCAGTAAACATTCTGATAAAAATTACGAAAAAAAATTCTTCACTCCAATGAATGCCAATTTCAGTCTACTAAACACATGTTGAATAAATTAATACAAAATCTTTAAATCAAATCTAATAATTATCCTTATTTTGTTGTTTCTCGCCCGCGTAAAGAAGTTGTCATATATATGTAATCCAAGAAGAAATCAGGCTGAAAACGGCTGGTTTAGGATTTCTTCTTTATAATTTTATACTATCTAGGATGGACGTGGTACATTTAAAACCTGATCAACGCCGGGTAAATCGGCTAGTTTAAAAAAATATAACACTGATCTTTATTTAGTTTAGTACTTCCACAAACATGTAGTTCAATAAAATTATTTTAATCAGGAAAATGTACGAATTACATAGTAAGTACTTAAAAAAAATTATCAGCAGAAAATAGATCACTTCTAGAGAAGGGAGTCGGTTTGAGTATAACAGGGAACTATCACCTTCATTTTTCATCAAAATGCACTGATAACTTCAACATAAAATTTTAAATATACCTCTTTTGGCTCCTAAGTGTTCTCTTTCAGTAACTCAGCAATTTGGAGAAAAATGAATTGCTCAGTTTCATTTATAACTGCACACTATCATTATTACTATACTTCTTCTGTAACTTGAGTTTTTTTGTAACTTCAAAGAACAACACAGTTGTTCAAGTTGACGATATATCTTTCTGCTTAGTTCACGAAGCGAAGACTTTTGAAATGGCAAAAAAAAATCAAAAGTTAAAAAAAAAAAAAGTAAGGGGGGGGGGGGGGAAATCCCAAGCGCAAAGAAAAGACGAAAAGTGGACATCTACCATAACGAGCCGATACGTTGGCTGTTTCTTATGAGCCACTTTTCTGTCTCATTTAGTGAAGGGGCGTTTCTGCCCATGCTACGAGATTGGACAAACTTATCGTTTTCTCGTCTGCCAACTTCTGTAGATTTGGTCAGCTTTATTCCTTAGGCGACTCTTGGGGAAACAGGGCTGATTTCTTTAAGCTTGTTATACAATAGCACGGAGCTTTCTTTAGACTCTTTGTCTTCATTTAAAGGTAAATGCTATCGCTGCACTTTTTTTAGACAACTTTAAACATTTCAGGTTGTTGCTTTCAACATTGAGTGGGTATTTTCATTATCACTGTGACTCGCAGTTTGCCTCATATATAAAATAAAATACTCTTTTTAAAAAAACAAACTATCTTTTTGAAAAGAAAAAATACTTCATAACAATTATTTTGAGACATTTATATACAAACCAGAGTCCGCAAAGCAGTCAAAATTCGATAGTAGCTCATTAAACATTGCAAGTTCAGTCCCTCGAACGTTTAAACAAATTTTAGACATTTTAGTTCTTCGATTGACAACAGTTTTCTATACATTTCAATCAGCTATAATCTCTCATCAGTGCTAATGACTGACCACTGAGTTAGTTATTTAATTTATTGCATTTGTAACACATATTCTACGTAAATTTTATCTTTCGGCACACCTTCTCCTTTAAACAAAATAGAAATAAAAATTGTCATGAAACCCTCTCATTATTGAATAAATTATAAACACTAACACGCACTTTTAATTAATTGGAGAGTTCAAAACGCTAATACAAATCAGCAAACTTGCGAAACGTTGATTCGAAGCAAAATAACACGTCACCGCACTTTTTATCTCACTTTATATCATATTCGACATTCTTAGCTGCAAATTTTATTTAATTTTGTTGAACATTATACTGGACAAGCAATCTGACAGACTTATATTATATATATTGAATGTAGATTAGCTGGCACCTTAAAAGTAGTCTTATTTTGTTTTGACATCCATTTAATAGATTACATTTTCTGTTTTGTTTCGGCTTCGACATGTTTTCTTCTTTGAATTATAAATAGCAAAAAACGCACTGATTATTGTGCAAATGTTGTTGGTTGTAGATATAAGGGGTAGTATAAAAGCATGACGAGTAAAGACTTCTAAAAAATAAAAAAGATTTGAATCTACGTCGAAAGAAGAAGAGAAAAAAATTAAAATGAAGTATTTCCAAAATGTTTCTATTTATAACACTAAAATTCACCAATAGCTACTAAAGATATAAGTCAGAACATCGGATGACAAACAGAGGAAAAAAAATGGCACTTCAATTTTTTTCTTTGCTTATTTACGAGAGAGCGTCAAAGGGAGAGAGTTTAAACACAAACTTGAATTTCAGGACACAGAAATATCTCAAACATACAGGTGTCGAAATATTTTCAAGTGTAAAATTTATCCCTAAATAATGTATAAAGGTGAAAGCATACCTATTAAAATACCCCATGTATTAAATAAGTCAAGCTTTGCTTACTATTTTTCCAAATTTCACTTTTCCTTTCTTTCTTTTTATAACGTTTTTACCATTCAATATCTGAATCGTTCTAATGCTAATTTATTTCATTCAAACCTGTGTTTGTTAAATAATAGAATATTTATTTACCGTTTAGGACGTTTACTGAGTAATAAATAATCATTCCGCTGCATCCTATTTTACATATTTTTTTAGTATTTCAGGCTTTTACTTCAGTAAGCACTATATTATTTCTTTGCGCTTGTTTTAATATATCCTTGACTTATTTTGATGGTAGTTATCTGTTTTGAAAATTATGCTTTAATTTTACTGGTACTTTTATAAACTATATGTCTTATCATTTATTTATATTTTTTTGGAATTGAGTGCTCTATATTTCAGACATTTGGTATGCTTTAATGAATATTACTTTAAATTGCACTTTATTTTATTTCTTTTAGTTATGTTCTTCTTTTCAATATTCTAATTGTGAAAGTACTACTAATTAGGACCAATTAGTGGCAATTAATGCAATTTTGTACTTTCGACTAATACTTGAAAACATCTGAACTAGTATTTCTTTATTTTCCAGTGAGGTTTGTTATGGGAAAATATATCTTTTTAGTAATTCCAGTATCCAGCCTTATTTTCAGAAATCAAAACGGAATCATTTATTATCCCACATTGAGTCATCTTACAGCTAAACTCTAGTTTCTTGGAAAACTTCTGTTTCTGTTTTGTTGGGATAGTCGGATGTTTTTGCGTGCTACCTTCAAAACATAAATGTGAAAAAGAGACCAAACTTTTTAGAAACCTTCTTCGTGGTGGCCGATGTCGCAGATAAAAGAATTAGGATCTAACGGGTGCCAAGTTTCATAGAAGATCATTTTTAATCATAGGTGTAGTAAAGAACAACGTTATTTAATTCTTTTAAAAACACTTTTCTACGTTCTTTGATATCGGATTTTTAATAATTGACAATAATTTACGTTCAAAAAAATTCACTCCATCAATTAGGAACTAACTACTATATCTTGCAACACGATTTAAACAACTTTCGATTTATTCAAAAATCCTGGTATAGTAATAAGCATGAGTTTCCTATTAGCCGATAAGCAGACATGGAATAAAAAAACCCCAAACTGTACAGAAACACACATCAGCTAAAAACTGAGCACTGCAAAAAACAAAAAGACTGAAAAATTAACTTTTAGGGAAGAGTACATTTATTCTTATTTTAAAAGTTACAACTTCTAATAATATATTCAGATTTTTAAAATATTCTCCATATAAACTTCTTAAAGGTGAAAAACAAAGATTTGGTCACAGAAAACCGATTATATTTGTTTACGTTTTACAACTGAATGATTTGCTAATTGGACATTTAATAATGAATAAAGCGTTTTCGTAGTATTTTTGAACATAACAAAAAGTAAAAACAAAACATTCTTTGTTATAAATATTCTGTTAATTAACAGATAACAGTCACTTGTGTTGTTTTTACGTTTGTTTGTTTTTTTAGTCATTTGCTGACCTCATTCTTTTTATACTGAGATCATCCCTATACTTTTCTCCACCAGACCCCTACCTGTTAGCCGCGGCCTTAGGATTGCTTACGCACGGGGAGAGGTAGTGGGGTCTACGGATTTTACATGCACATATCCCCAAGTATACATGGGGGTCTTCAGTGGGTATCGAACGCGCGACCTTCCAAGTGGAAGTCCGACGTGCTAACCACTAGGCTACCACGGCCCGTATCATCCCTACACTGTAATTAAATATTATCCATTGTTTTAAAATTCATGTTATTATGTCTTTTATTCTTAAATGTGTTGGCTGACTATAAACATTAAAGTAAAAAGCTCTTCTCTCATAACGTTTCATGAAAACTGAACGTAACTTTGTAAAATATTTATGAAGCAATATTAATATCTTATCGAAATAGGCAACGGTATCAAAGAAGGCAATTAAATTCATAATGCAAAACACCTTTCAAGTATTTCTATTCACATCTCACCAAAAATATAAGAGCACAGTTGTAAGGGAATAAGTTTTCTTCTAAATGAGGATTAACTGAACCGAAAATTTTGTCGGAAATCGTTGGAAGAGGTCAAAAGAGTCTAAAAGGACACGAGATCAAATATGGGGCAGGCGAAGCATACACGATAGCTCTGAGGGCATAATCTTGAAGAAATCGAAAATCTTTGGGTCATTTCAGTATGTAAGTCATGTGACCTGTCCAGAAATCGACCCTTCATTTCCCTGAATAATCATTTCAACTGGAAAGACACAGCATGTCTTTACATTTTCTTAACTTTCGACAGTCCAGTTATTTTCTTATCCAAGCAATATTTCTCTGAACCTATTGTTTTAGCTTGTTATAATTTGTAACATTCCAAAATAAATCATAGAAGCAAACTAACTTTAAACATCCTTAATAAAGGGATCCTTTTTTTTAAAACGAAGAGAGATTTCAGATTGTAAATATTAGATTATGAGCATATATAAATCATATATGTTTTAGAGCTAGTATACATTGTTTCTGTAAATTGTTTTTCTTTTATAAACCCAGTACCTAATAATTTCACGTTTAATCATCAGTGTACCATAAAAATAAGTTTCATGCATATCGGCTGAAGATTATAGCAAATTATTTTCACACTTACAAGAAGGTTCAAATGCAAAAAAAGGTCTTCTTTAATTGAAATAAAGAAATTGGAAAAGCGATACTGATAAATGTCTTCCTTATAGTACCTCTATTTTTTTTTAATGTATATTTATTTTCCAAAGAGCGCCGATAAATGAATAGTTTAAGCCCGAAACGAACTTAAGTGAATATTTATATATACAAAGCTAAATTAAAGAAACACAATTAATTTTAACTGCTATTTTAAAAAGAAAATCCTAAAATTTTAGATTCTTAAATTTTAACACTTCAGAGTACGAAAATTGAACATGTACGTAATTTCTGGACAGATGCGTTTGTATACATAGCGTTTTGAATATTTCTAGTATTTATTAAATTTAATTATGCGTATTGATGTAACATATATAATTTGTAAAGGTTCGTATGTGTCGGAAAATTGTTTACCACAATGCTTAAAATGCACAAAAGATAAAACTTCAAAAGAGTGTTTTTTTAATAAAGCTAAAAAGGGCAAAAGATACCTGATATATTTCTTCCTTACAGTACTAACTATTCAAAGCCCAACTTGTACTTAACTGTAACTTTCATTTCTCTATGGTGAGATTCCTCGTAACTTTTCCGAAGAGCACGTACAAAAGCACAGGTTTAAACCTAAAAACGGAGGGGTAAAAAACAACCTGAGAAACTACTAGAAATAAGACCAGATAAATAAATAAAAAATCTCAAGTAACGGGAATTTGAAGACGCAACGGGAAAATGTGAGACTAGGTACAACGAAGAATTTTTCTTAGTAAAAAAAAAAGCAAGAAAACGGGAGAAGCGAAAGGAAAAAAGTTAAAGAAATGGATGGAATCTAAGGAATCAGGAGCGGCAGAGCGTAAAATTACGGTAGAAAGTCCAAGTGGCTTTATAGGATTCCAGATGGGAAAATAGCCACTTGCTACACGTTAATGACACTCTTCTTATGTTTTATTTGATGGAAGAGGAGTGGAATAGGTGAAAAACGTCCTTACTTGCGAGAGTTCAATCGACTGAACAATGACATATAATGATGAGATACTAAAACCAAAATCACGAAATAAAGCATCAAAGTTTACGGATTTTTCTGAGCAATGGAGTTCTGATTAGAAAAACCACTTAGAGAAAGTATCGAATTAAATTCTTTGAACTACATGAAACATTAATTAAAAATCTCGGAGCTGATTTCCGCGGAATTCTTGCCCAAGAGCAGGTTGCGCTTATTTTCTTTCCGAGAACACAAACCAAATAAAGGAGCGTGTAATTTTGAAAAGAATTTAGTTTTGTTCCATTTAGCCGATTATTTTCGGAGGAAATTATTGAACCGGGGGCTTACTCAGGCATTAGCGCTCTGCTGCGCATTGGAGGAAAACGCGAAGAAAGGCTCAAAAGTAATGCATACATGCTTACATAACAAATAGATAGGACAAAATAACACATTAGAGTACAATTGTTAAGCTTCAAAAATTACGTAATTAGTTTTTAGCATGATCACCATTAATCCTAACACATTTCGTGTAACTAGTAAAAACTTTTTTCATTTCGTCATTGAAAAACTCTAACGATATTTCTCGAATCATGAACGTGATATATGTTTTCATATTATCATTAGAGGTGTAATGATTTCCTTTAAAGTCTCTCTAGAGGAAAAGAAAATGAACACAATGTGAAAGTTCGGGAAAGTAAGGAGTGTGAAAGCTGTTCAAACTTCAGGTTCCGCTGAGCTCCTTCAGTTGCGCGCGAGGAGTGCGGTCGCGCGTTGTCATCTTGTAAGATTATGGGAACCAGGCGGCCTCTAACTCGATAAAGTATCCGTTATTTATCTTTAAGAGTGATTGTGTACTGATAAGAACTTATCAATACTATGTTTATTGTCCGTGACTGTGATCGAACGTTCTCTGCGTGTTTTACCAACAACTATGACTTTTCCAACCAGGCAAACACGAAATTATGCTATGCAGAAAATTGACAGTAGGCATATCAACAATAATGTCCTTATAAAAAGCCTGTAAAAATTTTGATTCTCAGTTGTAATCACTTTTTCAGCAGTAAAAAAATCGATGCCGGTACGTTGTTTATCCTCCGTTGACATAGCACATTCCTGCATATTTTCACTACTCAAAATATTTAGGATGAATGCAACAACTTCAAATTTCACATGCTGGCGTATAGAGAGGGAATGTAGCTTTCACATGCCACCCGGCACGCTTCTGGATGCCATTTCGCTCGCGTTCTGCAAGCATTTGTGCATTGCTTTTCAGCCCGCCTTCGTATGCCACGTAAATAAGCTGTTTGCTTATACTAGCATATAAAGGGCCTGAAAACATAAAGTCTGTAATTGTTTTAGTAAAAGGGTCATTCTCAATGACTGCGCAACACACGTGATTATACACCTGAAATTTTAGTTTTTCACTATGCAAAAATGAAAAAAAATATATAATTACATAATCTAATTTTTGCATAGCATTTGTCTGAACTTACGTATTATCCCGTCAAACAATAAATTCGCGAAAAAATTGAAACCAAAGCTTGGCGTTTGAAATGTTCGATTGCGCGGAAACGTTCTTTTTTCCATTATTGGCGGCATATGGCATTTCGGCTACGTGTTCTAAATTTGGCGAAAATGGTGGACGGGATAATACGTAAGTAACAATCTGGCTACGCACTGAAAACGTGGTAATTTTTACGTATATGTTTTTGTAGTATTTAAGCCTTAGTGTTGTATTCCCTTTAAAACTTTGTCCATAGAGAGAAATTCGCTGCAAGAAAACAAATTTCTGGCAAAACGCTGCTATTGTTATTTTCTTTGAACAACAAGTACTACGATTGCAACTCCAAACACACCCACGTAAAAACTTGCCTGATGTTCTTTTGTGTATACCTTTTTGAGTTTACGAAAATACACCTACGCTATGGAAATTCAAGCCATCTTTTCTTTCTTACTATTTTCAATGGAAAATTCGCGGAATAGCAGAACAATGAGAAAACTCGAAAAAGCACATTCAGGTAATCTTCACAATGTGAATGCTAAAAATAAATAAAGTTTAACAAATAATAAGAAGATGATTTCGGTTCCTCGAATAATAATACTTTTCTGACATTTACTGGCTGTGGGTATATTTAAACTCTGCAGTTTATGAAAACCATCCATCTTCTTTCACGTAATAGAAAGAAGGTATTTTCCGAAAACTCGATGACACATAGATGCTCCACTCTTCACTAAGACTTCTGCGTAAGATCATATCTTTATTTGTGTAGGATATGAAATGGAGCAATTGTAGTCATGCAAAATGGAATCATAATCTTGACGAGTTGTTTAAACTTATACAGTGTAACATGTTTGATGATATAATTATTTTTAGTTAAATGCTGTGCATGTGTGCGGTGGGGAAAAAAGCGAAAAAGAAAGTGCAATGTGCAGTGAGATATTACATTGTAATTTATTTTACACTCATAACGGTTACTTAAAAATAGTAAATAATAATTTATAGTAAAAGGTTATATGGGGTCATTCATAAATGATGTCACGCTTCAAGGGGGGGGGGTTCAAGAAAGTTTGACAGTTTGTGACGAGGGGAGGGGGTAACACGAAGTGTGACATCGTACATTTTGATTTCTATAAATACATTTAAAATCAGCAAATTAAACCTATTTTATGCTAATGCAATATAGCGTGACATGTGACAAAGGGGGGAGAGGGGTCAAATATATTGGAAAAAGTGTGACACCATTTAGGAACGGTCATTAACTGGTAAAAATGGCATCTTTTGACGATTTAAAAAATAAATAAATAAATGTCTTAAGTGTTTCGAGCAAAGGGCAATAAGTTTGAATGATCAAGGAGTAACGAAAATTGCATACATTTTATTTGAAGAAAGTGCTTGAAATATTGCTCGTTTCTTTGGTTTGACCATTTTGTTTTTTCAACTAACAAAATCTGAGTAAAATTATACACTTTATAAGATATTTTGTAAACACTTTTGCTTCATTTTAAGTACTACAAATGCATTTGTCGTCATTTGGGTAAGTTTAGAACTGTAATGCTCGAACTCAAGGTTATAGTCAGGATTTAAATTGCTTGTGTGTCGTTGCACTGTTAAAAATTTCCGTAAGAAAATAGTGAAATAACCATTTATTTGATTGTTATTTTACCATATTTAATTACAACAGTTGAATAACCATTAAAAAGATGGTACTCAACCAGCTGATTGTGAAAATAAAATCGTTTATTCTCTGTTTATCCTCAAGAACGTTTAACTAACCGTCATTTTCAAGCGCTCAATAAGAATCGGGCGTCCATCTTGGCTGCGAAACATTACCGATCGTACGTTGTTGTTAAAATATGAATAAAGATTTATCAGTTCAAATCTGCATGTGTATATAAAAAAAGAAGAAAAAAAAGTGGCTTAAGCAGTGGTTACTAAATAGAAACACATACACACGTAAATCAAAAATTAGAGCCATCGGATTCCCGAACTGTTTGCGAATGAGCGAACCCATAATTTGAGCTGATGAAGCTTGTTTGTACTTTAATTTTTGCAACAAATAAAATGATTTTTGTCAATATACAGTAAATTTAGACCAAAATTGAATTTGGATCCAATCAAAAACTGAAATGTTAATTTTAAAGCAGCTTGCCTGTTGGAAAAGAAGATTTATTGGTAAATAAACGGCCGCTTTACGTGGTGTAGATGGCCGAATGACTAGAGAGCAAGGTTGGTATACCATACAAACGGGTTCGATTCCCGCACGCTTCGTTTACGGTTTCAACGCCTCGAAATGGTTCAAAAACAGTAAAAATTTTGTTTTGAAACCATTTTTAAATGGTTATAAAATCGTAAAATTTTGTATTTACGGCTTTTTAACCAAGCTGATTGGAAATGGTTAGGTCCCGTAAAGATAGAAAAATGTTCCAAACCGTAAATTTAACGGTGAATTAGATGGACACACTGCTGCCGGTTATTTAATCGTAATTTAAGGATAAAATTTCTAACTGTGCTGTGCTTGAAAAAATACAAATGGAATATAAATTATTCTCACTGATTAGAAAATATAAATAAACCACATAATCAAACAAATGGTTGCCTAGCTATGGTGGGTCACTTAAAAATCTTGCGTGGGTCAGTGGTTCGCCATCACCGGGCTATACGCTAAGATAGGCACTCGCCAAAATTACATTTTAGTGGATATCATTTTTACTGATAATAATCAATTACACTTCTGATTAGAATCTTTAGCTTCAATGCAAAAGGAAACGAAATTCAGTTGGTAAATGTGTCTTTATAAAAGTAAACATTTCCTCGTCAGCCGCTTTTACAAAGGAAATGCAATGGGTCGTTTTTCAAGAAGGTAGCAGGGAATTTGGACAAAATCTTTTGCATTAAAATCTGGAGTTCACCCGCTTTACAATGAATCTCGGCAAATCAACCCAATTTGCACCTGTTCTCCACCAGACCCCTACCTGTTACTTGAGGCCTTAGGATTGTTTGCGCACGGGGCGAGGTAGCGGGGTCCACTGATTTTACATGCACGTATCCCCAAGTGTACATGGGGGTTCTTCAGGGGAGATCGACCTTCCAGAGGGAAGTCCGACGATCTGGTTACTAGGCTATCCCACTTTGCACCTAGTATAGTGCAGGTAGAAAATTGTTCTGTAATGATCCTTATTCTTCCCTTCGCTGCAGGGTTACGTGGTTTCGCGGGACCAACGCCATTTTTTGGGAGGAATCCACACACATGCGTACCGGGTCTGCTCGTAATAAGAGAGGTTTTAGATTTGATATGGTATTTTTCCGGTTTTCATTTGACTCTCCCTCGTATAATAAGACTAAATTTCCGACTCGATTTATGAATTACATATATATTTTTAATAATATATTGTGGTTTTTTATTCCACAGTTGATTTAGTTTTAAATTCTTTTGAAGAATAATGTTGAAACTTGAGTGTATTTTCAATGTGCACATGGTAGGTTTTATTGCGAAAATGGAGAAGATTTGGAGTTGTTTGTCAACAAAGACATGAAAGTGGATTCCTTGTGATGCTTTTGAGATGTCGGATTGGGATTTAATATTTGAGTAGTATGTCTCTTTATTTGCATTTATTTGAACTCACATCGTTATTGTATTGAAACGTTTTGCGAAAAGAAGCTTTCCTCAAAATGAATTGCTATAAGATTATGTCCCCTAGAGAAAATGCAAACGCCGTTTTCATTCAGTGCATTGACATGAGAGATGTCATGAGAAAAGGAAATTCTGAGAATTGTTCACAAAATTTTCTTTTCTCGAAAAGATTGACCGAATCTGCTCCTAAATATGCGTCTATAAAAGCGTGTTCTTTTAAATCCAAAACCCTTCATACGAACGATAAAATCAATCCATTATTTCTTATAAAACATACATCTATTTTAATTAAAGCAGAGTTATAAAAACATTAACTGTAAACAAATTAGTATTATAAAATCTAAAAAAATTGATTTCCATGATAAGATTTTAAAGAATAGTCAAAATATTTAATAATGCCAAATTTACGGTTTTGCTAAAATAATAAATAAAGGATTTGAGGTTGCCTTACGAAACAATGAGAGGTAACGAGGAGGATACAATAAGTAAAATATGCACACATAATTTAAAATGAGCAACACTATCCTTTGAAGTACGCTTGAAAAGATATGATGTTATTAAGAAAGTTTCCCATTGAAATTATCATTATTTGCGTTGGATTTTTTTCGTCTGATGTTGAAGCAAAGGAAAATATTTAACATGTACCCTCTAAAGCAGCGGTCGGCCAACTTAAATTGCCTGAAGATATACTTTCCAAGTTCCGAACACCAAGATCGACTTGAAGGATGGGGGATGGGGAATATACACTGTTAATAGGGCATGTCGGGATTGCACCTGACTTCAAATTGTAAGTTAATTCTTGTCAGAACAAGTTTTGATGCTTATAAAATACTTATTTTAAAGTTTCTAAAATAATGATTTGTCAACACCGTTTTTTTGTGTTTTAATTACAACACACATGTGAAATGCAGTTACATTCTTGAATTAACTCTCGCCGAGAGCATAGTTAATGTAACGACTGGCACTCCATATTATTGGAAGTTTTTTTAGGTCCGGTGAATGGTCCAACAAACTAATAAACATTTTCTGAAGGGAAAATAAATTCGCCATCCAATTCAAAAGTTATTTCATTTATTTTTTTAAACTAGAAACTGTCCAAAATACTGTCACGATCGACCGAAAATGGGCTCGCGATCGACCGGTCGATCGCGAACGACGGGTTGCCGAACACTGCTCTAAAGCATTGATTTTCTATAATTTCGGTGCAGAAGCACAAACTACAAGACATTTTAAACATTATAAATAAATAAAATATGTAATTTATTTACTTTCTAATAATAGTATTTCACATGAGTATTTAATAAAATTATAGTTTCAATTAAAACGAGTAGTTAGAAAATATCATCAAGAAATCTTTTACATCCACAAGTAATGAATTTGTAACGGTGCGAGTGTGGCCGTGAAGCGCCGGGAGTCGAACCAAGATCTTTCTGGTGGTAGCCGCATTCTTTACCGCTTTCCCAAAAGGCGCGCCCCCTGGGCAGGAGCAAAGAGGGCTATTTTGAAGGACTGAACTCGCACCGCTACATACTCCGCCCCCAGTGAACGAGTAGGGGAAGAGTGAACGATATTTTACCACAGATGGGTGCACCAGTGCGAGAGACAGGCTGCTTGAGGTTGCTGCGTGAGTGAGTGAAGTTTGAGCCTGTTTGCTCGGATCCGTGGCTGGGCTCAAGTGCGAGCGCGTGCAGACTGCACGAATGCGTGCGAGCAAGTCATCTGTGGAGTGTTCGGGTCTCCATTGCTGCGTGCGTAAATGCCGGGTCACCAGATGTAACGGTGCGAGAGTGGCCGTGAAGCGCCGGGAGTCGAACCAAGATCGTTTTGGTGGTAGCCGCATTCTTTACCGCTTTCCCAAAAAGCGCGCCCCCTGGGCAGGAGCAAAGAGGGCTATTTTGAAGGACTGAACTCGCACCGCTACATACTCCGCCCCCAGTGAACGAGTAGGGGAAGAGTGAACGATATTTTACCACAGATGGGTGCACCAGTGCGAGAGACAGGCTGCTTGAGGTTGCTGCGTGAGTGAGTGAAGTTTGAGCCTGTTTGCTCGGATCCGTGGCTGGGCTCAAGTGCGAGCGCGTGCAGACTGCACGAATGCGTGCGAGCAAGTCATCTGTGGAGTGTTCGGGTCTCCATTGCTGCGTGCGTAAATGCCGGGTCACCAGATGTAACGGTGCGAGAGTGGCCGTGAAGCGCCGGGAGTCGAACCAAGATCGTTTTGGTGGTAGCCGCATTCTTTACCGCTTTCCCAAAAAGCGCGCCCCCTGGGCAGGAGCAAAGAGGGCTATTTTGAAGGACTGAACTCGCACCGCTACAAATTTATCGACATTTTTAAGCATTGACAAAACGTAGGAATTGACATATCTAATAACAGTACAAAAATAACTTTCTTTCTGATATAGTGCGAATCAAACACTTTTAGAACGTTGTCATGGAATAGCATGGATCAAGTGCAATCTAACTGGTATAAAATTATCTACACTTTCAGAAACAGATGCTCAAATATCACGAAACTTTCGTCGCATTTGACGAAATGGCTTCGTGAAAAATGCTCCGAGTAAACGTTTCGTCAAACTAGCGAAATTTGTGTAGTAACTTTTTTAAATCACGTGATCGCGCGACGAAAGAATCGTTGTAAATGACGAAATTTTCTTGACGATTGAAGAATCGTCGAATTTGAAAGTCTATTTCTGAGAGTGTAACTGACAAAGAACAATGTAAATGCAATAAATTGCAGAATTAACTCGGCTGTACTGCTCCAGATTTTTTTAAATCTCACAATAAATTTCATGTGCAGTGCGAGTCCAGGATGGGAACTAAGAATCATAAAAATACAGCTGAGAACAGAATTAACTCGGCTGTACTGCTCAGATTTTTTTTTAAATATCACAATAAATTTCATGTGCAGTGCGAGTCCAGGATGGGAACTAAGAATCATAAAAATACAGCTGAAAACAAATAATAATTCCTTAGATTGTCTTTTCTTACTTTTTTAATATATTGCATGCATAACGAAATTGAAAAAAACATATTGCTTTATTTAGTGGAGCGGAAATCCCGTAGTTTTATATTGCATGTTTTATTATTGGAAGCTATGTTCCTTCCCTGAATTTTTCGAGTTCCTTTTCGGTGCAGTAACGAACTAAACCTTTCCCCCCCCCCCTCTTATCCAAGATAATTTCTCTCTCACAACAATCAATCATTCCTTATATCAAACGCACTTGAACCGTTTTCCACCCTCGTCTGCAAGCATCAGAAAAGAATATTTATTTTCTCTCTGCAGTTGGTTGTTCCACCTCACCCTTCAAGAGCTGTCGCAAATATTCCCCACGTTCTAATTCAGAGAGCGCAACGAACAACGCAGCATATTAAACTGAATGAAAACTCGCTTCAAAACATCTGTGTAGAATTAAACAATGTGAACTTTTTTTCATTTTTATTCAGTTTGATATATTCTTTCTTGCAGTGAATTCGAATTTCTTTAAAATCCCCCCCTAGTCGATATTCAAATTCCCCAATACCTAATGGATTATTCATAACATTTAAAATCCAGAGAGATCCTGGATATATTCAATATATCTTGCAAGAATGAATTCTATCAAGTAGTGTGATGTCCCAC
Organism: Octonoba sinensis; assembly: GCA_038502835.1. Classification (NCBI taxonomy): domain Eukaryota; kingdom Metazoa; phylum Arthropoda; class Arachnida; order Araneae; family Uloboridae; genus Octonoba; species Octonoba sinensis. The sequence continues at coordinate 210,830,838 of CM076598.1, read as the reverse complement.
GACAGTATTACACAGATTGATCTTGTTTTGAGGAAGATTATTTTTAGAAAGCTAGAGAAGAATTTCGAGAACTTAGGTTTTGTCAGCATCCGCAGTGTATGACAAGAAATTGAATTCTTATTTATCAAAATATCGCCTGTCTTTCTGCTGAAGCGTTTTTAGACAGAGAAAGAATGAAAGAAAAAAAAAAAAGGTTCGCTTCTACAAACTTTCTTGAACAACATTTCTGGGAAAGGATATAAGGGTTGTTCTTCTGACAAAACGAATATAAATACTTTTTGTAAGTATTTTAATGATGTATTTTCTCAGAAACAAGATGACTGTCTAAATTGCTTAAAATATTCTAAGTAAACGACAGTTATTTGTATTATAATACGATAAAATATAAAAACTATTTTGCAATGCTCATCGATAAAATATATACAGATAGATTTATACATATTAAGGTGGGATAAAAAAATTCGAAGCATTTTTTTTTAATCTACAAATTTTAAGAGACTAAAAAGGTTTTTTTTTTTTTTAAATAATGAAGGATTTTTTTTTAATCGTTCAGTGTAACACATTTGCTCTAAAATGTGTCTACAAACTAATCCACTAAAATGTGATGCAAAAAATGTGTTTATTATCATTACTACTGGTTTAAAATAAATTGTTTTATCATTTACACTTGTATTAAGAAAAATTAAACCAGATAAATTGCTAGTATTTCCCACCCTTGAATTGTGGTCTTCTTTTGTAAGTTTTAACCCCACAATTTATTTTCAAATCGAATTTGAAAGCAAATCGTCACCAGAAGATTTTTACGGACTTACATAATATTTAAACATTGTTTTCTGCCTTTCTAATACATAGGAGTTTCAGTTATTACATTCGGGAAGAGGCCCATTTAAAAATGTTAAACACCGTCGTAAAAATGCAAGTTTTCCAAATGTCCGCCAACTTTATGCGCGACAACAAGACATGCGCGATCCCCCCCAAAAAAAAATGAACAATTTTTTTTTTCGTTTTTAACCTTTTTAATCCACCCTAATTCGTAAATTATCCGCGAAATACTTGATTTTTTTTGTACTAATACAGCATGTTGGCAATATAAATGTCATTGATTGTTGCATGACAATACAGTGACTTTTTTAATAGTTCCTAAAATGAGATACTGACCGTGTCGAATGTTCCGCAGTCTCTGGACCTAAGTATTTTCGAGATATCCTCGGATTATCCTCTTTGATTGTAATTAATTTTTGGCGTGACAAATTAACATGGATCACTACTCTGCAACACTGCAATCATAGAACACTACACTGCAATCATAGAACACTACTCTGGAACACTGCTTTCATGTAACACTGCAGTCATGGAACACTACTCGTGCATGCATTCGACGAAATGTAACTTTCCCGCACAAAAGTGCTTTTTTTATGCAGTTAAAATTTCGAATTCATTGCACAGAAGTACCTTAAATTGATCATTTTTACCTCAAGCATTGATGTATTTATAAATCAGTGATAATTCAAAGAATATCTATTGATTTTCCATATTAATTTCAATGTTACAACAATTGGAACAGTAAATTATAATTGTATGAAGATTGAGTGTGGGAGACAACTGTCTACACGGCTAACGATGAAAAAAACAGCAAAAGGATGTAATATTTTTATTTTATTTCATTATAATTACTATTATTTTTTTTTTACATTTTTAACCTAAAACGTTTTGCGTTATAATTCCTTACAGCAAATGTCATAAACGTTTGTCCCAAGTTCGAATGAAATCATTAACAGATGAAACTGAGTATTTGAATACAATTCGCAATAAAAAAAAACATGTTCAATGAAATCAGTGTAGGGCACTTACTTTAAAAATACTATGAGGACTTGGCAAAACTACCAATTGCAGATTTTCTTCGTGGATTTTGATATTTAAACGACTAATAATGTGTACGTATACATATATAAGTAAGTGTGCGTGTATATCTTGAGCACTCAAGTAGATTTTAATACTACAATTTGAATTATCACTCCTTGCTTCTGTCTGCGATTTGGGAGTTCTATGTTTGGAATGTAGCATGGAAATAATATTGTAGAATGTAATGCATTTTCCTTTGAAGATTTCTCAAGATATGACAAACATTTCATATTCACAAACGCACTTGTCTGCCAAAACGTTTCCAAAATCCATTTCTTTTTGTATAAAATATTGAAAGATAATCTTCACAAAAAATTTGCAAAAACGTTTCAATCGGACGTGTTTTGGAGCTACAGCTGCAAAAAGGAAAGCTTTCAAAGGACATTTCATCTAACAGAATATTATTTCCTGAAAGTTATATTGAATTTGAAATTCGTAAAAAATATTAGCATAGCTAAGATGGAAAGTTTTATAAGATTTCTCTACACTGAAAAACTTACTCCTGTAGGCTTCAAAGTAAACCATTTTTGTATAATTTTTTTTCTCTGAAGTTGACTTTACTATCTAATGCGAAAGACAGAAACACTTTTGTATATCATGAAAGACGAGAAATACGGGTGGATATATGAGCCATACGCAAAGTGTTGGAAGTTATTGAATCAGACAACCTTTAGGAAAATAGATTTCTCATCAAAAGGAAGTAGCATATGTAAAAACTGACATATATATAGATTTTTTACCATTATGATGGAAGCAAATGCTACTATATTCGCTTAAAATATGTAAGAAAACATAATTTGGCACATGACATTCACTCATTTTTTGTTCCTTAAAAAAACGAACTGAAGGTGCATATAAGAAGATGAGTTTATTTATCAAAACTAAAATATGTTTTCAAATATGTGTTTCTTAGATTTGAGAAATACAAATTTGAGAGAGTTCTCTGAAAAGTCGAAGGACAGAGAAACAACCATGTCGTGGAAGTGTCGTCGTATTTTCCTGAATCGTGTAAAATCAGTCTTATTTATCAAAACTGAAATATGTTTTCAAATATGTGTTTCTTAGATTTGAGAAATACAAACTTGAGAGGGTTCTCTGAAAAGTCGAAGGACAGAGAAACAACCATTTCGTGGAAGCGGCGTCGAATTGACCTTATTAGTGCAAAATCAGCTTTAGATAAAATAAGCTATATATTACTATACCAAACATAATATTTTCCGGGCTCATAGGCCGTGGTCCAACCATGATGTTTCTGGCTGACGTTTCGCCTGACGTGTTTCAGGCTTCTTCAGAGTGAAAATGAAGTCAAGGCAGAGGTGTGGTCCTTATATATGAAGCAACACATGTGCTTAAACGTCATTGGATAAGCCACCAATCTCAGGCTTGCTGGGAATGATTCTGATTGGTTCCTCATTTTTGTTCTTGGCATCGAACAAGCCGAAACTGAAGAAGCCTGAAACATGTCAGGCGAAACGTCAGACAGAAACATTTTGGTTGGACTACGGATTATAAGCCCGGAAAATATTATGTTTGGTATGGACACCTGCCATGAAAGCTTAAGTTACTATATATATTATTAGGTAGTAACTATATATAATTAGTAAGAATAAAAACGGGAAAAACCTATTTTAAAATGTAATTAATTGAAAACATTTTTTTACGTAATGCTATTCTTTTCATTATATACTTTTTCACGCAAAAGAATGTTTTTATTGCCTGTTCGGGGGCTTCTTGTTTATTTTTTGTTTACTGAAACATACATTTTTCAACTAAAAACCGTTCATTTGCATTTACTTTAAGTCATACTCAAACCTTACACCAGCAAAGCACGCCTTTTTCGCAACATTCTTAGAGATTTTATTACCCATCAAACATAAAAAAATACAGTTCCTTAATAATATTAGATTTCTTGGCTTCATGACTTAACCTTTTCAAAAAAATGACACATCGTTATAAATGATGAGACTTAGTTGATGGTGTCTAGTCTGTAGACTGTCTGAAATGGAGCAATTTCAGCCTTTCATAGAGCAGACAAGGTTTGATTGAATGTCGAATATATTTGGAATGTATCAGAAATTGCATTCCTTGAGGGGGAAGATAGATCTTCCTCATTTTAGTCCAAACTTTTGGATAGAAAAATGGTGTTTTTGATAAATGGAATATGTTGAATAGGTCGCTTTTTTACGCAAAATGTCTAAAATACTTGTATTCAATGTATAGTGCAAAGAAATCGTTTAGAGAAATGAGTATCAATTATCGGTGTCAAGCTATTACAGTACGTGAGATTTGTGAAACTCTATGTTTTGCATTAATAAACTGATTCGGTCCGGATTATTTGAAAATTAATGATATCAATGTTACAATTACTTCACTTACATACTTCTGTAAAGAAATGTGATGCATTTTATGCTAAAAATCATATTGAGTTGAAACACATCCATTGGTCCCGCAGTGGACCAGTCGGTAGAAGCTCGGTTCCTGTTGAACACCGAAAGTGAAGCAACATTGACTGAGGTCAGTGTTTGGGAGGGTGACAACCTCTCGCGGCTAGTTGCTGTGGTGTCTGTGTACGCTAAAGGGAACTGGTGCACGTTAAATAGGTCGTGGCTCCAATGTCCTCCAAGTGAAACGATACCTCTGGGGGTGCCATTCCCAGGTGACGGTCTCTCATCTGGGAGCTGGTTCAAAAATTAAGAGACCTTTCAAAAAGGGGCGGAAATCGGACTCCTGCCTATAAGGGCCCCGTTAGACTCAGGAGCAGCGTACCCATTCTTCCTCGTCACGCGCGAGGACTCGACAACAACAGCAACACATTCATTGAAATATATATAGCAGAACTGAATCAACAGACTTAAGCAAGCTTAGATTAACAACAAAGCTATTGCGATTTCTTTTGTGGCATTTAATGTTTAGCTGGTGTCTTAAAAATGTATATATTATGTAATATATATATATATATATGTGCGTGTGTGTTTCTCAGAGCAATAATTACTACAGAAGACTAAAGAAAATATTACCCCTCCCCTCCCCCTGTCAGAGGACTGACTTTCTGACACAGGTGGGTGTATCAACTAAGCAACGTTTGCTTAGGCCCACAAATATCTTGCGTATAAGCACACCTTCTCTCCTCTTACGTTCACAGCTTTATCCCAGAGTGCTTGCTCTTCATTGCATGAGAATAGATTTGATGCCATACTTAGTTGAAGTTATCTTTGGAACACGGTAAAGTTGTTTTAGATCAAACACACACACGCTAACATATACAGTAAAACCTGTTTTTGTGCGGTCCTTTTTTATGCGATTTTGTTTTTGTGCGATTGGTTTTGTGCGATTTTATTTTTGTGCGATTTTTTTCGTGCGATTTATTTTTATGCGGTATATGAATCTTAGCGGCGTTAGCATCAGTTTAATGTTTCCTATCAATGTACAGATACATATTTAAAAATAATAGGAGAAGGCTTTGATAATTTCGGCGAAAATGACCTTGCCGAGATGATTGAGGACCAACCTTTCGATGATAGTGACATTATCAATAGTTTGATAGATTATGAAAATGGACAAGAAGAACTGGAATCTATTACAGCAGATAAAATATATGTAGGGATCCAGATTTCTAAAAAATTGGAAACGCATTTTCTTAAAATAGATACCAATGCGGAAAGAAGCTTAAAATTCCAAAAAGAACTGAGATCATGCATGTCTCACTATCGCGACGTTTACAAGCAATTGACCAGTCGACCATCGTCCCAAAAACTTATCACTGACTTCATGGTACCAAAAAAGAAATCAATTGAAATCCTATCTCCAAGCAACGAAAGCGATTTTCAACCAATTCGTCACAAGAAGATGCGCGTTTTGGATTACGACTAGTATTAGCAAACTATTTAATGTATAATTTGAAAACTTCTCCATGTATATGTACAATGAAGAATTAAATATTTTTACAATTTCTTTAGGTCTAATTTAATTATTTAATTTAATTGAAAGCATTATCTCATCTATTTCATAAATCATTGATGTATTTTAAAAGTCCGACTTTTTTTATGCGGTCCCTATCAACCGCATAAAAAAAATTTTAGGTAGTATATCGTACAAAATTGTTTATTATATGTAAGAATTTATAAAATTTCCGAATATTTTTTTGTACGATTTTTTTTATGCGGTCCCTATCCACCGCACAAAAACAGGTTTTACTGTATATATACCAGTATAAACCCTCCTAACGCTTACCATATTGCCAAGAATTCAAGTTACCAATTATATGAAATAGGAAAATGTAAAACCATTGGAAACTCATCTCACTCAGTCAGCAGCAGTATAATATCAATGGCTCCTAAACGTATACCTAACACACAGCCGTAGTATAACTGAACATGAGCGAACGATTACTACTCACGAAACATCCGTTAAGTATTCCTCAAAGAAAAGGGAGTAACTACATTCACTAAATATTGTTTGGATATTGAGCAGAGACGTTGAATTTTATGAATGACCTTACACATTCATAAAATTCAACTAAATTGTGGGTATTATAACATAAACGGTAACTAAATTATCCCCAAATAGTTGGCAGCATAGACTTGTCCTGCACTAGAATAACAATAATAGTCTATAAAAACTTCAACCGTTGTTAACCCCTTAACGATCGGAAAGTTTTCAATAAAACGGTCATAAAAGTGCCAATTTTTTTATCCCTGAAAATTATATAAAAATATGTGTATGAACAATATATATATTCATTTTTAATCTTTGATTTGTTTTTAGCTTGAAATTTTTAACACTCCAGCACGGAATTATCACGGGAGCGAGAAATAGAAGGCGAAACCTCAGCCCGTCATTTTCACGGGAGCGAGAAGTAGAAGGCGAAACCTCAGCCCGTCATTTTCACGGGAGCGAGAAATAGAAGGCGGAACCTCAGCCCGTCATTTTCACGGGAGCGAGAAATAGAAGGCGAAACCTCAGCCCGTCATTTTCACGGGAGCGAGAAATAGAAGGCGAAACATCAGCCCGTCATTTTCACGGGAGCGAAAAATAGAAGGCGAAACCTCAGCCCGTCATTTTCACGGGAGCGAGAATTAGAAGGCGAAACCTCAGCCCGTCATTTTCACGGGAGCGAGAAATAGAAGGCGAAACATCAGCCCGTCATTTTCACGGGAGCGAGAAATAGAAGGCGAAACATCAGCCCGTCATTTTCACGGGAGCGAGAAATAGAAGGCGAAACCTCAGCCCGTCATTTTCACGGGAGCGAGAAATAGAAGGCGAAACCTCAGCCCGTCATTTTCACGGGAGCGAGAAATAGAAGGCGAAACCTCAGCCCGTCATTTTCACGGGGGCGAAAGGGACGGGGTTAAGCTTTCTCGAAACACTCAGCAGTAGCAACTTTTGCCTGACGAACAATTTCTAAGGTTATTCGTTTTAAAACAAACGTAAACGTTTGATACTTTCCAAATAATTTATGTAAATTATTTTTACACTAAACAAATTTAAGTCTTTTAATGACCTGATAAACTATAATTTAATGACAAATTGTTATGCTAAGTAGTATTATCAAATAGCATATTTGATACCAATGCAGTACTTTATTTATAATGAATAAATTGAAACAGATAGGTTAGCAATATGTTCCCTATGGAAAATACACTAATTAATATATTTTCATAAATTATTACAAAAAAAATCTTAAAAGAATGAGGTTTCATTATATTTCAATAATTGTATTTTGAAGGCAGATTTATGTCCATTATAATTATTTCTCAATTGATTTCTTTCAAGTATTTTCTAACCGAAACTAACTATGCTATACTGTCAATTAAAACAAAAAAATATATAGATAAATTCCAAATAGCAAAACAATTAGTCAAGTCCAAACATCATAAGAACAAATAACTAATTAAAATAACTATCCTCAAAAATAACCAAAACACAACTATGATAGAAGAACTTAATGAGGAAAATAAGGAATGAATCATTGAAATAACTTCCTTATTCATAAAATTCAGAAAATCACAGTCGGTAATAATTACAGCATTGTTGTTTTGAATTTACTTTCGACAACAAACGAAACAGATAATTACTTTTTTAAAAGTAAGACATGTAAAATTAAATATGGAGCTTCATGAAGGAATACTTAAATGGAATTTTAATTTACAATAAAATGATATTTTTAAAAATTAACAAAAACTAAGAAATCGCTTTGTGAATTAAGATTCATGTAAAGTATATATATATATATATATATATATATACAGAAAAGGAATTAAATTAAAAGATTTTTCATTGACATACTGTAAAAACCCACAATGCGATTTTTTCGTAGACAACTGCAAATTGTATCACTGGAATCAACGCAAAATACTGGAAATAGTTTTTTGACGTGAAAGCACATGAAAGAACTTGGATGACTGAAAGAAGTAATATAGATGTTTACTTATAATTCTAGCAACTAATTTACAATGCAATATCTTATTATTACTATTAAAAAAACAGAAACTGCATAAAGTACAAGCATATTTAGAGTAAAATATAGTAAAGAAGTTTCAACGTATAAAACGCATTTGCTAAAGTATTTATCTTTTTGAAGAGCTATTAACTATTAAATACCTAAACACGAAAAAATGTAGTATTCAAAATGGCATTCTTAAAAATGCTGAAGGACCGTTCTATTTTCGAACTTACATTTTTAGTTTTAAAAAAGAAACAGATTACAAACCTTTCATTTTCTTTGAATTCAAAATATTGAACAAGTAATATTTTAATTAATACATATTTAAGAAAACAATATTTTACAATTTCCCATTTTTAGCCTATTTTCCCGTTAAAGTAAAAAAGAAAAAACATGCGAAAGAAGGCTTAGTGTATGGTAAAAATATCGTTAAAAATAAAGAAAAGTCAACAATAAGTAAAGTATTTAACTAAAGATTGAAAAATGAAAAAAAGTAGGGTATTGAGATGGGGAAAATATGTGTCTGTCGGTTTGTCTCCCCATAAAAACTTTTGAGGAAACGGTCCGATTCGAAAGATTCTTTTTTTTTTGCATTCGAAATATGTCGGTGAGGACATCTCATTTCCATATTTTATTTTTGAATTTGAACAGTTATTCGTTCAATTTCGAACAGTTCAAAAATCGTTACATTAGCGCCTATGGGGAAAATGAAGCAAATTGCATAAACCTTGATGGAAGATCCAAGTTCCTTTGAGCACGCGTATGCGATGGAGTTCTCGATTTGAGCATTTTTTGTTCAATTTCGAACAGTTCAAATAAAGTTAACATTAGCGTCAGCGTGGGAATTTTTGAACGCCTTTTTCGTACGACATGTTACACGCAACCGTCTAATTTGTTGTCGTTGGATGAGCTTAACGCTTTACGAAATTACTTCATTTATAGCAATCTGTGCAGATTCTATGAATTTAACAAATACGTAGTTTCAGACAAATACAGTGAAACCTGAGTAAGTTGACCACTTGTGCTGCACACTTTTGCTTAGAGAAGTGCCAGCTCATACAGGGTGAGGACGTCTTTTTTTTTTTTTGTCATTCTTACACTATGCATTCATTTCTTTTTAATTAATTAAAATACATTTACGTTTAGCTTCATGGATTAAGCTTACTTTAACCTAATATTTAGCTATTATTATATATTTCACAAAAATACCAAGAAATTAAACCTAAATGGCTTACAATTCATCATACAACTTAAAATTAAAGAACGTAGCTAAAACAAAGATACATTTCTTGTTAATTATGTAAAACGTTTATTTAATGGTAAAAATTTCCTAAAAATACATAATTGTTCAAAATGTATATCCCAGATAAAACAAAAAAGAAGAAATTTGTTTAAGGGGTATTCTAGTGTAGAATTTTGAAAAACCAATTTTTTTTCATAATTCCAAAGTTTATACATTCAAGAATATGCCATTAACAGATTTTTTCAAAATTCCTATTATTTCACGAGTTATAGCCGTTTTAGTGACGTGGCATTAGTTCCGGTCCGACCGCTACGAGTCAACAAAAGACGGTAGGCGTTCCCGAGTCCCTACGATTGAATATCCCATATAAAATCTTTATTGTATAGTATCCCTTTTAAATCTATATTTAATTGAAGGACATAGAAATTTGTTTTGTTAGAATACTCTCCTTTTAGTTTCATTTTAAGTTAGTTTTGAGCCAACCTTCGTAGTTAATATTTTTAATGAAGGTTTTATACCCATATTAAAAATCTTAGATGTTATGTTAATCACGATTGGCCCATAAGCTAATGCTTTTGCAACGAGATGGGGCGAAGAGCGTATCGAGCGCTCGAAACTCCGGACTTCAGAGGCGTCAAAGAAGGGTAGAACTGCTCGTTTTTACCAGAGAACATCGGATAATGATCATTTTGAAGTAGAGGAAGGTTTCTTATATATTTTTAATCTGAGATTCCTGCTCCATATAAGTATTCTGTACCATTCCATAAATAAAACTGCCGAAAACTTGTCTCAAAACTAGTTTGTCTGGAAACTACTTTTTTTCGAGCTGGCGGGAAGGATATTTTGAGTTCTAATGAACCGATTTACTTTAAATTTGGAGAGGTAAATTTGGAGAGGATGTTCTTTATAGATACCTTTATTGTGTGGACTTTGCCCAAAACTATAACTTTTCATTTCGTATTTTTTAAAAATTCGTAGTTGTTAAAAAAATATGCAAAAAAGAATTTTCTTTCAAACAGCCGCCATTTTGTAAAAAAATATTTTTTTTTAAACTTTTCCAAGGGTCATGCGACTGCGGCATCTATAATAATTAAGAATCCGTCTGTTTTTTATTTTTCAGATCACCAGGAGGGTTGGAATAATGCACGCCAGAACACCCTCTTTCTTTTTGGAACCCCCACTTTGACTGCTCATAACTTTGACAATTTCATTTTTTTTTTTTTTTTGGTTAATTTTTGTGTGTAATAAAACATCAATGAACAAATGATAAAAAAGGGATAGTAAAAATATTTTGCTTTCTTTGTACGGCGCTTCAAAAACCAGGCGAAATTCATGCCTCTACACTAGAATACCCCCTTAAAGAATAAAAGCCTATATTTCTTTTCCCGTCGGTAAAGTTAGAAAGAGGTTTAAACAAGCTTTATAATTATTGTTTTATCCATGCAGTGCAGAGCATACTGATGTAACACTACAGCATAGAAAATATCCTAGAAAAGTACTTTCTGTTATTACATAATTAAATATCATCGTAATAATAAGCCAGTGAACGTACAAAGGCTAATACTTCCACCCAAATTTGGTCTCTATAAGTGGTCAACATAGTCAGGTAGTCAAAATAGGTGGCCAAGCTACAAAGGTTTCCCTACATTACATAATATAGGGCTAATTCCGTTCTTAACAAAAGCAGTCAACTTAGACAGGTTGTCAACTTACAAAGGTGGTCAACTTTAGAGGTTTTTACTATTGTTTCATAGGGATTTGCATTTCATGAAATAGAGGGTTTGACATTCTCCAAAATGTTTATGAAAGATAAGTTAATACCTTTTTGCATTGCACATTATTCTTTGTAATATGCAACAAAAGAATTTAGAGAAAAGAAAAATTTCTACAAACGTGTAAAATACAATGGAAACTGCTAGCGTTACTAAGGTGGTGTATTTTCATATAATTTAATCGCAAAAGTTGAAAAATTCTTTTTACGTGAATAAAAATTTTAGGATTCTAAAATTGTGTCATAAAAACCGCTTTCGAAAAAACAAAGAATAAGCTCAAAATTGTTTTCTTGGAAAGTTGGGCTTGCATAATAAAGTTCAGCATTAAAAACAACTCCATGCTGAATATGAGATGGAAAAATTTTTGAGTATGAAAAATATTTTCTTCTTTCATTGTTGTTGGAAGAAAAGGAGTTTACTGATACAACCAGCTGTACATTTCCTTCTGATTACTTGCTACAAACATCTCAGACGCTTTTCAGTGTAGGTCGAAATCTAGAAAAGTATACAGAATTGGAATTTGTATGGGGTTGTGAAAAACTCATCTAATCAAAATTTCAACTCACCAAAGGTGTCAAAGAAGAGTATAAGATTACCATAATTTGTTGTATACACAATCTGACACAAAAGTTTCTTCTTAATCATATTTAAATTCAAATTTAATATGAGACATTTCTGTAACGTTTCAAATATATAACTTTCAGAAAAAGTAATGAATTTATATAAAAGTTAATCTTTTTTTTTTCTAGAGAAAAATATTCAATTTCAAAAGAAACACACTTAAAGGCTCAAAATTTTTACTAATATATTTTTTATTCCTATGAAAATCTTCGTAAACCCTTTAAAAACATGATTTTTTTTTTACTGATATAAAAGTTTAAAATATTTATTTAATTTTCTGGAACTAAAAAAACTAGCATACAGCATTAAAAAAAATAATGAATAAAAGAAGAATTATAAGGAGTTTGGAACTTATTGGCACGCGAAACATTATATGTGCAGATGCAATTTTACAATAAGAAGTACATTAATTTGGTGTATGTCATTAAAAATGAAATAATTTTAAAAAACATCACTTTAAACAGAAAGGTTAATCACAAAAAATATTGATGCAAAATATGTAATTTTTAAAGCCTGCAACCTTTGCTGTTTTAAAAACATTCATTCTTGAAATATCTGAGTCATGAATTTTTTCAAAAATAATCTTTAATTTTAAACGCGTTTAAATAACAATCCCACACTGCAATTTTTATTGCTTAAGCTACATTTTTGATTAAAATGTCAATTCTAGCGTTAGCATCGTCTTTTATTAAAATTAATTCTTATTAAATACGAAAGGAATTCAGAACATTAGATTTCACTTTTAGACGTCAATCGCGCTTTCCCCATTTGCATCTCATGAACTCTGCAATTAGTAAGTTCAGAAACTGAAAGTTCATTTCTGCGACAGAGTTTAATTACAATTTCTAGTGACAGGAAGGAAATAAGACGTTAATAGACTCACTTTCGTATTTCTAAATTGAAATTTGCTACTTACAACTTTTGCAAGTTACTCCATTGAACTTCGGAAAAGAAATAATAGTATAAGGCTTGTCTTCTTACAGAAAAGTTAGGTTCACTGTCAGTTCATAGTCTTAATCACTTTTAGACTAAATAATTAAACTTCAATACATTACATATACGGGGTGAGGCAGAAATATTGACCTGGTTTCGACAGGGTATTAAAAAAACTAATGCAATTTGAGACTTGAAACTTTTTTTTATTTTAATCTGAATTTAATCTCATTTTTTATATTAAGTTTTGAATACCACTTCAGCAAGATATCGACCTTTAGCACCAAAATCGGGAATTTTTTCTACGAATTTCAAGAGGTATGGCGGATATTTTCTCGATAATTCGGTCCTTCAGCTCCTCTAAAGTATAGAGGTGATGTTTTCAAACTTTCTTCTTTAAATACCCCCCCCCCCCCTAGAAAAAAGCTTAGGGCCCGTAACATTACGCGGAATATTGGAAGACTCACAAAGATGCAGTCTATTCTCTCTGCGCGGAAAGATAGACTAAAACAGTGTATTGCTGCAAAAGGCCGCCATCTTGCTGAAGTGGTATTCAAAACTTGATGTAAAAAATTTGAATTATATACAGATCAAAATATAAAAAAGTTTTATGTCTTAAATTGTATTAGTTTTTCTTTTAATACACCCTCAAAACCGGATCATTACTTCTGCCTCAGCCTGTATATAGATTGTGCGTGCGCGTGTAGTAATGAGTTCAAAAAATATTTGGTATGGAACATTGGGTCGTCTTCAACTCTTAATAGCAAAAATAAATAAATAAATGATTTAATAAATGTGTCCAAGTTGTACTGTCAACTGAGTTGAACTCAGCTCTCTGCCGCCTAGTTGCTGACCTGAAATCTGTCTTTTCCCAACCTTGTCGTCGAAAAATAAACTGAACCCTAATGAAAAAACTAAATATTTAGAAAATCAATTATTTTAGAAAGTAAAAAAATATTGATACGTGTTTCGAAGAATAGTAAACCAATGTATATAAACGCTAAAATTTTCTGCATACAAAAAATACATTCTAGGATGCCGCCTCCGGTGCCTGAAAGGAACCGGAGGAAAAGGAAGCAAAAAATCAGATTATAAGTTGAACTAAACACGCTAATTAGCATTATTAACAGATTATGATTATATCATCAATGTAACTACTAGGCATGGCGCTGCTTAACTCACAAAGGCGAATGAAGTACTGGAGCGTGCATACCTTCTCAGAAATGGAGCTCTCATTTTTGACGAGTCTTTAATCGTTAAGAACATTTTGTCATTTACAACGATTCTTTCCGCGCGCGATCACGTGACTTAAAAAATTTCCTGCACAAATTTCGCCAGTTTGACGAAAGGTTTACTCGGAGAATTTTTCACGAAGCCATTTCGTCAAATTTTCGTGAGATTTGAGCATGCGTTTATGAGAGTGTACGAGCCCAGATTTTATAATAAATAGTATTCGCCTTTTGGGGTACATTTACGACTTTTATTCTTTTTAAAATCTTTCAAAATACCCTGTATCATAAACGAAGTCGACGATTTGTGCCGATTGTTGTCGTCGATCTTTCACAAACGAAATAGCTTAAAATGCATGAATAGTAAATACATGTAAAACATATGAAAAAGAAACATACATACTTTTGAGCTTAAATATGTGCCAACGCGCCAAATCTAGAGAAAATGAGGTACAACAGAAATCATATATATTAACAAGAAAAATAAATAAACATTAAGTAAATATATATACAAAAAACCATCAATAGTGGTTATCGCACTGCAAAAATAAAGCGTTTTACAAGAACATGGTCTCAATGATTAAAAGGCTTGTTCAAATGAATCTGGTAATTAATTCAAGTATGTCATAATTATTGAAAAAAATTCCTAACAAAAAAATTATTTAAGATACATTTGACAATTAAGCCTAAAAGTTTTAATGAGATATTTTTTATGGAAGTTCCAACTCTATCTGCGGAGTGTGTACAAAACGTTAGATTACCATATCCATAAATGCGGGTAGCAAAATACCTTAGTTTCCGATCGTCAAAAAATTAACTAAAAAATATTTCATAATATAAACCCATGTCATAATTATGAATGAATTGAAAGCAAAGCACAACAACCAAAATACTAATCTAAGAATAGATTGTGTTTTTATGCACGACCTAGAGCATGTTGTACATGGTTATCCGCACAAAGAATTAAAACTTCCGAAATAGTATATGTTTCCGTATAACAATACAAACATAATTTGAAAAACATTGAAGGACTCGATGAGTTCCTGTGACCTCCCATCGGGGTGCCCCCCTGCTTTTGGATCATGTGTTATAGGCACGGGATCAAACTTTTTGGATCATTCATTTGCTATAGTTACGGGATCAAACTTTTTGGATCATTTGCTATAGTTACGGGATCAAACTTTTTGGATCATTTGCTATAGGCACGGGATCAAACTGCTCTTCCGACCATGACACTGAACGGATACTGATCAGCTCGCGAAGACATCATTTGTACAAATCAGCGGTATCTCACCCCAAATGTTGGAGCAACTGGTTGCAACTTCAAAAAACCTTGACTAGAAATGTCTATCATTTTTATGAGCAATATTTAAAAAAATGTGCATTTTTATAAAATAATACATTTTTATAATATAATACATTTATTATACACTATCTACCAAAAAGTAGTTGGACACTTTGGATTTTAATATTTCTCCAGAATTTTTAAAAAATGTCTAAACTTGTTGTTCTGTATTTTGCCCCATGGAAAGAAAATACTTAAACTCACATTTAAGAAACAAAATTCAGGCTTAGGGCAATTAGGGGTCAGTCAAAAAATTAAAGAAGGAAAAAAAAAAACACTTTTGAACATCTTGTATCAAAAAATGATCGAAATGTCCTGTAACTTTCGCAAAACATTTTTAATTATATACGCAATGCTTACAACCGCTTTCGTCAGAATAGCAGTGATATTCATGAAGATATGGACATTTGTTTAAATATTCGAAAATTTTCGCAAGTGTTTTGCTTATAACTCGCTAAGTTCTGTCTCAAATTACATGAAACTTGCAGACAACTTGACAAAATAAAAATTAAGTATGGTACCAAAACGTGGGGAAAATGTAATAAATAGTCGATGAGATTTGAGCAGTTTTATTAAAACAAATGTGATTGCGCATGCGCGAAAGATATTATTTTTCTTAATAATTTGGTAGTGAGATCTATGGAGCAACTTATATAAAAGTTTCAGTTGAATATTGATATTTGTCAAAGAGATATAGACCGTACAGTGAGCCGCATTTAGCAAGCTCTCAAATTGGAGAAAAAAGATAAGGGGTTTACCACAAATTTCATATTGCATGATAATTTTGGCAAAGTAAACAATAGCGTTCAAATTCAGACTCCATAAACATAAATAATGCAATTTAATGCAGTTTAACATCTCAATTTTCCAATTTATCATGCTATATAGAAATTTGTGGAAAATCACTTATCATTTTTCTCCAATTTGAGAGCTTGCTAAATACGGCTCACTGTATGGGGTATATCTCTTTGAAAAATATCAATAGTCAACTGAAACTTTTACATAAGTTGCTCCATAGATCTCACTACCAAATTATTAACAAAAATAATATCTTTCGCGCATGCGCAATCACATTAGTTTTAATAAAACTGCTCAAATCTCATCGACTATTTATTACATTTTCCATACGTTTTGGTACCATACTTAATTTTTATTTTGTCAAGTTGTCTGCAAGTTTCATGTAATTTGTGATAGAACTCAGCGAGTTATAAGCAAAACACTTGCGAAAATTTTCTAATATTTAAAACAAATACCCATATCTTCATGAATATCACTTATAATTTGACGAAAGCGGGTGTAAACATTGCGTATATAATTAAAAATGTTTTTCGGAAGTTACAGGACATTTCGATCATTTTTTGATACAAGATGTTCAAAAGTGTTTTTTTTTTCCTTATTTAATTTTTTGACCGCCCCCTAATTGCCCTAAGCTTGAATTTTGTTTCTTAAATGTGAGTTTAAGTATGTTTTTTCCATGGTGCAAAATACTGAACAACAAGTTTAATATTACTCTAGAATTTTTTAAAAATTTCTAAAATCCAAAGTGTCCAAATACTTTTTGGTAGATAGTGTAGATTTCCGAACTTACGCACCTAATACGATGAAAGCAGCATGAACTTGAGCGTTCAATATTGCCAACTTCATCACTATATATTGGTGTAAAGTTTAGTCAGATTCTTTACACTGAATAACAGTATTTATTTATTTATATTATCTTTTAAAAAAATATATCCAATTTACTTTCTGCCCTCTTGAGAATAACACAAGTAAGAACATTATACATTAAAAAACATTTTCCAACTAAAAATTAGTTATATCTTATCATGTGAATTATGTTATGCAAGGAAAAAAAATCAATACTACAATTTGTGAATGCTTGATTATACTAGAAGTAAAATTTCTTTCATATAATACGATTTCTCCTTTTTATACTTCTCATTTTCTGCGCCACTTCAGTTTAATCACAGAGCTCTTTTGTCCCTTGAACTAATTTCCCAAAAATTTGCATATACGGGTTAAATGAGCTCTCCACTTCGCATACGAAATTTCTCAATCTCTCTAAGGACGTTTTTTTAATGGAAGGGTAATTGCTTGTAAAATGCGGTCGGAGTATAATCCTCCAAGACAAAACCACGAGCATTCAGAATTTCAAGCTTTTGTGAAATTTTATTCTTAAAATTATTTTAATAATCAGACTTTTCACAAGGAAGTAATCCGCTCAAAAAGTCTAAGCATTGCCTTAGCATAAATGCAATGTATGTATTTTATTGTAATACTTTGACATTCATAACATCTTACTGTAACATTTTACAATATAATTGTTTCAATTTTTTCAGTAATCATCGAATATTATTGACAAACTAAATGATTCTTTAGTTATGGTAACGGTGATTAAAAAGGTTAGTGTGCAAAAGTTTAACGTAACGATATTTCCACCAGGTTATTCATAAAATAAATGCATACAAAGTGATTTTTTCCCCTACTTCATTGTTTAAACACAAGCAAAACAATTTCAAAAGGAAACAATCGTAACACAAAAATTAACAATGAGTTCCCTTTAAAATGCTCAATCTTTTTCTTCGCTTGACAAAGAGTAAGGCTTTTAATAAAAAGCTTAATTAGCTGTTCTAGTAATTAAATTAGAACACTATACATTAGTTCACTTGTTCGCAAGAAGTAAACAAAATAGAAGAAAAAACAAAGTTTTTACGTGAACTCTGCATTAGTTAAAGTTGCAGCTTCAGACACAAAATTTGAATATTCAGAGAATATAAACATCATACTACGTTACTAATAATGGACTTGCAGTTTTGTAGTTTATATTACTTTCAGTAGTGGAAAAAAACTTTAGAACTTCCATTTTATTTATTTGTCGTAACTTTCTTCAACTTTCAATTTTTATTCAGTTATGATAGATTGAAATGGCACTAATAAAATTGTATAATTCAAGTATGCATTTTTTAAAAAAATAATTCATTTTGGACGTCAACCCCCAACAATCCCCAATAATGTGTCAACCGGGGCGGACCCCTCCCCGTAGTGACGCTACTGGTTAAGTATACTACTTTTATTATTCATTTTGGAAGCATTATAACCCTGGGGGGTGTTTTTTATAGAGTGATATTTATTTTTTCTTTGCCCTAAATTTTTCCTTTCTTAATCTTTCCTCTTTTTTTTCTTCTGTTTAATTTTCTTCTCATTTTATTAAATTTTAGCTGCCAATTTTCCATTTCTCTCTCTTTCTCTTTCTTTTTCTTCGTTGCATGCATATCTGAATCTAACACTACTCTATTTTGTCTTCTTTTGATCTTTATGTTCTTCTTTTCGGCATATCAGACGGACACTTGGACACAAGTATTTCTATCAATTAAAACGTATACCCGAACTTTTTCACTACAGAATAAAACTTAAAAATAGCCGTGGTAGCCTAGTGGTCAGGGCGTCGGATCGGAGGATCGGAGGATCTCGGGTTCGATACTGGGGCCGCTGAAAACCCACCATGTACACTTGGGGATACGTGCATGTAAAATCCGTGGAACCTGAAGGCAGTTCCGAAGGCACCGGAGGGTGGAGATTTTCCCTGCCCTTCACCCATAGGTCCAAAAAGGAAGATAGCATATTTGTGGTGACGCCATCTGGCGTCATCCAAATACATAATGAGCGAAGTCGCACTTTCACCGTTGCCCATCTATAAACGGAAGGCGCACATTACTGCCTTAATTCCTGGTAGCTCTGAGAAGGGAAGCTTGGATATCCAAGTGGCATAAGCAACAACAAAAACCAGATATACTAGATTAGGAGTGGCAGCAAACTGAAGCACATAGTGAAGACTCTTAGTATTTCATATACTAGCAGTGATAGCAGATTTAAATGTGTATCGCCAAATGGCGATAATTTTTTTGTTGCCAGAAGCGTTCGTAGTTTCATATTTATATAAGTTTATTATTTATTCGTTGGATTACTATTATCTGAAAAATAAGCGTCGTTTCCCTATAATATATCCAGTATATTATCTTATTAATTCAAATAATTCGAAAAATGTCAATAAGCTAACTTTTTAAAAAAATTTACATTATGCTGAAACTTTATTTAAAACTTTAAAATGTATTTCAGAACCTTATGTTATCCACAAAAAAGAAGAAAACTGATTCATACTAGTTTAGACTCCAGAATACTTAAATTTTAGAAAGGTATTGTTACTCAATTATTGCACAGTGTTACTGCTATATTGTGTGTAAATAATGTACAGGGATATGGCAGTGTTGACTCTTAGGGAATTCTGAACAGGTTTTTAAATTTTAATAGAGTAGATTTCAATTTGAAAAAAAAATAGTTGGGTATAGAGTGTGGGGCATATAGATTAAGCGCTTTGATCACATGTACAACTGTTAATTATATAAATAAAATTTGATCTAAACCTATGACATATATCATATTAGATATCATAATATATCCCATGATATGATAAATAAATTCGAGAATGGTATTTTCAATTATTAGAAACCAGCTTTAACTTTACTACAGCCGAAAATTTTAGTTAGCTGCACTCTCAGAAATAGAGCTCTCATTTTTGACGATTCTTGAATCGTCAAGAAAATTTCGTCTTTACAACGATTCTTTCCCCGCGCGATCACGTGACTTAAAAGTTTTACTACACAAATTTCGCCAATTTGACGAAAGGTTTACTCGGAGCATTTTTCACGAAGCCATTTCGTCAAATACGACGAACATTTCGTGAGATTTGAGCATGCGTTTCTGAGAGTCTGGAAAGCAGGTTTGGATGGGAACAACGCCGTTGTGCTTTATTTATCCAGCTTAAAGCTGCAAAATTGTTTTATACGGGTTGAGAACTGAGTTTTTTGACAGGAGAATGAAGATTCTTTGTGTTTACGCAGAAGCAAAGATTTTATAAAAAAAGTGATATTTGAATTAAATATAATTCAGTAAATCTTTTGTGCCGAACTAAAGTTCCTTAAAAGTATTTTGCTTGCATTTACTTTTAGTTATTTAAATTTAGAGAAACTTCTTAGAAAACTCTAAATACCAAAAAGCAGTATCTGATTTTGCTTCAAATTTATCAAAAGAAGACATTCAAAGATTTATCAAAGGAATTCTATTAATTCTACTGCACCAGTCTCTTCTTTTCCGTCTGTACATCTTTTTTCCTAGCTATTAATTAGTTTCTATAAAAAGAAAGCAGCTTGATTATCAGAAAAATGGTTCTAATATCTCCCGAAATAAACCGAAAATTATCAGATAATTTCCACCTTAAAAATTTGATTCCAGTGCTAAGAATATAAAACCGAATGGCTAATTAAAATGACACACTATCTCAACAAAATTAAAAAAGTAAACATTTCGTTTAATTAAGAAACGGCGAAATGAATGTTAGTGAGTGAATTCATAAGAGTCTTATGAAAAACGATCCATGCATTTACTAAGCCAGTCTTGTATTAAATTAATTTTCAGCTGATAAGAAATTAGGGATTTTTTTTTTTCAACTTCTGGAAATCTATTCCGGTATAATGTTTCAATCTTTCGCGAGTTTCAAATCAGGAATTATTTATTCTTATTAAAATGTTTTGACAAATATTTTCCCTCCATTGTATCTCATAATACTAATAAATCAACGCAAAAAAATAAAAGTACGTCTTATAGAAATTTGAGTAAATAGTTTTTTCGGAAATGTTCATTAAGTTTTTGTTTTAAAGAGTTCTATTTAAATTATGTCATTTGTGATACAAAAATGAAATTTAAAATATCTGCCTTTGATCTATTGTTTCATTGCTTTTATTTTATCTATAAACTCATAATGATCGAGATTCAATGTTTTGAATGTAAGCAATATTACTGAGTGGGGATATTTTGTGTGTATTGACACACATAAAGAATAAATAATCGTAGGGATTTTTCTTTTGCTTTTAAGCACAGCCATGTTTGTTAACATTTTACTCTCTGAACCGATGAACATCCGTATACTAAAAGTGTATACCGCAGTACAAAGGTGTAAGAGAGGCTTTAAAATTGCTTATCATACCTTTAAAGTTATTCTTCTTTTGGGTCGACGAGAATGTAATTTTAACATGACAAGGAAGCGACGGGCATAATACAACCGTATTTCAAAAATGCGTAAGACGAAAAGCTTCCTAAACCCCGTACATAAGTATTTCTTTTTTTATAGTTTTTGCCGTTAATATTTTAACACAAACCAAGCAATAATCATACGTTGCTTAACTTGTGTGTATCTTACGAACCTTTGCACAAAATACCTTATACCCTTAAACTAGAAAGACAGAAAATTCCTGCATACCTAGAAAGTCTAAGGGGGGCAGTTCCGACTCTTAATAGAATTTTGCGCACAATTCTTTCTAAATTTCTTCAGCAATGACTCCACATGGACCATGCATGTTTTTTAATCCCTATACAAAATCTGAGTATAAGTACCATGGCGTTTTCTTTTTCACGTCAAAATGTAAACCCTATTACTTTTTCGTTGAGCAATCGTCACTCTCCTGCTAGCTAACTGTCTCATTTGTTTAGTATTTTAAACAAAAACCGGTAGTAAAAAGGGAAATGTCAAAGGAACATTAGACTCAATGACACTTTGTCTTTTGCTACAGCAATTAGAATAAACGAATAATTTCTCCATTTTCACAGTAAAATACTTTAGGTGAAACAGTGGTCCCCTCCGTTACTCTAGGTCAGGGGTTCATTACTTTCGTTTCTATGAAGGCAAAACGGAAATAAAATAGGTACGAAATGTTTTAAGTTACCCGGTTTTATTTAAAGCAGTTTCTTTTTTCGCCATGATTAGAGTATTTTAAAATTCAAAACATCGTTGCCATTCGACAAATAATAATTCTGAAAATTTCTTCAAAGCCGAAATTAGTATTATTATTCCTAATTTACGTTATAATAAATTATAAAATGGATGGAATATTGTATTGCCATCGAAGATAAGCTTGTGCGCAAAGTTTGAAGCTTAATTTATGCAGTAATAGTGGTCGAAAATCACGTGACAAACTTAAGTGACAAATCAAGTTAAATACAGCCGTGTAAAAATTCCTTTCATCATTCGCAAACAGCTCGAGAATCCGATGTCTCCAATTTTTGATTTACGTATGTGTTTATATTTAGTAACCACTGCTTTTTTTTCTTCTTTTTTATATACATATGCAGATTTGAAATGATAAATCTTTATTCATATTTTAACAGCAACGTACGAGCGGTAAGGTTCCACAACCAATATGGACGCTCGATTATTATTGACTACGCGACCTAGTGGCGCTTGTAAATTACGGTAGTTAAACGTTTTTTTGGGAGAACCAGAGAATAAACGATATTTTTCACAATCAGCGGTTTGAGTACCATCTTTTTACTGGTTATTCAAGTGTTGTAATTGAATATGGTAATATAACAATCAAATAAATGGTTATATTACTTTTTTCTTACGGAAATTTTTAACAGTATATTGTAAACCTAACAAATGAAATAAACGTGGCACATCTTTTCTTCCAGGAGTGCACTGTCGCAGTAACGCCTCAAGATTTCAGCACATTATAGTTGTTTCACTGGGCATTCACCATTTTTATTCTAGAACAACTCTAGAATTAAACATTTGGATTGAAGGTGAAACCCATTCAGATGAAGTCGGCATTACATCAAATGTTTTGGTGCTCGAAATTCAGGCGATTAGGTTTAAAGATTAAGCTTTTTTCCGATAAAAATCTGGTACGCTAAGACCAGAAGTAGATAAGGTATTTACAAAAATTAAATACATTTTAGAAACAGTCAAAATTCACGTACACATTTTTTCCTCTTTACTTACGAAAAAAAGCAAAGAACATTTGAAATCCTTGAACTTAGTTTCTTGTTTTTGCCAATCTCTTTCCTTTCTTTTTTAACCCCGCCTGTAACATTTTTTTTATTTAAAAAGCGCTTTTGAATTTAGCGTTGATCCTAATCTTTATTCATTGCATAAAATTTGTAATTAATTGGATTTTAGTGATTATCGTAAAAGCAATATTTCATCCATAAACTATAGAAAATTCTAGCTCATCCTTTCACCAAAAAAATGAGCAAAATGGTGAAATTTAGCTGCAAACAACATTTGGTACCAAAGTTGAACCATTATAATGGTACCTTGTTTCACATTCATGGTGAAACTACATCATTAAAATGGTTCCTAATTTAACATTCCCATGGTGAAACTACACCATTATAATGGTTCCTAGTTTAACATTCATGGTGAAACTACACCATTATAATAGTTCCTAGTTTAACATTCATGGTGAGACTTCACCATTATAATGGTTCAGCTTAGTAATAAATATTGGTTACAGCTAAATTTCGTCATTTTTTGGGTGAAAGGTTGAACTAGAGTTTTTTAAAGTCTATGCATTAATAGTCGTTTTGTTTAAAGGCTATTGTTATATTTTTGTATTCATGCATAACTATTTCAGAGAGTGAATAAGTATGCAATAAGATTTCTAATATTTATTTATTTCCCTCGTAACAAGCGAAATCTTATTTGTATAGTGCTTCGATCGGTGAACGAAAACTTTTGAAGAATATAACTTTAGTTACAGTAAACTTTCACTAAAACTTAGTTGAATTCTACGAAGCCCATTAAAAATAGAAACTCAAAAGAAATTTTAACAACAATTGAGATTTCAAAGATTCTCATAAGTTTTATAAGATAACTATTCAAAAAAAAATCAATGTCGTGTTCAGAAGTAAAAACATTATTGATTTACCCAATTACTCTAATAAGGAAATATCGGTATTGACACTTGAAAGGATGCATAGACGCATATTCTTCTTCCACCAAATTTCAAAAGTCATTAATTCAACAAAATCACTTTTTTGCAAACATATTTTCTTACTTTATAAGAACTTGAAGAGCATAATTACAGTGCTATATTATTTCTGAATGTTAAGGCTTATGGCTCGGATTTTTAAGATTTCCATGACATTTTTTAATACTTTAATCAGAGTTTCTTCAGATACTGCAAGGTTCACGGTAAAAATCAATACTTACGGGCTATTACATAATTTTGTAACTTATTATGAGAGATAATAAGGAGTTTAATGAAGGCTTTTCGAAGACTATATTTTTAACCAAAGATTAAAAAAACATTACAATATTTTCTTTTATTTCTACTTCACCGCTAAAATTAAAAAAAATATCTGATGACGCAAAAAATATTTTTATACGTTTAGAGATTTGTAAACATACTGCCATTACGTACTCTTAAAATCAATACTAAAATTATTGGTTTTTATTTCATAAATAATGAAAATATGAGTATGAAGGTTTCTAAAAATAGGAACGTTATATATATATATATATATAGTTTTGTTTTTTATTTGACTGAGAAAAAAGTTACGTGCGAAGCATACGTATAGTTTATTACATTTGATTAACAACATGATACGCAAAAAAACAGTGAAAAGTTGCTGTTTTTAACATTTTCATAAAAAAAATTTTTCTTTATAGATCACTTCATTTTTTTTTTAAATTTTATATTTATTTAATTTATGGGAATAATTTGAAATATCACGAAGAAGATCACACATGTACAACATAACTTCAATATGTAATAGTAAACATTTGGTTTGCATTGAGCTTTAGATTTCATTTTTAACTTTGATAGGTGCACTTATGTTCAACAGCCGGAAATTTCTTTGTTGAGAGTATTTTTTCTCAAAAATATAGAAAAACAGAAAAAATTTACTGATTTTTTTTCCTTTTTCTTTCGGATTTCTTTTTTAAATCAAGGGTCAAAAATTCTATTTACGAATTAAAAGCAGGCATAACTAGATATATGGTAGCTAGAATCAAAACTGATTATGAAAAATCTGTCCCGAAAATGCGAAAGTCATTTTTTGTATTTAAAATAATAAAATTATGAATATTTTTTATGAAACTTTGTATCAAAACAATTCGGAATATATTTCTCAATTGCTCGTACCTTAGACGAGCTCATTAAGCATTTCTGCAGTGCATCTCAAAGCTCCTCCCGCAATGGACCAGTCGGTAGAAGCTCGGTTCGCGCAGAGCACCGAAAGTGAAGCAACACTGACTCAGGTCAGTGTTTGGGAGGGTAACAACCTCTCGCGGCTGGTCGCTGCGGTCCGTGTACGGTAAAGGCTGCTGGTGCACGTTTAATAGGTCATGCCTCCAATGTCCTCAGATTGAAACGATACCTCTGAGGGTACCAATCCCAGGTGACGGTCTCTCATCTGGGAGCTGGTTCAAAAATTAAAAGACCTTTCAAAGGGGCGGAAATCGGACTTCTGCCTACAAGGGCCCCGCTAGACTCAGGAGCAGCGTACCCATTCTTCCTCGCCAAGCGCGAGGACACGACAACAACATCTCAAAGCTCCATACAGTTAAAATTGATCGTTCCCCATCGGTCCCAACTTCTTTCATATCCTTTATATAAGTATTTATACCAGTAAAAGATATTTATCACAGATATTTTCTTGAACCCTTTACATGTATGTTTAACACGATGACTGCCAACGCTGTTTGTAGTTTATCGATCTCCAGACGATACAGTAATTTAAATACATTATAGTGTACACAATTATTTTGTTAAGTAAAAAATTACAAATTTCTTTAAATCTATTGAAAAATTTAAAAAAGTCAGCAACAACAAGACAACTTGTAATTTGGTCTCTCAACAAGTTCACCTACCACGAGTTATCTCGTAGGTTAGAAGTCAACGTGTTAAATCGAACTAAATATTCTTACGAAAGATTGCTCAATGCATATTTTCCTAACTAGATCTTAAGATAAAAATTACCTAAGAATGTGAGACACCGGCGTAAAGGTAAAAATTAACTAACTGCTGTCTCATTTTTCTTTAATCTCTGTCACTAAATTCTTCATTAGAAAACTAAATTTGCAGTTAATTTATTTAAGGGAGCTGACAATTAAGTGAATTGATGGCTTTCCCCAAGACTGAAAGAAAAAACGAACAAAGCTGCCGTTTTCACAAAGCTGGGGGCACTTTTTATACAGATGGAATATTAGAATCTGCAATTTGCACACGAGGCTGGTTTTTGGGGTTTTATTTTTACATCAGCAAAGCACTTTACCAGTAGTTCTCATTCTTTCTTATCCATAGGTTTTCTCTACACATAATTAAATTTCCAAAAATTTAAAAAATATTTGCAGTAGTTTCTTATTAGTACATTTGTTTCTAATGTATATTGCTGAAGTGTGGAAGCAGAATAATGCTGAACTTTCTAATGCAGTTCTGGGGCTTCTGGCAGCATTTGACAATGCCATCATCAAATGGGGCATTATTATGAAATATACTTACGTTTCTGTGATTAGAAGTGATATTTGATAAATGCGCAAAACTATTTAATATGGTCAAATCTTTGTGTAAAATGTTTGTGCTAAAGTATCATACAAGTACAATTTCCCACAAAAGAAAAAATAAATACGGCAATACTTACGTAAAAATACCTTGATTCGTTTTCGTTGTCATCGAATTTTAAATAAAAATATCAAACCTCGCTGCCTTTATAAAATATAATAATAATCATTATTTCAGAAAATATATTTAATGTCATCCCATCTGCAAATATAATAAGCTGAATATTCTGTCTGTTGTAGACCATTCCTTAACATAGAATGCGTAGGATTAAGGTGAAGAAAGCTCATATACTTTAGCTCCACTAAATTACAGAAGCTAACGGTTATGAGCGTAATTTCGTTTTGTCATAATAATTGAAAAGGTACTTCAAGTGATTTGTACCTTTTTAGTCAAACGATAAAACCTCTAACTTTATTCATCACAACCTGATATTTCAATAGTATTTTTCATGATGAAAGGAGTTTTTACACGGCTTTATTTATCTTGATTTGTCCTGGAAGTTTGTTACGCGATTTTAGACCACTTTTACTGCATAAATTATCTCCAAACTTTGCATACAAGCCTATCTTCCCGATGACAATACAATATTCCATCCATTTTATAATTTATTATAACGTTAATTAGGAAAAAAACTAATAATTTTGGCTCTAAGGAAATTATCAGAATTATTATTTGTCGAATGGCAACAATGTTTTGAATTTTAAAATACAGTGGTACCTCGAGATACGAGTGTCCTGACATACGAGTGATTTGAGATACGAGCGCTGTCGAGCACCGAGTTTTTGTTTTGAAATACGAGCGATATTTGAGATACGAGGAACGCCACGGCCCACACAGTTTACTGCGTCTGCGCAGTAAATTGCTTTGAGATACGAGCATATTGACATACGAGCAGGGTTACAAAACGAATTAAACTCTTATCTCGAGGTATCACTGTACTCAAATCATGGCGAAAAAAGAAACTGCTTTAAATAAAAATGCCTTAAATGTTTGGAATTTTCTGCTTGAATAATGCAACATTTTGAATTTTAAAAACTCAAATCACGGCGAAAAAAGGAACTGCGACGAAACGGTTTCTACAACGCGATTAACGCAGCAGTTTTATTAAATAAAACCATGTAATTTAAAACATTTTTAGTATTATACATATAATTTAACAGTTTAGAATGCTAGGGGGAGAGAAGAGTGTTATTTTGAGTTGGATCTTACGCATATAAATAATTCGGCCTAAGGTTTCATGATGCATTAAATTAATAGTCTAAACTATTTTCTTTTATTTTCATTTAAAGATAAATAAATTACGCACCTTAGAAATAATAAAAAATATACTAAATACAAAAAAATTACATTTAATTATCTATTGTTTCATTAATCCTAGTTAGACCTCTTCGAATTCCATGCATTGTATGAAGCATTTGATTCGCACACTGAAAAGTGCTATTTCAAAACTTCGATATTTTATGCATTAAAAACAAACAAAATAAAAAAAGTAAATAAAGGCAATTGGATTAATTGTTTGTTTATTTAATTTTAACGACTTTCTAAAAGCTGAAATAAAATATTCAGTCTATTTTTTTAAGGAAAAAAAAGGTAAGATAATGGAAAACATCACATTTAGTCTATTCCGTATTTAAAAAATAATACTTAGTGCGTTATTTCCGAAAAGAAAAGAAAGAAAGAGGAATGAAAAAAACAATGGTGAGTAGTTTTCTTAAAAACACTAGGCACTTTAACCAATGAAATATCACGATTTAATGTAAAAAAATCCAGGATCATTTTACGGGGAATTAAAGTATGTATTTTTGAAAAGTATGTATTTTTGAACATTATTTCTGAAAGTGAATGAAGGAACATAGACCAATTAAAATTTTGATTTCTTTTCGGCAAAAATGCCAGAGCATTTTCAAGTCTGGAGGGAATGTAGTTTACACTATGCAAGAGCAAGGGGAGTAATTTTATGCAGATAAGGCAATTATCACACCTTTTTACTTGCATGTGAAGACGCTTTTAAATTTTGCCAGTATTATGTTGAGTAGCATAATGTTGGGGAAATAAAAGTAAAAACATGGAGTTTAATTAATGAGGCAGCTACTCCTGCAAGAATTTAAAACTCTAACTTTTTATTACTTTAAATTACATGCGTAATTAGTACTGTGCTCGAAATTTTTGCATTCAAGTATATAATCATAATTAGCAGTATTTTTTGTAATTTTCATTAAGATGTATGTATTTTGAGATTTACTCATTCAAACACGGAGCTAAATAATTAGGAAAAAGGGAGTGTTAATGGTTGAACATTAAATTTATAAATTTATTGTTTTGAAAAAAAAGAGATTCATTGCTTTTTTGCGAACTGAATTATAGTAGCTATTTGGAACCATCCCTGTTCAAGGCAATAACAAAAAAAAAATCATATAATTAATTTCTCTATTTACTATCTACAATTACGAAATGGTAAAATTAAAAATTTCGGCTGCAAATAGATTGATAAACACAGCTCAAAAAACTAAAGTACATTAAGATTTTTGGTAGGTATTGCAGGAGAAATAAAATTTTGTGACTGTTACATTGTTTTATGTCTTTCACCTGATATACGAATTAAAGCCATTTATGATTGAAATCAAAATTCATCTATTAAATTTTGAGAGAAAGTGGAGAAAGGCCTTGGTATCTTTTATAGAATGTACTGTTTTCTGATAAATGCCAATGATTTTCTGGTGAACTTTTAAGCGCAGCTGATGCTACAAAATTATCTACAGGCAAACTTACTTGCTCAGAAAACAATGGTTAAGAAAATAAACTGTGCGTAATGAATCTTCTTATCCTCATTATGGACTATGATATTCCTAACACTGATAAATTGAAGTAAATAGATCAAGTCAATGTCAATGGCGTGAACATGTTGGATAAAATAAATGCATAGCAGTCACAGCAAGTCATAAAACAAGCTAGCCGATCTGATATGAGTAAACTTCATACAGTAGCAATCGTAATTTTTTTTAAAAAACTCGCTTTACCGGGTACAGGCTGCAAAATTAAGACGAGCTTTCAATTCCGCAGAATCAAGGCGTAACTTACATAATTATTTTTTTAAAATGTTACTGTAGTAATATAGTTCATTTATATTACTTTCAATTGATAAAAATGTTTTCATTATTTGAATATCAAAACATGACTTACTTTAATCATCAACTAATTAATTAAGCTTAATTAATATTTATTTTTGATAACTTCTATAAATAAGTTACTTATCAATAATAAGTTGATTTTTATATTCAAGTATATTACTATCCAAGTAGAGTATAATAAACAAGCATGATCACCCAATCTTGGAAAGAAACTGTCTTCCGTTAAACTCCGTCCTTCTACACCATTTTTCTGATGTTATTATTTTGTTGTTATAATTATTAATTAGAAGTTTAAATTTTCTTCTATTTTTTTGATTAACCAAACAAATGTAAAATGTCCGAGTACGATTTCTTTAGCATAATAAAGCATATTTATATTAATCGTCTTTTGAAAAGTTATCAAATATTTAATTAGCAATGAATTTAATCGACTTCTTTTAAAGACTGCAGAAGGAAAACACAATTGTTACTTATTACAGATTTTTACTATTGTTATGATTTATGTTTTCAATCATAGAAATTATTTAATTATTAGTCTCTTTTTCTGCTCTAGTTCTTTATACATCCATTTAATTTTATGTATTTATTTATTTTTGACTAATAAAATTTATATTTGTAATATATGCCCACACCCGATAACATTCCGAAGTATATGAGTTTCAAATTAATATAGCACACTCTAAAAAGCAATTTTAAGAATGTAGTCGCATATGTGAAGTAGCTTTATGTTGCTTATTACTTGAAACAGAACGATCAGGACTTTCCCCCAGTGTAATCATCATGCAGTTTACTAAATTTCGAAATTAAAATTTAATTTAATAAAAAGAAAAAAAAATACTTTAAAAGTATACTTTACAATGAGAAATAACGGTTTAAAGCATAATCCATGTTTTTTTTTTCGTTGTTTGAAAATTACTCATTTCTTATGTTTCTGTCTGCTTAACTGCAAATTAACTTTAAATTTCATCTATTTTCCTTTATGATAATTGTTTACCACGATTTAAACTAGTGTATTTTATCAGTATTTTAACTCGAAATTACAATTATTGCTCCAAAGATGTAAGAAATTACGCAAAATTCGGCGAAACTCCAGAAAAAATAGGAACTGCGAAAATATTCTGTTTGTGTATGTTATCAGTAAGGTTTTACTTAATAATCGCTTTTCGTAAAAACAATACCAAAATAAGGTCAAATAGAAATACAATCATAATGCTTAAAAATGAAATTTTATACACATTACCAGTACAAATGTAAAATACAGAATTTAGCTAATAAAATCATATGAAAGAATTTCCAATAAGCGATAAAAAGTACTCATAAAAATTCAAACACTTGCATGTCACCACTCTTATAATAGATTCAAAAAAAGTGAATAATTATAATTCGTATTCAATTTCTCTATTGTGTCGGCACAATAGAGAAATTGAGTGTTTTTATAATATTAATGTTTCGAAGTAGTTTGTTATTGGAAAATGAAAACTAGGGAAAGCATTTCCCACGTGGATGAAATATACAGTAGCAGTACGTGAAATTATGCATTAATATTTTTTCACAGAAAAAAAAACAGATGAATCATTTTTCCTGCAATATTGTATAAAAAATATAGCAGTGTTTTCATATTAACGATCCATAAATATAAGATTTATACTTTAAGAATAAATAATGTTAATGTGATTCAGAAAAATAAATGTGTTTGAGGAATTTGAGCAGAAGACATAATGGAAATAACTAGTTTCCGTCGTTTTAACCTTTTACATTCATTGATTCTTTCTTTCGTAGTTTTATTTTTATGAAGAAAAGACAATCTTTCTAACTACCAAAGACGCGTGTCCAATTGCCATGGCAATTTTTCCTTCCTTACTTTTGATTAGGTTCAGGATACTAAAGATATTTTTCTCAACTTAACGAAAAAGCTATTTTAAGTTAGAAAAAAAAAGTTTCTCAACTTAATAAACATACTTTTTTCAAAAGAAAACCTATTCTACTTGAGAATATTTCTACTGTACGGGATAGTGCTCATTTGCCTTTAATTTTGATGCAGAACTGAATTTTAAAATCTTTGTGTTTCTAATGAAATTTGCAACCATATTCTTTTTTTTTTGTCGAATTTCGAACACTCGGCGAACAATAGTTGTCATGAATCTGCAACTTATTTTAAACAAACATTTTCACATTCCGGAAGTTCTGGAGAATAGCAAATATAGACTTTTTGACTACAACATTCACTTCTCTGTTTGAATGCACCATTTTGTTTTCTTTCTTGTAGGGGGGATGCATGTTAGACGAATTATTACGTTTCTCTCAAACGAATTAACGAAAACGAATTAGCTGTACAAACGAATTATATGTTAACGAATTAGTTGTACAAAAGAACACTATTTCGAAATTTTAAATTGGAGAAGATCGCCTGAATTTAAACAAAAGTGAACATTGAAAGAAAGCATTCAAAAAACTGGCAACAAATAACCACCAAGCAGGCGTCTTTAATATTGGTAACTCAAAATTCTGCGCAAGAATTACCTTCATTTCGATTTCGAAAAATTCAAATTAGGTGATAGTTTAGCTCTTAATAATAATTTACTCATTTCAAATGCGGCCACGCAAATTCATGTCTTCAAATCTCTTGGAAGTGAAATTAGCAATGTAGATTATACTTTACTCCATGGATTTACGATAGATGTCTGTTAATTGAAGCTATCGCCATTTATAGAAGGAATTTAATGAATCATTCTTCGTATAAGATAAGCATAGAATGCTGATGTACTCGATCATGGGACAATGTCCGAATAAATTATTAGTAGGAGAACTTTCATTTGAGTTTAACAAATTTTTGGCCGATTACAGCTCCTGGAATTTAATGCAGGAAGAAACAGCTTCAATACTACATAGAAATCTATTATAAAGCTCATTAATTTTAAGTAAACAATATTTGCATTATGTTTGGAAATGTATTAGAAAGTCGAAAGAGCAGGCATTAAAATAGGTTATTCAATAAATTATGGAGCAGCTGGAGACGTAAAAATATTTTTGAGGATCCATATTGGTGGGTTAGTTGGTATCGAAATTTTAAATGAGTTGTTGTTGTTGCTACGACGTTATTAAAGCAGAATTAAGTTGTCTCAATAGAATAAAGAACTTTAGTAACTTGGAAGAAAATTTATGTAATGAAAATAAGGCATATATTTCCAATGAGATTAGTGTTTCAGGGTTACCAGGAACTCCTTCTGCAGTGCATGAAAACCACAAACATTCTAATGACTCGAAAAGTGCATGCACTAAGCATTATTTACTGAAAATAATGTCTTATTAGTTAGCTTCAAGGTGAACTAAAGGGGAGGGTAGCATTTGATCGCAATATTAAAAGTTGCTTGAAAAAATAAAACTTTGATTGAAACTATTGAAGTAAAGGAATGAAACACATTGTTTCATTTTTATTATCCAGCATTCGCAGCACTACTTATCCATTCTTCTTTGCAAAAGAAAGGGAAAAAACGAAAGAAAGATAATAAAATAAAAAGACAAATACTATATTAATGGAGAGTCAGTATGCTCTCAGAGCTATTCGTATAGAACCACTATTAAGAGCATTAAGTGTGTAATGCATGTTTTACAATACCATCGGATCTTTACAGTACATTACAGTTTTAGCAGTACATTTACATAAGCGTTTTGAATTCTTGATTAAATTTAAAGTAAGTGTTTATATCTAATTTATTCAATAATAATTGGGTGGCATTAAAATGTTTATTCATATTTTGTTTACGGAACAAGGACTGCAACAAGATAAAATTTGTGTCTAATACGTGTTACAAATGCATTAAATTAAATAAAATCTATCCTCAGTGGCAAATCAGTCACACTGAGGAGAGACTATCGATAATTGAAATATTTAAACAAAGCAAACTGTTGTCAAGCAGAAAACCTAAAATGTCTGGAAGTTATTTAAACGCTGAAGGCTGAACTTGAAAAATTTAATGAATTACGGTTCTATTTCGAACACTATACCAACTCTGGTTGTCATGAATCTGCAACTTATTTTAAACAAATATTTTCTCTTTCTGGAGAATAGCAAATACAGACACTTTGACTATAACATTCACTTCTCTATTTGAATGCATCACTTTTTTTTCTTTCTTGGTGGGGGGGGGGGGGGGAGGGATGCATGTTAGACATATTATTACGTTTCTCTCAAAAGAAAAGTTTTTCCGCACACTTTCTGGAATAAATAAATTTTAAACATTTTTGAGTTGAATAATGCAAATACTTATTTTAAAATGGAACTTTAAATTATACAAACTTTTGTATTATCTTTCGGTTTGGAGGATTATGTTTCCTTTTTTGCAGAATTTTCTTCGTTAGATAAAAATTTATTTACATTTTCGTGTTGAAGATGTCCAGAATTGAGCAGGAGTTACATAGAATTGTTAAAAAAATTGTTGTACTTTTTAAAATATTTTGTTCTAGCCAGATTGTATACCATTTACGGCTTCATATGTTTTTCGCAAATAAAAGTTATCTTTTGTGCTTTTCGTTTGATTTAATACACAATAAAGTATTTACTTTGCATGTGACAAGTATGTTTATTTTTTTTTCAATGTTTTTTTTTATTTGTCTCATTGCAGATACAGACTATTGGTAAAAAGGAAATTTAGCCGTTATTACTCCAAAATTATTAATCATTTTGCTTAAATCTTTCTAAGGCCGTAGTAAGTATACTTACCACCAACTTCATCTACTTATAAACGTCTACAGTAAGTTATTTCGCCCCCTTTGGTTGGCAGAAATTCGTAAAGACTGTTGAAAGTATATTTGCTACCAAATGTATAACATTTTAAACATGTGACACATACCCACTGCCCAAAAGGGGGGGGGGGTAAAAAAAATCATGGTAAATTTATTGAATGAGCTATGTGAATCTCTTTTGCAACCAATCTAAATCCTAAAAAAAAAATTAATATTCCTCTACTAGAAAAAAAATTGCCCATTAAAGGGTTAAAGCATCATTTAACTAAGATAGTTTCCAGATGTTTACTAATATCCAACATATTGAACTTATTGTAAACTAAAAAGCAGATCTTTGGAATTTATTAGGGACTGCTCATAAATGATGTCATGCTTTTTTCCGATATATTTGACCCTCCTCCCCCCTTTTTCACAAAAGTCACACTTCACCGGACTCCCCAGTCACGCTATGCTGTATAAGCCTGATGTCACACTTCTTGTTACCCCCTCCCCTTCCCTTATCCCACTTTGTCAATTTCACGAACCCCCTCCCCCCTCGAAGCGTGACATCATTTATGAATGATCACTCAGGTGATTGAAAATTTGTGTTACCTGTTTCTTTTAATGTGGTGTGTAGTCACATGAAACATAGTTGTAAGAATCACATGCATCATCAAAACTACCGTGAGGTGTGCTGTGTGTGATTTCAAACCCCTTTTCTTAAAGTACTTTTCAAATCCCTGAGTCAGATGAACTTTTAGCATTCTGAAATACGAACTCCTTTGACATTCGCAAGCGCGTTCAATCGGGATAATAACTAGCGAGTAAGGTGATAAATTCATGCCTGTATTTTTTCTGTATCTAAATAAGGTTAGCACAAATGATTCATTTGTTTTGAAAAGGCTACATATTTTCAAAGGTATTACACGTAAAGAAATGAAAGATATATTAAAAGAGCCACAAACTCACCAAGTACGTATCCCCACGTAACGTTTCAAGGTTCTCAACGTACCCTCACTTTCGTAATCCATAGTCGCGCTGAAAGAACGCATTAGTTGTGCAGTGAAGATAATGTGACAAAGCTGCAAAATGTATGGAATGAACTGAAGTATCGTCTGGACGCGTATCATGTCACCAATGGGTATCGTACATTTGTACAGGGTGTATGAACTTGGTGAGTTCGTGGGTTTTTTTTTTCATATATATTTCACGTACAAAAGATATATTAGAAGAGCCACAACCTCACCAAGTACGTATGCCCACGTAACGTAACAAGGTCCTTAACGTACTCCTACTTACTGTAATCTTTAGTCGCGCTCAAAGAACGCATTAGTTGTTCAATGAAGAAAATGGGACAAAGCTGCAAAATGTATGGGATGAACTGGAGTATCTTCCGGACGTGTATCGTGTCCCCAATGGGTATCGTACATTTGTACAGGATGTATGAACTTTGTGAGTTTGTGGTTTTTTTCATATGTATTTCATGTGTGTACGTGTAATACTTTTGAAAATCATGTGTGTACGTGTAATACTTTTGAAAATTGCATGTGTGTACGTGTAATACTTTTGAAAATCATGTGTGTACGTGTAATACTTTTGAAATTCATATGTGTACGTGTAATACATTTGAAAATATAGCGTTTTCAAAACGCATGAATCAATTTGTGCTAACTATGTATTCTAGCACCAAAGCAGCTTCGGTGAACGTTACTTTCAGTAGCAAAAAAAATGTTAGCCTAGAGCATCTCTAAACAACTTTAAGTTGAGTATCTTCTTTTATTCTCTTATATTACTGACATTTAAAATTATTCATTATTTTTCAGCGAATTCAACTGTTAATGCCAATAGTTTCCTTAAAATCTATAACATGCTTTTCTAGTGAAGAGCCATTCTCCGAAAAAGGAGAATATATAATCTCAAATTTTAAGCATTTTTACCATTTCTAAACACATTAAATCAATTTACTGGGTATCGTATGAAGCGCATAATTTGATATTTGTTTACATGACGATAAAAATTAATCTCTTGTTTAAATTTTATTTCTTTTCTAATGCCGTAGATATGAATTCGGGTACAATTTCTGGAAAATTCTATGAAATCCAAAAGTAGTAGTCTACAGATAAAAGGTATTGTATTATACGTTCCATTAGCTTTTATGCTATCAAATTTTTAATCTTTCAAAATTAAGTAGTAGGTTGCAAAAATAGATGCATTTTGCAAATTTCAAACGCTCTTGCGTAAGCAGCTTGCATTTATTTCGCATTTATTTTCCGATGTTCGTTCTGCATTCTAGTCTGAAACTAATATTTTCTCTGCGCATTTTAAATTAATATTTAATGAAAATAATGTAACTGCGACAAATCGTGTCGCCGCATAAGTAACTTTTTCTGGTACAGTCATGAAGAAGTAAAAAAAATAAGTAAAACACGTAATTATTCAGCCAGCATGTGTTATGAACATTGATTAAGTTAATTGTCACGTTGTTTAAAATCTTTAAAATTATTGAAACATTTTTATAAGGGTAAAAATTCATATTGAAATAAGCAGAAACTTCAAATTATAGATTGAATGTTGCATTTTCCACAAAAAATGAATAGTACTCAAATGAGTCAAACTGCTAAATTTCGTTTTTGTATCATTAGAACAAAAGACATGTACAAAAGGATCATCATTCGATTTTACATAGATTATGGGTTGAAGTTCATGAAGCAATGAAAACGCACATCAAGATGATTTTAAAGACAGTAAATATATTATGATTTACACAAACTCTTCACGAAAGACTGTAGTTTTTTTACTTGTTTAAAAAACAGGTGTAATTTTATGCAAAAGAAATAACAGTCTTTCATTTTATGTAGAAGAGTCTGAGAAGGTGTAACTTATTCTTTTGTCTAGCTTCGAGCAATTTTCATGTGGCAAGGAGTTAAAACTAGGGATGTAACGAATATTCGGCCACTATTCGGTATTCGGCCATTTGGCCGAATAGTCATTTCATCACCCAGCCGAATATTCGGCCTGGCCGAATACTGGGTAAGGTAAAATTCGGCCAGGCCGAATATTGATGGACTATTCGGCCGAATAGTTCTGCTGCAGTAAAAAAGTAAAAAAATAAAGAAATTAATAGATTTTAAACATTTAAAATTGTATTATAATTATTGCAAATGAATACATTAGTCCACTATAGTTTTAATAAATAAAAATAACTTAGAATAAACTACTTTTTTTAATCTTGTTTTAGGCTTGACTGAGCAAAAACACATTTTAAAGTTGTAATATTGTATTTTATATTTAGCATTTGCTCCCAAAAGCTTCCAATAGCTAATTATAATGGAGAATATGATGTTTTCATTCTGTTATTATTAACAAAGTGGAAGCCAGACTTTGTTTCGGTAGACTGATTTATTGTGAATATTGGGTTAGAGAGAAATGTGAAAAGCCCAGAATATATCATGAATATTTAGATAGCATAAGTTATTGGGGTTTTTGAAAATAAAAACATATCCCAGTTAAGTTTAATCTTTAAAAAATAGGTATTTAAATAACCCCATAAAATAAAAATATTAACTTTTATAACTTTTAAAATGTCTTCATAAAACAGTTTTGAGCAAGGTAAAAGTTCCTTAAGCACTAGTATTTCTTTCATTGCAATTAAATTCTTTGTAAAA
Organism: Octonoba sinensis; assembly: GCA_038502835.1. Taxonomy (NCBI): domain Eukaryota; kingdom Metazoa; phylum Arthropoda; class Arachnida; order Araneae; family Uloboridae; genus Octonoba; species Octonoba sinensis. The sequence continues at coordinate 210,792,443 of CM076598.1, read as the reverse complement.
AAATGCTAATGCTTACTACCTTAAACCTGTCATTTATATTTTGCTTGTGGGTGAAATTCTTAGTTTTATTACATTCAAAACAATAGTAAAAATAGATTAATTTTAAATAGTTCTAAATTCTTAACAAACATAATTAAATCACATATCATAGATTGTGTGCAATTGGTGTTTGACTTTGTGAATAACTTTAAATTTGACAAATACTTTCCATTGCAACGATTTTCTAGAAATTTTAATATTCGGCCGCCGAATATTCGGTATTCGGCCTAGCCGAATATGTGGCTTAGGCCTATTCGGCCTGGAAGAAAGGACCGAATATTCGGCTTCGGCCTGGAAAAAATAGCCGAATATTCGGTATTCGGCCAAATCACTATTCGTTACATCCCTAGTTAAAACTACTTTATAATACCACGTTCCTTTCTCAAGTTTTCCCAAAAGATAAAACTTTGATGTGAATTGAAACCACAATAACTATGCTACGACGAACATGCACATTTGGGGTAGAGTTTTTTTCCCTCCTATCTCCCACTCGTCTAGGATGAGAAAAATTGACCACCATGACCAACAAATAAGTTTTGAGTCTTTGTGCTACAGAAAAATTAAGACAATTCAACGTATATTAGGCACAAATTTTGCAAGAGATTGCAGAAACGTGTTTCGAGGTCGCAAGGAACCCCTTATTTCCATGCAGAAGAAATGAGTTTCTAGATGAAAACATCCAACTGAAGACTTCAGCTCAATTTTATTGTTATACTGTGCAACGCCGGATATTTTTTTTAATTTTATATAAAAGCAAACGGTGCCGTAACCAATTTAATTTAGATATTATGAGTAAAAATATAAAAGAAAATTAAATTTACATGTAGGAGTTTCCTCAATTTAGTCTTATAGTACCTGCTGAAACAAACTGCACGGAAAGTTGAATTTTGATGCTGAATGCAAACATATGATTAACCACTTAACGCATTTCCCCTTGTCTGACACGGGCGAAAGTTGCCGGAAATTTGTAAATGCCCGTGTCTGACACGGGCGAAAGTTGCTGGCAGTTTCTACATGCCCGTGTCTGGCACGGGCGAAAGTTGCCGGCAAATTTGCACATGCCCATGTCTCACACGGATGATCTTGTATCTCGCGTTATTTTATTTCAAAGGTCCGTCTGAGATCTGCACTTTTGTTTGTACAATATTTTTTATGTAATTTTTACCCCACCGCCCGCTCTCTATTCACCCCCTACAACTGAAATTGCCAAAACCTATTTATACTATACCTATATATTAATTTTCTGTCAAAAAAAACTATCATTTTTTACCAGTTTTTACGAAACAAAAATCGTGCTTCAAGGGGTTAATAATTAGGTGTTGCAATCTGAAATTTGACGAATATTTAACTGTGAAGATGCCCCGTTAACACATTTTTTATGGTAGAATTTGCTGCTGCACCTTATTTTTGGAAAATTGTACCATTCTTGTAAAAATGTAACAACTTGCCTTAACAGTACAAAAATAAGAATCCTTATTTCGGTTTATTTACCCCAAGAAAATTTTCAAAAAAATACAACGTTGTTTCTTACATGAATGCTTTACATTCTAATTTCAGAGCCTTAACACTAATTTTTATAAAAGGGGTTAGAATAAAAGTGTACCTTTCCATCATTTTATAAGAATTATAATCTTTGAAAAGAATCTTGTCATTACCACGTTTTCTACTCAATCATCAGATTTGATAAGTTCCTTAAAACAAATATTAATGTTACCTGTCACGAGATATCACGCGAAAGATTTTTACCCGAGACAATATTCCTTGGTTTATGAAAACTTTAATATTTTCTTTGGTTTTGTACTTTTATTCTTTCTAGATGCCATGTCTGCAATAACTCTTTAAGTAATATACAAATAAAATATTGCAATCATGCTTGAGAGGCTAGTGTTATGAAAAGATAGTTATGCTTATAAAGTCATAATTTTTTCATGGTAATTCTAAAACACAATATTATGTTATAAACATTTAATCCTTTTTCAGGCTTAACATATTGGATATTATTATCTTTGGTGATGATGACAACAAAAATAATATTTGCGCACAAACGCTTGAACAGATGGTGATATAAATTAACATGTTTTACAAAATGTCACATTTTAAAAATTTATTTTCTAGAGAATTACTTTTTCTTTGCCATCTGACGGCAGACAATGTGACACATATTTTGATCATTTTGTGAAGAAGTCAAATAATTGCTAAGCAATCTCCCTTGAAGCAGAATTACAATCATTAAACAAAACGGAAAGATTTTGCAATGTATGAACTGCTTATAATTTTTTTTAATTGAAGTAACTAGACAAGATTTTTTTTATCCTAACTGTATTGTGATAGGAAATTTGATGTTTGTATTTCAAGAGTATTGTGGAAATATTAAAAATCTACTGAAAAACCTTTTTTTTTTCATTCTTTGTACTTATTCTCTATCAGCTATTAATAATTTATTTTTACAAATGACATACTTACTAATTCAACATTACCCATCATATTTTTCCCCAAACGCGCACCAATTGTTACGGAGAAAAACACTTAGGATTTCAAATAGCCCTCATTTTACCAATATATGGAGCTCCCAGAATACAAGTGAACCAAGTCCATAAAAATTTCATTGTGATTCAGAGGTTTAAAATTAAAGCTGTATGACAAAACTACCTCTTAAATTTTTTTAAATTTTAATTTAAATTTTAAAAGTTCAAAGAGAGACTTGGTTCATTATTGCACTGAAATTCTAGATAGTTAGTGCCTGCTACTGCGCTGCTAACTCGAAAATGACAAAAAGTGGACTTGTTTCACTTTTATTCTGAACCCTCCATATTTATCTTGCTTTCGGTTTGTTCCTTGACAAATAAATCAAATATTTTGACACTAATTCAGTTGAATTTGTGCGAAACTTCTCAATACTAGTTTGTGTGCAAACAGCGATGCAGATACTGCATGCATTCAACTAGCACTCCAGAAAGTTTGTATAAAAGCAGTATTTCGGATACAAGTTGTTTCCTTGCAGCAATTAAGATATCTTTTGCACATAAACAACATTTTAGAATTCGTACAAAACCATTTCAAGTACAATTTCTATGCAAACATTATTTAATCTTTTCTCCCCCCCCCCCCCCCCTCCAGTGCTTAATAAAATTTACGCTTGCAACCCTTATATTTGCTGTAAATAAACAAAGGCAAAATAAACTAAATATAATTATGTGAAAAATAATAAATTCGCCTATTTTCGAGCTCTCAGACTTTTACCTTCCTTTTAACAAAAACTACGTATTTAGCACAAATTACTACAGTTATTGTTAATTGCTCATCATCGTAGAATATTGAATTTGATTATATAATATCAAAAAAAATTAATTATAATCATTATCTTATAACAGATCTTCTCAACTTAACGGACGATATAGCAGTTAGGATAATGTTCAAATTCTGATGTTGGTTTGGCCATTACAGAAAATGATTTGCAATAGAAAATTTTTATCGTGGTTTAGTAAAAGATAATTTTAGGTTCCAGTGTATCGTAGGAGAGTCCATAAATGCCATCTCAACGTCTGTTATGGGCCTCTCGAGGGCTCTCAGCGTTAAGTATGCGAAATAAATCTTTCAGATTTTATGGTAAAGAAACGTAATTGCCGATATCGCGTACAAGCTAATTAATTCGAAAAAAAAAATCTTGAAAGCATGGTATTTTGAAAACCTTATCATTTTTAAGCAGTTTTATGATGTGCTCTACCTGCTGTGTGGGACTATCGGGAGAAATTTCTTTCCCTATTTTCTTTTAATGTGAAAAGCAAGGCGTGTTGGTTCATGTAGCAAACTAAGAAAATCAGGAAATTTTATTTTCTCCCTTAAGTACTTTACGTGTGAAAGAAAGTACAGTTGAGCTTGGTTATGGCGACATCGTTTATAGTGACAACTCTGTTATAACGTCAAGAAATTCCAGTCCCTTCTTTCATCCATGAATAGTAATTGTGATCGCTTATAGCGTCACTTGGCTATAGCGTCCTAAATATCGTGGTCCCTTGAATGACGCTATAGCAGAGTTTCACTTATTTCTACCTTCGAGAAGTTGCTATAACTACTTGGGAATAAAGTATAATGTAATAAAATTTGTATTAATAAGTAACCATTTGACATGACATGAAATAAAACGATCAATATAACATTAAACGTACGTATGTAGCTGATTTACTAAGAAAAAGTTAGCACCTTTTAAGTATCATTAAAAATTAGAAAGCTGTTTTATTTCAAAAAAATAATTAAAAACTCTCTCAGATCTGAATTTGCAGAAAATATTGGACTAAATTTCCTTAATGAGATATCAGACCTTCGAAACGTCAACTATCCGGGCATTTCAAATTATTTTATAAACATTCCAGTCGATCCTACAAATCATTACGACCATCAAATTCGCGAATTTGAAAACCACCTTCTCGCAGCACAAAATAATTCAAGTTTCACGAAATGTTAATTAAAATAACAGAAAAATATCTTTGTCGTATTTATATCTTTCCCTTCGTTGAAAACCTTTATCACTCGAAAAATTATGAATTTGAAGTAAATACTGTAGTGATAATTGCAATGCTGATTGCAACTCTGCACTCTTACATCAAAAATTATAATCTTCCGATATATGACGTTGTTTCATCACAGGGGAGATACAGGGTCGGGCAGAAGTAATGACCTGGTTTTGACGGGGTATAAAAAAACTAATACAATGAGACTTTTTTTTTTATCTGTATATAATCCCATTTTTTTACATTAAGTTTTGAATACCACTTCAGCAAGATGGCGGCCTTCTGCACCAATACACTGATGCAGTACCTTTCTGAAGTTTTGGGAAACTTTCTGCACATTTCAAGGGGGTATGGCAGATATTTCATCGATAAGTCGGTCCTACAGCTCTTCTAAAGTATGGGGGGGATGTTCCAAACTTTCTCCTTCAGGTAACCCCACAGAAAAAAGGTTAGGGACCGTAACATTATGTGGAATATTGAAATGCACACCTAGATGAAGTCTCTGCGTGGAAAAATAGACTGCATCAGTGTATTGCTGCAGAAGGCCGCCATCTTGCTGAAGTGGTATTGAAACTTTAATGCAAAAGAATGGGATTATATACATATCAAATTAAAAAAAGTTTCAAGTCTCAAATTGTAATAGTTTTTTTAATACCCCCTCAAACCCGGGTCATTACTTCTGCCCGACCCTGTATATGTATTCATAAAAATTTTAAGGAACTTAAGGCTACAGTGGACACTAAAAATTAGTTTTTAAAATTTTTTATCCACATGTTCAAATTTTTTTGTATTAGTGTGTTTGTAATAACTGAAAGTATTAAAAAGGAAATTGGTGCGAAAAAATTAATACTTTTAAGAAATTTAATTTTTTTTTTAAATTAATAAACATTTTAAAATGTTACCTGCGTCACAAATTTTTTTCAAACTTCAAATTTCCAGTTTTTTTTTAATCTTTAGGTAAGACTACATAATAGTTACGATGAATTTTAATAATATCAGTAGTGTTCAACTAGAAATTTAACCTTTTTGCTGTTAAAGTCATCATTTTTGCTAAAAATTTACATAAATGTTCATTTTTTTTGCTATATTTTGTAAATTAACACATAAAACTGTGTAGATAATCACAACTTTTATGTAGTCTTTCCCAGAGATTAAAAAAAACTGGAAATTTGAAGTTTGAAAAAAATTTGTGACGCGGGGAACATTTTAAAATTTTTATTATTTTTTTTTTTTTTTAAATTTAAATTTCTTAAAAGTATTAAGTTTTTGCACCAATTTTCTTTTTTATACTTTCAGTTATTACAAACACACTAATACACAAAATTTTAAAACATGTGGATAAAAAATTTAAAAAATATATTTTTAGTGTCCACTGTAGCCTTAAGCAAATAAATAAGGTAAAAATCGAGATTATCAAGAGTTCATGTTCTGTTACAACTTTCAGTTTCTCGCTGCTAAAGAACCATTCTCTGCTTTATCCATTAAATGTTTTTTTTTTTTTTTTTTTTTTTTTGTTTTAGATATATACATTTAAAAAAATAAGTTCATAATACATCAAAAAGAACATTCCTTTTACGTTTATTTCCAATCGCCATTTATGTACTTAAATGTTCCCAAAAATAGCTATCTGAAAATGTACTTTTTATCAGTTGAATGCAGCTTCATGTGTCCTGCATGGTGTGCAATCTATAACTAACGCGGAAAAGAGCGCTTCAAAAGGAAAAGAGAGATTGAGGAAAGTAAAAGTTAGCATTGCAAGAGCAGTTTGATTACGGCGAACGAACAGAATCTATTTTGGTTTACTCTAATTAGCACACACGTACTGCTTTAACGTTCTTTTTCCTGGTGGACTATTCTTTTCTGATGTAGAACATTTTATTCACATTGCTTTCCTGTGAAAAGAAATTTATAGTGTAGAGCTCGAAACAAAAAAGCTCACAAAATCTGCAAAAATCTATAAAACCTCCTTGTCTTGTTAGAGCATAAAGTATATATATATGTTACCGTTAAAGTATGAAATCCGTTATTTTATAGAATACCAAGTTATTCCATGAAATAACTGATCATGCCCGTTAAAGTGTAAAACTCTCTTGTATTTCATGGTTTAACTAGTTATTTCATAGAATAACGATCTGCAGCCCGTTAAAGTGTAAAATAATCTATATCATATATCTCGCACGACAAAAACATTTACCATCCACCCCTACTGCATTTATGAACTATTCCAGGCCATAGGGAGAGAACTTGTGTCATTTAGTAGTGAACCAAGTGTCATTTTAGTAATCCTTGTTGTAACAAATGATTTTATGGCACGTTTCCATAAATACCATTTATACGCTGCATAAATTAGATAAATTGCTTCTTTTTCATTTTAATTGTCTATCAATAGTTTATTTATAGAATACCTAGTTATTTCATTTTAGATAAATTGTTTATTTTACACTTTAACTGTATCTCATTAGTTAATTGATAGAATACCTAGTTATTTCATAGAATAACTAGTTAAAGTGGCAAATTAATAACATATTACACACTTTAACGGACACGATCAGTTATTTCATGGAATAACTAGGTATTCTATGAAGTAACTGTATTATATACTTTAACGGTAATATATATATATTTAGGTGTAGCCCGGTTAAGTGTATGGAGTAAGCAAAGTATGCGCCAGGCGCTAAAGCAGCTCTGCACTGCAAACTTTAATATAGTAAATGTTTTTGACACGAAAAGCAAAATTCAACGAATAGAAAATTTAAAAATTCATTTTTTTTTTAATTTAACGATTTAAATTTTTTTCTTCTAGTTCATTTTGTAAATGCTTTTTTACATTTTTTTTTAATGCGTATCAAAGCATGCTTTACAACTTTTGGGTTTTTGCATTAATATTTTAGTTTTTGAGAAGAATTTTTTTTTAAATTGCATCCATGGTAGAACACAAAAAAAGTGATTTTTGTTACCTTTCCATTTTTAAAATTTTTATTTCTCAATATAAAGCAAAAGCCATCCCTAATGTTATCAAGCACATCATATTGAACGCACAGAAAAAATTTCAATTTTCTACATCAATATATGAAGAAGTTTTATCATTAAGTACTACGATATCGCGAACAAACGCAAACCGATAAAACTCGGTTTAAGAAGCAGAAAACTACTAAACATTAAAAACATTTGTATTTACTAACTTTTTAACAACATTTATATTGATTGTATCCCTTCAACATTTTTCTCTAATATACTAGGAGGGTCAACCCACATTTTAAGCAAAAATTTGAAAAATGTGTATTTTCATCGATTTTCGCCATTTGAAAAGTACCAAGTCCCCTTAAGAATATGTTTTTCAAGTCACATAAATTTTCAACCCATTTCATATTTCTTAAAACTTCAATTTTGCTACGAAATTATGCTTTTGAATCTCAAAAAATTTACTACTTTTTATGTAAAGTAACGTACATAGCAAGCAATAAAGCCACATTTCTTTATTCCAATTCCAGTAAGAAAACTCATTAAATATTGCTGGTTTTTAATCTCAGTTTTAGATAACATCCGTGTTGAAATAAAATACAGTCTTTGGTCACATATTTTCTCAAAATAACCTTTAAGTACTGATATTAAATATCTTCTAAGATGCCATTTCAGTCCAGTCTGTTTTAATTTATTAGTATGCACTTTTCATTAAAGACGTAGGTTTAAAGTGCTGAGGATTAAATATCTACCCCAGGCAATTACGTAAATACGTCGAATAAAGCCTAAAAATATGAATTTGTGTTTACAGCAAGAAGTTTCGAGTTAAAGTTATATTTGGAAGAAAAATCTGTTCTAACAGCTTAAATATTAATTAATGCTTTCCATGTAAAAGCTCTCAAGTTATTTTATGTACACTTTAAAAATAACTGTGAAGAAATATTGTATTGAATATCAAGTTTTGTTTTTTCCCACGTAGAAAACCAATTTTAATACTCAGTTTTGAAAAAAAAAATTCTAAATTTTAACTTTGCGGCTGATTTTCCTGAAGGTTGGATTTAACTGCAATCATACTAATGAATCGTTATTGTATTTTTAAAAGCGTAGTTTTTCCTTATTATTTTTTTTTAATTGTAGATTTAGTGTTAAAAAAAATGTAAAATATTTCAGTTTGTTACATAGAATGAAACTTTAACCTCAACTTTTGCAATAAATTTTACGTACCCTCAATGTTATTTAGTTTTGTAAAAAAAAAATTTTTATTGTTATTTATTTTTGTGATATAAAAGTTGAAAAGTTTTAAATGCCTATTATAAAACAGCCATAGTATTTTACTTATTTGTTTATTTTTTGCGTTGAAATTTGCTTTTTTTTTAGAATGTCAAAGGGAAATGTAAATCTATCGATCAAATTTAGATCTACTAGCAGACAAAAAAAAAATATGCAGATTGAATGGAGGCAAAATATTTTGAGAATAGAAAACATAAAATCCTATCATTTGAGCATCTGATAGAGAAAAAAAAAAGAGATTGGAAAATATTTTCTTTGAACATATTCAATGCACAGACAAATGCTAAATAGAACTTTTTGTCACTAGGACGAATTTCTCGATAAAGTTTTTTCATCCATTCCTTTTAGCCCTTTAAAAATAAAAGCAATATTGTAAATAACTGACAAATACGGCCTGCTTCTGCCCAGTCGATTCACTGTTAAAAATATTGCCCGAAAATATGAGAATCTACTGGAAATCCTTTATCCAGAGTCTAACGTAAAATTACGGAGATCTAACAACAAGAAACTACAAAGTTTTTAAAAAAGGAAGCTATAGAAAATTAAAAAACAGAATATTCTCTAAATTGATTGCAACAAGTAATTTGCCGCAGTAGTGGTACCACCTCTGAGTGCACTGAATTATTATCTCTGGTACACAAAGTCGAAATCGAGCTCAGTTGAGCCACGCTGCTCTGATTCCTGTGTCTTGGCCCGCTCGACCAATGATGCCGCCGAAACCTAACAGGGTGCTCACTAGAGCTGAAATTAAATTATACGCCAACAATATATAACGCATTTTTGACAATTTTTGAACTGACAATGACGTATCTCAAGCGTTTATTTATGCATTTGTTACAACTTTTAAACTGATAATGACGTATCTCAAGCGTTTATTTATGCATTTGTTACAACTTTTAAACTGATAATGACGTATCTCAAGCGTTTATTTATGCATTTGTTACAACTTTTAAACTGGCAGTCACAGATCTCAAGTGTTCATTTTTGCGTAACTTAACAAATCCTTCTCTATAGTCTAACAGAGCGTAGAAAAACAAATATTTTATTGAGAAACTGTCATCAAGAAACTTGATTATTTGATTTAAAACAAGTTCTTTGTACATTTTAAGAAACACTCAGTTTCCCTTCTGTGCTTTTACAGGAATTTTTTCAGTGTATGTCCAATATTATGTTCTAATGAAATACAAGTAGCGTTCTTCTAGCTAAAACAAGAGAAACTCACAAGTTGCTTTTACTTTTACGTAAATTAAACTTATTTGTCTCTCTTAATCCCAATTGGAAGTGTAACTTATCAACTAATGAACTAAATTCAAGCAACGCGTCGTACATTTATGCTTAATTAGTGAAATATAAAAAAACAGTTCAGGCAAATTTAAATAACATTTAAGCATAGCGTTTGACTGAGTAAAGAACTCCAGGGCATGTTTGTAGCAGATTTTATCACCTAAGAATTTTTTCTTAGACATCCCAGTTCGCATACTGTAAAGGCTCTTATTTTCGCGGACCGTAATTTTCACGAAAATTAATATATCGGTGATTTCGCGAGCTGAAAATTTCGCGAACTTTATATGAACACAACCGAAGGTTGAAAAATTCCAAAAGTACCTAAGTAAAGTTGAGAAAGTTGAATTCCAGAAGTACTTCTTTTTCATAAAACATTTTAAGAAACTTCCTTTTGTCGGAAAAGTTTGCCCCCCCCCCCCTCCCTCCCTCTGAATCTGCAAAGAAGCTGGTATAAATATCGTAAGTGAATGAGCTGCCTTCTATTAATTTTATTGTTTTATATTCGAGAAATAGTTGTACATTATTCAAAAAAATATTATAAGAAAGAAAGTTGTCAAGAAAATGCTTGTAACTGTGCAATAAATCATTAAATTTTGGGTAAGTGAAAAATTTCTGATTTTTATTATTATTTGAGACGGAAAAAAAAGTATTTCACTAGGCTTAAATTTTCGCAATTACGACCGGATCGCGAAAATCGCGAAAATTAAAGCCTCGCGAAAATAAGGGCCTTTACAGTACTTATGAAGTTGCACATAGTCCACTCCATATAGTTCCTCAAGTTAAACCAGGTGAAACATTAATATATATTTTTAACTTCATTACTGAATAATCTAAATTAAAAAAGGATAAACACGCCAGGGACATACACCATACATTACCAAGCTGATACAGTTCCTGAATTATAAGCTAACATATTAGTTTACGTAATTGACATGATTCTTCTGTAGTATTAAGATAACATTAACCCCTTAACGCATTCCCCCGTGCCTGACACGGGCGAAAGTTACCGGCAAATTCGCACATGCCCGTGTCTCACACGGCTCTCTACTGTTGTATCTCTCGTTATATTATTTCTAATGCCCGTCTGAGATCCGTTTTCACCGGGTTCTAAGCACCCCCTAAAACTGAAATTGCCAAAAACAACTTATACTATACCTATATCTTCATTTTCTGTCAAAAAAAAAAAAAAAAACCTATCATTTTTTACCACTGTTTCCGACAATAACTCGTGCTTCAAGGGGTTAAACCACTTTTACTTTACGGGAACACCTGAAAGAATTAAACCACTTTTACTTTACGGGAACACCTGAAAGAATTAAACCACTTTTACTTTACGGGAACACCTGAAAGAATGAAACCACTTTTACTTTACGGGAACACCTGAAAGAATTAAACCACTTTTACTTTACGGGAACACCTGAAAGAATTAAACCACTTTTACTTTACGGGAACACCTGAAAGAATTAAACCACTTTTACTTTACGGGAACACCTGAAAGAGTTAAACCACTTTTAGTTTATGGGAAGCACTTCATGAGCTGTTGCTTCAGAAGTTCTGAAAAAAAAGGGACATCTCTTTAAAAAAAACTCCCACCATATTTTCCTAACAGAATCTGAACTCTAGAAATTCTTATTAACTATAACAATTTACTCCCAAAACCACTTCAAAATAGAAAAAATCGCTTGTTAAAATGGTATAGACCTTGTTAAAAACATTAAATGTTTGCATTATGTGTATAAAATCGTAAAATGAAAATCTAGTTCCGAGTTGTTGGAAAGTAAAAAGACCTGTGTCAGCAAGATACATAAGTTGGATCATTTTCGGAATAGCATGCAATAAAAATGATACTCTTCTAAAATAGAACAATATTTGCAAATCAAATTCGATCTTGTGGAGAAGTACAAGGATTCAAAAAAAAAGACGTTCGGAGAAATCACTTTACAGTATTTTCGCGTCATTCGTGCCTTCGACTTTATTCCATTTTTAAAAGATGACAGGCTTTGTGAAATTCTTATATCTCTTTGCTCGAGTGAGAAAAGAGTTACTATAAATCTTCTTGAAAGCAATAAAAGCTCTGAATGCTTTTGGGCACATCGGATTTTGCAAAAAAATTGTCACACTGTATAAGCTATTTTATCGCTCCTAAGGACCTTAATTTTTCACTTTCCATGTTGAGGAGACGTATTTGAGTATATCACAAAAAAATATTTTAACGGCATTTGAATTTTTAGACCTGAAATTTAACATGCGTTATTTATTATGCATTGCGTGAATTGGAACAGCTGATTCAGAGACAAAAATTTCCATGCGACGGATGTTTTGGCTCACATATATTGCTAAAGCACGGCTCTCATATTTTGTGAACATCACGTTGAATGTTTTTTTTTCTTCTTCAATGAATTTCCTTAGATCTTCCTTTTAATATTTATAGATAGTTTTAAACATTTAATGATGTTAGTTTTCAGTTTAAACTTATAACCATGATGGCAGAACTCCGCACAAAGTGTACAGCGTCGACATATTTGCTTTCAACAAATTTCAACGTTTAATCCTGTTTTTATATACATCTAATTTGCATTCCTAAAACTTTTTCAATATAAATTAGTATTTATAAATAATTACTTTGAATTAGTTTTAGAGGGATGATATATAAAAAAAATTATACGTCAATAATATGGAAAAAACTAAACCAGCTGGATGATACTGTATTATGCTGAAATAGTTATCAAGATAAAAAATATTCTATGGTCTTGTTACGAAGATTTTGTATATGTGATCGTCTTGTATAGAATATTTATTTTTTAATGCTTTACTCATTCCTTCTCAGAATATCAGGAGTTACATATGCACCATTTTAAAAAAAATGTATATACATTTTTTTTTGTTCATTTTAGACAGAAGAGATATGTTTTTTAATTTTAGACAATTTCTCAGAAAGTAGACTCTGCAAATACCATGTACTAGATTTCATTAAATATTTAGAAAAGATAAGGGCTTAACAAAATAAGTTCAAATTTTGCATAAAAATAATGAGGCACATAACAATTAAATTTGTGTCGTAAATCATCAATTTTATATGAGTCACGAGCTGATATACTTTACTCTTACTACATATTTCATATTTGAGTTTCAAAATACAGAATTCAGAGGAAACACATTAAATACAAGAATAAATAATATATATTTATATATCAGAACAAAACAGTAGTGCTTTTCAAAGTGCTTCAGACAGAGCCCTTCATCTAAGTTACTTACAGAGTACAACAATGTGTGCAATACTGCAATTGAAAAACTTTGTTTCAAGCCTTTCACCAAGCAAACGTCTTGTCTCAATTAAATATTTACTCTTTTACACTGAATGGTCCCAGATATCAACGGAATCTTCTCCGGAATTAAGAAATCAAACATCATCAGTACATCTACGGATAGAACGCGTTCCTTTAATAATCTGAGTAAACAAACAGAAGAAAGTCGGTCTGGCGGAAACGATGCAAATGTTAACGATTATCACCAATCAAAGATTCTTCTGCCACTTAAATGATGCACTTCCAAAGCAACTTTTAATCTTCTCCTTCGAGAGCATAGCATTATTCATCTGTAAATACGAGGATGGAATTGGCTGGTGAAACTTGCAGAGCTTAGGTTTTTAAACGAATAAATGTTTGCAGGGTAAACGTAGAAATATTTAATTTACTTCCTCGGAATGCATCCAATCATTTTTCGTTGTAATCAAATTGTGTCAGTTTCCTCGCCAATATTTGTACAATAAGTAGGAGAAGTTGTCTTCCCGTTTTGTTCTTGAACTATTTTTATTGCGGAGACGAAGTTCTTTATTTCAAGTAATTGTTGATAATGTAACAGAAAACCGTATAGAGAGTTATACAGGCAAGCGCCAAACCTGCTCGGCGCAATCGTGTGAATCCCTACTAAACGCATTTTTTAGTGCTGAAAAAAAAAACGTTTTTTCCACAGAAAAATCTAACTTAATGGTTTCTCGGGTTTTTTCGGGTGTAATTTTAATGGCGCCTTTTCGAAAGGGCGCGGTTGTGCGCCGCACGACCTTGCACATAGGACAGCTGGGGCCTGAAGTTATAAAACAGTAACCAATGTAGAAAATAATTAAGACTGTTACCGAGTAATGTTCATTAGCAAAAATTGTATTGCTGATAAGAACAAAACAAAACGCGAACAAATTAATGATGAGAATGGGATAAGTTGGAGTAACTACCCATTTAAAGAAAATATTTAATAACGCTTTAATTTGCATGCAAAACTTGTCCAATTTTCTGCATTTTATTAGTTTTCAATTGAAAAATCATGACGATCAAGCAGAAGTTATTTTAATACAATCAAAAATTCACAAGTTTGCTTTTGGGCGTAATTTCTTTACAATTGAATAACTTCCTGTAGGTCACTGTTGAGTTTTATGGAATACTGTGAACTAATCCTTATGAATTATGTTATGAATTTTTGTTATGAATTATGAAATCAATACTTCAAAATGAAATCAATATTTAAAAAATATTGATCTGTAACAATAAAGTAATATTCCATTGTTTTGCTGTACTGCTTTAAAATACATTTGGCTATCGCTTCAGTGGATGTTTACCATGGTAAATATATAAAATTCTGCCTGTTTGGTAACGGTAAGAAATCTTAAAAACACCGCAACATTTCATAAGGGTTTGCTTTAAAGTTGCGTCTTAAAACAAATTATATTTACCTTTTCTTTTTAAATCCCCGAGCTGAGTAGGGTCGACTTAGCCCCCCTGCCGTGAGGTCGATAAAATGAGGACCAAGCATGCTTGGGAACTAAACACTGGGGGTCCCGTGTCAGGCCGACCACTTGTCCGGAACTTCTGCACCTCAGGGCCCTCGGTCTCGAAAACTGCGATGGGGCACTGTAGGCCATGGCCCTCAAAAGGGCTGGCGCGCCACTGAGTTCAGTTTTTCAGTTTTTTTTTTTTTTTTTAAACTGCTTGATGCTTGTTTTCATTCTTTCATGAATCTCACCTTGTGAACTAGCATGTTGAAAAAAAAATGTCCGCCAGCTCCGCGCAAAAACACTCCTAAGGCTTCGGCTAACAGGTAGGGGTCTGGTGGAGATAAGTATGTTGAAAACAATGATGATGGTCCCTTAATGAATATCCTCTAATATACTACTCAAAATGTTATAAAATTTTATATTATAACTATTTGAGCCCTCTGAGCTTATTTTTGTTGTCAAAAATACGGAATTCCAATCGAAATTTTAAAATTAGTGTTAATTTTAATATGAATAAAAATTTTGTTTTAATAAGATAATAGACAAAGGCATCGATTTACACCTTACATCCTACCCTAGTGCGCATTACGTGGTCTTAAAAGTGTCTTTTATAATATATATATATGGCTGAAATTGGAGAATGTCGACATTCACCGGTGATTATCAACATTATCTAGTTGGTGTAGGTCGACATTCATCAGTGATTGTCGACATTTTCCAATTTCGGACATTCACCTTAACATATATATATGTACGGTGAATTTCAAAAATCGGAGAATGTCGACAATCACCGGTGGCTTTCGACATTCACCATCTATCAAACCGGTGATTGTCGACGTTCTCCAATTTCGGACAAACGCCGTAACATAGATATATAATTTTGTGGCAGTCTCCTTAAGTTATCAATTAAAGAATGGTTTCATTCAGCAGTAAAATTCGTTTTTGATTTAACCTACAAGTAAAACACTTTAAATTATATTATTATACTGTTTTTGTATGTGTACAATGTAACAGTGTATAAATAAAACATTTATATAATAGGGCGTCAGATAAGTACTCTTATCTGAGATATGATTGCATTAACGCATCAATTATTAATAGGTAACTTTCCATTCATACAGAACCATCATGCAAACCATCCTCAAAATGCACTCTGAACATTTTCCTAGAAATATATTACTAAAACCAAACTTAGTATTTCCAAATTTTCTTCATTAAAGTTTACGCAAAGAGAAAGTTTAATTAGCTTTTGCTCAACCCTTAATTAATTTCTCTTCACGATAAAGTAAATTTCTTTATTCCAGGATTTATTTTGAAATGCAACGTAATAAGTTAAAATAGAAATAGGAAATGAGCTTCCGAGTCAAAGTTTTATAATAAAAAATGTTTTCTTTTTATTAGCAACAATTATTTAAATAGAAGCTGACTTTTTAAACTCTAAAAAGCTTTAAGAAGTTTTTTTTTAACTAACGCTTGATTCAAAATTTCATACTACTAAAAACCGCTCGAAACTCTAGATTAATAAAACTTCTACGTATAGTTGTTCTCTTTGACTGAACCAGAAAATATATTTTATACAGTGACGCCTTTATAAAGATTAATTTGAACGTATTATTTCATGTATGTAGTACAGTACAGGTACAAAAAATAAAGTGAAGATCTTTCCACATTAGTTAATTTCTAGAAGGATCTAAAGTTTTCTACACGAAATAATAATAAAAAAATAAATAAGTGTGACAAAGAATTTCGCAGTAACGGTTTCGAACGGACATTTTACAAGTGATGAAAGTTTGTTTCACCATCTATTCAATTTGTATATATCTAATACCAACTGCTTTCAAGAAAAGACCACCCAGAATTTCAAATTTTTAAAAATATGTCTTGGAAGGGGTTCAATACATCGCTGAGAAGTGTAACCGTCCTTGAAAAATCAGCATTCGACAATGCCAAGAAAATGCTTTTGACGGATGTAGTTATAAAAAATAAATCTAAGATGGGACAAAAATTATAGCATAAAGAGGATTTTTGAAAAACAAGCCATCAGACTTCGACGCAGATGCATGAAAGTGTAACGCGTGGATGAAAGCTTGTCTAACTTGGACATTAAATTGGTAGGTTAATCGAATAATGCAACCTGCGGCTGTTGTGACGGATTTTTTTTTTTTTTTTGCAGCAGAGCGATGCATCCTGCAAAAACTATTGGCACACATAATGCGAACGGAATTCGAAAATCACCTGCCTACACGTGTGCAATTTCTGTAAATCACAAGCCAGTTATTTTACATGTTTAGTCGTTGAATTATTCTTTTGTACTTAGATTATCATGTCGACTAAATTTATGCCACCAAATCAAACGTTATAATTTTAACTATCGTTTCAAAACATAAAATAATAATAATATTATTATAAAAATTTTTAAAAAATACTGCTATAGAAAGCAAATTTAACCTTCTTTACTTTGAATCTTACGTACTGTAAGTTGGTTGGTTGGTTGGTGTCGTGCGCGAGCGAGGGAGAATGGGTGCGCTGCTCCTGAGTCAAACGGGGCCCTTATAAGCAGGAGTCCCACTTCCGCCTCTTTTATGTGGTCTCTTAATTTTTTTTTGAACCAGCTTCCAGATGAGAGACTGTCACCTGGGATTGGCACCCCCAGAGGTATCGTTTCACTCGGAGGAAATTATAGCCACGACGGATTTAACGCGCACCAGCTCCCTTTAACGTACACGCTCCACAGCAAATAGTCGCGAGAGGTCCTCACTCTTCCAAACACTGACCTCTGCGGGACCCGTGCTCTAAGTGGTACTAATAATAACACTTCGAAAATAATGAGTACATAGCTCAGCAGATTTTAGAATGTAGCGCGTATTCTTAGGCCGTTTCCTTTTTTTCTCTTTCTCGTACAACCCCCCACAGATATAATATATTTCATTTAAGAAATAAAACAGTAATTTAAGCTTATGTTTGCAAGAAAAGTAAATATAATTTTGTGCATGATATATTAATTAGGTGCCAGTTATCCCAATTAAACCAAGAAATACGGAATACACATTTTTTGTGCAAACAAAATTATGATTTTTTCCTTCATACGAAATTATAAAGTAGGAGAAAAGTGCACAATAAAAATATAAAAACGTGAACTTATCATTTCCACATCATTATTTAAAGTGAAAAAATAGAAAAGAAAACTTTCAACACAAATGATTTTTAGAGATAACATCGTAAAATTCAATAACGAAAATTTCTTTTAACGATGTCATTTTTTAAGGTTATTAATGAGGCATGTAATGAGCTTTCATTTTTTAATCACGATTGTTGCATTCTTATAAGAAATCTTTGCGCCTTTTTTTCATTGCGGAAAAGTGAGGGAGAGAAAAAAAATTATAACAGCTCGTATCCAAGAAGCATGAAACAAAATTTCTTCCAAACAGCACAAAAAAGTAAAAACTATCTGTTATCATTCATTTCAAAGCAAGCAGCAAATCAAATAAAAGTAATGTAGTAATTACGGCTGTCGTACGTGTAGAACCTCAACGTTGAGTTTCCAGTCTCTTAGCTCTTTTTTTCGTCATCTTGCTGTTCTCAGCGTTTTTGTGAAAAAGAATCCAAGGTATTTTCTGATCTTATACAACAATTATGTCGATTTGAAAGAAAATTACACAATGAAGTAGAACGTTTGGTTCGTAATTAGCTGTTAACTGAGCTATTTATCTGTTATTTACACAAAACAAAATTAGTAAATTAATCAAATTACTCTTTTTTTTTGGTAAAATGGAAAGAGTATGTGGTCGTAATAAAGAATTCCCCAATTTTCTCTGCAGGTAAATCTATAAGTATATATATATAAACACATATAGGACACTGCTTTCTGTGATCATGGTTAATGTTATCAGCTATTTATTGTTATGAAGTCCGTTCTTGTATAAAAAACACTAAAATCACCGTTTTATGTAATCAAAACTTCGTTTATTGCAATCAATTAAGAAAATTATTTTTCGTTGATTTTAGCAAAATTTCAAAAAAAAAAAAAATTTTTTTTCTTCTGTATGTAAATTTTTTTCCTGAAATTCGGTCCGAGAGGTATTCACGTTTGTTTAGATCCGGGAGGGTTACTTCGGACCTGGCGTCGATGCGCGCAGAAAAAAAGGCAGACATCTGTTTTAAATGCTTCGTAAAAATTGCCAACTGAACACAAACCCATACTGTGCTTGACAATATCTCTGATGATATGAAAAATCAAGGGATTTTTTCCCATATCTACATCTTTCATCCTGCATATTGTTGAGAGTAATCGCTTTCCCACAACGTAAACCAAATAGTAAAAGTGCCTTGCTTCTCATTGGCTAATACAGCAGAAGCTTTTTCAGGAGCTCTCAGAAAGTCTCCTTCAATCCCTTAGCGGACCTGATAAAGAATTCCTAGTAAACTGTTTTTGGTTATCGTATAATCCGCCCTAAAACCTATATAAAGAGCCGTATGCTTGCTGTGATGCTCTTCACGTTATGTTATGTGTCTTAGTGTTCGTATGTCTGTTGTCCCCGTGCTTTGTCTAATAAAACTTCTGTGTTTATGTTGAAGTTGCTGAATGTCTTCCTCACCCATCTCTCATTTCTAACACATATACCTGTACAGCTGAAAGTATGGCTATTCATTCCCTGTTATCCACTGCCAGGATACATTAATATATTGATGAACCCAGGATATGAACAGAACTCCTGCAGGATCATGTGTATTTCGAAGCAGATACTCAAACCTCATGTAGAGAGTTGCATTGAAATGTAGCATCAATACTGCGTCACTCTCTCGTTATCCACAACGCTTTTTGTCAGCTCTCGTTGACCACACTCATATGAAAACTTTTTCTGTAGTCTATATAGTTGTAGTTATAGGAAATTTCTTGCATTGACTGTATTTTGAAAATGTTGCCAAACAGAACTCCGAATTTTGCCGTACATGAAAAAATGCTATATTTAATTTGCCTAATTTTATGTATGAAACAGCCGCTGAACATTATTTACGACCTTTCACGTGTCACGCACAAAGCAAAAAATATTGAAAAAATATTATCAATTTTTTTAAAATTTATAAGTTGGTATTTGCACTTATGCTAAAGTTGGACACTGATGTCTTTTTGCATAGCAGTGCTTCCACAGAAAGGCTTCTAAACTGTGGTACCAGTTTTTCTTTAAGTTAGTACTAACTTCTGCAATGTTTTTCGATCAGCATGTGAGATCTTTAAAATTATTATTTACTTACTTTGCTTTTATGACTTTCATTTTATTTTGGTTAAAATTAATTTAAAGTTTTCTATGATAATTATATATTTCTTTCTTTCTTTACCACAAAAACAGCATAAGGAAGGCATTAATATTACAAAATTTTAGTTATCTAATCATTTAAAGTCTTTTAGCAAAGAATTATCCGGGCTTCAAAACCAAGTTAGGGTCTTTTCCCTCATCAGCAATAAATTGACCGATGAAAACTCGTATGCAGAAAGCCTATTTCCAGCGATAAAAGCATAATAAACGCTCTCGCATCTAATGTAATTCAATATTTTAAGCGGTTTAACAGTTCACTATTAATAATTATATGCAACAGACTTTCTCGAAACTCGCAAAAATATAAAAATAGCGCAAATGGAAAAGAAAAACTTGGAAATTTTTCACAAATGTATCTTTCATAATAAATTCATGAATTCATTTTTAACAGCTCCGAGTTCTCAAGACAAATTAACATCATTTGTTTACTCTTATTAAATATATTTTCTCCTGTTTCCACAATTGTGAAGCACGCCACACTAACTCCCTCATTATTTTAAAATTTTTATATCACGATGCGCAAAATGCCATTTTTTACTGATTCATTTATAAAATTCATCGTATCTATATTCCTCAGTGACTTACGACGTAATGAAAGCGACACGTCATTTTTTTTAATTCTCACATTTTTATGAAATTGAAAGAATAAATTGTTAAAAATAGTTTTAAAAGATTGCATTCAAATTAATAATTACCGCAATTAATTTTAACTTGAAGGAATTAAAACTATTTTTATTTCACGCTCACTACAATGCTTTAGGCAAAAATCAAGAATCAATTTCTTTTTTCCTCTTTCCCCTTTTTTTCTCTTTTTTTTGGAGAATAATAATTAATTGGATAGGTTTATGAATTCTGCCTTAGAGCAATGGCGCTAGAGTTAGCGCTTGTTTGTTTGCAGATAAAGGATTATGAATAATTTGTTGAATGCAGTAACACATTTATTTTTCGCAGATATATTTTTGCAGCTACCGATTCATTTGTAACTGTATTAATAAAATTTATCGAAATGTTTTGTTTGACTCTCGATAAAATCTACAACAGTCAACCTTTCTATTGAGCATTCTAACGGATTTTAATTGTAACTTCAGACAATGTAAATAATCATTCTATGTAGGCATTTTGGGCCAAGTAGCTCTTGATAAGCTACTGGTAATATTAATTATTTATTAAACCTTTCGAGCAGTTTTTGAAGAAATTTCAAGAGCAAATGTGATTTAAGGTACAGGTTTTCAAATTCAAGTTGACTGCTACTTTGAGAGCAAAAAAATTTCTCAAATGCACATAAAAAAATTTTTTTTAATTTTAATATATATTTTTCCCTTGTTATGAAAATGTCTCAGTTTTTGGCAAACCAGGCTTATATCTAACGTAGGTTTAACTTTTACTGGTGGAAAATAAATTGCAATAAATGTAATAATCATTTTTTTAAAGCAAAAAAGCATAAAATGGAAGAGAAAAACACAACTTTTTTTAGATAATAAACTTACTTATTTTAAATATAGGTAATAAACTTACTTATTTTAAATAAACTGTTGTTTTACAATTATAAGGAGTGTTTTCATTTAGTAAATGAATTGTAAGGAAAAAAATATTAATAAAAATGCATCGAGAGCAAAAACTCCAAATGACAGAATGATTCTCAGTGCTTTAAAATGTGTTTATCGTACCGTAATCGCCTCAAAGAAGCTTTCCCTAATTAATTATCCGAGTGCACTAGATAATGAAATAAATGATTTTTTAAATATTTTTTTTATAAAAAAGACTATACACGAGTATCTTATAGTAGTTTTTATTTTACAATGTTTTTTAATAAGGGTGTGCTAGATTTAATCATACGTAGTCTTAAAACTTTAACAATTTCTTCTGGTATTGCACAAAAAATTTTACTTGTTTCTAAAAATAATACTGAGATATCAATTAAAGAAAGAAAAATTTTTAAAAAAGCATTCACACAACAGTTTCGTTGTTAAGTAACACAACAGTTTCGTTAAGTAACACAACAGTTTCGTTGTTAAGTAACACAACAGTTTCGTTGTTAAGTAACACAACAGTTTCGTTGTTAAGTAACACAACAGTTTCGTTGTTAAGTAACACAACAGTTTCGTTGTTAAGTAACACAACAGTTTCGTTGTTAAGTAACACAACAGTTTCGTTGTTAAGTAACACAACAGTTTCGTTGTTAAGTAACACAACAGTTTCGTTGTTAAGTAACACAACAGTTTCGTTGTTAAGTAACACAACAGTTTCGTTAAGGGTTAAGTAACACAACAGTTTCGTTAAGGGGTCAAAAACTTCGTTGTTTGACCCCTTAACTGGTTTGCCCGCACGGCGTACCGGTCTATCCAAAGTTGGTCCCAACTGGTTTGCCCGTACAGCGTACTGGCATTGAAGTTTCCGCCTTTCTTGTTTTAAATTGCCCGTATTTTTAATAGATTGAAAGAGAGTCATTCAAGGGCATTTGTGTTTCAAAGTTATAAAATAAAAAAGTACTTAAATTCATTATTTATGACTTTTTTAAAAAATATTCTTTCCTTTTCCTTTTATACCAAGTTAGGACTTTAACTAATGGAATAAAAAATATATGCTTTTTTAAAGAATATTTGTGGGAAGAAAATTAACCAGTTAAGGGGTGAAAAGGAAGTATTTTAAATACATTTTATGTACATACAAGGAAATTAGTTATGCATGCCTTAATTATGTCTTTCACGACACATTCACTTGTGGCAAGAAAATCTTTCCTAGATGTTCAGGTGTTTTATTGATTTTTTTAACACGAGAGATGCAAACGTCATCACTTATAAAATAATTCAGAACATTAAATTGAAACACTTATGTTAATTTTGCTTCATACCATTATGTGTGTTTTATCAATTTCCAAACTTCATCAAAATACTGTTGTTTCAGAAGGATAAACACTAGAAATGTCGGTTCATTTAATTTCTCCAAAATTCGAGAAATTAGCCTTAATTAAACCGAATTTGAAAATAGAAGAGCAGAAACGCTTTGACTGCTTAACCTGTGCTCAGAAATTTAGTTGGAGTGTACAAAATGCTAATTATAAGTAAATACTCTATGGAATAATTAGCTTCCAGTTAGGACCCATAAAGCTGTTGTAACGATTAAGTTGATAAATCTACCAGTTTGGAAAGCAAGTTTAATTCGTCTTAATTATCTTCTACATTATCGTCTTCATATTCATAGATGATGCATCTTTTTTGCGTTTTGGAGTGAAGCCATACTAATTCAGAAAGGGCGCAGGGACTAAAGAATTCAGAGGTTATTTTCCGGTCATAAATTTATATGCATTGACTAAGAAAATCTATAAGAGGCCAAATATGTCTTTCAAAGTTTTATTACTGTACATTTTAACTTTTAGGTTAAGTGTTCAATGAAACAAAATGTCTTTACCTTTCTTTGCTATAAGTAGGTTCTTTGTATCCGCACTTTACCTCCGTAAATCTTCATTGTGTACACATACTTATAAATTCAGGAACCATTTTAAAAAGAGGTTGGGTATCCTTGTGGTCAGCGTATCGGCTCGCGTGTTCCAGGCTGTTGTCGTTCCGCTCGTACAAATACCCACCAGTGTACGCACTCGCAGAAGCTGTAGAGCTGAAAGTTTTGTGGTCAGCCACAACCACCACATGTGAAAGGCTGCTTGTCGAAAGTAGTACATAACTACTTTAGTTCCTATTATCACATTCGCAGCTAGTGGTCATTAGCATTTTAAATACTTGAAAGTAAAAATACCTTTCAATATATAAGCAATGTCTTTAAATATATATGAGCTCCCCCCCCCCCAATGTTTTACATGAATATGATATCTTCTGAGCTAAAATTTTAAAGACAATAAGCGAAGGGACTATAAAAGCGAAAACATTGAAATAGTTCAGACCAAAAAAATGTACAATTAAATGCATTTTATCGTCAATTACGTTGCGAAATTATCACCAATGATATAATGCACAAATAATCTCTTGTTTGATTTTTTTAATGAGCCTAAACTTTTTTCAATTCAAAAATATGCGATGACATAATCATTATACTATACAAACATACAAATATAGAATTTACGTCATAAAAAAGCGATTGGGATTAGCTATTAGGTGATTAGCTGTATGCAACGCATTATTTTAAGAAGAAAAATTCCATTCTGAGAAAAAATTAGGATAATATTTAGTTTTTCTCAGTACAAAATCTTACAAAAAGATATATTTTAAAAAATATCAATTCACTGGAGCATGTAGATTCGCTTTTAAAGATGTATCCGACATTTCAGTCGCTCTAAATTTTACTTAGTTAAATAAAACCCAAATTCTCATTCATTTTATAATTAAAATGGCTATAATGTGCTACCAAACTGAAAATAATGCTTAAACAGTACCGATATAACAAGTATAATGGGATTTTTTCCCATTTAAGACGACACAAATTTATAGTAAAACTATAAAAATGTGATAAAAATCACGTTATTTCGTGGTCCCTTACCTGTCTAATTTATCCCTTTGTAACTTACACCCCATATTTGTCTTGAAATAGTCTAACTATAAACTGGAAAGATTTCCTTTCACACTCAAAATTTCACTCCTATATCCAAATTCTAGACAGAAAGTATCACTCTGGTGTTAATCTACGTATCTAGAATTTCGTGTCCAGTAGTAATCTCCATACTTATCTAAGCCGTCCAAAACAAGAGAATGGATTCCCTAAAATGTTTGAAATTTGGGCGTACTCTTCATCTACGTCTGAAGCTTACAAAAGTTTCCCTGCGGCATATAAATCTCATCCACTTAATGTTCTAGGATTTAAATTATTCACCATATATATATATAGAGAGAAAGAGAGAGATATTGATGATATTTATGTATAATACATGTTTCTGTACATACATGTAAAATTGTTGTTTCGGATCTCTTCAAACTTACGGGTATCTGCTTAGTTAAAGTTTGAACGGTTGTCATTTTTATTTTTAATTATACTAGTTTCGTATTATTTTTCCCATATTGTATTTTTTTTTTGAATCTCACGCTGAAGACACTTATATTGCCCTTTTTTTAGGGGGGGGGGGTGTGGCTGAGGGGATTTCTATTTTGCTCTCCACATTTTTACTTCGTGGTTTTCCACTTTTGCCTTTTTTAACCACTTGCTCTTGCAAAACATTCACCGACGCGTGTACCACAGCGGTCCAGTGTCACTCGCTGAGGGGCGTCACACAGTGTTCGATGCCTTACAGAAATCGGGTTACCCCAGGCATTCAGGTTACCCCACCCAATTGTGTTATATGTATATTATATATTGCTATATATAATATACATATAACACAATATTAGATATGTATATATATAGAAAACACAACAACACAGTGACAATAGTAGATCATCAATAGCAATATATTTTATATATTGCTATTTTAAAATACATAGTTAGATCTTTATGTACAGTTATTTTCAAAATAAATTCCCAATTTGTTTATTTTGAAAAATGTAAATTTATCTCGCATGTAATTTATCTATATATTCCACTTTGATCCACATTCCCTCTAAATGGTTATACGGTGATCATCACTGTCATTATCCTGAGAGTCATTTTTCATTGTGCATATGAATGCGCAATAAATGTTACAAATTGAAGGAAAAATGACAAAAAAAAGAAAGAAATAAACGCTTTGGGTTCCTAATTTTCTCACAAAAGTTCATTTCACTATGAAAAGTATATATAACACAACTAAGGGGGGTAACCTGAATGAATTTTTCTTATATTTAAGCAATATGTTTGTTTCGACTTCAATGCATATTTCTTTACTGTAGGTAAATGTTTCTTAATTGTTCTGATGTAACATTTTTATGATTGTAATACATTCGTGATATAAAGTCTATCATCATATATCCGCAAAAAATTCTTAAATGAGCAACAAAAAATCGGTTTAAATCTACATTTTACGACGTATATTTTCCAAAAAAATACTGATTCAGAAATAGGCACGACATAACTTTGTTGTCATAATGTTCAAAACCAAACATGAACATACGATTTTGTAAAGACAAAGTTTCATGAAACCGTTTTATTTGAACCAGTTTTAACTTCTTTTAAGCCACTTCTTTAATCCCTTTCTTTTTTCACCTCAATTTTACCTCATAATACTAATAACGTTTTGTAAGTCTTTCACGCAGAAAAATAATTAGATTTTTTTTCTAATGTCAGCTTCAAGTTCTACTACTAAATGCATGCTACAGCACTCTATTTAAAATTGTCATCTTCAAGTTCTAGACTAAGTGCATGCTACAAGCACTCTACTAAAAATGCTCTACCAATTATCCATAACTTTCTTTTTTTTTAAGATATAAATTAAAAATTAAAGTGAATATCAGAGTAAATATTTTTAAAGGTTAACTGAAGAAAAACAGACACTGCAATTTATTTGAGTTAAGAACACGACAAACCGGCATTAAAAAGGAAAGAACTAATGTACAAACGCAGGATCTATCTATGGTAAATACAATATGTCCTCGCGATCCTTTTATTTCAAGAACCTTGTAGATTTCATGACACACCAATTATCTTGCAGGTTCAATAGTCTCTAGCTGAACAAACAATTTCATCTTTCTAATGACGTCAAACTTTTGCATTCTCCCTTTCACTCTTTTACTGTGCAGTTCCGTGTTGATTTTAGTCAGCTGTTCTGAATAGCAATGAATCATTCTAAGAAACGTTACGCGTCAAAATGCATCCAGTATTCTTTGAAAAAAGAGACACTAATTATTAGGTTTCATGCCACTATGGGGAAAAAGTGACAATTGTCGCCTAGACATCATGTCCCTGAAATAGCATACGGGGAGGACAAAACTTTTGCCGAACTATTTCATAAATTCTATATTTTTTAAATCAGTTTGTGATTAGAATATCTTAAAACTAAAGGGTTGTTTAGGCTGTTTTTATATTTAAAATATAATAAAAGTGTTAATTACAAAAATGAAACCGACATTAAATTTTATCTGTATTAAGGTGTTAATTTGTTATTTTTTCTAAAATTTGTCTACCATTTTATAGTTTTGGGATAATCATGACTTAGCATACGCGCCGATTGAAGTATTAAAAAAAGAAATGGATTTCAGCCCACAATTAAAATACCAAAAGAGACGCGTTTTGGAATGGAAATATATTCTGAAACGCTTCTGCTTTTTGTATATTAATTTTGTGCGGAAATTCGTTGCTTTTTTACTATTTTATAACCTAGGAGTTCCATTTTCCAGCCACTGAAGTTTCATTACTGGTATCTATTTTACTTATCACAAAATTATCCCATATCTGGAATTTATTATAGTTCTGTAAGTAAAAGTGACACCTTCATTTATGAATGAAATTTCAAAAATATACCCTAAAGGTCATTGCCTTTAATGTTTTATAGGTAAAACATAGTTCAAGAACGATTTAGTAACACCCAGCATATTGAAGTCCACTGCAGATGCAAAAAAATGTCTGAATCAGTTGTTGTCAAGGCTATCAGTACGAGCTAAATCTTCCACAAATTAGCTGTAAATGATGTTTATTCATTAAAGCTTATTATTCTTTCTATAAAATTATCAAACGTGTTTTTAAAAAACCTCCTTTCGCTCCAAGTTTTCAAATTTGAACTTAAAGGTTTATATGTCTCAAAAATGTTCACTTGCAGCCAAAGTAACACATTATACGCATCTGATCGATTTTTTCGTCATTTTCCAACCAGCTGTGAGCGGACTTTTAATTTTGCAAAAAATAAATAACAGCAACAATAATAAAAAAAACCATCGCTTTTTAAGCAGCAGCTTGAAAATCCTTCAAGTTTTAGTAGAGTAAAATATCAGGTAAACCGTCATTATCTTTAAAACTAGTACGAAAATCGAAATCCTTATCTATTAAAGAATAAAATATTTTTTGTGGAAGTTTCTCGGCAAAACAATAACTTAATGAAACGGACTAGAGATGGAGATAAAATTTCAATCCTATAAAACTAATCGAATATTTGAAGAACGAATGTTCTACGTAACTCATTCATCTGCTTTCTGTCATCCGTCAAATTACTTTAAAAGTTTCTCAGTTTTACTCTTTCATTATCTAGCTCTGCTTTCCTTGCCTTTTCCAGTCTCCTGTCCCAAAGGTGTACTTTTAATTAGTACTTCTTATCAGTTAGCGTTATTTTACTAAATAATCAGCGCAAATCTCTTTTGTTTTATTAGATGGTGATTGTATCGTTGTCTTTCGACCTTTCGTGCGCCAAAGAACAAGCAAAGGAAACACAGAAAATGTTTTATCTAAGGATTGTTTAATTTCTTCGAGTTAGTTCGATTAGTTATTGTAATTCTAAGTTCATGCAATTTTCACGTTAGCTTGTACTTGATAATACTTGGCAAAATAAGGTGTTTAAGAATAGACTAGGTTTATTTCATATCATTAAATAGTTATATCAATTTCTACATGCCTGCAAATGAATTTAATAATTACTGATATTAAAAATAGATGGTCCTTGGGAAAACTGATGTTATAAAGGAAATCTTTCAAATTATTTTTAAAGAGTTAATTTTTTTATAGTCCTTACTGAACCGCAACATAAATTGCATATAAACACAAATAGCCATCTTTTTGGAGTTAAAATGGGACTGATGTTTTATTTCGTTGTAACAGATATTTTGTAAGACCGGTATTCACTATAATCAGACTTCACTGAATACATACATATGTGGAGATGATAAAAAAAACTAATTATAGTCCGGTAATTCCTGTCTGAATTTTTAAAACTATTTCGTATCTTCTGTTCTGCAATAAAGCTGTATTTTTTAATTAATTAAAAGCAAAAATTACTTTTTTTATTTATTTATGTAAAAAAATCAAAAGTACGTTTAGAAGTGTTGAGAAAAATTCCTATCTACATATAAAATGTCAATTACGTGTCATTTAAATAAAGAAAAATGATCGAACATACTCTTTTCTTTCCTTTTTAAATAAAATTAGTAACTATTAACACAGTTATTAGAAACTTTGCTGCAAAATATTATGCAAAAAAATAATTTCTTAGATTAAGTATAATATTCATTCACATCATTACCTTCAAATATATATAAATTTGGAACAAATTGGGATGAAAAAAAAAGTCCCTCCCCAAGATTATCGACATTTGAAGAGAAGCAGTTAATTATTTGGATATATTCAAGAATTAAAGCATTATTTTGAGATAAATGCTTATGATTTTCACGGTGCACTAACGGTTTATTCTTAACCAAAGTAATTTTACTTATTCACATGAAACTTTCATTCTCAACTAATATTGAAAGTTGATGAGTACTTTTTCAATAAGTACATACATTTACGAAAATCCCCCAGCATAAATGTTTTCACTGATACAATACTTTGTAGACTGTGCATATAGCAAAACTTCGTGGCCATTGAAGAGTAACGAAATGTAAGAGAAATAAAAGAGTAATGCAATTTTAATCATACAAAAAAAAAAAAAAAACCAGCTACTTTATCACCTACGTATTTGCTTGTTATGATGCGTCAGAAACTTAAAGTGATAAAATGATCGAAATACATTAAATAAACAAAATTGTTCGGCAAAACTGGAAAAAAAAACGAAATGTAAGAGAAAAAAAAGAGTAATGCAATTTTAATCATACAAAAAAAAAAACAGTTACTTTATCACCTACGTATTTGCTTGTTATGATGCGTTAGAAACTTAAAGTGATAAAATGATCGAAATACATTAAATAAACAAAATTGTTCGGCAAAACTGGAAAAAAAACGATATCCATGAATAAAAGAAAGGTTCTGAAATGCTGTCACATTACTAGACTAGCCTCATTTAGTATTCTTGCTTAGAAACAATTTTGTTCTTGAAAAGCAAATTTACGATGAAACTGAAATTTAAATTAAAAAATGGAGGGTGGACTTTTTTAATATGCTCTGCTAAATAGGATATTTTTTTCCCACTTCTGAAATTTTACATTAACAATTAATAAAGGAATGAAAAAAGTTTTGATAAAATGGCCTTCCCTCATCACATTAAAAAAGTTTTCAAAGTAAAGTAAAAGACAAATTAAGTTTAATACATCTTCCTTTTTTCTTCAAGAAGCCTTTTTTGTATTATCGCATCGTCTTAATGATAGATGTTCCCGAAACATGAAGCGTCATCAATTTTGCAGACGCAATATATTCTCAAAAAAATTCGCCACTGACAAGCAAGCAATTTTTATAATCAGTTTAAGAAACAAAAGCTTTAACCACATGAAATAGACCCGACGGCTGATATATATGATCCAAGTACTATAAAACATTTAGAGAATTATGAATTTCTGGTGGTGTACAGTTTGAAGTAATTCAGAAGTATTAATGAAGATATCTTTCAAAAACATCGTATATGTACCTCAATGGTGTAGCGAATGGGGATAGAAGGTCATAGCATTCCTCCTCCCATGAAGCGCTAAAATTATATATGCACACACATATATATATATAGTAAACTCTTGAATATCCGGTTCGTGACTATCCGCCCTAGTTTTTGAAGCGCTAAAACTATATATGCACACACATACATATAGTAGACTCTTGAATATCCGGTTCGTGACTATCCGGCCTCGTTTTCTTTTATCGTAGTTAATGAACACAAATTATATTGCCAAGGTGTTCGATCAGAGCATTTGCTACGATCCCACTACGCGTCGCGACTCTTATCTTAAAGCTACTCATTTTTATCCTTCTTTCCCGTAAAATAAAAAAAAAGGAAAAAAGTATGAAAGAAAGCTTAAAGTATCTTGAAACCATAGTTAAAAATAAAAAAAAATCAAAAGAAAAATTTAAGTAATTAAATAAAGATTGAAAGATAAAAATGTGAAAATAGGGGTTTTGAGACGAGAAAAATGTGTGTATGTCGGTCTGTCTGCCCCCCCCCCCCCCCACCCCCTCCAAAGGGACTTCTAACGGAATTGTCTGATTCTAAAGATTTTTTTTTTTCGCATTCGAAAGATCTCGGCGAGGACATATCAATTTCATGTTTTGATTTGAAATTTTTTATTCAATTTTGAGCAGTTCAGAAAACTTTAACATTAGCACCTATCCGGAGAAAATAAAGCTAATTAAGTAAACTATCGGTGTATGGTACAAGCTTACTGGTGAAGAAGCACTCGGCGGAAATATTTTTTGATTTGAACATTTTTGCTCAATTTTGAAGTTCAAAAAGTTTAATGTTACCGCCTACGGAGAAATTCAAATCCTGATTTAAAACACAGATTTGCTTGGGAAAAACTTTATCGGAATGCGCATATGACGTAGAAAACGTACAGGTATGAAGATCATCCAGAACTAAACGAGCCTATTTTCTCATGAAATCATCATTTTGGTGAGGATTTTTAAGCATATTTCTGAATAAATGAATGGGTGAGGGAATGAATGAATATGTACTAACCGTTGAAACAGGTATATTTGAAGTAATAAGGAACTAATACCAAATGATAAACAGAGGGAGACAGCAGGATTATACAGGGTGTCCCATTAATATTGGGACAAAATTTAAAGGGAGGTAGGGGACATGAAGATAAACATTATTCAGTCACAAACATTATTCGCAAACGTCTTCTGTGGGCACTAGGGGGCGCTAAAGTTTAAGGTCCAAAACTTCAAACGATGATTAAGAACAGAAAAATGGGTCGATTCGTTTGCGATTTTCGCTAAAATCATTCTTTACATCACCTTTTCCTTCAAAAATATTTTCAAAAGCAAAATTCAAAAAATGTCGATAGAGAGCGCTTTAGACTTTAGCGTTAGGAACAACTACTTTTTACCGTTATTTTTTGCATGGAGTTAAAATTATTCTAAAGTTTAGACTTTAACTTAAATTTTAAGCCCAAATTCAAAAACATTGGGATCGGGTAACTAGGAAAAATTGAACTGTGAACAGGGAGGGAAATTTTAAATGCTCATAAGAACTGAACAATCTATTCGATTTTGTTGCGCTTTGCGTTGTAGATCAGTCGTTGATAATTACCCTTCGTAATTATTTTCTTCAAAATGATGTACAGCTTTGGTGTCCTCATTTTTTGATAGAGGGCGCTTCCGACACTTCTCCAAAATTTCAAATGACATTACTCGTGGGTGTTTTTAGATCCAGACCGACATACTTCCAGGAAGTGTTAGGGATGCAAAGACAACTCGGAATCACATAGCAATGTAACGTACATAAAATGAAGAGACGCAATATTGAGATCATCTGAAATATTTATTGATCAAAGATATTAGATATGCAAAGATATTACAAAAAGAGTACATGATGTTTGAAAATTTCACAAAAGATGTTCAGTGTTACCACCATTGCTAACGATGCATGCGTTACACCTTCGGACCATCGATTGGCAAACTCTTTGAAACATATCTGCATTTTGCTGGATAGCAGCACAGACGATTCTTGCGACCAAATCCAGTTCTGAATTAACAGGTGTTGCATACACAACACTTTTCAGCGCACCCCAGAAAAAGAAATCGATGCTGTTCAAATCAGGAGATTGTGGTGGCCAGGGAACCGGTCCACCACGACTAATCCGTCGGTGACGAAACACGTGACTCAAATGTTCTCGAACACGTCAAGATGTGAAACACCCGGGAGTAATGTCATTTGAAATTTCGGAGAAGCGTCGGAAGCGCCGTCTATCAAAAAATGAGGGCATCAAAGCTGTACGTCATTTTGAAGAAATAAATTACCAAAGGTAATTATCAACGACTGATCTACAACGCAAAGCGCAACAAAATCGAATAAATTGTTCAGTTCTTATGAGCATTTAAAATTTCCCTCCCTGTTAACAATTCAATTTTTCCTAGTTACCCGATCGCAATGTTTTCGATTTTGAGCTTAAAATTTAAGTTAAAGTCCAAACTTTAGAATAATTTTAACTCCATGCAAAAAATAACGGTAAAAAGTAGTTGTTCCTAACGCTAAAGTCTAAAGCACCCTCTATCGGCATTTTTTGAATTTTGCTTTTGAAAATCTTTTTGAAGGAAAAGGTGATGTAAAGAATGATTTTAGCGAAAACCGCAAACGAATCGACCCATTTTTCTGTTTTTAATCATCGTTTGAAGTTTTGGACCTTAAACTTTAGTGCCCCCTAGCGCCTACAGAAGACGTTTGCGAGTAATGTTTGTGACTGAATAATGTTTGTCTTCATGTCCCCTACCTCCCTTTAAAGTTTGTCCCAATATTAATGGGACACTCTGTATATTCGATTTTGGTATGTACGAGAAACTAGGCTCGTAAAGCTATAGACATAATTTAATATTATATACTCGTATGTGTAAGCATTTAACATTGAATCAATTTTCATAAGAATTAGGCCTATGATTTATGTTAATATATTTTTTTTTTTTTCATATTCCCTGCATTTAAGTTTGCATTACAGAGTTTGTTAAAATGTGAACACTTTGTATTATGTACTATTAAATTCTAGAAACTTGCAGTACATTAACATTTATAAACTACAGATACAAAGCCTTCTCTTTTCACTTGACCCTATACTGCCAACTGTTTCTATGATTTACCAAACTGTGTTCACATTTTACGCGGCCTGAGATAAATGGAGGAGTTTATACTAAATAAGAAGTGAGAAAATACACATTATAATAGTGGGTTTTGGTATAAAAATTTTGTCCTCTGGTATTGGTGGGACAAAAATGTCGAGTTCATGGAACTCCGGCCTTTACGACTCTTTTGTTACCCAGTCTGACCTTCCGCCGCATTAAGCCGGATACTCGAGAGTCTACCATAAGTATGCACAGTTCTACCATCAACCAAAGCCTGGCAGAGTGCCAAGAAGAATCCATTTGTGTTCAAGGGAGGAACGGATGGTATAAGGAATGTGACGTTTTTGTTCCAGTTTTTTTAGTATACTTGATTTCTTCCGAAGTGATGCTATGTGCCAGTTTATAAATTTAGTTGCTTTCAACAAACAAAGTAGCAAACATTCTGATTCCCGTACTAAATAAACGCATCTGCAAAACGAACTTCCCTAAAACTAGAATGAATTCGTTCTTTTCTTCCATGCGCAGAAAAGTCCAAATGTCAAAATTCCGTTATCGAACCGCATATGTAGATTCGTGTGTGTGTGTGTGTAGTACAATTAAAACTTATTTCAAATTTAGATAAAAAATCTCTAAACTAAGATCTATAACTTCTTATTTTTTAGTTAATCTTGGATGCGTCTATGTTCTCTGCAAAACATAAGATAGTAGAATAGCTGAGAATAAGATGATACGTGTCAATTTAAACTATAATTGCAAGTATTATCTATCATTGTAGATCTATTGCAGTTGCGCAGAATTATTACGTGACTTAATATTTCCCGAATGTTCGAGGTAGATATCGTTGTCTCGAATTGCAACCAATGTTATGAATTCTTAAACGTTTCATTGCGAGTTTGATAAGTAAGACAATTCGGCAGTTGCCGTTCCAGTGTAAAAAAATAAATAAATGATACTGGATATTCAGCAAAGGTTTGAATCTGAGTTAGGAAATCATTTGTAGTACAACGTACAAGCGAATCAACGAAATGAATAGACACGAGCAACATTTTCGCTTGATTTTTCTTATATCAGATTTGCGGGAGGGGGGCTGGAGAGGAGAAGTTCAGGAAGTGCTATTTTGTGATTTGTGTGTGTGGTTTTTTTTTTTTTTAATTATTATTATTATTTTTTTTATGGGCTTGTTCAGAGTTTCTGAGCAACATGTAAAAATTGTGTTAGAGCAAGTAATGCATTGTACGTGTAACAAATTAAATGCTTCAGCAAACTATAATCTTAAGGAGACTGGGTGCAAAGCTTTAAGTTTAAATTGAGAATCTCTCACAGCCAGAGATTTGGATTAGTGACTTTTACCTGAACGCTAGCGATATACAAGCATAGAAAATAGCGGAAGAGTTTTCCTTTTTTTTGAACTTATTTTATTTCATTTTGCATTATTAAATAATACAGCATATGACAAGTATTTCAAACAACTGTATATAACTTATGTAACTTCCCGTTGCATTTTTTTTAATTGGTATATTTCCTATGGTTTATGACGCGCTTAATGCAAATTGTTTATGGCTGTCTCTATAACGACGCTAAATTCTTGTAAACAGGCAAACAGAAAGTATTAGTGCAAGCTTAGGAAGTTCTAGATAAAAAAAGCACAGTCATTCAGGAAATGTTTGCGTAGATTTTCCAACGCTGTTTACATCATAAACCTAACTAATATTTTTAAAAAGGAGAGGGAGAAAGACAGATTACAACTATTATAAAATTCCAGATTATTAAATAATGTTCTTAGAAGAGCCAAAGACATTCTTCTAATGATCTTTCTTCGATGTGGATTATAATTTTTTCTTCAGCTAAATATAAATTACAAACCTACATAAAGAATAACTAAAAAAGTCATAGTTAGATAAGCTGAATTTTCTCAGAAATACAAAAAAAAATTATTCTAAATTAACTATTATGCATCTCCAAAAGATCTATCTACAAGAGGCGGAAAATAAAATATAATGCTACTCCAGTTTCTGATAAACATAAGACATCTAATGCAAATAACTTCGAACTTTTAATGTATTTTGCACTAAGTAAATTTAATTGCTTTTGAAAGAAAAGGGATTTCTAAATAATGCTTTTAAAAGAAATTTACTTCACTAAAACTTTAACTTGTTCTTTTAAAATTCATTTGAGAAAAACTTCATTTTACAGAAAAATTTTGTTTTTGAGAATAAGAATCTTAAAACAAAACACCTTTTGCAGTGCAAATCGTGTTTGCTAAAGTTTTTATAAATAGAAAAGTTAAAATTTTATTTTATTTATAGTCGATTAACTAATTCTTTTTCTAGTACTTCTAGTAAATAGTCTTTTGATAAAATCTTGTTCAACACAGCGAGCTGAAGAAGCTAATTAATTATACATGTGAATTTCCACATAGTTAGTGTTAAGGTAGATAAAAATCAGTGCTGATAAATTAACGTATTGTAGAGAATTATCTGAAAGAAACTTCCTTAAATAGTTTTTCGAATATTTTTTCTTCATTTACTCTTAAAGTAAATATTAACGATGTTATTCTATTTTTACGATAAAATATTATCTATATCTCTGAATTATTGACAGGAAAATTACTGAAAAGTGTTTGCCTAAATTTATGTCCACTTTTCGACAGGGTGGCGTAGTGGTAAGGCGCAAGCCTCGTACACCCAAGATCGCAGGTGGACGCACCTGGCCTGAGTCGGTGGATTTTCAAGATGCAGAAAATCGTCTGTGCCCATGTCGTATGATTATGAAGCATGTAAAAGATCCCTTGAGTAGACATTTGGCTTAGATGTTGTAGGCTAAATTAAATTCCTGGTGCAATTTCGCATCAACCGAGTCCTGGTGCTCGGCCTTTCCGGTGGAGAAACCGGCCGTCAAAACTATCATGCGGCGATGGTACCACACTCATTATGGTGCCGCTGAAAGAGATGGTACCAATCTCTCGGGAACGCACGAGGTCTGCAATTGGAAGAAGCCAACAGCAGCCCCATTAGAAATTAAAAAAATATATCCACTCTCAAAACACAGGTGTGATTTAGTAAATGTTTTCCATTGCTCAAAATATTTTTTCATCATTTGTATAATATTGCATATTGCACGAGACAACGTGAAAACACCATAATTCAGTATTATGCAGCTAGGCTCCCCGGAACCTTAGGTGTTTCGCTCTCTAAGACGGTCATATGGGAGACACGAATAATCATATAAACTAGAAAGAGTTTAAGCTCTTTACAATTGTACGCAGTAAGGCTTTATCAATAAAATCGATATTTATTGATGGATTCGTTTATAGATTTAATTTTTTATATACATTGCAGTAATTCATAACTGCTATTCAAATACATGAATGATGAAATAAAATTTACCAAGTTGCATGTACTATAGTCTGTGTAATTAAAATCGGCGTGTCAAGGTCATACTACTCTATCTTTATCCCTTCTGGTCGCCATGGTTTCCGTGCTAGAAACTTTTTCCCCAAGTTACTTTGGCGAACATAACTAAGTTTTTTGTTTTAGTTATAATAATAATAGACGGATTCAAATCAGATTTTTTTCTCAATGGCAAAAATAGATTGCGTCAGATAAAGTATTCTAATATTTTGAGCCAATCTAAGTCTTATTCTAATATTTTGATGTGTTTCAGAAAGCTATTGTATACCTAATTTATCGTATTTTATATTTTGTAAATGTTAAAATCTTATCTAAACATTCCAGATTTAATTTATGAGAAATTTGATTGCATTAGCTTAGTATCAAAAATAAATAAATGGAAAATAAATTCTTTCTTATTACTTTTTACAAATTATCATAATATTTTGAATCTGAGGTGTAGTAATGCAATTGCCTTAACTGCAGTGCAAAAAAAAGTATGGTGCTGTTATTTTTCCCGCAGTTGCCATATGGTGACAAAGCAGGAAACGCGACCTTGATGCGCCTATTCTAATTACACAGACAATAGTCAAAGTTCTTACTCAGCATTAAATGGTATTTCAGTCTTACACCAAAAACCTAAATTCCTTCAAACTTTGGTGTTTAAATAGGGATGTGACAGTGAAACTAAGGATGTGTCTCAATTGACCTATATCAAATCGTGAGCATTATGAACGTTGAATTGTATTCTTATTTCATATACATCATTAGGATTTATGAAGAAACGGACTTTGACCTAGTCCGAATAGTGGGAAAATACTTCCTATAGATCTCCTATAAGACAACAATCTATCAATCTAAGTTAGAAAAAAAAGCGGGAAATTTTTCGACATTTTTGGGTGCTGACTCCACTTAAATAAGGATATTGTGACAGTGAAATAAGGATGTGTCTCAATTGATCTATATCAACTCGTGAGCATTATGAACGCTGAATTGTATTCTTATTTCATGTACATCATTAGGATTTATGTAGAAACGGACTTTGACCTAGTCCGAATAATAGGAAAATAATTCCTATAGATCTATTACAAGACAACAATCTATCAATCTAAGTTAGAAAAAAAAAGCGTGAAAACTGTCAGAAAGCTGGATTAGAAACAAAATATGGGTGCCAACCACCGTTCCATCGCTTAGTGTCTTAAAAGATCAAGTATGATTGGAACCATTAACCCCAACTAAGAGTTGAATTTAGAGACTAAGAGTGAAGAAGTATGCTTATAGTCACTATAAATGTGCGTCATTATAAATTAACATCTGCTAATGAAACTTTAATGAAGCTCATTTTTTGCGTAATTTCGGGGTGGATCCGAAAGCTTTCGCTATCTGGAAATGCGTACAATCTTCAAAGATTACGTAATAAATAAAAATAGAGATAGGACTCAAATGGAAAAAAAGAAGAAAAAAATGCATTGCATATTTTGATTGATAGGAAAACAAGGACTATAAATTACATCGGATCTAAAGATAAATGATTTCCATAAATATGTGGGATTTTAAGCAATGAATTCTTCCTTTCATTTATTCAACGTTTTAGTTTCTTTTAAAAATTTACTATTTGTTCAAAAAAACAAGGGAATTTTTTAATAAAGAAAATTCTTTATTGAAAGTTTTTTTAATGTTTATTTTAGTTGCCCTACAAAGCTTCAAAATATTTTAATAAGCACTTGACTCAACAGTTTATATGCAGTGCATTTATTTAATTCGCGCTGGAATTTGACTTTTAAAAACTCTCTCCGTTTATTTTAAACTAAAAAATTAATCATCACATAAACTGACCAAATTTACATTCGAAATGAATAATTTATATTCTTCTTTCGCCAATGAATTGAATTTCAAAAACAATTTCATACTGACACAGTTCAACATATCCGATTTCTTGCCTTTTCAAAAAATATATATTTTTAACTATAACCAATTTCAATAGAAAACTGTTCATTAAAAAAAGGAAAATAAATGGAAAAAAAAGTAGTTTCTAACATTAGCTATCGAATGGAATTTTAAGTATAATTTCATATTGACGCACCTTGACATGAAATCTGAATTTTTACTTTTTTTAAATAAACACATTTTTAACTATCACTAAATTCAGTGCAGTCACTAAGAAACTATTCATTAAAAAAATAAACTGAAATAGAAAAAAATGTATAAAAAACAAGTTATATGAAATATTAGCTACCTAACGGAATTTCAAATACAATTTCATATTGACACAGCTCGTCATGACATCAGATTTCTTATCTTTTGAAATAAACACATTTTTAACTATCACTAATTTTAGTGGAACCACTAAGAAACTATTTATTAAAAAAAAGAAAAAATAGAAAATAAATAAAAACATGTGCAATATTAGCTACCGAATGAAATTTCGAATACAATTTCATATTGACACTGCTCTTCATGACATCCTATTTCTTGCCTTTTTAAAATAAATACATTTTTGACTATCCCTAATTTCAGTGCAACCACCAAAAAACAATTCAGCAAAAAAAAAAAAGGAATGAAATAGAAAATAAATAAAAAATAAGTTATGTGCAATATTAGCTACCAAATGGAATTTCAAATACAATTTCATATTAACACAGCTCGACACGACATCAGATTTCTTGCCCTTTTGAAATAAACACCATTTTTGACTATCACTAATTTAAGAGTAACCACTAAGAAACAATTCATTGAAAAAAAAAAGACAGAAAGATAAATATAAATAGAAAATAAATAAAAAAATAGTCACTTGTAATATCAGCTACCGAATGGAATGTCTCTTAGGATACTAAGTTTTAAGTTTATTAAGCGAACATTTTGATTCCTATGAAAAGCTCTCCCTGTTGTCGGAATTCCTTGAAGTTGCATCTGCCACATTTTATACTTGAGCAAGCTGCATGCCGAGCATTTCTCCACTATCCCTCCAAGTTCAAATTCGCGGGGGAGAAATACTCATGCGAATTTTGTTTCAAGTGAAAGGAATTCAGTTACGGGTTTCATTTATTACTGCAGCCGCAAAAGCCATGAAGGATGGAATTTACAACGGTACTTCGGAGGTTGGAACTGCTCTCTTCCTCAGTTCTCCCATTTTCATGCCTCTAACATCATTTGCGGAATAAAGTTTGATTTGTTGCGTCAGTCTTATTGCTGACTTTACATAAAATCCCTTCGAAATTCTGTTCAGAATCACATTTGCTCGGATTTAAACAGCAGAATGTATTTATTTTTGAGGAATCTTTTGTTTTACTTCTTACTTCACAAACAGGAGCTTTTTTCTTTGTTT
The DNA here is from genome assembly GCA_038502835.1 of Octonoba sinensis. Lineage (NCBI taxonomy): Eukaryota > Metazoa > Arthropoda > Arachnida > Araneae > Uloboridae > Octonoba > Octonoba sinensis. The sequence goes on along the minus strand of CM076598.1, from coordinate 210,752,034 downwards.
TTTTTAATATGTATGTAACGTTACTTTTTTTATTATTTTTAGAACTCCACCATTTTTCGGCTTCTAATGATATTCACTGAATGTAGTGTTTTTTCCTCATTAACTACCCTGAATAAAATGCACCGTTTTGAAAGACAGTATGAACTTGGTTTATTTTTGAATTTTAGATTCTAGAACATTATTTTTAAGCACATTTTTCTTTTTTAGAATAACTGGTTTATCGTAAATGCATGTAGCTGGGAAAATATCCGAAATTTGCCAAGAAAAAAGGCGATTTTTTTAAAAATATGTTTGATGTAGTTGTTGCTAAAAACTAGCGTTTTTTAGCACTTGTAACAGAAGCTCGATGTAGAAAGCCAACTACCGACGAAAGATAAAGCATGCAAAGCTTCAGTAATACACCTGTAGGCTTGGTTTTTAAGCGGCTATCGCAGTACATTTCACACCCTCTGGACACCCTGAAGTTATACATTCACTAGTGCGGGTAGTTTAGACAACATTTTGATATCTAGAATATGCGCATGCAATATCAGAGAGGTCTGTGCGATTCAGGTCGAGCCCCGACTATCTTCTAGACCAGGGGTCTCCAAACTACGGCCCGAGGGCCACATCCGGCCCGCGGACAGATTTTTCAAGACAGCATACTTGAAAGAAAACTCCTTCTAGAGAACATATTTATTTTTTATAGCAAATTAAATTAAGTTTACTGAAGTAATCTATTTTTATGTTGAATAATTATGTTGTAGGGTAATCAATATGGCCCTAAGGCTGGAAAGTTTGGAGACCCCTGTTCTAGACCAAACTTCCTAAACGGACGTAAAGAAAATATCCGGTGCTAATCGTGCAAAAAAAAACACCCAAAATACAGTGGATCTAATGGGTGGAATGTCTAATGCAAAGCGTTAAGTAGTGAACGAAAAAGGAAGTTTAAGAACCGTGAAAAAAATTATCACGGTAAGTATCAAGAATAGACCTGGGAAAAAAACTCACCAAATAGCGAAAACGCTGTATTCATATTTATTCTTTTATTTAATTGTTTCAAATAACTTCCCCTCATAAATTAGAGTAAGAAAATGTGAGCTTAATTGGTAATTTTAAGTTTTTAATTTATATTTAGGATCTTGAAAATGAAATATTGAAACTTTTATTTACTTTTTTTGTGTGTATTTCATTTAAATTCTCTTACTAGGGGTGTGTCCTATATGTATAGTTGTATCTTATATTATATCAAGTAATGATTTTTTAAATGAGCATTATTAAATCCACTTTCGTTTAATGAAGTGGTTGAACACTTTGTTGATTCAATTGAATTGTTCATGTTCACAATGAGCACTTAAAATATCTTCGGATGCATTTAAACCTACTCATTAAATTTTTATTTCTTTTCGAAATTTCTGATGACTGCTACAGCATTTTGTCACCAGAATCCATTATTTACAGAATCTATGCAGAATTCAGCCCTGAACATTTTGAAAAGAATACTATCAATCAAATCCATTTAACTTAATGTTGTCATGCATTTCCTAGTTTTCATGAGCTCAAAATTACAATAACTAAAGCATAAATATTTTTTACAATGACACCTAAACTATATTCTCCCTAAAGTAACATGTGTTTACTTTATTTAGAAGAAATTATACTGATAAAATATAACAAGGGAAAGTCGCCTCTTTATGTATAATATCCGTAGATGTAAAAAAAAGCTTTGTTTGCTTTCTTAAATGATGTAAACAAAGTTGTATCGATTTTTATAGCTCTTAATAAAGCTTCTTCCAATATGCATAGTAATTGCATAAACATTAAATGCGTTTTAACTGCTTGGTTGGTTGCTAAAATATTTCCGAGTAAAAAAATTAGCGCATTTTTTTTTTATTCTAAATTATTACTCACGAAGGTTGCGTGTGACATTTTAATAATTACACAGATATTGTCTAAACATGGTATATAACTTTCAAAAAATTTATCTACATAAAATTTATACATAGAGCGCAAATATATTTATTGTTTTACAAAATATTTATTGTGAATAAGATATGAACTGGTTTAATAAAAAAGCATTTTCCTTAAACCCAACAATAAAGAGTTCAAATTGTAGGAATGAAAAACAATATTTTAGCGTTCTTAAAGGAAAATATATGTTTAAAATAATTCAGTAGTAAATGACAGTTATGCCCCTTTGAACAACGGAATGAAAATATGTAATGTAGCTAAATTTAAGGAAAACATAAGGGAAATTGGTAGGTTTTTACATAGTAGTGTGACTAACGTTTTTAAAAGAATAAAACGTTCTGTCTTTGTGATCAATCTATAACTTAAATTATTTATGATCAAAGTAGCCTTAAAAAATCCTTATAGTTTAAACATTGCACATTCATTTAAGATTCTATCAACTGTTGTTACAGAAATTTATTTGACGCGAAATCTCTTCATTTTTTCGGGGTGAGGTAAAATAATGATTGCATAAAAATGTAAAGACACAGTCAGTTATGTTTTCCTCAGAAGAAACATCTGGAAATATGACATTTTGTGTTAATATTTTTTCATTTCTTATAATTTCCCATTTATTTACACATGATGCTTTAAAATTATTTTACTTCAAAAGTGACGCTTTACGAATTTATTGGCGGGGCTCTTAGGTATGAAATATTTAAGCACCTCTTGTTTGCAAGAGCAATTATGAAATTTCACGCATATAACCGGGCGAAAGACATCGAAAGTGACGACTAGCAACAGACACAGGGGCCAGCTAGGCTGGTCCTAGTCAATTTAGCAATCCCCAATGAACATCGAGAGCTTTCTTAAAAGTTTTTGTCCGACTGCAAGTAACAGTGGCATCCGGTAAGCGATTACAACTGCCTATAACCCTATTGAAGTAGTACGTTTTCCTTATTTCAAATTAGTCTGAGATTTGAAAAGCTTAAAACAAATACCCCTGGTTCTACCTTCAGTGCAAAACTGCATCCCATCAACATTTACCTTTGAATACCATCGAAAATTGTCAAAAAATGCCGTATAGCACAGAAATTCAGCAAGGCTTGTCTAATGCATTTTAAAGGAAAAGCAAACATTTAATTTCCTTCAATTGCTTTGGATAAGGAGGTTTTTTTCTCAAAGAAGCTAATTAGCATATAAAACAGTCATTGGTTACATAAGAAAATAAGTAAACATAAATAGATAAGCACGAAAATGATAAGACACATAAATAAACCAATAAAAAAAAAAAGTGCATTTCAAAAATTTATCTGTTTACAAAATTTGGGAATATACTAATAGTTACAAAAAACTGCCAACAAGCATAGATATTTATACATGAAATTAAAGAATATTGTGCTTCACCACAATCTATGAAAACCTGCACGTAAGCCATACGCAGTCAAACTACACCCCCCTTCCCCTCAGTCGTAATCTCAGAAACTGTATCAACAGTATATTTTAGACATTCATTGCACTTTGAACATTAGTGAAGAATTTGTGTCAAGAGAAGCTATAAAACTAAAAACGATTTTAAGAGATTTGAATCATAAAATACTTTACAAATATCTAAAACTACTTTTATAAAAATGAGTGTTTTTAAGGCATGAAGATACAGGTGTAACGTTTACGAATGGGTCAAAATGAGTAAGTGCTCCTTTTTTTTTTTTCAGCAATAATTAAAAATAACTAAGTCCTTACAGAAACTACTCTGCTTTCAAACTTAAAAAAAAAACATTTTATTACGCTTGTATTACTTTAGTTGGAAGAAAAATCTTCACCATTCTTTGTTTAAATATCTCCGTTTACTCTCAGTTTGTTGAAACTATCCGAAAGTAGGCATCACATTCGTCAGATCTTCCTCTCTGACACAACATTCGACATTTTTTTTCTAGGCCAAGAAGTTCTATATTACGCCATTGTTCTCGGTCTTGCACTAACTCTTTAAAGCTAGCCCGTAAAAAAATTCTCAATTTCTCAGTTTAATCTAAGAGGGAAAGTATACAAACTGTTAAAAGATTTACTTGGAATGCACAGTGCCAAAATCTATTTACTGAGAGCTTCCTTTCTTAGATAAGCATCAAAGAACACTATTAAGTGGGTGACGTTTGAATAAATATAAAGAAAAGAAAATAAACTCAGAAGCATGGGTCAATAGAACATGCATGGGTCAAGATAACAAAGAAAAGATTCATCTGTTATAGTTTTCAAAATTACTTTTTTTTTTCACCTAAAGCATAAGAAATACGATTATCAGAAGTATGAGAGTTTTATATAATACAGGCTCTTTCTAAAAGGATATCGGGGTTTTAACGCTTTGTAGTATTTATTACGTAAAACTTAAAATCATAATTTTAGCATGAAATGAAAGAGCAACTCAAACAGTTTTGTTTGTTTACGCGCATGCGCTAGAAAGTGCTAGTAGCAAAACTGGCAACTAGTTAACAGAATTTTTTTTTGTGTTTTGCAGTTTGCAAAGACCGAATTTGAAGTTACTGTGGAACGTGCATTACGGATTAAGTTCAAATATGTGATCCCCCAAGTCATAATAATATTAGAAGATTGTATCATCAGTTTGCAAATACCGATTGGTTGAACATCACTGTACTCGACGCTGGATTGGCCGTAAAGGGCCCAGTTTGTTTCGCATGATCTCCACGCTCACCCGACCTCACGCCATGTGATTTCTACCTGTGGGGGTTCATAAAGGTATGTTCGTGGGTATGTGCCTCTACTACTAGCTGACCTACCCGACCTAAAAAACAGGGTTGAAGCAGCTGTTACAACAATTATACCACAAACGCCGAGCAAGGTTTGAGAAGAACTGGACTATCAACTTGATGTGTGCCATGTGACGAAAAATGTTGACATTAAACACTTATAAGTTTGTACGTAAAACTATTTGAGTTGCTCTTTAATATCATGTATTAATTATAATTTTACGTTTTACGTTATAAATACTACAAAGCGTTAAAACCCCGATATTCATTTAGAAACGCCATGAATTTTTCGTTAAAATATATTTACAAACAGGGCTTTAACAAACTAATAAAATAAACGTTTTATTTCTGCATAACGAATGGTCAATTTAAAGATTATAAAACATTTCATTTCCCCCATACAATGCATCAATTGTGTTTTTGAAATCAAGATGTAAGAATTACTAATATCAGTGACGAAAAGTAATCCAATAGGGTTCGTTGTTCTAAAGATGAGTTTGTAAAGCAACATTATTTCTTAAACGAATATTTTTGGATATTATGAGCCATGTGAGGTTAAGATTTTGTCATAACCTTATAGGTATATTTTGTCGAAATGTGTTTTGAAACAACAAATCACAACATCACACTTTAAGTTATACTACAATCTTACTGAACACTACAAGTTTATTATTATGTGAGAAGAGTTCTATGTTTTCCTGCTCAAAAAAATCATATATATTTGGAGTAGTGCTACCGCCTGTTGAAAGCATAGAAACTAAATAGCTACTTAGCTAAGTCATATACAAAATAATAATGATTTTCTAGTTATCTAATGGCTGTCGTCCCTAGCTATTAATGACGGACAATAGCTCAGTTTTTTTTATTACAGGTGTGTTTCTGTAAATTATTCACTTAAAATCGCAAGAAAAATGGATATCGCGCTGAATTAGTGAGTATCATGAAAGTGTCAATTATGAAACGAATGAAGTTCCGTATTCAATAGAGCAAACGTTCTGAAAAAAAATTTTGGGTATTGAGTAACTTTGCATTAGTGTGATCGGCTGGTGTAATCTTAGCGAAGTGTCGAATTATGAAAATAGGTGCAGTGGCCGATATTAATTAAAGTTGTCAAATTCATGTTTGTACATGGTAATACTTTTGAAAATATAGAGCCTTGGAAGCGACTGAAGCATTTCTAGTAGACATACATATTGTTTAAACTGAGCAAGCCCATCAGCGTAGTTTTTTCTTGGCATTTACAGAATATGGAAACTTCCTTTTTACACGTAGAGAATTTCATGCAATAAATGTCATAGAAATAACCAGCAAATATAGAGTAATATTTGAAAGCAAAATTAGAAGCTTTTATTCAAAAATAGGAAGCGCTTTTTATTATTATTATTATTTACTTATTTATTTATTTATTTTAGTATGCTGGAGTGGGCCAAATGACTTGAAACTAACTTAAATGTAAAAGCTGCAGAAATGTTTCAACTCATTTTATTTTAGACGCTGCCTGCGTTTTGCGGAAAAGAAAATTTGCCCTTGCATTTTTACCGATTTCGCTCGTTTCCTTTGTAAGCAAAATAAAATAAGTTTTAAGTTGATCTACCTTTACAATTGCATTCTTACTAAGCTGCAAAGGAAAAGTACATGGAATAAAAAAGATTTACGTTAGTATAAAAATGCGAAAACGTTACATGTTTCTTGGTTACTGTAGGAATAACCTCTCATTCACATGACATTTACGAAACTTAAAACTTTTTTTAGCGTAAATGCCGAATGAAAGCAACTTATTCGAGAAAAAGTCTTTGATGTATTCTTTGTGGTTTTACTTTTAAAAGCAGGAAATTCCCGAAAAATAAACCGTCAAAATGAACGAGATTCCTTGTATATTTTGTAGTAGTCTTCTGACGTCGCAGTTTCCAAGAACTAGATGTACATTTATTTGGGATCTTTTAACATATGTGCCAAAAGACGTATGTGCTTTTCTGAAAATCAGGCGCTTTTTCATCTTTAAGAAAATTTTATTGTTTTGTGAGAGGAGATACTAAGGTTGCTTTAACCTTCATTACAGAAAATATATAACTGTAGGACATAAATAAATGCATTCTCTAGCATACGAAATACGTTGCACAGGAATAATTCAAAAACTAACAGTTGCAGAAAGTTTGTAAATGTGTGCTTACCTCCCCCACAGTACTTCAGTTCAAAACACTGCATCTTCGACACTGCAAATCCATATGATGATCGTAGATTAACTACTGATTCAAAGTCACTCCCTTGGCCCTAATCTATTTTGACAGATTTGCTTAAATGTTCAGAAAAAATGATGCGTAGCTCAATTTTGAACAACAGGAACCTTACATTTTACAAAACTTATATTCAAGCGCAAATAATATGAAATTGAGTCCAAACTCTACAGTTTTGCCTAAACAGAAAAATGGAGGAGCTGAGCTCTGATGATTCCAAAGCAGCTGAAGTGCTCTTGCATACGGTTAAAGCTACACACAAAATAGCTCGTTCCTGCAAGCTACAATGTCATTTTCTATGCGCAAGGCACAGAGCAGTCGAAGAACGAGCACGTTTGCTGACTGCTTGGATTTCGCAAGTGACATGACAAATTTAGTCTGAGGCTTAAGCCATAACCGTGTACATCAGAAGAATAATGGAAAAAGGTGCTCAATTTGAGTTATTTTTTTAATTTTATTTTTATTTTTTAACATGCTTTTGCTTGCTAATTGTATTGCGTTCATTCCGAGTTATGTTTGTTAAAAATAAGTACAGTCTATTAAAAAATACTGTCCAAAATATATATATACTGTCTGTATAAGTAATTATTCGCACCATTTTGCATTTTAACGAAAATTTTCTTTGAAGTTGACGAATTTTGTTGCGTAGCAACGGAGGAATAATGAAAAAGGTGCTCCGAAGAAGCACCTTTTTCATTCCTCCTCCGAAGAAAAAGGTGAGCCGAAATTTTTATGTTTGATGTTTTCTGCACTACCTATCCCTTCCAATTGTATTTTTTTGGTAGGTAGATATACTCTCTTCCAAAGTGATAGCTTATTCTAAGTATTGTCATTATTGTTTATTCTGTGTTTGAAGAATTTCTCATGATAAATAATTATCAAGTTGAATATGTAGCGCACACATTATTATTATAACTAGTTAAAAACCCTTTAACTGTTATCATCTGTTATGATCTGAATGCAGTTATATTTCCGGTGCGATTTTTTTCATTTATATTATATAAGTATCTTATATATTATAGACTGTTAAAAAGGTTAAAGAGTCTTCAGTATGATTTACTACTTCAATCAATGCCGCTCAGTGGCATAGACTGAAGAACACTGAAACCCATTCCGATTTCAGCCAAATTATGGACATTATTGATTGGGTAATACAGCTCTTAAGATCCACTTTAAGCTGTAGATCCTCCAGCGATCCATAGGGCAATTCGAGCTCGTTGTCTTTACCCAAATATAAGTACATAGGTAGGTGGTGATCTAGAGTCTAACAACCTAAACTCAATAATAACAATCAAAATACTGGATAACTATATCAATAAAAACTAGATATTACAATTTAATCGTTTAAATACGAGTGCATTCTAAATGCATTGCAGAACCTTCTGTACCTGTAAACTGAACGAAATAAAATGTATAACATTCAATAACACGTTATGAAATAGCCCGTAAAAATGTCTTGGATAAACTTGTACTGCGAATCAGTATACTTTAGCCTAATATTTTATAAATATATCTCTATTTCATTTACAATAAAAAATGAAAAAAAAATATGAAAAAAAAAAAAAAAAAACGGTTAACTCTGAACTCGGGAAAAGCCTGAATGTTAAAATCACAAAGGAACTTTGCGTGTTGCTAAACAAATATAATCTGTTTTGATTTACCCTAATTAGCGCTCACGTACAGTTCCAAATGTGCTTTTTTCCCTATTTCCCCTCGAGAGTAGTTCAAACTTTTTGTTTACTTAGACTATTTGCGGAAATGGAGATTACTGGGTCTAAATAAATAGGAATTCTTTGAGCACCGCTTTGAAATGCGTTTAATTCTTAACAACCCCGCAATATAAAATACACTGCTTATGTTATTTTTATCCATTTGAAACTAGCAATCATAAAGTAATTGGCTTTCGTGTTTTAAAAGTAGAGCCGGCGCTTTTACGCAGATTTGAATTTTTAGAAGCTGTGAAATAGGGTAAAATGTAAATTTTACGAAGACATTTACTCGTCATTTCGCAACGTTTATGTAAGTGGTTTAAAAATAAATTACTTTAGAGTTGAATTAAATTTGAAACACGATCATTTATATGTGTGAAGACTAATGTTTTTGTTCAGCTTTGCTACTCGTTAGTGGGTGGTTAGAAGAAGAAAATTGTAGGTCCAAGAACTTTGAATGTTCTGATAACAATTTCAAAAAATAAAGACACAATTACTCCACTCTTTCAGCCTTTCACCCCTGCAATGGGGTCGATAAAATGAGGACCAAGCATGTTTGGGAACTAAACACTGGGAGTTCCGCGTCAGGAAGACCACTTGACTGGAACTTCTGCTTCTGCACCCAGGGCCCTCGGTCTCGAAAACTGGGATGGGCACAGTAGGCCATGGCCCCCAAAAGGGCTGGCGAGCCACTGAGTTTATTAGTGAAAAGGGTGGAAATAATACTACTGAAACAGAAGGGGGAGGGGGGGGGGGTAAATTCTTGAAAAAATATATTTTAAATAAGGCTCTACAACAAGAACATTTTCATAAAAATTAATACTTTGTCTTATCTTCAATGTGTTCAAAAATCAAAGGAGCCGTGCAATAATTAATTTCATTAGTTTAATGTATGTTTTTTTTTTTTTTTTATTTCTAACTTAATTGTTATAGATATCCACATTTTATTTGGAGGAGAAATAAGCTTTACATTCACCGTACTGTACGCTTACTCAAACTCAACTGCAAAAAATATTTGTCATAAGTGTAGTTTAAACCAACGTTCATATAAATATGTTAAAAGTATTTAACAACATGATTAAAAGTTAATAGTTACAGATATCCACATTTTAATTAGATGAAAAAATAAGCTTTACATTCACCGTACCGTACGCTTACTGAAACTCAGCAGCAAACAATATTTGTCATAACTATAGTTTAAATAAATGTTCATATATATATGTGAAAAGTATTTAACAACATAATTAAAACTTTAAACGATGCATTTTTTCATAGCCCTAATTATGTCCTAATTAGTTTACCTTGCATCTGTATCTTGTCTAGTACTTGAAAACTAACGATGAATTATTAACCTTCGCGATTTTCCTAATTATTAATTAAAATGCTTTTGCTTATAAATGTATGTGTATATAATCTTGTTTATTATGAGAAATATCACGTCGTTAATTGCAAATTTAATTCAATGCATACTTATATATAAACTGAGATTAAGTAATTTAATTTCAGAATAATTTCCATTTAATTACTAATATTTTTATACGTTTAAATTACGTTGTTTCAATACATGAAATTCACCTGTTAGAAGGAAATTTGTTAGAAGAAAACTGAGGGATTTAGCTACATTTACGAAAGAAATTTCTTGACGGAATTCATTTGAAAATTGGAGGGCTCAGAATACAAGTGAATCAAGTCCATAAAAAGTTTCTTTGTGCTACAGAGGTTTAAAAATAAAGCTTTATAACAAAATTACCACTTATATTTTTAATTATAAATTAAATTTTAAAAGTTCAAAGACTTTGTTCATTATTTCACTGAAATTTTACATAGTTAGTGCAAGCTATTGCGCTGCTAACTCGAAAATGACAGAAAGTGTGCTTGATTCACTTGTATTCTGAACCCTCTAATTATTACTAAGTAGAAAAGCATGTGGTCAGCTTCAATCACGTAGTTTCTTTATAATAGGAAGGTGAAGAAATTGAGAACTTAAAGAGTCATGTGAAATTTTTAAAAAATATATGATACTGGTGATGCGTTACAGTCGTATGCTAGTTCAAAAAAGTTGGTAATTTTTTTTGTTTTTATCGGATAATAATTCAGTCAACTTTTGGCTATAATTTAACAAATTGACCGTGAAATATTTCAAAAGTAAATATGATGGTAACGCGTTGGAGAACAATGCTTATTTGGTTTCAATTTTTAAAAAAACATGTTATTTTGACGTAATTTAGTTAATAAGCGAATAGTTTATCTCGCATACTCGTAAACTATTCGCTTTGATTTTCTTCCTTTTTATCTCGAAGTTTAATAGGTATTACTTTTTCATATATAATTAAGACCAACTTATTATAAAATCATTTATCTCTCAAGAGTTCACGTAATTCTCAAGCAAACTTTGTGATTAATGACGGAGACGCTAAAACGTTATTTAATCTCATAAAGTGCGCAGAAATTAAGGACATTATAGGCAATATTATCTTTATTCCAAAACTCTCTTTTGTTATAATAAATCTACATCCTCTAAGGAGCCTGTCTTAGCTTGAATGATAAATTGCGGCCATCTCCAAATAGGGTTAAGCGTAATTAATAGACGTATTTAGAGCTAAATGACTAAGCAATGTCGATGTCTCTCATTCCAATTATCAACTGGAACAACGCAAAATTGCTCACTTTAATAATTTGCTATCATTCGGTTGCATGCAAATTCGCATCGTTAAGTTTAGGCCTAAATAATTGTGGTGGCGTTTTGATAGAAGGGAACTTATATACCAGTAGTTTGCCAAAGTAATTAGTTAGAGATAAACTGTATTCCTTTATAGAGTGATAAGTGTGAAAAATGGTTCCGAAAACGAGCTCACTTGACGAAGTAACATAGAATAAGCTACTTTAACTATATAATTATATAAACAGTCATTTTATAGTTGTAATATAATTCATATAAATAGTTCTTTGTGTGTGCATGTGAGCGCGCGCGTGGATGACTTGTTTAGTCGTAAGATACAGTAAAACTCGTATACAGTGGACACCAGTGGAACAGTAATGTTTGCCAGTAATAGAGAGCTTTTTTAAAGCTCAAGATTTAGCTGCCGTGTAATGCCGCGTTGAGAGTAGAGCAAATTCAAGGTGAGCATGACGTCATGAAAACGAAAAACACCTTATGAGCATGCGTGCAACCATTCGGATGAGCGGATTGCCGTAGCTCGTGTTTAGCATTGCTCAACATGAGTACTCACCGTGTGCGTCCGCCTTTGAGGGGGATTTTTTGGGGAGGAGTTTAACTGTATACCATTCGGTCTTAAAATGCTTCAAAGTGCTAAATATTACTGGAATACGTTCGATTTATTTATTGATTTAATAGCTGTTAAAAAAATTTCAGTAGAAAATTAAAGCTCAAGAGCCTACATTTGTGTTTCAATCTACAGTAAGTTAAAACATCAAGCACCATTAGACACATGAACAAAATATTCTTAAAAACCATATGCAAAAGGTCGACCTGTATAAGTGTCTAAATTCAGACATCCCCCGTACTTGCAGAATTGTCCAACCAGACCGATTGAAAACGCAACAGAATGTTGGCAGATAATTGTAACGTATCAAAATCAGAATTTTGCATTGTTTGCAAAGCGGGGAACTTTGCATTGTGGTTCCTAAAGTAGAACAAGGGTTCATAGTCGAAGGTTTACACCCCCAGTTTTCCTCTTCTGAATTTCATAAACAATGCCGATTTCATAAAGATTTTCAGACATGGGCACTGGAGAACCCTGACTACTTGCGTCGTTGAGATCGAGCTTGGCGTTTTCTTAAAATCTAATCTTAAAAGCAGATTTTCTACTAAATTCTGGAAGCCTTAAAAACCTCTGGAAAGATCGGAAAAGGATTAATTACTTTAATAAAACACGAAAACTACTGAAATTCAAATATGGTCTAGCCTTGACTAATACTGATAAGCTACGGTCTCCTTTTCTTAAGAATCGCTCCTTGACCATAATGCTAAATCGTGAAATACTCGGTCATAAACGTAAACTTCATTTTCTAAACAAAAATGCTTTTGAAAATCATAATAATGTCCTCATAATTATTTCGATTAATTTGTGATTATCGCGGTGGAGAATCCATTTTATGGTCCTTTAATACTAAACCTATAATAAATTAGGTGAAAGTTGAACTAATCTGTAGGAAATTTGGTGACAAAATATAAGGTTAAATATTATAATGTTAATTCTTACTTTAAATATAAAATAGGCAATTTTAAATGCATTCAAGTAACCTAAGCAATTTTATTTACAAATGAAATATCAAACGATTGCAATTTCTTTGTCGTTTCTTTTTGGAGTGTTATTGCATAAGAATGAACATTATGCCTAAAGCAAAATAATGCTTCACTCTAAAATTTAATTTCGAGAAGAATCAAACTCTATTTCGATTAGCGATAATTACTAACAATCAGTCGCATCACTTTCCCTGGTGAACTTTTTTTCTCCCTAGCAGATAAATCTCCCATTTACATAGTTTACTAAGACAGCAAATTTTACTGATTCAGAGTCTTGATAATCAAGTTTTCATAATGAAAGTTTTGTGAGAATTTAGCAGTGGATGCAATTAAGCGAGCTTTGACACATCATCGAAGTACACCTTTTGCGGCGCATCGAAAAGTCAGCTTCATTAACATAGATTCTTTAAATAAAGTATTTATTTTCTTTTTCGTTAAAAATTAACACATTTTTCTTTGCGTTGCAGGTTAGTGATTTAATAAGTCATTTATTTTTTACAACGGTTTCTCCTTATTTTAAATTGTAACACCAATTTAGTGCAAGGTACTATCGTTTTTTAATCTAGGTTCAGCCCATTTTTACATTTCAATTTTTATTTAACAATGTCATTTTTTAAAAGGCTTATAAACAACAACAAGAGCAATAACAACAAAACAAAGTTTAAATAAAATGGCTAATTTTGACTAAATTCAATCTCGCAACTTTTTTTATTGTACGGGACATTTTTTACAGTTTCTTTTAAATTTTATTTATTCATTTATTTATATTTTTTGAGAAAATAGCTACTTGGTACGGATTATTTTGTATCTTACACTCTCATTAAAAAAACAGTTAAAAATACATGCAAATGTTTTCGACTTTTGCACAGAAAAAAGTTGGGACGATAAGAAAAGTTATCATTTTAATCACATATCAAAGACATCATCTAATGTATGAACTCTGAATTTACCTAAATGCGCAGTTTATATCAGGGGTAGAGAACTTGGCCTTCTTGAGTGTTTCATGTTCATGTTACAATTCGCATTAAAAAAATCTTATACAATACAATCAAGACATTGTCTCAAGCTCAATACATATTGAATAACTGTTTCCAATTACTGCAATTTGTGTTTTTGTGCACTAATGTTCTTATTATATTTTTCTGCTATAAAACAACATTGACAGTACTGTTTTAGTAAGAAAATACACAAAGGAAAGACGTAAATACAGAATAATAACCCTGTAGATTTTGCTTGAGTGACATTTTTCAGAACAAGTCAAATTTAACCCCTTAAAGCACGTTTTTTCTTTTTTTTTTTTTGACAGAAAATGAATATATAGGTATAGTATAAATTGTTTTTGGAAATTTCAGTTGTAGTGGTGACTAGAGAGTGGGGGTGGGGGTAAAAGTTATTTTTAAAAAATAGTGCACAAATAACGTGTAAGCGGATCTCAGACGGGCATTAGAAATAAAATAACGCGAGATACTAGATCGACCGTGTAAGACACGGGCATGTGCTAATTTGCCGGTAACTTTCGCCCATGTCAGACACGGGCATGTGCTAATTTGCCGGTAACTTTCGCCCATGTCAGACACGGGCATGTGCTAATTTGCTGGTAACTTTCGCCCGTATGAGACACGGGCATGTGCTAATTTGCTGGTAACTTTCGCCTGTGTCAGACACGGGCAAATGCGTTAAGGGTTTAATGCGACCTTTCCTTGCAAAAAGGTTCTCCATCCCTGACCTATGTATTATACAAAATATTTCTGAATAGCGAACTTGACTGCTGTAGAAATTATTACGTATTACAAAATAAAAGATATGTATGAATGGAAAATATATGTAACCCCAAACGTTAAATAATATTTTTACAAAAATTGAATCATAAGCTATTAATTTAAATCACGTCAAAAATTCATATTTCTATCATTGTCAAAAATTTATATTTCTATCATTGATGCGAACGTTAGTTATATTAGAGTATGGTGAACCAATGTCTAATTAAATATTTTGAACTGCTCCAGTAAAACCTGAAACTATACTTCCGATTAAAATTGACTTTCGCAGCTTGCGATAGAACATTTTGCTTGCGTAAATCTGGCTTCCTTTAGACCTCAGAATAAAAGTTAATTGTAAAATACGGTTTAACCAAAATTTTAAATTTTTAAAAGAATAATTTATTTTCTTTTGGTACTAAAACGTGCATTTCAGTAAAATTTAAAACATTTATTTTGTTAATATTTCTGATATTTTTTAAACGCATCTCAGTTTACATCGCTGCTGGAAACTTGCTATAAGTCTTGACTACCGACTTTCGCGGCTTGCCATAGAACATCTTGCTTACGTAAATCTGGCTTCCTTTCTCCGTACCCTCAGACCACAAGTTAATTGTAAAATACGGTTTAACCAAAATTTTAAATTTTTAAAAGAATAATTTATTTTCTTGTGATTACTAAAACGTGCATTTCAGTAAAATTTAAAACATTTATTTTGTTAATATTTCTGATATTTTTTAAACGCATCTCAGTTTACATCGCTGCTGGAAACTTGCTATAAGTCTTGACTACCGACTTTCGCGGCTTGCCATAGAACATCTTGCTTACGTAAATCTGGCTTCCTTTCTCTGTACCCTCAGACCACAAGTTAATTGTAAAATACGGTTTAACCAAAATTTTAAATTTTTAAAAGAATAATTTATTTTCTTGTGATTACTAAAACGTGCATTTCAGTAAAATTTAAAACATTTATTTTGTTAATATTTCTGATATTTTTTAAACGCATCTCAGTTTACATCGCTGCTGGAAACTTGCTATAAGTCTTGACTACCGACTTTCGCAGCTTGCGATAGAACATTTTGCTTGCGTAAATCTGGCTTCCTTTAGACCTCAGAATAAAAGTTAATTGTAAAATACGGTTTAACCAAAATTTTAAATTTTTAAAAGAATAATTTATTTTCTTTTGATTACTAAAACGTGCATTTCAGTAAAATTTAAAACATTTATTTTGTTATATTTCTGATATTTTTTAAACTATTTCCATCGCTGCTAGGAACTTGTTATAAAGGACTTGACTATCATTGTCGCTAAATTTATAAGTTTAAATAACGCAAGTCACCGTAAAAACGAACAACTTGACATTTTCAAAGATAAAATATCTATTTTCATGCTTGTTATTTTGAAGAAGCGGTGAAGTACTTATTTTTAGCATGAAATAATTTTGGAGAGTAAATGCAGTTGGTTTGAAGTAAAAGCAGTTTAAATGTCCTTGTCTTCTAATTCCAAATCATATGACCATTTGAGTCCAGTAGTTGTCCTTCCATTTCATCATTGATTTCTGGAGTTAAAAATAAAATTATGGCACACATAGCAAAGTCAGTCTATTATGAGTTAATAATGCTTTTTTTTTTTTGCTGTTTTACTAAAGAAAAAAAAGTAAATCAGGTTGCTTTTAATTTTTGTAAAAATATTTTTTAGGATAAATTTATTGGAATATATACGAGGGTCATTTTTTAAGTAAGAACCGATTGCGCATCGTGTCTGCGCATCCAGTCAGGTGACGTCAGTTCAAGGTCAGCAACTCTTGGCCGGTCCCCAACTGCACCACCATTACGTTTCACGTCTCTGCCAGTGCTGGTTGTGTAGTTATACTGCGTAGTTTGTGCTCATGTGTATCAGTAATCCAGCCGATTGTGAAGTGCGTGCCGTTATTCGGTTTCTGAATGCAAAAAACGTTCGTCCTGCTGAAATTCAAGAGCAAAAACGCAACTGGACATTTTTTACTGGGAAGTACTGAATCATCCGCCTTACAGCCCAGACTTGGCTCCATCAGACTTTCATTTCTTTCCCAAACTTAAGGCGTTTCTCGGTGGGAAGAGGATGACATGCTTAAAAAACATTTACGAACTGGTTTAATGGTCAGGCGGCAGGTTCTTTGATGAAGGGGTCCAAAAGCTGGTGCCACGGCTTGACAAATGCTTGAATGTTGATGGCAACTATGTTGAAAAGTGAAAAAATATTCATACTTTAGTTCTTGATATAATTTGTGTTATTAAATAAAGTTTCTTTTACTCCATTACATAACGGTTCTTACTTAAAAAATGGCCCTCGTACTTAAATAAAATAGAATATATACTTTAATAAAAATGAAGATCGTTATTCTTTTCTTCCATACACTCTTTGAAGAAACAGTAGGTATTATTATTTGCACACTCTCAAAAATAGAACTCTCATTTTCGATGATTCTTCAATCGTCAAGAAAATTTCGTCATTTACAACGATTATTTCCCCGCGCGATCACGTGACTAAAAAAGTTTCCTCACAAATTTCGGCAATTTGACGAAAGGTTTACTCGGAGCATTTTTCACGAAGCCATTTCGTCAAATACGAGGAACGTTTCGTGATATTTGAGCATGCGTTTCTGAGAGCGCATTCTAGTTGCAAAAAATGATTTGTAGTTAGGGTTCATTCATAAATGATGTCACGCTTCGAGGGGGAGGGGGTTCGTAAAATTGTGACAAGGGGAGGGGAGGAAGTAAACAAGAAGTGTGACATTTCTGCTTATGCAACATAGCATGACATGTGACAAAGGGGGGAGGGGGGTCCGTTGAAGTGAGACACTTTGTGACAAAGGGGGGGGAGGGAGGTTAAATATGCGGGAAAAAAGCGTGACATCATTTATGATCGGTCCCTTACGTAAAAGAAAAAACTTGAATAGGGGACAGTAGTGCATTTTAATATTACCTTACGGGCAAGACGTTTACAACTGTGCAACTAAGACTACAACTAATCTAGCAAATTCGAATTCGTTTACGTACTGAGTCTAAATTATTTAAATCAAACAAGTTTTGGAATCATAAACATTTTAAATTCTTTTAATTACCCTGCTTATGTGAGATTTAATAACTTAAAAAAAATACCATGAGCATAAAATTTTATGTGTGTAATATTCTAATAGCCATGTTATATACAATTTTAGTTCTTTTAGTTTACATAAGTGAAAATACAATCTGTGCACTTACACATCAATGTTTTTTTTTTTTTTTTTGAGGTTGAGAGAGCTTAATATTAAATTTTAATGGGTGTTTTTTTCGGTAAAAAATCTGATCATGTTATTTGAAGTGAAAACATTACAAAAGATTCTGAAAGTAGCTACAGACGTGTTTACTTTTTAGTTCACATTAATCATCCGATGAGACTCTTAAAACGAGGGAATAATGCTTCGTCAATATTTGCGGTACTTCCAGAAGGTAATGTGACGTTATTTTTTTCATCTTATTATAAAAACTATTCACCAACTTTTTTACGCTGAATAGCTTTAACCATGGGGAAAATTTCCCAAGAATTATTTAGTATAGTAGAAAATGCTTTTTTTTTTCTTCAGTACCCAGAGGTTTTAGTAGAGTGAAATTCAAAGCACACTTAGTATTGTTTGCATCTAAATGTTGAATGTAGGCTCGTTTCATAATTGAACTTAATAATTGAATTTTTAAACTGGGACAGGTCATTTTTTGACAAAAATGAAGATAATGGTTTTTATTGATAAAACTTAATATGTATTTTTTTTTTTTTTGACAATTACTCACACTGCAGAGATCCATTACGGCAATTTCGGAGCACATTCTACAGAGTAGATTGTTTAAAAGTATTTTTTTCAAGAAATATATAACATAATATGCGAAGAAAAACTATTTTAAAATCATTTGCATGAAAATGTTTGTGAGAAAAGTATATATATATATTTTTTTTTTACAAAATCCTTAGAAATTGTATGTTATGGGTTCTTCATTTTTGGTTTTAAAAAATATCTGCGTCTCATAAAATATCTTTCGCATTACCGAGGCAAAATTTTCAAGCAAACCATGAATATGATTTATCTTTTACATGAACCAAACCCCTTCCATTTCATGCTTGTCCGTTTAAGCAGATTACGAACCCTCCGAAAGAAAAAAAAAGAATTAAAATCCCGTTACGTAAAAGAAAATTGAATCTGAACTGAATCAAAAAATACTCGGGAAGGGAAGGAGGAAAGAAAACTCTTGTTACTACAGCATTACAATCTCTCCTAGCTCTTTAACTTTTATGACGGGATAAATCGCAATCGTCGGTGTGTTCGTTGCATTTTCTTCCCTTGTCGATTCCAAAAAGACATGCTGAAACTATCTAATCAAATTCGATTTAATCACAGTACTTTCTCAAATCGTAGATAACTGCAGTGATGTAGTCTTAGAGGAGCGTTTTATAGTTTTATTCCTTTATTTTCGAAGATAGGAAACTGGTTCATACTTTCTACATTGTTAAAAAAAATCCTGAAAATTTACGGTTAATAAAACTGTCATCCATGTTGACAGTACTTTTTACCGTAATGGATGTTACAAATTTTACAGTAAAATTTGTAGTAAACCATTTTTCCTACGGTAATTAAAAATATCCTTTACGTAAAATAATATTCCTTAAGTGGACATTTAATGCCCACGCTTTGAAAAATAAGAATTGACGCCTGGCTTGCTGGATTTTTGTGTGTAGAAGGTTTCTGGTTGTGTATCTAATTTTCTAAAATATGGGGTTTTTTCATAATACAGTTGAACTCGCTTAATACGAAATGCCAAAAATTTGCAACAACCGTAAACACGTAAAATTGTGTAAAAAAATTATTAGAAATGCATGTTTATATTTTAAAAATATTTACTACTATTTATAATACAAAGTAAAATAAATAGTGAAAACAAATGATTTATTTTTACTAATATACACTTTTAAATCTTACTAGTACATAGAGAAAAAGTGAACTTACCTTTTAAAATTTAACAATTTTAGAAAAAATCCTCAATGTTTAGTTGTTTTAGGTACATTAAATTTTACAATATGCGTACTTGGTGGTTTACAATAACTCAAAATAACCAACAATTTCTTTTTTTTTTTTAAATAATTTTATAGCAATCGAGAAAACTTTTTGTGAATAGGTCAGAAATTTTGTTCGTCTTAGCCGATAAATAGTAAAATAAACTTGACGAACAAAATGTTCCTTTTAGCGATGATTTCGTATTAACCGTGTTCGTATTAAGAAAAAAAATCAACTGTATATATATAACATGCATACACATATAACTAACAATTTCAGTACTAGGGACATTAAAAATTGTTTAGTATTGTAAGACTTAAATCATATTAAAAGTAAAATGCCGTAATTCTTCAAAGTAAGAAACTTAAATATTCCTCTTATAGAAGCTCCTTTCACAAAATTCCTCAATAAAAGCTTAACAATTGATGTGTTTATTTTAACACAGTACGGTCTTCCCTCTTATCCTATTATCAAACGGCACAAGAACTTCGTTCACAATAGTTTTCATCCAGTCCTTACATATGCAGTCCCGACTGATAACAATCAAACGTAGCTAATTTTCCACGAATTTCATTAGCGCTCTGTTTGCTTTCTACACTTACAAAGATACGTTTTCTCAGCTTGTTTCAACCTTAGTCTTTAGATTATGTTAAAATCAACTGAATAAGTCTCAATATTTTAACATTCATTTTATTTTCCGACATCGGCGATAGATGTATCCAAATCTTCGTTTACTTTAAGAAATTAGAATGTTTCGCATAACGTTAATGTCAGTATTTTAATAATCTTGTTTGGGAATTTATCTGCAAAAATGCTACTTTTGCGACAAGACTTTCATCTTCAATTTTTAAGTGTTTAGATACTGGATAAATAAAATGCTAGGATCGATTCTCCTTTTGCAAAAATTTATACATCCCTCCCCCGTTCCAAATGTGTAAGCTTAAATGTTTTTTTTACGCATGATTGTTCAGTACCTGACGAATTGACATTTCGAGTAGTTCCTTTTTTTTCAAAAAAGCACCAATATACAATTTCTAAAAAGCACAAACATGGAATTTCATGGAGTGGTGAATGGGGCAGCGTAGTCTACATCGACAAATGTATCATTTGTTTGAAGGTCTTTAAAAAAAAATGTTAGCTAAAAATTACCTGCTGATGTTTCATTTTTAAAAATAATTTTATAAATTTTAAATAATTGTTATTTTTCTCGAACTGTAGTTGAAGATATCTAACGTAAATGCGCAAATTTTCAATGAAAGCTGCTACAAGTGCTGCAGAGAAATCAATTCTTTATTGTCAGGACTGAATCTCTATGACAAAAATAGCGAGCATCTCTAAGGGTGCTTTCCCGCCCCAGGCGACAAAGACAAAAAACAATTCATTGCATCAATTATTCACAGTTAAAACACCAATTTAGATTAAGGGTGCTTTCACACCAAATGCGACAAAACACGTTTTATTGTCATCTTTGGTGTGAAAGCACTGAAGGCGATAAAGACAATATTCCCGTATTTTCTTATCTACGCAAGCGCAGAGCGTATTTTTGCTTTCAAAATATGCTCTGCGCTTGCGTGGATGAGAAGAGACAAGTTTTTGTCGCATTTGGTGTGAAAGCACTGAAGGCGATAAAGACAATATTTCCGTATTTTCTTATCTACGCAAGCGCAGAGCGTATTTTTGCTTTTAAAATATGCTCTGCGCTTGCGTGGATGAGAAGAAACAAGTTTTTGTCGCATTTGGTGTGAAAGCACCCTTATTCTAAATGCGCGTCTTACATCTAATATTTATTTAAATTGTGAATAATTAAAGTAATAGTTGTCTTTGTCGCCTTTGGCGGGAAAGCACCCTTAGCTCGTAATTTTTGTCGTACAGCTCCAGTCCTGACAATAAAAAATATAGTTCTCTGAAGCACTTGTAGCTGTTTCCATTGCAAACTTGCGCATTTACGTTAGATATCTTCAACTACAGTACATGGAAAATAACAATAATTTACAATTTATAAAATTATTATTAAAAATGAAACATCAACAGGTGTTTTTACTCAAATTAAGAAAATTTCTACCCAACGACAGAGTTCAACCTAACGAATGGAGAATGTAAAGTTATCAACAAAAATAACGAAGTATATATGACGGAAATAGAAAAATATACCTGGCTCATCGGCAATCCTAACAGGTAGCTAACTTTTTGTCGTACAACAAAAAATAACAATAATTTACAATTTATAAAATTATTATTAAAAATGAAACATCAACAGGTGTTTTTTACTCAAATTAAGAAAATTTCTACCCAACGACAGAGTTCAACCTAACGAATGGAGAATGTAAAGTTATCAACAAAAATAAGGTGTTTTTTACTCAAATTAAGAAAATTTCTACCCAACGACAGAGTTCAACCTAACGAATGGAGAATGTAAAGTTATCAACAAAAATAACGAAGTATATATGACGGAAATAGAAAAATATACCTGGCTCATCGGCAATCCTAACAGGTTGCTAACTTTCTAAAAATTCGACGCAATATTCGGTATATGATACTCATACATTACTTACGTAACATTTTATAACATATTTAGAACTAGCAGGTTTTCTTCCATTTGAACTAAGTTTGACATTTTACGACAAAAATCGGAGTCACTTGGCTACAAGATTATTCACCGTTTAACAATCTAAAATGTAAGTCATAACATTCTCAAAATTCCACCATTTATTTTATAATACATTTATGATTTATACTCAGATATAAACTTCTAACGGTTTTCAAATATCCCCCTGTAACTGCTTATTTATATTTTTATCAAATTCCGGGGAGACGCATTTACGAGCGATCATACTTCGTATAAAATTCATTGCAAACTCTTTTTATGCGAGAAAAAGATACAGAGAATTTCTAACTTAAAACTGATCATCTAAAGCGTAAAAAAACGAAACATTTTAAGGGTAATGTAAATGGGAAACGAAAAACTTAATAATAATACGTTCTTTCATTTTGCTGTTTTACTTATTTTTGTGCTAAAAACGTAAAACGTTTTACTCGTGTATGTTCTTATGGCATTCGTGTATATTCTATAGAAAGATATATTCTATAGAAAAAACGTGCACAGTGAAACCTGTGTAAGTTTACCACTTGCGGTGCAGCACTTAAGTGGTCAACTTAGGCAGGTGGTCAACTTATAGAGGGTGAGGTAGAGGGTGAAGGGCTGATTCCGTTCCTGACAAAAGTGGTCAACTAAGACAGGTGGTCAACTTATAGAGGGTGAGGTAGAGGGTGAAGGGCTGATTCCGTTCCTGACAAAAGTGGTCAACTAAGACAGGTGGTCAACTTACAAAGATGGTCAACTTTATAGGTTTCACTGTATATTCTATAGAAAGAGTTTCTTAGCAGTTAGGATAATGTGACATTATTTTTGTTATAATAATGGGATTAGCATTTAAATTTAGAATAATCTGGTAATTGTAATTATGTGGAATAAATATTTTCATTTTTTATTTCAAGTTTTTCTCATTTGTTTAATATTTATATATTAGGTGGCATCCAGAGTGTAACGTTAGGTAATTCAATATAATCAAGAGTCACTTTTCTTACCGGATTTTAGTTAATTTTTCCACTAACAAATAGACTCTGCTTTCAACAATTTTTCTGATCAAATATAAAAGTAAGACACTTAATAAACGCTAATATTATTCGTATATATAGCAAGAAACCCCAGCCTGATTACTAAAATCATATTTACTAAAGGCATTTATATTTCTTTCTCTTCCTGACTGTGGATTTTTTTTTTTTTTTTGGACTTCTTCCACTTAAGTAAATTTAAATAGGTATTAGATTACCATATTTCAAAAATAATAATCTAGTAAAACCTATTTAGAAAAAATATTATGATATTATGAAGGTTGCTTACACGAAAAAATTTCGCCCAGATGAAATGAAGCTTAATTTCCGACCACCAACTTGTATGAAATTTTCTATCCCTTTTCTAATTAATGAACACTTCTTTTCAAAACAGTAAAACGATTTTTGTGCTTTGACCAAAAACGTTTTGCAAAATTGTTTATCATAATACTTATTTTCTTCATTACTTCTAACTATTAGAATGCTTTCTAGAACTTTCGCTAATCTATAGTAACGCTTTTTTCTTCTTTTTAACAGTGAAGATTGAGGAATACACAGCATTACTGCCTGTCTGGAATTGCAAGTATGACTCAAGGCGGTGGTTGGCGATAAAATATGGCACACGTCGCTAAAAAACTGCTGAAATTTTGTGAAAATCGCTAGAATTTCATTAAAATTCATGAAACTTTTAAGTTGACTGGAGAAGCGAAAAACAAACCGCAAGAAAATGAAAACGAGAGTAAAACCGTAAAAACTGGCCAATTTTCGCAACAAAAAGGGGTAAAGTTGGTGGTACGGTATAATATTTTAGTGAGGAGAAAGCTATAAAATAGGAATTAATTAAAAGATAGATGAAGTAAGTTTATTGTAAAACATTTTTTTCCTCCTTTTGTTATAAATAGGGAACAGCTTTAATATTATAGGTCATTTACGAATGATATTTTTATTTAAATGAATATATTTGAAAGATTTTAAAATATTATTTTCTCAATGCTGTGTTTGTGAAATTGTTCTTCAGTTTTAGTTTTTAGAACTCAAAAGTAGAAAAAGAATGTGTAAGGATATAAATATTTTCATTTGTTTCTGTTTTTATGGACTTGAAGCTTTCAAGAAAAGAAAATGAAAAATGAAACTAAAAGTTTTTTAAAATATTAATAAATTATTGATTGCTGCAACAGATTACAGTCGCTATGAAAATAGTAATTTAAGTTTTTTTTTTTTTGGTAACAATGATGAAAATACAGATCTGAGCATTATCTTTCTGTCTATTCTCAAAGTATTTTAAACTGGTATAACTATTTTTCTCCTATTCAGGTAAAGTTTCAGGTAAAGTTTTCAAAATAGTAAATCTATTCAAGAAGTTAACATAGCAGAAACTGAACTTCTGAGCTCATTATAAAACTTCGGATATGAATAATTAGTTGGAAAGTTTTGACTTCAAAGATTTGATTTCAGTCTTTTCCATCAGTCTTTATGATTAAAAACGGAAATTCTCTGAAACTCAATTCACAGAACTTCATTAAACATTTCATTTACACAATTCCCACTAAAAAAACACATAAATACCAAACTAATTTAATAGTCAAAACACATTTATCAGACAGTCAGCAAATATCCATAGCTTTAGATCAAAACCGACAGTTTTAAGGAGAAAATGTTTTATTCAAATTCCGAAAAAATTATTTTATTGAAATGTCTCGTAAAGAATGTTTTCTAATTACCTTGATTGCTTTGAATTGAGATATGTTTAGTACTTCGCTTATTATACTACTTAAATGAGCAGTAGCACCTCACTGAAGTTCTTGAATACGCTTGAAAATTTGCTGTAGTAGTTTAAAGTCTTTCCGAGAAAAACAGAGCCAGATAAAAGTTTTTTAAGCATACGTGTAAAACTTCACGGTGAAACACAAGTGTTTTGGTATTCGTCGATGTTTATGCTCTCTTTCTATAGAAGTTTCGAAGAACTTGATTATTCCCTTGTTACTTGAATTAATAATTTATAATGGTTCAGTACTCTGCTTAATAATTTATCCATTTAATAAGCATAGTAGGGTCAGGTGGGGTAAAGTGCTCATACATTCCACGTTTTTCGACTTTGATGAGTAATAAATAAAGAATTTGCTAGAAAACTTTAGATTTTTTGATTGATAGTTTACATTACATTATAAAAGAACACATTACGTAAAATTTTGGGCTGAACAAAATTGAGTAAAACAATTTTGTGACGCCTTTTTTTGGGGGGATGTACTTAAAACTATTTAAGTATCACAAGAGGTAAAGTGAGTAGTGCATGGGGTAAAATGGTTGTAGTTCAAAAAAGACATAGAAACGTATTATGAATAACCGTAATATTTAAAACTACTCAACAAGAGATCATATTCGAAAGAAAACCACTTCATTTCATCAAACTGACATTATTAACGCTCTCTATGGTCAAAAGTTGTCCCCATCATCGTAACGTCTCGCAAAGTATTTTAATAAATTGTGCTGCTGCATAAATGGTCTTAAAGTCATGTATGCAATATTTTAGGATACATTACAGTTACGTAATATTTCTTACGTTTTAATCTCTAAATATCAGTCTGAAAGTATGTATTTTATTTCGTTATAATAAGACAGAACTATGCAATTTAAAACATGGGAAAACAGTTTGTGAAGAAATTACAAATAGCTTTTAATGAACGGCCGCATTACTTAAATATCAAAAAAGTACTTTTAATTGAAGAATTCTGTGATAAATATGGCTGATCAAAAATCAAAATAGAGAGAAAATACATATTTTAATACAATTTTTAATTATCCGTCTTTCACATATTGTTATTGTTCGAAGTATGGAAAATTTTAAATATTTACAGCTCAATAATAATTATTATTATAAGTGTAATCAGAAATGAATTATGCTATTGGGGTAACTTGAAAGTTGTGTTGAAGAAAACGTGCTTGTAAGAATTTGTCAATACTTTTAACAATACAGTGCGTATCGAAATGATAGGTCCATCAGTAAAAACGAAATTCATGTAAGGAAAAAAATTTTTATTATGCATTCAGTACTATTTTATAATATACTCTAGTTCAACCAATAAAAAAATAATGCTTAAATGATATACAAATCGTAGGAATGATAAACGAAACAAAAAATTTGTGAAATTGCTGTTTCAAAAAGATAGGTCCACTGAACCAAACATTAAATTAATAATCAATTAATAAGAAATTTTTCCACCTTTTTTCAAAATGAGCTCATAAATCCTATTCGGCATGGTTTTTACAAGTTTTTGCAAACAGCTGGTCTCGAGTTTTGCCCATTCGGAGGAAATAGATCTTTTTAAGTCTGTAGTACAGTTGTACTGCTTTCCACCTGCATATACTGCTCTTGCGAGTATGCCCACATATTTTCTACCGGATTCAGGTCCGGGTTGCAAGGTGGCCAATCGATAATATGCACACCATTATCCAAGAACCACTCAAAAGTGGACTTTGCAGTATGCACAGGAGCATTGTCCTGTTGGAACATGTAGAACGGCCCTCCAATGTGCTCTGCTTGTAGAAGAAAATTTTGTTCGAGCAGCTGTTGATAGCCTGCAGCATTCAAGCGATTGCATACAAATGTTATATCAGTTTTTCCGAAGCCGGCCCACACCCTAACGGAACCACCACCAGCTTGCCTCTTCGAGAATATCTCTCTATCGTTACGCAGATCATGCCAGTAATATTGCCAGCCATCTGGACCTTCCAGATTGAATTTTTTTTCATCACTGAATATCACTCGATGCCAGTTTTCTTTCCAGCACATCACTTCCTGTGTGAATTTCAATCGCCTTTCTTTGTGATTTTTAGACAATTTGGGAGCCGCTTTCCTCTTCCTGTAAACTAAACTGCCGAACTTCTTTATCATTCTATGGACTTTTGATTTTGAGAAATTTGTTTTCTGGCCAAAGTGGATAAGCTCGTATTTCCTGATTTTAACTCCTTTACAATAGTCTTTCTTTGTCGGGGTGTCACTTTTGACAGCCAGCCAGATGATTTTTTCTTACCATAAGCACTTCTAAGTCTCAAAAAATTGTTTACGACATTATGAGATCTGTTTAAAAGTTTAGATATTTCTCTATTCGATTTTCCACACTTCTTAAATGCGACAATTTTCCCCTGTTCAACCAGCGAAAGACTGCAACGACGACCCATTTCGTTTGATTGCAATGTCGTGTTCAACTCCATTTAAATACTTCCACGGCAGCCCGCGTAGTCACGCAGTAAGACTTAACTATGATGATTATGCAAATTTAATGGAAAAAAACGTTTTGGTACAAGGATTTATAAAGGCGGACCTATCTTTTTAAAACGGCTTCAAAATAAAAATATTCATAAAATAAAAAAGAATTATTTATTTTTAACAAAATGCTTTCTAGATAATTATAACGATTATTGCTGAATTATCTGTACCAAAAAAAAAGGAATTATTATCAATTAACAGTCGAAACATTGAAAAATGCAGGTGGACCTATCATTTCGATACGCACTGTAAATGTAAGGAGACTGCCGAATAGTAATTTCAATCTCAATTAATTTGCGTTCAGTTGTTTAATCCTGCTTACTTTTCAAAATACTACAGCATTAGTGAAATTAATATTTAACTAACGTCTGCCTCGGGGCCTAATTTCAAACAAAAGAAGTGTAGAATCCTATAAGAAATGAGTCTTCAAACTTATTTCAATACGTAATTAGCCTGAAATGCCTCTAACAGGAAAAAAAATTCACATAAAATTGAAAAGAAATACTGGAGCTGAGCTCCCATGAATTCCAGTGAAAATTAAGCAGTGATCTACTCATAAATTAACCTTAAGTAATTGTAAAGCAATGCTGCTTCTTAAGCCTAATACTATGACCACTTTACTCCATCTTACTTAACCTGCTATAAAACATAATATGTAATGAATCTAGATTAACTGCCGGGAATTATTTTTAAGGTTATGAATAAAGCTTTCTTCAATTTGTTGGAAATTCTATAAACAAAATCTCAGGGAGAACTGTAATAAAAATAATTTCACGTTATTTTAAAGCACAAATGAGCATTAAAATGTGTACTTTGTTTTGCATTTTGTTGTGGTACTTTCTGTACTTATTTTTATTTCCATTTTATTCTTTGTATTTTTATTATTTTTGCAATTTTCATGTATTTTCACATTTTTATGCATGTTGTCCGCTTTTTCACTTTGTTTTTATCGATATTCCTTTTCGACTTCCTGTACTTTCAACTTGATTCGTTTGTTGCTCTCTTGTTGGTGCCTTCCCTGCTACTTCTACTTCCACTTCACGCTGCCTTTATTCTCATTGGTTTACAGTTAATTCTTAGGCTATATAAGCTTTGTTTTTGTTGTTTTGTCTGCTTCATTTGGATGTTTTGCATCTAGAAGCTCCCTGTCGCATTGAAAAAGGGATTCCAAGCAATCCCGAAACATATGTCTGCATTTTAATGCTCATTTGTGCTTTAAAATAACGTGAAATTTTTTTTATTACAGTTTATTTGCACAAAGTCAAATTATTTCTCAGGGAGAAGCTAAAAGAGATGTTCCAGTTTCAAAATGTTGTATAAACAAGCAACTTGAATGTTCCCTTCAGTTAAAAAGTAGCCCTTAAAATGACATTGAATGTAAAATTTAATTATTAATTATTAAAAACTAAAATTTAAAAAATACACCAATTCCGTTATTAATTTCAAAGCTGTAGCTGTTTATTTACTGTATGACCATTTGCCCCATTGACCCAATTTACCTCACCAGACCATACAATACATAATAATTTGAAGTAAAATAAATTACCTAATATTAAAAATATTTCATTAATTATTTAACCTTCTTTGTATCATATTTAATAAGATATGTATATATAACAAAAAAATATTTAAAAACCTTGAAAGTTACAATGTTAAGGTATGGAAGAAAATATTCATTTAGTAATGCGTCATTAGTGAAGAAAAAGAAATATTCTAAGACGCCATTTTAGAAGTACAATCTCAATTCCTTCATTTGTAACGTAATACTAAATGAATTTTGAAAAAATGTAATGTTTAAATGTTTACTTGCACAGAAACAAGAAATTGGGTTAAAAGTATTTTTGGTACTGCAGTCGAAAAATATTAAAACAAGATTCATCATCATAAAAGTTCATAGAATCTATAGCAGAAAAATATAACATTGAAATATAAATATTTGCACAGATGTCGATACATTGTGCATCCAAGTTTAAAATTTAAGTTTACAAAATAAGGCTAACACATAAGCAATTTTTTAACCTCATATTTTATATATAAGCGGCTTAAATGTCTGTCGCCGATAGTTTATTGGTTGCTTGCGTAACTGTAGTGCAGTTGCCATTGTTGTAACACATGTCAAATAAATTATTTATTAATAATCAAAACATTTCTTTAGCATTTTGAGTGAGGCATCGCTAAATTTGCAATCTCCGTTAAAAATTAATGTAAACGCGAATTTAATTTCATCCTTCTTTCTTTGTTTTAATTTATTTATCGTCTGCGCTTTTTGTATGTATTAAAGTGGCAGCACTTTTTTTCCCAGTTTCGTTAAAACTATTGTTTTGACGATGATTATGTTGAATATAAATAAGTATTTTTCACAAACAATTTGATTATATAGTAAATAATATTTTTATTTTACAGATTATTATAACTTAGATGTTTTTTTCGGTAACAATTTTTTTCCGAAATTTTTATATGTTTATCATTTATTCATTAAACTTTACTGTTCTACCTGATAAATATCTCTTTGATTTGATGTGCATTTCTGGTTACTGGGAGAATTGTTTATTTATAATATCTAGAACAGCGGTCATTTCGTATGACCGCCGGGCCTACTAGTAAAATATGAGTCTGGCGTAACTTTCAGTCTCAAATTGTTTGTTCGTTTAAAAAGTTCTGATTCTGCCAGGTAAAATAAGTCAATAAATTGGTAAACATAATCAGAGCTTTTTAAAATCCTACACAATAAATATGCATTTTCAGTCTCAAATTCATAAACATCAAACACAACCTTTTCCCCTTTCAAATCATATTGTTAATTACAATTAACTTATATTTGCGCACGCTCATTTTTCGTATAAAAAGAAACTTTGTCTAAATAAATAAATCACGTTTGCCGCGAGGAATTGCATTTTAAAGTCCTTTTCAGTAAAATTTTACCAATACATTTGTTTAAAGCGAAATGTCGGTTCTTTCACTAACGAAAATCAATTTAAGGATTTATTTGCATCAACACCTTCTAAATCCAATAAAGAGATGGGCAAATGTAATTGAGTTAGAGCGAATTTCCAACTATGTGAATAATTTTAATGAAAGATTCGTTGTTTTGATCCGTTTGTTTTTCATGTTTTGATGCAAGAGAAACTGATAGAGTTTGTTGTTAAATGTTGAATAGAGTTTCAAAAGGACGAGGATATATCTTTAAAGCCATGAGTTATTTTATTCAAGTTGAATATGTGTGTAACGAAGTTGTTTAATTAATTAATTATCTAATTTAATGTTTAAATATAAAATAGCACACAGCTCCCATCAAGCGTTAAAATTACTGTTATTTCTCTTCTAATAGTTTTGGTATTAAAATTTAAATGATCTGTCAAAAGAAAAGATTTTACTTGAGCATAAAAAAAATTGACTCTGCAATTTAATTAGTTTTCAATGACAAAATTGTGAACTATTTATTTTATTTATATCTTTCCAAGGGCCTGGCTATAGGTCAAAATACCATTTAGCAATTTTGTTACTTCATAGAAAACCAGGTCTTAAAAATGATCTCTTGCTTGTAGAACCACGTGAATAGGGTGTTATCTGGTTTATTTTTACTAGTAGACGGCCTTCCTGAAGAAATGTTTATGAGGCGCTTCCGAGCTTCCTTGTCAGCTGTTTCTACTAGCTGTTGAAAACAATTCAAAACTTGCATTTTGTTGCTATCGTAGTTTCGTTTGGTATTGGCAATAACGACAAAACGAAAGCCAAAATACGATTTTTATTTGTATTTTTGAGTGAGGCAAGTCTTCCATTTCTATTTCCTCTTGTAAGTAAGATTGGTTCACTTTTAAATTTTTCTCTAAGAATTCAGCATGATTAATAATACGCCAAATGGCAATAACGCCAAAACGAAAGCCAAAATCAGTTTTGTATTAGTATTTTTGAGTGAGGCAAGTCTTCAATTTCTTTTTACTGTTATAAGTGAGATTGGTTGGTTCACTTCTAAATTTTTCTCTGAGAATTTAGCATGATTAAAAATTAGAGGAAACTATCAACCATAGGTATAAATTATTTATCAGAAAATTGTATTATTTATATTGAAGTTCACTTACAAATCTTGCTGTATCCTTCACCTGAATACTTCAATGATAGAACTGTGTTATTTAGTAAAATTTTGTTAGTTCGTTGCAGCTAATTGTCAGTGTTTTCCCACATATTCGTATTTTATATAGTACTTAGTTACAACTTACTATTTTGGGGGTGCATGAGGCTTTTAATAAATTACTATTTAGTAGGATATTTGGAAAAGCATGCCTAAATTTCTAAAATTTTAAACTAATTCTCCGTAGTTAAAAAAATTGAAAAAAAGCAAAACAAACCACACCCAAAGTGAATTTAAATATACTATTGTACAATTATCTTGTAAAATTAAAATCAAAAACTTATATCAAATGTTGAGTGTACAATATATCTTATAACAAGAAAATCTTAAATAAGTTAAATCGAGCTTGGAAATTCTGAAAGTTGAAGTGGACTAAAGTTGGTATTAACTCCGAATTCAGTACTATAATATATTTTTGAATTTTAGAATCACTGTACTAAACAAGAAGTTCCGTCTAGAACTATACGAGCCAACTTTCCCGTATACACCAGTATCAAATAGATAATATAGCTATCTCTCCCGCTTTCTCATTCAGTTTTAGTTCTGAATGACTTCAAATATATCTTCAACAGTTAATATTCATTCATTTACTCATTCATTTATTCATTATTTCATTCAGAAATATTCCTAACACTCCAGATCAAAAACTTTCGTGGGAAAATATGCTCATTTAGTTCTGGATGAAATTCGTATATGTACGTATTCTACGCCTTAGGCTCTTTCCGATGAAGTTTGTTCCTTACAAATCCATCTGCTAGATCAGGGATTATATATGATGCAATTTTCCCCGTAGGCGCTAATGTTAATTTTTTTAACTGTTCAAAATTGAACAAAAATTGTTCCAATCGAAAAAGTCTTCTCGCCGAGAACTCCTCCCGTTATGCAGTACGAAGGAACGTGTATCTTATGTCCAGGGCTCATATACTTTTGCTTCATATTTCCCCATAGGCCTACGATTTTTTTAAACTGTTAAAAACTGAACGAAATATTGTTAAAATCAGAAAAAAAATAAGATATGAGAATGACATGTCCTCGCCGAGATCTTTCGAATGCAGAAAAAAAATTTTCGAATCGAATCGATCATTCCCTCAAAAGTTATTACCCTCGGGTGGACAGACAGAATTTCCTAATCTCAAAACCCTAATTTCATTTTTTCTCCAATCTTTATTTAATTGCTTAAACTATTTTTGACTTTTTCATATCTTTAACGATATTTTCACGATACATTAAGCCTCCTTTCATATTTTCTTTTTTTTTTTTACTTTAAAAGGAAAGTAGGCTAAAAATGAATCACATTTAATTGTTTCTTCAACCACAACTAATTGTTTCGTTTCTGGGAAATCGATTTGCTCAGAAAACATTTGTTAACGAAATTACAGTGTACTTAATTGATTTTTTCAGACCCAAAAAAAAACTTGCAAAAATCACATCTTGTTCATTATTTTATATGCATTTTTTCTATTCTTTTATTCAATTGATATTTTTAATGCGCATATTTCAAGCGAGAAACATTAAGAATGTGCGCTCATAATTGAAACATTTCGTAACAGCTGTGGAGTCTTTTTTTCTCTTTCTCTTCCTTTTTTTTTTTTTAAGTTCTCTGTCTACAAATTTTTTGTGTTACAATTTCTTTATGTTAATAACTTTTGAGGAAGCTACGAGATTAGAAATAGTTATCAGAAAAGTAGTTTCATCGTAAACACTATTCTCTCATTAGTACAGAGAGCCTTAGTCAAAATTTTAATTTTTGTAAAAAAAGCAAAATAGTGAAAAATCACTTCAATTGCGATAATAGTCTGTAACTTAGCTTCATGTGATAAAAATATAAATTTGAAGCACTCAAAATTTACGATATATTTAAGTTCTTATTACTGCTTCTTTTCTCAATGAAATTTTTCTTTTTCTTTCTAAACTCTTATGTTAAAAATACATTCCTTCAATATTAAAAATATATTATTTCAATGTTAAAAATATAGTCCTTCAATATTAAAAATATATTCCTTCAATATTAAAAATTTATTCTTTCAATATTAAAAATATATTCCTTCAATATTAAAGATATATTCCTTCAATATTAAAAATATTTTCCTTCAATATTAAAAATATATTCACATATGCAGGCAAGAAATTGATCATTTAAGCAAGAAAGTCGAAAATGACATATTTAAATTCAAGTAAATTTACAGAACTCTGAAATTATTTTATCTGTCAAAAATAAAATTTAGAGTTTTTTAACGTAAAATACATAACTAATGTTGCAGCAACAATGTTCTCTTTTTGAAAAAGTTTCATGACTAAAATCCCACTCCCACTATTTAAAAAAATATGACTTTCAAGAGCTATAACATTCATAAATAAATTATTAAATAATGTATTTAAATTGTTTCGAGACAAAAGTGAAAAAATATTATCTTGGCACCGACAGCGAAATTATTTTTTGCAGAATGGAGCATGATGATTAAAAAAAAAATGATCTGAATCTTTAGTTAAGGTTTTGAGTTTAAGCTGCGCAGTATCTAGTTAGCTTTTAGCATAGGTCGTGGGCAGATTGATTTTAAAATATACTGTGAATAGATTGCTAATATATCGTTAATCTTAAAGAATAGGTGGTTTTTCAATGAATAATTAGTATATTATAGGTCTTTTTTTTTTTATCTTGAATTGTTCGCGAATAGCATCACACATTGTAGTACAACGTGCATTTTAGGTTAGTACATAGTACGGTCTATTACTAGAAACTTCTTCTTCGTCTTCAGTTTAAAAATATTAATAATTCAAATTAGATTTTCCTAAAAAATCCTAACAGTCTGTGTGATTGAAGTGCGTAAATAATTAGAATTGTTTAATTTTATTCTACTTTTTTATTTTATTTATTTATTTATGTATTTGTCTTTTTCATTCTATTTTATTATTTCTTTTTTTTTTTTTGTGTGTGTGTTCAAAACCAACATAAGCATTGTTAATAAAGGTAAATAACAGCTTAAAACTACTGGATTTTATTTCTAAAATGTATTAGCTTATGAACGGACACTGGTTAATCTCCGATACTCTTTTGTAAATAAATTAAATCTGAAATTATCCCAAACCCTTTTTATTTTGAGAATGTAAGTAGAGTTTTCAGACAGGGCGTCAAAATTTTCCATAGGGGGGAGCAAAGGTTATATTTTCAATACATATTATTGGTAAAAAACAACAAAATGCATAAAAACATGCATAAATTCAATGTATTTCTAAAAAACAGGGGGATCAATTGACCCCCTTCCCCTGATCGCCCAAATGACGGGCATGATTTTAGGTGCAGCGTCATTAATATAAGAATTACAAGAAAAGGCAGTTTATTTTTATTCATATTAAGCTATTTTTAAACTATATTTCAAAATCATTTTTTTGCATAAAACATATTTTAATAATGAATTTATAGATAATAAATGCTATTTTCGGAGAAATGGTATTTCATTTTATATGCAATCCAATTTAATAATATTTTTTTTTCTCTCATTCTGATGAAGAAAGAAATTCTGCTTAGCTCAACCCAAATAATGCCTTTACTAACAATATCCAATTAGATAGACAGTTTTCGGGGTGGAATTTATCTTTTTTTTACTATGTAACGATTTAGTTTAATTAATTTCCTGCAGTTGTAGTTTTAGCATTGGATAAAAAACCTAGAAAAAAACGAAATTAAACTCTTCGTCAACAAATAAAAAAAGACAGTTTGACATGACTAAATATACTTCCATGTCATTCTGCCAATGATTTATCGGCCCTTTGAATTTAATTTTCTTCCTAACATATACCCGTATGTTATTTTATTTTATTTCCCCGTCATAAAAACTTAATTTTAAACTTTTTGCCGCATTATTTATTCATTATTTACGAGTTAATAATTTATTTCTACATTTCATTTTTCTTCTAATTTTTTATTTGATAGCGTTCTGCTCTCTAATGCCTGGGCCTGATTCAGAGAAAGAGTTCGGACATTAATAGTGTTTCAATTGCAGCTTCAATTCGTAATTTGCACTCGGGTATGTTACTTTTTTAGAATTTTGTTTATAATAGTTATGGTATGTATGTGTGCGTGTGTGTTGTTGTGAGTGTGTTTGTGTTTATTCATTGTTTTACTAAGTTGCTTGTTTGCTTTCCAAACAAGCAAACCGATTTCAATAAGATATTATTGTACCATTAAAAATTATTCCAAAGTGCATCATTAAAGCAGTTTGCAATGAATTTTCAAACTGAAAACATAATTTAAATAACGTTGTCTGCAATTTTATTGCAATAAAATATAATACCCATGATTGTAGAGGATCGGTTTGACTTCTTACATGACTCGTTTGATGATCTATTCTTGCTCAACCTATAGCTGTTCAATCTTGAGAAAAGAGGTTATGGATCAAAAACTTTGATTTTTCCGGGACATGTGTAAAATGCCTACTTTATCTAATAATAAATACACGATATAATTGATTCGAAAATTAACTAAACTTCATGCGTATGAAAGAAATTATTAACAAATATTCTGAAAGTCTTTCTATTCTTTTCTTGATTAAAATTTATGGGTTTCTTTTTCCTATCTACTCTTCCATTTGTTCTCAAAATTGCATGACTAGTTTTACCTTCTTCGATTGCTGGTGAAGGCTATTTTAACTTTCAGAGTATGATTTCAGATAATTTTCAACCGTGCCATATGCGTCTTTATGACCTTATGGGTCATAAAGACGCACATTTCAATAAATTTATGCACATCAGCAATTTGCATTTCTTCATCCGCGAATGTGAAATTTGTACTTTGAAGCCTTTAACAATTTTTGTAAATCCATATCAGTGTTTCATTCAACACTCAATATTCTTTTGTAACTTTGAAGGCTGGCAATCCATCAATAACTTTTCTGATTACAAATTGCGGAACATGATGTGAACATTTCTTGTTATATTTTATCTTTTGACAAGTATGTTCGGGGCACAATTCTGAAAACATAAAATCAAGCCTTTATTATATCACAAAATATGTTTTATTTTTGATTATTTCTAATGACTGTTAAAGGGAATTTTTACAATATTAATGTAATCATTCTCGCTGACAAAAGCTTAATACTAATTATAATGATTTTAGATAATATAACTTTAAACGATAATATTTTAGAGCCAATAATATTATAATAAATATATTTCTAGGTGCTAAAGTATTTTAACGCCTAGAGATACATTTTTTAAGAAGAAATCAGAATTCGAAATGATTAAAGTGGGGTTGAATGGTTTTCTATACTTAAAAAAAATTTTAACATAATTTTCAAATACTTAAAGTTTTCTTTTCGATTGACAAAGAGGACTATCTGTGGTAAAACAGTTTACAGCCACAAAATCATACATAAATTAAAGTAAAATTCTGAAAACAAAGTTTTATAGATCTCAGTAATTGTTGATTTTTACCATGTGACTTTTAAAGTGGCTTTCACTAAATTTATTGTTGCCACTAAATATTTTCTTGAATCAGAATTAAGTCAAAACAATCGTGAACGGCAAGTTTGTTAAAACAAAGAAAAACATCTTATTTGTTTAATGATACAAAAAGTAATTAATTACACAGTTTAGCCCACACATCCTTTCCTCCCCACCTGACATCCCCATATTAAAATAATATCTGTGCTTTAATGCAAAAATAACTTTTAATATATCTAAAGTATCCCAAGAAATTGGCCCTTATACAGATTTGAACTAAAAATGCAATGACAGATCCAATACCCAAAAAAACAAAGAAACACTATAACTTATTCTGTAATTTGTTTTATCTGTTTTCTTTTTTCCCCCTTGAATCATTTGCAAAAATAAGCTTTTAAAAACTTCCCAATCTTTGACGATTTCAATCTCGGACTGAGTAATCCCTTTTTTCTCTCGTTCTCTAAGTGTCCTTGTCAGTTTTAAAAGGTCCTCTTACAAATGTGAAAACACTTTTTCATAAAACTGATTCTAAGTTCAATAAATTCTTAAATGCCAGAAGGAAATCATACTCTCGCCATGGGATAAATTTGTTCGATGTGGTAATTGTACCGAAATTTCGCTGACGTACAAACACTAGATCTTACTAACAATTTATTCTAACAATGTCCCGGGCTCGAATAAATCAACATCCTCTAAGGGGGCTGTCTCAGACTCAATGATAAATTCCGGTCCTTGTAGAGAGGACGATATTTTCTATTAACTGACACAGCGTGAATCCGGAGAATAAAAGAGAATTTTCACTGCTAATTTATTCTTCAATGCAACTGGAATGCGAGGATGTATTCTCGTGAATTTAGAGCTAAACGGGCTAAATTTCTCAATGGAACTTGAGATTTATAAACTCAGCAAAAATTCTTTCTTTAGGAAATCAATTTTATAAGCAACAAATAAATAATAGTAGATAAATAATCTCATTTTTTTATTTTAATACCAGTATGAGTGCTAAATGCAAAACTTTAAAATTTTGGTCATTAGTTGCCACCATATTTGGTGTTTACTGTCGACATGGGGGCGTAGTGGTAAGGCGCAGATCTCGTACGACCAAGATCGCAGGTTGGAACGTGGCCCAAATCGGTGGATTTTCAAGTTGCAAAAAATCGTCTGCGCCCATGTCGCGTGCATGTTAAAGATCCCTTGAGTATCCGTTTGACTTGGATACTCTCGGCTAAATTAAATACCTAGTGCAATTCGCATCAAATGAAAGCTCAGGTGCCGCCATCTAGGTGAAACTGAGCGCCCAAATTCTCAGTGGCAATGGCATCCACCGACAGTGGTGCTACTTGAAAAAATGGATGCCGATTACCGGGTGCGCACTAGGTCTGCAAAGGTTAATGACCATACGCAGCCCCATTAGAAAGAAAGAATATTTAGTGTTACTAACAGTTACACTAAAGTTGAAAATTATTCATTTTTGATACATTTTAACTTTTTTATGTGTATGTCTAAAATACTAGACAGTATAATATTTTTTAGCACATGAAGTTTGTTAACTCAGTTACGAATCAAAGTTTCACTACGACTGCTTATGAAAAAAGGATAAATAAGCAATCGTAATGAACTTTTAATGCGTAACTGAGTTAACAAACTTCATATGCAAAAAAATATTATGCTGTCCGTATGTTTTAAACATACACATAAAAATTTAAAATATAACAAAAATTAATAATTTTCAACTTTAGTGTTACTGAACACCAAATATGCATGTTAACTAAGCAGCACAATTTTATAGCGTAATTGACTCAGGATATGTGTTTATAGCTTTGGTTGCCAGGTTCTAATTTTGTGCAACCATTTAAAACTGTATACTTAAATTGCTTTTTTTAAGAATAATTATTGGCTATTGTTCCTAATAAGGCTCGACCGATGCATCGGCCTGGCCGATGTATCGGCGCCGATTGTTCAACAAAGTTGCCATCGGGCATCGGAATCGGCGGCAGATGTTAACTTTAGAAAAACATCGGCCCATCGGCCGTAAAAAACATCTAAAAGCCGATGCAAGGCCGATGTTTTTCGCAGTGACAACTTTCCAGAAAACATTCTGTCTTTCAGTTTCTTTTTTTCTCCATAGCTCAATTTCTATTTCCATACAGTAACAGGCAGCACATAAGTTTAAAAAACAATACAAAAATAATGTCATTCTATAAAGTATTTGATAAAAAATTCGGAAAACTAGTTTAAGCAATCGCTGCCCGAAAACCTTCATTATTAAAATAGTTCTCTTTGAGCAGAGCAGCTCGCGAAATAGAATATGTTTAAGTAAAAGTCATAGACGCGTCTTATGGGTGCTATTTACTTTTTGCACTAGGTTAGTTGCCTCATTTTTGTCCGTTTTTCTTTTAATAATGACTTAGTGCATTAGATGTCATTGTGCAATAATATTATTCCATCTGCTTTTAGTTTGTCATGTTTCTTATTATTCCGAAATTGTAAACAATAAAAAGTCAACTCAATCAAAGTACGATAATAATTTTAATTTTTACCAGCGTAAACATTTTCTCTTTGCGGTTTTTTTTTTTTTTTTTGCTTCTTCGATTCCACGTGTTACAGTTTTTCTGCAATTGTGCAGCAATCTTGTTGCAACTGCTTTTAGTGTGCGGTTGTTCTCATTATTTCATTTTTAGTTTACAGCATAGAAAAAATTGGTCAAAAATAAGAAACACTTTCCAGTATAAATATTTATTGATCGGAATTTTATGTGTCCAAGCTCGACTTGCAATTTTTAAAAATTGAATTCTCAAAATGCGAGTTCGCGCGACAGGATTTAATAACATCTTAATAAAAATGCTAAAATTGCTTTATTTTCAAAAATTGATCAATGCATATAATTTTTTTCAAAACGCATCTTAACATTTTTTATACGATAATTATTTTAATTTTTCTCCGTTTATACTTCGTTTCTTTAGCGCATTTTTCTGGCTTTTTTGATGCCACGTGTTGGACAGTTGACAGTTTTCCTGCTATTGTACAACAATCTCGTTGCATCTGCTTTCAGTTTAGAATATTTCTTGTACAACATAGAACATATTGATAAAAATATGAATCAATTTTTCAGTATAAATAAATGTTTATTGATCGAAATTTTATGTGTCCAAGTTCGACTTGCAATTTTCAAAAATTTAATTCTTTAAAAACGAGTTTGGGATACAGGGTGGAACAATACCTTAATAAAAATGCTACAATTTCATTCATTTCAAAAATTGTCAACGTATATAAAAATATATAATTTTTTTAAAAATACATCTTAATTTTTATAAACGATCAAGTGTTTTCAGAAGATTATTTGTCAACAGAAAACTGCGGGTGCTCAAAATATTGGTTTATTTCGATGGCCTTACATTGCGCTCATGAAAATACAAAGAGCATGTCAAGTATTTCAGTGTAATTTTCAACTCATAAGAAAAAAAAAATCTAATAAGATTAGTTCTTAAGACCCAGCATTCATTTGTAATGACAAAAAATCTCACGTTTATGTTTTTAAAGCAATATTCAGTATCTCTTGGTTATGAACAAGGGATATACTATACAAGGGATAATACTGCGAGCGAAATTTTTTAATATTTTATTTTTATTTCAGAAAAGAGCTTAAAATAACTTTTTTAATGAAAAATAAACATGTAATCGTACCCGCTTTTCTTTTAAAAACGGGGGGGGGGGGATCATGAAAAAAAATCTGAGAGGAGGGGGTTGACAGTTTCGTTAAAAATACAAACCCACATTATTTGTTAGTCTGTGTCATAACATCTGCATTCCTCTCCATGAAGAAAATAAAGGGAGCTGCACTTGGCATTTGCAGTGCAGGTGTTATAAAGAGAAAATGTTGAAGGATAAGGAATTAAACCCGAGCCGATCCAATAGTTGTTGAGCATTTTTTTTTTTTTTTTTTTTTTTGCAAAGATTAAAAAAAAGAATTGAAAATTCTCTGATATAGCATTTTTTAATATTTTTAACCTCCAAATAGTTTCATAGGCGTAACTAGGGTTGGTGAAAGGGGGGGGGGGTCACCCTAAAAATGTACAGCCTAAACACCAATATGAAGTGTAAAAGAGTTTAAAATTTACTAGTCATAAATATTTGTCTCTAAAGATATACTCCTTGTTTATTTCAGGCATCTCCCTGGGGGGGGGGGGGTGCTACCCCCTCTGAGCAAGTCAACTCCTCAACTCCTCCCCCCCCCCCCGGCAAAAAATTCAGATCACAAGTTTTAAAAAAAGAAAGAAAAGAGAAATTACGCTTTTAAGACACTTTACTTTCAGAAACTTTCAGGGAAAAGGACATTGAACACTATCACGAGCGACACCAAAAGTAACTTAAAAGATATAAGACTTTATTTTGAAAAAAATTGCGGGCGGAGAGTAACCAAACTCCTTTCTGTTTCCTCTAACATCACCAAAGTATCCCAAAATTGCATTGCTAGGAAGATTTCAAAAAGTTTACTGGGGAGAGCCCTCGAACCCTTGCCTCCAGAGTTAGCCTAAGATATAGATGTAAGACCAGTTACAAAAATTTAAGTTGCAGAAGCCCCAAATACCCACTCCTCTAACTTCACCAAAGATCTAAACATACATCTACAATATATACATCAAAAAGCTATCAGATATTATATATAAAAAAATTCATATTAACATCATTTCTAGTCATATATATTTGTATATATAAAGGGTATGATTTTGAAGCATACACTGCCCTTCCTAATTCTTAACATGCTCCCCCTGCCCCGGAGCCAAGGCAGTATCCAGAATATGTTTTCGGGGGGGGGGGGCGCCCAGACTTAGACACACTTATGTTAAGCAAAGTTTCAGGGAGGAATATATGATACATTGCAAAAGATTTCTCGGGGGGCGTGGGTCCCTCTTCCCCTGTGGATACGGCCTTGATTCACAAAACCATTAAACATTCATTACTAGATCTATTAGTTTATTTTTTAAATCAAACGCAATAGAAAATTCAATATTTAGCGCTAAGCAATCTTCTATGTCCAAGCCTTCATAATATTAAAACTGGGAAATAGTGGAATTTTAGAGAAAAAAATCCAAATTCCCCTACAAAAATGCTCATCCCCACAGTAAATTTCTGAAAGTTTTGTTAAATTTGTAGCAAAACATACCTCAGAAGTGAAAGCGTCTGAATCAAATTTCCTTTTCTTTTTGGATGACGAACGTGCCCATCGCTGGAGTGCAAACATTATTATGTATCGAAAATAATTAAAAATTTATCTAAAATATAAATAATACTTGATTGTAAATTAAAATGCAGCATTAAACCGTAGCAGTGAGATTGGCAACGTTGAACGGATGATTTCCAGAGTCGTAATGCAATCAGTGATGGACCATAATAAGAAAAAAAAACATTTAAAATATAAGAGATGAGAGAACATCTGTAAATGAGGATGAAATGCAAATACAGTTCATCAGTTTTCCAATCGGCTCATCTACAAAAAAGATTTTACCAAAATGGATGTTTGGACAGGAAGTCATAAATAAATACAAACTGCTCTTTAAGTTTTTTGATGAGCTTCCCTTCCTAGCTTGAGGGTTTAACCCATTAGGACAATTGTTGGCTAGGGGTCCTTCATTTTCAGACCCCAGCACTACAACACCGGTTTATAATAAAACAAAACTCCATCACAGTAGAGAATATTTTCCACGAAACTTATTACTTGTGCGATTGTATTCCCAAATTGCTGCCTTTGGGTAAAAAAGATATCAAGAAGGAAAGAAAACCCTCTGGAGTGATTGAAAGGATCTCTGTTTGTCTGTGTGGGGGTACGGTGATTGAAGCCACCTTTCGCTGTAACCCCCCCCCCCCCAAGGTAATAAGGGGGTTGATTATAACCAGATGAAAAGTCCTCTTTATTATGAGTTGCATACTTTGGTCATGATCACAACCCCTCAGAGAAAGAGGAAATAAAATCATATGCATATGTGTTTAATTTTCTTAGGGGGAAAAAAATATGTTCTTTGCAACGCCGTAGCCAGAAATTTTTTTGTGTGACTAAATAAGTAAATACCCAATAGGGGGGGTTGAACCCCCAACCCCCCCCCCCCACCCGGTTACGCCTATGAATAGTTTAATTACTTTACTAGAATCGCGAGTGATTCTTTCAGTTTTAATTATTATGTAAACTTCCCCCAAACAATTTTGCGGTGCTTGAATAATGCATTTAATGCTTTTATAAACATAAAAATAAATAGTAAATGATTTAAATGACATTTTTGACAAGAATTCTACACGTTTTAATGGTTTAAAGCGACTTTTTTTTCCATCGGCCATCGGCATCGGCCATCGGCCGATGGAAGATGAGAATAATCGGCAATCGGCCATCGGCCGATCTCGGAACAAT
The DNA here is from genome assembly GCA_038502835.1 of Octonoba sinensis. Classification (NCBI taxonomy): domain Eukaryota; kingdom Metazoa; phylum Arthropoda; class Arachnida; order Araneae; family Uloboridae; genus Octonoba; species Octonoba sinensis. The sequence continues at coordinate 210,708,467 of CM076598.1, read as the reverse complement.
CGGCCAACAATCGGCATCGGCCCATCGGCCAAAAAATGCCATCGGTCGAGCCCTAGTTCCTAATCAAAAATTATCAAAACCAAAATTTATCATATACAGTAAAACCTGTTGTTGACCACCTTTGTAAGTTGACCACCTGTCTAAGTTGACCACTTTTGTCAGGAACGGAATTAGCCCTTCACCCTCTACCTCACCTTCTATGAGTTGATCACCTGTCTAAGTTGACCACTAAAGTGCTGCACCGCGAGTGGTCAACTTACACAGGTTTCACTGTACGCGGTTTTATCTGGATTCTTTATTGGAAAATGTTTCCCGTGTTTGGTTTGGGATAAATTAGTTCAGCTTCAACTTTTATCTTATTTCTTTATGTGAATACATAACGTCATGCAACTATTTAAAAAATAACAATAAATTTAAAAAATCATGGATACAAACATAATCTTAGAAGCTTTGTACAAAACCTACATTGTCAATCCCCAAAGACTGGAGTATATCACACTTTTAAATGCAAATTAAAAATTCTAGTTCCATGACACATTTCAAAACGATTTTAATCTAAGAAAAAACGGTAAATAATCAAAGAAATAAAATATTTTGTAAGACAAAACTCCCAGTTCTGTTTTTTTAAGAGATTAAACATGTCGCGACAGGTTGACAGGTTGACATTGAATAATGGAACACGTTTTAATCGTTATTTTTGAATTTTATCTTTTCCATTCAAAATATGTATCTTAAATCTTCATTTGGATTGCAAGAAGAATGCAGTTCCAATAGATATATAATTAGAGGGCCAGATTATTTATATCCGAGTTATAACTAACAGTTTCCAGTGGTAATATTAACATTTAAATAGCTTTGAAACTTTTATGTAGAAAAAATAAATGTATTAATTTGTTTGTCAACGACCATTTCAGGTTACATAAATATTCGAGTTTATTTGCTATTCTCAAGGATGTGCCTCAAACTCTCGTTTAATATGACAGATAGAACAAGACAGTACAACAGATTTACCATACAAAGAAGGAAATACAACCAGGGGAAAGTCGGAATCGAACCGACGCCTCTTCACTGCGCGCAGGCAGGTACCGGAACCAGTCGATTAGACCGATCAGCCACTGAGGCCCCTAAATGTATTTAAAGTTAATTGTTTTTGTAAATGAAGCATCAAATGCCTCAATAAGCAACATGAGCACTACAAAAGGTTAGCATATAATGTATCAATAATACATCACGTAAATAACGAACATTACGCTTATACTTTTGGTACTCTTCATGATGATTATTATTAAAACTATTTGGGTGCTTTTACACCAAAAATTGAATAAATCATGATAGGCAATCATGTTTCACTGTTTAGTACAAAAGCATAAATTATTTAATATACGAATTAGGTTATTAACTAAAACATTATATGCCAATGACAGAGTTTCAGAAATGAAATTTCGTACATGCTTTGTTTAACATGATCTAATATTCGCTTCTCCATTTTTTAAAAATTAAGTTTTTGTTTTCAATTATGTATATTTGATTGTAAAGTGTACAATTTATTGCGCGTTCTCAATGCAAATTTAGAAAATGTATTTATACGAAACAACGTCAATATGATAAATGCTTCTTAAAAAAATTAATTGAAAGTCACACTAGTTTGTCATTTACATGAAAGCATTATGAAAACGAGAAGTCTGGATACATAAGAATTAGACAAACAAAGATAATTTATCTCCATATTGTTACAAACATCTTCCTTGGATGTTGTGGCTTCCGAAAATGTTGACCGCCTTATCAGGAAGTTAGATTACGCGAACGGAATGCAAACGTTCTCATGTTCGATCCCGAACTTCTGAGTACGTTTATGCGAAAGCATCTTAGGGGCATATTTTGACTGGATGTCAAGAACACATGTTCTTAACATGCTCCGCAGATGCCACATGTGGCTGTTCTGAAGCACAATGGTATCGGGATTAAATTATGATTTTCTACGCACCATGACTAGAGGCATATTTCTTTGTCGAGATACAATTGAGAAAATGCTTTGTTTGCGTTGTAATAAATTATATATTCCATTCTAAAATATGTATTGTTTAATTAATAAATGTACAACTTTTAACTAAAAGCAAAGAGCATAATATATTTGTGTGTTTGTATTTTGCTGTTTGTTCGTATAAAATGTAAAAAGCGTAGACTTTGTACCTTTTGCCTCTCCCGCCCTCTCCCTCCCCCCAGGTGAACATTGAAATGACGGTTTGTATATATAAAAATGACTGTATATACAGAATGATTATGATTAAATTTACCCTGTTTAGAGCTACGTAAAGCTTGTTGTAACAGACGTATGCCATTAAACGATATATGCAATAGGAAAATAAGTTCAAATTTTTACCACCAGGTTAGAAGGGAACTATTGAAGAACGAAAGGCTTCTCAGTCACAAGTTGCATTGCCAGGAAATTAATAGTAAACGCTTCATGCTACAGTTGAACACGTTATTGCACGCATTGAACATGTAATTGATGCTAATTGAATACACATTGAGCAAACGCTTTGATGAATTAATGTTTTCTGTTTTGAATCTAGGCTTATTTTCCTCATGCGTCCCCTTCTCGCCTGGAAGAAAAAATTTGAACTATTATTTTATAATTGCAGATTTCCTTTTCCAACTCAAGTCAGAGGATTTTCAAGATGCAAAAAATCATCTGCGCCCATGTCGTATGATTATGCGGCATGTATATCCCGTGAGTAGACATTTGGCTTGGATGCTCCCGGCTAAATTAAATTCCTAGTGCAATCTGCATCAATTACAGCTCAGGGGCCGGCATGTAGAGGAAACTGAGCGTCAAAATTATCACAGTGGTAATGGAATCCGCCAACAGTGGTGCTACTTTAAATAATATAGGCCGATTTCCGAGGAATGCACTAGGTTTACAAAAAGGTTAGTAACCGTCTGCAGCCCCGTTTTTAGGGAAAAAATCTTTTTCCAATGATCCTTGTAACATACATGCCAAGTTTCAATAACATTTGTTCATTGAAATAGCAAATAATATATGCCAATTCTAATGTTTGACATTTATTGTCATGTAGGCGATATGAACTTCGAAGAAATGTGGTTGCGAAAAGATGGCACACGGCAACACACGGTCACACGGCATGGTCACACGGCAACAGAAACAATTATTTTGTTTCTGTTGACGTGGTACTACTTTGCGTGGTATTTTCCCGTTGTACTATTTGCCTACGGTACTATTTGGTTCCAAAAGGAAGACTTCGAATGAGAGAAGAAATGAACGATTCTATTGTTAAAATAAGGATGAGAGAAACTGGTTTCTCTCAAACAATAACGTACAACGACCCTATTTGCTTTCTAATAATATACTGTGGTTATCACACGACAGAAATTGCAGGCAAGCGCAAGTGCAATAGGAATCATCAACTCAATCGGAAACTGGTTTTTCTAAAAACAGTGGCTTCAAAAAGCTAGCGTGCTATAGAAATTCGCTATTGCACGAATTAGGAGCAAGTCGCTATCTCCGCTAGAATAAAACGTTGCTTCTATCACATTTGCTTTTAAGACATGTTAAGCAAGGGCCAATCAGGGAGCTGAAATTTCGTGAATTCAAACCGTCTTTTCAGTAAAAATGGCGACGATTTGAAGAGTGGCGATTGAAGGACAAATTAAGTTAAAAGTCGAAACTACATTTTTTTTTAATTTGTGAAATCAAGGCGAAAAAACATTTATCGGACGTGAAGCCGTTACTTTACAAGTGCTGAACATTGAAAAGTGGAAGGGGAAAGTTCTCTCCCGGAAATTCAGCATAGCATTTTCCGCCATTGCTGGAGGAATTGCTGCAATTTCACATCGAATAGCATCCTTCAGTTCGTCGAGTGTCTTATATTTATGTGTGTAAACGTGGTAACCCCACAGGAAGAAGTCGCATGCATCAAGATCCGGTGAGCATGCTGTCCATGGAATGCCATCTCGAATACAGATTAGGCGGCTTGGAAACATTTGTGAACCATGTTGTTCCTCCAGCAACGGTAGAAAAGGTTATGCTGAATTTCCGGGAGAGACTTCACAAGTGTATAGAGAACGAAGGAAAACATTTAGACGTTATCCTTTTTCGTACAACAAAACCTCGAAACTAATTAATAGCAAAAATTGTTACAGATTGTAAAAATTAATTAATGGCAAACATTATTCCTTCCGAATGTAAACAATAAAATATATTTTTTTTCAATGTCCTATATATTTTTATTGACCTCTTAAAATGGAGAGATCTTTACACCCCACCCTGTATAACATTTTGTATAACCTATTAACTGCTTAATAGTTCATGTGAATCTATTGCATTATAATATAATAATAATTTGTATTCAAAATTTTCCGAAATCTTTTAGCACACAGGAACGCCTCGAATATTTTTAGGAGGCGGGGTTCTCAATAATTTCCCGACTGAAACTTCGTATTTCCTCGAATCATAAACATCAAACTTAATTAAACACGTTTCTATTGAGAATTAACGTCTCAACGTTGTCAAACAGACAACGATATTTGATGTTATTCCACTGCTATTGACAACTCTATAGCTGTCAGTGAATAATGTTTACTAAGTACATACATGTAGGATGGGAAAAAACGATTGTTATACCAAATGTTAAAATTTACCGAAAGGTCAGTCAGAATTTGCCGAATAAGGAACATTTTCGGAAGGTCACAGAGTGACCCGTGACCTCGTATCGGAGCGCCTCTGAATGTAAAAATCTATGTTTGAACGAAGTACGAAATATGGAAAACGAATGAAAAAACGCCCAGCACGAGGATACAAATTAGAGAATGGCAGCCTGTTATGAGAAACTTTCTGAGCAATTGGGGGAAACTTCAGATCAGAAAATTGCTCTCGAGGTTGCGAATAGAATGGGGTACTGTAACAAGATGCTTGTTACATCTTGCGATCATAATAACTTTAACCAAATACTTTGGTTATTTACTTTGTCCTCGGTGACAAGCCTTGGCATTTTTACTCACGGTTCCTTCGGATTAACCGATAGGCGTAACCACCACTTGTCACTTCTTTTTTAATTGCCTACGCCGCCAAAAATTTTATACCATTTTATTTTTTAGAAACAACATTTTAAATTATTTTTTCAATTAGCTTTTTCACTGGGTATTTACTTTTCAACCATTTTTTAAATTTAATTTAATTCCGTCGCATTTCAACATCACAAATTTGAATTATTTTAAATATGCGATGGGAACTATGTACTCTCTCGGAGTAATACTCCCCTCTTTCGCGCCTTTGCCAATTGTTCCGGAACTGAATCTGTGTGTTTTCCCCTCTTTCCTACTGAAAGTCGAATACGGAAAAGACGCGCCCGGCGTCTGGGGAATTTTGCCTATTCGTCGGGCAAGCTATGTTTTGAAAAATGCTAACTACTACCTCTTATATTACTACTGCATTGGTTGCATCATGAAAAATTATTTACTAAATGGTTTTTATTCGCTGAATCGATTTTGTACATATTAGATTGCTGGAAGCGATCTGAGTTGATCGATAACCTTCGTGTGATGCCGTTATAAATTCAATCAGAAAAATATTCAGCCAAGAATTTGTTGAACTGTAATATTCTAAGGTTTTATTGAATTTAACATCTGCAATGCATATGGTGGAGATGCTGACTGATCTATATATCTGAAGATTGCCTGCCAACACAAAGTTGTAAAAGACTTTCATGACCGTTATGAAACTACAATGACCAAGATAACCAGCATTGAGGAATCCGTCCTCGGAACAACTAACGCTCCAAAATGAACATTATTAAGAACTAATAAACAGCCACCAAATGAAGGAGCAATAGTACGCTTCATTAATTTCGTAGTGGTCAATCAATTTCTGTACTCTTCAATAATCAGGTAGTCATCTTCAAGTATCAGGTGATATAATCTTTTACATCAATTTCTAACGCCAGCTTTGTCACAACTGCATTAGAGATCGGTAAAAATTCTCCTGTGTAAACTACTTAAAATAACGAGTTGTACTGTTGTTTTACATGCTAGTTTATTTTTTAATTTTCTTAAAGAGCTCTTTCATTTTTTATATGCAGTGTGTTATATAATACAATAAATCTTTACAGTCAACGATTAATAATTTCGTAGTTATTTCTAGTATGTATTTTTTAATATTTTAATTTACATAATTTTTTGCTTAATCTTTTTCATTCTATATGCTCTAACACATTCTGATCTTACACAACGCAATGTACCTATGTGCTAATTCCAAATATACCACTACAACCACCACAGGTACAAGTAACGATTGCTTTAAAATGTCTTTCGTGTGAGAACCCCTAAGAATTATCTCCAAGAAAAACTAAATGATCTCAAGGTCTGACATCTCTTTGTCAGGGCTGCACTACTGTCTGATTTCAAGAAATGTAAGCCATAATCGGGCACCCAGATTAACCACAATATATGTCTTAACTGAAAACCGGAATCGAGCTTGTCATTGTTGAAAATGCCCCAAAGCTTTGAAAATGTTTACGAAATTCTGATCAAAATCGTGGAAACAAATACAGTGGGACTCCGCTATTCGTACACAATTCGTTCCAGGATGTTGTTCGAATGGCGAGTTGTACGAATGACGAATTATTTTTTCACATAAGATACGATGTAAATTGCATTAATCCGTTCCCCAGACGGTTGCTTATTTAAACCTATGAAAAACAAATGTACAGTACTGTGCATGAAATTATACATAAATAAAAATTTAACTGCACATTGCTTGTACTGAGGTGATCTGATGGCATAAGTGGAATGTTGAGAGGAGGAAGAGAAATGGTTGGAAGAAGAGTCCCCTTCCATAAAAACATGAGGTAACATCCCTTCAGGTGTTTTCTCCCTTTCTGCTGTTCTTTCTTTTTACTGTCTTTTTGCACTAGAAGACTCTTCGGTTTCTTTCTCTAAAAACTTGTCCAATGTTGTCTGCCTTTCACGATTGTTCAGAATTTTTCTAAAATGGTCAAAAACATTGTCGTTGAACAAGTTAATGCTGTTGACCACATCAGTGTTGGGATGCCATTTTTCCATCACTCTCTGTGTGCAACGGAAATGCTTTCCTTAGTACTTTCCTCCTCTGAAGAAGAAAGTTCGTCGACCACTTCCTCTTTCTGCCCCCGTAAAAAGCTAAAATTGTTCGTAAAAACTCAAAAAGTATTAAAACTTTTTAAAAAATCCAAAGCGCCAAACAAATTATTTCCAGACTAGTTCAAAATAAGCATAATTTCTCGATGTTTTTTTCTTAAAAAAAAATACCAAACTGGCAACCCACCTGGCCCCTGACGGCGTACGAATAGCGGGACAAGTACGAATGGCGAGTTGAATTTTACTTGATCAAGTTGGACGAATAGCGAGTTGTACGAATAGCGAGGTGGATGAATGACGTGGGTCCACTGTAATTAAAAATCTGCTGTGCTTATTTTTTAAAAATTAAATCCGTCATATCGGTGAGTTACTATATAATATTGATTGATGCATATTCCAGTCCTTTGGTCGTTTAACTTTTCCCTTGAAAAATATTCATATTTTAATATTATCGTCATTTGATATCATCTGACATTAAATATCTCAAAAATCCTAATAACGACTGTTAAGGATTTTTTTAAAAATGCAGTGGAGGAAAGTTGCAACTATAAAGAGTCAAGTAGACAGTAGGGTAAATTGTGTACCAGCTTCAGCATGCATTTTTAGCTCAGAAATAATTTACATAAATTTCAGGAGGAGATTTAATTTAGTTTGGTAAAAGGAATTTCTGAAGAAAGGAAGTCTAAAGGGCTTTATAAATGCGAATTAAATTAAATGGAATTGAATTCCGTTTCTTTACAGAATGATTAACCGAGGTCTTAGTCATGTTAATGCATGTGTTAATGCAATGATTTTGCAAAGCGAAATTTTCTTTTAAATGCTAAATTAAGTTCTTTTAACTCAAGATTTTTTTTTTCTTTTTAATTGTCGACGTCATATTTAAGCATTGTGACAGGAAATGTTTTCAATTTGAATTTAAAAAAAAATCATAGTATAAGTCCTTTCAGTTAAAATGGCGTTTATTCTTGTTTTCTTTTTCATTTCTTTTCAAAACCAATGCATAGGGACAAAACGTACAAACCGTTTAGCTTTTCTACTTCACCCCCCTACCCTGTTAGCACGTAGCCTTAGGGCTGCCCCCCCCCCCCCGGGCACTGGTAACAAACCGTTTAGCTGTTATGCATTATCCATAATTTGATAATAGAATTTAAAAAGTAAATAATGTACTACAACTGAATTATAAAAAAGATTTTCCAATTTACAATTAAGGATAATGGATAACCAGTGGCGTACGCATAGGGGGGATTCATAATTTTCTGAAACTACTAAAAGAAATTCGAGTATGTAAGAAAACACTATTATTTCCCTAATTTAGACAGCTAGACAATTTTGACTTGAGCTCAAGGGGAAGGGGGGGGGGGTTAAACCCCAAACCCCCTTGCGTACGCCACTCAGGATAACTAATTAAATTTTAGTAAAAATGTGTGTTTTATTTTAACTTGTCTTAATTCCATTTGTTAATATTTTATTATTTTATTTATTTATTTATTTTCATATTACGGTTCATTTCATTTTAATTCTTTTTTATTTCTTAACTGCTAAGTTTGTAATGGCAAAATTACGATTTTTAATATAAAGTTATATTTTGTTACGCAGCCTTATTACTAGAAATATATCTAAAATATTGTTTTAGGTTTATGACGAAAAAACTTAAGCTAGCAGCCTTCGCACAAAGTACCATTGAAACCCCCCCCCCCCCGAACACACTGATTTCATAAGTTCCTTCACAGCAGGAGGAAAAGGGTTTATAACCTCCCCCAGAACGCAAGAGAAAAAAGTGATAAGTGGGGAAAAGTTTAACAGTTTAATCAATTTATAAGTTAATTTTAACAATTTAACTAAATTAAATGAGCCTATTTCAAGGGGCTTATTTAATACAATACGTATGTGAAAAAATAATTCACCATTTGTACAACTCGCCATTATAAGGACACTGCGCTTCTACTGAGAGCGGTCGTCAGTTGTGATGTAATGCTCAATAGCGGCGAAAACCGAGTCGGCTACTGCGCATCGTTTAAAACCCTTTTTTTTTTTTAAAGAAAACAAATCACAAATTTAAAAAGAAAGTGTCGCATCTCATGTTTTCAACCATGCTCTTTCAGAAATAAAAATATTTTTGAAAAATAGTCAACAACCCCTTTGTGTACGAATAGCGGGGTTCCACTGTAAAAACTTAAATTCGTCCTTTGGTTGCAGAAACATTTTAATTTGTAATATTTATGTATAATTAATACTACTTTTTTAGTTCACCATCTTTTTCCCAAAACATTTTCCTTTCATTTATTTTTCCAGTTTAGAATCCACGAGACACGAAACTTTTTCCACTGCGCACGCCGCGGGATTCAAACGAATTTCTTCCTCGAGTCGAGCGTCACAAGTGGGTCTTGAGCGTCACCTATTTGTAGATTGCTGATCGGAAGTTTCGTTGCACGGGCAGTACTAATTTGTTTCCTCCTATCAACGAACGCCACAGCAGCTAACGTTTCCTATCATTCCATTGTCTCGTAAGTGTTATTGTGTTTATTTTTGTCTCTTATCAAACTACTTTTGAGTGTATTACGACCGTCAGAGTATTTTGTTTGACCTGTATTAACGCCCATTCGGATTTTCTTTGCAGTTGTGGACTAACCGAAGCCTAACTATGCCTAGAAGTAAGAATATTTCGTTTCCTTATTGCGTGCTACATGTTACGTGGTTTCTAGTTTACATAACTGCTATGTGTATTTTATATAGTTATTAAAATTGTGCATAATATCATCCGCGTTTGACATTTCATCAATAATAATGAAATAATATATGGCTTGTGTTTTCGATAGAAATACAGAAAACTGTTCGATATTTTGTTGTGTGTGTGTCAGTATTATTCGAACTGTTTCATGTTGTACGATCGATACTTGTAAATTTATTCGTTTTAAACGAATTTTAATTAAATACGCTGGTAGTTGTTGACTTATTCTAATTTAGAAGAAATAAACTAAAGTATGAAAATATAATTTTTGAAATAAATGTCCTCATGTACTTGATGACAACAGTAGCAAAAATTGAAATGTATAATTTACATTCAGGTACAGTCATCTAGGGTAACTTTGAACCACATTACATCTTTTAGTATATTTGACTAAAAAAAAGAAACTATAGAAGGTCCAGTGCTGAGCTTAGCTTTAATAGGTTATAAAATTAATTTTATACTCTTAATTTTTAAACCAAATCAAATATACTGAATAATATGACGTGGTTCAAAGTTACCCTCAATGACAGTAATAACTGGGCAGGTTGATTTTTTAATAAATTTTATTATTTCTCGAATTGCCTCTTGCATAGTACTTAATTCTGTTGAATCTTTATTGGAGCAATATGTTTTATATTTAGTTGTTTAACATCTTGAGGACAGCACAGATTTTTGCTACCTGCAATAAAAAGCTTTTCAATTATTCAGTAAAAGAGCTATTTTAACCACGTGGAAGTGTTTTCATCAAACTAAACTGTTATAAGACTATACCTGATATAAGCCACGAGCGGTACACGCCACCAGATGAACTATTTGCATGTAATCCACTGGTGGTACACGCTGTCCTCAATGTGCTAAGTACCATGTCATTTACAATATGATACTTTGAAGAAAGAAAAAAAACAAAGAGGGGAATGAATGATTAATCATAAAGTAAATAAAACTTTAAATTTTATTCCTGCTCAATATATTGATAACACTTTACGAAAAAATTGAATCTTTAAAATCATAGCTTTGAAAATTTGCAATCAGAGTTTCAAAATAATTCAAAATGAATATTATCTTAGGGATCACTTTTGTGTAGAACCAATTTGTAATATAGGGAAGGTAGTTAAGCCCAAATAGCGAAAAATGCTATGCCTTCAGCATAGTAGAAATGTACAAAGTTCAGCATAAACAAATGCATAGCTAAATTTTACTTTGTATTAACTTTACAGGCAAAGTTTTCTTTTTTATATGAAATTAAGTTGTAATTTATAAACCAAGCATTAGTAAATCATTGAATATTATAAATTTATATTTCAATACTGATTCTCTGCTATTGAAAAAAATCCTTCGACTTCAATGATACTTATAAATATTACATTCTTACTATAATTGGTGTAAGTAAATGTCTAAATTTTACAGCATACCGAATCTACACAAACGCCAAGTACTCGGTACGTCACTAGTACCATATCCCAATTTAGGGGGTTGATATATCCCAATACATCCCGTGCAAGTAAGGCAACCCTACTTACAATGCTTATGAGCAGTCACAGTCTGGATTTTGCTTCAGGGGCATGGTCAAGATTAGGGATAAACCATATATTGATTTCCCAGATACCAGATATCGGGTGCCTCTTGGTGTGACTTATCGATATCGACCATCCAGCTTTGGTGTTTGAAATATGTAAATTTTATAAATATTTTTCAAGCATAGCATTGCAATGCTTCCAAATATATAGTAAGTTTTTTAATTTACAGTTTTTGCAAAACATACTAATATATAAACACAATTTTAAAAATAAAAATTGGCATGCCAGATAGTCAGATTTTTCATACAGCAGTCGGATTGGGTTCTGGATAGTTAAAAAAAGATGTCAGTAACATATTGGATATCTATTATTTCCTGGGACATAACAGTCCTATTGGTCCAGCCTCCCCCAGTCAGATCAGATATCCTCACAAGTACAAATTTAAAGTGAAAAGAAAGGTTTCTCGACCAAGAATTGCAACTTTTTTCCTGTATACTTGTAGAATTTTTGCATTGCTAAAATAAAACAGGTAATTTTTAAGTATATACTAATAAATTAGCTGCATAATACATAGTTTTGCATGTGTTTTTTGTATTTGTGGGATTTTCAAAAGGATTGACAGTTTGATGTTTGCATTTTAAAATCTGAATTCCATGTTGATATAACTAAAATGGTATATCATGAGAGGGGAGTAACGATTATGATTGAAAACAACCAAAATAATAAATAAATCTACAGGCATAAGATATTTCATGTCTTTATCTCCCGCTGATATTATTTGTTTTAATTTAAAAGGATATATTTTATCACTATATATGTATATGTTTATATTTATTTAAAAAGGACACAATAGTTTTAATGTTGGCAGAGGTGATTTTTTGTGTGTTTTGTTTAAGATCTGTTTTATTCTTAAGGGGGGGGGGGGGGAAACTCCCTTCCTAAAAATAAATTGTTCCTTAGGGTATGCCAGTTGTTACTTTATGAAAATAGAACTACACTTGTGATGCAAGCTATATCTGGGTGGATACTTTATTTAAACTAAATGAAAGACATAACTTGAAGAATTAGAACAATTTATTTCTATATTTCTAGTTCCTACTTTAAAACTGAAAGGAGATTGTATTTTTTATTAGTTTTGTTCAAAAACATCTCACTGATCAAATCATAAAAGTGAGTAGTGTTGTGATGCTTCATAAAATTTTTAATGTAACATAGCAGTTAATGGGATAAATTTCAATTTTGGTCTCATATTTGATAATTATTGTTCTGTTTTTAGTTATTTATTTTTTTGGTCTGTGATTGAAACGGGATTGTGCATTTGTCTCAAGAGTTACTGTAGTTAAAAATTAGAATTGTTTCAATACAATAGTTAGTTAATTAACCAGATGGTTCTCTAATTAAACTGCTTTTCTTTATACCTGCAATGAAAGCATTTAACTTTTAATAAAATAAATTTCTATAGAAAGTTACATCAATTATTTGAGAAATAGCAACATTCCTGAGCTAAACAGCTATTTAAATACAAAAAAATTTAAATATTAATGCCATTTATTATAAAGTATTTAAGATTACCTGAACAAGATTTTTTAGATTAATTGTTGATAAGGATTAATTTACAGAATGTTTATTAACAATAACCAGGGTTCGTTGATTTAAATCAGCTTGATTTAAATCGCGATTTAAATCAAGTGGTTTTTTTTTTTTAAATCATTGATTTAAATCAAGTGATTTTTTTTTTCAAAAAAATCATTGATTTTACTATGCTAAGAAGTGTTGTAAAAATGAAATATGTTGCAATTACAACTACTGTTTCAAACAACACTTCCTAGGTGTATCTGTTTGTGTGCATAACATATTTCATAAGGTTAGAATTTATTACTATTCTTTTAATTTGACAATATTTTTTAAATTTTACAATATCCTTCAAGCATCTGAACAGTAAAGCATAATTCATTCAATCATTTAAATTACAATTCATAACACATAACCATAAACCATTCTGTGTTTCTTACCTTAAAAATAGTATTTTAGATCAATTTAATCAATGCCACACAATAAATAATTCAGAATGATAGTGTTTAAAACAACAATTGTTAGAATTATATATCCTTATAGTTTCTATATATATCCTTAAGAAGAATATATACATATCCTTAAAGTTTCATATACGTCACCTAATACCTTAAGGTTTTATTTCCTTCTAAAATACGTTTTTATCATAGAAGTTTTCAATAAAGATACTTGATTAAAACAAAAAGTCTCGGTTTTTAGTAATTGTGTGAGCATATGATTTTTCGAAATGGATAAAAATATTTCAGGCTTTTTTATTTATAAAATTGAAAAATGATCAAAGTACATTCAATGTAAAACTTAAGTAAACACAATTAGTACTTTTTTTCAGCTTTCAACAGCAAAATAATTCAGATTAAATTTGTTCATTTTCTCTGTACTTATGAGTGTACTATTATTCCTGGTAGGGTAAAGTTTCAATTGAGTTATGCCATTTGTATTTATTTGTTTTTCATTATTACTATTAAAAAATATTTTTTGCTGTGAAAATAGCTTGTGTGTTTTTGCATATTGATTAAGATGCCAGATTGTTTCTATGAATGTAATGTAATAAATATACAAAATATTTAGAGTCTTTTTAAAAAAACCAAAAAAATCCGATTTAAATAAAAAAAATCTGATTTAAATCAAAAAAATTTGATTTTTTTAAAAAAAATAAAAAAAATCACTAACTCTGACAATAACACTCATGAGGAAAACAATCATTTGTCAAGACACTTTTTGAAATATCCAATATATAAATAACCTCTAAAATAATCACGGGCTCAGAATGCAGTAATTTATAAGGAATTCATACCTAGGCACAAACTTTTATGTTTAATTTTTCAGATGGTAGGTATCAAACCCAATCTGTCAATTATTTTGAAAATCTCTCTAATAAATTATTATTTGTATCATGCTTCTAAACTAATGTGCATAATAGTTTCAATGCTTGTAGATTTTTTTTATTTTTATTAATTTTTTTTTCTTAGTACCTTTTTCTATTGATGCATGTATTTGCTTTTTGTTGTAGAAAGTTCAATTTTGTATTACGCACTTTATGTAACCATTGGATTTATTTATCCTGCATACTGCTCGTAAGTTTTAGAATTTTTTTAGTACTTGTTTTAGTTTTAATATTGTTTCTTTATGCAACTGAATTGTAACATAAATTTTTGAACTACATATCTCAATTTTATAATATTCTTCCATTTATTTGTGTTGTACCATATTTGAGATATGAAGAAGTTACAGCATAAACATAATTATAAATGCAACTTGTTATGAAAAAGTGGGAAATTTCTTTATAACTTTTCAATATTTTAAATCTTGAAATTTAATCTTTGCGCTTAAAACACTTTTGACTTTGTATAAGGTATACAGGGGTCGATCCAGCATATTTGACAGTCGTTTTTTTGTGAATTTTGAAAATATTTTCTTTGAAAAATCTAATACTTTTGTGAAAAATAAAAATTTAAACTTAAACAATTTTGTTATTTTTTGCATCTTATTTAATAAATAATTCTTCAAAAGTATGATTTGGTAGCTCGGAATTTTTTAAAGGGTCTATTTTGATTGATTGGAATTTTGTTTAGGGTCCGTTTTGATTGATAGGAATTTTGTAAAGGGTCCGAAAAGGGTCCTGAATTTCCTCTGCCGTGATCTTTGCTATATATCCCTTTAAGACCTGAATTTTTTTTTATGCTAAACAGACATGTAGACAAAGCTTCCAGTGATGTCTAAAAACTTAAAATGGTACTTGTATCACGAAATGTTGAGGAAAGTGGATAATACATCATTACCCTGAACCAGCATGATTGTTCACTTTCAGCATTTATGCCAACACAGGAAAGTTAAATTTTGCCCAATGTTTAACCTGCACTATCATGTAAGCTCTGTCTTTGATATACAAAATCATAATTTTTACAATGGGAAGAAAAATGAATTACTTCTTTGAATATCACATTCCATTTTTTTAAAAAAGAAACTATCTTGATAATAATTCTTCAATTGAGGAAAATACATAGATCTCCCATCTCTAATCCGCTGCCCCAAGTGTCTAAAATCTGCATAGGGTTTTTCAAATGTAAATAATAAACCTTGCAGTTCAGTGATGAGTAGAAATTTATCAGGGCAAAAACATAGATGTAAAATAAAATTTTCATTTTATGGAATTTTTTGGTTTAATTTTAATAAGTAACCTTTTCCAAATGGGATAGACTTTTAACATAATGGCTTAAAGAACAGGAAGCTATCACAAATTTCTTCCTTTTTATGAGACTAATGTTTCGTGATAGAAACCCCCGCTAAAGTCTGAGGACTTGCACTCATTAAGGGAAAAAGCAAAAGTGCATGGCAATGTAGGAAAGATGCTTATCACCCAAAATGTTTCCTTGCTACTGTAAAGGCCCTTATTTTCACGAGGCTTTAGTTTTCGGGAGCCCTTCGTAATTGCGAAAATTAAGCCTCGTGAAATACTTTTTTTTTCCGCCTGAAATAATAATTTTAAAAAAATATCAGAAATTTTTCACTTAAAATTTAATGATTTATTACACAGTTACAAGCTTTCTCTTGTCAACATTCTTTCTTATAAATATTTTTTGAATAATATACAACTATTTCTCAAATATAAAACAATAAAATTAATAGAAGGCAGCTCATTCACTTACAATATTTATACCAGCTTCTTCGGACAAAAGGAAGTTTCTTAAAATGTTTTATGCAAAAGATGTACTTTTGGAATGTTTCAACTTTCTCAACTTTACTTGGTACTTTTTGAATTTTTCAACTTTTGGTTCCGTTCATATACAATTCGCGCAATTTTCAGCTCTTGAAATCACCGATATATTCATTTTCGCGAAAATTACGGCCCGCGAAAATAAGGTCCTTTACAGTACCTTGAAACAAGCGACTGCAATTTTGACAAAATTTGCTTAGTTTAGTGAAGTTTAATTTTTACTTTGTAGCACCTAGGGTTTACATTTTATTTCATTGCCTACCATGCTTCTCATATTCTATAAGAATTACATTACTCCTATTGGCAAATCAGGGGAGATCTGGTAATACCTCCTATCTAAAAAATTTTTCAATTTTCAGATTTTCCTTTTTATTAACTTCCTTTAGTTAACGTTAATAAAATAGAAAATCTAAAAATAAAAAAAATAGTAGATAAGAGGTATAACCAGAACCCCATCAATATATTTCCTCTAAATCTTGCAAAATGACTTGTGAAAATATGGTTGGGGAAATTTTATGTGTAAAAAGGATCGCGAGTCGCAGTTTTGCAAAAGATGTTATAACATTTTAGTAGATTGTGACATGTGTAATAGTAGACTTCTATTAAAATGCAAAATAAATGAATACATAAAAATCAAACTTTTAATTTAAAGGAAAATAAAATGCTTGATTTTATGTCTATTTTTTTTTTTTAATAAAGTAAAATTTAGTTTCATCTTAAATATGATTAAAAAGAGATTTATATGTGTTATAACCCTCTCTGTTGATGTAATTACAATTCAAAGCAAAAAATTTTCAGCAATTATTCTACATGCTTTTGTATTAAATTCCATGGAAACAGTATTATAAATAAGTTTGTAGTCGTTTTTAGAGTGTAATCGAAAATATTCCTATGATGGATAAAATTGATGTTTCAAGATGACCAATGTAGTTTATTAGTAATTTAGCTCCTGCAAATATTTTCAACCTTGGTTGGTTGGTGTCTTATCCTCAATTGAATCAAACTCCATGGTGTGCTTGAGTAGTCTTTGCTATCTCTATGGCATTAAATGAGTATAAGTTATCCATTTTCTTTCAACCTTAAGATGGCTGTTTAGTTTATTTTATTAACAAAAACTAAAATATAATTGACAATACAAAATATGCAATATTATGACTTGATCACTCAAATCAACTGTTGGGAAGGAAAATAATGTTTCAGTTTAACCTTCATGAGGACACAAATATTTTATATATAGCCATAACCTAAAATCCAGTGGTCTACAATTGTTTAGGAATATTTATTGATACTTCTTGGCTCAAGCACTTATGATAGGTTTGGTAGTGACTATCAAACCATTGCATTTTCTTATTATGCATATGTAGTAATAATATGTTCTATTTGTTATGAAAATTTCAACTTGTTATGAAGGCAAAATTGCATACTTTATTTTAAAGGCTTCTTGCATTGGATACTGCGGATAAAAAAGATGACACAGCATGGCTTGTATATTGGATAGTGTTTTCCATTTTCAATGTTTTGGAATTTCCTGCTGATTTTATTTTGTCATGGTTTCCTTTATATCCACTTGCAAAGGTAGATGTCTTTTAAATGTTTATATTTAAATAAAAATAAATCTGTTTACTTGTTCAATGTATGCTTTCCATTTTAAATAAATCACACAGAAATGTTTGTTTTTGCTTTATTTTTATTGTTGTGATATATTACTTTAAATATAATATTAAAAAGCTTAAGTATGACCTTTTATCATTTTCATGTAGCTATATATTTAACTACATTATTACTATTATTTTTTTTTTTCTAAAATGATTGACTTTATGTATGCATGGAATTTCTGGTTTAGAAATAATTTTTTAGCCTTTGATTTCTTGTGATATTTTCTTAAGTAATTATTGGAAATTCAATTTTCTTAACAAAGCTTCTACTGTATATTTTAGTTGTGCTTTCTTCTCTGGTGCACTGCCCCTATTGGAAATAATGGAGCTTTCTTTCTGTACAAGTTCTTTATTGCTCCCTTTTTTAAGATGTATGGTGGCCATATAAATTATGGAGTAAATCAGGCTCTTTATGCTGCTAAGAGTGCCGCCGATTACATTCCAGCATACCCAAAATAATCAAGAAATGGTAAGTAATTTTGACCTTGTTTTTTGCTTTTACTAATATATGCATTAAATTCTATTTATGAATGAACATTTGAAGTTATTAACTCTGAACTATGTACAGTCAACTTGTGTTATAAACAACTGAAAATAAGGTTATTTCACAATCTCGATACAATACTATTATTTAAGGTATTGGCATAGCTAAAGGGGGGTGGCGTCCCAAGTGACACTTGGCTACGAGGGGGAAAACTAAACCTTTAAAAGATTCATAGAGTGAAACAAAACCTTAAACTGAATACTTCTTCTGTCATTTTATTTTAATGGAGCAAAGTGTTTCCTTTCCGAAAATATATTTGAAGCTGTTTTTAATTGCTAAACACATTATTGCTATCAACAAATACTTCAAATGTTATGATGCCATAATGTTATTTTATTTTTCTTTTTACTAGCTGCAATTTAAAATAATATATTACATTAAGATGCATAATTCGTGCGTATGATTTTTAAAAATCTTTTCCAAGGGGGACACCATCAATACTCATCTCGGGTGTCACCCATGCTAGCTACATCACTGCATGAGGGAACACGATTTGTGACATAATAAACTGCATAGTGGGTCTGACAGGGTTGCAAAAAATAGCGTATGTGGGTTTTATGGTGTTTCCCCATATTTTCTTTTTTTTTTTTTTTTTTTTTTTTGAATATTTGTTTCACTCTAGTTCTGTTGCCAATGCTTTACATATGCATCAAAGAATATTCTGGTAAAAATTAAAAGAAAATTGATGTTTGACTATTTTAGAGGCCTAGAGGTGGATAGTTCCACGTCAGCCAATGACAAATGAATGTTTAACATTTTTTACTACATCTGTATTTAAATTTATAAGCAATGCAAATAAACAACTCTTTTTAATATTAATGTTACTGGAGCTTTTTCATGAAGTTTGCTTCTTATTTAAATTTGTTTTAACTGCTTTTATCTAATAACTGCATTTTTAATTTTCCAAAGGTATTTGGCAGAGTATGGTTGTAAAATTGGGTAAGAAAATATTATTTTAGTTGCTAAATTTTAAATTTATGAAAAACATATTTTTAGAATATAATTAAATTAGAGTTTATTCTTCTTGCTGCATACTTTTATTAAATCTGGCTTTAATAAGTAAATAAATGAAATTACAGGGATGAACGAAGTTTAATTTTTTACAACCATCACTAGATGGCATCAGAGGCGAAACAATTTTGTGTTACTATACTCTGCCAATTCTTTAAAGTTGCATAAACAATATTACTTTGTTATAAATAATTTTAAATTTATGAAGAAATTAATTTAAATAATTAGCCTAGTTTCTGTTACTATGTAAGTAATCTTAATTTTGAAATTAAAACAAAAAAGCATTTTTTTACTACAATTGGGATATATTTGACACATCAGGTGGTTGTGGCATTGTAACTTATGAGATTAAATTTGATATTAGTGCGTATAATACTTGCTTTGAAGATGAATGTTTTTTTTTTTTTCACACATGTTTGAAAAACCCCAGTCAAAGTAGGGTTTTTAAAGTGGGGGTTTTTTAAAAAACCACCTAGGTTTTATTGGGTGGGTGGTTTTTTTGTAACCCTGGGTCTGAACCAGAAATGTAAGAATTCTCCCTGTCTGCATGTTCAGAATGTTGCATTTATCTTTCACAGAGAAAGTAAATATATAATCTTAACCTTCATTTAAAAAAATTGTTCCCCCTTTTAGAAACGGAATACCCTCTGTCCCCCCTTCTCTCGAGCTTACACTTTGGTTGCAAGCTTTTCTTGCATAAGATTAATTCTAGACTTTATAAGCTATTTACGTAAATTGCTCATATCTTTCATAATTCTGTTTGTTTGCAATTTTTTATCTATTTATAAATTCTTTTTGTGTAAATCATATTTTACAATGTATTTAATAGTGCAAATCTTTGAAATTTCCACATCAAATCATTACTGTTGTCAACTTTAAAGAACAATAAATCATGTTAAACTGTTATTTTTAATGCATTTATATCCAAAACTTTTATTTTATCTAATGAAGTATCATGCTTTTAAATATTGTATGTTTAATGTGCCATTTGATAGTTATGTCTTGATCATTTTTATACAAAAGGGTAATTATTTGAATATTAACGATTTATTTAATTCAGTGACCATTTGAGCTAACAACCCAAATAGTAAAGTCTGGATGCAGTTCCTATAATGTAACTTGACTGTAGACTTCAAAAACATATCTCAGCCCTTAATAACAATGGGGTGTAAGTGACAAAATTGAAAATTTAGAGTCAAAATGGTATGAGAAACAGCCATCTGTTTTGTGATAAGAGATATTAGTGTTAATGATAACTTTAAAAATTGCTTTCCTCTAATGTCACTGAAGATAGCTTGAAATTGAATTCAATTTTGAGGTAAATTTTGTGTTTTAGATTTGAATTTCAAAAATATTTCCAGGTGAGGAGCCACATTTTTTGGGGCCAACGGCACCTAAATAACCAAACATTGCGTTTTTAGGATTTAAATTTGAAAACATTTACAGGGAGGGACCTCCTCGCTCCTGTCTTTGAAGTCAACAGTTGACCCAATATACCGCTTTAAGATTTTACTTTCGAATATTTTCTAAAGAAGACCTACCGAAAACCCCCCTTTTTGTTACTCGAACAATTGCTTAATATGAGTTTTTAAAACTTCATTTTCAAAAGATGAGTAGGGGGGGGGGGTTTGTAGTATTGAATCCTTCTCCCTCCTACTGTATCATCATCAAAAATGGTCTGAAACTGCATTTTTAGAACTTAAATTTCAAAAATATCCCAGAGGAGGTTCCTCCTTCCCCAAATTATGCAAAGATAGTCTAAAACTAACGTCAGTTTTGCAGAAAATTATCAATTGAACCTTTACACCTTATATCACTTATTAATATTATCAAAGAATAAAGAATGTCTAAAATTACCATTTCAAAATGTCAATTTTCGAAAATTTCTTTGGGAAGAACTGCCACCTTCCTCCTCTCTAATTTGACCAAAGATAGCCTAAAACTACATTTTTGGGACATCAGTTTAAAAAAAAAAAAATTTGGGATGGGGCTAGGCCCTCTTCTTCTAACAACCCAAAAGTAGATGGAAAGAAGTTTGGTGAGACCTCATTTGGAGTATGCTGTTCAGTTTTGGTCTCCGTACCTAAAAAAGGATATCCCTTATTGGAAAGGGTTCAAAGGAGGGCTACAAGATTGGTAAGTGGTCTTTCAGACTTAGATTATGAGGTTAGGCTTAAAAGGCTCAATATGTATAGTCTTGAGCAAAGGAGAGTTAGAAGGGACATGATTCAGTAAAATCGGAAATGTTGATGGACTACAGCTATGTGCTGAAAGTAGAACCAGAGGTCATTGTTTTAAGCTTTTCAAATCTCAGGCTAATCTTGAAATTAGGAAAAATTACTACTTCAATAGGGTTGTAGGCAGTTGGAATAGTTTACCGGAAGCGACTGTTAATTGCAGTGGGGTAAAAACTTTTAAGAAAGCTCTTAATGTTCATTGGAGACTGCTAAATTGACTAGGACCAGCCTAGCTGGGCCCCGAGTCTGTTGCTGGCCGTCACTTTTGTATTTGTATTTGAAACTTTTTAGAACAAAAGTTTCGAAACATTTCTAGAGCTACTCGACATCCCCCTCCCTTTCTTCCCCTAACACTACCAAAGTTAATCTAAAATTGCATTTTTAGGAATAGTAACTAAAGCCAAGAAATTGCACAAACAGAATTTTTTAGTATTAAATTTGTCTTATGTTTTATAAATTCACCCTATTTCTGTTTTTTTTTTTTTTTTTAACTCTAATATAATTGGTCTTAAACTTGAAGGAAGATAGATGTCATTTCCCCTCCTTTATAAAGATAAAGGAATGTAAATATTGTCTTTAGTGGGGGGGGGGGGGTAAAATGTGTCAAGCTAAGTTGAAACTGAATGAACATTTCATTTTAAAGCACTCTTCATGTGTTTTATTTTTTGGAGGGGGGGGGGGTGACACCAGAAATTTCACTGTGACACCTATGCTAAAAATGCCACTAATGTATCATTCTCAAATTATTGTGAGAAACTTGAAACTATTTAGAATAATTGCACTGCCGCATGCTTGTTTGTAGTTACATACTTTTTTATAAAACGTCCCCCCACCCCCTAACTAGTTGTAAATTAAAGTGCTTATGTATAAGAAAAGTAAGATTTTTGCCGACAATGAAGGATATTTTTAACACATCCAATTTCTAGGAAATTGGTATTATATAAGCGTTTCAAGATCCACCTTTTTGTATTTATTTACTGCATTATGTATATGCTTTTATATGTATGTATATTATACTTCTGGTTTCAGGTGCAGTTTTTCCTGTTTTAAATGTCGCCAGTGATTGAGCATTTTTCATTCTATTGAAATTATCAGATTGACACCTGTGCCATAATGATATATCATTGTAAATTGTATTTTCAGCTCATGTTCATTAATTGTTCTTTTGTATATGATCTATAATAAAATTTCCTTGCCATTTTAACTTTTTAATCTTTCTTTTTAATATCATAACATGCACAACACTATTTCATTTCTTATTGTTCTTTTAGTACTTTTTCAATAATTTATAACAAATTCAGCTAGTGCTAGTGAAGCTGGGATATAGTGAACTTTCGGTTATACAGGGTTCACACTGGGGAAAAATAAAAGGTGGTTAAATTTTTAAAATTTAAGTGGGAAGTTTTCTTTTTGTTTTTGTCTTTTAAAATATTACTAAATTGTCCGAACGTGATCTAATACAAACTATGTAATAAAAGATGGTTATCTAAGGTAGCAAAGAAAGACTAAACATCAACAAGGTTCACACTAAATTTATTCTTCACAAAATTCGCGATCGCAAAAATGGGTGCTTTATAAAATGTTAAGTATAAAAAAGATCATCTGGTATTTTGGTTATTTAACCAAAATTCTTTGATGCGACTTTTATAAAAAAAATCCTAAAAATTAGTTTAATATTCCCTCTATTTTTTCTGATCATATGTCATTTTATCTATTGATGTTTTTCAATGAAAACCGTATATTTTTGAAACCAGTATTCTCTTGTAACCTGCTGACGAAGGAAGATTCCCTTTTTCCACTCCTTTTTTTGATTTTGTCCTCTGTGAATAGAATAAATGAAGATAAGTCTGTATTAACAAAGGGTTTAAATTGTTCAATAATCCCAAGGAATGAAGAAGTTGTCAATCTATCAACCATTTTATTATATATGATAAATATGGCTCCTAGATTTTTCTTTTCATTAATAAGGATAAGATGGTAGTTGAAAACTAACATACTCTATTTAGTTTGTATTGAATTATCAGTTCAGAATAGTAGTTTCGTTTCGCGATGTTTTGAACGCTTGTCCGCTAGTTGCGGGAACAGCGCGCAAACGGACCTTTTTTGAGTGGGGTTTCAAAAAATACTGCGGGGATCGCGCGGCCTAGTGCGAACCCTGTTATAGTAAGCAGACTTTTTTCTTTTAAGGGTAAATTTATACATGTATCTAAAAATTCTAAAAGACTGCATTCTTGACTTCACATTCTACTTTCATAAATCTTTTAAACTGGTTTACATTCAGATGAATCTGAAGTGAAGGAAAATTATAGCCATGACAACCATGATGATGAAGTAGCTTCCTTTACACTCGGAAAAGAAAATGAGAGCCAAGCTCAGGCAATCTCTGTATTTAAATTTACCTTTCTGTTGAAACGGGACAAAAAGTTTTGGGGGGCCTTTCTTAATTGGTCATTCAGAAATTGAGGAACTTTCACATTTAGTCGAAATTTACAAATTATTTTGATAGGATGTAAAACGGAAAAAGCACATACTATTTGAAGTTTGACTAATCAAATTATTAATAGACATATATTCAAGAAATTATTAATTTATTAGTAAATAGTATGTCATTGCAACGAATGGTTCTGACAAAACCACAATCAAATTTTAAGAAATCTTTGAGGCTAGATAAAGTGAACCTACTTCTATAGTTTTTTGGGTCCAAAGATAGTTCACTATAACAGGGTGTGACTATATTTTAAATCAAAATGTAAGCATAGAGTGGTAAAGCTGTAAAATATTACTCATTTTGTATTTTATGTTTTACACTAAACCGACACATTAATGCAAAAGAAGCAAGTTTATATTTTTTTTTTTGTTCTTTCCCCGAACTGAAGTTTTGCGTAAATGATGTCATTTAAAGAAACTCACTTTGCTTTTCTTAATACATTCTGAATCTCTGTTCTGCAGTGACATATGTGAGTGATGCACACATTATTTTAATCTAACCATGTAAAAGTAGTTTTAATCTATGTAACTTAGTCTCGGTGGCAGTATTAAAATTATTATAGTGGTCGAAAACTTGGTAAAAATGAAGGGTTTTTTTGACAGAAAATGAATATAGGTATGGTGCAACCATGGAGGTTAAAGGGGAGGAGCGAAATCTTCGTTATCTTGAGTTGGCATCATTCCGTTCACCTTACCTAGAGGGCGCTCGCTCCAAATGCTCCCATGTGTGGAGCCAAATCAATGTTAATGATACTGAAAACGGTCATTTTTTTTTTGGAGCTGCTGTTTAAAGCCAAAAATTTTTTCAGACTTGAAATTGGTGTTAAACATCGGCAAACCATTATGAACTAAATATGGTTTTTATCCCAATAAAATGGATGCATTACTTTTATAGAAAATGCTCAATTTATTTGCTGTTTACAAACTCGCCGAATGACAGGTGACAGTTGACAGAAGCTGCCACGCAATTTGCGTTCTGCGAAGTTTCGTGTACTAGGATTAGGATATTTTCTATTTCGCTCTATAATAAATAGCTTAAACTTGCTGATTTCATTGAAAATTAAGATACTTGTTTTCTAATTATTAATTATTTTTTGGAAACCATCATTAAAAATGTAATAATTTTTCGCTTTAAATTACTTTTAACAGGTAGACGCTTTAAATTACTTTTAACTTATTTTTTTGCAATTTCAGTTGGGGATTGACTTAAGAGTGGGGGCATGTAAGAGCTATATATATATATATAAACAAAAGTAACTTTCGCCCGTGTCGGACACAATTTGGGCAATGCGTTAAGGGGTTAATCAACTTTTAAACTGTATGTTTTTTTGTTTGACGATAGTTTGTTTTGTTTAAATATTTCAGTTACTGATCATCTCTCAGTGTGGCTGATTGACCACCGAGTTAGTTATTTAATTTAATGCATTTTTAACACATACCGTTCATAAATTTAATATATCTGCTGCCCTTCTGTAAAGAAAATAGAAGTTAAAATTTTTCATGCCACTTTAATATTGAATAAATTGGAAATATACTCACTTCCAATTTAATCAAGAGTTTAAAACACTAATGCAAATCAAGAAAGTTACAAAATGTCAATTTGAAGCAAAATAACGAATCACCACAATTATCTCACCGTATGTTATGTTTAGACATTGTTATAGCTTCAAATTATATTTTGTTTTGTTTGACATTGTACTGGGCAAATAATCTGAACTGGATATAGGGTAAAACTGGATGCCAGTGGCCGCTACACTCGATTTCGTTAGTCATCACTTTTTAAAATTGTCAATTAGAATTAAAAGCTTAACTCTAAAATTGCTTAGAAAATAAATGAATTATTAAAATAAAACAAGAAATATGCAGATTTGAATTAGCACATGCTAAAATTATTTCGAAGTTTTAAATTGATTTAAATATATACAGGATGCTGAAAGATTGGAAGTTGAAATTCAACATGAAATTTTCGGCAAAGCATGTGTTCAAGATTAGCATGTTTCCATGGAAAAAAAATCATGGCAAAGAAGATTGAGAAAAATGCATTCCGAACGACACGAAAAGAAAAAGAAAATAAGATTACAGTAGATTTCATAAAAATAGGTTTAGTAAGAAAAAAAATTCTGGTGGCCTCTGACTATACTCTGGCCTCTACACTTAAGATAGTTTTGTAGTTATATCCCCCCGCGCCCTTCTCTCACGAGGAAAACTTTTCTTTTCAAAACTTTTAAATAATAAAAAAAAAAAACCAAAAGCAATAGAAGGAAAGAAGGGGAGGACTTATCTAGTATTAAACGAGCCTATTTTGTTGGTTCAACCACTTTTCATAATTTAGAAAGGTAAAAGCTTTAAAGAAATTTTTCACAAAAGAAGACAATATTTTCACATGTTATGTCATAATTTTTTTTAAAATAATAAAAAGTAAAATTTTGCTACTTTTGAATATAAATACATTTTCTTTTTGAGTTTTGAATAACAGTAATTTGTTTTGTAAAAATTAATTTATTTAATATTAATTCTATTTATTTCATTAATGTTAATATCTCTGATGCTAAGTTTTTTTCTTTTTTTTTTTTTAATTTTTTGAGTTAAGTCAGTAGTAGTTTGTAAAACATCATGATTAATTATTCACTACAAAAAATGTTTCCTCCTTACAACTATTTTTCAAGCAGCATTACTGCAAAAGTTGTGACTTAACCGGATACAAAACTGATAGTTCTCACACAAAATAGTCATTGACCTGATACAAAACTACAGAGTTCTTATAGAAAAATTGTAAGTTCACCTGATACAAAACTGAATTTTTGATTTTCCACCTTTGAAAACGTTATTTTCAAAAAATTCATGAAAAATGAAAAAATATGCTTTATCTGCAGAATGTTTCCCCATTACGTTTAAAATTTAATTGTTTACAATTCGATCATAAAATTATTTCACTGACGTAACTACCGGAGTCTTTCTGATAAAAAGTACTAGAAGTCATGTAAAACATTTTTTAATATAATTATTATTATTATTGACTTATCAAAAATCGGGCTTCGAGGCACACAACGTCGTCAGAAGTTACACCCATGATTCACAAACAAAAAAAGCTGCCACTATAGAAAAAAAAATATTACTGATTTTTCACTTATTGTCTCATGAATGGTAGTGTATTAATGCTTCTTGACATGCTCGTGAAAGCAAAAAAAAAAAAAAAAAAAAGTGGTACAACGCTTCTTGTCACTCAAGGAACTTGGCAAATGTACTCTTGTTGCTGTATTTTTTTTAAACGCAAAAAAAAAAAAAAAAAAAAAAAATACGCATTCAATTTTTCTCATGCCAAAATTGATATTGCTGTGTGTTTTATCAAACAAAATGTCCTTTGTGATACATTATTTTTTTACTACATTAATGAACGTAACTACCAAGCAACATTCCAATTTTAATTAGTGGTTTCACGATTAATCCCGTCAATACATAAGTTTTATTTCGAACAAGAACTTTAATTTTTCATATTTGATAGTCATCTAAGCATGCCAAGCAGCCATTCATAATGCAAATTTAGGTTTCTCAGTTATCGTCCACCATTAGCAAAACTTGACTGTCGCTGAAATGTATTAACTCTGAAATGCTTTAAGAGTAAACATTCAATTTCAAATAACAAAAGCACGTTACGGCAAATTTCTCCCAACTCAATATATTTATTCTCTTGCATGCACGTTTGATTTATAACAGCTATAAAATTAAGTGAAAAATTCAGGATTTGGTCGTATACCGGCCCGAAAGTTTGATAGACCTCGCAAAGAGTGCACATTAGAGATCGTGTAGCACTGCCATATAACTCCTACTTCCAGGAAGTGGGGCCATTTTTGAAGAACGGCTGCAATTTTAGCTGACGCAAATGCCTTTGTGGTTTAAGGTAAATTACAGCACCCATGGGGAATCAATGAATGTTAGGTGAACAACTGTGCTGGTATGTTTGTGGACTTTGGAGACAAGAAAAATTTATTCTTGAAGTATAATAACACAAAGTATTTTGGCATTATCTTTGCCGTCATTTAAACTAACAATTTTTTGGGAAAATAATTTTAGTTAGCACAATATTATCTACCTTTTAATTTTCAACATTCGCAATAGTCGGGAAAATTCCGCGAATGTAAAAGAGATCGAAAAATTGTCAGAATAAAGGCACCCGCAGTAAGGGACCGTTCATAAATGATATCACGCTTTTTTCCGATATATTCGACCTCCCCCCTTTGTCACAAAATGTCACACTTCAATGGACCCCTTCATCCCCCTTTGTCACATGTGACGCTATGCTGTATAAGACTGATGTCACACTTCCTGTTACCCCTTCCCCTCTCCTTGTCACACTTTGTCACAATTTCATGAACCCCCGCCCCCTCGAAGCGTGACATCATTTATAAATGATCTCTAACGTGTTTATTGTCGTGCTCGCTTTCCCCTATGATTTGTTAAAATATGATGATAATTGACGGAAATCGGTTATTCATTATGTTTAAACGCACCCTTTGTCACTGAATGCATTTTGAGATCTTAATTTTGGGTTCTTGTAGCATTCATCTATATATAGTGATGTCAGATTTCGGCCTTTATGATAAGTATTAAATACTTAAAACTTCAATACGTGAAGTGATAATAAATAAATATGCTATCACGAGCTTTTGCAATGCTGCTACAAAGTGTAACGCTAAATATTTCTTGTGCTGGGTTTCGATGTACATATTTTTATTTATTCATCAAACAGATATTTGTAAAGAAATCCTTTGTAATTTCTTAGAATGTAAAATAATCTTTATTATTTCGTACTATCAGATACAAATGACTTTTATAAAATAAGCAAGACAGAACATTCATTTACAATTCGGAGACAAGAAATATCCTCAGAAAAAAGGTCTCCCCTTTCGAGAAGTATCAATTAAGAGAGAGTTCACTTTATTTAGGGACAGTTCATAAATGATGTCACACTTTTTTTCAACATATTTCACCCCCTCCGCCCCCTTTGTCACAAAGTGTCACACTTCAACATATCCTCTCCCCCTCTTTGTCACATGTCACGCTATATTACATTAGCATAAAATAGGTTTGATTTTCTGATTTTAAATGTTTTTACAGAAATCAAAATGTACGATGTCACACTTGTTACCCCCTCCCCTCCCCTTGTCACAAACTGTCACACTTTCTTGAACTCCCTCCCCCCTTGAAGCGTGACATCATTTATGAATGACCCCTTAAGTGTTTGTTCAATTCAGATTAGTTCAGTTAAAAAACCAATCATTTTTCGTTCTTTTAGACTTATAATTAATTCTAAAAGCAATGAAGCGTGATGTTAAACTTTCTAGTCCTCTGTGTTTCAAATATCTACTATCAATTTCGACGCAAATAACGCTGCTTCGTGAAGAACCTGATTGACCATCAGGGCTTAGATATGCATTTTACAGCTGCTCAGGTTGACACTAATACGTAGTTTCCATTGTACAACCGAATAAACTTTAAATAATTTCACTTATTATTCTTCCTTCTAGCCCGCGTCAACCAAATATCCTGCATTATTTACTGAATTTAATTCTACCGTTAGCGAGGAGGAACAGCAATAAATGATACGTTCCTGCGGGTGACATGCTAATTGCTACATGATCTTGAATATTATCGCTTTAAGAATTCAACACTGTTTGAACGCTTTGAGAACAATTTCAACTGAGTTGCAAGACACAGCTGATAATACAAGCGTCTGTTTCGCTGAAGCACTTCATTTTATTAAAATGCAATTAGATAGTATTCAGTTAATTACTGAATCTTTTCCAGTTTGTAGTTTTGAATTTGTCAGTGTCGCCGCGTAAATGTTAGAAATGAGAAAATCTGGGATCCTTTTAATAACAAACCGCGATTGTGTGTAATCAAGGTCCGAAATTAGCATGTTATCTTTGTACTAGTTTTAAACACTTTTGGAAGACAGACTTGGTGTCGGAAGGTTGTTAAATTTGCTTAGAAAATTTTCGCGACATAAAGGAAGCATATTCTTCAGAAAATTAATTTCTGATTTAAACTAATTCAGGAAATGTTCTGTTTAATGAGTTATAATACATTTTTCTTTTAGAGAGATGTAATTTCTAATTTAATTCTTGAGTTTATGAATCTTATTATTAGAATATGAACTTATTATCTAATTAGAATACAGCTGTCGCGTCGTATAGCGATCCACGATAAATGAACATAATAAGGAATGAACCGTTATCCTTATATGAGTTTACAGTGAATTTAAGACTGCGTTTTGATTGTATCGCAATAAGGCTATAAATCAAAATAAAAATTCAAATAAAAAATAAATATTGAACATACCTATTTGAATACTGATAATGAATATAAATAGGTAGACAGCACTTGTACCAAAACCGATATTTATTTATTTATTTGCAATATTACAAAGCAATTTATTTACTTCCTTTTCCCATTTTATACTTAAACTTCTTTTATTTATGATTGAATATAATGGTACGTCAATTATTTTTATTTCTTATTTTGTACTTTAAAAGTAGGTGAAAATGCAATAGAGACCAGTTTCACTTCGTCTGTTCTGCTTTAAAGTTCTCTTAAACTTAATCATATTTAGAACCTGTAGCTCTAAATTCAAAAATATTTCAAGCAGAAACTTTTTTCATAACCTTAATGTTTAAATTGATTATTTATTCTCTTATTAAAAAGAGTAATACTCCTGTGAATTTTTGGTAAAAAAAAGAAAAAATGTCATGAAGGACGTACAACATTTAACTTAGTGTTATCTACATTGGGCAGCAAAAAGAAAGGAAAAAACATTAATGACAAACGATTTATTTTCTTAATAAAATGAAACATGTTTTTTGTCCTTTATTTAATGAAAAATATTATTTTCATTTTTTTTCCTTCTGAACTAAATCATTTTTAATACTGGATTCTTCAAGTAGTTAAGCCATTATTTATTCAGAAAAGAAGAAAAACATTAACTGCGCGTGGAAATTGTTTCAGCTCCCTTCTTCAAGTCTTTTCCTTCCCGAGATTAATTTACTTGGGAAAAAAATCCCGAAAATACTCGTAGATAAGTGAGGATATAAATTAAATATGATTGAAAGTATATCTTTTCATTCTTTGAGATAGAAGTGATAAAATTTCGCGATAAATGATTGTGAAAGGAACTATTTTATTACAATTTGCGAATTGGGCGTGAGGCTACTTGTCAAAGAAAAATGCCCTTTCATAAAATTAATTGTGTGATGTCAGTTTCTTGTAAAACGAGTATTTTATTACAAGTACCTTTGTTGTTACTATACAATAATGCAATCACGCTCATACATTAAATAAGATGACAGCTCGTACAAATGAGCTACGAGAACACAGCAAAAGGGAAGTAAATAGAAATCCTGTCGATTATACAAGAAATGGAATTTATATGCACTCTCAGAAACGAAGGTTGAAGTACGACTTTGCTCATTTTGAATTCAGATGACACCAGATGGCGCAACCACAAATACGTCACCTTCCTCTTTTGACCTAAAAGTGAAGGGAAGGGAAATTCTCCACCCTCCGGTACTCTCGGAACTGCCTCGGGACTTCAGGGTCTACGGATTTTACATGCACGTATCCCCAAGTGTACATGGTGGGTCTTCAGCGGGTCAGCTATCGAACACATAATCTTCCGGTTTGGAGTCCGACATCCTAACCCCTAGCACTCTTAGAAACGCATGCTCAAAATTCACGAAACTTTCGTCGTATTTGACGAATTCGCTTCGTGAAAAATACTCCGAGTAAACCTTTCGTCAAATTGGCGAAATTTGTGTAGTAACTTTTTAAAGTCACGTGATCACGCGAGGAAAGAATCGTTGTAAATGACGAAATTTTCATGACGACTGAAGAATCGTCAAAAGTGAGAGCTCTGTTTCTGAGAGTGTGCTCCAGTAAAAACAACGGACATGCTACCGAGAGCTTTTAGACTTAACATGTTCTATAGGAGAAGTAATAGCATACGTTTTGTACGAAAGTTATAGTTCTACCCCCCCCCCCCCCAAAAAAAAAAAGAGAGCTCTAACTGCTAGAGTGCCAAAAAGGAAACATTCATGTTCAAGGGAGGACCTGCTGGAACGAGGAATGTGCTGTTTCTGTTATCGTATTAGCTCGTTTATCATGCTTGATTTCTTCCGAACTGATACTATATGCCAGCTCATAAATTTTGTTGCTTTCAACAAACAGAGAAGCAAGCATTCTGACTCGCAACTTTCCTAAAACTCGAAAGGATTCGTCCTTTTCTACCATGCATAGAAGTCTCCAAATGTCAGAAATTTGTGGTCGAACTGTAACAGAGTACACTCTCAGAAATAGAACTCTCACATTTGACGATTCTTCAATCGTCAAGAAAATTTCGTCATTTACAACGATTCTTTCCTCGCGCGATCACGTGACTTAAAAAAGTTCCGACACAAATTTCGCCAATTTGACGAAAGGTTTACTCGGAGCATTTTTCACGAAGCCATTTCGTCAAATACGACGAAAGTTTCGTGAGATTTGAGCATGCGTTTCTGAGACATGCGTGTACATGTTTGCTATTTGTTGCAATACAGTCGGTACAATTTATGGGTATACTAATCCCCAAACTATTGAGCGGGTCTTGGAGCAGGTCAAGCTCTTGATTGATCAATTCTTATCGAAGTTCTATAGCAGACGTAAGAGGTAAACTATAGGTTGCAGTTATATAGAAAACCAAATCTAACCATGAAGTCATATATGAAAGTGAAGACCCGCCTTCCTTGAACTGACATCCTCTTCGTCAAGGACTCTTTCATGATAGCTTGGCAAGCAAGTATGTTTGAAACATAACGAAAACCTCCCAGCCTACTACACACTTAAATGCATACACTGTTAAAAAAAAAATTGAATTTTCAGTGTTTTTTGACCGATTTTAACGGAAGATTTTCGTAGTGCTTCAATACATGGTGTTTCCTTCTAAAAACGGAAATATCACGTCTTGAAAATACGAGAACGGAACTTTTCCGTTTTACGGTTGCTGTATTTTCACAACCTCATTTGGATTAACGGAGAAAAAAGAAATGGAACTTCTGTCAAACCTCAGAAAAATGTTATCAGAAACGGGATATTTCCGGCAACTCTGCTGTCGTACTTTTCCCGTTATTTTCAGGAGATATTTTTACAGTGTAGACTTTGTTGTTTCAGAATTATGTTCGTGTAAAATCTTATGATAATTTCCCAAAATGTTAGGATTGTTTAGTGCTATAGTTAAAGCTAAGACATCATTAAATCAGGAAAACAACCTTTATCAAACCCAATTCGGGACTAGTAAAATATATGCCTAATTTAAGGAAATCGTTTAGTCGAGTTTCATTAAATCGAAGTTGTAGTGCATATGAGGTTTTAAAAATAGGTTCTTTAATTAAATTATTAGTACATTATTAAATGAAAAGAATAAGGGACTTTATATTATAAGGGACTTAAAGAATAAGTACAGTCTGTCATGGAATTATCATCTAAACATAGCTGAAGAAATCAGGAGAAATTAGAGGGATATGATACTAAATAGTCCAGCCAAATACAAACGAATTGTCAAATGTAATTGTCAAAGTTTTATTATTTGCGATTTTATTTAAACTATCAATTGTCAAAAAAAGAAAGAAAAATTTCCTTCAAAATGAATGTTTTCTGTTAACACATTTTTAAATTTTTGCAAAAATGCAAAAGTATGTGTGTCATAAATATATTTAAAGATCTTCTAGAAACATTAAAATTACAATTTCCTATTTCAGCAAGAAATGAAATTTTTGTCTATTTCAGCAATGAATTCAGAATAAATAAATACATATTTACTAAAGATTTCATCATTTTAAAGCCTCTGTAAAGTGATTTGAAAATGGAGGTACACGTACAGATTTGAAAGATTATCATAACTATTCCGTAAAATTTACATCAGACGAGATGCGATTCATACATATTCATTCACTGCAAATTACTTAGGTTAATGCTGAAAGATGGAAGAGAGATTACTTGTGAACACAATTGAATTACCTTATGATACTTAAGTATCAGTGTTGTGAATTTCATTCAAGCCCTTATTTGTATATTTCTAGCGCGTTAATTTAAGCAAACATACATTTCACATCATACAAATTGAAACGTACTCAAATTTATATCTATGCATGTGCAAGAGTAAGCTCAGATCTATTATGATTTGTATCTAGAAATAACAGTAAGGGATCATTCATAAATGCTGTCACGCTTCGAGGGGGGAGGAGGTTCGTGCAATTGTGACGGTGTGACAAGGGGAGGGTGTAACAAGGAATGGGACATCCTGCTCATGCAGCATAGCGTGACACGTGACAAAGGGGTTTGGGGGTCCGTTGAAGTGTGGCATTTTGTGACGAGGGGGGGAGGGGGTCAAATATGTGGGGGAAAAGCGTGACATCATTTATGAACGGTCCCTAAGGAGCAATCAATATTGTGTTTGTTGAGAGTACAAGCAATATCTTTGGAAACAACGCGCTTTTATCCATTTACTAAAATTTGGTTTTCGCCAAGTACGAAGCTAATTTCCGTTAGAATTATTAAATAAATGACATAAGCTCAGCAGAAAATAATAATAATAGTCTGATTTCTATGAAATTTTTTGTTCAGTTGCTGTACATATTAAATAACTAATGATATCTCTTGCAGTTAGCACTCCACCCGAAAGAGAGTAAAAATTTTGCTGTCTCACGTGTTTGCTTTGAATATAGGGTCCCTGCTTTTAAGTTATTTTGGATTACTTGGTTTTCGACCTCTTGAAGTTGATGTTTTGGTATTCCATTGGCTTTTCATACCTTCTTTCAAAACTTAAAGACATTTTTTTCTTTGACTATTGTCGGAAAACGGAAAGCATCCATCCAATTAAGAAACTTTGAGGAGGTAAACTGATACCTTTACCCAAAGCGTTCCTAATAAACTTGCAGTACCAGTGAGTTCATTATGAATTTAATGCTAAATGCTATAGTTTTTCAGCATTGTGGGCAAAATGTTCTGAATAGCTGCATTGAAATGAAATAAGTGGCATTAAAAGTAAATTAAGGATTCTCTGCTCCCCCCGTCTCGATAGCACGTATAGGTCTTGACTTTACGTGTTTATTTGACTTGAACTTAATGTTACGTACTATTACCATTTGAACGAAATTATTTGCACATGGGTCTCATATCTCTTGAACGAAATTCTGTAATTGCGAAAAAAAAAAAAAACGGAAGATACGTTTTAGTTGGGGTTAATTTTACACTGTGGCTATCAATTCAAAAGCTGCAAGACATATACAAATACTATGTCTTCATTATATAAGAGCTTTTGTACATTTAAACTGCCTTGTATAAACTTTACGAAGTATGCTTTAGGATAGTAGAGAGAAGTTCAAACCTTCTGAAGTAGTAAGTACGCTTTCGAGGTTCTTTATTCGTATCACTGATTTCTTCTGAATCTTTTATTTCGTGATTGATATCATAGTCTGTTAATTTGTTCACTAATTTGCCAAATGTCATGCAGTTTCACATTTACGCTTATCTCGCCAAGCCAATAAATTTCCACGTTTAAATTTGTCAAGATCTAGGAAATGGATAATGGGCAGCACAGATTTTTTACTATTTTCCATTATTCTAGTGTGAACTGCTGGTGGACACG
The DNA here is from genome assembly GCA_038502835.1 of Octonoba sinensis. Classification (NCBI taxonomy): domain Eukaryota; kingdom Metazoa; phylum Arthropoda; class Arachnida; order Araneae; family Uloboridae; genus Octonoba; species Octonoba sinensis. The sequence continues at coordinate 210,672,697 of CM076598.1, read as the reverse complement.
AGGGTGCGAATTCTTTAGCATATATGTGACTTTTTAAAAAATTCTTGTAAATTAAAGTAAATAGTTTTACTTGAAAAACGATCAAATCGAAAATGACATCTGGGGGGGGGGGGGATGACGTTAAAACGTACGTCGGTATTTAAACTATGACTTTAAAAACGCTATTTTCAATCTGAGGTCTGGTGGGACCAGAGATTTATTGACGTTAGAGCAGGTGTCGTTAAAAACGATGTCGTTATAGGACTTCATGCTGATTGACCATTTTATATATCAAGTTAAAAACCAAAAAGGTGAGAAATAATAATATGAAAGTTCTTGTGATTTATTGCAATTATGTTTGCAAACGAACCGCTTCAGCCTGTCATAAAACATCACCATATAGGTGGATCCTTTCTGAAAGCTCAAAAAATTCAAATCAGAGTTCATTCCGAGTTTTAGAATTCAATTTCTTACCAATCTGGTTAAGTTATTAAAGTGCAGGTTAGAGAAGAAACTTTCGTTCCACATCATCAAAGTCGTAAGACGGAGGAAATGAGAATTATCCTTATTTTCTCATTTACCGGATGATGGCTTGTGGAATTAGGTTAATAGAACTGAACGTAGTTTTACATTCAATGACATATACTGTTGAAAATCAAACTTCCCAAAAGACACTTTATTCCGTTCTTTTTTATTTATTTATTTATTTTTTTGATTTGTTACTAATGTCTGGAATATGATTTTGCTCCGCTTATTTTTGTTTTATAAAAGTATAATACTATTTCAGATGTATTTTTCGTAAAAGTTATTTTTCTTCTGTTGGTAATTTTGTATTTTCTTTGTTATTATTTCGTATAAAATCGACGGATAAAATAAAACCAAATCTTCATTCTGCCACTAATACCTGGAAAAAAAATATTAACCAGATTTTTAGAGTTTTTAACGTCTGCAGAAAAAAAAGAAAGAAAATATCAAGAACATCTATAATCTATGTCCATATATTGTTAAAAATAAATTATCCTTCAAATTTTATTCTTGTCCCGCAGGGGACCAGTTGATAGAAGCTCGGTTCCCAAAGAACACCGAAAGTGAAGCAACTTTGACCGAGGTCAGTGTTTGGGAGGGTGATCACCTCTCACTACTGGATCGTCTACATTAATGGGAGCTGGTGCATCCGTTGTGGCTTCAATGTACTGAAAGTGAAACGACACCTTTGGGGGTGCCAACCTAGGTGTTGGTCTCTCATCTGGGAGATGGTTCGTAATAAGGAGATCCAACAGAGGCAAGGTGCAACGTACGCATAACTATTGATATGATGCTAGAAGCATCGAGAATAGAATATAACTTTATTGTTTGTTTGTTTGTTAACGACCATTTCGGCTCACATAAATATTCGAGTTTATTTGCTATTCTCAAGGATATGCCTCAAACTTTCGTCTAATATGACAGATTGAACAAGACGGTACAACTGATTTACTATACAAAGAAGGAAATACACCCAGGAGAAAGTTGGAATCGAACCGACGCCTCTCCACTGAGCGCAGACAGGTACCGGAACCATTCGATTAGACCGCTCAGCCACTGAGGCTCCAATATAACTTTATTCCTAGTTAATTCAATAACTACAACCTCCACCAGTTAAGTACTACAACTTTTACTTCATTCTTCGCTGTTTTGAATTCGACAGTGCCTGCCAAGAACAAATACGTCTTGGGGCCTCGGTGGCCGAGCGGTCTTAGTACCAGTTTCCGCCCGCTGCTTGCTCGCAGTAACGATGTCGTGGGTTCGATTCCCACCTTGCCCTGGGTGTATTTCTGTTATTTCCTCTCTTTGTGATGTAATAAAATCTTTCCTGTATTGTCTTGTGCTATCTGTCATATTGGACGACAGTTCATAAGCGAGTCCCGAGACTAAGCACACGAACTGGAAAATAAATGTAATTCAATTCAATTCATACAAATACGTCTTCCTCCCTGGAGAGATCACCGCATAGTCTTATGTTACTAATTTAGTAGCTTGTTTTAGGGAGACGCAAGTCCCCCTTTGGGTTAGGCGTTCTCCACTTTTTACCTCAATCATTATCACAAGTAAGTTTTTAAAAATATATATCTTCTATTTTTATGAATTCTTTTGTTTGAATGTTCGTAAGTGGCGACCAAATTGAATCGACATTTTTAAAAACTGTTAAAAAACTTAATGAAAGATATTCCGTTCGTTCACGGTGTAATGGTTATTTACATGCCTATATGATATTCAATCCTTTGCATTAATTTCATCTTTATCTCACTTCCCCCCTCGTGATTGGGTCACGAACACAAAGTTCTTTCACGTTGAAATTTACAGTACAAAAGTGACTAAACGGACTTTTGACTGTTGCTTTCACGTTTTTTTAACAGCACTACTTTTGACTATGTTTTATTAAGTTTGTTTAATCTACATGTAGAGGAGAAAGTAGTTAAGTAATTCCAGCGAAATATGTGAATACTACGCATGTGTTACCTTACGTGCCATAATTTACTTCACGCAAACCTGATATGCGTTTGCACTGGCTAGAGCGTTCTTATAAGTCTGTGTAGTAAATGCACTGCTGACTTAACAGTAGGAAATTACCAATTTTATGAGCGTATGAAGTGAATTTAGCAAAATCTTATGTAACTGATTCATAAATATAATGCTTCATTAAGTGAAGAATAATTATACACTATGAAAGGTTCAGAAAAATGGTTAACACATTGATATTTCCAAATTGTTCCATTATTTACTGTAGCTGTGTTAGCTTTAATTTCTTGGTACTTCTTATTTCTAATGTGAAATTATCTTGGAATAACTTTTTCAATGTAAGATTTTAAAATTAAATTTAGCAGTTTTTTAAGAACGAGTAATTAGTTATTTTATTTTTTTATTTATATTTGCGATTGTTACAAGCGAGAAAAATATAAGCTATTTCTGGTAAGTAATCATTAAGTAACAGTAAATGATCGGTATTTATGGGTTTGTGAATAAACCTTGTATTTATGTAATTAACTGAATTATCTCTATGCATCAACCTTTTGAATAAGGCCTTAAGGAATTAGACATTCCTTTTACGAAAGAGATATTTGATGAAAATGTTTCCGTTTCACATGAACAGTAAGCTGCATGGCCTTTAGTGTCCATTCAAAGCACGACCAGATTCAACATACATTTACCAATTTGTAATAACTAAAATATATAAGATTCAATTCAGTCGACTCGCGTTATAACGACTTTTGGAGAAGAAACGATCGACTTTCATATAAGATAATGTTATTTCACATTCGAGATATAACGACCATGAAGGAACGTCACTCTTGATATACCCGCACAACGAATCGGGTCCCGACGAGTAAGGGTTGTCTCAATTCTGCAATTCGGAATGTTCCATTTATCTGGCGCCATACATTTGGTGAAAAGGTTTCCGTTTTTACATGAATGGTTAGCTCATAGTCTTTCGTGTCCTTTCAAAGATGCACCTGAACATACATTTACCAAGTTGTATTAACTAAATTGTATAAGATTCAATTCAAAGCGCAGTCCACTAGCGTTATAATGACTTGGCGCATCATAACGACTTTCAGAAAAGAACTGAATGACTTCCATTTAAGATAATGTTATTTCATATTTGAGATATATAACGATCATGAAGGGACCCTTGATGAAGATCCGCATAACCAATATGATCCCGACGGATAAGGATTAAAAGAAAAAAAATCCATCTCTTAGAAATAGAATATTCTGTCCTCTCACACTTTGCACGTGGCAAGAGTACAATTATATATGAATGAAATGCATTCTAGATAATTATACAATAATTGCGTAAATTATTCAATTTTAATGTCTTATTTCATCTAAAAATTCTTATTGTATAATTAATATTTTACAGTAATAGTAGAATAGATTTAAAACTGCCACATAACATTTTAAAAAGGATATCCAGTCTCATTATTTTTAATTGGTTTCAATTTAAAACTTTTATTTCATATAAAAATCATATTTTATGTTATTTCATTTGAAAACAATGTTTCAGTCAAATTTAAAGAAAGGGTGAAATCTTTGAATATTATTAGTGTTTCTTTTGATACAGCATCTATTTGAAATAACGACACAAAAATTGAATTCCAGATGAGATTCTTAAGTCATTTTTCTTCGAAGCTATTTCCAAATTTTAAAAATTCAGAGTACAGTAATGAATGTGTGGTAACTTCAAAGAATCATAAATAATGCGTAAGGAGGCGGGGAGGATTAGTGTCTAGGATTTTCTGCGTACAGTTTAAAATTAATACTTGGAAATTTGCAACGTCTCGAGAATACTTGCAACATTCTTAAAGTGGCAGAAGACATTATTACGAAGAAAAGCTCATTAAATCTCAAATATTTTATCAAACAATTCCTTTTTGCTGATCCAATATCTTACATTTAATATGATTTGAATGTATATTTGTCGATATAAGATCCTCTTTTACATAATGTTTATTTTAGTTGCATAATTTTGAAAAACGTATATGAAATTTTGATTATTTATCACAAAAGATGTAAATGTTAGGGGATATGATAATAGTAACATAGAATATTTATTTTCACAGAGTAAATTATTGTGTTTGATGCTTCAGTTCATCATTCTGACCGGTCGTGAAACTGAAACGCAAGTAATATTTTATGCTATTGTCTGTCTGGCACCATTCGTTTTCTGTACCAAAAGACACATAATTTTTGGAAAAAATAATTTTCGTGTAAAAGATGTTGCATTAAGCCGGAAAGTAGCGGTATGGCCTTGTACCAACAATGATTACTTTGTAGACACCTTTTTTTCTTTTTCTTCTAAAACTCGAAATTATGATTTTCTGCTTGCACATGGGGCCACAAAGATGCCTGAAGAAAAGTAAAAGGGAAAAAAAAACACAGTTGTCCGTTTGTTTTTTTGTCTCATTAAATTTTCATGTGTTGAAGGAACGCGAAGAAATTGCTCGTCAGCAAAATATGGTATAATTTTCGGAAATTTAAATTATGTAACTTGATTAATCAAGCATTTGCCATTATTAGTGTTTGAATACTATTTCTTAATGCTTGATACTAAAAAAAAACTGATGGCGGCCAGTGGCTGGTAAACCCAAAAAAGTTATTCGCCACTTTGAAACTGTTGGTCGCTACTTTGAATCATGTTTTAAACCAATCCCGCCTCCCTAACTGCGGTTTCAATTTTGCATAGAAACGTATGCCTCATTCCTCAAACTACACTTAGTCACAAAATTACAGTTATTTTGAAAGAAATAATAATAAATAACAAAACTTTTCTAGTTGCCAACTTTGGCGACCCACATAACATTTTGTAGTCGCCAAATAAAAATTTACAGTCGCAAATGGCGAGTGGCGAACGCTAGTCTCGGCCTTTGTCTTTCTATAACTAAAATTTAAAAAAAAAAATCTTACTATATGATTATTTTTCTGCTTTGAAATTTCACGGCACGGTACCGCTAAGTAGCTTTTAATTTTACAACTATGGTGGAAGTACGTGTTTCTTTGTTACCCAAATTTCGTTGTACGTCATGAATAAGGTGCTGCTTTCTTTTTAGTTGGGGCTCGCTCAGCGTTTGACTTTGAAAACTCTAAAAATAAATTTACAATTGCAAAAAAAAAAAAAAAAGAAAAAGAAAATCAGTTGAATTATTGACAATTTACCATATAGAGTTACTCAAGTTTTTCTTTTTTTTTGTGAGACATATTTTTCAATTTCTAAAACTTTAGTTCTGCATTATAATCATTTTCTAAATAAACATTTAATATTTCAAGAAACTTGATTTCTTTAACGAATTAGATTTGTATATGGACGAAATCTACATTGATTCCTGAAATAACTGACAGAGGATTAAGGAGGTCTGGAGGATAATCTTTTTTCAGGTCATCGGTTATAGACGAATGTATAAGTCATTTTTTTCCCCAACAAACATAGGTGGCTACGGTGAAAACTCTAAAAAAGAATCCCACTCCAGTAAGAAACAAAAAAAAAAGTTTCATCAAGCAATTATTCCCTTAAATTCACACACACATAGCAGTTAAAAAAATTCATTAATGAATACACAATTCTGTATCTCAGGACCAGACTGAAGCAAATCCAAAAAATGGCAATTTTCAGATATTTTTCAATTGTACGAAAACTAACAAATAAAGGATAAAGCATGCATATTTTTTTAATACTAATAATCATGTTTTGTAGCCTAATTCATATAACAGCTTTGTAGGCAACGAAATCATTAAGACTCCCAAGATAAACAAATATCGGCAAAACAATAGTAGTTTGAGACGGAAGTGACCCGAGATATTTTTTTTTCTGTTGTATACTTTTGACGCAATTACGCTCATATTTACACAGATTAACATTTCTCTATTGGCGATTTATCACCGTTGTCCCGATTGTTCACTGTATGTTTACATTTTCATTGACTTTGAAGTAATTATGCATATTTTGCAGCAATTAGCTGCTTCGTCCTGTGCGTGTTTGTCATTCCGTTTGTTTATCCAACAATTTCACTCTACTTTTGATCTTGCAAAACTTCTTTTTCCCGTATGCACTCCGTCTGTCCAACAACCGTTCAATAATTCAATTCATTGATTCATTCCCTTATTTGCCTGTGATGTAATACATGGGTTTTACTGCAACCAATCCTTTTCGCTGCGTTTGTGTTTCAGCTCCCAACTACTTTATATACTTTGATATTTGCCTTTGATGTAATGGCATGCATTTTATACCAATCTAGAATTTCTTTGTAGTCATTTTGTTGATTTTATATTGATGTATATTTTGATTATTTATGTATTTCGGTGCAGATATAGCCTATTCTCTATATGTTACATTTTCGCGTCAACAGAAAAGATTGTTTAAAGCAAGTACAGTGGCGTCCCAGTAATCCGAACTTCTGAGAACCGATAGGCCCTCTTATCCGAAACACAGTCAAAAAAACTAAGGCTGCAAAAAAAAACCCCACTTGATACTAATTTGTACATTTCTGAAAATTACAACATAATTCTGAGTTAGGCAATATACCAAAGTACGGTTGCTAGTTAAATTATTAGACAAATTCAAATTTTTTCGTAATTACACGTGTAACACTTAGTCTGTAAAATTCTGTTTTTTTTTTTTTTACATATTTAGTGATTTTTTTATTTGCAATGGTGACATTTTCTAGTTAAAACGAAATAACGCATGCAGTTATAGGACCAACATCAAATTGAAAAAGAAAGAAAAAAAATCCTTTTTTACAATCCTGCACTGTATAATGCTGAAAAAGGCTGTATATTACACAAAATATGGCTAATAGTAGAGATGAAATTTGCGAGTATTTTTATGATGCTAAAGTTTAAAGGAAAGATACGATAAATATTTTGCTTTTTAACGAGACGCGTAATTAGTATTGCAGAGTATTTTGTAAAAAAATCCATGTTCGCATAAAGAAGTTATGAAAACAAAGATTTTAAGTCGATTTAATTAAAACATTTGGGATTGCTCTAACTAGCAGCTTTATTAAAAAATTTATTCAGTTTTCAAAAAACAAGAACGCATGTTTTATTTTCATTAGCTAATTTTGAGATTTATTAATGAAAAATCAAAAGGACAATTGGGAAAAGGTTGAAGTTATTAATGCATTATTTTCTTTATTATACTTCTGAAAAATAGAAATTAATGATTATACACGACACTTGCTAATGAATTTACATTTTAATTTATACTAATTATAGGAGAGCTAGCAAAACTTCATTTTATATCTTTATCTAACAATTTTACTGTTCAAATAAATTTACTTTGTTTTAGTGAAAGTTATAATTGTAATCTGTAAGCAAAATATAGCGTATAGTTGAGTAACGGAGGCAATTTAGAATATTTTGTTGTGAGATTGTTGTAATGCTTGTTAAAGAAGTAAATGATTTTGTCAACATTTGTTTTATGTCCACTTTGTAACACGTGGCTATGATTTTATTGGATAAAGGCAAATCCTTTCTCTTTATCTAATAGAATAAGCCAATATAATTGTCGAAATTTTCGAACTACTTTTATTCCAGAGATACTACCGAAAAACTGGCTGCTCCGATAGGTATAGATAGATAATTATAGAGATAGACATTGGTTGAAAAATACATACAGATAGATTAAAATTTTTATTCTGCCTCCCAACTTTCTTAAGCATTGCAAAGAAGCCGCCGAAGGAGCCACTCAACATAAAAAGGAAAATGGATAAAACTGAATTGAATGTCTGCTGAAACGGCTAGTAATTCATCTTAACATCAAACATTTGTCATTATTAGTGTTTGAATACCCTTTCTATAACTTACATTGAAAAAAAAAAATCCCACGAGTCTTATTATGTGAGAATTTTTATATTCTATTAAGGGGACCCGAAACGTTTTTGGGTGAAAAATTTTTTTCTTTATTTTTTAAATTAAAATTAGAACTCTTCCTGGATCATTTGCTGTAAAAATTATGTAAATCTGAGCATTCTAAGTACTTGAAATGATTTTTTGAAAGTTGCGAGTCTATCGAAATTGTTTTTTTTTTTTTTTGCTTTGCAAGGGGTGCACTTTACCCTTCCTTGTGTTTTCGAGTTTATTTCGATATACAGACTATCGATGGTAGTGACATTTAACAATCGATGGCATTCATAGCATGGAAATATCGAACTAAGAGAACAAAAAGCCCGGGAATAGCGGGAAATTTGAACTTCTGGATTAAATCGGTTCTCCTGAAAAGTTGCATTTTTGCCTCTTTCGGAACCGTTTTCTGGAAAACGGCTAAATGAATCAATATACTTTTTTTTGCATATGATTTGGCTATATTAGGCCTATATTGACAACCAAGGGTTTTTCAAAATTTTGAAAACAACCTACAAAAAACAATTTTTTTCAATGTTGTGTATTCACTACGAAAAGTTTTTAGCTGACCAGATTTTTATAAAGTGAAATTTCTAAATATCTTTGGTTGTGAATTCATTATAAGATGTGACAAATAAAATAAAAAAAGATCAATAAAATCTTGAATGGATTATGAGAAAAATGTCCCGGAAGTTATGAAATTGTAAAAAACTTTGATATTGAATAAAAAAATAAATATTCAATATTTTTGGATACAATTTGGTCTACATATAGAGAAAGACCTACTTAAAAAATAAAAAAAACCGCGAAGCAAAATTCCCTATGGCTGAGGAGTAACGCTTGAAGAAAGTTGACTACAAATTGGCCGATTCAAAACGGTCCGGGTCCCCTTAAGAGTGTAGCCGGATAATAAGGTTTTATAATATCTTATGGGTTATGTGTAAAAATGTCACTGCTTATTTACTGTTTTCTTAATAATAGTACTTGACTTTTGGTAAGAAACAGAACTACTAGCACTATTTGAAACAGCAAAACTTTACTGCTAAGCATGTGCATAAATATAATATTGACATAAATTTGTAGTTTAAAACCTCCTTTGAAGTTTCCCATATTAACGGCTATCAATCAATAGTTTTAATTTTTCCAAGTGTAATCTTTTAATTGACTAAATGTGTGCGAATTAATTTCTTTTGAAGCTTCTGTATTAATTTTCTGAATAGTCTAACACGAATGGAGAGCATTAATACCAGAGAAAATATTCTAAGAAAATGAATTTGAATGGCTGAGAATGAAATTCGGGATGAGTTGTGTAATTAACTGATTAAGGATCGTTCTTTAGGATGTCTTCCCAGACAGCAGAAGCTATGAATCAATGAAAAGTTCTTCCTGTTAACGGCTCGGAAGCAACTGAATCTCTTGCATCAAAGATTCTTCCGCGGGGGTGGGTTTGTCACTTTATGCTCAGGTATTCGTAGCTGAAAGAGAATTCGGAGCATAACGATTATCATCTTGTAGGAAAGTATGCGACGGTGGAAGCTGTGCTGAAGTGGAAAATGAATTTGGCGACAAAAGATGCCTGATTCGCAAAATTATCAAAAATGCTAAAATTTAAGGACCTGGATTGTTCCGCAATTTTAATTCATGGTATGAAATTACTGCATTGAATAATTTCGTAAATTTTTGTTTCTGTGATCATTCACATGCAGCTGAATGGGTTCTGTCGGAAATTTTGATTTTATTTGCTTGAAAATTCTATAGTTATGAATTTATAAATAAGTTTATTGAATTTGAAAATCATATTGCGTTAACATTTCTTAAAACATGTATCACTCTAAATCTTACTACAATTAAGTAAATTATTGAGTTTAACATATTTCTTAAGAACTAGTAAACTCAAAAAAGTGGCTGTTTATAATTTGATTTATTAATTCAAATTTAATGACAATTTTAGAAATGTATAGCTTAAGTTTTGGTCTTTTGACATGATAAAGGAAAAAAAATATTTAAGAATTGGTGCCTACGGTCTTCTAGTACTATTGTAGTATGAAGTAAAATTTTATGCTACTTTTCTATAAAAATATTTTTCTTTTTACGCGGTTTTATTTAATTTTATTTGTCACGGAAGTTTGTTACGCGGTTTTAGACATAAATTATCTTCAAACTTTACACACAAGTATATCTTCCGAAGACAATACAATATTCCATCCGTATTCCATAACGTTAAATAGGAAAAAAATTAATCATTTTGGCTCTGAGAAAATTATCAGAGTTGTTATTTGTCGAATGGCAACGATAGCTTTGTTTGGATAATGCAACGAAGAGTTTTAACTTGATTTGTAGCCGAGTCTGTGGAGCAGGGTTATAGCGTTGGTTTGCTGCACCGGAGCTCGTCAGTTCTAAACCTGTTCCTGGTCTCATCCATTCCATTGAATTTGATTTGTCGCGGAAGTTTTTTACACAGTTTTGGAGCACTATTACTGCATTTTAGTTTCTTTTTTGAAATGAAACCGTGTAACTTCAAACATTTTTTAGAAATTTAATATATTATACGAACATGAAAGCATATCGAATGGATTAACAATTATTAGAAAATTAAGATAAAAATTGTTACAGTTGTAACGCTATACATTTATTATTAAGTAGCAATATGTAAAAAAATAAATTTTTGTTACGCATATTTCTCAGAACCATTCGCGTGAATTATAATAATATTTAGGGTGAAGCATGGCGAACCCGACCGACACAAATCATTAAAGGTTTGATTTGGCCTTCTGTGAGTTTTGTAACTATTTCACTGCCCCGGATTAGCTAGCTTGGAGCACCATTATTCAAGCACAAAATTACGATGAGTAAATATGTTTTATTATAATTAGCATATTCATTTCATAGGGATGGAAAACTTGAACATGCATAGAGGAATATTTTGATAAAGATCCGCAATTTTGAGGTTGGTTTTCATTTGTAGCGCATAATAAAAGGTTGAATTATATTTAAAAAATAGTATATTGATCAGTAAGAAGCTGGGTAGATTATGTAAATTTGGTACAAAGTTGTTTTACGCAATGCGAGAGTAAGTCCAATATTACTTACTTTTCATTCTAGTTTTATTAAACAAAGTAGGTGGCGCTCGCATGCACATCTGTTGAAGTTTGCACACCTGTGTGCAGTGTAATCAAGATCGCGTTAGTTATCGTCTAGCTACAACAATATCAGCATGTCAGCCCCACGATCAGATTGCACCAAAGAGTAGCCAAGAGGAGTGATTTAATTATTGTGATCAGAGGGTGTGAAAATTCTGAAATTCACCGGAGATTTTTACCACAATACTGGGGGTTTGGGGCCCTGCAACTCTGATTTCACCCCTACAGACTTCAACCACTTTGGAACGCTCAAGAAAGCTTTAATAGATTATATGTTTGCCTCAGACATGGACGTTCGCAATGCGGTGCAGAATGGCTTCAAGACCAAACGAGAACCGGGAAAGCATACAGAAGTTTATCGCTCACTAGATTAAGTGCATTACTCAATATGAAAATATATTGGTGGCTATAATGAAAAATAATATATCATTTGTACAATTATGTTGTTTAATAAAGTTGTAGAATTAAAAATGTGAAAACGTAAATAATTTTTTATTTACCCTAGCATAAAGAGTAAAGCAGTAAACGCGAATGCTCCAAGCCAGTTTGTAACAGAACATATATTTTTTTTAAATTATAATAATAGAACTTTTTCTTTTTGCTTGTACGAACTGCATTAAATGTGTATTGACTTTTTATGCTATATCGCAGTCTGAAAACAAAAATCTTTTCCCAAGTTAGCAAACATGATTAACTTTCCTGGAACTAAAAAAAAAAAAAAAAGATAAATCTCGTGCTTTCATTTTTTAATAATATTTCCTGCAACATAATATTAAATAGGTATTTCAACAATGAATTACTTCGGAGAAAGTGTAGCCTAATTTTCTTTGTAATAATAAAATATAAATAAATTGTAAATATTTGTCTCATTAAGTTGGGGAGAATACCACAAGCTGAATTTAATATCGGCAGAGCTTAATTACGCTTTAGATTTTAAGAAGAATATATGATCTATGTTTAGAATTAATCTTGGGCCTTTTTTCTTTTAAAATACATCTATGTAGTCTGAACGATTTCATACATTTTTTTAAAAATTATTAATGAGCAGTTACATTTATAAAGTTTTGCTTAGTTTAATAAATCTGAATTTTGTTTCTGTACCTTTTAGTTAGAACTTCCATTTTGATAAACTCCTCATTAGAAACAGATTAAGTTATTTCAGGTTCATTAGAAATGTGTAATATTTAGGAAAGAGAGCGTTTCTATAAAGCCATTTTGACATTGAAATAGACGCGAAAATTTATTCCAAACAATCTATAAAATTACTTCAGTATTATCAGTTTGATTAAAATTTATTATCATAAAAATATAGGTCTGAGTGCTAATTTTCGTGTACTTTTTAACTTTACGACTTTTTCTGTAACTTTTAAATGAACTTTTAACTACACTTGTTCTTTGATATTCGGAAACCCCGTGGTAAAATCACACATTTTACGTAATTGTGTTCGCAATTATATAAAATGCGTGGCTCAATTTCAGAAAAAGATGTGTGAGTGAGTGTTTTTGTTACCGATTTACCGTTTCTGTTTCATGTTGGCTTTGATATTAAACTAAAAATATTCGACTATTATTCTAAACATTTGACTAATATGTTTGAATAAACCAACTTAACTAAAATATTTGAAGTTATGAAGGAAAAATTATTTGATGCTTTAAACGAAGACTGTTCTGCTAAAACAAAGAATAATCTTTATTTAAGCTCCTTACGCTGTACATATGAAAGTTTTCGTGTTTGTATCATTAATGCTGGGAGGAATTTTTATGAATATGGACTTTTAAACTTGTACTTAACAAGTATATATTTAAAAATAGGGACGGAACTTCAATTTTTAATGCATGCTCAGAATAAAAGCCATAAATAATTGAAGGGTCCACTGGAAAAACGACCTAAATCACATACTACTTTGAAATTTGCTTTATGTTTTATTGAATTATTTTATAACATAAATGTTAATTTTAACTATACGAGCCTACTTTTCCGTAACACCCAAATTCAAATTTATAATACATATATTTATAATACATAATTTATATTCATTTATAATACACAATTTATAATAAAACATAAAGCAAATTTCAAAAAGTAGTATGTGACTTAGGTCGTTTTTCCAGTGGACCCTTCAATTAAAAAATGCCCCAGACATATATGAATACTTACTTCAAAAATACTAGTTTTTTTTCATAACCTTGCAAAATCCAGGTTATTTCTGGTGTTATCGTATTTAAATCAATTTTTTAAACCCAAATTAATCCAGTGTGTCGGCATAAGATTAACTACGCATGTCTTCAAATTATAGGTTAGTTCTTGTCAGAACAAGTTTTGATGCTTCTAAAATACCAACTTTAAAGTTTCTAAAATAATGTTGCGTTAACACCGTCAACTCGCATAAAAAAATACTTCTGATACTGATGTATAATTTTGTTTAAATTTGATACAATACTGTTACTTTTTGTTTTGTTTCTTAAATAAAACACATGTAAAATGCCGTTACATATTTTAATTAACTCACCGAGAGCATAGTTAATGTGAGGATTGACATTCCATATCATAGGCAAAATTTTTTTAAGTCCAGCGAATGGTCTGACAAATTAATAAAAATTTTCTGAAAAAAAAAAAAGTCTCGTTCCAATTCAAAAGTCATTTGATTTTTTCCCCTCAAAACAAGGCCGTAGGCAGGGGGGGGCGGCCGACGGGCCCGAGCCCCCCCCCCCCCCCCCCAAATACTTTCGAAATTTTTAACTTGTCTGAAAAAAAAAAATGTAACAAAAAAAAAAAAATTTTTGTTCCTCAAACCAATCTGTTCAGGAGCGTGAAGGGGGGGGGGGGGGGGTAGGTTCTCTGTTTTACAAATGGGGAAACGACAGGACGGCGCTTCAAAAATCCAGGGTCTATAAACCAGAACTCAAAATAAGATGTTTTCCTTCAATTCTAAAGACGGTAAGCCCCCCGTGTCGTGTCATCAACAGATAACGGAATGATTCCTTGCCTAAGGGCTACATATGGTTCTAATCACCCGACCACACAACAAGAACAGCAAATGTACTGATCTTTTTGGCAAAATGCAAGCCACCACATCTGCCATAAATATACGTACAACAGTTAGGTGCTTTGTCCATCCTTGCCCGAAGGTTACATTCGTGGAAATGGCGACTCTTTTAAAACTACCCACATTGTGGAAGTAGAAGATAAAGGAACTTTCAGAGCTAATGCCTAAATGGACCCCCTCGTCTACTACTACGATTGCGGGATGTGGATGTTTGTGCTGTTATTGCTGGGACAAATCTTTATTTTTTGTCTTTTCTTTTTTAAACTAGCAATTCGTAAAATCGAATCAACATCGAAACGCTTCCGACAAGGGGGGGGGGGGAGGCGAGGAGAGGGTTCTTGCCCCCTTGACCTTGCCTTGCAGACATAGGCAGTTGGGAATTTAGTGGGCTCGTGTGCTCTTGCAAAAGTCTTCCTTTGCTTGCCTGCGTACAAATTTTGATTATGAGTAAAAGAAAAGGTAAATTATTTTGTCTTATTTTGGGAAGAAACCCTGTAGAAATGTAGCAGAAAAGGTATGATTATTTTTATGTATTTTTCAAACTAATATTTTAGCTGCCCCTCTTTTTTTTTTTTGCAGTTTTAGTTACAACTTTCTATTTTCTTCCTCACATGCTGAGAAACTGCATATTAATCTTTCTTTTTTCGTTTTTTAACTTCATAGGGGATGATGTCACACTACTTCGAGGGAGGGGGGGGGGAGAGGGGTTCGAGCAATTTTGACAAGAAGTGTGACATTACACATTTTGATTTCTATAAAAACATGTAAAAAATCAGCTGATTAAACTTATTTTTGAAGTTTTCTTATTTTCATAATTTGATTTTAAAGTTTCATTGATTTCATTTTATATTGAAAATACCGCTGCTTATTAAGGTTTGAACTTACTTCTAGTTAAAATTTTAAAAGAAAGTCTTAGGTATTTACTTTTAAGATAAATAAGTGCGGGTGTTTTTTTAGAATTCAATTAATTATTATTATTTTTTTTTTGCTATTATGCACTAATTATCTTTTTTTCTATTTTAACCTTAATCTCATTTTATACCAATTAAGCCCACGTGTAATCATTATTATTGTTATGCTCACAAATGTCATTAAAAGTTAAAAAATAAAATTAAAAATTTGATTCTTTAACGTAAGTACCTTATTTCTGAACTGCAACACTGCAAGTACATGTGCTCATGTAATATAGCGTGATATGTGACAAAGGGAGTAGGGCGTGTTGGAGAGTGATATCTTGTGACAAAGGGGGGAGGGGGATCAAATATATTGAAAGAAAGTGTGAAAGTTTATGAATGGTCCCATAGAGCGTTTACAATAACATTGCGAAGGTGAAAAATACCGCGACAAAATTACTCGTATAGTTTTACTTAGCCTAGTCATAAATTTACATTAAACAAAAAAGATCTTGATTGGTTCTTATTATATCGCTCATGGGCTGCAATAGTGGCACAACTCAAAAAAACTCGCGTTTCGGACTAAGAACAGATTGTAAATATAAAATACACATTTTTTTCAGCAGCAATACTAGCATAACTTATAATTCAATATTAGGCCTTTCGATTTAATAATAACTAAAGCATTTCTTTTATGTTTTTTCCTTAGCAATGAAAAGTTTAAACCCACTTATCTCAAAACATGATTTTTTGAGCTGTGCCGTAATTGCAGCCCATGAGCGATATGTATAATTTTGGAAGTGCTTTATAATTGTCCACGACTGCAAATCAAAGTTATACAGCTTTTTTTTTGACTTCAAACTTAAAAAAAACAAGAAGTTCCGTCTAGAACTATACGAGCTTACTTTCCCGTATGCACCGAATTCAAATTTATAATCTACCTATCTATCTCTCTGTCTTTCTCGTCTAGCTTTAGTTCTTAATTGCTTCAAATATACCTTTTTCAACGGTTAATACATATTCATTCAATCATTCATTTATTAAGTCATTCATGTATTTATTCACTCATTTATTCATTCTTTCTTTTGCTTATTCATTTAATCATTCATTAATTAAAAAATATTCTTGAAAATCCCGATAAAAAAAATTTTGTAGGAAAATAGGCTCGTTAGTTCTGGATGAACTTTCTATTAGTACATATTCTACTCCATAAGAGCTTTCCGATAAAGTTTGTTCCAAGCAAATCGGTCCGTTAGATCAGGAATTATATAGGATTGAAATTTCCCCGTAGGCGGTATGTTAATTTTTTTTGAACCGTTCAAAAATGAACAAAAGTTGTTCAAATCAATATTTCACGCCAAGAACTTCTTCCGGTGAGCTTGTTCATGGGAACTTGGATCTTGTACCCAGAGTTTACGTAATTTGCTTCATTTTCACCCATAGGTGCTAATGTTAAAATTTTTTGAACTGTTCAAAATTGAACAAAAAATTGTTCAAATCAAAAAGTGAAATGTGGAAATGAGATGTTCTCGCCGAGATCTTTGGAATGCAAAAAGAATTTTTCCAATCTGACAATTCGTTCAAAAGTTATTAGGGGGGACAGACCGACAGACAGAGACAGACACACTTTTTTCCCATCTCAAAACCCTACTTTCAAATTTTTTATTTTTCAATTTTTATTTAATTACTTAACTTATTTTTGGCTTTTCTTGATTTCTAACGATATTTTCACGATACATTAAGCCTTCTTTCATGCTTTATTATTATTTTTTTTTACTTTTACGGGAAAGTAGGCTAAAAAGGAGTTTGCAGCATTTAGGTTAAAGAAAAAGAAAACATCCAGTTTTTAATTATTTACATTTAGTTATGACAAAATATGGAAGGCTTGAAACTTGAGAATAAGTATTAATTGCTTAAATTGTCAAAACTAAAACGGAATAGAAAGTAATTAATTCTCAAAACAACGTATGTTTTCTGTTAACTCTCTCTCATCTTTTTTTTTTGAAGTAATACTTCTGGGGGCGAAATTGAAAATATATTCTCATCATGCAACATGCAACCAGTGTTTCTTTCAGGCATCTCTCCGGGGAGGGGGGGCACTGCCCCCTCAGAGATAACCAACTGCCCCCCCCCCCCAGAGAAAAAAATTCAGATCACAGATTTTAAAAAAAATGAAAGAAAAGAGAGATTACAATTTTAGGACTTCAGTTTCAGAAACACTTTTAGGGAAAAGACATCAAACACTGTTACTAGCAACACCAAAAGTAGCCCAAAAGATAAGAATTTATTTTGAAGAATTTGCGGGGGAAGACAAACCAAACTCCCTTCTGCTTCCTCTAAAATTACTAAAGAATCTCGAAATTGCATTGTTAGGCAGTTTTCAAAAAGTTTCCTGGGGAGAGCCCTCGATCCAGTCTATGCCTCCAGTAACATTGACAAAGATAGACTGAAACTTCATTTTTAAGACTGCAGTTTCGAAACTTTTCTTTGGGGAGAACTTCTGAAACTCCTTCCTCTAACGTCCCGAAAGGGCATAAAATTGCATTCTCAGGAGCTAAATTGCGAAAAAATTCCGGGGGAAAAACCCCCGGACCCCCCTTTCAGAGATAGTCAAAACGTTATGGTTGTAAGATCAGTTTCAAAAATTTAAGATAAGAAGCCGAAGCCCCCAAAAAACACTGCCCTAACTTCACCAAAGATAGTCTAAAATGCACCTACTGTACATGGTATCAAAAATCTATCATATACTGTGACGTCATAAATTTTTTAAATCAAACGAAATATGGTTTACAAAAGGCCGTATCCAGAGGGGGAGGCCCCCCCCCCCCGGAATTTTTCGCAATGTAGCATGTATATTCCTCCCTGAAACTTTCCTCAACATAAGTGTTTCAAAGTTAGGGCCCCCCCCGAAAAAAATTTCTGGCTACGGCCTTGCCTCAAAACTATATAAACTGTCCAAAATGGTGTCGAGATCGACCAAAAATCGGCATGAGATCGACCGGTCGATCGCGATCGACGGGTTGCCGACCACTGGTTTAAAATAAGAACTTCTCTCTAGAACTGTACGAGCTTACTTCTCCGTATACACGAATATCAAATTCATAATCTAGCTATCTTTCTTTCTCATTTTGCTTTAGCTCATAATTACTTCAAATGTACCTTTTTCAGTGGTTTATACATATTTATTCACTCGCTCATTATTCATTCAGAAATATCTTAAAAAACCCAGATCATAAAATTTCGTGGAAAATAAGCTTGTTTAGTTCTGGATGAATTTGGTATCTGTACTACGTCATAAGATCTTTCCGGTAATGTTTGTTCCAAGTAAATCCGTCAGTTAGATCGAGATTTATATAGGATTCAAATTTCCCCGTAGGCGCTAATGTAAATTTTTTTTTGAACTGATCAAAATTGAACAAAAGTTGTTCAAATCAAAAAATATTTCAATCCGAGAGCTCCTTTGAACTTGTATCTTATGCCCAGAATTTACATAATATTGCTTCATTTTTGCTCATATGCGCTGATGTAAAGATTTTTGAGCGGTTCAGAATTGAACGAAAAAGAGTTCAAATGAAAAAATAAAATATGGAAATGATATATATGTTGTCGCTGAGATCTTTGGAATGCAAATAAATAAATAAATAAATAAATAAATAAATAAATAAATAAAAAATGTCCGAATTGGACAATTTTTTCAAAAGTTATTAGGGTGAAGGGGGCAGGCACATCAACAGACCGACACACACATTTTCCTCATCTCAAAACCCTAATTTTGAATTTTTTATTGTTCAATATTTTTTTAATTACTTATTTTATTTTTGACTTTTAACGATATTTTGCGATACGTTAAGTTTTTATCGTTTTTTTTCCCTTTCTTTTTTCCTATTTTTTCGCGAAAGTAGGCTAAAAATGAGGATTTTTGTAGTTCTTTTAAGGTCTGATTTCCTTTTGAGCACTCATGTTTATGGAGGCTGCAAATTTACGTAGAAAACGAGAAGTTTGTCGCTAAATGAGGCTACTTTCCCGTGTACCAGTATATCGAATGCGTAAAACTCTCTTGCTCTCTTCCTTAGGTGAAGTTTTCGGTTTTCATTAATATTATTTTCTATTTCTTAAAAGTAAAAAAGATTCTGAAATCTGCAATTTTTTTATTTTTCGATACTAAAAGATTATTTTTAGTGTTGCTGGTTTAGTTAGACAATACAAAGTCCCCTTTAGAACTACACGAACACACTTTCCCGTGTGCCAATACCAAATTTGTATCTCTCAGTATATTTCATGAAGCGTAAGTTTTTAATTATTTCCAATATACCTTTCAACGGTTAACCCACTTAATATCAAAATGTAATAAATGTTTTTAATGCAGAAAAAAGAAAACTAATACCAGTTTTGTAAAATATATCAAATTCATTCTCGCACGCTTTTGGATATTAATTATATTTCAGTAATTTCCCATCTATCAATATTTTTAATAGGAGAATTTTTAAAACCAAATATTTTTTTAACATGTAGGGAAACATGTAGTTTTACACACATACACAATATGTAGGAATTTCAGCAAAAATTCTTTCCGGTACGAACAACACGCTTCTGAAGAAGTAAATAAATATAAAGAGAGAGAGAGAGAGAGAGCTGTTTTTATGAAAACGGTTTTATGAAAACAGTTTTTATGAAATATTATAAACACTCTTAATGTTAAGCCGAATATATAAAACCTGCAATCATTTCATTTCACTCAGAAAAAATAAATAAATCAATAATAAAAATCGTTGCCAAAGAAGGAAAGGAAATGTTTATATTAAAAATTAAACATGAAAATAAAATTTCATCCGAATAGTAATTTGCACAAAAATCGTCTGTGGCTTTTATTATGCGTGAAAAATGTAAACATTCTCATATTATGTGTGACATTACTCTTCATTATGATCAGTTAATAAGTCTACATTTTTGTAAATGTTAAAATTAAGGAAAAGCATAGAACGACAGATACGTTTTTTTTTTCAATCATTATTATTATTTTTTGGTTTTTAAAGATATGTTTAGGTTACACTAAAACTTCCATCTTTTTTTTTTTTTTACTTTCACAATACGTTAGGAAAAAAGAGTTTGAATTTTTCCGTAGGCGTTAATAATAAAATTTTTTGAACTGCTCAAACAAATGCCGTCAAAACAATTTTAAAAATCTGATTTCTGCACCACATGACTTCCTTATACGCCTATTCAACAATGTATATTTTTTGTGATATCTCATTATAAATTTTATATTTATTTTGGAATAAATTGATGCTAACATTAAGATACCTTTAATTGCTGAAAAAATGCTTTCAAAATAAGGAAAAAAAGAAATCTGATTTCTGCACCACATGACTTCCTTGCGCGCCTTTTGGTTCATATATACCTTGTATATATTTTTTAATAGATAAAAGAATGTGTCGCAGATAACAGGTTAAGGCTCAATGCACACGGACGATGCGGTTGCGGTCAGGCACCCGCCGCTCGTATGAGTTGGCCCGTTTAACTCAACGTACTACTGGATCGTAACGACGGCCACTGACCATGCCGCTCGTGTGAGTCTGCCCATTTAACTTAATGTACTACTGCGCCGGAGCTGCCGTGCCTGACCGCAACCGGATAGCCCGTGCGCATCGAGTCTAGTAACAATTTTAAAAAATAAATAGGCTACACTCACCAAAATATTTTTTTGAAACTCTAGCTCAATCGATGCTTTTTACTAAGAAAATAGCATTAAAAAACCATTTTATTAAGCATTGTCTACCACTTTTCTAGGAAATCACTCAAAATGTCACAAACGAATTTACTCGAGATTGAGAAAATAGTTCAGGTTGTTTGAAATATAGCTTCTAAATTTTCTTTTCATTCAACTCGTAACCTTTATAATCACATTTCCTCTAGAGTTCTATTTTTTTTGGAACAATTAACTTCAAAAGTCCTTTCTTTGTTCGACGAAAAGAGGTAACAACGCATGTCAAAAGAAAAAATGTCCAGTCAATTCTCTTAACCTAATTTTGTGTGAAGGGGTAAGAAAAAGAAAATAAAGTTTCATTCAACAGGTAAAGTTTGTTCTTAGGAAGTTTAGATGCAAGGAAAGAATTTCCAAGCTCTTCCTTTTGTTTTAGCATTTTATCAAAGGATTGAATTAATTTGCATTTCAGTAAAAAAAAAATAAATCTTCTTGCGGTTCAGATACACGAAGCAGAAATATGGCTGAAACTTTATTTATTTCAGTTCCAATGTTCAGATTATAACAACTGTAGACTGAACAATAACATAAAAGGGTGAACACAAAACAACACGTGTAAATACAATCAATAACTGCGTATGAATACATAATTTGTGTTTAGCCTCCAAGTAACTCTCCCATAGTAATATCTGATTGAATAATATTCGGTGTCTCCAAATTCCAAGAAATATTCCGCTGTTTAATTTTTTTAACGGTATTAAAATATCACGACGAGTGACTTGTCTGAGCAAATGGAGGAGTGAAATTTTCCTATGCACTGTATAAAACTATAGGGTCCATACATTTTACTAAATTATCAAGATGCGTCTAAGTATAGGGAAAGAAAGGAAATTTTTTATATAGCAGTACATAAGTTCCTGTGAAAACCCAAATAATGCTCGAGACTACTAGCTCTTTACCACTTTTTCGTTGTTAATAGTAAACCCTGCATTAAACTATTTTATTTTACGTAAGTAACTGTGTTCTCAATCGCATAAAATGTTCAAGAGGGGTTATTAATTACTAACCTAATAAAAGGGAGATACATCACACTGTTAGAAATTTCATCATGAAATTACGGTTAAATGACCGGCAGCAGTCTGTCCATCTAGTTCACCTTTAAATTTACGGTTTGGAACATTTTTCTATCTTTACGGGACCTAACCATTTCCAATTAACTTGGTTAAAAAGCCGTAAATACAAAAGTTTACGGTTTTATAACCATTTAAAAATGGTTTCAAGACAAAATTTTCACCGTTTTTGAACCATTTCGAGGCGTAGAATCTTCGAGGCGTAGAAACCGTATACGAAGCTTGCAGGACTCGAACCCCGAATGCGTGGTGTACAAGTCTTGCTCTCTATCCACTCGGCCACTGCCATCACGTAAAGCGGACGTTTATTTATGAATAAATCTTCTTTTCCAATTTTTTCTTGCGTTTTTTCAAAACAAGGATTTCTGAACTTGCGCGCAGTGTTGCTGCAAAACTATGTAAGTTTGCATTGCAAAAATTTTACCATACAGTCGTCTCAACATTATCTACAACTTAAAACCAGAAAAAGGTAACATTTACAAAAAAGAAATTTTTAGCTAGGAAAAATTATTACCGAATATTTGAAAAAAATTACATTTTAATAAGTTTACATTAATTTTAAAATTTAATTAAATCTTTTTGTAAATATTCTGGTTTTAGATTTTAAGTAATAGTACTATGAATGTATTTAAATTTGAAATTCTTTTTTCTATGCACATTTTCATATTTTATCATGCGCGCAAGTTATATTACTTATTTATTTCTACCGTTGTGATGTATTTGTAAGCTTGTCAATTAAAAAACTATTTATTAGTTTACAACTTAATTTTTTTATGCAACATATAATCCAATTTCTTTTTTGTATCTGAAAGCAATTTCATTTTTATTTCTTGCATATTACATAAGTTTTAAGGCTTTGCAATATAGCTACTTTTTCCGCATTTTCGACAAATTCAAAGGTATCCTACCCCCTTAAAATTGAGATTTCAGTTTTTGATTGGATCTAAATTTAGTTTTGGTCTAAATTTACTGTATATTGACGAAAATCATTTTATTTGCTGCAAAAATTTAAATACAAACAAGCTTCAGCAGCTCAAATGATGGGTTCGCTCATTCGTAAACTGTTTGGGAATCCGATGTCTCCAATTTTTGATTTACGTGTGTATGTGTTTCTATTTAGTATTCACTGCTTAAGCCACTTTTTTTTCTTCTTTTTTTATATACACATGCAGATTTTAACTGATAAATCCGTATTCCTATTTTAAAACAACGTACGACCGGTAAGGTTTCGCACCAAGATGGACGCCCGATTCTTATTGAGCGCTTGAAAATTACGGTTAGTTAAACGTTTCTTAGGATAAACAGATAATAAACGATTTTTTTCGCAACTAGCGGTTTGAGTACCATCTTTTTAATGGTTATTCAACTGTTGTCATTAAATATGGTAAAATAACAATCAAATAAATGGTTATTTTACTATTTTCCTACGGAAATTTTTAACAGTGCACTTAGCTTGATAGCTTAGTAATGTATCTGAATAATGGTAAAGAAATTAAACTTTCATGTAGCATGTGCTAATTAACAAAAAGTTCTTAAGATCCAATTAATGGTCGACATTACTAACTTATCAAGCTGCGTGAAGCATCTGATTAAGCGTAAGGAATGGAAACTTTTACACAGTGCCTCCATAAACAACAATGTACCATGAAAAAATTACTGCAAAAAATTACTAGATTGTCAAGGCTAATGGCTTGCCTATATACAGTGGAAAATTTAACCTTCATAGAGTATTCTTTAAGATCTTAAAGGTTCACATTATACAAAAATGCAAAACATGCAAACTTATTTAAAGATGAAACCGGAGTGTTTCATACATGTTCCGGAAAGTATAGAAGTTAAAAAGTTAACGGTGATAGAAAATTGCTCAAAACTTATGAACTAATGTGATCTGTAAGTGCAATGAACAAAATCACGATAATCCTGCATTACACCTTTTTGATCAGTTTAGAGGTCAACACTTATGAAAAGTGTAGTCAAAAAAATTCCGATGATTTTTTGAGCATAATTTACAGCTGACTTTTCTATCATTATTCTCGATAAATAATTTGCCACATATATTTAATGTATTGAACCACAAATATTTAACAATTAGATGCAACATATATGCTAACAAGACTTCACATGAACATCGATTATTTTTCAGAAGCTACTCGTGTGACCTATGAAAACAATCTCTCATGTACATGTTTCAGGTACCTATCATCAGAATGCATCCTTACCATTATGAGTAGTAAGAATGTAGCAAGATATTTTAGTTAAATAAGAAAAACAATAATGAGACACTTATATTTTTTTTGCTCCGTTTTGTTATGAACACAATGTAATCTCTAAATAAATTTGCAACATCTCAAACATTTCCCTGATCTGATTTTTATTTTGTCTTGAATGCATTGCTTCATTTGTGTTTGCACAAATAAAAATGTACATTTATGTTGTTTTCAAAACCTTAGAAAAAATAAAACAAAAGACCTCATGAATCATGCTGGATTCATTAAGATGATTTATGTTCTTTTGAACATAGAAGAAAACAGAAAATAAATGTATATGGTAAACACTGATGTCTCTAAAGCAAATTCAATTTATCAGACATATGACTCTTTTTTTTTTCTTTTCTTTTTGCTAGTGTCGGATATATGGTCAGAATTACTTTGAAAAACCGTTGCTTATAAAGCGAAACAAGGAATTTTGAAAAACAAAGGATTCAAATTGGTTTTGATTGAGCTTCTTTCTTCGCTGAAACTTGCATATAAATGATCTGTCTGAACGCAAGATTTGAATAATTATATTATTTTACTGCATACGGGTTGCATAATTCAAAAAATAATCGCTTTTCGTTTTAAATTTTCGGAACAGGTAAGGTTTAAAGCTTTTATTTTTATTGACCTTCCCTTTTCTTCCACAAAAGCTTAAAATGTTTTGCGAAAGAGAAGCTCGGAAATTCAGCGAAAAAAATCAGTCATATGCCGCAAAGCTGATACATTAAAGCTTCATAAAATAAATTATTTATGAAGTAAAATAAAGCCATTATTGTAAAAGACAAAATAAATGAGCTATTGATACTAATGTACATAAATGTCTTTTTCATTTAGCATAATCATATTTCATAAAATATTAGTTTTGATGCATCTCGTGCTGTGTTGATATTACTGAGGTGATAAACGTGCGTATTATTTACATAAAATTATAATAATTTATTGTTACAATTTAAACGATCACATTAAGCATGAGCATAACCTAAATGCACAATATAAAATACATTCTTGCATTATTTTCGTATCCTATTTATTGTCTCAGTATAGAGTAAATGTCTAAATGAAGTGACGCCTTTTGTTGTTCATACTAGAGCTAATATCAATAATTTCACTTATTGCTATAGTGGAAAGTTCGGGTGGCTCTGTTAATTATTTCAGCAAACTAATTCTAAGTAATTGTTATACAGATTCTCCTTCTAGTTCATTAATATGGAAATTATTATTGCAAAGGAGATTGCTTAATCTGTGTTTCCATGGCGTTTAATATTAACTTATTCAGAGAACTGATTGCATATCTGAAGTTACATTTGCATTCTTGCAAAAGTTTCTGAAGTAAAGAATACGAGGAAGCATTCGTTGAAAGTATTTCCTTTAAATCTAGGTTGTTAAAAATATTCTAAACAATATTTTGTACACTTTTATACTTTGAAAAAATGTATTAAAATACACATTTTTTATGGTTTTTTTTATTGTTATTAATATACTGTATTGATCTACATATTTCTATTAAAACAATACTGTTGATATTGTTGAAATACTTATTTGCATTAATAACTGAAATATTTATTTACATTAGTAACTGAAATACTTATTTACATTAGTAACTGAAATACTTATTTACATTAGTCAAACTTTTTTTGAAAGTACTTATTTACATTAGTAACTGAAATACTTATTTACATTAGAAACTGAAATACTTATTTACATTAGTAACTGAAATACCTATTTACATTAGTAACTGAAATACTTATTTACATTAGTACCTGAAATACTTATCTACTTTAGTAACCGAAATACTTGTTTACATTCCTGAAATACTTATTTACATTAGTAACTGAAATACTTATTTACATTAGTAACTGAAATACTTATTTACATTAGTACCTGAAATACTTATTTATATTAGAAACTGAAATACTTATTTACATTAGCAACTGAAATACTTATTTACATTAGTTATAGTTACTAATGTAAATAAGTATTTCAGTTACTAAAGTATACATAAAACAATACAGTGTATCTAAGATGATATTATTAAACGTTTTCATGCCGCGGTAAATGACCACCGTAGTACCTCTTTTTAACTTAAATTTCATTTAGACTGAAACATGAGTATTTATATAGGTAGACCAGTTTCAGCACCCTCCTTCTCCCCAGTATGGAGGGGTATAAGGCCGTGGTAGCCGTGTGGTGTAGGACGTCGGACTTCCACATGGAAGGTCGCGTGTTCGATACCCGCTGAAGACCCACCATGTACACTTATGGATACGCGCATGTAAAATCGGTGGACCCCGTGAGCAAGCAATCTAAGGCCTCGGCGAAAAGGTAGGGGTCTGGTGGAGAGTAGTATGGAGGGGTGCCAACCGCTCTCTGTACAAACGGCAGGCGCCCAGCTGCGAATACCACTTGTACAGTCAGCTTTTGCGTGAGGTTGCAAAGAACGATGTGCTACGAGAATCGGAAAAAATTCACCCTTCCTTGCGTTATTCGTTCACTGCGTGATGTTATTCGTTCATTCTGTATGAAGCTATATCTTGTCATTTGAGATTTACATCTTTACAAAATACAGTAAAAGCTGTAAAGTTGACCACCTTTGTGAGGGGACCATCTGTATAAGTTGACCAGTTTTGTTAGGAACGGAATTAGCCCTTCACACTCTACCTCACCCTCTATAAGTTGACCACCTGTCTAAGTTGACCACTAAAGTGCTGCGCCGAAAGTGGTCAACTTAGAGAGGTTTCATTGTACTACATAGTCTATTTATTGCACTTTAATCTATGTTTCATAACATAAAAACTTGGCATATTTTCTTTACTTGAAAAATGAACGGAATTGCCTTCCTTAAATGTGATGCAAGCTAAATTTCATAAAGTACAATGTATCAATTACCAAATATGCAAAATGAATAGTAGATTTGTTATCAGAATATTGAAAGCACCCGCTTTTTTTGGAATGATTCTTAGATATTTCTTTTTGAGGCAATAACAAAATTACTCACTCTATTTGTCAAACCAAGGATGCAGTCATGAGTATTTTTTGTCAACTGACTTCATTTATCTTCTAAGATTGAAAAGAAAATGTTAGCAACCTTCATCTTCCTTACTGAATATTGTCTCGGCTATAAACAAAATTATATTAAAATATGCAACAATAAAAGTGGTGGTTGCTGTTGTGCATTTTTTTTTTTGTGTAGGATAGATGAAGGGTTTGTTGAGGAAAAGTGATTAAATTTTAAAATATAATACAGCTTCATATTAAAATGTTGCTACGATGTCACTATCTTGGAGTTCAAATGAAACAGAGCATGCATGAAGTATTTTCTGTAGCGTACGAAATGCTTTCAGAATTTATTATTTACGGTGTAAAGATTACATAAATTTTGTCGTTTAGGTTTAAAACAAATCCCCTGCTATGCTTCAAAAAGTCGGATTTTTGGCATTGTAAAGTACTTATTTATAAGTTATTTTATTTCTGAGTTACATTTTTGAAAAACGCCATAGATTTAAGTAAATCTTCTCTTTTGATTATATAAGCACTAACCGGTGTAGTTAATTTAGAAATGAGTAAATACTAGTTAGACCACAGACATAGGCATTTAGGGCTTAAAACTTTTCCACCCTAGTGTATCGCGGTATATCTTTGCAGGTTCCGCAAAAAAAGAGAGAGAGAGAGAGATTAAAATATAAATCACTAATACTAATTGACTCGTGTATTCAACTAAAAATAAATATTTTTATGAGTAGGATACTGTTTCTGGAAGAAAATCTTATATAGTTGATCCAAAGGTGCCGTAAGTCGGAAAATTTGAAGATCTGGGCCTATAGGATTGGCTTTGTAGAAATATTTTTATGCAGTTGTTCAAAGTCGATCGTTTTCAGACCATGGTCAAAGCGAAAAATGTTAAACAAGTCAAGCAAAGAAAGGTTTTTCGTCTGTGTTATTAATAATTTACTTCACATAGATGAGAACAATCATCGAACCAATTAAGTAGTCGAGTATGTTTAAGGGGGGAAATACGTGTAAAACGGTGTATTAAGAGCCATTTTCATGAATTTTTTTTAACGTATAAAGAATAAATATATTTTATTGAGATTTTGAGGTAATTTTGTAAATATATCGAAGAACATTTACTGAAATTTGGAAACATTTTTCTTGAAAAATCCGGGAGATATCGGCTGCTGCACACTGTAAGTCACCACCCGGGTCGGCAGTTTGCGTACATCCTGGAGGTCACAATTTTTATCTGAAATCATTTTTTTTTTTAATCTACTTTTTTTTATAAGTGTCTCTTCTAGTTGAACTAAAATCATCACAAAAATTGAAAGTTCCTATTTTTTTTTTATAAAGCGTGTATAAAAGGATTGATCTGCGAGCTAGAGTGTACGCAAATTCGAAAAAAAGTAGTTTCGAGAAAAACGCGTTTGAAAAAAAAAAGGGTGGTATTGGAGGTAAATTTAAGGCAGTTATGAATCATTTTTTTTAATACTTATAGATAATAATACTTATTATAGAAATTTCTATCCGAGGTCTCAATTGTTAAAGGAAATAAAAGGACATCTGCTAACGTTCTCTAATACCCTTCAGGTCATTCATGAGGGACTACTTGTTCAACTGCTCCAAAAGGGGCGCTCACTCAAATGCTTATAACTTTTAAACGACTTGGGATTTTGCTTTGACATTTTGAGGGTATATCATTGAATAGTTGTAGAATCGATTTATATGAAGAAAAACATTTTTTAATTTTTTTGAGACCTTTACACGTGTTTCCCCCCTTAATTGAGATGTAGTTGGCTTTTGTACGACGCCCAGGAACACCCAAGTTTTCGTCTCATTATTACTTTTCTCAATAATGAAAAAGTAGTCCGAGATAGAAAAGATTATAAGATGTGCAAGCCAACAAATCCTTAAAAATTGCGGACACTTAATTTTTATTTTCAATGAAATTGTAAATTTTATTATCCTGCTTAGTTTTTACTTGTGTGTTACTGTTTTTGAGCATAATAAATTTGTTTTGTATCAAAAGTTTTCTTCCGAAAATACACTTTTCCTTACTTAGTCCTTTTTTCTCAACAAAAATAAATTCAGAGATACTTCAATACGGTACCATGTTTTTTATCTACACACGTAATTTAAATAAAATATTCAATTTTATATCTAGTTATTCTTGATAGCCACGGTCTTCAGAAAATTTGCTCAAGATACTATACGGGAAATTATTTCTCTTAAATAAACACACACTCACAGACTGACAAGAAATGAAAATATTCCTGTGATTTACAACATATAAATGAAATCTCAAAACGTAATTATTAGCAGAAAAACAATTTTCATAATGACGTTAAACATATATGAAACACATGATGGTAGCCTATTAACTCTCGTTCAAATAATGAGGAAGAAAAAAAAATGTATGATTGGCCCTTTTGTATGCACTAGATCGTTAATGAAGTATGAAACTAGAATTTAACTAATTAATTGCTTCGTAATTGCTGTTTATTTTTGCTTTTATGATAAATCTTCTGAGTTATAAATAATAATAAATAAACCCGCCAATTTTATCTCATGCTTGGCAGTTAATTAGGAAGACCGAAAATGCAATATAAATGAATATATTTATTAATGAAATAACGAGATTGACTGCTAAATAGATATTTAGTGTGTCTTTTTTTATCTTTTTATTGCTGTTATTATGTGCAACTGAGATACAATCTGATTTATTTCACGAAATTATTATTTCAAAGTAAAGTTTATAACAAGATGCCCAAAAAAGTGCTGAAATAATTAGGTATAAGGCTTAAATTGGGGAGAAAATCTCGTATTAAAAAAAGGGATACAACTTACAAAATTCGCCGAAAGTTACGTATTAATTAGACCTTTCAAAACTTCGAGACAGTTAATGAAATGTGTTTGAATATGCACATTTATTGTTGAGCAAAAGCGTGAAAATCTTTTTGATGATACTGAATGAGAAAAAAGTGTGCTCAGTCTTAAAGCGTGTTAGTAAGGCTTAATTTTTTTTTTTTTTTTGATATAGTTAGAAAAAATGAAGAAAAAATAGCTGAAGGATTTGAAAGATGTGTTTTCTTCTTAATTACTATCTTCGCGAGGTGGGTAAGTTGAGAATTGCTCAGTATTGGCAGCCAGAAAACTTTACAAGGCTCGATATAATCACATTTTTGTGCAAGTAACACCCCCTCCCCCAAATAAATAAATACAAAATAAACCTTTCTCTTTTTGCAAACGATTGCAGGTGGTTTTATCTTGAAAAATTACTATTTGTTAAATGAACTCAGCTAGATTTTCAGAGAAAGCGCTTTTAATTCCAACATTGTGTGGCTGCCATCCATGTGAAGTAGTTGCCATTAGTATGCGACCCGACAGTAAAGAAAAACAGAGTATCACTGACATGTGGGTTTAAGTTGCGTGGAACAATATTCTTTGTTTTGTTTCGACAGGACGAGTACTTCCTTCGATTTGCTCATTTGAGAAATAATAGCGCAATCTCAGCTTGTTTACAAAGTTTAAGAATGAATCGTCAGAAAATGCATGAAGACTTGTGCTTTAAAAATAAAGTATACCGCGCATAAGAATACCAGCTCATAATTTGATTGTCAAAAAGAATTTAATGTGTTTTTGTGTTTCTAATAATTATACTTTCATATTACACTTTATGAGTAAAAGAAGTGCTGGAACCCTTTATAGGGCTTGTGTTTATTGCTCAATAAAATGGGATACTTGATAATGATACTGAAAAAAAAAAAAAAAAAAAGGAATGACATGATAGAAATGAACCAAATTATTCATGCCATAATTGCCATATAAGTGTCTCTATGTATTTTTTCCCCAAGATTTTAATTCTAATTTTAATTAAATTTTAAGTACTTTTAAATTACAAAATTAGAAAAATGAAAATCATTTACGTATATCGCTTCTTGTCTAAAAATATTTCAAAATGCATTTGATTAAGAAACAGCGGACGCAAATTAAATTAGCATTTAATTTATTTTCCTTTTTCCAATTACCACTAGCCTATGAATTTCACTTTGTTTGATTGTAGTTATTCATTTGCGCCATCATGATTCGAACTTATGGCCGCGCATGAAAAGCAATTATATTTCCTCTCTAATATATTTCTTAAGTACTTTACTCCGCTGTTAATTCGCTAATGTATTCGGCTTGGGAATCAACACATGTTCAAGTCTTTGAAAACCGCATTTATTACGACTCAACCGACGACACAGCGCTTAACAATTCACTCACTTTAATGTGGTGATTTTCCGAAAAGAATATGGTAACGCATTTAGTAAATCATTCTGATGTCTGTAAATTGCTACAACTTATCCTCATCGGTCTATATCATATAAGTGAAATTGATGTTTATCTCTTGAGCATAAAATAGTTGCGGATTCTGTTGAACTGCTAACATTTGTTTTGTTTGTTATTAGTAAATTAAAAATTATGCATTTTGGCGCTCAATTGAAACGAGGCAGTACTTTACAAAACGGTACTTTTTAGTCACACAATATTTTGTTTTCTCTCTGTTTATAAGTAAAACTATAAAAACTCCTTTCTTCTTCTTTTCTTTTTCCTTCTTCTGAAGCTAGAGAAAAGGTGTCGCCATCTGACAGTTCTCACGGCCTTAGGGACCGTTCATAAATGATGTCACACTTTTTTCAATATATTTGACCCCCCTCTCCCCCTTTGTTACAAAGTGTCCCACTTCAGCATACCCCCTTGTCACATGTCACGCTATATTAGCATAAAATAGGTTTAATTTGCTGATTTTAAATGTTTTTAGAGAAATCAAAATGTACGACGTCACACTTCTTGTTACCCCCTCCCCTTGTCACAAACTGTCACACTTTCTTGAACCCCCCCCCCCTTGAAGCGTGACATCATTTCTGAATGACCCCTTATCAGAAGCTGTAACAAAAGCTTTTGAGATTCTCTCACTTTTGCTACATTCCTTTTTATTTAAATAAACCACATTTTTCGGTCATTTTCAAATTGCTCTATTCTAGCCTTGACCAAAAATAAACAGTTAATCTGCTTAACTGTTCGCTCTCGGCGGGGTACTTGTTGCACACTTTTTGTGTAACTCTACGCCGTGAGCCATTTTTTTTATCCAATATCTTTTTATATAGTTTATTCTAAATTAGGGGATTAATTTTCACATTGA